>CACTHL010000490.1:5994061-7371248 GCA_902712375.1 Dioscorea dumetorum | reverse complement strand
CCCCTTTAACATCCATGCTCCATTTTAACCAAATGAGCATCAAACTTATCAAACATATAGTCAAAATATCACCACACACACAAACACACAAAAAGAAAGATCAAATCATACAACACTCCAAATTGTTTAACTCATTCCACTTAAAGGATAACCCTGAAGGCATCACATAAGAAGTATGTTTTTTTTCAGTAAATATTATGATAGGAAAACTTATGATTTTCTAAACAAACTATAGATTGAATGATAACTTCATATGGTTTACTGGTTTCCGTAAAACGTGTGGTCATTGTATAAATTACAGTGCACTGTCGAGTAAAATGTAAACTCTAAACAGGTAGGCTTGTGATCTCAACGGCTTAATGCAGGTAGCCATTACCCTTTGCCTTTTGAACGGCGTCATCAGCACAGTTATTGTGCGGAACTTGCTGAAGGCATGATCCCTGTGGTTCAATAATTGAGGGATGATGGGAAAACCGGGTAACTTAACTTACAAAGCAAATTGAAAATGAATTGTACTGTACATAAGAATAATGCCAATATGAATAATAATGTGCGTAAGAACACTATTCTATCTTACATAATAACGTTGCTCATTATATCTCTTAGCTCTCCTAACATATTGTCCATCTTTTCATAAATCTCCCCCTTTTTGGTGCCTTCTCCATCAGCAGATTTTATTAACAAATAAATGGGCTTGGTAATCTTAATTACATTTTCAACCTCATCCAAAAACTGTTCACTAGCTATTGTTTCAGTGACTAAAGCCCCCATCCTGCTATTCTCATCCCTTCGTCTCACCCATTCTTTCCATGTCCTAAGAACAATGGTCATTGCAAGAGATTCTCCACAATCAAATAATCGTTTCAACATAATATAATGAGAAGAAAATCTAGTTTCAGCCACCTTAACAACTCTAGTTTTGAAAAAGCTCTAAAAATTGCCAAAGCATATGTGTGGTTGAGTATATATTTCACAATATCTTTTCCCCTTTATATGTGCTACTCAACCACTCAAACATTCAAGAAAAATCTTTGAATATCAAAGTTAGAGTATGCACAACACAAGGAGTCCAGAAAATATGCTAGTGTACCTTTTCTTTTTCCTTCCCAGCAAGTTTGCAATTTGCAGCATTGTCAGTGACAATTTGTCGAACATTTGATGCGCCAATTTCTTCAATAGCCTTTAGCAAAAATTTTGCAATGGCAGCCCCTAATTTTTCAATTCCTGAGAAGTCTTCAGCATACATGAACATAGCTCCAAGACTGTTAACTGCAATGACATTGATTAATTGCCTGTTCTTAACATTTGTCCACCCATCTGTTACAATTGAAACCCCTTGAGTGTACCAAGTGTCTTTGAATGGTATTAAGTTCTTCTCAACACTTCTTCTGTATTCATCAAGTAAAGTAGTTCTTGCCTTTTCAAATGAAGGAGGTTTATAATCTTATGGACCCTTATTATCGCTGCCACCATCTCATTAAATTGAGGATTTCTCAGAACATTGAATGAAATTCCGTTAGCCGTTAGTCCTCTGATCATTTTTCAACATCATTTCTCTCCATAGTACCAAAAGCATCTCCAATAGGTTTCATCATAGGTACTTGGCTAAATCTTTTGGTGATGGTAGAACTTTTAAAAGAAAACAACACCCCTACATTCTCTGCTTCTTGGACTCTTTTTTGTAATTTGTCCATCCCTTTCCTATCTTTGAGCATTGTTGGACAGCGTCGGATTTCACATCTTTTCCCAGGTTCTAGACCAAAGAATTAAGCATAAATTCTAGTGTATGAACTGGTGAAGACTTGTTTGTAGTGTTTACAACTCCAACGCCTTGAACCTCCTGAACTTTTTCCTTGTGCTATAGACGTGCTTATAATAGTGACCTCATTGAGCAGTGGTTTCTATTTTGATTCTTCTGAATATGCTGTTAAATATGCTTGAGTCTTGCCCAGTTGTGATAGAGTTGAAGCGACATCAACTTCTTCAATCTCATCACGTGAATCTTCTTGCACATTGGTCCCTTGATAGTGTCATGATTATTGCAAAAGCTCATATTTCCTTTTGCTAAAGACCATGCTTTATAACTTACAAAACCTGATTTGAAGAGGGAAAGTTTGTGACTCAAATGACAAGAACAATGAACAAAAAAAAAAATTTTAGAATTGAGACTAAGAGAAACTAATTGAACCTAGAGATGAAATGTTATTGGAGATACCATTGGTTAGATTTTGGAGGCATTACTTAAAAGAGTTCCTTTCATCTTTTAGAATTCTTATTAAACCAAGTTTAGGTTATGACAACCATTTGTCTAATTAATGTAACTTCGGTTAAAGTCAAGTGATTTGATGATTTGTTTTATTTCCCATGCGATATTAAGTTTAATAGTTGGTTAGATGCTCTTTCATCGATAATGTATTGGGTTTTAAAAACTATCTAGTAGTTTCTCAAAGCATAGATTATAATTTATGTAATAAAATTTTATAATAGATATTAAAAATATCCACCCAATGCTTACCATCATTTTTAAGGATCGCAAAAAGGTTTTTGGCCATTAAAGCAGTCTTCGCATGTCTAAGGTTCTTTACGTCTAAACCACCTACGATTTGGCTAGTGTAAAAGTGCTCCAACCTATAGAATAGAAGCCATTACCATTGATATCTTCCCATAAAGAAAATCCCTAGTAATCTTGAAAGTCTTGTAGGATATGCCAAGTATGGCATAAGGGGACAGTGAATAGTTGGGGATAGACAACAATGAACTACTGATGAGAATGACCCTGCCACAGTGGAAATGGCCAAGTGGTTGTAAGCATTGGTTGTTCTCTTGACTCTATCTAAAAAGTATTAACATTACCAAAAAGATAATTGATGAAGGGAGATATAAGGCCCAAAATACTTAAAAGGGAAAACTGCCGATCCTCATATTTAAAATTTTGCCAATGGTATCAAAAACTCTCTTGTTGCGCTAGGTCGGGACATGAATGATACGCTTAATAAAATTAGGAGCTTACCTTGTATATATTTAAGTAGAGTATACAAAACCTAGCAGCAGCCCTGGAAGCTCTAGTGATAATAATTAAATCATCATTGAATAGTAAGTGATTGAAATTTTTGTTAAATCTATATACCATAGCCAGGGATCATATTCATCTGAAGGGCATAATTCATAAGATCCGATAGGTTTTGGGAGAAAAGAATGAAAAGACATGGAGAAAAAGGATCACCTTGCCTGACTCTTCTATAAGCTTTAATCCATTTGCTTGCGTAACTATTGATTAGAAAGAAAAACTAGAAGCAGACAGAAAGGCCCAAATCCAAGATATTCAGATTTCAGGAAATTGAATTCCATTTTTCTAAGAGTAGCAAGAACATTCTGTTCTCAATATCTACTTTAACCATCATCTTAGTGAAGCCATAGACGTTAGTTTCCATAGAATGAGCCTCTTTGATAGCCATGATGTCATTTTTACAATTAACCTCCCAGCCAAAAATCCATTTTATTCAAGCCTGATGAGGTTATGGATGACACATTTGAAATGATTGGAGAGTAATTTAGTAATAACTTTATAACAAACTATACAAAATAAATAGCCCTAAATATATAGACATTTCTAGGAGAATCGTTCTTAGAAATTAATAAAACATAGGCTCAACCCCAAGAATTTGGAAAAGGGCAGATTAAAAGTAGTCCAAAGCTTTAACATGGTACTTTTCAATAATCCCCAAGTAAAATATATAGAACTCCACACTGAGGTCATTGGGGACGGTACTTTTACCCTTGGGCATGGACCTAAGAGTGTGAAAGAACCTCTTCAATGGTCACTGGTCTAGTTAAGAGATTATTAGGAAGGGACATGAGAATATCAAAGACTTAATAAGCACTATTAGAGTTCCAAAGGTTTGTGTAGAAGTAATAGAAGCATTCTTTATGTCATGTTGGGCAAAGTACACATTGTTAGAAGCATTTACCATCATAATATTTTATTATGGTGATGTCAAATACAAGAAGCGTTGTCAAAAATTCTAGTGTTTTAGTCTCCATTTTTTAGCCATAATAGTTTGGCTCTTTGGGCCCAAAAAATGGAATTTTGTGAGGGGAAGAGCAGAATATCTATTTTCCATAGATCTATGGAGGCTATGATTGACAGAGCTAGGGTTAGCATAAGTTACTAGCATCTCGTGAGACCATATATCTAGCACAATATTATGGATTTCAACCTCAATGAAGGGCATGCTAGAAATTCTTCTCCACTTAAATGGGGTTTGGTGCATGATGCCAAATAAGAGAATGCATGTCAACAAGAGGATATAGGTGGACAACTCCAAGCTCTAGAGACGGAGTTGTGGTATCCATGATACTCAAGCCAATAATTTTCAAATCTAAAAATCTAACTTTTTTTCTTTACCTGTAAGACTAAGCAGTCAAGCAAACTGGAGAATGATCATGTGTCATCATGGGCAAGTCCTGATTAGAGTAGGATGTAACATGGGATTTCCAAGCAATGTCAGCTACGAACTTGTCCAACCTAGACTAGTGACAGGCTAAACCCATTTGCTTATTGCACCAGGTAAGCACAAGCTTAACATAGCCAATATTAAGCATCTTATTACTAGTAATAAAGTTATTGAAATGGACATTTTCAATAACATAATTTTTAAAAAAAAGTCACTATACATTCAACAGTAAGTGGTATAGCATTGAAATCGCCTATAATGAGGTAAGAAAAATTAAGCCTAGACACACTGGAAAGGTTAAGTTACAGATCTTTTTTAAGAAAGATAAGTTGAGCGTTCTACATCACAACAAGGATCCAACCTTCAAGCTTGCAAGATGAGATTTCCAATTGTAAAGAGTAATGGGAAAAAAAGAAATTGGGGTGACCTTACCAATTTCATATTTCCAAAAGACAATAATGTTATCTGACAAACCAATTGACAACAGCGCAACCTACACCTTATATTTAGAGAATTCCTTCAAAATCAAAGATATATAGCAACATCTATGAGAATTTCTATGAAACAAAGAATGTGGGTCTTTAGATTAAAAAAGCAAAATTTGAGATAGTCCCAAAGTTTGATAGCCACCTGCAACTTTAGCATATAACCGTTAGTGGTACCATCCTAAGAGCATAAAAATAAAATAAAAATTAAAATTGAATAAGACAAAAGGGGTCAACAGCAGGAAATAATTCGGTGGTCGACTTTAGGGTGGGAACCAGCTTTGATAGTCTCCCTTTGGCCAATGCTTTGAGTTTGATGCCTTTCTAAAATTGTCCAAGTGTCATGAATAAAATTTCGAGTACGTAGATCATCCTTGAATGTGTCATCTACCAACAGATCAGCTACCCAACCAGAAGGGTTTACTTTTGACAATCTTTTAGAAGAACCAACAAGGTCCCAATAGATAGGCCACATCAAGTTTTCAATCAAAAACAGTTTTGCAACCCCCATTCGCATGACTCCTGACATGTTGCATGACTATTTGGATTTTCAAGAGAGGTATGGAAAAGAAGAATCTATGAATTTGGCTTATGGGAGAAGGAAGCCATCTTCTCATGAAGCAAAACAGATCCACTTGGATCTTGAGCAAGTGTACTTAAAAATCCAACACACTGAGACTAAGACACATTATTGCCACACTAGTCTCAAGATGGCCAACAAGGTGATCATGACGCACTCTATCTCCACTACTCAACTATACACCTTTCATTCTGGGTGTCACGCAATCATCACCAGATACAGCCATTTGTCGATAATTAAGGAGCTAGATAGCCCATGTGTCACCGCCAATAGCACTAGTGCCATGCCGAGGATTGCTTACTAGACTCTAATCACATCCTAGTCCTTGGCACCAATGAACTATCATCCAAGGTCCAAAGTCACAAGCAGAATTTGTCGCCACCTCCTCAACCCTAATGCTCGGCTCTGCTAAGCAGAATTTGGCACCAATGCACCCGGAGCCTGGTCACCATGGACAGATCCCTCACGTCCTATTTCTCTCCTCACCTTTTCATTTCTAGAGCCAACCCATAAACCTTGCCTCACTAGCTTTGATAGATCAACCTCCACAAGATTTTGACAAACTTGGCCCTTAATTAGTTGTAGCCCAATGGTTTTGAGCATCCCTCTTTCCTAACACTCAATTGGTAAGTAGTGGAGTTAGATCCATACTGTCGTCATACTGCATTTTTCGAAGGCTGAGTGAAAGTTCTACTTCAATTGGAGCAACATACCTTCCATCATCCACAACCTTTCACATTGGACTTTGTCAACCATTTCTAGTAACACATAGGATGAAGTAGAAATCATTCGGCCTATCAGTCATAATGAATGAGCCAAACTACCAGCAAAGATCAGTACCCACTCTTTTGACTTTGTTTGGTGGTAGAGTTTTACCAAGAAATTTCCCAAATAAATTAACAGTTTGCATTCTCTTCTAAGCTCTAATTAACTCGGAAGTCCATAGCAATGCAAACAGTCTTTTCCACAAAAAAAAAAAAAATAGCTTCTCAATGGTGACCTTTTAGAGTGTGGTAGAGTTTTGCAAGGGAGTTTTTTTCTTTCACCGCACAACATATGCCTAGAATCTAATCGTTGGCTTGGAAAGATCAGCAGTTTAGTTGACAATGAAAAGCGAAGCTCCGCCCCACCCATTATAATAAATGGGGGTTGAAGAAGCTTGGAAGGATGAAGGACAGGGAAGCTTGAGGGCCATACAAGTATGGAGACCGATGTTGTTAGTAGCATTCTTGTGTCCATGAAGTTGCCATTATAGAGATAAAAGATAAAGAGACCATAAAACCCTAACTTCTTTTTTTTTTATCTTCGAGTGGAGGGTTTGAGGGCCATTATCACACAAACCCTGATCTTTCCAAAACATTTTTTGTATTTTTAACAAAACATTTTTTCTTATTGGACAACACTAAACTAAACTGGCTCTGTATGTTGATTCACAAATTTAAAAAAAAAAACCAATCCATGGGAAAAATGAATAAATTTTTTTTTATAAAAAATTAATAAAATTAAGGTTATAAACCATAACTACTTAGTCCGCGTGAGGAATTACCTTGCATATATTTAACTCCAGGTCATACCTATAAACATAATTTTCCCCCATGTTGGACGTGGAATTATGAGTTCATTCATATGCATAATTAAAAAAATAATTAGAATCATAGTTGCAGATTACATCATAACTTAACAATAATGGGCTAAACTCAAACAAATGCATTTAAAACTCATTTAATAATCAAGTCTAATATTGTGACTCGAACTTGGCTCTATTTATTACTTGTATAAGTTTGAGCAAGACAAAAACTATGAGCGGAATATGAATATCTCAGCTTATTTGACATCAATATGACTTTTTTTTTTTCAAATACATATTAGTAAAATGAAGCCTCAAATAATAGATGCATTTCACCTGAAAAATGTGAGAAGAGCAAAGACAGATTTGCAAAAAGAATTTGTAAGAATAATTTGACAACACACTCCAAAATGTTCATCTTTCAATAAAAGGCACATTATCTTTTGTCTATCAATTTCTCTATATATGGTTTCACTCTATTTGCTAAAATTTTACAGAATCCCATCCCTGTATTTTACAATTAGCAGCTAACTCCTCTGCACCTCATTTACATTGCTTACATTCATTTCTCACTAGTATATAATTGGAAACAGAACTGCAGAAAACCCATCTTGATCTCCTCTTTAGCAAACGAAATTTCCAATTCGGTGTGATTTACCATTCTATCACTCCTTTCTTATATTGTTATAATAGACCAATCAATACCTGAGAGAAGGCAATCAGTAGAAATAATCGTTTCAAGGAATCAAGCACAGGTAATTGATTCTTGCTTCCACTTGGAACAAAAATGGTTCTTTCTAACCTCTAAAGCTTACAAACTTCATTAAATTGAATTGCAATAGCTTCAAAGAACAAAGCATCTAATAACACTGCCCGATAACAAAGACGGTATGAGAACACAAATTCAAGCAAGAACATAACTACACACTTCAAAGTAAAACTGAAAAGATAAAAAACAAACTTTAGACCACAGAATAATAGGAACACTGCCCTTGAAAGAGTTCTAGGGCGAAAACCAAAATTTTAAAGCAATTATGTAGCAGATAACCATTGGTAGAATAAAGTAAAATCATAAGAATTTAGGTGCTTCTCAAGGAATTGTAACACAAATTAAATGCAAGTTCCATTCAGCTGCTTTCTGTTATTCTTGAAAACCAATATTTATGAACGACTTTGTGATCACAGAAAGTAAAATCATTTCTCAATTGCCTATGTGAAGAATTTGAATGACAAAGGTAAGAAAAAAGGCCAATTACCTCAATAGGGAGTGTCTGACCTCTTGCAAACCTTTTGGGAATATCCAATATCATTCCACTTTGTTCTTAAAGGCCAACAATCAATATAACTTAAATAACTGGGCAATCCTTCAAAAAGTAGCCAGTCACAAATCTTTCCGGTGCAATGGAAGAACACTTCTGAACTGTCTTATATGACAAGGACTTGTTTGGTATTATGTGAAAAACCTAAACAAAACAAAATAACCAGAACCAATTTTATCATCTACATGCAAGACTTGAGAAAGCAATTTTAGCATCCACTTGCAGAACACACTTTATTAAAAAATTGGAGAGGTGCACAAGGCATACAAAATGTATACCGACATGAGAATAATCAACTTACAATGCTTATATCCCTCTCCTCAATTCAACAAGACTTCACAATCTCATCCTTCATTGCAAGAGAGAGAGAACTAAGAGTGCCTCCAATGTCCACCACCACACCTGGCATGGCCACCGCCCTACTTCCCACAAAACCACCCTCACAAATCTTAATTTTGCCATATTTCACCTTCCCACCTTCACCTTCATATATATGCCCAAAGAGCACTGCATCCCTTCCAACTGCTCCACCCCTCTCAATTTCCAGCATCTCAGGGTTCAAGACAGCAGCCATGGAGTCAACATACACCCCTTGTTCCACTTTTGAACCCATGAGCCTCATCCACACTCCAAACAACAATGAGCCACAAGTCATCTCCATGAAGTAGTCCCCAGTTACAGTCTTCAAAGCTTGCCACACTGTATCCATGAACACTCCCCAGCTCCATAGCATCACTGTATCACCTTCTAGCTTCCTGCCGACCAACACCCATTTCGCGAAAGCACAGAATAGTGAAGCCATGATCCCTGAAACGACATAAAAGAATGGCATGAGCCAATGGAGCGTGAGTTTCTTCTCTTCCTTGATAAGCATCATCCCTTGGAAAGGCGCATAGATGATTAGCCCTAGGGTGAAGTAAGGCATGATGATTTGCAGCAATGGTTGCAAAGTTGCAGCCCAGAGTGTTTTGTGCCATGGTCTAGCTAGTGTCACACCATCATTTTTTGCAGCAACTGGTGCTGCCATTGGGCAACAAGAGAGGTCCACTTTGGCATCAGATTGCTCAATGAAACTCCGCCATGATCCTGGTAAAGGATGGCCATTCCTTAGGTACTGGCATATCTCATAAATGAGTGAGCGGCCATGATCGAGGGATGCACTCTGTGAGGATGATGTTGCTCGGATAACATCCACTTCATGGCAACGATAAAACGGGTTGAATTCGAGTTTCTCTGAGTCTTCGGCAGTGAGGTTTTGATCAATGGTGATCTCCCCAACGTCTAAATAAGGGAACATGGTTTCATCCCATGGTTTGGTGCAGTCTAGAGCCACTTCACGTTCTGCTTCAGTGGAAGGAACTGGTCTCAATTGTAGTTGAAAGATATATCGGACATGGTTCGGAGAGTTCACCCTTGTTTGGAAATCATCAGCAAGGAAGAGAAGAGGACGCTTATCATTCTCTTCTCTTGGAATTGCACCGGTTTCTGGAGGAAGTATGCCTTTTGGCTCCACTTGACCTGAATCTTCCCCTATATGAGAATCAAATGGCCTTATCTTGACCTTCACATACATTTCCTGGCCATCATCAAACCTGAACAATCGGCAGATGTTTGAGTAGTAATGCAGCTCAGTGTATGAGTTAGTGTTTCGCAGAGAACCCCAAACAGCCCCGCGAATGTGTGGAGCTCGCTTCACCTGCTGCTCCCTTGCTGGAAGGCCACAGACTAACCAATTAGCAAAGTCTTCAATTGTCCGCGCATAGAATGCTTTGCCTGACTTCAGTGTAAGATCAAGAAGAGTCTGCTGCTCATTGCCTTCATCTAACAGAATTCGAATAGAAGCACCACGGGCATCTATCCTAGCATCATCATCAGCACTCAGGCTATTACTGTGCCGAATTATTACAGGAAAAGATTTCCCTGCATGAAATACCTTGTGCTTAGGCAAGCTAGGCAAGTCTTGATACATCTTTAAGACACCCTTCCCACTCACACCTATGCGATGGAAGTACCTTGATTTAACCTTCATGGTGGTGATCGCTAGACTGCCAGCAAGGTTGCTGACAATCTTTTTATATTTCATGTCCATCTCTTCTATCCTTTCATCCAATGCATGTAAGTGGTTCTTGACCATTGTTGGTGTTTGAGCACCCACATAAACTCCACCCTTTTGAAGAACTGAATCCCTTGGTGCAAGGGAAAGAGCTCCAAGAATAACACCTTCTTGAATGATAGAGCCTGAGAGAAGAAGGCTTTGGCTTCCAATTACTGAGTTCTCATGCACTTCAATTTTAGCACAATCATAACCACAAGAAGAATATGAGCCAGGAACAATTCTACTAAAATCACCAAGATGAACACCATCACCTATGAAGATCAGTTCAGGATTTGTCACTGGATTGATAGCTCTGATGGAACAGTGACGACCGATCTTTGCACCCATCATACGCAGGTAAATACAAAATGCTTCCGTTCCACTTAGTAGCTTGGCAAATCTATGGTGGCAGGCTACAGTTATCCGGTTTGAAAGCCATATTGTCCAATGAGTTTGCTTAGTTTTTGAATTTCCAAGCAAAATTTTCAAAATGCTTGAAAAGATGCTCAGAATAACCCCATGGCTAAGATAACCGATGGTGACAAAGAATGCAAAGCTCATCGGATGACATTTGATTGAACCAATAAAGGTGGCATATGCAGTAATAACAGCTGGTAACCAGTGGAAAGCACCCGCAATGCACACAAAGGCAAAATGGTCAACTTGCGGCGAAGATTTAGTAAGTAATATGTAAAGAAGATAAAGGACAGCACCAGACAGAGAGCTTAAAAAACCAACAGTATAAATACCCAAGAATTGGACAATTGGCAACAATTCTCTTGACAGATGTTTGCTGGATACCATTTGGGCTTTTACCTACAAGTAATTAATCTTGTTAGTTTCATAATGGAAACTAATTTTTAAATGAAATAAAGCAAATTTAATACTATTAAAAAAAGTTACCTTTGGAGCATTAAGGGCTGTCACTGACTTAAGTACAGGTTTACCGCCCTCTGTCTTTTGCAATGGTGGAATGATTGCATCCTCTCCCAATATGCTACCTTTCTGAATCACAGCATAAGGACTAATTGAGGCATTCCGACCTATCTGAATTGGAACGAAGCTCAATACTTCATTCCTCACTTCATGGCTTTGAATCAACACGCCTTCAGCAATCACAGCACCTTCTCCAATCGACACCAGAGAAGGATCAGTAATATCTACAGTATCTAATAGCACAGAGGATGCGATTCTTGCTCCCAACATTTCAAACCAATACCTAAGAAAAATCGTTCCTCTTAGATGGACAGCTAATACTTTGCCAGCAATTTCTTGAACCTTGCAAAGAGCCCACCACTTCACAAAATCAAGTGACCAAATTGAAACCAATGGGGTAAGAACATAATTTGGTTGAAGGACAGAATTCCCAAACAATGAGATGGAAAAGCATGTAAGGATGATGTAGAATATCCAAGTAAGGGGAGCCAAAATCAAAGAAAGAAGAAATTGAAATGGCCTGGCTTTCTCCGTTGAGGTGAGAGTAAGTAAATTATTAGATGCTAAGCTTGAGAGATAAGCAGGAAGAATCAACAAGAACGAAACATAAATGAGAGCCAAAATTTGGAGAAGGACAATACCAATTGATCCGTATCTTGAGCCCTCAATGCCAAGATGGACAAGATCAATGTTATTTTCAAGAACACAAGTCGATACTGAGGTGGACTGTGGCTGAGAATTTGATAGTAAATCCACTGAGAATTTGGCTAAATCTGATATGCAACTTGCTGAGAAAACATCCACCGCTCCAACAGGAACTCCAAGAAAATCAGACAATTTCTGAGCTGCTCTAACTACTCCAATTGAATCAATACCATAAGAAACTAGGCTATCCGCTGCATCTATTTTATCAATGTGTATCCCTGTCTGCTCTGATACTAAGCCTTTAAGAAACATGATGATGTCATTGATGCCATTGCCAGCAACAGATGACTGAAGATGGGAAGCACTTTTACCCAGTAATGACACTGGTCTCTCTCTATGTCCATCTGCAGTGCCTGTGGTGAGCAATCGATGTAGAGGTTTTCTTCTAGCAGGCTTAGCTTCTGTTGCCAAGCTAAGTGTCCCCTCTACAAATTGCTTAAGGCACTCAATTCTCTGAATCTTCCCAGATGATGTTTTACAAATGGTTTTCGGCTTAATGAGCTTAACAGAAGCTACATTGACACCATGCTCCTCGGCCACCCTTGTTTTAATGTTATCAACAATCTCCTCATCAATTGTTTTTCCCTCTCTAAGCTCTGCAATAACAAGTACACCAACCTGGTCTGAAGTTTCTGGTATCGAAATGCCCTTGGTAGATAGAATTTCCTCTGGAACACCAATGACAGCACAGCAACCAGGTCGCAATAATTCTGAAGCATTCTCAACAGTCTTCTCTAAATCTGCAGGGTATATATTTCTACCAGCAACAATTATTAGATCTTTTATTCTTCCTGTAATAAACAACTTATGATCAATGGCTCTTCCAAGATCTCCGGTTCTTGTGAACCACTTCCCGGGGTGGCCTTCAAGCTTATTGTAGAATGTTTTCTGGGTCAATTCTTGCTTGCCCCAGTACCCAATCCCAGCACTGGAACTGCTGATCCATATCTCACCCTCCCTCCCTTCCTCTGTGTGTTCTCTGCCAGTTTCAGGATCTACTATATGAATTTTGACATCTGCATCATTAGAATCCACATAGCCGCAACAAATGCGGCCTTGCCAATCTACAAACACTGGCTTGCCTTCTCCAAATGCACAACTAACAAAAACACAATTCTCAGCTAGACCGTAACCAGGAGCCATTACCTCTTCTGAAAGACCAAAAGGATGGCAGAGCTCGATAAACCTCTTTATTGTTTTCTGCCTTACCGGTTCTGCAGCAACCATAAGAAAGAGCATGGAGGAAAGGTCGAAACCTTGAGCACTATTCTTATTTGCTTCCAGCCTTCTAATTACAAGCTCAAATGCAAAATTAGGGCCTGCACTATGAGTTGCCTTGTATTTGGACATGGTTTGAAGCCATAAGAGCGGGTTCTTAATGAAAGTCATTGGGGAGAATAGAATAGCAGTTCCACCACTGACCAGAGCCGTAAAAAGACCACCGATTAGCCCCATATCATGATATTGAGGAAGCCAACTAACTAATATAGTGTTTGATGTGCTCTTGTATCTCTTGCGCATTGTTTTGATATTGTGAATAAGCCCATCATGAGTTATCATCACCCCCTTCGCATCACCAGTTGAACCTGATGTGAATTGCAGAAAACATAGATCATCGGGCTTTGGTTCACTGTTGACAGGATCCCTTCCAGAGAAGTCCAAAAGACTACCATTCTTGACCCATGAATCTGTGTGCATCCATGGAAGGTCAGGCCAACGAGCAGAGGAATTTGGAGTGCTTTTTGACAATGTCACCCATTGTTTCACAAAGCCAGCCCGAACAGCAGCATGGTAAGAAGATGTGGATAATATTGCCACAGCATTGCATGTCTTGGAAATATTTTCAATCTTTAGGAGTGCCTGTCCTCCCCTCTGCAATGGATCAGGGGGCAAAACTGGAACAGGTATGAGTTTGGCTCTTATACAACCAAAGAAGGCATCAATAAACTCCAAACCAGGGGGGTGAACAAGAAGAACCCGATCTCCAGGCTTCAAAGCAGGTTTCGTGCTTGTTATCAGGTTATGTGCAACAACAGATGCATTAGCATGAACTTCACAATAAGATCTCCGGCTGACAACCTGACCTTCTTCATTAATCCAAGAGTACAACGTTTTGTTTTCTGTGATGCTATGAGTTCCCCAGAACTTTAAATAACTGTCGAGGGTTGGAAGTTCCGGGAACTCTATACCTGGAAGTTCACCAAGTTCTCTGTGTAATTGAGCCTTTTGGTAGGATACAAGCGGAAACACTCTCTGCAGAAACATATGTTTAAGTTTTGGTAAATTCGCCATGAGACAGCATAGACTATTTATAATTTCTATTTTAATACTCTTTTCCATAAAGAAAAGAAAATTATATAAAACCAATAAAGGTAATTACCTTCACATATGGAAAAATCGGCATAGCATTATCAATTGTGAAGTGTTTGCAGACCATTGCCATTGCATAAGATGAATTCCTCTCTGTTAGCTCAAATGCCATGAGCCCTCCAACATAGTAGGTATTTTGAAAGCCTTGAAGTTCACACTCCAACTTTTCATAGAATCCACTCTTCACATCTGAAGCATATTTAATGGAATTTCAGTATGAATATAGGTTAGATAAGTAAACAAACAAATAAACCCATAAGCTAGAGAACAAACCTTCACTATTAACATGAGGGAAGTATTTAAATCTTCTTTGCAAGACAATTTTCTCAACGATTCCCCCCATAGTCTTCACGACATCAACAACATTCTTTGCCACGGTTGTACCTCTGATGTGACCAGAGTTCCCATAAGACCAGAAAAGGAAAACATCAGTATCTTCATAGAACCTTTGCATTGCCACTGGATGCCCAATTGTAGCAGGATCCTTGAGGAACTCCGCAAAGTAAAAAAAACCAATAGGCAAATGTTCCAATCCTTTAATCTTCAGAACAGTAGTGTAATAATCTATGGTCCGCACCACACCAAATAATTCCCTCTCGAGATCATTCAATTCCAGGACCTCACTTTCCAAAGCTGAAGAATAAAATCATTCAAATTCAATAGGATTATAAGGACAAATAAAGATATACTTGCACAGACAATTATTTCACATATAAACTCACTCGCTGCAGTTTCAGGTCCCCTGTATATTCTTCCATTCTTGAAAGGAAGAGCTCCTGAAATAATAATTTTATCAAACTCCAATACTTTCTGTTCACCAACAGTATTCTGTATAGTTACATTGGCACCATTATCATAACGGCATATTTTTAAGACCTCTGTGTTGCAAAGGACTTCATATGGTAGTGAATCACTAAGCTTTTGCCACATACTCTTGTACCCTCCTTTAATGCGCCTAATTTTTCCAGCCATGGAAGTTCGAGTGAATTCCTGAACATAAGCGTATGGCATGTCTTGAACAAACCCGTAGCCAGAAGATGTATATCCGTATGCTACTGACTTTGGCACAAATGGGAGACCATGTAACTTAAGGAAGTCAAGAGTTGGATGAGATGCAGCCTCACTTACCGCATGAACTCCAATACAACCAGACTTACTTGCCTCTTCCTATGATGGATTTATAGATTTAAACCACAAAAACAAAAGGGATTCAAAAACTAGTGGTAAGTTTTCAATGAGTGTAACTAACCTGAAGTTTTAAGGTCAGAGGCATAATGGAGACATAATCATCCGCCACTTCCATGTCTTGATAATTTCCAGTTTGGCTGTCAATAAGAGCCAGTTTATGTGAACCCATCTCTTCAAACTTAATTCCTAGTTCATCTGCCAAGTAAGATATTGTAGGAGCACTGTTTGCAGCAGTAACTTGGCCTCCCAGATCATAGATTCTACCTGTAGAACAGTAGATCACCATGTCACCAATTGCACGAATGAAAAATCAAGTAAAATTGACAAGACGCCTGACTCAATCAAGTCTTCACCTTCAATATCAACAGATTCACACATTCCCGCCACCGCATGATATTTTTCAAATATTGTAACATTGAGGTAGCCCAACTTAGCAAGTGCATAAGCAGCAGATAGACCACTGGGGCCGGCTCCAATAATTGCAATGCTTGTTTCTATAGGCAAGCAAGGATGCAGCTTTAAGAATTGATCTTCTATCTGCTTGTTTGTCGTCATCTTCCTCAAGGAAGGGCCTTAAGCAACAAAACCTGGTAATATAAAAAGAGAATGAATGGGTGGACATTTTATCTTCTTGTAATAGAATTCTCATATTTGCTAGCACATGCAAGAGGTTTATGGAATTAGGATTCTTAATGTTCATGATAAGGTACGCTAGCTTGCAGCATGATCAAAATAATCAATTCTTGTGAATGATAATCAAAATAATATTCATAGAACTCACATAAACCAATTTCACAATATCATACTTTGAATTCCAAATTTGTACTGAGATTACATTAAGGAAGAAGGATACCAAACTCACATCAAGGACAAAGTATAGCTAATAATTGAAGGACTAATGAAAAGATGTCAGTAGATCGAGACTTCATTACTAATGCATGCAATATACCAGCAAATGTGTATATTAAAAAACCCACACATGGTGAAAATCTCACCTTGAGAACCAAATGAAAGGGGTTGATAAAAAATTAATGGGAGATGTTAGCTCACTGTATCTTCACAAAACTGGCCCATTTGAGCTCCAAATTCCAAACTTTTCTCAAACCACTGTCCTATCATAAAGAAAGTACTACCTCAGACATGCGGACTCGTGGAAACAAGAAAAGGGCATGGCCACAGTTGCAATCTAATGAACTTGTTTCATCAAGAATCAGCATACCATCACCACAGAAGCCACGTTACAAGAATTCCAAAAGCAACAACAACAACAACAACAACAACAACAACAACAACAACAACAAGGATTCAAGTCTACCAATTCAGCAATCAAAATAACCAAAAAGAAGATAAAGGAGCATTCACAATAAAATGAATAATAGAATGAGTCAATAGAGATTAATGTACCAAATTATATGAACAGGATTTGATGCCAAATGGCTCCGCACCAACTCGTCTCTTCCAACCACTCCTTCACAGCATCCATTGCTGATTTCAACACAAAATTTAAGAGTCTGCAACGCCATCGCGTCCAACGGGGCAAGACAAAGTAGTGGCAATACACAGTGAAATTCCAACAGGGGATGTCCAGATACAGCATATTCTAATCCAGCAGATAGAGCTACCAAAATCGTCCTCAGCAAGGATATTCCTAGAAATAAATAATTGAAGACGAAAAAGACAGCTCGAAAGCCATCAAAAAGACCAGCTTTGGATAATCAACCATGGTGAATGAGACAAGAAGAAGAAGCTAAGGGTTCGCAAGACAGAATGACATACCTGAGAAGGTGGGATCTTTTCTTGCAAGTGAAGAGGGAGAAGGGAGCACCGTAAAGAAGAGAATGCGATGACGGTATATTCCTGGATTTTGGACAGATTTGCGGGGAATATGACTTGGATATGCCGCTGCTTCCATGAGCCGGATTTGGGGTAAAATCCGAGGGAGGGAAAGCGATTTCTACTCAATTCGTCGGGGACTTTTCGCGCTGTAGCTTGATTTTGAGAGATTGCGAAAGATCAAAGAAATTAGAGGTTTTCTTCCTGAGACTTGGATGAAATCGAGGTTTGAATTTTGGCACGCTTGCTTCTCCTTAATGGTGCTAAGGAGAGATAGGTTGCTGGTCCTGCCGGCATGAATCAGGGCAGCATGGAGAGTCCTGAGCTCCATGTTCTTGGCTGTTGCTGCCGCTGCTGCTTGGACGTCCTGCCTGTGCTGATTTTATGCGGCTGAGTTCCAAGAGAGGAAAGCATTGAAAAATGCTCCGAAGTTAACTGCAAAGAAACAGAGGAATTTTCCTGCCTCTCCGCTGGTGATTGTAAGATCAGCGTCCTGCTACACTGATTTAACTCCTTGAAGCTGTGACTTCTTTTTTTTTTTTTTTTTTTTTTTTCATATGGGTTTTCTCAAAATCTCTGTTGTTAGCCCCTATGGTTGTATAATATAAGCAATTATGAATGGAAATAATTTTTTTAGTACCCACGAGATATAAGGGAAATATATGAATGCTGCGCTCTTGATGCTTCTTGAGCGAGAATCAAGATTGTCATACCAACCTTGCATAAAATAATTTGTCCTATTGATCAGAGAAGAGACAGACTTTTTGCACATGCAGCATGTACCACATGTTCAATAAGATTGCAATAGAGTCCTCGCCAATTGCCAATTCTCCTTCATCTTCTGAGATAACATTAATCAGGTTCAGTCAACAACAGTTTCAATATATAGAATACTTCAAAGAGGTACTCCTTCACTTTGATAATTAGATCAATTTTGATGTTACTTTCTTGAAAATGATAAAGCTTATCACAGGTTCACACCTCAAGAGAGAGGGCAATCCTCAAAACTTTTGAATCAAGACAATGCAAGCTACACACATACGTAGTTGAAGTTCAGTGCAACCCTCCCATTCAAAATGCCTAAAAAATGTCATTGCACATACAATTCCAAAGCCCAAGGACAGCCTCTTACATGGGTCACTGACATACAATGGGATATATTATATGAGTATGATGTTACTATACCATATAAGTTGGCTTAAACATGAAAGAGGTTGCTCAAAGAATTCTCCATGGAAATGATGTAGCTAGTTATGATCTATTAATATGGTATGCTGACAAGTTCACTAAGTGAACCCCGGAAGCATCGCTATTATTGATAAAAAGATGAGTAGCTTAGACGTGCTTTTTTTTTTTTTTTTTACTTGACTTAATTTCAAAGAGTACTGATCTTCGTTGTTCTTTAGTAAAACTCACTTAGGAAATGTGGTGGCACTTTATTAGTTTTAAAAGATCCTTCTATGTAGTGTTTGCTATTATTGACAATAAAATAGACGACAACTAAACTTTAATTTTTAGGCATTTTGGGGAGATGTACACAATAAGATTATTACCTTTATCTCCAATAAATTTGAGGATCTTGTAAATGTTATCATTTTTAGGGATATTGTTTATTACATTTGGAAGTAAGCTTTAAGAGGAAAATGCCATGCTTTGGAAAATGTTGAAAGAAAGAGTGTTGGGCCATCTTCATCATAATTTCATATATATGCACTGCTAAAGAATACCATGATCTAGTGAATGACATCCTATCCATGTCTTATATGCGTACACAATTAGTTACTCCAAAAATCAAATGTGGGGTACTAGTCCAATAATCTAATCAAAGGAAATAGACAGTTCATGATGTACTCCAATGTGGTAGATTTTTTTTAACATATGGATATATAAAGGAGGTGCATCACATTCTTACTTTAAAATTGAAGTGCTTAATTGAAATTTTTTTAAAATTTTATAATTCATATAGGAGTACCCAAATAGTCAGGTGACTATTTAAATAATTTATCTTTTTTTTGTATTCAATTTCCGAGAAGAATTTGTTCATGTTGATAAATTAATTAAACAAGAACGATTTTAAAATTGAAGTATCCAATTAAAATTTTTTAAAGTTCAATGAGTCAAACATGAATAGCTCAATAGTTGAGTGATAATTTAAACAATTTACTAAAAAAACTCGTAGTTGGTCTCACCTGCCCATATGGCCTCCATACCCTTAAATTTGCTGAACCCCTTTGACCTTCATTATTGTTATCTTTCATGATATGATGCCTTTCATTATGGAAAGGAAGAAGAGAATAAGCATCCTCATTGGCCTTCCAAAATCCAAATTACTTATAGGCAAAGAGAAGGAAAAGAGATGGATGGAGCTTGAGCCTCTGATCTCGTGTTGCAAACTACACTGATGGCATGACGATTAGTGGTTGCTCCCATTCAATGGCACCTACATACATTTTATAGGCTACAATGTGATGGGCATGAGAGCAAGACAAAATTATTTCACAAAATCTTTGAATTTCAAATGCAATAGCAGAAGTGTGATGGTCTTCTCCCACAAAGTTTAACACTGCTAGGTAACATTTGGACTGAAAAAGAAAACCCTTTAAAAAGTAAAAGATCAACGAGGAATAAGCAAAATTGGAGGGATCATTTGTGGATATTGTAAAGTTTAGGAGACCTTTGGTTGCTTCGCCATTTAAATCATAAATAAATCTAGGGAAAAGTTCAAAAATAAACCATGTGGTTTTGTGTTTTTGCAAATCAAGGCTTGTGAAAAAAATTTTATAATTTCATACCACATGATTTTCACGATTGGTAAAAGCCTGAAAAACCGGCAATGATGTCAGTCATTGTTTATGTGGCAAGAGTAAAATCGTCAAAACACAAATTAAATCTTTTTTCGTTAGAGTTGGGGGTGAGTTGGCAGCTTGGATTTTGTTAGTTTGAGAGAGTGACCGGCGTCTTCTTCGCATTTTGGGTTTGACAAAGGGCTTCTTCTTCACCACGTGGCTTCTTCCTCACAACCGAGCACTCCACTATTCTTCATCTATTTTGTTTCTTTTCTTTGTTTTCCTTAACCTCATTCCTTGTTTCGCTTCCAATCTTTTCTTTTGGCTTGCTTTGGTGATCTTTGTTGGTGGGGTAGAGTTCAGAGAAGGATCTGGTCACCATAGTCTCCATTGTAGCCGAGAAGTTAGAGCCCTCATGGAGAAGAAGCAGCCAAGATTGCAATTAATGTAATTATGAGTAATACTTTGAGAATGTTGTTGTCCAAGATGTGTGTTTGATTATGTATTCTAATTAGTGTATCATTATATGTTTGTGATTACGGAGTGCAATTATTGTAAAATATCTTCTTGACCATTTTTTTCATTAAATATGGTTTGCAATTGTTGCAATAGATGTTGTTATTCAAATCTAGTCGCCATGGTCGCCGATGAAGAAGACACCGGTCTCTCTCTCTCAAACTAACTTTAAACCCATACTGGCAACTCACCCGCTAACTCAGATGAAAAAAGATTGAATTATGTGTTTTGACGATCTTACCTTTGCCACGTAAACAATGATTAACGCCGTAGACAGTTTTTTTTGTTTTTGCCAATCGTGAAAACCACGTGATATGAAATTATAAAAATGTTTTCACAGGCCCTTGATTTGCAAAAACACAAACCACATGGTTTATTTTTGAACTTTTTCCATAAATCTATTTGTGTTTTATTTTTTTTTAAATGTAAAAATCAGCAAAATTAAGATTGCTGTTTTGTGATAAACAGATTTATATACTTTATTATTCTTTTATTTATTTATTTGCAATTGTTTTTTACATGTGAACATTTACATTGTGCAAATTCTGTATTTTTCTATAATATGCTTCTAATATATATATATAAATAATTTTACTTGACCAGAGCTTGTGCGTATATATATATAATTAACTCTTTTTTTTTTTTGAAATATAATTAATTAACTCTTTTACTACCATTAATTCATGCAGAGCGTGCTTCATAAACCATGCTTCCACAAAGCCAAAATCTGGGAAATTTCCCATTTCACATATAAAAACACAGAAGAAATATATGCTTTATCTTTGCCAAATTCATTGAGATCATGAAATCATGGGGTCATCATAGATCCAATGGTGAGAAGTAATAATATACAGTGCTCGCATCCCATGTCTTTGGTGTCTGATCTCAAATTGTGGTATGCTGACTAAATAAATGAGAAACAATTAGGGTTTTTATCGCTTTTTATGTTGTACATACACCCAATGAGAAATTGTGTGGAGTTCTATGGGCAAGACTTGTGTCAAGAGACACTGAGAGGGGGGACTGAGGCACTCCACCAAAAACTGACTGAGAAACTTGTGGAAAGAGATCTGACATAGTGCCACCATTTTGGCGGAATGTAAAGCAGTTCGCCTTCCTCGAGAATGCAATCGATGAAGTCTATATCCTCAACTTTTGGAAAAAGTTTCACGTCGACATTGTCCAGGTCCACCTGTGAAAATTAATCAAAGATAGGAGCAAGCATAACAGAAGATGACATGCAACCGAAACTTAACTTGTGAATAATGGTGTGAAACATGAACATGAAAAGCCGAAAAGGTTAATGATCAAGCAGCATTTGCTTTGAAAAGATTTATTATCAGAATAAAAATGAAAAACAGAGCTGACCTGGCTGGAATTGCTTAACATGGACTCAACGTATGGGTGCAAGTCTTCAGAAACAGAAGATGGATAGAGCCTTATGTACTTCCGACCAACCACCTGAAAATGGAGTAGGAAAAACATCAAAATGGATGAGATCCATAAGTTGGTTAACATATATGTAAATTCCGACAGAAAATTATCATTCAATGAACAAAAGAATGCAAACATAGTGGCATACCAGAGAGACTCATTATAGTCTCCTCCTGCTTATTCTCATAAAAAAGGGGGAAAAATCTATCCCTCCCATGATCAATTCATGAATCCTTGTTGAGATTCTCTTAATCTCCATTTTAGCGGTTCACACAGCCAGAAGGAAATATGATAATGTCACCTTCCAGACTAGAAAAAGAAATGTCTTAACATACCATGGCAATGGACCTCGCATATTCCTTTTAGTAATCGTCAGCCGCATTTTATTTTAATTTTTTTCTCATTAGTCTTTTCTCCCTTCTGATCCATGGGCCATAAAACAATGATTTAAGGATTCGTTTTATATGCATCATCATTTCCAATTGTTAGGGTGTCGTCAAATTCATATAGAACAGACTTTTAGCTCAAAAAGAAGCACAAATAATAAAGAAACATGTAGAAGGTGCCATTATATCTCTCAACATTAACCAAAGTGTCAGAGTAGCAGCAGGGAGTGTGCTATAGATAATATATTTCAGTACACTGAAAGAACCCAGTCTTAGACTTTATGGCAAATGTCTCTCCAGAAAAATACATAAGCTAAACATATTTTTCTCTATGAAAGACCAAATTTTTTCACTACTTATACAAGCATTATTTCCAAACAAAAAGACCAAATACTGCTAAAATAGAAGTTGGTAAGCATTATAAAGAAATGCAATGCATGGTTAGCTAAGGGCACTAGTGATAGAATTCACAGAATATATAATAAAACATCCAATGTGAATCATATGACCAATGCCAAAGATTTGTTCAGCTTATTTAAAGCACTGATTAGGCATTAAGGTCACTCACACAATATGACTAAGCATTTTGAGACACGGGATAATGTGATGGATGATCAACTATGGTAGCTGATCAGCACCAAGAATTAAACGAGCAAACAATGCAGTGAGTCATCTTGTTCATAACAAATTGCAGAGGCAAAAGAAAAAAGTGTCCTGAAAAAGATTGAACACAAACTAACAAGAAGGCTCCAAATAGTTATTAGTCAAAAAGTAGTCATAGGAAGGGCCAGAAAGGCTACAAAGTCTTATCATTCTCCTTTTGAAAAACACAAAAAAAAATCAAAACCATGACTTCCATACTAGGCATCATGTATATGGTATTGAGATGATCATAGAAGCACACAGGCCCGGTTTACAGACGCTACTAGGACAAGTCCTACTCAGGATGTTAATTAGGAGAATCCCAAATTAATTGAAATGAATTTCAACAAATAATGCATACCTGAATATGCAGGTATCAAGATGAATGCATATTTCACTGATGAATTAGAAAATATAAATGGTTTTACTTAAGCCTCAAAAGCTCACCAACAAAACATTACCCTGCCATAATGATTTTTGAAGACACCTTATGTTGGTGTCAGTATACAAATTATCACAGGTCTCAAAATGATTGAATGGCACAAGCTAGAGACATTATTTTCAAACTTAGAAAGACAACTCATGGGGATATGGCTAGCCAAGAGTTGCATTGGGTTCACAAAATGTTGAGAAAAAAATATATGGTATGGTTCATCAAGTCTTCCCACAGCATACCTGAGCAAAAAGATTATGGTGTGGATCATGATGCAGTGGTGTCACGGTTCCAGGTGGACCAAACCAAGCATTAAGAGATTGCAGTTCACCACCACCAGCAAAGCAGTAATCAGGAATTATAATGTCATTCCGTAACTCCTTTATCTGGTGGCCAAATCAGTACCAGAAACATGTATCCACATATGATTAATAATGTTCATAAATAAATACAAAGATTATGGAAGGTTCAAGAAACAAATTGAAATACCTGATCAAACAATGGATGTTGCGCCAGATAAGTCAGCTTAGAAAGGCAATCACCAGAAACAAGCCTTTCAAGAAATTGAGAGAAGGTAATTAGTTCTTGTTTCCACTCAGAACAAAGATAGTTCTTTCCAACCTGAAAAATTTGTGAACTTTATTAAATTTCCTTTGCAATCATTTCAGAAAATAAACCTTCTTTTAACAAGGCATGGACGGTATAGATGACATGAGGGCACAATTTCCAGAAAGAACATCAATAAAATCCTAGGTTCCATTGTAACATATTTCTGGAGTTAAACACAGAAAGAGCAACAAAAAACTTGAGAATAATGAAAACAATGGCCCTCAAAAGTTCAAGAAACAGAATTTTAACACCAAGTGTATAGCAGAAAACATTGATAAGATATCATAAGAATATAGGTTCTTCTCAAGGAATTGCAACACAGGACAGGTATTGCTCATCTTCTTTGCGTCCCTAACCAGGGCAATCCTAAGATAATGGAAGCAGAAACAGAAGTACAGACAATTTTCATTCATCCGTTTTTTCTGTTATTATCCAAAATTAATATGTTATAAACAATTAGCCACTAACATACAATTGTTGTGCAAAATTATTTTAAAAAAATTATCAGTTATCAAATGGGAAGGAATTGAATGACAAAGGACAGGAAATAGCCAATCACCTCAACGGGTACTGTCCGATCTCCAGCAATCGTTTTCAAATAATCAATGTCCTTCCACTTAGTTCTTGCAGGCCAACCATCGATATAGCCACTGATAATTATTGGGCAACCCTTCAAAAAGTAGTCACTCACAAATCTTTCCAATGAAAGGGAAGAACACTTCTCAACTATCTTACATGATAAGGACTTGTTCGGTAGAATGCGAAGCACCTACAAAAACAAATAATCAGGAATAACTTTAGCACACACTCACAATACTTTCTCTACATCATCACCTGAAGAATCTAGTCTGTCCTTTCCACTACTACACTAACAACACAACGCAGTTCACAGTCAATCTGATCATACCAAGTCTAGAAATCACACATTCCTACACTTGAAGAAGAGCAGAACTACCCAAAAACCAATTAGAGTTTAACATATCTTCCATGTTTAGAGTATATATACAACTATACAACAATAGCATTCCCTTTTATATCCATGCTCCATTTTAACCAAACAAGAATCAAGCCAATCAATCAAAGCTATAATCAAAATATTCACACACTTTTAAGGAAAACATACTACATTACTTCAAATTGTTTAAGAACTCATTCCACTTAAAGGATAACACTTAACGGTTTCATGAAAAAACAAGTTTGTTTGACTAAATAGCATGAAAATTAAACTTATTATAAGGAAACTATGCATTGAATTTGACTTCATATGATTGTTCCAGCTTCCATATAATCATCCCAAAAAAAATATTGGAAATAATTTGAACAAAGCAGTGCTACAATTTGCCACGTATATGACGCTTCTTAGAAGATGAGCATCTATAATCAACTGCCACGTAATCAATCACAGCTAAGAGTCAATGGTTCCCCTCCCTCTCACATATAGATTTTTCTACGAAAAAGAAATGATAAAAACTATAACATTTAAATAAATTATTTATAAAAAAAATGAGGGTTTTGTTAGCGATGTCCGACCTCGGCCAAGTCCAAGCCCTTGGAATCCTCTTCGGATACCAATCTCTCCGGCGAGCCTCGGCGCTCCGATTCCTCAGGCGAAGACCGAGCCATGATCCGATGCAAGGCGGCGTCGAGGTCGGGGCGGAGAAGCGGGCCGCCCATGATGATGCCCATATCGAGGACGCGGAGGGCCTCGCTGCGGTCGCCGGCGCCGTCGCGGAGGGCGGCGACGTGGAGGCAGGCCATAGCGTAGGCGTCGCGCCAGGCAGGGACGACCTCGTGCCATGGCCCGGAGTGCAGCTGCTCCCAGGCCATCTCCCGTGCCGCATCCGCTGCCCGGAGGTCCCCCGCGGCCGCTTTCTCCGCCGTACTCACGAACGCGAAGCCACCCTCCTCCGTGATCCGCCGCAGCAGCGCTGTCCGACGCTCCTCCTCTACCAACGCCGGCTCCGGCGGTGCTGGCGGTGGGGTAGGGTCGTCCGCGTTGCCTCCCATGCGGCAAGCGTGGATTGGGGGGCACAATGGAGCGGTGAGCAAAAAAGCGCAAAAGGTGTTGGATATTTTTTTTAGGCCTGTAGCGGTACTGTGACCTTCCGGTGAGGGCACCGACTTGCTAAAATATTATTAATATTTGCATCAATAAATTTTCATAATTTTTCCAACATGACGACTTTGAAAATAAAAAAATACAAATAATTTTTTTTTTTACTCCAATGAAATACTGACAAGTCGGAACGCATGTGTATAAGTGTGAAATTATCACTTCCATATGTCTTTATCCCCACCCTACATTAATTGATATTCAAATTCTTTTTTTAATATTAAGTAAAGAGGGCTTTGGCAAAACCACAAATAAATCAAATCTAGAAGAGTTATTAAAATAAATAAATAAATAAATATCTCCTTCTCATAACTCTTTTCTTACTAAAATGAAAAAGAAAAAAAAAATTCAAGAACAAAGGGAGTTCAGGCGCAAGGTTATGGCAGATTGGATTGGAACCAGTGGAAACCAGCCTTGCAGATGTTGCTGGTATGATACCTCTTCTTCACACCAATGAACATAACTTCTCCACTTCTTCACCTGCATTGCCATTCATTCAATAACCAATGAATAAAACATCAAAACAAGTACTTTTTTTTTTTTTAAACTTTGGTTATTATTTTGTTGACCTTGAAGTCCTTGTGGAACACCAAATTCTTGTCTCCCTGCCAACCTGAGGCATGAAGCATGAGAAACAGTAAAAAAAAAAAAAGAAAGAAAAGAGAATGAAAAATGAGGTTTGTACACTCACCAGTCGTTGAAGAGAGGATATGGACAGCTATAGAAAGAATGAGAATGATGGCCATAAACAGTACCCATGCAGTGGCCACTAGAGAGATAAAACAGAGGCCTTAAAAGTTAAAACCCTACCAATTCTTTTACATTTCCTGCTCTTATTAAGCCACCGGAAGCACAAGCCAGATGTGGGCCTTAAATAACCTCGAGGGTAGTTTTGCAAATTAATTAACAAATTTTTATAAAGAAAAAAATTGTGGCTTGCCCAATATGCAGATAGTGATGATAATATACAATAAACAAGAGATAATTAGAGAAATATGGATAAACCACGTGGCGCATCATGACAAGCACATGGCCGGTACGAGGTGGTTATCTCCCAACATTTGGGAAAAAAATTTTAAAGGAGATATCATGCTGTCATATGTAAATGTAAATCATAGTAATGTGGAGTTTTCATTAGTCGTGTTCTAGAAATATTTGGAGTCTTCATGTAACTTTGTAGAAATATGTGAAATTGTATAGAAAACTCTAAAGAATAAATGAGAGCAATATGATTCAATGTATCTTAAATTGTCCATTAAAGATGTTAAGGGCTATAAAACGACAAGGAGTGTTGTCACCATCATCAAAGCAAAGTTTGAGTGGAAGAATTCCACTTTTTAAGAACGTCTTCCAAATTTTAAAAACTCTTGTATTTTTAAACCTCCAAAGTTACAAGTCTATTAAACTTAAGAAATAAAAGTTGACTTGATCAAAGCAAGAAGATTAAGTGCCACAAGTGATGCCTGTAAAAAGCCCGAATGCATGTAACATGCACAAAATTACCATCTCAACGCATAGATTTTCATCCGATATGAGTTAATGTTTGAATTTACTTGTTAAGTAAAAATATGAAAACTATACACATACAACCTGATGACATGGAGGTTATTGGCAAATAATTATATATAAATTTTTAATTTTATCTAAGTAAAAAAATTATTTTTTTTTAAAATGCAAGAAATTTGAAATTACAAGAACTCTGAAATCACTGAAATTCCAAAGTACCCTTTTCATTTTTTTTTACTAAATTTAATGAAAAAATTATCCAGTAGCATCCAAAATGGTCTTAATAAAAATATAACATAACACTTTCCTTATATATATATATATATAACTTAACATACTCCTCTTACCCTTACCCTCTTGTAGTCTTATCTTTCCCTTCTCGCTGGTTACCGTGATTATTTTTCTTTTTTTTTCCCTGCTGATCCCAAATGGTGTTCAATCTAAAATAGTTATGAATATATTTCATTCAAATCTTTAATGTTCATGTTTGCTCATTTTTTATTTAATTTTTCAATTTGAGTAAGTTTATTGTTGAAATTTATGTTATATTTTGATGTAATTATCACATTACGTTCCAAGAGGGTGAGGACGTTGTAGGCAATCCCCCCGCTACGCGTACGCCTCTGAGAGTTGGCGCTTGTCGCCCTATCTCAAAAAAAAAAAAAAAAAACTTGTTATCTTTCATAATGTGTTCAACAAAGTGATATAATGGTTAAAATCCATATCTTTCAATAATTCAAATTCACTACTGAGGTGTTTATTCTATGTGTTTTTTTATTATATCCAAACTTGGTAAGTTCGTTGTTGAAAAATAGTTTTATTGTTTTTTATTGACTATAATAGTTCAAGTATATATACTTCAATGGTTATAACTGAAGTGTTTAATTCTATATTTCTGTTTTAATCATTCACAATTAAGGTAAAGTCTGTTGTTGAAACGTATGTCGTTACCTTTTGATGTGAATATATATCATGTCACATGTGTCATTATATTGTTATGGATTAAAAGTGTTTAGAGAAGCAAATATGTAATAATGCAAATCTATATACTTTGATGGTTTGGACTTATTATAAAAATGTCTACTATATTTTTTATTCTTTCCAAAATCTGGTCATAAGGTTGTTCCAGATCAACTAGAGTCTTCTTAATGAGCTGGTCTTATCAAGCTGGTTCCCGTTAGTAGAATCTTCTTAATGAGCTGGTCTTATCAAGCTGGTCTTATCAACGAGAATAACACAGAATTTATGGGGATCAGGAAAAATAATGAAATAATAAATGGTAAAATTATCTTTTATATCTTTAAGTAAAATTTTTTATTTACAAAATATTTTAAATATCATCATTTATTTTAATTATTACAATTAATTATTTTCATTTAATTAAATATATAGGCAAAATGTTATTTCATTTTGATTATTGTAATCAATTAGTTAATGAGAATAAGTGTCCGTTTGGATGGGCTAGGGTAATCATTACTTAGACATTCCCATTACCTTTGTTTGGGACGTATTTTGTGGAGGTAATGATTCTCTTTTGAGGGAACCATTGCCCCCTGATTGTTATATCTATATTTGTCTTTATTTTATTGGAGGTAATCATTACCTGGGGAGTCACCATTAACCCTTCCAGGACAATCAACAATTTAGGGAGAATGGCTCATTCCCCCGTAAATGACTGTTATACCCTCCTTAATGTGAAAAAGACATCCTTTATAAACTTAAGTCCGCGAACCTTTGCCCCCATGAATATCTAGCACTTGTAACATCCGTGAGCGCTCCTTGAGACCATCAATGTCTCCGACATGTGTCCGTCTGACGTCAGCATCCCGGGGGCAGCCATCACCGGATTTCAAGCGTCGGACCATTGAATCTCGCCGGTGCGTGTTCGTCCGGTGTCGGCACGTCTCCCGGTGGGTTTCTTGATTTTGCCTCTATGACCATTCAAATCTTGGGACCATTCAAATCTGTTAATTTTTCAGCTTCTTATATATTTTTCCTTTGTGATTATGTTTTGTTTTTGTTCTTTTTCCACTGATTTTGCAGGATCAGGTGCACATAATTATAGTGAAACTGATTTCATTATTCTAACCATTGAATCTCGCTGACGCTTGTCCGTCCGGTGTCGGCATCACCGTGAGCTCCCTTTCTTGCGATCATCAACGTCTCCGGTGCGTTGAAGGACTTTGCCTCTGTGACCATTAAAATCTTGAGACCATTAAAGGTCTGTTAATTTTTCAGCTTCTTAAATTTCATTATGTTTTTGTTTTCTTGGGACCATTAAGGTCTATGAATTTTTCAGCTTCTTAGGGTCCGTTTGGATCCTGATGCCTTGGGAGTGGGAATCACAAGCACCCAGGAATCTCACTCCCATATTTGGTAACCAGCTTAGGAGTGAACAGTAAAATGTCATGGGATTGTGATTCCCAACTTGGGTGTTTGTCACTCCTTCCAATTTTGAGAGGTTTCCCATTCCTTAGTTGTAAAAATACCATTATACCCTCCATATATAAAAATGTTTAATACTAATAAATCATGTTTGAAATTTATTTATTTAATAAACAAACAATTGTTAAATTATATAATTGGTTGATTACAATTAGAAAAAATAAATAAGATATTAAAAATATTAAATAAAAATAAAACGTGTTATTTATTAAATGTTAAGTTATATTAATTAGATGAAATAATTTAATAACAAAATTATTTACATGTTATATTAAAACATGTAATTTATTAATTGGTACGTTATATTTTATTTAATAACAAAATTATTTACACGTTATAATTAATAATTACATTAATGGTTAAGTTATATGTATTCATACATTATATTTATTAATATAGTAAACTTTTCTTAAGTTATATTAATTAGATAAAATAATTTAATAAAAATAAATTAAAATAAATAATTAAATATATTACAAATATTTTAATAATATTCATGTTAATTATTAATTGTTAAATATAAACTATAATTTTGTAAAATTTCATCATATTTATATGAAAGGGTATAAGTGTAATTTTCATATATTTCTCTCTCTTACTTTTTCCATTCCTAACTCCCACTCCTTCCAACCAAACAACTTTATCATTATCCTCCCATTTCCCCCTATTCTCATTCACATTCCTCTCTTTTTCTCATTCCCCCTCTTCCCATTCCTACTCAGCAATCCAAACGGACCCTTATATTTTTCCTCTGTGATTATGTTTTGTTTTGTTCTTTTTTTCCCTGATTTTGCAGGATCATGTGCACATAGTTATTGTGAAACTGATTTCATTATTCTCACCATCGAATCTGCTGAGTCTGTTGCTGTAAAACCCATTTTTTAATAGCCGTCATATTATCTTTTTAAGATATTTTTTTTTCAAATTTTAAACCACCCAACCTTATCGCTTGTAAAGCCATATTTTAATCTCAGCCCTTAGATTAGATTTTTAATTCTTTATTTTATTTGAAACTTTAAAGCTTCCGAACCTTATCCCCTATAACCATTAGATCGTGGGAGAAGGCCTCGGAACTCACGATAGAATTTCACCCGAGACCTAGCCCGCATCCTTCTTCCTTAGTTTCGTGAAGTGCCGGTGATGACGAAGATGAAGAGAGGATTCACGTCAATTTTTTTGTTCTCTGCTTTTTGAAGTAAGCATCCCCTTATTCGGATTTAGGGTTTTGATTGTGTGTCGTTCGATCTCCATAAATAGCCGTCTTTTTATTTTATTCGTTTATTTTGATTTCCAAGTATAGAAATGCATAGCATGTTTTGTCTTTCCAGCGTGCTTAGGGATTTTTCCAGGAAAGTAAACCTAGATTTTATTTCAGCAAAAATTTCAGATTTTATATAATTGTGGTTGTAAAAATATGACCCTATTGGTGTATTCCCTGCAAAACCTGAAAATTGACAGTCGTAATAGATAACTTTAGAAGTTGAATCGAGCAAAGTGATCAATCAGAAAGTTATAGGGTTTGATATCAACTAAGTAGCTGCAAATTTTCAGATTTTATAGATTTGTAATTTATGAGATACAATCATATTAGTGCAGCTACGTCAAAAAGTAATCTGTGCAGAACATGGAGTTAGATTAATATTTTTGATGGTGTTAAAGGTTGAATCAGGCAAGATGCAAAATATGAAAGTTGTTCCTGATTGAATTAACTATCTACTCCTAAAATATCATGTTATTGGAGGATGTATTCGGAGAGATATGCATGTTAAAATTGTAGTATATGATTTTACTGATTTCCAGAAATAGATGGGCATTCAAATTGATGCTGTAAACTCAATAGTATTCTAATCAATGGGAATTTTGGATATGTCATAGCCTTCTCTGTCTAGTTTTCGTTAAAGAAAGAATTTTGTGATTTGGAGGATGTTAGACAAAGTTATGCATATTTTAGTCCCTATTGGTTATGTTGAAATAGTTCATATCTCCATTAGACTTGATAATTTATATTATACTCTTGAAAGAATCCGAATTTAGAAAATAATATCTTGACTCTTTTTGCGCTTATACCCTTCTGAAAACTTATTTTGCATTACCCTTGCTCATTAGCTACATGTGTCTATATATACACACACACACACATATATATATATATAGTTGTGGGTTTGATTTTAGCGTACTTGTTGGGTAAGTAATACATTGTGCATTCTGGTGTTGCTAGTACAGTTAGTGTTTAGAGCCTCGATCATGTTTAACTAGTGGTCAATATTTGTTTGTAAGTTTGGAATTTAAGACAAGTGTGATGTTCATGTTTAGGGTTTTTGCCTGAATCCTGATTTTGATGTCTGAGTGGGTCCTATAGCTTGGGGATATTTTTCTAGGTAAGTAAACCACGTATAAACCCGTATATTTAGATATATATAAATTTTTGAGTTCCGAAATTAATTCATGATATTATATTTAATTGTTTTGAGTTTAAGATATTATGCATATTAATATTTTCTAACTTATTGCTCATATATGCATATATTTATTTATGTAATGATTTATCTAATTGTTATTTATTTAATTGATTTGGAATGGTTTTGAGTTATGCTCATTAGAAAATGAGATCACCGAATTTCATTATTTTGTGTTGACACTGATTTTGAACCCGACATATTTTGACATAGCAAATCATAGTCCTCAACCAACTTTGCAACAACCCTGTCATTGGGGGTTAAACACTGACCGTGTCGACATGAATTCTGATTCTGATAAGAAACTATAGTTTCGCACCGTTCCGTCGGTGGAGAATAACGGCCTTTGATATTCTGGCTCGGGTCGCCGAGGGTAAACAAATGACCTCTGATATTTTGTTTTTGGCATTAGTTATTTGGGGGACATATATGTGTGTTTATATGGAAAATTTATGTCTGTCTGAAATATTCTTATGCCTGGGTTTTATTTTTGATATTTACTATATAATGTTACTTTTAAGTACGTTTCTAAAATATTTTGAAGTTTGGGTTTTAGATTTTGATGATTTTTGTACAACATCGCATATGAGCATGTTTTTGAAACTATTGAATTTTTGTGATCCCTATATTACTATTGGCTTTTAGTGGTTGCTTACTGGGCTGTTTAGCTCATAAATAGTTGCTCTATCTTTTTCAGATCAAGGGTAGGTGTGTGGTGACTAGCTTAGCGGGGACCGTTGAGTGATCACCAGGTGGCTAGCAGGAGTTTAGTTTTTTGTTTAATAAGTCTGTTGTTTGTTAAGACCTTTAGTATTCTGTGAATCTTGGCTGTAAATCCGATTATTTTTCGTTTATCTAATTCTTTAGTTTTGATTGGAATTATTATATTGTTATGATTTATATCTGAGAGACAGGTATTGAGGCCTTGTGTGCCCACTTGGTCTCGGCCTCGTGGGTATACGGCCGTTTGTTGACGCATCGAGTCCGGTGAGCCGGGTTCGGGACGTGACAGTTGCAAGGTATTTGAACTCTTGCTTAAACACCTATTATAAGCTTCACTCAAGTGACAATTAGCCACTACTAAATTGTTTTTAACTGAACATTATACTGACAAGTTTCCATTGTATTAGTCCTGTTGCTTTCCTTGCCATGCCTTCAAATTTCATCCTGCTTCTTTTAATTGTTCTTTTTTTTAATTATTTGTCTGATTTAATGCCCTATTTTTTATGGTAAATCATAGTGAATTTGCCGGGGTTGTGATTAAACCTGATATTCGTTGTCATTTTTCTTAAGAATATATTTTGATTTTTTTTTTTTACAGTTTTAATCCATTTTTGGAGGCTATATTCAGTTGATCCTCTCTTTGTTACACTTGATGAATTTTATGAATTTGTATATTTTTTCTCCATTATTATATTAAAATAATTTATTTTCTTGTCATTTATTTCTAATGAATCATGGTAGACCTTTTGGTTCATAACCGTTTAAGGTTAATAGCTGCACAAATGAAAACTTTTGATCTACTAAAGCTATTGTTTTGCATTCTTGTGCGAATGATGTTTATCTGTGATTTTTATACATTAAAGGAAGCCTTCAATCAATTTTTTCCATTTACAGCTATTTAGAAAATAAAGCGAAATCTAAAAATACTTGTAGCTTTTCTTATCTATATACATATGCCATTCTAAACTCAGACTGTGACTATGCTTAGTTGTGAGTTGTAACTATATCATTGTATAATGATACAGTTAACAGCTTTTTTTTCAAAAAAAGAAAAAACGAGGGGGTACGATGATTAAATTAATTAATCAGCCTTCTAATTAAATTAACTAATTAATTATTGCTTTTTTATGGCATCTTATCAATTTAGGTTTTCGGCAATTTGACACATGAACCTGTAATTTCAGATATGGACAACGTTGATAAAGTGAAATTATATTTCATAATGTACATGTGTTACTTTTATGTTTTAAACGTCGCAATCGTTATGTGTGCGGAAAGACGACGTTCTTATGGTAGTGGATTAATTTAATACGAGATTGAGTCACCATTGAGTCAAAGCCGGAAACAACATGAATATTTGAGGTTGTGTTTTATGAAAGTGACATAACATGCATTAATAAGGTTCGGATGGATCGACGTTGTTTTCATAATTTGTGTGAACTATTAATTACCACCGGTAGACTATGAGCCACGCGAAATGTTATGGTCGAGGAGATGGTCGCAACATTTTTGAACATTGTAGTTTACCATGTAAAAAATAGAATAATCAAGTTTGATTTTGTACCATCGGCCGAAACAGTTAGTCGATATTTTCATGCTGTGTTGCGGTCAATAATTCTTTGCCATGGTGTTCTACTAAAGAAACCGGATCCGGTCCTAAAAAATTCAAGCGATCCTAAGTGGAAATGGTTTAAGGTAACACAAAAATTTAGTATGTCACTTTTTAAATTTTTCTTAATGGGGGTATTTCATGAACAATGTTTTATTTCACCTGACATAGAGTTGCCTTGGAGCATTGGATGGAACACATATATGAGTGAATGCACCTAAAGCCGATCGTCCAAGATTTAGATCACGAAAATCTGAACAGGCAAGAGTCATATTTACTTGTTGGATTTTTATTCATTGCATTATTTAAATTATTTTATTAATTATGGCAAATCCTTCCCATTTTTCAATGATCTTGCACCAGTCTTCACCAAAAATAGAGTTGTTGGCAGCAACAGGGGTGATATCGAGGACGACACAACCCAATATGAACAAGATGATAACATCTCACTCGAGGAAGGTGTAGGTTTACCTCAAATGCCTTTTGATGACTACCCATGCCCACGCAAGAGCCGACGTAGGATCCATCACCAATGGCATCTGATAACAGCACCGCAACTGTTGTACCATGTCCTGATTTAGACCTCAGACCTCTTTAGATTTTTGTGCATGCATTAGGGGTAAATTGGTCATTTAGCAGTAGTTGCATTTTTACATGTTTGCATAGTAGCTTTCATGTGAAAACCGGGGGCAATTCCGTCATTTGGACCCATTTTCTTGTATTCTTTTAGTAAAAGGGCAAGTTGGTCTTTTCCCTTAAAAAAAATTGAATAATAAATCAGAAGCATCCTGGCCCTCTCCATCTTCTCCTTTCTTTCTTCTTCTTCTTTCTACTTGACCGGCTGAACACCCAAGTTTAAAAAAAAAAAAGAAAAGGAAAATTCCGGCATGTTTTACCGGTGAACCAAAGTACCAAAACCCTTCCTCCATCACTCCTGAATTTAGTAAGGCTTGGATCCAGGGTTTTCATTCCGTATTTTCCTCATATTTCATTGTTTTTAAAATTTTCGAAAAACCTAGAATACCCATGGATTTGGTTGTTTTTAGGCTCAAAATGGAGCCATTGTTCTTGCTATCCATTCTTGTGGTTGTTTGTAAAGAAAATTTCTTTGTTAGAGGTTGTATTTCGGTAGAAAATACTTGTATACGGACATGTTACTGTAGCAAAATATGTGACAAACCCGAAGTTACTGTAGCACCAAGAATTTTGAGCCTTTTTTGATATTTCTTTGATCCAAATCGAAGCCCTTCTTACTTGGAACTCTTTGGGACTAGGTTTACTTCATTATGATGTTGTTTAGGTCCAAAATGACGCCGTTTTGCCCTAAACACTCTAAGAGTTACATGTTCGACATGTAACATTGCATTGGCATGCATTTTAGTTTCCATTCTTGTGTTTATGGTTCTTGGATTCTCTGCTTGATTGTTAGGTGGTGAGGTATCCTCCAAGGGAAAGGAAACTGTTGTTCTGTGAGCGTCTCAAGGCGAGACGACTAGTTCTGTGAATGGTTAAGATTATACTTGCATAGATTAATAAGAGTATTATAGTATTTCCTTATGTGTTTTATAGCATAAAGTTGATGATATACGTGTCTACTTTGAAAGAAACATGCTTATATGTATATGCATTTATATGCAAATGGAATATGGTTGATGTACTTTTCCGTATTTAAACATTGTATGATAAATACCTTGAGTTGGAATTTGGCAAGAATTATATTGTGGTATTTGGTTTGATGGTGACTACTGACCTTAGTCCGACACTGCAGTGTGGGGTTTCCACGGGCCAGCCTATTGAGAGGTGGCGTGGTTAACCTTGATACCCTGGTCAAGAGGAGCGTAGGGCCATTGACAGGGTTTGATTCATGTTTTATGTGAGAGACCCGGGGTCACCACACAGGAATCTCAGTGGCTAACACCAAGGAAATGCAAAGTTGTAAATTTTAAAAGAGTTTTAAAGCACCTTGGTGGTCCCATTGCTAGTCGCGGCCACAATTGGCTTGGGAATTGTTTTAGGCCAACCTGCATTTTAGGATGTGTTCTTTGTGTTATTTATTTATATGTTGAATACTTAGTACTACTGTTATATGTTATTATTGTGGAAATTTACTACTTGAAATGTTTTATTTTTCTGTTATATCTATGTTGTCACCACTCAATGGGTAACATCTGTTACTCACCACTCTCCTTTCTTCTTCTTTCTCAGACTGGGGCGTTGGACCTGGTTGTGCTGAGCAGGCAGTAGAGTGATATTCTTTTTCTTTTGTCTAGGTTAGTTTGTAGCTTGCATGTAACTCTATGGATCCACTGGACTTGATCTTTATGTGTTGTTCTTGCATTTGTACTTGCTGGGTATTTGTGTAAACCTTGACTTGTATTGTTGTTGTGCTTTGTGTGTTTATGGTGCCTGGTGTAAGGGAACCCTAATGTGATTTTATTGTTGAGCTTGTCTTCTAGCTTTGTAACTGTGTAGCAGGTTTGTGTTAAGCCTTATGGCAACATGAAGATGGGGATGTTGTGGGACCCACTTCTCGTTGTCGTGGTGATTGCCACGTGCTCGTCTAGGTTTGGGGCGTGACAATTTTAGTGGTATCAGAGCTAGAGGTTTGGGTTGATCTTGGTTCAAATCCTAACCCTGTTGATTTCTCTAAGAACTAGTGGATCTAGTTACTAATTTGCATTTAGCGTAAGTGCATATAGGAGTTAAGTCTGAAAATTTTCTTTCTTTGTTTTTTTCAGCTTCCTTCTCCCCCTAAGCAAGAGGTCAGTTCAGGACATGAGCCTGTTGTGACAGCATCAGTGCATGCTCCTGTTGTTTCAAACCCTGTGCCTCATACTGCAACTCCAGAAGTAGTACCACCACCTGCGGCTCTCCAAAGCTTTAAGGCATATTGGGATGCCCAGGGTCGTCAGCTGATATATCAGGAATATCATGATTTTCTTGGTTATTGGAATCTGTTTGGGGGACAGCCCCGTACTGAGCCAGTATCTGTACCACCACCATCAACACCCCCACCATCAACACCCCCACGCCCCCCCCCAACAATTCCTTCAATTCAACAAGCACCAGCAGAAGACATTAAGATCAGTCAGAGCTTAATTTTGTTAAAGTTACTGAAGGAAGCAAGGCAGTTGGGGTGTAATGCTTTTGATGGTTCAAGTGATGCAATGACTGCTAAAGAATGGTTGAAGAGGTTGCTTGCTACTTTTGAGGATATGGGCATAGAAGATGAGTGGAAACTAAAGGTTGCAGTCAGACTTTTAGAGAACAGTGCAAGGATATGGTGGGAAACTCTTAAGAGCCGTTCAGAGGTATCATTGATTTGGTCAGATTTTCTACAAGAGTACATGGAATTGGTTCAAAGAAATAAGGCAGTGGCAGAGTACGGAATGAAATTAATAGGATTTTAAAATTAATTTTTAATAAAACATTTATTAATAATAATAAAATATATACTTATGTTTTTATTATTTTTGTAAATAATAGTTATTAGAAATAAATATCATTTATTTATGCAAGGGGTAAAAAGGTAATATTAACACAACTCCAGTTTTTTATTTTTCCCATTTCCAATGAATTATCCTTCTAACTAAACAACTTTTTCTTTACCATTCCTTAGACATTCCATTGCCCCCCTCTTAATTACCTCATTTCCCTTCATTCAATTACACGGTAATCCAAATGTACCCTAAGAATATATTTAATTAGAATCATAATCATTGGAAATAGAAAAAACAAAACAGAATTTATAGGGATTAGGAAAAGTAATAATAAATGATAACATTATTTTTAGGGAAAATTACTGTTCACCCCTCGGAAATTTCAAAACTTCCTAAAAACCCCCTCCAACTTTTGCACACCCTGGACAGCCCTTCCTTTATAGTTTACATTTCCTTTTACCCCCTATCAGTCACTTCAAGTGGGTACATGTTATGAAATTCCATTTTTGCCCTTACAAATAATGCGAAAAATACCGCCCAATCACATCATATCTGACTTTTTATGAATACAAGTGTGCATTTTTTTGTCTCTGTTTAACTCAATCAAGTTTTCATTTAAAACTGCATTATTTAAGCGGAAATATAAGTTTTTAAAGAGAAAAACATCACTTTTTAAAGAGAGACTGAGTTTGTTAAACAGAAACGCAATATTTAAACGGAGACACGTTTTTAAACAAAAACCTCAATTCCCATTGCATGTAAAGTGAATTTGAAAAATGTGAAGCTTTAAAGTGGCATTAAATGAAGCTCTTTTACCCTTGCATGTAAAGTGAATCATCATTAATGTGTTTGAGTTAACCAAGATGATCATGCTTAAACAAAACCGCATTATTTAAGCGGAAATATAAGTTTTTAAAGAGAAAAACATCACTTTTTAAAGAGAGACTGAGTTTGTTAAACAGAAACGCAATATTTAAACGGATACACTTTTTTAAACAAAAACATCAATTCCCTTTGCATGTAAAGTGAATTTGAAGAATGTGAAGCTTTAAAGTGGCATTAAATGAATCTCTTTTACCCTTGCATGTAAAGTGAATCATCATTAATGTGTTTGAGTTAACCAAGATGATCATGCTTAAACAAAACCAAATTATTTAAGCGGAAATATAAGTTTTTAAAGAGAACAACATCACTTTTTAAAAATAGACTGAGTTTGTTAAACAGAAACGCAATATTTAAACGGAGACACTTTTTTAAACAAAAACCTCAATTCCCATTCCATGTAAAGTGAATTTGAAAATGTGAAGCTTTAAAGTGGCATTAAATGAAGCTCTTTTACCCTTGCATGTAAAGTGAATCATCATTAATGTGTTTGAGTTAACCAAGATGATCATGCTTAAACAAAACCGCATTATTTAAGCGGAAATATAAGTTTTTAAAGAGAAAAACATCACTTTTTAAAGAGAGACTGAGTCTGTTAAACATAAACGCAATATTTAAACGGAGACACTTTTTTAAACAAAACCTCAATTCCCATTGCATGTAAAGTGAATTTGAAGAATGTGAAGCTTTAAAGTGGCATTAAATGAAGCTCTTTTACCATTGCATGTAAAGTGAATCATCATTAATGTGTTTGAGTTAACCAAGATGATCATGCTTAAACAAAACCGCATTATTTAAGCGGAAATATAAGTTTTTAAAGAGAAAAACATCACTTTTTAAAGAGAGACTGAGTTTGTTAAACAAAAACGCAATATTTAAACGGAGACACTTTTTTAAACAAAAACCTCAATTCCCATTCCATGTAAAGTGAATTTGAAGAATGTGAAGCTTTAAAGTGGCATTAAATGAAGCTCTTTTACCCTTGCATGTAAAGTGAATCATCATTAATGTGTTTGAGTTAACCAAGATGATCATGCTTAAACAAAACCGTATTATTTAAGCGGAAATATAAGTTTTTAAAGAGAAAAACATCACTTTTTAAAGAGAGACTGAGTTTGTTAAATAGAAACGCAATATTTAAACGGAGACACTTTTTTAAACAAAAACCTCAATTCCCATTGCATGTAAAGTGAATTTGAAGAATGTGAAGCTTTAAAGTGGCATTAAATGAAGCTCTTTTACCCTTGCATGTAAAGTGAATCAGCATTAATGTGTTTGAGTTAACCAAGATGATCATGCTTAAACAAAACCGCATTATTTAAGCGGAAATATAAGTTTTTAAAGAGAAAAACATCACTTTTTAAAGAGAGACTGAGTTTGTTAAACAGAAACGCAATATTTAAACGGAGACACTTTTTTAAACAAAACCTCAATTCCCATTCCATGTAAAGTGAATTTGAAAATGTGAAGCTTTAAAGTGGCATTAAATGAAGCTCTTTTACCTTTGCATGTAAAGTGAATCATCATTAATGTGTTTGAGTTAACCAAGATGATCATGGTTAAACAAAACCGCATTATTTAAGCGGAAATATAAGTTTTTAAAGAGAAAAACATCACTTTTTAAAGAGAGACTGAGTTTGTTAAACGGAAACGCAATATTTAAACGGAGACACTTTTTTAAACAAAAACCTCAATTCCCATTGCATGTAAAGTGAATTTGAAAATGTGAAGCTTTAAAGTGGCATTAAATGAAGCTCTTTTACCCTTGCATGTAAAGTGAATCATCATTAATGTGTTTGAGTTAACCAAGATGATCATGCTTAAACAAAACCGCATTATTTAAACGGAAATATAAGTTTTTAAAGAGAAAAACATCACTTTTTAAAGAGAGACTGAGTTTGTTAAACAGAAACGCAATATTTAAACGGAGACACTTTTTTAAACAAAACCTCAATTCCCATTCCATGTAAAGTGAATTTGAAAATGTGAAGCTTTAAAGTGGCATTAAATGAAGCTCTTTTACACTTGCATGTAAAGTGAATCATCATTAATGTGTTTGAGTTAACCAAGATGATCATGCTTAAACAAAACCGCATTATTTAAGCGGAAATATAAGTTTTTAAAGAGAAAAACATCATTTTTTAAAGAGAGACTGAGTTTGTTAAACATAAACGCAATATTTAAACGGAGACACTTTTTTAAACAAAAACCTCAATTCTCATTGCATGTAAAGTGAATTTGAAGAATGTGAAGCTTTAAAGTGGCATTAAATGAATCTCTTTTACCCTTGCATATAAAGTGAATCATCATTAATGTGTTTGAGTCAACCAAGATGATCATGCTTAAACAAAACCGCATTATTTAAGCGGAAATATAAGTTTTTAAAGAGAAAAACATCACTTGTTAAAAAGAGACTGAGTTTGTTAAACAAAACGCAATATTTAAACGGAGACACTTTTTTAAACAAAAACCTCAATTCCCTTTGCATGTAAAATGAATTTGAAAAATGTGAACTTTAGAGTGGCATTAAATGAAGCTCTTTTACCCTTGCATGTAAAGTGAATCATCATTAATGTGTTTGAGTTAACCAAGATGATCATGCCTAAACAAAACCGCATTATTTAAACGAAAATATAAGTTTTTAAAGAGAAAAACATCACTTTTTAAAGAGAGACTGAGTTTGTTAAACATAAACGCAATATTTAAACGGAGACACTTTTTTAAACAAAACCTCAATTCCCATTGCATGTAAAGTGAATTTGAAGAATGTGAAGCTTTAAAGTGGCATTAAATGAAGCTCTTTTACCTTGCATGTAAAATGAATCATCATTAATGTGTTTGAGTTAACCAAGATGATCATGCTTAAACAAAACCAAATTATTTAAGCGGAAATATAAGTTTTTAAAGAGAACAACATCAGTTTTTAAAAAGAGACTGAGTTTGTTAAACAGAAACGCAATATTTAAACGGAGACACTTTTTTAAACAAAAACCTCAATTCCCATTCCATGTAAAGTGAATTTGAAAATGTGAAGCTTTAAGGTGATATTAAATGAAGCTCTTTTACCCTTGCATGTAAAGTGAATCATCATTAATGTGTTTGAGTTAACCAAGATGATCATGCTTAAACAAAACCGCATTATTTAAGCGGAAATATAAGTTTTTAAAGAGAAAAACATCACTTTTTAAAGAGAGACTGAGTTTGTTAAACATAAACGCAATATTTAAACGGAGACGGTTTTTTAAACAAAAACCTCAATTCCCATTGCATGTAAAGTGAATTTGAAGAATGTGAAGCTTTAAAGTGGCATTAAATGAATCTCTTTTACCCTTGCATGTAAAGTGAATCATCATTAATGTGTTTGAGTTAACCAAGATGATCATGCTTAAACAAAACCAAATTATTTAAGCGGAAATATAAGTTTTTAAAGAGAACAACATCACTTTTTAAAAAGAGACTGAGTTTGTTAAACAGAAACGCAATATTTAAACGGAGACACTTTTTTAAACAAAAACCTCAATTCCCATTCCATGTAAAGTGAATTTGAAAATGTGAAGCTTTAAGATGGTATTAAATGAAGCTCTTTTACCCTTGCATGTAAAGTGAATCATCATTAATGTGTTTAAGTTAACCAAGATGATCATGCTTAAACAAAACCGCATTATTTAAGCGGAAATATAAGTTTTTAAAGAGAAAAACATCACTTTCTAAAGAGAGACTGAGTTTGTTAAACATAAACGCAATATTTAAACGGAGACACTTTTTTAAACAAAACCTCAATTCCCATTGCATGTAAAGTGAATTTGAAGAATGTGAAGCTTTAAAGTGGCATTAAATGAAGCTCTTTTACCGTTGCATGTAAAGTGAATTATCATTAATGTGTTTGAGTTAACCAAGATGATCATGCTTAAACAAAACCGCATTATTTAAGCGGAAATATAAGTTTTTAAAGAGAAAAACATCACTTTTTAAAGAGAGACTGAGTTTGTTAAACAAAAACGCAATATTTAAACGGAGACACTTTTTTAAACAAAAACCTCAATTCCCATTCCATGTAAAGTGAATTTGAAGAATGTGAAGCTTTAAAGTGGCATTAAATGAAGCTCTTTTACCCTTACATGTAAAGTGAATCATCATTAATGTGTTTGAGTTAACCAAGATGATCATGCTTAAACAAAACCGTATTATTTAAGCGGAAATATAAGTTTTTAAAGAGAAAAACATCACTTTTTAAAGAGAGACTGAGTTTGTTAAATAGAAACGCAATATTTAAACGGAGACACTTTTTTAAACAAAAACCTCAATTCCCATTGCATGTAAAGTGAATTTGAAGAATGTGAAGCTTTAAAGTGGCATTAAATGAAGCACTTTTACCCTTGCATGTAAAGTGAATCATCATTAATGTGTTTGAGTTAATCAAGATGATCATGCTTAAACAAAACCGCAATATTTAAGCGGAAATATAAGTTTTTAAAGAGAAAAACATCACTTTTTAAAGAGAGACTGAGTTTGTTAAACAGAAACGCAATATTTAAACGGAGACACTTTTTTAAACAAAACCTCAATTCCCATTCCATGTAAAGTGAATTTGAAAATGTGAAGCTTTAAAGTGGCATTAAATGAAGCTCTTTTACCCTTGCATGTAAAGTGAATCATCATTAATGTGTTTGAGTTAACCAAGATGATCATGCTTAAACAAAACCGCATTATTTAAGCGGAAATATAAGTTTTTAAAGAGAAAAACATCACTTTTTTAAGAGAGACTGAGTTTGTTAAACAGAAACGCAATATTTAAACGGAGACACTTTTTTAAACAAAAACCTCAATTCCCATTGCATGTAAAGTGAATTTGAAAAATGTGAAGCTTTAAAGTGGCATTAAATGAAGCTCTTTTACCCTTGCATGTAAAGTGAATCATCATTAATGTGTTTAAGTTAACCAAGATGATCATGCTTAAACAAAACCGCATTATTTAAGCGGAAATATAAGTTTTTAAAGAGAAAAACATCGCTTTTTAAAGAGAGACTGAGTTTGTTAAACAGAAACGCAATATTTAAACGGAGACCCTTTTTTAAACAAAACCTCAATTCCCATTCCATGTAAAGTGAATTTGAAAATGTGAAGCTTTAAAGTGGCATTAAATGAAGCTCTTTTACCCTTGCATGTAAAGTGAATCATCATTAATGTGTTTGAGTTAACCAAGATGATCATGCTTAAACAAAACCGCATTATTTAAGCGGAAATATAAGTTTTTAAAGAGAAAAACATCATTTTTTAAAGAGAGACATAGTTTGTTAAACATAAACGCAATATTTAAACGGAGACACTTTTTTAAACAAAAACCTCAATTCTCATTGCATGTAAAGTGAATTTGAAGAATGTGAAGTTTTAAAGTGGCATTAAATGAATCTCTTTTACCCTTGCATGTAAAGTGAATCATCATTAATGTGTTTGAGTTAACCAAGATGATCATGCTTAAACAAAACCAAATTATTTAAGCGGAAATATAAGTTTTTAAAGAGAACAACATCACTTTTTAAAAAGAGACTGAGTTTGTTAAACAGAAACGCAATATTTAAACGGAGACACTTTTTTAAACAAAAACCTCAATTCCCATTCCATGTAAAGTGAATTTGAAAATGTGAAGCTTTAAAGTGGCATTAAATGAAGCTCTTTTACCCTTGCATGTAAAGTGAATCATCATTAATGTGTTTGAGTTAACCAAGATGATCATGCTTAAACAAAACCAAATTATTTAAGCGGAAATATAAGTTTTTAAAGAGAACAACATCACTTTTTAAAAATAGACTGAGTTTGTTAAACAGAAACGCAATATTTAAACGGAGACACTTTTTTAAACAAAAACCTCAATTCCCATTCCATGTAAAGTGAATTTGAAAATGTGAAGCTTTAAAGTGGCATTAAATGAAGCTCTTTTACCCTTGCATGTAAAGTGAATCATCATTAATGCGTTTGAGTTAACCAAGATGATCATGCTTAAACAAAACCGCATTATTTAAGCGGAAATATAAGTTTTTAAAGAGAAAAACATCACTTTTTAAAGAGAGACTGAGTTTGTTAAACATAAACGCAATATTTAAACGGAGACACTTTTTTAAACAAAACCTCAATTCCCATTGCATGTAAAGTGAATTTGAAGAATGTGAAGCTTTAAAGTGGCATTAAATGAAGCTCTTTTACCATTGCATGTAAAGTGAATCATCATTAATGTGTTTGAGTTAACCAAGATGATCATGCTTAAACAAAACCGCATTATTTAAGCGGAAATATAAGTTTTTAAAGAGAAAAACATCGCTTTTTAAAGAGAGACTGAGTTTGTTAAACAGAAACGCAATATTTAAACGGAGACCCTTTTTTAAACAAAACCTCAATTCCCATTCCATGTAAAGTGAATTTGAAAATGTGAAGCTTTAAAGTGGCATTAAATGAAGCTCTTTTACCCTTGCATGTAAAGTGAATCATCATTAATGTGTTTGAGTTAACCAAGATGATCATGCTTAAACAAAACCGCATTATTTAAGCGGAAATATAAGTTTTTAAAGAGAAAAACATCATTTTTTAAAGAGAGACTGAGTTTGTTAAACATAAACGCAATATTTAAACGGAGACACTTTTTTAAACAAAAACCTCAATTCTCATTGCATGTAAAGTGAATTTGAAGAATGTGAAGTTTTAAAGTGGCATTAAATGAATCTCTTTTACCCTTGCATGTAAAGTGAATCATCATTAATGTGTTTGAGTTAACCAAGATGATCATGCTTAAACAAAACCAAATTATTTAAGCGGAAATATAAGTTTTTAAAGAGAACAACATCACTTTTTAAAAAGAGACTGAGTTTGTTAAACAGAAACGCAATATTTAAACGGAGACACTTTTTTAAACAAAAACCTCAATTCTCATTGCATGTAAAGTGAATTTGAAGAATGTGAAGTTTTAAAGTGGCATTAAATGAAGCTCTTTTACCCTTGCATGTAAAGTGAATCATCATTAATGTGTTTGAGTTAACCAAGATGATCATGCTTAAACAAAACCAAATTATTTAAGCGGAAATATAAGTTTTTAAAGAGAACAACATCACATTTTAAAAATAGACTGAGTTTGTTAAACAGAAACGCAATATTTAAACGGAGACACTTTTTTAAACAAAAACCTCAATTCCCATTCCATGTAAAGTGAATTTGAAAATGTGAAGCTTTAAAGTGGCATTAAATGAAGCTCTTTTACCCTTGCATGTAAAGTGAATCATCATTAATGCGTTTGAGTTAACCAAGATGATCATGCTTAAACAAAACCGCATTATTTAAGCGGAAATATAAGTTTTTAAAGAGAAAAACATCACTTTTTAAAGAGAGACTGAGTTTGTTAAACATAAACGCAATATTTAAACGGAGACACTTTTTTAAACAAAACCTCAATTCCCATTGCATGTAAAGTGAATTTGAAGAATGTGAAGCTTTAAAGTGGCATTAAATGAAGCTCTTTTACCATTGCATGTAAAGTGAATCATCATTAATGTGTTTGAGTTAACCAAGATGATCATGCTTAAACAAAACCGCATTATTTAAGCGGAAATATAAGTTTTTAAAGAGAAAAACATCACTTTTTAAAGAGAGACTGAGTTTGTTAAACAAAAACGCAATATTTAAACGGAGACACTTTTTTAAACAAAAACCTCAATTCCCATTCCATGTAAAGTGAATTTGAAGAATGTGAAGCTTTAAAGTGGCATTAAATGAAGCTCTTTTACCCTTGCATGTAAAGTGAATCATCATTAATGTGTTTGAGTTAACCAAGATGATCATGCTTAAACAAAACCGTATTATTTAAGCGGAAATATAAGTTTTTAAAGAGAAAAACATCACTTTTTAAAGAGAGACTGAGTTTGTTAAATAGAAACGCAATATTTAAACGGAGACACTTTTTTAAACAAAAACCTCAATTCCCATTGCATGTAAAGTGAATTTGAAGAATGTGAAGCTTTAAAGTGGCATTAAATGAAGCTCTTTTACCCTTGCATGTAAAGTGAATCAGCATTAATGTGTTTGAGTTAACCAAGATGATCATGCTTAAACAAAACCGCATTATTTAAGCGGAAATATAAGTTTTTAAAGAGAAAAACATCACTTTTTAAAGAGAGACTGAGTTTGTTAAACAGAAACGCAATATTTAAAGGAGACACACTTTTTAAACAAAACCTCAATTCCCATTCCATGTAAAGTGAATTTGAAAATGTGAAGCTTTAAAGTGGCATTAAATGAAGCTCTTTTACCTTTGCATGTAAAGTGAATCATCATTAATGTGTTTGAGTTAACCAAGATGATCATGCTTAAACAAAACCGCATTATTTAAGCGGAAAAATAAGTTTTTAAAAAGAAAAACATCACTTTTTAAAGAGAGACTGAGTTTGTTAAACGGAAACGCAATATTTAAACGGAGACACTTTTTTAAACAAAAACCTCAATTCCCATTGCATGTAAAGTGAATTTGAAAATGTGAAGCTTTAAAGTGGCATTAAATGAAGCTCTTTTACCCTTGCATGTAAAGTGAATCATCATTAATGTGTTTGAGTTAACCAAGATGATCATGCTTAAACAAAACCGCATTATTTAAACGGAAATATAAGTTTTTAAAGAGAAAAACATCACTTTTTAAAGAGAGACTGAGTTTGTTAAACAGAAACGCAATATTTAAACGGAGACACTTTTTTAAACAAAACCTCAATTCCCATTCCATGTAAAGTGAATTTGAAAATGTGAAGCTTTAAAGTGGCATTAAATGAAGCTCTTTTACCCTTGCATGTAAAGTGAATCATCATTAATGTGTTTGAGTTAACCAAGATGATCATGCTTAAACAAAACCGCATTATTTAAGCGGAAATATAAGTTTTTAAAGAGAAAAACATCATTTTTTAAAGAGAGACTGAGTTTGTTAAACATAAACGCAATATTTAAACGGAGACACTTTTTTAAACAAAAACCTCAATTCTCATTGCATGTAAAGTGAATTTGAAGAATGTGAAGTTTTAAAGTGGCATTAAATGAATCTCTTTTACCCTTGCATGTAAAGTGAATCATCATTAATGTGTTTGAGTTAACCAAGATGATCATGCTTAAACAAAACCAAATTATTTAAGCGGAAATATAAGTTTTTAAAGAGAACAACATCACTTTTTAAAAAGAGACTGAGTTTGTTAAATAGAAACGCAATATTTAAACGGAGACACTTTTTTAAACAAAAACCTCAATTCCCATTGCATGTAAAGTGAATTTGAAGAATGTGAAGCTTTAAAGTGGCATTAAATGAAGCTCTTTTACCCTTGCATGTAAAGTGAATCATCATTAATGTGTTTGAGTTAACCAAGATGATCATGCCTAAACAAAACCGCATTATTTAAGCGGAAATATAAGTTTTTAAAGAGAAAAACATCACTTTTTAAAGAGAGACTGAGTTTGTTAAACATAAACGCAATATTTAAACGGAGACACTTTTTTAAACAAAACCTCAATTCCCATTGCATGTAAAGTGAATTTGAAGAATGTGAAGCTTTAAAGTGGCATTAAATGAAGCTCTTTTACCATTGCATGTAAAGTGAATCATCATTAATGTGTTTGAGTTAACCAAGATGATCATGCTTAAACAAAACCGCATTATTTAAGCGGAAATATAAGTTTTTAAAGAGAAAAACATCACTTTTTAAAGAGAGACTGAGTTTGTTAAACAAAAACGCAATATTTAAACGGAGACACTTTTTTAAACAAAAACCTCAATTCCCATTCCATGTAAAGTGAATTTGAAGAATGTGAAGCTTTAAAGTGGCATTAAATGAAGCTCTTTTACCCTTGCATGTAAAGTGAATCATCATTAATGTGTTTGAGTTAACCAAGATGATCATGCTTAAACAAAACCGTATTATTTAAGCGGAAATATAAGTTTTTAAAGAGAAAAACATCACTTTTTAAAGAGAGACCGAGTTTGTTAAATAGAAACGCAATATTTAAACGGAGACACTTTTTTAAACAAAAACCTCAATTCCCATTGCATGTAAAGTGAATTTGAAGAATGTGAAGCTTTAAAGTGGCATTAAATGAAGCTCTTTTACCCTTGCATGTAAAGTGAATCAGCATTAATGTGTTTGAGTTAACCAAGATGATCATGCTTAAACAAAACCGCATTATTTAAGCGGAAATATAAGTTTTTAAAGAGAAAAACATCACTTTTTAAAGAGAGACTGAGTTTGTTAAACAGAAACGCAATATTTAAAGGGAGACACTTTTTTAAACAAAACCTCAATTCCCATTCCATGTAAAGTGAATTTGAAAATGTGAAGCTTTAAAGTGGCATTAAATGAAGCTCTTTTACCTTTGCATGTAAAGTGAATCATCATTAATGTGTTTGAGTTAACCAAGATGATCATGCTTAAACAAAACCGCATTATTTAAGCGGAAAAATAAGTTTTTAAAAAGAAAAACATCACTTTTTAAAGAGAGACTGAGTTTGTTAAACGGAAACGCAATATTTAAACGGAGACACTTTTTTAAACAAAAACCTCAATTCCCATTGCATGTAAAGTGAATTTGAAAATGTGAAGCTTTAAAGTGGCATTAAATGAAGCTCTTTTACCCTTGCATGTAAAGTGAATCATCATTAATGTGTTTGAGTTAACCAAGATGATCATGCTTAAACAAAACCGCATTATTTAAACGGAAATATAAGTTTTTAAAGAGAAAAACATCACTTTTTAAAGAGAGACTCGAGTTTGTTAAACGTAAACGCAATATTTAAACGGAGACACTTTTTTAAACAAAACCTCAATTCCCATTCCATGTAAAGTGAATTTGAAAATGTGAAGCTTTAAAGTGGCATTAAATGAAGCTTTTTACCCTTGCATGTAAAGTGAATCATCATTAATGTGTTTGAGTTAACCAAGATGATCATGCTTAAACAAAACCGCATTATTTAAGCGGAAATATAAGTTTTTAAAGAGAAAAACATCATTTTTTAAAGAGAGACTGAGTTTGTTAAACATAAACGCAATATTTAAACGGAGACACTTTTTTAAACAAAAACCTCAATTCTCATTGCATGTAAAGTGAATTTGAAGAATTGAAGTTTTAAAGTGGCATTAAATGAATCTCTTTTACCCTTGCATGTAAAGTGAATCATCATTAATGTGTTTGAGTTAACCAAGATGATCATGCTTAAACAAAACCAAATTATTTAAGCGGAAATATAAGTTTTTAAAGAGAACAACATCACTTTTTAAAAAGAGACTGAGTTTGTTAAATAGAAACGCAATATTTAAACGGATACACTTTTTTAAACAAAAACCTCAATTCCCATTGCATGTAAAGTGAATTTGAAGAATGTGAAGCTTTAAAGTGGCATTAAATGAAGCTCTTTTACCCTTGCATGTAAAGTGAATCATCATTAATGTGTTTGAGTTAACCAAGATGATCATGCTTAAACAAAACCGCATTATTTAAGCGGAAATATAAGTTTTTAAAGAGAAAAACATCACTTTTTAAAGAGAGACTGAGTTTGTTAAACATAAACGCAATATTTAAACGGAGACACTTTTTTAAACAAAACCTCAATTCCCATTCCATGTAAAGTGAATTTGAAAATGTGAAGCTTTAAAGTGGCATTAAATGAAGCTCTTTTACCCTTGCATGTAAAGTGAATCATCATTAATGTGTTTGAGTTAACCAAGATGATCATGCTTAAACAAAACCGCATTATTTAAGCGGAAATATAAGTTTTTAAAGAGAAAAACATCATTTTTTAAAGAGAGACTGAGTTTGTTAAACATAAACGCAATATTTAAACGGAGACACTTTTTTAAACAAAAACCTCAATTCTCATTGCATGTAAAGTGAATTTGAAGAATGTGAAGTTTTAAAGTGGCATTAAATGAATCTCTTTTACCCTTGCATGTAAAGTGAATCATCATTAATGTGTTTGAGTTAACCAAGATGATCATGCTTAAACAAAACCAAATTATTTAAGCGGAAATATAAGTTTTTAAAGAGAACAACATCACTTTTTAAAAAGAGACTGAGTTTGTTAAATAGAAACGCAATATTTAAACGGAGACACTTTTTTAAACAAAAACCTCAATTCCCATTGCATGTAAAGTGAATTTGAAGAATGTGAAGCTTTAAAGTGGCATTAAATGAAGCTCTTTTACCCTTGCATGTAAAGTGAATCATCATTAATGTGTTTGAGTTAACCAAGATGATCATGCCTAAACAAAACCGCATTATTTAAGCGGAAATATAAGTTTTTAAAGAGAAAAACATCACTTTTTAAAGAGAGACTGAGTTTGTTAAACATAAACGCAATATTTAAACGGAGACACTTTTTTAAACAAAACCTCAATTCCCATTCCATGTAAAGTGAATTTGAAAATGTGAAGCTTTAAAGTGGCATTAAATGAAGCTCTTTTACCCTTGCATGTAAAGTGAATCATCATTAATGCGTTTGAGTTAACCAAGATGATCATGCTTAAACAAAACCGCATTATTTAAGCGGAAATATAAGTTTTTAAAGAGAAAAACATCACTTTTTAAAGAGAGACTGAGTTTGTTAAACATAAACGCAATATTTAAACGGAGACACTTTTTTAAACAAAACCTCAATTCCCAATGCATGTAAAGTGAATTTGAAGAATGTGAAGCTTTAAAGTGGCATTAAATGAAGCTCTTTTACCATTGCATGTAAAGTGAATCATCATTAATGTGTTTGAGTTAACCAAGATGATCATGCTTAAACAAAACCGCATTATTTAAGCGGAAATATAAGTTTTTAAAGAGAAAAACATCACTTTTTAAAGAGAGACTGAGTTTGTTAAACAAAAACGCAATATTTAAACGGAGACACTTTTTTAAACAAAAACCTCAATTCCCATTCCATGTAAAGTGAATTTGAAGAATGTGAAGCTTTAAAGTGGCATTAAATGAAGCTCTTTTACCCTTGCATGTAAAGTGAATCATCATTAATGTGTTTGAGTTAACCAAGATGATCATGCTTAAACAAAACCGTATTATTTAAGCGGAAATATAAGTTTTTAAAGAGAAAAACATCACTTTTTAAAGAGAGACTGAGTTTGTTAAATAGAAACGCAATATTTAAACGGAGACACTTTTTTAAACAAAAACCTCAATTCCCATTGCATGTAAAGTGAATTTGAAGAATGTGAAGCTTTAAAGTGGCATTAAATGAAGCTCTTTTACCCTTGCATGTAAAGTGAATCAGCATTAATGTGTTTGAGTTAACCAAGATGATTATGCTTAAACAAAACCGCATTATTTAAGCGGAAATATAAGTTTTTAAAGAGAAAAACATCACTTTTTAAAGAGAGACTGAGTTTGTTAAACAGAAACGCAATATTTAAAGGGAGACACTTTTTTAAACAAAACCTCAATTCCCATTCCATGTAAAGTGAATTTGAAAATGTGAAGCTTTAAAGTGGCATTAAATGAAGCTCTTTTACCTTTGCATGTAAAGTGAATCATCATTAATGTGTTTGAGTTAACCAAGATGATCATGCTTAAACAAAACCGCATTATTTAAGCGGAAAAATAAGTTTTTAAAAAGAAAAACATCACTTTTTAAAGAGAGACTGAGTTTGTTAAACGGAAACGCAATATTTAAACGGAGACACTTTTTTAAACAAAACCTCAATTCCCATTGCATGTAAAGTGAATTTGAAAATGTGAAGCTTTAAAGTGGCATTAAATGAAGCTCTTTTACCCTTGCATGTAAAGTGAATCATCATTAATGTGTTTGAGTTAACCAAGATGATCATGCTTAAACAAAACCGCATTATTTAAACGGAAATATAAGTTTTTAAAGAGAAAAACATCACTTTTTAAAGAGAGACCGAGTTTGTTAAACGAAACGCAATATTTAAACGGAGACACTTTTTTAAACAAAACCTCAATTCCCATTCCATGTAAAGTGAATTTGAAAATGTGAAGCTTTAAAGTGGCATTAAATGAAGCTCTTTTACCCTTGCATGTAAAGTGAATCATCATTAATGTGTTTGAGTTAACCAAGATGATCATGCTTAAACAAAACCGCATTATTTAAGCGGAAATATAAGTTTTTAAAGAGAAAAACATCATTTTTTAAAGAGAGACTGAGTTTGTTAAACATAAACGCAATATTTAAACGGAGACACTTTTTTAAACAAAAACCTCAATTCTCATTGCATGTAAAGTGAATTTGAAGAATTGAAGTTTTAAAGTGGCATTAAATGAATCTCTTTTACCCTTGCATGTAAAGTGAATCATCATTAATGTGTTTGAGTTAACCAAGATGATCATGCTTAAACAAAACCAAATTATTTAAGCGGAAATATAAGTTTTTAAAGAGAACAACATCACTTTTTAAAAAGAGACTGAGTTTGTTAAATAGAAACGCAATATTTAAACGGATACACTTTTTTAAACAAAAACCTCAATTCTCATTGCATGTAAAGTGAATTTGAAGAATGTGAAGCTTTAAAGTGGCATTAAATGAAGCTCTTTTACCCTTGCATGTAAAGTGAATCATCATTAATGTGTTTGAGTTAACCAAGATGATCATGCTTAAACAAAACCGCATTATTTAAGCGGAAATATAAGTTTTTAAAGAGAAAAACATCACTTTTTAAAGAGAGACTGAGTTTGTTAAACATAAACGCAATATTTAAACGGAGACACTTTTTTAAACAAAACCTCAATTCCCATTCCATGTAAAGTGAATTTGAAAATGTGAAGCTTTAAAGTGGCATTAAATGAAGCTCTTTTACCCTTGCATGTAAAGTGAATCATCATTAATGTGTTTGAGTTAACCAAGATGATCATGCTTAAACAAATCCGCATTATTTAAGCGGAAATATAAGTTTTTAAAGAGAACAACATCATTTTTTAAAGAGAGACTGAGTTTGTTAAACATAAACGCAATATTTAAACGGAGACACTTTTTTAAACAAAAACCTTAATTCCCATTGCATGTAAAGTGAATTTGAAGAATGTGAAGCTTTAAAGTGGCATTAAATGAATCTCTTTTACCCTTGCATGTAAAGTGAATCATCATTAATGTGTTTGAGTTAACCAAGATGATCATGATTAAACAAAACCAAATTATTTAAGCGGAAATATAAGTTTTTAAAGAGAACAACATCACTTTTTAAAAAGAGACCGAGTTTGTTAAACGAAACGCAATATTTAAACGGAGACACTTTTTTAAACAAAAACCTCAATTCCCATTCCATGTAAAGTGAATTTGAAAATGTGAAGTTTTAAAGTGGCATTAAATGAAACTCTTTTACCCTTGCATGTAAAGTGAATCATCATTAATGTGTTTGAGTTAACCAAGATGATCATGCTTAAACAAAACCGCATTATTTAAGCGGAAATATAAGTTTTTAAAGAGAAAAACATCGCTTTTTAAAGAGAGACTGAGTTTGTTAAACAGAAACGCAATATTTAAACGGAGACCCTTTTTTAAACAAAACCTCAATTCCCATTCCATGTAAAGTGAATTTGAAAATGTGAAGCTTTAAAGTGGCATTAAATGAAGCTCTTTTACCCTTGCATGTAAAGTGAATCATCATTAATGTGTTTGAGTTAACCAAGATGATCATGCTTAAACAAAACCGCATTATTTAAGCGGAAATATAAGTTTTTAAAGAGAAAAACATCATTTTTTAAAGAGAGACTGAGTTTGTTAAACATAAACGCAATATTTAAACGGAGACACTTTTTTAAACAAAAACCTCAATTCTCATTGCATGTAAAGTGAATTTGAAGAATGTGAAGTTTTAAAGTGGCATTAAATGAATCTCTTTTACCCTTGCATGTAAAGTGAATCATCATTAATGTGTTTGAGTTAACCAAGATGATCATGCTTAAACAAAACCAAATTATTTAAGCGGAAATATAAGTTTTTAAAGAGAACAACATCACTTTTTAAAGAGAGACTGAGTTTGTTAAAATAAACGCAATATTTAAACGGAGACACTTTTTTAAACAAAAACCTTAATTCCCATTGCATGTAAAGTGAATTTGAAGAATGTGAAGCTTTAAAGTGGCATTAAATGAATCTCTTTTACCCTTGCATGTAAAGTGAATCATCATTAATGTGTTTGAGTTAACCAAGATGATCATGATTAAACAAAACCAAATTATTTAAGCGGAAATATAAGTTTTTAAAGAGAACAACATCACTTTTTAAAAAGAGACCCGAGTTTGTTAAACAAAACGCAATATTTAAACGGAGACACTTTTTTAAACAAAAAACCTCAATTCCCATTCCATGTAAAGTGAATTTGAAAATGTGAAGTTTTAAAGTGGCATTAAATGAAGCTCTTTTACCCTTGCATGTAAAGTGAATCATCATTAATGTGTTTGAGTTAACCAAGATGATCATGCTTAAACAAAACCGCATTATTTAAGCGGAAATATAAGTTTTTAAAGAGAAAAACATCACTTTTTAAAGAGAGACTGAGTTTGTTAAACATAAACGCAATATTTAAACGGAGACACTTTTTTAAACAAAACCTCAATTCCCATTCCATGTAAAGTGAATTTGAAAATGTGAAGCTTTAAAGTGGCATTAAATGAAGCTCTTTTACCCTTTCATGTAAAGTGAATCATCATTAATGTGTTTGAGTTAACCAAGATGATCATGCTTAAACAAAACCGCATTATTTAAGCGGAAATATAAGTTTTTAAACAGAAATACATCACTTGTTAAATAGAGACTGAGTTTGTTAAACAGAAACGCAATATTTAAACGGAGACACTTTTTTAAACAAAAACCTCAATTCCCATTCTATGTAAAGTGAATTTGAAAATATGAAGCTTTAAAGTGGCATTAAATGAAGCTCTTTTACCATTACATGTAAAGTGAATCATCATTAATGTGTTTGAGTTAACCAAGATGATCATGCTTAAACAAAACCGCATTATTTAAGCGGAAATATAAGTTTTTAAAGAGAAAAACATCACTTTTTAAAGAGAGACTGAGTTTGTTAAACATAAACGTAATATTTAAACGGAGACACTTTTTTAAACAAAAACCTTAATTCCCATTGCATGTAAAGTGAATTTGAAGAATGTGAAGCTTTAAAGTGGCATTAAATGAATCTCTTTTACCCTTGCATGTAAAGTGAATCATCATTAATGTGTTTGAGTTAACCAAGATGATCATGCTTAAACAAAACCAAATTATTTAAGCGGAAATATAAGTTTTTAAAGAGAACAACATCACTTTTTAAAAAGAGACTGAGTTTGTTAAACAGAAACGCAATATTTAAACGGAGACACTTTTTTAAACAAAAACCTCAATTCCCATTCCATGTAAAGTGAATTTGAAAATGTGAAGTTTTAAAGTGGCATTAAATGAAGCTCTTTTACCCTTGCATGTAAAGTGAATCATCATTAATGTGTTTGAGTTAACCAAGATGATCATGCTTAAACAAAACCGCATTATTTAAGCGGAAATATAAGTTTTTAAAGAGAAAAACATCACTTTTTAAAGAGAGACTGAGTTTGTTAAACATAAACGCAATATTTAAACGGAGACACTTTTTTAAACAAAACCTCAATTCCCATTGCATGTAAAGTGAATTTGAAGAATGTGAAGCTTTAAAGTGGCATTAAATGAAGCTCTTTTACCATTGCATGTAAAGTGAATCATCATTAATGTGTTTGAGTTAACCAAGATGATCATGCTTAAACAAAACCGCATTATTTAAGCGGAAATATAAGTTTTTAAAGAGAAAAACATCGCTTTTTAAAGAGAGACTGAGTTTGTTAAACAGAAACGCAATATTTAAACGGAGACCCTTTTTTAAACAAAACCTCAATTCCCATTCCATGTAAAGTGAATTTGAAAATGTGAAGCTTTAAAGTGGCATTAAATGAAGCTCTTTTACCCTTGCATGTAAAGTGAATCATCATTAATGTGTTTGAGTTAACCAAGATGATCATGCTTAAACAAAACCGCATTATTTAAGCGGAAATATAAGTTTTTAAAGAGAAAAACATCATTTTTTAAAGAGAGACTGAGTTTGTTAAACATAAACGCAATATTTAAACGGAGACACTTTTTTAAACAAAAACCTCAATTCTCATTGCATGTAAAGTGAATTTGAAGAATGTGAAGTTTTAAAGTGGCATTAAATGAATCTCTTTTACCCTTGCATGTAAAGTGAATCATCATTAATGTGTTTGAGTTAACCAAGATAATCATGCTTAAACAAAACCAAATTATTTAAGCGGAAATATAAGTTTTTAAAGAGAACAACATCACTTTTTAAAAAGAGACTGAGTTTGTTAAACAGAAACGCAATATTTAAACGGAGACACTTTTTTAAACAAAAACCTCAATTCCCATTCCATGTAAAGTGAATTTGAAAATGTGAAGCTTTAAAGTGGCATTAAATGAAGCTCTTTTACCCTTGCATGTAAAGTGAATCATCATTAATGTGTTTGAGTTAACCAAGACGATCATGCTTAAACAAAACCAAATTATTTAAGCGGAAATATAAGTTTTTAAAGAGAACAACATCACATTTTAAAAATAGACTGAGTTTGTTAAACAGAAACGCAATATTTAAACGGAGACACTTTTTTAAACAAAAACCTCAATTCCCATTCCATGTAAAGTGAATTTGAAAATGTGAAGCTTTAAAGTGGCATTAAATGAAGCTCTTTTACCCTTGCATGTAAAGTGAATCATCATTAATGCGTTTGAGTTAACCAAGATGATCATGCTTAAACAAAACCGCATTATTTAAGCGGAAATATAAGTTTTTAAAGAGAAAAACATCACTTTTTAAAGAGAGACTGAGTTTGTTAAACATAAACGCAATATTTAAACGGAGACACTTTTTTAAACAAAACCTCAATTCCCATTGCATGTAAAGTGAATTTGAAGAATGTGAAGCTTTAAAGTGGCATTAAATGAAGCTCTTTTACCATTGCATGTAAAGTGAATCATCATTAATGTGTTTGAGTTAACCAAGATGATCATGCTTAAACAAAACCGCATTATTTAAGCGGAAATATAAGTTTTTAAAGAGAAAAACATCACTTTTTAAAGAGAGACTGAGTTTGTTAAACAAAAACGCAATATTTAAACGGAGACACTTTTTTAAACAAAAACCTCAATTCCCATTCCATGTAAAGTGAATTTGAAGAATGTGAAGCTTTAAAGTGGCATTAAATGAAGCTCTTTTACCCTTGCATGTAAAGTGAATCATCATTAATGTGTTTGAGTTAACCAAGATGATCATGCTTAAACAAAACCGTATTATTTAAGCGGAAATATAAGTTTTTAAAGAGAAAAACATCACTTTTTAAAGAGAGACTGAGTTTGTTAAATAGAAACGCAATATTTAAACGGAGACACTTTTTTAAACAAAAACCTCAATTCCCATTGCATGTAAAGTGAATTTGAAGAATGTGAAGCTTTAAAGTGGCATTAAATGAAGCTCTTTTACCCTTGCATGTAAAGTGAATCAGCATTAATGTGTTTGAGTTAACCAAGATGATCATGCTTAAACAAAACCGCATTATTTAAGCGGAAATATAAGTTTTTAAAGAGAAAAACATCACTTTTTAAAGAGAGACTGAGTTTGTTAAACAGAAACGCAATATTTAAAGGGAGACACTTTTTTAAACAAAACCTCAATTCCCATTCCATGTAAAGTGAATTTGAAAATGTGAAGCTTTAAAGTGGCATTAAATGAAGCTCTTTTACCTTTGCATGTAAAGTGAATCATCATTAATGTGTTTGAGTTAACCAAGATGATCATGCTTAAACAAAACCGCATTATTTAAGCGGAAAAATAAGTTTTTAAAAAGAAAAACATCACTTTTTAAAGAGAGACTGAGTTTGTTAAACGGAAACGCAATATTTAAACGGAGACACTTTTTTAAACAAAAACCTCAATTCCCATTGCATGTAAATTGAATTTGAAAATGTGAAGCTTTAAAGTGGCATTAAATGAAGCTCTTTTACCCTTGCATGTAAAGTGAATCATCATTAATGTGTTTGAGTTAACCAAGATGATCATGCTTAAACAAAACCGCATTATTTAAACGGAAATATAAGTTTTTAAAGAGAAAAACATCACTTTTTAAAGAGAGACTGAGTTTGTTAAACAGAAACGCAATATTTAAACGGAGACACTTTTTTAAACAAAACCTCAATTCCCATTCCATGTAAAGTGAATTTGAAAATGTGAAGCTTTAAAGTGGCATTAAATGAAGCTCTTTTACCCTTGCATGTAAAGTGAATCATCATTAATGTGTTTGAGTTAACCAAGATGATCATGCTTAAACAAAACCGCATTATTTAAGCGGAAATATAAGTTTTTAAAGAGAAAAACATCATTTTTTAAAGAGAGACTCGAGTTTGTTAAACATAAACGCAATATTTAAACGGAGACACTTTTTTTAAACAAAAACCTCAATTCTCATTGCATGTAAAGTGAATTTGAAGAATGTGAAGTTTTAAAGTGGCATTAAATGAATCTCTTTTACCCTTGCATGTAAAGTGAATCATCATTAATGTGTTTGAGTTAACCAAGATGATCATGCTTAAACAAAACCAAATTATTTAAGCGGAAATATAAGTTTTTAAAGAGAACAACATCACTTTTTAAAAAGAGACTGAGTTTGTTAAATAGAAACGCAATATTTAAACGGAGACACTTTTTTAAACAAAAACCTCAATTCCCATTGCATGTAAAGTGAATTTGAAGAATGTGAAGCTTTAAAGTGGCATTAAATGAAGCTCTTTTACCCTTGCATGTAAAGTGAATCATCATTAATGTGTTTGAGTTAACCAAGATGATCATGCTTAAACAAAACCGCATTATTTAAGCGGAAATATAAGTTTTTAAAGAGAAAAACATCACTTTTTAAAGAGAGACTGAGTTTGTTAAACATAAACGCAATATTTAAACGGAGACACTTTTTTAAACAAAACCTCAATTCCCATTCCATGTAAAGTGAATTTGAAAATGTGAAGCTTTAAAGTGGCATTAAATGAAGCTCTTTTACCCTTGCATGTAAAGTGAATCATCATTAATGCGTTTGAGTTAACCAAGATGATCATGCTTAAACAAAACCGCATTATTTAAGCGGAAATATAAGTTTTTAAAGAGAAAAACATCACTTTTTAAAGAGAGACTGAGTTTGTTAAACATAAACGCAATATTTAAACGGAGACACTTTTTTAAACAAAACCTCAATTCCCATTGCATGTAAAGTGAATTTGAAGAATGTGAAGTTTTAAAGTGGCATTAAATGAAGCTCTTTTACCATTGCATGTAAAGTGAATCATCATTAATGTGTTTGAGTTAACCAAGATGATCATGCTTAAACAAAACCGCATTATTTAAGCGGAAATATAAGTTTTTAAAGAGAAAAACATCACTTTTTAAAGAGAGACTGAGTTTGTTAAACAAAAACGCAATATTTAAACGGAGACACTTTTTTAAACAAAAACCTCAATTCCCATTCCATGTAAAGTGAATTTGAAGAATGTGAAGCTTTAAAGTGGCATTAAATGAAGCTCTTTTACCCTTGCATGTAAAGTGAATCATCATTAATGTGTTTGAGTTAACCAAGATGATCATGCTTAAACAAAACCGTATTATTTAAGCGGAAATATAAGTTTTTAAAGAGAAAAACATCACTTTTTAAAGAGAGACCGAGTTTGTTAAATAGAAACGCAATATTTAAACGGAGACACTTTTTTAAACAAAAACCTCAATTCCCATTGCATGTAAAGTGAATTTGAAGAATGTGAAGCTTTAAAGTGGCATTAAATGAAGCTCTTTTACCCTTGCATGTAAAGTGAATCAACATTAATGTGTTTGAGTTAACCAAGATGATCATGCTTAAACAAAACCGCATTATTTAAGCGGAAATATAAGTTTTTAAAGAGAAAAACATCACTTTTTAAAGAGAGACTGAGTTTGTTAAACAGAAACGCAATATTTAAAGGGAGACACTTTTTTAAACAAAACCTCAATTCCCATTCCATGTAAAGTGAATTTGAAAATGTGAAGCTTTAAAGTGGCATTAAATGAAGCTCTTTTACCTTTGCATGTAAAGTGAATCATCATTAATGTGTTTGAGTTAACCAAGATGATCATGCTTAAACAAAACCGCATTATTTAAGCGGAAAAATAAGTTTTTAAAAAGAAAAACATCACTTTTTAAAGAGAGACTGAGTTTGTTAAACGGAAACGCAATATTTAAACGGAGACACTTTTTTAAACAAAAACCTCAATTCCCATTGCATGTAAAGTGAATTTGAAAATGTGAAGCTTTAAAGTGGCATTAAATGAAGCTCTTTTACCCTTGCATGTAAAGTGAATCATCATTAATGTGTTTGAGTTAACCAAGATGATCATGCTTAAACAAAACCGCATTATTTAAACGGAAATATAAGTTTTTAAAGAGAAAAACATCACTTTTTAAAGAGAGACTGAGTTTGTTAAACAGAAACGCAATATTTAAACGGAGACACTTTTTTAAACAAAACCTCAATTCCCATTCCATGTAAAGTGAATTTGAAAATGTGAAGCTTTAAAGTGGCATTAAATGAAGCTCTTTTACCCTTGCATGTAAAGTGAATCATCATTAATGTGTTTGAGTTAACCAAGATGATCATGCTTAAACAAAACCGCATTATTTAAGCGGAAATATAAGTTTTTAAAGAGAAAAACATCATTTTTTAAAGAGAGACCGAGTTTGTTAAACATAAACGCAATATTTAAACGGAGACACTTTTTTAAACAAAAACCTCAATTCTCATTGCATGTAAAGTGAATTTGAAGAATGTGAAGTTTTAAAGTGGCATTAAATGAATCTCTTTTACCCTTGCATGTAAAGTGAATCATCATTAATGTGTTTGAGTTAACCAAGATGATCATGCTTAAACAAAACCAAATTATTTAAGCGGAAATATAAGTTTTTAAAGAGAACAACATCACTTTTTAAAAAGAGACTGAGTTTGTTAAATAGAAACGCAATATTTAAACGGAGACACTTTTTTAAACAAAAACCTCAATTCCCATTGCATGTAAAGTGAATTTGAAGAATGTGAAGCTTTAAAGTGGCATTAAATGAAGCTCTTTTACCCTTGCATGTAAAGTGAATCATCATTAATGTGTTTGAGTTAACCAAGATGATCATGCTTAAACAAAACCGCATTATTTAAGCGGAAATATAAGTTTTTAAAGAGAAAAACATCACTTTTTAAAGAGAGACTGAGTTTGTTAAACATAAACGCAATATTTAAACGGAGACACTTTTTTAAACAAAACCTCAATTCCCATTCCATGTAAAGTGAATTTGAAAATGTGAAGCTTTAAAGTGGCATTAAATGAAGCTCTTTTACCCTTGCATGTAAAGTGAATCATCATTAATGTGTTTGAGTTAACCAAGATGATCATGCTTAAACAAATCCGCATTATTTAAGCGGAAATATAAGTTTTTAAAGAGAACAACATCATTTTTTAAAGAGAGACTGAGTTTGTTAAACATAAACGCAATATTTAAACGGAGACACTTTTTTAAACAAAAACCTTAATTCCCATTGCATGTAAAGTGAATTTGAAGAATGTGAAGCTTTAAAGTGGCATTAAATGAATCTCTTTTACCCTTGCATGTAAAGTGAATCATCATTAATGTGTTTGAGTTAACCAAGATGATCATGATTAAACAAAACCAAATTATTTAAGCGGAAATATAAGTTTTTAAAGAGAACAACATCACTTTTTAAAAAGAGACTGAGTTTGTTAAACAGAAACGCAATATTTAAACGGAGACACTTTTTTAAACAAAAACCTCAATTCCCATTCCATGTAAAGTGAATTTGAAAATGTGAAGTTTTAAAGTGGCATTAAATGAAACTCTTTTACCCTTGCATGTAAAGTGAATCATCATTAATGTGTTTGAGTTAACCAAGATGATCATGCTTAAACAAAACCGCATTATTTAAGCGGAAATATAAGTTTTTAAAGAGAAAAACATCGCTTTTTAAAGAGAGACTGAGTTTGTTAAACAGAAACGCAATATTTAAACGGAGACCCTTTTTTAAACAAAACCTCAATTCCCATTCCATGTAAAGTGAATTTGAAAATGTGAAGCTTTAAAGTGGCATTAAATGAAGCTCTTTTACCCTTGCATGTAAAGTGAATCATCATTAATGTGTTTGAGTTAACCAAGATGATCATGCTTAAACAAAACCGCATTATTTAAGCGGAAATATAAGTTTTTAAAGAGAAAAACATCATTTTTTAAAGAGAGACTGAGTTTGTTAAACATAAACGCAATATTTAAACGGAGACACTTTTTTAAACAAAAACCTCAATTCTCATTGCATGTAAAGTGAATTTGAAGAATGTGAAGTTTTAAAGTGGCATTAAATGAATCTCTTTTACCCTTGCATGTAAAGTGAATCATCATTAATGTGTTTGAGTTAACCAAGATGATCATGCTTAAACAAAACCAAATTATTTAAGCGGAAATATAAGTTTTTAAAGAGAACAACATCACTTTTTAAAGAGAGACTGAGTTTGTTAAAATAAACGCAATATTTAAACGGAGACACTTTTTTAAACAAAAACCTTAATTCCCATTGCATGTAAAGTGAATTTGAAGAATGTGAAGCTTTAAAGTGGCATTAAATGAATCTCTTTTACCCTTGCATGTAAAGTGAATCATCATTAATGTGTTTGAGTTAACCAAGATGATCATGATTAAACAAAACCAAATTATTTAAGCGGAAATATAAGTTTTTAAAGAGAACAACATCACTTTTTAAAAAGAGACTGAGTTTGTTAAACAGAAACGCAATATTTAAACGGAGACACTTTTTTAAACAAAAAACTCAATTCCCATTCCATGTAAAGTGAATTTGAAAATGTGAAGTTTTAAAGTGGCATTAAATGAAGCTCTTTTACCCTTGCATGTAAAGTGAATCATCATTAATGTGTTTGAGTTAACCAAGATGATCATGCTTAAACAAAACCGCATTATTTAAGCGGAAATATAAGTTTTTAAAGAGAAAAACATCACTTTTTAAAGAGAGACTGAGTTTGTTAAACATAAACGCAATATTTAAACGGAGACACTTTTTTAAACAAAACCTCAATTCCCATTCCATGTAAAGTGAATTTGAAAATGTGAAGCTTTAAAGTGGCATTAAATGAAGCTCTTTTACCCTTTCATGTAAAGTGAATCATCATTAATGTGTTTGAGTTAACCAAGATGATCATGCTTAAACAAAACCGCATTATTTAAGCGGAAATATAAGTTTTTAAACAGAAATACATCACTTGTTAAATAGAGACTGAGTTTGTTAAACAGAAACGCAATATTTAAACGGAGACACTTTTTTAAACAAAAACCTCAATTCCCATTCTATGTAAAGTGAATTTGAAAATATGAAGCTTTAAAGTGGCATTAAATGAAGCTCTTTTACCATTACATGTAAAGTGAATCATCATTAATGTGTTTGAGTTAACCAAGATGATCATGCTTAAACAAAACCGCATTATTTAAGCGGAAATATAAGTTTTTAAAGAGAAAAACATCACTTTTTAAAGAGAGACTGAGTTTGTTAAACATAAACGTAATATTTAAACGGAGACACTTTTTTAAACAAAAACCTTAATTCCCATTGCATGTAAAGTGAATTTGAAGAATGTGAAGCTTTAAAGTGGCATTAAATGAATCTCTTTTACCCTTGCATGTAAAGTGAATCATCATTAATGTGTTTGAGTTAACCAAGATGATCATGCTTAAACAAAACCAAATTATTTAAGCGGAAATATAAGTTTTTAAAGAGAACAACATCACTTTTTAAAAAGAGACTGAGTTTGTTAAACAGAAACGCAATATTTAAACGGAGACACTTTTTTAAACAAAAACCTCAATTCCCATTCCATGTAAAGTGAATTTGAAAATGTGAAGTTTTAAAGTGGCATTAAATGAAGCTCTTTTACCCTTGCATGTAAAGTGAATCATCATTAATGTGTTTGAGTTAACCAAGATGATCATGCTTAAACAAAACCGCATTATTTAAGCGGAAATATAAGTTTTTAAAGAGAAAAACATCACTTTTTAAAGAGAGACTGAGTTTGTTAAACATAAACGCAATATTTAAACGGAGACACTTTTTTAAACAAAACCTCAATTCCCATTGCATGTAAAGTGAATTTGAAGAATGTGAAGCTTTAAAGTGGCATTAAATGAATCTCTTTTACCCTTGCATGTAAAGTGAATCATCATTAATGTGTTTGAGTTAACCAAGATGATAATGCTTAAACAAAACCGCAATATTTAAGTGGAAATATAAGTTTTTAAACAGAAATACATCACTTGTTAAATAGAGACTGAGTTTGTTAAATAGAAACACAATATTTAAACGGAGACACTTTTTTAAACAAAACCTCAATTCCCTTTGCATGTAAAGTGAATTTGAAAATTTTAAAGCTTTAAAGTGGCATTAAATGAAGTTCTTCTCTCTGTGGAGTGCCACGACTTCCCATGCAATGGGCAATTTCGTCCATAAAATTCAAAAATAACTTTATTAACCATTATTATATGTTTTGGGGGGTCAGAAAACATTGTGTTTAAAAGGAAGAGGTTTTTAGGGATTTGAAAATTAACGGGGTGTTTTCGGCCATTTCGCAAACTTAGAGGGTGTTTTTGGCCATTTCCACTTATTTTTATATATTTAATATAAATGAGTAAAATTCTTTATTTATAAAATATTGTTTAATAATCATAAAAATAAACAACAAAAAATTAATATATTAAATGATGCATTTTAAATGTTCAAAAATAACAAACAAAAAAATTAAATTAAAATACACAAAATGATGTCTAACAAACAATAAAAACAAGTAAAACAAAAGTACAAGACAAAATAAATAAATTAATGAACACAAAATTTGTATGAATAACAATAAAATCGAAATTAAAATAAAAACAATAAATTTATGAGAGAGAAATAACAATTAAAATACATAAAATGATATCTTAAAGCAATAAAAACAATTAAAATAAAAATGTTACTATTAAAATAAAAACAATTAATATAACATGTTATATTAATAGGTATTATGAGAGAGAGAATGCCCAAAAAAAAAAAACCAGTTAGAAGACTCCAAATGGGCATCAAGGTAAGAGGCATGGTACTAGTGGTGGTGAGGCTTGAAAATATTATATATATTATATACAGTAGTGTTTTGGCAATTTGTTTCATAAACACTAATTTGGTAATTTAATCTGAGGAAAAGGAAAAAATCCAAAACGGTCACTATATATCAGACACCAACAACTTCACTGCTTCTCCTTTCCGTAATCTCTAAGCAAGTTCATGGAAATTTCTATCACATTCGATTCTCTGGTGGCATGAATCACCTAAACAAACAGTAGAGAACCTTCAAGCTTTTCTCAGTTCACACACTAAAGAGACAGAGAGACAGAGAGAGAGAGAGAGAACAGTGAATGACCAGATAGAAAAGCATCTGCATCTTATCATAGCTCAACATTAAGAATCCAAACACTCACCATTTTTTTGCCCAGAAAGTTTTTATGATGGTCCTGAGAATCAATACCATCTTTCAAAGTTCAGGAATAAAGCCACCACCAGCTTCTTTATTGGAACAAAAAAAAATAATATATTGGTTGGACATCAAAATAACAGGTCTGCTGCACCATAGACATAGTATACTTAAAAGCTTTCTTATCTTCATTGGTATTATTATTATTTTATTATTACCACAGATATAACTACTGAAGACAATGAATATCATTATCATCAATAAATAAAAGCCTCCCACATCAATTATTTAAAAAAAAGATAATTTATATTATTAGATATGAAAATGATGAGCATGATAACTAATTGCTGGTGTTGAACATGAGGTACTGCAGAGTCGGAAGCCAAAGAAGTATATAACGACTGTTCCATGCAAATAGAATAAAGAGGAGTAAGGAGGAAGAAGAAGAAGAAGAAGAAGAAGGAAGAAGAAAAGCCTCTTTGCCAAAGGCCTTCCTCCTCTAATGCTTTTTCATAAACCTTTAGATCTTACTTTGCTTTTGCAATCTCAATCAAATACTTTTCCTTATTCCAAACATGAGAACCCTTTCAGATGAAGCTTGGCACCGTGTCTTCTCTTTAACAAAGAGAAAAGCTTCAATCTTCTCCTTCAAAGAAGACATTAATGGAGACACTGCATGATGAAGTTGGCGGTGGAGGTGGAGGTGGAGGTGGCTCATGAATTACCACTAAAACAAACGAGTCCTTCATAGATTCAACATCCTCATAACAAGTCAGCACCAACTGAATTAACTGTCACTGAAACATCACACATTCAGTATCAAGATGCAGCAGTTACAGCAACACCAGGATGAGTACAAGCTCAAAGACACAAAGCCGCAGCTCGGAGAACGGTGGCCGGGGGGAGGGAAAGGCGGAGGATGGCTATACGGTATCGGAGACAGGCCGACGAGCACGTACGATCTCGTCGAGCAAATGTACTATCTGTATGTCCGTGTTGAGAAGGCCAAAGACTTGCCGGTGAACGCTATCACCGGAAGCATCGACCCGTACGTCGAAGTAAAGCTAGGCAACTACAAAGGCACAACCAGGCACTTCGAGAAAAAGACCAATCCAGAATGGAAGCAAGTGTTCGCATTCGCCAAGGAAAGGATTCAATCATCAGTTCTCGAAGTGTTCATCAAAGACAAAGAAATGGTCGGAAGAGATGATTACGTAGGCAAAGTAGTGTTCGATCTGAACGAAGTTCCGACGAGAGTGCCGCCGGATAGCCCACTGGCGCCGCAATGGTATCGGTTGGAGGAACGACGCGGCGAAGGGAAACTCAGAGGTGAAGTCATGCTCGCAGTTTGGATAGGAACGCAAGCAGATGAAGCCTTCCCGGAAGCATGGCACACAGATGCCACATCCGTGCAAGGTGAAGGCGTCTACAACATTCGCTCAAAAGTCTACGTGTCGCCGAAACTCTGGTATCTCAGAGTGAACGTGATTGAAGCCCAAGACGTGCAACCGAATGACCGGAGCCGAGTACCGGAGGTGTTCGTCAAGGCGCAAGTCGGGAACCAAGTGCTAAAAACGAAGACGTGCACCGCGCGCACGCTGAGCCCACTCTGGAACGAGGATCTGGTGTTTGTGGCTGCCGAGCCTTTCGACGAACACCTTGTGCTCACTATCGAGGACAAAGTGAGTGCGACCAAAGACGAGCTTCTTAGCAGGATAACACTCCCGCTGACGATCTTTGAAAAGAGGTTGGATCACAGGCCGGTGCATTCGCAGTGGTTCAATCTGGAGAAATTTGGGTTCGGTGCGTTGGAAGGGGATCGGAGAAAGGAGTTGAAGTTTTCGAGTAGGATTCACTTGCGCGTTTGTCTCGAGGGGGCGTACCACGTCATGGACGAATCGACCATGTATCTGTCCGACAACCGCCCGACGGCGCGGCAGCTCTGGAAGGCACCAATTGGCGTGCTCGAGATCGGGATACTTAGCGCGCAGGGCTTGCAAGCCATGAAGACGCGCGACACCCGCGGCACCACGGACGCGTATTGCGTGGCCAAGTACGGGCAGAAGTGGGTGCGCACGCGCACGATCATCGACTCGTTGAGTCCCAAGTGGAACGAGCAGTACACCTGGGAAGTGTTCGACGCGTGCACCGTGATAACGCTTGGTGTGTTCGATAATTGTCATCTTGGTGCTACGAATGGTGCGCCTGCGCGTGATGCGCGCATCGGTAAAGTTCGGATCAGGTTGTCGACTCTTGAGACTGATCGGATTTACACGCACGCTTACCCGCTCATTGTGCTGCAACCGTCGGGTGTGAAGAAGATGGGTGAGCTTCATCTCGCTGTGCGGTTCACTTGCCTCTCCTTTATTACTATGATTCATCTTTATTCGAGGCCGTTGTTACCGAAGATGCATTATATTCATCCTTTTACTGTGAATCAGTTGGATAGTTTACGGTTTCAAGCGATGACTATTGTCGCGGCTAGGCTCGGTCGGGCTGAGCCACCGTTGAGGCGGGAGACGGTCGAGTATATGTTGGATGTGGACTCGCATTTGTGGAGCATGAGGAGGAGTAAGGCTAACTTTTTTCGGATCATGGGGTTGCTTTCTGGGGTGATCGGAGTTTGCCGGTGGTTTGATGATGCTTGTCGATGGAGGAATCCAGTGACTACTTTGTTGGTGCATGTTTTGTTTTTGATTCTGGTTTGGTACCCAGAATTGATTTTGCCGACTGTTTTTTTGTATATGTTTGTTATTGGTGTTTGGAATTACCGGCGGCGGCCAAGGCACCCGCCGCATATGGATATAAAGCTGTCATGGGCAGAAGGGGTACCTCCGGATGAGCTAGATGAAGAGTTTGATACTTTTCCGACCTCAAAAGGCCATGACATTGTTCGAATGAGGTAATTCATTGTTTGTTCAGCATCTATATTATCTGTGGTAGTCTACAAGACTATTTCTAAAGCCTGATGCTGTTGTACAGATACGATAGGCTGAGGAGTGTGGCGGGAAGAATACAGACTGTGGTCGGAGACATGGCGACACAGGGGGAGAGAATACAGGGTGTTTTGAGCTGGAGAGACCCGAGAGCGACGGCATTGTTTGTGGTGTTTTGTTTGGTGGCCGCGGTGGTGTTGTATGTGACACCGTTCAGGGTGGTGGCCATGGTGGCTGGGTTGTTTATCATGAGGCACCCCAGGTTTAGGAGCAAGCTGCCATCAGTGCCCAGTAACTTCTTCAAGAGATTACCTTCAAAGATTGACAGCATGCTTTGATTTATACCTTGCTTGTCTGATTTTTGTTTAATTTGGTATGGTTGTTGATTTCATTGCTTTGGTGGTACATAAAAGCATGTGTCTTTGTGATTCTGATTTTGTTGTCTATGATATGGAGATGTTACTAAACTGATGGGTTTTCTATGTTTCTTCAACAGCAAATGGATGCAGCATATTTGATTTCATGTTATTTGATCGATTTTAATAATGAAACAGACGGAAGACAACACCCAGGTAAAGCAGATGAATGGCATATAAATTCCAGAATAATGTTCAATAGTGTACATTGATTTGGTTTCACAGATGCTAATTTTGCTGCATGTCAATCATTTTATAATTCATAACTTAAAAACATGCATTTCTCAAAATTGGGGTGAAGATTGGAATGACGGCACCTCTAGATAGAATTCTTCTCAATGGAAAGTAAATATAACAATAACAAGTTCGCCGCCTCATTGAATGTTCCAAAACCAACATCACAAACCTAATCTTTGGGACAAATGCAAGGAAAAATAGAGTAGTTCAACATCTAGAAAACAAGTTCATGTGGCTTCATGCCTGACCTAAGAGAAAACCTAGCACCAAGATAGGCCTGCAAGTCTGGGACAGCTTCAATAGCCTTGATCAAGGAAGCATCCACAGCCTTCTGGTCATCTTTCTTCTCCTGGGGGAGTGTTTTCTTTTCCTAGATTCAATAGAAAACACAAAGATGAAGTTTTAGACTGAGGGTAAGGGGAACAAAAGAAAAAAGGTTATGCAGACCAAATAAATCAAGCATACACACCTCTTTTTCTGTGTCAAAGAACTCGCCTTCAGTCTTCTTCTTCTTCTTCTTTGCTTCCTTCTTGAAATATTTATCACCAAATTTATCAACATTCACTCCAGATATATCCACCTTGGTTGATGTTGCAATAACATAAGCCTGATTGACACGACGCAAAGGCACACCATTGACCTTGAAGGGGCCTGACCAAAAGGTTTAACTTGATATTAAATGGTGCCAATAAGATGGCCTATAAAAATGTATAATTCAATCGAGCAAAACATGGTAAATTCAAAGTTCTCAAATAAAGTGATGAAATAAATACTAAGAATCAATTGCATACGCCAATAAACATAACAAACATTAGCAAGATACAGAATGATCAAAGTTGTTATATACAATGACCAAGTGAATACCATAAATAATGTTCGTGCAATAAAGATAACATTGGCTCGCCGTTTTACAACCCAAAAAAAACATTGCTTAGGAAACTGTAAAACAAGCTAATAAGCAAGCAAATCTGCAGATAGTATAAATCATGGTTTGAAATAAACAAATATATTTCACAAACTGGAAGTACAAAGGTCCAATGCCGATAAAGGTTATGCCCTTTCCATAAACATAAGGCTATTAATCCATAACCATCACAACTAAAAAACATGCTCCTAATAAAATCCATAGTCATAATTCCTTTTTATAATTCTCAATACTAATATTGCAAATGACAACCAATCATTGAATTATTTTTCTTTCAAGGTTAAGCATAAATTCCAATAATGAAAATAAAGCCTGAATCCCCCAAGTTCTGACTAAAGAGAAATGCCATATAGCTGTAAACCAACAGCTAACATTCCGTGGCAAGCCGCATGTACAATATTGAATCTAAACACATCAGCATGTCCCAACTTCAACACAAAGTACGAGTAAAAGCAGAGAACAGCACAGGGATATCATCACAATACAAAGCAAAATTCGAAAACAAGAGACACAAAAAAAACTCTTTCTATCACATTAAACCACCCACTAAACAAACGTAACTGCTAACCGGTCATCGATGCAGGGTCAAAATTAAAATTTAAAAAAAATTCATAAATCAATCACTGCCTACCACTCAAGATGCAAAATCTAAAGACATACCAAGGGGCGATCTTGCTGAATCTACAATTATAAAAAACAACCTAACTAATTGCAATAACGAAACTATAAGAATCACAATGGAAGCTCGTTTTATGCATCAATATACCAATGAGTCTTCAGAATATAAGGAAATGATCTATTACAGCAAGGGCTGAAAACTGACCTGAAACTAAAAGTAACCCAGAAGGAAGCTGCTTCAAGAAAACAACTCTTTTTCCCATGAACCTCCCAACAAGGAGGATTAACACGGTCCCAGGAGTGATGCTAGCCCTGAAACACAAAAATTTCCACAGTATCCATCAAAATCCTAAGGAAAAAAACGAAAATAAAATTTTCAAAGATCAAGAGCCAGCCAAACCAACAAAGGAAGGATTTTTTTATCAACCTGAGCTTGGTAGGCTTGGGCTTCCGGCGGTTGGCGATGGGCTTCTTCACATCATCAGCGGGGTAAAACTTGGGAGGTTTCTCAGCGGGCTTCTCAGCTGCCGGCGCTGGTGAGTGCTTGGGCAATGCACCACCATTCTTAGCCTTAATTGCCCAGATCCCGCGCTTGTGATACATCTTTGACTTCGAGAACTTGCCAATCCCCCGGATAAGATCCGGATTTCGGCTCGCAGTCCTTGGCTTGTTCAACGGCGGTGCCATCCCGACCGAGAGGAAACCCTAATCCCAAGAGCAAGGGGAACCGAAGAGAGGCGCGGCTACAATGAGGCGATGGAAAACCCTAGAGCAGAATATTTATAGCATCATTGGTGCTAATCTCGAGGCAAATGGACGTTTAGGTTTTCATGAAGCTAGATATCCAGTAATAACCAATAATTTTTTCAAAAGAGAAATAATTTTCAAACTTTTTTTTGTCAAAAATTGATTAAGGAGGAAAACCTCTTCTATAATGTTGGCTTTCTCAATATACAATTCCGCAAATTTTAAACTGTGTGTAAAGATCACAATGAAATCCTCGAACTTGATATTCCTTACAGATGACAGATAATTACAATAATATTTTTTTTTTTTTAAATAACAGATAATCACAGTAACAATATACGCTATAAATCTTTATAATAAGTGTACGTTTGGTTCGCAGAATAGAAATAAAGATGAGAATTAGGGTTGGTAATGGGGCGGGGAATTCCCGAGTCTGCGAGGAACAGACCTGACGGGGACGGGAATTCCCCGATTCTTCCCCCCGTGGGGGCGGGGATGGGCCAACCAGTCCCCATTTAGTAAATAGGATGGAGATTGCTATCCCTGCCCCGCGGGGATCCCGTCCCCGGTTGAAAATGACATATATAAATTTTTAATTTTAATTATTTACAGTTTTAAAAATAAAAAATCCTCACAGATAATCATAATTATAAACCATTCAAAAAATTTTATATGTTGGTCTATTGAGCTTTATTTTAATGATTTTTATATTTTTTATGTGTGTTAGTGTATTAGTATCAAAATTTTTTAAAAACAATTAAAACTTATAGGTATACGAGGATCCCCGAGGGGACATATCCCCGTGGGGATGGGGATGGGGACGGGGAGATAACTCACCCCGTCGGATTCCCTGTCCCCGACTTTGGCGGGGACGGGGACGGGGAAGGGCCCTCCTCGTCCCCGCCCCGCCTCATTACCAGCCCTAATGGGAATGTGGGTAATGGAGAGAGTAATGGGAATGTGGGTAATGAGGAGGGGAATGTGAACGAAAATTATATTTGGTTGGAAAGATTGAGCATTGGGAATGTAAAAAATAAGTAAAAGAGAGGTGGGACAATTACCTTTCTACCCTTGTAGCAAAAGAATTTTATTTATATGTGTTTAATGTTTTCAATTATTAATATCCTCATTACGAATTAATTAAATTAATTAAATAATTTTGATTAATAATTCAATTAAATTGGAAAGGACAACAACAAGCACAAACCATCAATGACACGAATAAATAGCTTAAATTCCCTAGTTTCATCCGGAGCAATACATAACAAGCACAAACCAATCCACCAAAGTGAAGTTATACAAATCATAGAAATCTATATTGCTCCCACCAAAGGCAATATAGACTTTGCAACAACTAAAATACAGTCATAGTCATAAAAGCATACAGGTTCAACAAACAGAAAACATCCAACCAAATTTAAGTCAATAACCACATATTTCTACTATATAATCTGTTGGTGCGTGGTGGTAGTCAAATATTGGGTTGTATGCATAAATCCGCCCAGACTTCACTTGTGGCTTATTTACAATTCTATATCACTCTTTCATCCTATAAAGAAGAATAAAATCAACTGCTTTGCACCTCCTTTTCTAAAGTATACATCTATTTCTCTTGTGCTTGTATAGTTTTATGCAACAAAATATACACAAACCGTCTTTTGAATTGTTACCTCCTTTTTTTATCCAAGGAGGTGTTAGAGACAGTTTTATCATGAAACACTATATCATCAATTAGAAATACAAGAATACAAATCTTAGACTTGATATGTACATGCAGGATGACTCTTCTTGTGAATGGTTGCCAGACAATTTCAGTTTTAATGCTATTTTTCCTGGAGAGTAAAGATTGGCTTACTCTAAGCAAAATTCATATTGGAGATTGATGAATAGAGATTTCATAAGTAAAACTCTGATGAATGACAAGAATGTCCAGTTGGGGACTCTTAAGCATAACACCTAACGGATGAGAAATAATTAGCTGGGGGGAAGTGGGAACAAGAAGGTATAGAAAAAGGAAAAAAAACTTGTTAGATTAAGCTGTGAGATCAGCGGTGGGCTGTGAGATCAGCGGTGGGCTGTGAGATGAAGATGGTGGATAGGAACGTGAGGCTTCTCAAAAATTGGGAAGATGTTAGAATTCCAGTTAGGGTTTCTCAGAGATTGGGGTATAATACAAGTCATTTGTTAAATTAACAAGGGCAAAATTGTAATTGTCTAAAAAGGAATGTGTTATTCCCTCCTATTTGGACCGGTGGAGGTAATGATTTTCACCAGGATAGAATCATTACCCCCACAAGATACCAACCAAATACAGTAATGGGAATGCGTAAGCAATAATTACCCAGCTGGAGTAATCATTATTGTCATCCAAACACCACTTTAAAGTCAAAGAGAGAGACTTTGCATTATGCTTAATATCCCTGATTTCCTACAAAGGAGGCATGAGGATTGTTCGCCACAAGCTCTTTAGTGATGTCAAATGAAGGATAGTTGAAAAAGCTAATCAAAATGCCTCCAAATCTGCTTAGCAAACAACCATTGGATGAAAAAAAATAGTCCATTGTCAATATTGTTTTTGCGTTTTCATCCCCCTGAACACAAACCTTTCATAAATTTCAACCAATAATCACTGCATAATCAAGTTCATTAACATAATTTCTATACACTGTTCACCATGTATGGGCATAGTCAAATAACTCCATCCTCTTCCCTCGAGAGTAAGCAGAAACCAAATGATGGAAATAAAGCTCCACTCCACCACAAGACAAGCATCATATAAAGATAACCAAAAATTAAATTTCAAATTATAACATTAGTCTGGCAAAAACTCAACATGCAAACATTCTCAATGTCACATAATATATATATATATATATATATAAAGGTATTTTATCACAAAATTTCTTACAGTGCTCATAAGAAACACAAATTAAGAAACAAAACAAAAAGGAACCATCGCTGGGGACACAAATAACACCAGTTGTGAATAGCCAACCTGTACATCAAGATATCCAAAAATACACTAAACATAACAAAGCTCTGGAAGACTAGTTCAGCAAAAATCTAGTTCTAACTGATATATATATATATATATATATATATATATATATATATATATATATATATATATATATATATATAAATTAGTTTTGCGGAATATATACAGTTAAACTATTTTCTCATTCTCTTGACATACCTGCAAAAGACAATGCAATAACCACATTGAGAACAAATTCATCTTAATTGCTCATCAAAATGAAACAAAATAGAAAGTATTGACGTTCATGTGATGACAATCCCTTAATTATATAACATAAGAGCAAAAATTCTTCTTCTAAATCCTTGTGAGTTCCTCACACCATCTAAAAGCATCAATATCAATTCTAATTAATTTCAACAGACTCAAGATGCAATGAAGTACATCAACAGGCTGGGCAACTGGGAAAAGGTCATTCTTTCCATAAATCAGCAAACTCATCAGGCTCCAGAGGGTTTTCCATTACATGTGTCTTCCTCCTTGTCTTGGCCTTGACCTTCTTCACATACTTTGTGGCCTTCTCCCTCTTCAGCTGCGCCCGTTCCTGGAACAAACATTGTGTCAAAAGGATTCAACTTAAAAACATTCTAGTCAAGGGATTAAGAAGGCTCTTACGAGATTCGGTGAAATGTATAATGGGTTTTCATACAAGGTTGGACCACCAAAACTGCCGCCAAATATCTTGATTGGATTCAAGCAAAACCTTGGGCCAACCTGTTCACAATCAGTTCCATGTTATCAGTTCATAAACTCTGATTCATGTGGATGAAGATGATACAGAAATGGAGAGTGTGTCAAATACCTACCTCTACCAAGGTCAATTTATCTAAACCTCCACGGTCCACTTTATCGATTTCATTATGAGGAACCGAAATCTGTGAAAACATGGGACAGGTTCACCGTTTCATAAATCACTCATAAAGTTTACAGAAGATTGACATGTGCAAATAGTGATAACGAAGGGTTGAAGGTTCAATAGCCAATGATCCACATGCCTATGATTTCTTAAGTACACATGCGTTTTATATTGTAACCATCTGAATTATGAATTTGATCTTAAGTAGCAAAACATATGATATAAAATTCCATATAGCAAAAGACACACTGCCATATAGAAGGAAATTCATTAAAGTTATGTACAAATAACACACCAGCTCACAGCATGCATAAACAACATGACTAAGAAATCAACATTTAAGGATGGTATCACCTGGTAGTTCCTAAACCAAATGTGGCGATCAACTATTGAAAACACAAAAACATGATCATGAAAAGGTTTTGCTTTTCCATGATCTTTTGGTGTTCCAAAAATCTGCAGCAGAAAGAATACAAGCGTTTAATATCAATGCATATGAAGGAACGAAACATAAAGAAAAACATCTGACGGCATTTGTGGTTGAAAGAACATCGTAGTTTGATTGAAAGGGAGGACATTATAGAGGCAGCAAAACTCAAAACACACCAGTCTAATAGATCAGTGTCCAATTTCAACCAATTAAAGAATCACATTATGAACAGAAAGATTGAGCAATTAAGACAAATAAAGAAGAACACAGATCTGCGGGTTGATTATAACATAGCAAACAAGCTAACAAACTAATAAAAGAATACAGGCATTTAATATCATTGCATATGAAGGAACGACACATAAAGAAAAACATATGATAAAATTCCTTGTTGAAAGAACATCAACAACATAGTCAAATCCTAGTTTGATGAAAGGAATGACATTATAGAGGGCAGTAATAAAAACTTAGAAACTCAACACACACCAGGCTAAAGCTCATAGATCAGTGTCCAATTTCAACCAATTAAAGAATCACATTAGGAACAGAAAGATTGAGCAATTAAGACAAATAAAGAAGAACACAGATCTGTGGGTTGATTATAACATAGCAAACATGCAAACAACCTAATAAAGGCTTTCGATTTCAGAAACAAAAAAAAAGGTACATATTATCATGTGATAGGCACGCTAAGTTGATCCTTGGCTTGATCAAGGTTTGCCATCTTCTGCTCTCGGAAAAATGAGCGTATACAATTTTTCTAACTCACAGGTATTGCGGAAATACAAGTCACCAACTGGATGAGTTTAGATTATAAATATTAATTTTAATGTGGAATAAGTTCAGTGAATGATAGAGTACGCTAATAGGCAGCCCAAAACTAAAAAAAATGTAAAACATATGTGAGACGTTAGCACCACAATACTGACAGTGAGACACATCAGGGCTCTGCATCATGTTCAAACTCTTCACAAGCATAACAACTGTAAATTCCTAGATCTGGATTAACATAAGTCAAAGACATTTCTACAAGAGAACACACAACTAGCCAAATATGTTCATGAGGTGACGTTACAAAGCAAACAGACAAATCTATAGATGAAAAGAAACACACCTGCATTATCAACTCCTTCAAAAGTTTCCAATGAGGCTCCTGATCAAAATTTGAAGAGAAAGTCAATATCGGCCTTGATCCTTTAAGATGGTTTCCAGTAAGCTTCAATTCTTCCATGGTATGCACTGAAGAACCAGAAAAATATAAACTTAATCAAGAAAACCTTCCCAAGCTGACTTCACACAGGAAAGAAATCCTATCGACTACCCTCCCCATTTCTAATAAGATTCCCGCAGTTAACATACATATAAAATTGCAGATCAAGAAAACCTATCATCAGCCTTAAATGCTATTGTTAAAGGGAAGTTCATGAAAATAAAAAAAATACCAGCATTAACTAAAAACTTCGCAGAAGGTCCACCAGGAGACTTGGCCATCCAAAGATAAAGATCCTTCTGCTTTCTGCACTGATAGAAACATAAACAAGTAGAAATCAGATGCAAAAACACCAGCAAATTCACCACAACTTTAAATGCTTAAACTTGATTCAATTGCTTAAAGTAAAACACAGGCCTTCACCTCAAAAAACAAGATGGATGAGCAATTTCTCAGCTCAATAATTTCATTAAGAGTAGCCCCTTTAGTCTCCTTGGACTCAACCTTGCTATCCTTCTTGCAATGTGGCAACAGAGACACCACATCCAGCATCAAGTGCCGATACCTTCACAGTGCCCATAAAAAACTCATCTCAAACGAAATTCAATACAAACATCCCACTTCCACAAAAAATCGTACAAAATCACCTCCCAAAATCACTAATCATTATTCACAGGGCATAAATGTTTCACCTTGAAATTATTCTCCGTGAACATGTCACAAGGACCTTCTCCTTGTTTCTAAACACCGGTGAATCGCTTTTCTTCACAACGCCTCCATCTTTCCACCCTAAAAGAGTCCTTTTGGGGCGCGGCGGGGCGGTGTCATCCTTCTTCAAAACTTCTTGCGCTTCGGCTTGCTTTCGCTTCTTCCCCATTGAACGGAAACCGTAGCAATAACCCCGAGGATGGATGGCGGAAAGCGGCGACGAAAGAATCGCCGGCGAGAGTCGGCTAGGGTTTTGAAAAAGCAGAGGTTTGGGGTTTTAGTGGAGCATGATTTTTTTTTTGTATAAAAACCCTCGAGTTTATATTTATTCTACAAAATACAAAATTAATTTCCCTCTCCAAAGAAACAAACGTCTCAAAGCAAACAAACAACAAATAATCAATTGGATGCGCGACACGTGGAGAGTATATTAGTGAATAGCCCTTGGAGAAGGTACACAACCTCATCGCGCTTCATTTTGACCATTTCTTGTCTGTTTTTGGAGAATTGTTTAGCAACCTAGGCATTTTCGCTTTGAGAACGCATGGCTTCATGAAGGCTCTTGTGCGTAAGTTATATCTACAGCTTGGAATAATCCATGCTGTCATGCTATATATGATCATATTTAGTCTTGCTCTTCCTCGCTTCAAGCATGGGGTCGAGCTATTCTCCTGAATTTTAAGAAAAAATTGCAGCTTTGTTTGATTTAGCTTAATAGATATATAGATGTCTCGCTGATAGGTATTCTATCCATCATTTTCTAGCTGGTTCACAATAGTACATATTATATTTTTTCTAAGCCAGCAGTAGGATTTTTGGAAGCAAAGGGCTAAACTGTTTTGACTCCATGCAGGGGATATCAACTCCAAATATATCCATGCTACTGCTTCTTCCTACAAACAACTTAATTCTTTCTCCAAGTTGAAGAGTTTGGATGGCGTATGGCATTCTTAGGGTTCAGGTTTGGAGTCCTTAATATGTGATTATTTTACTAATATTTTTACTTCTAGTGTTAGTTCTGAATATACTGTTATTGATTATATTGAACCAAGTGTTGTTGAGGCCTTTAAAGAAATTTTGCTGGGCCAATTTACTACGAAAGATGTCCGAGAAGCTATCTTTTCAATGCATCTACACAAAAGTCCTAGGTCTGATGGCGTGAACCCTACTTTTTATCAAAAAGTTTTGCCTATTGTTGGGTCCGATGTCTCTTAAGTCTGTCTCTCTTACATTTGTGATGTTACTTATCTACTGGGTTTAATGACATGTTGATTATTCTCATACCCAAAATTGCTTCACTGAGTTCATGTACCAATTGCAGCCTATCGCTCTCTGTAATGTCTTGTAAAAAATTGTGTCAAAGATGTTGGCTTTACTTATGAGAAAGGTGTTGCCTCAGATTATTTCCGTTACTCAGAGTGCTTTCCTCTGCCACCATCTCATTATGGACAATGTTTTCATAGCTTATGAGATCCTGCATCATTTGAAGAGATGTGCTAAGGGAAAGCATGGCATTGCAATGTTTAAGCTTGATGATCAAGTTGGGCTTCCATCAGCATTGGATCAAACTCCTAATGTTATGTGTTGAACTTGTGAGGTATACCATACTTCATTGGGGCCGAGAACTAGGATTGATAATTCCTGAATCGTGGTCTTTGTCAAGGTGATCCATTATGACCATATTTATTCATCCTACATGCAAAAGGTCTATTAGTATTCTTAAAACATATGGAGAGACAAGGGCTTATTCATGGGTGTCACATAGCACGACGATATCCTATTTTTTTTTTCACTTGTTCTACTGATGATAGCTATATATTTTCTAGTGCAAACACACTCAAGTCTTCTTCTATCAAACAATATTGTCTCCAAGTTTATGAACTTACATTGGGCCACCAAGTGAACATTCAGAATCGGCTATCATGTTTAGTTCTACCACCATATCTTCTCAGCATGCAGAAATTTGTTCTCTTCTCCTAGTCCAGCGGCAAGAGGTTATGAGCAATTATCTAGGCTTGCCTTCCAAGGTAGGCATGAATAAATACAACGCATTTTGTTTCATCAAGGATCGTATTTATTAGTGACTTAACAATTGGAAAAGCAAACTGCCATCCATGTAGGAAAGGAGATCCTTCTTAAGGTGGTTATACAATTAATTCCTACCTATCTATTGAGATTATTCTCAATTCCAATGCAGCTCTGCAATGAGATAGAGAGTCTAATGAATCAGTTTTGGTGGAGCATGGATGGAGTTGATGGCAAAGGCATAATATGGTGAAGTTGGGAGAGAATGCGTGCTCCAAAGGGTACAAGAGGCATGGTATGTCGGAATTTGCATGCTTTAACATTGCTTTGTTGGCATAGCAAGGTTGGAGAATTTTACGTTACCCAGAGTCCTTGATGGCACAAGTTTTGAGAACTAAATACTTTCCAAATTGTGGCTTCTTGACCGCATCTTCAGGCAATAATCTAAGCTATGTGTGGCGTAGTTTGCGAACCTGCAAGACTTACTTCACTATGGTGTGTCTATAAAGGTGGGGCATGGTCACCAAGTGTTTGTGTGTAAGGATCCATGGCTCCTAGACCAAACTAATCCTTACATATCCATGCCTTTGCCTAAAAAGCTAGCTAACTATCCTGTTAATGATATGCTACATGTGGATAGGACTCAGTGGGATGCTGATTTAGTCTGAGATTTGTTTAATGAGTGAGAGCAACAGTTGATTTTCTCTATCCCTTGTAGTCCTTTCCTTTATGATGATTGATGGATATGGAGAATGGTGGATTCAGGTTTGTATACAATGATGAGTGGGTATCAACATCTTCTTTAGACTTCATTTCTAGTGGGGCGATAACTCAAATGGTGAATTGGAAAAGATTCTGGTCTTTAAGATTGCCTTCAAAGGTGAAAAGTTGTGTTTGGTGGGTTTGGTACTTTTGTTTTCCTACTTTTCATAATCTGACTAAAGGCATGCTAATGTGGGGAGTAAATGTCTATCATGCCAGGCTAGTGATGAATTTTAATTACATATTTTGTGCATTGTTCTTTTGCAATGACTTATTGACACATGTTATTTGGCTTCAATTTTGTGTTTAATGGTAGTTCTTTCATTGAATGGTTCTCTGCTGCTTTGGATATCCTTCCCACTTTGAAGTTGGAGCAAGTTTGTATGATTGTTTGGGGTGTGTGGAAGAGGCACAATGAGTGTGCATGGCATCATGTCTATCCTTCTACTTCTGTTGTTTGTGTATTCTTAAACTTTCTCTAGCAATGAAAAGAAGAGCAGATTTATAGTACTCCTCTCCCATATGATGTAGCACCCACTCGTGTGAAACATTGGCATAAACCTCATTTTGGTCAATTGCAATGTAATGTGGATGTAGCTGTCTTTAAAGCTCAACGGTATAACACAATAGGGTTCATTTTAAGATATCATACTAGAGAGTGCAAATTTGCATTTCAGGCAACAATCCAAGGCAGAACTTACCCATTGTTGGTTGAAGCTATTTGCATTAGAGAGGTGCCTAGTTGGTTAAAAGCTCGTGGCCTTGCAAAAGTGTGTGGAATCAGATTGTCTAATGCTTGCTCAAGCTTTATCTCAGACTCATGAGAATAGCTCTTATTTTATTTTATTTTATTTTTTTGATATTGTTTGTGATTGTTAGGCATTGTTAAAGGAGTTGCCTCCCTTGCAATTTCATCATGTTAGCGGTTAACAAATTCTGTAGCCCATCATCTTGCTCAACAATAAATTGCCCAATTGTCAGCCAGGAATGGCTATCCCCTCGTTCTTTCTTATATGATGTCCTTTTGAATGATGATGAATAAAATTCTTTTCCTTGTCAAAAAAAAAATTAGGAATGTACAATAACAAAAAGCTTACAATAATAAATACGGGCTTAAGCCCGCTATTTCGGCTAGACCATCTTGCTTTCCTGTCATTTGAATACACTGCAATAACTTTTTTTTTTATGTTGTTAGAGCTAGAGTGGGTTGTCTTCATCATGTTGTCTTTCATGAGAAAACTATGTCTATATAAAACTGCTAGGATTTATCCAGAGAATTCACAGATCAAGATATTGAAAGTGCTCTTTGGAGCATCAAAGATAGTAAATCTCCTAGACCTAATGGTTACAATAGTACATTTTATAAAAAAGCTTGGAACATTGTAGTTCTTGACATTGTCATAGATGTTAAGGATTAATTTAAAATGGTTGCATGATAAGGCATGATAATTCCACTATTGTTACTCTTATTCCTAAAATTTAGAATGATGTTACCTTATATTATTATCTGCCAATTGCATACTACAATATCCGCTTAATTTCAAAATTTGGAATGCTTTGATTAATGCCATTGTTCATCTCAACCAATCTGCATTCATTCCTTACAGGAAAACTTGTGATAATTAATTGCTTGTCCTTGAACTAGTGAGAGGATATCATAGAAATGGAATGGGTTTTATGCTTTAAGGGTGGGCTTATGTTTCTATTTGATGGAATTTTATTGAGGAGGTATTTTGGCTTATAGATTCCCACATCACTTCATTAAATTAATAATTAATGGTCAATTGAAAGGTTCTTGTTAAGGCAAACAAGGACTAAGACTAGAGCCATGAAGAATCATACTTTGTACTTTGTAGGACTATTTTACTAGAGCCATGAAGAATCTTACTTCCTTTGAGTTTACATTTCATAAGGGTTGTAAAGAGATGAGGTTAAGTCATCTATGCTTTTGCAAATGACCCTTGTTTTTTTTTTTTTTGGCAAATGGTGATGCAGAGAACATTAGAATTATTAGGAGAGCTTCATCTCATTTCTAGGAGAGCTCTACTCTTTAACCAAATATGCAAAGTACTATATTTTCTTAGTGGTGTTGAGGTTTCTGTGAGGAAGGAAATCCTGTATGTTTTGAATTTTAATGAAGGCCTTTTATGTATTAATTAAGTATTTCGGCCTTCTTCTAATTTCAATCAGGTTGTCAAAACTGCCGAGATATAATTAATAGGATTCAACTAGAGTTTAGCACTATACTACTAAGGCCTTGTCCTAGGGAGGTAGACTTTAGCTTATTAATTCAAAGTCACTTATTATGCATTTTTGTTCTAACTCTATGTTTTTAATATGCATGGCTAGTGCCCATGAGGTTGAATACATTTGTAGGAACTTTCGGCATGGCGCTACTAAAAAAATGGAAGAGTGGATTAATTAAACAGGAAACTATTTGTAAAAGAAAATACAATGGTGGGTTAAAAGTGAAACTTATACATATTTGGAATCAAGCATTAATTACTAGTTGGATTGGATTAAAAATAGATTGATGAGATTAAGCTTATGAGGTGTTACTAAACTAATGGATTGTAGTTGGAGTTAAAGAGGCAACTCTTAAATTTGGAGCCCCTAAGCTAAGAATTGTTTTGGTTGGAGAATAGAAGATAGGTCAAGGTTCTTTTTTTTGGTTTGATCCTTGGTGTGAAGGTCTTTCCTTGTAAATAAATTCCTTGAAATTAATACCAAAGATATTGATGTGGGAAAGAAAGCATCAGCTTCTGATATGCGGAGAAATGGTAATTGGAGGCTCCATGATGCTTTGGGTGGAAATGTCTTTAGAGCATGAGATTATATTTCTAATAAGTTTGTGCTTGATGCTATGAAAATAATTGTTTTCTCTGGTAGCCTGATATGAAAGGGGTCTTTAGTGTGTCTAGTACTTGAAGATTCCTTATGCAAGGTAGATACAAGGCATACTAGCCAAGTCTGATTTGGTCCAGTCGTAATGTACCTTAGCATTCATTTATTTTATAAGTTGCAATGCACAATAATAAATTAAAGGCAAGCGATATGTTAATGTAGTGGGGAATTCCTAATTCTGGTCAGTATGCTTTTTGTAACTATGGCAAGAAGGATACTAACCATTTTTTTCGTCAACTATACATTATCTGAAGATGTGTTTATATGATTTGAAAGGCTAAAAATGCCTTAATTGTCCAACATCAATTACAGAGTGTGCATGTGGTCTTTAGAATATATATATATATATAGTTCTTATAATGTATAATACTCAGTTTGATTGCTGCTATAGAAGATTTTTGTTGAATAAATGACGGATTAAATTTTTGGTAGGTCACTAAGTTTTAGACTTATTTCATTAAGGTTACCATGTTTCAATTTGTATCAAAAAGGTTTCTAACTTTCGATTTTGTTTCTCCGGGAGGTTACTCGCGAGTAAACATATCCTTTCTGCTGACGTGGCTACCGGAATTTGCACAGTCAGCATTACTGTACCACTTACTAAGATGTTGAGGTGGCAAAATAAAGGGTTAAATTTTTGATAGGTTACTAAGGTTTGGACTTGTTTCATTAAGGTTACTAAGTTTCAATTTGTATCAAAATGGTTACTAGAATTTGATTTTGTTTCTCCTACAGGTGACCCGCAAGTAACCACATCCATCCTGCTAACGTTTCGACCGGAAAAAAACACAGTCAGCTTGATGAGGCCACGTCACCAGGTGCCACATCAACATTTGCCACCTGTTGAAACACAAATAGATATTGTGACCACATGTTGCATTTTACATAATTATATTCTACAAAAAAGTAGTGACATGTACGTACCAAACCTTGAAAAGTGGGAACCTAATCCAAATGTGCACAAGATAAGAACACAATCCCAAGTCTGTGAAGAAACAAGAGAATGGTTAGCAATACGAGAAGCAATCATGAATGACATGTGGAGTAATAGATGAAACTAGCTAATTATATTGTAAGTTTTGATGTGTACCTTCATTTGTGAGTTATGATTTAAAACAACCTTAAAGATGAGCATGTTGTTGTTTGTGAGGGTGTTGTCTTCATTGATTTTATTAAATATTTATATTTTTAAATAATTGCTTTTATGCTAATTACTCATTGCAGATGGAATCTCAAGATATGACACCAGAAAACCATAACTTGGCTGGAAAGAAAGCATCAACTAATGTCCGATGGACTACAATGATGACATCTTTCATACTAACATCTCTTGTTGAGCAAGCAAATCTTAGGCTTAAATCTGATAAGGGATTTAAGAATATTGCTCTCAAAGCAGTTGCAAGAGCTGTTGGTGTGAGGTTCAACCTAGCTGTGAGTGACACACATGTCAATAATCGTCTTCGGCATGTAAGAAAAATATGGTTAATTATTAATAAAATTAAGAGTTTAAGTGGTGTGCCATGGGATGATGTGGAGAAAAAAATAGTCATGGGGAAGAGAAATACCAAATATACATACACGAAGTCATAAATTGTGGTTAACAATTAATAGTTCATGTTACATTTTGCACATTAACCCTAATTGTAGAATGCAATGTTTATTATACAGGCGCATCCCGGAGATGAGATTTATATCAATAAACCAATACAAGATTATGATGAAATGGCTATTGTATGTGGAAATGAACAAGCAACTAGGTCTTTTGCAAGAACGGGTGCTTAAAGCTCTAGGAGCCTAGGTTCACGCATGGATCAACCATCACATCATCGGTAATTGATCTTGACAACCAAACCCAAGGATTTGATGATTTTGATGATTTTGCACCAAGTGAAACTCCTACTAATGACACACCAACGACTGCCACTTCCACCGCCAAAAAAGGTAAAAAACAAGCGAAGCATGCTAACGCAGATGAAAAAATTATGAGAGATGCAAAGTTTGAACTATAAATAATTGCAAATGTGTTAGAAGCAGACAAGAGCAAATTCATTAGCAAAGAATTGCTTGATGAAATTATGACATTGAGTGCTCACTATAGTGAATATGACCTTGGACTAGCATACGACTATTTGCTCAAAAATCTCCTTTTAGCAAATGGATTTATGAATAAAACCCATTCTCTTTGGTACATTTGGATGGATGACTTTCTTGACCGTTTGAGGGATGATAGCCGAGCATGAGTTTAATTGGACAAATATCAACTTGTGCTTTGTTTGTTGTTTGGACAATATCATGTGGTATTGTATTTTGTCATTTGGACAATTAATATTGTATTTTTTTATGTTGTTTGGACAAATGTATTGTTGTATTTTAGTTTGTTGTTTAGATAAGTATTATATTATGTTGTATTTTATTTTGTTGTTGAGACAAACATTGTGTTGAATTTTATTTTATTGTTTGGTATGTTGTCTTTTTTTTCTTTACTTTGATGGATTTTAAATGATGTACTTTTAAACAATAACTTTTGATGGATTTTTAATGTTCTTATGTTTGGATGTGTGTTAGGTGTTGCCGTATACAAAAATAATGTGGTTAATATTAAATGTTGAATGCTATATGCGGATGAATTTTAATGATCTTATATTTTGATTTAAATATTTTGTAATGTAATTTTATGTTAAAGAAATATTATTTGCTAATTAAATTTAATTTTTGAAAAAATAAATATTAAATATTTTTACATTAAATAAATAATATATTTAAGTTAATTAATTATTTTAGCTTAAATTAATTTGTATGACAAGTATTAGATAATTAGTAATAAAAACTAATGGAGGTAATCTCACCATACCACTTACATGGTGACCTTACCTCTCACACTATATCAAACCAAATACAAAAAAAATGAATATAGCATTTTCACTTACATCAAACTAAACAACAATGATGTAAGTTGAAATACAATATTTTCACTTACATGTAACTTAACTTACTGCCAACCAACCGACCACTAAGTAATATATGCATGTTTTGCTTGTGTCCAACGTTGTTAAATTTCTCTTTTTGTTTGCGTGGGTGTTGTTTTCTCATGCACTTGCTTGTTTAAAATTTTTGCTTGGGATTTGTTTTCTTGGCAATAAGGTTATAAGGATGTGCCTTATTACCTTATACAATGCTAAACTTATTTACAAACCCCTTTGAATTTTAGTTTGTTTTAGAGACTTAGTTTAATTCGATGTCTTTAATTATAGGACCCTCCTAGAAGTCGCTATTAGTGTCGAGTGGAGTCTTAGAGCTTGAAGAATTTGCTTTTTCAGGTAAGTAATCGACCTGCAAATTTCCATATTTTGAAATTATAAATTGTTTTTGAAATTATATGTATGGTTTATTTAGTTATTTTATTCATTCCCTAACTATGGTTAATTATTTCAGAAAAATAAGTATTTCCTTATTTAATTTATTTGTTTAATTATTATCTTGTTATTACCATTGATTACAAGTTCAATATTCTTTTATCATTTGCCCGGCATATTGCTTATTATTATTTCTTTGTTATTTTAAAATGTGTTGGTTCATCTCCATGGAAGTGAAATTATTAAACACTGCATTTCTACATGTTTGGATATTTGGCAAAATTTGTGAACATTTTTATATTTGGACTATGAGTTTTGTCTGAATATTTTGTCTCAAAATGAATTATACTCAACCCTATCAATCGAGGTTAAATATTTTGATCTTGTCGACAAGAGTTTAAGAGAAATGGGACTGCAGTTTCACACCAGTTCATTTGTGAAATAATAATGGCCTCTAATATTCAGTCTCGGATCATCGAGGGTAAATAAATGACCTCTGATATTCTGACTCGGGTCACAGAAGATAACACAAAGGACCTCTAATATTCATAGTAAATTTGGAAACATCTTTGTCTGTTTGAAGAATCTTATGCTTATTACTCTATTTGTTACTTGAGAATTTCTTTTAACTCATGTTCTAAGATTTTTATCTTGCTGATTCTGTGAACATGAGTTTGTTTTTGGGATTACTTAATGAGCTAGTGAGCTCATGAATTGGTTTTAAATCCTTTTCAGATCAGAAGCAGTAGACAAAAGGATTGCTTACCCGACCATCAGTAGTTGTCCCCCTTGTCATTTTATTATGTTGATAAATTCTTCTACTTCGGACCATGCATTTTATATTATGTATATTTGTACCTTTGGGTTTTATTGAATTCCATATGTCTGTTTTTTGTAGTTCTGTAGCGTACTATTTTTTTTTCTTTCTAAAACAAATCCTGAAGTTTTGCGGGCTTACTAGATTTCTTCCCTGTGGGACTGCGGCCGTTGGTCAGTGTGGCGGACCCGGCATAGTGGAGTCTGGGCCATGATAGGTTGGTTGTGGATTTTGATTATCATAATTTGGTTATTATAACAACAGGTCAAAAAAATCAATAAAATAAAATAAAATAAAAGGTAAACTCTAGTTTCTATCCATAGACCGTTGTGTGCATTCCATGAATAATTTTTAACATATTAAATAATAATATTGAATGAAAATATTAATAAATTCTATGTTAGTACCAAGGAGTTTTAAAACAACAAAAAAAATTATTCTAATAATCTTGAAAACTTAGTTAATTTATTCCCATATAATAAATGAATTATACATATTGTACATAGATATGATTGAAAGAAAACATGAATTTTACATACCTTTTCAAGCATAGGAAACAATAAACATTTTTGTGAATTCAGACATATTAAAAGTAAAAATTCTGTTTTTTTTTTTTCTAAAAAAACTTCGGTTCAATTCAAGTAATTTATCACATTTAAACTTTATACAAAAAATTGAGAATGCTATTAAAACTTCTAAAATTTAGAAAACTTTATAATGGAACAATTTTATTTTTTTATTTGGATTATTTACTTCTATTAATATAGACTCTTACCTTAAAAAAAAAATTTCATTAAATATGATGAGTAAAATTTAAAAAATAATAATTAATACTTACACAATTCTTAAAAGTGATAATTAAATTCGAACAAAAACAAAATCTCTCTTAATAAACAAAATCGAGAAACAGTTAACTCTAATGATTTTATTGATATTGAAATGAATATAATGATGACAGAAAAATTCAAATCTTTTGAAGTAAGAAATATGTAATTTATTAATTTGGGGATATTTGATGGACCTTTTATCTAAAAAGATCTACAAAAGGTATATTGAAAGATGAAAGTGATACAGTGAGGAAAAGGAAAACCATCACATGCGGACAAGGATAATGATGATAATCTTTCATGGATGAATGGCTGATATTTTCTTATCTTCTGTATTATGAATTTAATTGTTCAAATGTTATCTTTGGTTTATTTTTTTTTTTTTTCATTGTTTCCGATATATATATATATATATATATATATATATATATATATATATATATATATTGGTGTTGTGACTTTTGAGTGCTTAATTCTATTAAACGTTCCTATTTTGATATGTTAATATCATTTATTTGCAACATGTGTTATATTGTTTTTGTATTATGGACGTATTTTTCATGGAGTATTTTTATATGTAAAATATAAAAAAAACTCATACAAATAATCACTTGTAGTATAAAACATTGCATTTTATTTGTTGTATGTTACTATCATTTATTTGTAATATGTGCTCTATTTTTCATATTATAGATGTACTTTTCATGGCATACATTTTGGGCGTGTTTGTTTGGCTTCATTTGGGGGGAAGTGGCGGAAGTGGAGACTTCCGCGCCACTTCTGATCGTTTGTTTGGCTTCATTTGGGCCTGAAGTGGTTGACATGACACTTCAGTATTACCCCCACTTCTCCATCCCACTTCGGCCAAAAAAAGACCGAAGTGGGGACTTCAGCCATTCCTCATGAAATAACTTTTTAATTTTTTTCATTCAAAAAAAAATATATGCAAAAAATTAAAACTTAATCACAAAATTACAAATTTAATAACAAAGTTGGACGAAATTTAGATAGCTTAAAAAAAAATAAAATTAAACACTCATTATCGAATTATTGAAACTTTCATCGCAAAGTTACAATTTTAATACACTATCTTGAATGAAATTTAGATCACGCTAAAAATAATATAAATAAGCAATCATTATCGAATAATTAAGACTTAATAACTAAATCCAAATTTTAGTTATAATATGTTAACGAATTTTAGGTCACATTAAAAAAATAATAAATAAACATTTATTTATATAATTAAAACTTATTAACATCACAAATTATAAAAGGGTAAGCATACCCCCCTCCGAAGTGGTAACCGTACACCCAGTTTACCTCTTACCAAACACCATGAACTGCCAAAGTGGTGACTTCCAGATTTACCTTCAGCCAACAAAACACTGGAAGTGGTCACTAACATGACACTTCCAGCTACAACCAAACACACAGAAGTCCACACTTCCAACTGAACTTCACACTTTCACTGAAGTGGTCAGTTCCAGGAACTCACCATTTCAGAAAATCACTTCCGAACCAAACAACCCCTTTATGTAAAACTTAAAATTATAATTTTAAATAAAATATATATAAGATTTTACTCTTTGTTGCTTGATGTTATAAATTGAGTTATATGATAACAATTGTTTTGCAAAAATATTATTTAGCATCTTGGTTTTGTATAAATTAGTGTATAGATATAGTATAAAAATATTTTATGAAAATTTTTGTAAAATTAAGTCTATTGTTTGCCTCTTTCACTTTTATTTGTCTCCCAATAAAATTTTTGACTCTCACAAAATAATTTATTGATCCCCCTAAAAAACTTTTATCACTCCGACTTTGCTTGTACAATAAAATATTCCATTTTCTTTGTCGTAATTTTGTCATACCATACTAAACTAAGTGTCCTTAAAAAGCCACAATCATAATTGTTAGAGTTTGTGACCCGAATTCTATTGGTAATTAAATTAAACATATTTTGAGATTATAATTTTGAATCATAGTTATCAACTATATATGAGTTTGCATAGAGTTAGTAAGTTTGAATCTTCATAAAATTTGATGGTCTATAACTCTATATAAAGCACCATAGGGTGCCAATTTTGTAAGATGAACACCAACAAGAGTCTTAGCAATGTACTCATTGGTGGAGCTTTGTGTAGGAACACAGTTGAGCATGCTATTTGTACTTAACTTTTCAATATAGTGGTGTCTCTCATCCTCATTTTGTGATTTTCTTGAGTTTTTGCTATGTTTCTTGTGTCCTCTCTATTTATTTATTTTTTATTTATCTATTATAGTTTGTTTTTATCCTTAACAATAAAAATGAGTTTGAGTCAAATAAATTATTTAACAAAGTGAAACATCTAAAATTAGTTTATCAAGATATATTGATTTTTATTTGTATTATATTGATGCACAGTATAATATATATTATAACAGTTTTTTGAGTTTCCGTTTCATGTTCTTTGATCTTTGGACATATTATATATATATATATATATATATCAGAAATTGTGGTTGAGATTAATTAATAAATAAACTAAATATTAGCATGTTTTGGGGTGTTAATGTTATTTTATTGAAACAAGCCTATCAAGCTAAAAGAAATCATAATTCATTAATTATGAAAGTTTGATGGAAACTAGAGGCCACACTCACAAAACTCAATAAAAACATATCTCTTCGATAATATCACTTGCACCAAATATTAAAAAATAAATAAATTCCATTAGAAGTCAAATTACACTTTTGGGTTATTCATCTTAGTCATTGAACCTAAAATTAATTTTGTCATATAGGTGAAAGAAAAAACATAAAAATAGTCCTTAAATTAAAAAATAATAAGTAGCCCTAGTTCATATTATATCTACACACACCAAACACACTACGATCTTATATATATATATATAAAAGGTTATATATCATGACATCATTTATGGCTTGTGTATATATATTTCAGAAACTAATATCTTCAACCCATATTAATGTGTGAGCTAAATATAGTTTAGAACATCCAAGTGCAAGTGCTTTCAATGGTAGCTAGCATGACTTACAAGTGTAAGTAGGGTTAGAAAAAAACTGAGCGCAAATGTGCAATCAGGTTGGACCTAGTTCACGCTTAGCGTGAACATGAAACTGAGGGGGGTGTTTGGTTGGTATGAATAGAATGGGAGTGATTCCTTACATAATGTAAGTCTTTATTTGCTTGTGGAACTAGTAATGGGAGTGGGAGAGGTATGAGGAAGGAGTGAGGGGTTTGTGTGGAGTGATTAAGGGGATTATGGAATCCTAGATGGTAAAATGATAGTATTGCCCCTGTTAAAAAAGCTTCTTCATTAATGACAGTATTGTTTCTCCATCTAACTGGTAAAAATTTTGAGATTTGGTGACCTATCAAAGTTAAATATTTATTTATAACAATTAATTTATTTTAATACTTAAACATTTTAAAAAATATAATTGTCACTACTCATTACTATATAATAATAATAATAATAATAATAATAATATTCATTTGCATAAAAAGCATAATAGTCATTTTATCATAATTTTTTTCACTTTTTGCATTCTAAATAAACTATCTCTTTAATCCTTCCAACAAGACAGTTTTCATTCTTATACCTTGCAATCCCTCTCATTTTCATTACTCTTCTATAGAGGTGTAAATGAGCCGAGCCATGTTCAAGCTTGGCTAGTTACTATTTCAACAAGCTCGAGCTCGAGCTGAGCTTATTTCAAGCTTTATTAGTGAGGCTCGGGCTCTGTTCATTAAGACATTTTGAGGCTTGGGCTCGGCTCGTTAGCTGGATTAAGACTCGGTAATTTTCTTTATTTTTATTTTTGTATTCAATAGTGTGTCGTTTGAAACTTGTTTAGTGAATCATTATCAAGCACGGTTGGGCTTGATTTGAGCTTGAGGATCATTTTAGTAAAATAATAATTTAAGCTTATATATGGAATCATTTAAGGCTTGGGCCACTTGGCACGAGTTTAGGCTCCAGTTCAAGCTCATTAGAAACTTCATTAAATATGTCAACAATAATAACAAAATAAATATTTAGAAAACAACCACCCACAACTTTCTGTATCCATATTCACCAAACTGTTGATGTCCAGCCTTTGCCAAAATGGAATAAGAGGAAGAATACAATCCATACATCAATACAATCAAATCTTTATATAATTCAAACATCAGTACAATCAGAACATCAATACAATTAAGACTTGCTCAACATAACCAAGTCTTAACAATAATAACAAATAACTAATGGGATACAATCATCAAAGTAACTATGTTCATCTACCCAGTTTTGACATAATTCAAGCATCAATCCCATGAAGTCTAAAATTACAAAAAAAAAAAAAAAAAAACCTATCGCACAATGTAATGATCACATAAAAATTCACGTCATGCATAACATAATTAGTCTAGACATCATAATAAACCATGTTCATCAATTAAATTTTGGCATAATTCAAACATCAACATAATCAAGTCTTCAACTGGGGGAAAAAAGATCATAACATGCAAGTATGCAACAAGACTATCTTTTAGTGATAATGTTTTTTTGCTTCCGTAGCAAAGATTAGAAAACACAAAAAAGAGTCTCAAAATTCCACTAGTCACGAAAACATCCAATGTGGAAAGATGCTAGCTCAATGGAGACTTGCTTGAGAATTCTTACAAAACATAAACACATTGCTTACTATGAGTTAATGCATTACATAGCATATATACAAAATGGAACTCCAAACTTGATTACAAAATTAAACTCAATACCTTCATTAAAGCATTTGCAAGTAGAAACCTCATTCATGGCAATAAGATTTCTTTGACCTCATCCATAACCTAAGTAAAAGAAAAAAAAAATATTATATTTTGAATTTAGATATAAAGTATTAAACAATAAATACATCCATAATTAATTTTAACAAATATAGAAATAGATAAAAATTATTTTAGCTTTTCTTTTAATACAATAAAAGCTCTAAAGCCAATCTTCCTCACATAGTAGTGCTGTACAGTTTCAGTAGCTAAAAATGAGCGGTGCGGCTCAATTATTCTACCACCGGCACTATAAGTGGACTCACCCGTGGAGATAGGAATAGATAAGAAATCACATGCCATTTTAGACAAGATTCGAAACTTCAAAGTATTTGAATTCCACCATTCTATTGTATTAAATTGTGATGTCTCATTTGAAAAACATATGCACACTCCTTCCAAGTACACATCTAACTCACACTTAACATGTTGAATGGTGTCAACCATCCTAATGTAGTTATCAAAAGCTTCAAGGCCACTAACAATATTTTTTCCTTTGCTAGTTCCACTAGCCGAATCACCACCCCACCACCTCTTGGCTGAAGGTTTTCTTCGCTTGCATTATCAATTGTTGATTTATGAGTTGCAACATAATTCTCTAAATCTCATAAAGAGATTGTCTTACACAACATATACGGAAATAGACATCTTCTTCTGCAAACAAAATAGGGAAATAATATTGAATCATTTTCATTTTGTTTATTGGATCTAAAATAGCCGCACTTGAAATTAATAAATTAGCACCTCCCCAATATTTATTATACTTATTTTTCTTTTTTTCACCATTCCTCTCATTCGCTCATTTCTAAAAGCATGTTTCTCATCCAAAATTGTTTTCATTCTCCAAAGTTCAGGAAGAAACAAATTTTAAGTTGGATATTCCGATTCCGACACAATATTAGTAGTCACCTTGAACATTTTAAGAAAAGCACAAACTTGTTCTAGTTTGGCCCACTCTTCTACATTGGGCAAATATTTGTAGATTTCATCTCTTTGTTGGTATCGAGGAGAAATATCCTCAAACTCCAAAGCAGTAGACAACATATCATATGTAGCATTCCATTGAGTGCAACAATCTAAAATCAACTTCTTTGAAAGCAAATGTAATTGTTTAGCTATGTCACTAAATATTATAAAGACGTGATTGCGATCCTGTAAGATACTTAACACTTTCCCACACTTTTAAAAATTACATCTTCAATTACGGAGATCCATCTTTATTATGTGGGCACAACATCTTACATGGAACAACACCCCTCCAAGTGGAAGCATATCTTGATAGTTAAGGCTTTTTCCTTCAACAAGCTTGTGGCAACATCATTATAAGATGCATTATCCATTGTAATATTACAAACTTTGTTTTCAATTCCCCATTCTTTCAAATACTTATAAATTTTATCAGAAATTGCTACGCCCGTGTGTGGAGGTGAACAATCACAAAAGTTTATGATCCACTTTTGTAATTTCCATTTTGAATCAATGAACTGACATGTCAACAACATGTATTGAATGTTTTGCCCGGATTTCCACAAATCAGTTGCCAAACAAACATTATCAACACTTGTTAATAATGCTTTTATTTTCTTCTTTTCTAAGTCATAAGCACTCATGCAATCATTTTTAATTGTGGCAGAAACGAGGTGCAGAGGCCTTCATCAATAATGTAAATAACTCATACTTGGCAAAATTAAAAGGTAATTCATGAACCATAACTATATGGGCCAATATTTCCCTAACACTTGCATGACCATACTTGAAATTTTGCACATTACTGATACTTTCGGAATAGGGTGGAACTAAGATAAGGCTCTGCTGACCTGATAAAGTATGAGTACGCCGTGGACAACCCTTCAAGTATCTTAAAAATGTAGATGTAGCACCATGTTGGTTGCGGGCAAGCGGACTTTTACAATGTATACATTCTGCTTTTTCACCCCATCTTTCATGACTACTTCCTTGAATTCTTCCCACACTTTAGATGTCTTCTTTCTCTTTTTTTTTTTTTTATCAAAAAGGATTCTCTTCTTCTTCCATATGTTCTACTTCAAATGTGTTTGATTCCATAGTTGGACTTATACATAATTCTTGATTTGATGAAGTATGAGGTGGTTGTGACATATATGAAATTATACAATTAAATATATGTTAACACTATATTGTTTGTACCATCAAATAAAAAACATAATATTAAACAAAAATCGGTTGCAAGAGCAAGATATATACACTCATTCATTTTTATTTTTTGCATGGATAAAAATAAAATTAAAATAAAATGAAGAAACTAACCATTACCTCTTATGTAAAGTATCTTTTTAAAGCTTTTAGATCTCCTCAAAGTCCTTGCGTTTTAGCCCTCAGATCTTATCTTGTACTGATAATGAGTGTATAAAGATGTGCTAGATGATATTGAAAACAATATACAAAAATTTACTTAATGCTATCATGAAATAGGGGAAAAGCAGAGGGCTCAACCTTAGATGGTCTTTGCAAACTCGGTGTGGCCACAAAAGCAAATGGCAACAGTGTCGGCAAGCAAACTGTGAATTGTAGTGAGATGATAAAATGATAGATTGATGGTAGTACAGAGAGAAAGAGGCAGTAGTGGAAAATTTTCCGATTTGGGATTTATGTTCACGGTCTTGTGAGGCTAGGAAAGTAAATAAAATTGAAAATTTGAAATGGGTCATGGAGATTGGGGAGTGATATTTACAAAATAACCCTTACCAATTCTAAAATCACATTTACCCAAGCCTAATTGCTAGTTGTTATATTTTATTTAAAATTATTTTTATTATTTTTTATTTTTTTTAGATTATTCATTGAAAAGGTATTTCATAAAATTAGTTAAATTTGATAATTGATTAAAAGTGACAAAAGCTTGAAAGGAAAGGCATTTAAAAACCATTAATTGATTTAAATAATCTGAAAAGCTCTTCATATAAACATTTAATAATAACTTAAAAACCTATTGTGTATTTGTTAAATTTTAGTTGTTGTAACCAATATTTATTGAAAAAGACAATTTAAAAGTTGAAATTCTATCATTTATTTTAAAACTAAGAATTTTTATTTAATATTAAAATAATCCTAATCCCATGATTTTTTAAATAGTTAATAATATATTTCTATGTTATATATATATATATAAACAATATACATCAACATAATATTAAAAATGTTAATAATGGTACGTTTTCATAAAAACTTGGATTAAAAATCAATATTATATCAACTTTAATTAATGCTTCTATTATGATTTACTCAATATATACAATTTAACTTAAGTTGAATAATATGGTTTCAGTGTTTCACTAGTTACATCTTTACTGGTTTATATAAGTAATTTTATTTTATACCAATCCGAAGATAAAACTAGTTATTCTAGCAATTTTCTATTGATAGATTTTTTTAATTTTAAAAATATTATATTAACATAAATTTAAACAAAATTTTACTTACGATGAAGATAGACTTAGGTTTAATTCTTTTTTAAATTAGATCCAATAAATTAAAAATGATTTCCTGAATAAAGAAATAAATCTAAAATACCATAAAAAGATCATTCAACGAATATTACTTTTAATTTAAGATTTGTTTATAAAAATATTTTTAAAAACATAATATTTATTGGTAAATATAAAAATAAAATTTAACTTTAAAAATTTATATTTATGTAAAATAAAAACTATAACAAATTTTGATAATAAAATTATTTTTACAGTATATGACTTTTTATAAGTTATAACATTATTAATGATCTTGTAAAAAAGCTTGTTAATGATGTTATAAATTAATGTATTAATTATTCTCATAAATACATGTGTAAATGATACTATAATTAAATGAATCCTTCAATGATTCTCATAAACAAGTTCTTTAATGATTCTAATAAACAAGCTTTTAACGATACAATAAACGAGTCCTTTTAACTATTCTTGTAAACAAGCTTTTAACAATATAATAAATGAGTCTGTTCACTAGTCTTAACGAGCGGGGCTTGGTAGTGTTTAGGCTCGGTTTATTTATCTTACAAGCTCAACAATTAGGCTTGAGAAAGGCTCATTTAGCTTAATGAACTAATTGAGCCGTGCCCTTGACGAGCTGCTCCTTCGAGCTTTTAGCAAACGCATTGGTTCATTTACAACCTTACTCTTTTACTCTTATCCATTCCATTCCTCACAATCAAACGTCTCCTGAATTTAACAAGTAGCTCAAAAACATTTGCTCTAAATTAATGCACCAAATTACGATTTCAAGAACTTTAACCTATCTCAATTTAGCTTGAAAGTGAAACATCATTTATAGATTGAGTTCCTTTCTGTATAATTAATAATACAAATTAATAAATTTTGAAGATAATATTATATACACATACATTTCAAGCTATCCAACTTCACTCACTGTTCAGTTAAAAATTTAATTTTAAGCTCGAGAACCAAATTTGAACTCATCTCGAAAGGTTGAAATATGGAGCAAACTAAACCTTTTAGCAAATCAAGACGGGATTTGTCACAAAGAACTTAATCATTTGAAAACACTAGTTGCAAGTAATTGTCTTTTCATAAATGTGACAAGCGCGCAGAGTATTGATTCTCCAGTCTGTGTGTCATTACAACCCACAGCAATAAGCCCGAATTCATACAGGGAATCACTGTATCTAGCATAGAACTTGAACTTGAACTGTGCACACTTGGAAAACCCACATGGCACGTTTCACATTAAGACCAATACCATTAGGCTCTCAACCCTTGGCAGTTGTAAGCAATGTATATATATATATATATATATATATATATATATATATAACGGAAGAATTATGGAATCATTTGAGTGACGGATTTGCTATAAATAACAGTGAAGGAGAAAAAGATAATTGTGAAACAAAAGGATAAAACAAAGAGATAGATGTGAAAGAGAGAAGAAAGCATCAACAATCATCACCTTCCTCTTGTACACGTTTTGTTCAGCTTCACAGTGTTCTTCAACTGGAAAAAAAAAAAAAAGGAAAAGAAGAAAAACTTCAAATTGTCATTTTCTGTCATATTCTTGTTTCCTTCATTGCTATGTTCTAATGTTCATCTCTAAACATCTACTTGTAAATCTAGAAAAACTTGAGAGAAATCCCTCTCTCTCTCATTCCTGCCTAGGTCTAGAAAGCCAGAGAGAACTGAGAGCTCGGAGACGATGAAAATACTCGGCGATAACCAGCAAGCACCGTGCCATTTGCCGACTTGTCAAGATCTGGTTTAATCTATGCAATGTTTGCTGCCTCAAACTATCTGCCTGTAAACATGGAACACACGCGCACAAATAAATTAAGATATTCTTCTTTATATCATTTCATGTAGAAAAAAATGAGGAAGTAGGTTGAAAGGAAAGTGAAATTAGGTGACCAACTAATAATTAATGAATTGAAGTCTCTAATTAAGATCATACAAATGTTGACAAATTGCTTACTTGTTTAACAAAGGTCTCAAGGGAGGAGAGCTTGTTCATGGCCATGGCCATTTGGTCCATGTAATCAGCCATGTTTGATGGAAAACTCAAAGCTTCAGAGAGAATGGTGTTTGACAGTGATTGTTGAAGGGATTCAAGTCCTTGACTTAGAGCTTCTTCATTCTCTTGTGCTGTTTGTTGTAGGTTGTATATTTGTATTAGTTGTTGCTCTGTTAATGGCTCCAAATTGCTCACAATAATCTACAAAAGTAAACACAAATTATATATATCACATAAAAGTTAATTAATATCAAACAGTAATAATAATAATAATAATAATAATAATATATGAAAACCTTCTACATCATTCATCTACTTCATTACTTTATCAGGCAGGGAAGGTTCATCTCTCAAAAGTCTACAGAAAAAAATGAACTAAAATCCAAAGTGTAAGGCACAACCTTTCCATCAAAAGTGACCTTCTAACTTTTTTAATGTTCACCCTACACTTTTCATCACTTTTGCAAAGCAAAATATTCAGTTAGGGTTAGGGTTAGGGTTTTGAAAAAAAAAACCTTGACGATTTTCGAAGGCCGGAATCCTCCCAACCACATGAAGCATCGCTCGGCCGGAGCCATCCACACACCAGAGAGTAAATGAAAGACATCAGTTTTGATAGTGATGTTTTTGAGGTTCAGCATCTCATCATAGTGAGCGAGACAGTTTCCGACATAAACTTGCAGCTCATGCTCCGGCATGTGTTCATCCATCACCGCTCTCAGCTCGCACATTCTCCGGTGATGCTCTTCAAGCCACCGAGCATACTCCATATCAAACATAGCCGCATCTATATGAAAAACTCAAAACAAGTTCAAAACTTCAATGATGATATGTATATATATTTATGATTTTAGAGCTGATTATTTGATCAAGAGTTTGCCTGAGCTAAGATTGCCGAAGCCAGGGTGGAGCCCATGCTCGCCAATAAACCCTTCGCCACCACCGAAGAGCAGACCCTAAACAAGAGAAATTAATCAATATATAGCACTGATAAAAATCAAGAAAAATATAAAAAGTAAAATATTATTATTATTCATTCACCTGTGCTCTTGATCTTTGTAGCTCTTGTTCTAACTGTGCTAGTTTAATCCTACTGCACTCCAGTTGTTGGACATATGCCTGTTGTTAAATTCAACAAGGCAATTGAGATATCAATTGCATTAATCTAAGAATAGAGAAAGAGAGAGAATGAGAAATCAAAGCTGTTGTTTTTACTAACCTTCTTTCTCAGTCTGCTTTTCCTTGCTGCTTCTCTATTTTGTGCAAGCCTTCTCAATGTCTACAAATTATATATATATAGATATACTGAGAAATTAAAACACAAACAATTAAAAGAAATGAATATATTGCACACTTACCTTTGGATCTGGTGTTTTCGGCCCTTCATGATCTGAGCTTGATGTAGTATTCTTTCTCTGCTCAGAAACAAAACAGCAGCAATAATAGACATGTATGCATATATATGTACATATATTTGTTTAACAGTTCATGTTTGTAGCTTCTCACCTTCACTAATGGCTTCACATCTTTTGCTATCTCAGAAGAAGCTTGAGGATCACTAGCACTCTTTGAACTCTACATATGAATAATAAACAAAAACTATGTTTCTATATATCTCAAGATGATTTTTAGAGAGTTTCAAACAAGTTAATTAAAAAAATGATTTGACATACTTTCATAGATGGCTCTTCATGCATTGGTTGAGAAGGGAAAATATTCAGAGTTTCTGGCATTAACTCTCCTGAAAGTGCAACTCAAAAACAGTAATTAAAACAGTAAAAGAAAAAAAGAATCAAAGAAAGAAACAAATTTCAGACAAGATGATGATTTGTAATAAAACTTATTAATTGATTACCTCTTTGTTCTTGAGCATCAAGGTAAAGGAATAGAGCTTGATCCAACTCCCCCAGGTCATATGCACCATTACTCTCCTTGCTACTCCTATTCAGAAAACCCAAAGAATCATATCAACCTCAATATGTTCACTGAAAAAGACATCAAAAACACTTTTTCCAAATCAAAACTCTTCCATTCATAGAACAAAATTAACTGAATCAGAAACAAAAAAAAGAGAACAACAAAAGTGGACAAATAAATAAATAAATAAATAGTTAAAATCAAGACATGAATCTCATCTCAAACAAATTAATAATAAACTAATCAATAAACGCACATGAAGTTTGGATGAATTGAAAAAGAAGAAGAAGAAGAAGGTTGAGCCATCCCAAAAGAAATCTGATGCTCTTCTTGCTTCTGTGCCATTGAAGACAACTTTGAAAGCTCTATCTATATCTGTTTCTCTAACTCTCTAATCTCCAAGGGACAGCAATTGAAAGGAAGCCATTAATTTTGAAACAAACTTTTGTTTGTGCTCTCAAAGAAGGAAAGTTCAACAGAAGAAATTGCCAAAAAAAAAAAATGAAGATAAAGGAAGAAATAACTTTAGATTTGTGGAAGTGTTGTTATATATATATATATATATTTCAATGTCTTGTTAGATTATCTTTGTTTTAAAACAGAAGGGTTTGGTTGGAGATGGTAAAGTCACCGCTCTAAAACTAATGGGTGGGATGAGGACAAAAGCCACCGTAGACCAATGGAAAGGTACCGGTGGAGAAGTTGGAGACAACTTAAGATGGTGACCAGAACACTGGTGATGAGGGGTTTTGGTTGTCAAATGACTGAATCACCCTTGTGGCCCATTACTAGGGTTTTCATATATATATTTGTTTTTTTCTCTTCTTTTAATTTTGAGGATGTGAGAATTAAGATTAAAGTCATGGCTCAATACCGAACTTGAAGTTCGGTTTAATGTTGTTCTGGTGACTTGAATAATGTTTTTTTTTAATATTTGATTATTGAATTATATAAATTTATTTGTTTTTGAGACATTTTTAGTGATGGAAACTCATGTAATTTATGGAATATGTATATAGATTAATGTTAGGTTGAAAGACAAATATTATATGAACAAATCATAATCGTTTACAAAATTTTTTATTCTAAAACTTATAAGAGACGTTTGAACTATTTTTGTAATTTGCGAAAGTTAAATTTGGAGTAACTTTATTCATGCTTTGGCCAAGAACTCTAAGGAAAATTTTCCAATAAAATATAATCAGAAATATTTAATGAATTATCTAGAATCTTTACTCATGTTAATTGCAAAACATAAGGATGAAATTATGTTAATGAATAAATTTTAAATTTTGTTTTGAGACTATATAAAATAATTTAGGTTCTTTTTCTATAGACGCAATATATGTATAGTGAAAGGCTAGTTTAGTCATTTGACCATTTTTGGCCAAACAGCCGCTGGAAGGTCACCCGCACGTGTACCTTCGATGACATGTGTTAGGAAGTTTAATTTACACATTTAAAAAAAAATATTGCATTTATTTCCTTTTTTATGACTTCTATCAAAATACAAACATTTATGTATCCTTAATACATAAAATGAGCCATTAATATATTTATTTGGTGATATGATTTATTCAGTGAGAATCATGGTAGGTTAATTAACACCTCAAAGTTCAAACTAAGAAAAAAGTTATATATATGATACATTGAATTCTATCATAAGAAGATGCGATAAATCAAACATTCATGATAGTCAACAATACTAATTATAAACTAAGTTAATTCTCATTCATTGTTCACACACACTAAATAAAAAAAAATTTATCTTGTTCTCCAATTTGTACTATCGTATCTATTTATGTAGTATTTATTTTATATTGTATTTTTACATGTATTTTATACATACATATAAATAAGTCCTTGCATATATATATTATACGCACACACACCCACACAATGATATACAAAGATTTAGGGGTCGTTTGGTTCGCAGTAATGTGCAAACATTACTGGGAATCTGGCGGTAATGTGGTTAGATTACCGTGTTTGTTTACTGTATCAATGGTAATGTTAATGGTAATGTGAGATTATCAATAGTGAAATATTACTATATAAAGTGGTAATCTGAAAATTGTTTTCCCAGTTATACCCCTAGACATTCGGTATTATTACTCTTTTCACCCAAACCTTAGTTTAACTTTGTCCTTAATGGATGTATTATGTACTTTTACTTACCCGTTAATATGTAAGACCATTTGTAATGGTTTTTGCATTATTAAATGGCCTTTATATAAAAATTAATGTCCAAACAATAAAAATGTCGAAATTAGGTTAAATTTGCTCAAAATTTTAAATACGAATATATTTTAGGAAAATGTGAAATATATAATTTTTGATATTATAATTTAATTATTTATTTATCTAAATATTTTAAATTAAATTTTTTATAATTTTATATGTAGGGGTATTTGGGTAAATTTGACATATTACTGAGGTGATTACTATGACTAACCAAACATGGTAATGAAAGATTACCTGTAATATAAGTTCTCAACCAAATATAATAATCCCACATTAGCATAACATTCCGGGGCATATAAAATTCCTGACCTCATTACCATGGTAATCTTATTACCGTGGTAATATATCATTATTATGAACCAAACGGCCCCTTAGAGTAAGGAGAAGTGAAATATTTTGTGTATATATATTCTTCAATCCAAATACAATAAAAAAAAAATCAAAGAATTAGAAACATGAGGAAAACGAAATGAATAAAAATACAGATAATAGATGAAGAATTCTCTTGAGAAGTTGATTAAAATTTCAAGTTTTCTTTTAAAAAATTCTCATGTCATTTTCAAGAGAGTTGAAGTCTTGGCTTAAATCAATTCTTTTTCTAAGTTATTGTTGCTTGTTCTACAAAGAAATTTTTTAAGGAAGTCTTTGGAGGATAATTGGATTAGGTAAAGCTCGACACATCCATGAAATCAAACTTAATTAATTGGTCATTGCAGACTGTTACTTTTGGGATTTAATTAGATAAGGGGTGCCCTCTCTCACCCGCTTCTTTCTTAAGAAACTTACAAATAAAAGAATTAGGTTTACTATACCCTTTATTCTACAACAATATCATTATTATTATCATCGCCAATATTTACACTGTTGTTATCTGTATCGTACTTGTGTTATAATAAAGTCAATGTTATTGTGTATTTTAATAAATTAAAAAGATTGAAATTTAAAATAAAAAAACTAAGCTCAAACTTTATATATATATATATATATATATATATATATATATATATATATATATATATATATATATATATATTACTTCTCTTTGTATTTTTAATTATTGTATCATGTTTTTACAATTATGTAAACGTTATAGTATTTTGGTAAATTAACAAGATAAAAATCTTAAATCATATAAAAAAGGAAAAGAAAAATGAAAGTTATCTAGGATGGATATGTAGACACAAGATGATATATTTTCATTTACTTGTTTTACAATTTTTGAATAATAAAACTCACTTAAAAGGGAAGTAGTAATGTTTTCAATAGATTCTCTTATTGCTTATATGCTTTGTTTTGGGATTTAATTAAAGCATGTGAAAATAATAATAAACATAAGTAATTTTGTCTTGACAAATTAGGTTTATCAAATAAATTAACTACTGAGTTCATCGATAATCATTCAATATATTCTAAGATGATGATGACGGCGGTGATCTTAAGAAAATGTTAATGGCTATGAATTGATTTATACTTAGTTTGCTATTATTATATTATGCTATACAACTCCATATATATACATATAATAGAATATTCACTGTTGCGTGTAATGCTTAAGATGATTTTGTCGAAGTTACATAGCAATATTTGCAAATTCAAAGTTCAAAGACAGCGATGCCTTCAACTTTCAATCATTGCCTATAATAACATGGTTTTTCTTAAAATCAAACTTTAAATTAAGATTGTGAGAAGTTAAAATTTAGACAACAAACAAATGGTTTCTAACGATATGAATAAAAATATTTTTCTATTTATCTCTTAAAATTTTACAAAATATATAATATAATTTAAACATCAACATAATATAATTCATAATATTAATTTTTCAAATTTAGATGCGTTTATATTAAAATTTAATTAGCTCATTTCAATTGTCATGCAACTATCAATCAAAACGACTATTTTTCTGTAAAATATATAAAAAAAAATCAACAATACTGATTTAATTATATAAATTTGATCATTTGAATTAGTTTTAAATAAATAATGTACAAATTCAATTAAATTAAAAGACCTTAAGTTTCTACAAGCCAAATATCTTACAAACAATGCGCCAAAGTCACCCTCATGGAGGACCCAATTAAGTTAATATCAACAATTAATGAATTATTATCAATGTCCAATCTAAAGAAAAGCAGGCATTAATTCCTAGTTATCAATATCAAAGGGCCCATTGATTATTCTTAAGGGTCCATAGCAAAAGAAATGATACATTAGGGTCAAAATAGAAAAGGCCGCTCTCATATCACATCAATGTAGGAAAAAAAAAAAGGAGAAAAGAGAAATAAATAATAAAATATCACATCAATGTAGGGAAAAAAGGAGAAAAGAGAAATAAAATAAATAAATAAGGAAATTCTATTTCTTATGTTTCAAACAGTGGAATTTTCATTTTTGAAAATTAAGTTTATTTGGTAGGACAAGCATTTGATTGCAAAAGATTCATTATCTAAACCAAATTGTGCTTACCTAATCCTTTGGATGTGCTTAATTAATGATAAGCTTATGCTTTTGAGTTGCATTAGCCTAATTACCTAATCTTCCAAGAAATAAAAAATAAAAAATCAATAATTATAGTTAATATTTGTATTAATTCAATCAGTTAGGCTTAATTTTGAAAACTGATGTTAAGTTTAAGGGAATTATGCAAACATTTAGAAAATCACACACACACACACACTCAAACTACCTAAGAAAACACAAAATTGCATGTATTGTTATGATAATTTTATTATAGTCTTTGATTATACACTTTAATTAAAATGTTTAGCTTTATATTTCCTTTTATGTAAATGTGAATGCACAGTCTAGCCCATTCCTATTATGTATATTATTTTGATAAAAAAGTTTAAGTTATTTCCATTTCCCAAAGGACCTTTGGTTAAGTGAAACTAACTTCACTATGAAAAACATTGAATTGTTCAGGATCACAACATGTTGGATGCAGGTGGGTGCCAAAAGTCTCCGCTATGGGTGCAGACTCGCAACCCAATCCCCCTACTGGCTAGGTTTTGTATAACTCTTAATGGTACATGTAAAAGATGTTTAATCCAATCTATTAAGTTAACCGGTCCCAATTACTAATGCATGAACTAATATAGTTTGGTTTAACTTTATCAGGCAATGGAAAAACTCTTAATTAGCCTAATTAACTTGTTCTCTAAACTATAATCTTAGTTAGGTTTACAGTAGCTATGTGAATGTTTAATATGTAAATTGCAGGAAAAACTTATATTTGTATATATATAGTGATGAAATTTGATCAAGTAACGTCAGTTTCATATACAAATACGGAGTTAATCTCTCAAAACAACAGTGCCCCTCATCCTATGGGAACTAATATTCTAATCTATCTTTTTGGCACAACATAAACACCTTAAGTAAGGGTACCAAAATCCTGTGTTTATAGACCGGACCAAGAGGTCATCGGGTATTATATCTTAATATTCATAATGTTACTGAGTCATAATTATATAAATATTTTATCAAATAAATATATTATAGTATATGACTCATAACTGATGAGAACCCATTTTTGAAAGTTAATTTTGGTGGTTTTGCATTATTAAAATTCAACATGTATATCTTCAAACAAAAAAAAAAAGTTAAAATGTTAGTTTGAATTCTATTAGAATAACTTCATGATGATATTAATCCAATCTGAATTCAAACTGAATTAAATGGTCAATGACTTAATCATAAGAATCCTAAGTTAATCCTAATTTGGCAATTTAGATAATGATTTACTTAGTGTTTTAAGTGGAGTTAATTTTTTTATGGTAAGGGTTATATATAGGACAACGCTTGGGGTCCCCAATATATCGTTTTTTAAAGTATCCAGCTCCATCGACTAAGAGAACGGGATAGATTGGAAGAGCCTTTTGTTTCATCAAGTGCTTAGGTTTCCTCAGGTGCAGCTTTGGTTTCCTCAAGTGAAAGCCTGTGGAGAAGTGCAGATCTCGATCTCTTCAACTCCTATTTAACTTGCTATGACTGGAGGTATGTGATCCTGCTTCCACTATAATCAATTATATAATTAATACAACATATTAGATGTTATACTCTGGTTTTGATATATGACATATCTAAATATTTATATATCATATATACCATACTCTGAACTTTAGATTTCTACCATGAAATTATCTAAAACTGATAATAAAATAAAAACGTTTATCTTCAACATCAGAGAAAATGAAAAGAGAGAGAGAGTGTGTGTGTGTGTGTGTGTGTGAAAAGGAGAACTATAGGTCAAGATATAGGTCAAGGAATGGACAAGGGAAAAGAAAGATACGTTGGATGCTGCCCAAAGAAAGGGAAAAGGAGAGCAAATTTTAGTTTTTCCATTGAAGAAGAGGTAATGATGTCCTTACATGTAATTTTAGTTTTTTCAAAGACAAACGTGTGACTTCTTATTTTCAAAAATTAAGGCTTAATAACCATATTATAAACTGAATGAAAATATAAACCAATTAAATAATGGATTAGAATTTAGAACTTTATGCTTCACAATGAAGTGATATGTTACCAAATTAATATCTTATCATTAATCACAGCGTTCATATTGAAATTAATGCTTAATCTTGAAGTGATAAGTCCACCAAAACAATCACTACTTTCAAGTGGTGACTTACATGAACATTACCAATTAATACATTCAAGTTCACTTGTGATTCTCATATTTCAATTAAAAAAAAAAGAAACAAATTAGTAATATTTAAGGAAATAAATCAAGAAATATCAATTCCTCATAACTTTCTTCTCTTCAAAATATTGGAAAACATATTGAAATAACCATCCCTAAATACTACTCTAGAGACATCAATCAACCAAAAAGGAAAGGAATGAAGAAAGAGTTTAATAATGTTGGTTTCTCTTGAGGGGGAAACAGAGCTCACTATTTAGATTATACATTGACACATATTCTTACGCAATACATCACAATAGTGCACAGATATCAATACAAGACTCTTCTATTATACTCCACATAAATAAAATACTTGGGCATAATTCTCATAATTTGGTTGGATTTTCGGCATAATCCATACAATATACTATAATTTAATATTTTATAATAATTATGTTATACTAATTATTTGGATCTTTAATTTAGACTATAGAATTATTACATAATATGAGTGTTATGACATAAAAAAATATTCTACTCAAACTGGAATATATTCTCATTGTAAAGTGTGTGGAATATTTATATAATAATTTCTTATTTTATTAACCAAAAACTCATTCCCTAAAAATAAAATATGTCATAATTTTTGTAATAATTGTTTGCATTTTTTACACAATAAAATTATGCCATATTTTTTTTTATTTTGTAACTAAACAAAACCTTATTAAACAAATACCGGACACCATGCTATCAAATTTGATTACAGTCACAACAAACTTATTACATCCTTCTTCAAGCTTCTTCACAAACTCTACCAAACATGCATATATATAAAAGACAAAAACTTTCAATCACATCTAAAAGGGAAAAGAAAAAAATTAAGGAGAGAAAGCGACTTAGGGGCTTGGTTACCGTGGATTAGATTAGGACCAGAAGGAACAAGCCTTGCAGAAGTTGTTGGTATGATGCTTCTTCTTCCCATCAATGAACCCTTCTTCATTCTTCAACCTTCATCACAATTCATTAAATAACCAATAAATAAAACATCAAAACAAGCACATATTTTTTAAACTTTAGTCATTGTGTTGCTGACTTTGAAGTCCATGTTGTGAGATAACATCATGTTCTTGTCTCCCTTCCAACCAACCATTTTTAGGAGACATGAATCATGAGAAACTAGTAAATAAAAAAAGAAACAGAGGAAGAATGAAAAATGAGGCTTGTTGTATACTTACCAATGGTAAAAAAGACGGTTTGGAAAGGCATTGAGAGAATGAAAATGTTGAAGAGAAAAAAAAGACCTTATAAAACCCTACCTTTTCTGTTTAATTTATGTTTCACTGGAGGGTTTTAGCATTTTTTTTTTGTTGGATTTTTAAAACTCAATGGAGGGTTTTTGTTTGTTTTATTTTTTTAGCTGCCATGCAGAGCTCAGACAAGGGTGGGGTTAGAGAAGTGATGGAAAAGCCTTGAGTTTTATTGAGGCATCACGAGGAATACCAATCATTTAGGGTCGTTTGGTTCCCGGATTGAGAATGAGGTGGAATGGAGGAGGATTGGAAATGAAAAAAATATGTTTTGTTTATAAAGTATGAGAAGTAATTCTTTTGGAATAGGAAAGTAAAAAAAAAATATATGGTAAAATAATTTTTATAATATTTATAGGAATAAATAACATTACATATAAAATAACATATTAAAATGAAATAATAACTATTTTTAATTAATAAAATATTTCAAATATTGTTTTATTTTCATTATCATAGTTAAATATTTTAATTAAATATTTCGCATTGTCAATTATTTATTATTAAAATTAATAATAAAATATATAAAACAAAATGTTAATACTTTTTTAATTATATTTTTTAAGTATTGTTATTTCTCTTATCATAATTAAATATTTAAATTAAATATTCTACTTTAACAAATATTTATTACTAAGATTAATAATAATACAAATAAAATACAATGTTAATATTTTCTAATAAAAAAATAAGTATTGTGTTATTTTCCTTAGCATGATTAAATGTCCGAGTGAAATATTTCACTTTAATTATTATTTATAATCAAATTTATTTTTTAATATGAAAAACAAAAACATTAAATAATACCTATTTTTAATTATAAAATTTTTTAGTATAATTATTTTCCATTATTATAATTAATTATTTGAATTACATATTGCACTTAAATTATTAAGTATTATTAAAATTATCTATTTAGTTATTCTTTGAATTAGATTATTATTTTGAATTATTAGTTATTGTTAGTTCACTTTAGTTATTAGTTAGTTATTATTTAAATTAAATTATTATTTTAATGGTTAGTTATTATTATTTTCACTTTAATTATTTTTATTATTAAAATTATTTATTTAATTATTATGTTAATTAATTATAATTTTAATTATTAAAGAAGAGAGGTAAATTTAATATCACACCCTTAGGAGTGAGCAAAGAATGAGCAATCCTCCCATTTTTGGGGTAATTGCTCACTCCCCACACATTTGTTACTCACTCCTCACCCAGTCCTCTCTTATTCTCATTCATAGTTGTCCAAACAAGGGAATGCATTCATAAAAGAGTAATTCCTACTCCAATCCAAGAACCAAACAACCCTTTAGTGTTTTAATAAGAGGTGATGGAGGGTGGTTTGGTAATTCTAAATTAAGGTTTTTTCTTTTTATGAATGGTCTTGTGTTCCTTTTAAGTGGGGATACTAGTTATTTATTTGTTTAATCAATGAACAACTCATTAATGAGAAAATTAATTGAAAATATATGTGAAGTTAAAAAGTTTTAAAAGGAAACCAAATTCTTGTGTTCCTTTTTATGAATGGTCGTGTTCTTTTTAAAATTAATTACATGGTGACAAATGGATGGACACTTGTATTATTAGTGTAGATCTCTACGTCAAAATGAGGACAACAACATCATTCAAGGAGAGATTAGAGAAGACATGATTATCTAAAACAATAATTATTTGTAACATAATAATTTGTAGTAAGAATTTAGTATAATTCTAATTAGTATTGTGCCAATATACACACTATAACATTCTCAACCCTCCATCTCCGTGGTTTTAGCTTCTTCTGAGGGCCTGGTTCCTTCTCTTGCCTGGTTCCTGGCATAACTTCCGCTTCCCCTTGCCATGACAAGTGGGGGGAAACCTCCCCCATCCGTTCAGCCACAGCCACCGCCTCGCTCCTAGGCTCAGGTAGCATTAAACCTCGCTAAAACCACTGGAAATTCCCCCCTTCATAACACTCAACTACTTTCCAAGATGAAAGAGTCCACGTCCAAGTTTGTTCGTCTAGATGAGGACACCATGATGTGAGCTTGTATGTGATTTTAGCATGCTCTATACAGTAAATTCTTTGAAAAACCACCTCCCTTCGAGCAAGTCAAAATGAGCTTACTGGGAAAATGGTCGGAAATTGGTGACGTCCAAATCTCAGACCTACCAAACGGCTACCTACTGATTCAATGCGACTCCTACTTAGTAATGCAACAGCTCCTCACGGAAGGCCCTTGGTCCATCAATGGAGTGATCTTACAGCTCTCTCCATGGAAACCCTTCTTCGAGCCATCGTTTGCAAAACTCTCCACGGCTGCCATTTGGGTTCAATTGTACAACTTGCCGGTTGAATTCTGGGATGGAGAGTCCTTGGAGAACATCACCGCACACTTAAGCCGAATTCTCAAAATCGATGATCTCACCATGTCTCTAACAAGAACTAAGTTTGCTCGAGTGTGTATTGATATTAACCTTTCTTAGCCTCTGGCTAAGGGGTTATGGCTTGGTGATGAAAATCAAAAAATCTTTGTTGTCTTTCTCTACAAAAGACTCCCTACTTTCTGTTACACATGTGGCCTAGTCGGCCATGGATCCAACTCTTGTATCCGCCCAAAAGTAACCAGAAATGTTGAGACTTCTTCGTCCTCCGGTGTTTCCCGGGAGTCGGTGGTAGCCTGAATCAAAATATGGATACTGGGGAAGGGAATACAGAGGAGAATCCGCAGCGTCTAGGCTCATCAGTGCAGGAACAGCCATCATCGGACACGGTAGATCATGCTTCGGCTCTTTCATGCTCGTCCCTATCGGCGAGGCCGCGGTGGCGGTCGCGATGCTAGCACTCGTGCTGGTCATGTGACTGCTGACGCAGCAGCCACAAGTTCCAATAAGCATGATAGCCACACCACTGTTACTCAACTGACACGTGGTGACGCGTCTCACAGAGGTCAAGGGGGCTTTCATGTATCTCGGAATACCCACGCCGAATTCATTAATGCTGATATGATTTCCAAAGAAGCTAATCCCAAGTCACCAAATCCAACCGTTGAGCGACTGATCTCCTTAACCCCTCGAAACTTGAAACAATCCAACGGCCAGATGGAAGTCGTATCTCACACGCAAGAGCTTGAAACGTCATCACTTGTAATTGCTCCCCTTCGCTCTAAGGAAAGAGGAAAAGCTCCTTTCTCCAACTGGGCGAAATCTCCTCCTCCAATGCTACGTATTTCAAACACCCCTCTAAAAAACTTAGACGCTGATGACCTTTTGAGCTCTCATCAGATGGTGGTGGATACTATCACCTCCGCTCTTCAACCGGCTTCGTCGGCTTCGTCGGATGACCCTGGAGACTCAACATCTGATGACAGTGATGATGATATGGTCGAGATTGAAGAGTCAGATGACATGATGACATAGATCAGTTCCAAGAAGAAGCCTGACGAGAGGCTCTCATACGTAAAGGCTCCCATCCTCTAACTTCCTCCGCCAAAAAGGGAAGAGTTGAGGCCGGAGAGCGTATAGACTAATGCTGATACCCAACCCTTTCAAATTTCTTTTGCTCACTCCTTTCAGGAAGTTTATTTTCCAGTTTTACTCTTACTATTTATTCATGACTGCTATTAATATATTTTGTTGGAACTGCAGAGGCATTTCGTCTCGAGATACATCCACTCGTATTCTCAGCCTCACCAAGAGATATAAGTCACTCCTCATTTGCATTGTGGAAACAAGAGCTAATGACGAACGTCTGGATAGATTTTGTGCAAAGCTCCCTAAGCTTTGGAGATGGGCTGCGATTTTGGCTGATGGTTTCTCCGGTGGAATCTTGGTTGCTTGGAACCCTATCATCGGATAGGTCACACCCCTCACTGTTTCTCGTAGAGCTTTGCATCTCATAGTTTCTTATGCCTCTTATAAAAATTGGATTGTCTCGATAGTTTACAATTCTTCCCGTATTTCTTCTCAGAGATATTTATGGCATGAGCTTTCTAATCTTTCATCTTTAAATCTTCCCTGGCTAATCACGGGTGACTTTAACTCCACAGTCACTTGTGATGAGCGAAAAGGAGGATCCACTACGTATTATGTTCGTAAAGCCCAGGGCTTTCGGACTTTTATTGACGATAATAATCTTATCGATTTACATTTTTATTGTCCTAAATTCACTTGGTGCAACAATCAGAGAGGTCCTGCTCACCACTAGGCGAGACTTGACTGCTGTCTTATTAATCTAGAATGGATTTCAGTTTTCCCACATTATTCTCTATCTCATCTTCCTCATGTTTGTTCTCACCATAACCCTCTCCTTTTGAACATTCAAACCCACCCTCGTGTCAAAACCCATCTTTTCCGGTATGAAAATTTATGGTTTGATTATATCAATTGTCATGAAGCCATTAAGTTGGCTTGGGATTTCAATCCACATGGCAACCCTTTAAACGTTTTCACCCATTTGTTATATCGCTCTCATTGTTATTTAAATTCCCGGCGCTTCTCCGGGCTGAATCTTATAGAGAAAAAGCTTTCTGTCATTGAAAATAATATTACCTCTTTAGAATTAGTCGAGGATTCCTCAACGGATTTCACTCACTTTCTTACGGATCTTTATGATAATTTTAATACTCTTCAGCGTCAAAACTCTTTAAAATGGGACCAACGCTCCCGCATGTTGTGGATTTCCGATGGTGATCAAAACACCAAATGTTTTCACAACTCTGCCCGTATTCGAAAGCATTTCAACACTATCTCCCAAATTACGGATTTAAATGGTAATGTGTTTAGTGATCCTGATAGCATTCAACTAGCCTTTATCAATTATTTCTCTAATTTATGGCAAAATCAAACTGATTGTAATTTTGATTTTATTTTGAATGCTCTGCCGAAAGATTTACCTTGTCTCTATGATTTTGCTGGACTTTCTCTTATTCGTAATGTTTCCCGAGAAGGAATCTATCTTACAGTTCTTGAGGTCCCTTCGGGCAATAGCCCAGGCCCTGACGGGTTTAACGCCGAATTTTATCTTTTTTTTTTCCTACAATTGGAGATCACTTAGTTTCTGCTATTCAATATTCTTTTTAATAATTCGGTGCTTTCTACCGCTTGGGGAAAAAACTTTATCGCTCTAATCCCTAAGAAGAGTAATCCTATTTTAGTCTCTGATTTCCGACCCATTTCCCTCTGCAATGTTTGTTTTAAAATCATTTCAAAAATTCTTGGTAATCGCCTTAAGTCTGTTCTCCCCCATCTTGTTGGCATTGAACATGCCGGATTCATTTCTGGACGCTGCCCCTTTGATAACATAATTGCCATTCAAGAAGTTGCTCATATGCTAGAACAGGATTTTAATGACCCCTCTAGGATGTTAATCAAAATAGATATCGAAAAGGCCTATGATTCCTTGAGTTGGAGTGCAATTCTTGTCACCTTAACCAAGATGAACTTCCCTAACCTTTGGATCTCCTGGCTCAGAATGTGTATCACTTCTAGCTCTTTTTCAATTCTTATAAATAGGCATCCTTCTCCTTGGTTTCACTCCTCTAGTGGTGTCCGCCAAGGAGACCCAATTTCATCTTACCTTTTTATTCTTGTGTCCCAAATTTTAACTTCTCTTCTTAACTTTAATCTCAAGCAGGGCATGATACCAGGATTTGATTCTCTTCTGCATTATAACTTTAATCATGTGATATATGCAGATGACCTTATTCTTGTTACCTATGCCATTAGAAGTGCTGCCAGAAATATCAACTTATGTCTGAATATTTATGATTTGCTTACCGGTCAAAAGCCTAATTTCGTCAAATCTGCTCTTTATTTCCCTTTTTGGTTTAATAAACGAGTTAGCAAAAGTATTTCATCTATTCTAAACTTTAAAATAGCTTCTTTTCCTTTCGTTTACATAGGAGTTTTTATTACTCCAAAAAATCTGGCCAAATCTGTTTTTAATCCCATGATTGATAAAATGAGGAATATGTGTGCTAAGTGGAGTCATTCTAAACTTTATGCTGCAGCTAAAGTAGTCCTTATAAACTCCTCTCTTCTCTCTCAATCTATTTATTATCTTTCTATCTATCTTATTCATGATTCTATCCTCCATGAGATCACCAAACTTGTTAGGGCCTTCTTTTGGAATAAGGAGGCCAATGGAAAAGGCATCCATGCTGTGGCTTGGGCTAATATTAATTCTCCTAGAACTGAGGGGGCCTCAATATCAGGAATCTGGTTATTGCTAAACATCCTCTTATGGCTAAAAACTTATTCAAATACATGAACAAGGACTCTATGCTCTGGGTCAACTTACTCCACTTAAAATATGGTAGCCAAAATTTTTGGAAGGACTCTGTCCCTGTTAATTGTTTTGGTTTTTTTAAAGGACTTTGTTGCACTGGAAATAAGATTAAAACCTTCTGTCGTATTAGCTCTGTCAACATCTCCAGGACTTCTTTTTTGTATTACCCCTGGTGCTCGGAAATTCCTCTAGCTTGGTATCCTACTTAAACGCAAACCTTGATCTTGATTCTTTTCACCTCTCAGACGTTTGCATTGATGATAACTGGGATTTGACTAGGCTTCAAGAGGTTTTTGGTGAAAGTCTTCTTTATTTCTCCAATAAACTGGGTACTATAGATAATAGTGAATATAATCACTGGATCTAGGCTCCCAAGTCTAAAAACAACAGGATCTCCCCTAGTGTTTACCATTCTCTTAATTACAGCTCTCATATATTTGATTCCTGGGATGGCTGGAAAACTGCTTGGTCTCTCCGGGTAGCACCTAGGGTGAAACATTGCTTGTGGCTTGTTCTTAAAGGCAAAATCTCTACCTCTGACTATTTACATTATATTAATTTGGGTCCCCTTAACACTTGTGTTTTCTGTGGGCTAGAGATTGAGACAGCTGACCACCTCTTTGCTTATTGTCACAAATCCAATTTAGTCTGCAGTTATATCAGCTCAACGGTTAATAAAGATTTCAACTTCATAAATGGGATTTGCTGTGGTAATTGGTTAACGAGCCATCTGTATAACTCATTTATCAAAGCAGTCATCGCCACGACGATCTGGAAATTCATTGCTTGTAAAGCCTTTGCATTTGTGCAAGAATTTTATCGTGCTAATGAACCTCAACTGGGAAAATGACTAATGATCAATAACTTTTCTGATGGAGCAACTTTCTTATATATCTCCAATGTTTGGAATTCACAGCTAGAGGTAAGTGGTATAGGTTTCTTTATTGCCAGAGCTAACTATTTTGTCTCAATTGCAGGATGCGGCTCCAGTCAAGCTGAGACAGAATGCATGGCCGACATTAAAGCTTTCATTACAGCACTTCAAGCAGCATACACCGCTGGAGAACATATTGATCACATCCCGATCGACAAAGGTGATTTGATCAACATTTTCAATCGTAATCACGGCATCTGGGATTAGCGACTCCACAATTGGATTCCTCACGCTGAACGTCTCCTCTCATTTCTCGGAAGACCAGAAATTCATTGTATCCCTCAGCCTTGGAACAGGACAGCCACTTCACTAGCTTCTCATGGCCGCAATCTTCACTCTCTCTGCCTATTTCACGATGGAAGAGACCTCCCCCGGTGGTTGATGAAGTCCTTTTATAATTTTTGTTTCAATGTTTCTTAGTTTTTTCCCTCTTTTCAGCTGTCTAAGTTTGTAGTTCTTGCTATTTCTAGTTCTTAATAAATTAGCCTTTGGGTTCCTTTTTTCAAGAACAATATACACACTATAACATGAATTTACACATATAACCACCATTCCAAAATATATATACTTAATGAAAAACAAGTAACAAATAATCCAAATTTATATAAATGAACAAAAACAACTAGATGGATAAGAATGGAAACTATAAATTCACATGGAGAAATTTTATTAGATATTTTGGGTCGTTCACCCATGCATTTTGTGTTAAAATTGTTCGAGTGTTAAGTAGCAAACTAACTAGTTATGCATGAAACTTGGTAAGTTGGGTAATGCATCATAGAAGGATTAGGTTTGGAATAACACAGAGCGATAATATTTTCAATGATACCCAATGGTGAGCATGTTACAGTAGAGATAAACGAAAAGGGTAATGCTCTCCTAGTAGTTGATGTAAGCACGTAGGTGTAGAATGTGGACACCAATACTTACATTTGTTTAAGTGTGCAAGATACACATTTTGGCTACTTATATCTTATGAGAAAGTTCTCCTATGCATCATTCAAATTTAAAGTGATACTTTAATTTGCATGATTTTTCTAAGAAGCTTAGTAACTTCCATTTGTACTATGTAGCAATGAAAAACTAAATTTTCACACTGAGATTTCTAGTGCGATAAAGTTATACATACTTTGATTTACATCAACCATTTGTGGTGAGTAATATAATAGTCATAGTGAAAATCAAGGGATAGAAACAGAAGCAGAGTGTACATAAATCCATCTTTATTGATGTTCCTCTAAAGAGAATGGAGGCAATCAATGTGTTGTATAAGATGTTATAGGACACTAGTGCCTTACTCGAAGAAAAGCAAGCACTATTACTCAAACTCTCTGAAGACCACCAAGAGGAGTAAGCATGGAATAAACTAAGTTTTTTGGAGCAGTATTAACTCTTAGACTTTATTGAGGGGAGGGATGCCGCTGATGATGTAGTGGATGCATGTGTGTTGATCCTCTTGGATTTGCTACCATTAGACCTAAATTACTTTCATTGTAGGGTGATGATTCTATGTCCTACAATCTAATTAGCGAGCATTGATGGGGACTAATGTCACCCTAAAACACAAGTGCACGTGTGATCAAATAGCATAATGTGTGCAAAAGCAAGGTTGTTGATCCACGAGAAACTTGGAAAGACTAATATGAGCTAATGCCCTATTATCTTGCCTAACAATGGTGACTGATGTGAACTACAAACAAACTAAACTAAACTAATCAGGGCTCTGCTATCACAATGCATTCTACGAGAAAATTAAGTATGAGAGAGGGCTATCCGGACCAAGAATCCCCTAGGATTATCGATAGCATTCTAGACTGAGATATTATATAATTAGATTGATAAAGATTGGACTGAGCTATTTCTAAAGTGTGGTAATCCCTTTCTCATGGTAAAGTGTGTCAATCCTGGGTTTCTGAAGGTAAGCTAGCACTTCTCTTGAAAATACCATCCCTAATCCCGTATGAATATCAATTAAAATCTCTTCCTAATTGATTCTCCCTAAGATTGCGTTAAGAACAATCAACCCAAGAAAGGATTGAACCTATTTAGGAGAATTGCGGTGATCTAAATGCAATCCTAAAGAGCCTTATCTTTAGGAGGACTCACAATTCTCTTCAACTATGGTTGACCTATATGCGGTGGGTTTCTTAACCTTCACCCACATAAATCATACATGAATTTCTTGGCTATCACAATAATAGAAATCAGGACATCAAAGAACACCTAGTTGGATCTCAATCAAGGAACCCTAATCCCAAATCTAATACAAATCAGTCCTAGAGTTTAATCCGATCTAAATACCTAAGAAATTAGTTCTCCATGAGAAAGAATTTCAAAAACAATCTAAAGGAAACACAATATTTAAAGAGAAACATAAAACTCCCTCAAAGCTCGTGATCTCCTTGGATGGATGAAGTCCTCTGAAGATTCCCCGATATTACTACTGCGATCTCTCCATGAACAACTTCCTTGATGTTTTGAACCCTCGTCTAATCCCTTTCTTTTGTTTTTTTCACTTGGAAAAGATATGCAATAAAAGCCCCCCAAATTTTAGGCTAAGGGGCAGCCAAAGAATAGAGAAGAAAATCCCCTACGCACCCCCTCCACCAAAAAATTAGTGTTTGGATTTTTATAACTCAAAAGTTGGGGGTTCTTGCAGCCCTCAGAAGTCCTTCCGGCCAGATGCTTACGGCCGTAACATTACTCATAACAGTGCCTATAAGCTTCTGAGGCTGGGTGTTATGCCCATAATAGTACTATAACAGTGTCATAATAATGATTTGCTACGGTGATCAATAGTGCATGCTACAGTACTATCAATAGTGAGCTACTACAGTGCATGCCTTAATAGTGCCTGCAAAACTGACCATTAGTTACTTTAAAAACTCCATGCTTCTTCCAAAATTACCTCAAATACCCTCAACCTCGCTTCTTTTGATCCATATGTCCTAATATCATTAAAAGAGAAGTGATTTAAGCACCAAGCCAATCATATCTTGCATAATACATGCAAAGTGCACCACATAGTACCAATAAAATTCATTCATTTAAATACTTCTCAAACATTGTCGCAACTTATTTGAACCAAGATTTTGAAGACAATGGATTTGGTCTCAGCCTACTTATCCTTAAAAAGGCCATTTAGGAGTACCTACATTACTCCTCCACATGGGTGTTAAAGTTATCACTTAGGGGCCCGCTAAATGGTAAAAGTCTTACATGAGTCGCTTGCCACTTGTTCATCTACTCAATTGTTCCAATCGAGACACTAATGAATCTACATATTCACAGATGTGAGCATTCAAGTGGTCTATCTTTAAGATACTCCACTACACAAAGGCCATTGTCTAGCCTTTGAGGGTGATATTTGGATGCCCACGTCAACACTTGTAATCCATATCAATTATTCAATATTTGTGATGCATTTTAGAAAGCAGAAACTAATGGATGAATATTTAAAACTGCGATTGGATTATATTATTGTGTGGAGGCTGTGTGGTACACATGCCACAAGACAAGGATAGCTAGTACAACAAGATGTAGGTCGAGATCAATAACATAATAAAATTGTAAAAATTAATTTTAATTTTTGTAATGTGCTTTTTATGTCAATTAACGCAATATATAGAAACATCTTGTATATTATATTGTATTCTATCAAAATTGCCATTATAGAATTTTGTAACAATGCATGGTTAGTTGACAATTACGATCTCCTAGACAAGAGCTATGATTAGATAATCTCATAATCTAAGTTGTAGGAAATCTATAATAAATCCAATTAAGTCCTGAAAGTCCTACTGAATGTAAAACTATAATAGATGCAAGTATTGAAAGCTTCTTAACATCAAGCTCACTATAGTGTTTTAGAATTTTGTCATAAACATTTTGACTAATGTGCCATAAACAAAGTTTATGATGTAAGCATTGTATGATGTTTTCTATAGCATTTGCCAAAGCACCCTATTTACCTATAAAACTTGTGTTCAGTTTCTTCCATAAAAATCATAAATAACTAAATAAAAGGGCCTGTAGACTAATCATGCAATAATGCACATACAAATAGGACAGTTTGCCAATGATGAATGACGGTGGCAAAAGGTGCACAAATCATATCATATATGTTTGCGTATAAGTTGTGCCAAAAATAATTACATCTTTAAAATAGCTAGAGTTAACTTTTGATCTTCTATCTCTCCAAAGAAGTTTGTTATGTTATTTTTAGAAGCAACTTATACATATTCGAAAAAAAGGAATCACCAACTTGTACGCTTTTGAAGTAGTTAATTAAATATTAATCATTGGTTGGTTCTAAAATATCATTTCTTATGTTCTAGAAAAAATTGTTACATTTAATTGGTAAAAACTTACATATTCTTCACCCCTAATGTCCTTTGTTATGTATGAGTATGCATCAACTAGTCTTATCCTTGCTTCATTCATATTATTAATTATAAAATCATGTGCATTTAAAATTTTTCTACTAATTCTCAACACACACACACACGCGCGCGCACACACACACACATACACACACACAACTAACTCAAGGTTATACTCTAGATTAAAATCAATTATAATCCATTGACCACCTTCAATGATAAGTCTCACTCTCGCATTATAGCCTACTATAGTCTCTCTTCTCTTCAACTTGTATTATTCTTTTGATTGTGTTCTAAAAAGCCTTCTCTAAAACAAAAAATATATCATTTTTTTATAGTCCCTTCTTTTAATGCCCTTATATTTCCTTTTCGAAGGTAAAACCAACTTCTTGAGCATAATGCTAGTAATAATAGGCCTCATCACATGAACAAAAGCTTTTCTAAATTCGAATATTTGAGAACTAAGTTAACTGCTTTGTTTTTGCACGACAAGTGACCTCCATGAAATCATCTCATAGTCAAAAGAATCTAATGAGCAATGTTTAGTGCAAAAATTAACTGAGAATTTATGAAGGGGTTTTTGCACTACAAGTGACCTCCATGCCTAAAGTTTTAGTGCAAAAATAAATAAGCTTAGAACAAGGGGTTGTGGGACCAAATAGAGAATTTATGAAGTCCAAAGCCAAATTATTCATTATATAACTAAAGTGAGAAAAAAAATTAACTGAGACATCATGTAATCTTATAGTCATTAACACAACAATAGCATATCTTGAATGGATTTTAGAAGCCACTCCCAACTTCAAATTGGGATTGAATTAATAAAGAGCAATTTTTATTTGAAACAAAGCATGAGAATGCCTTTTTGCCTAAGAAATGATTAAATCATGTCTCAATAGACAACAATCGAGTTTTATTATTTGGCCCCAAAAACAAACTCTGGAAGGTTGTTCCCACTCTTTTAATAAGTTGCCTTGAAGATAATTTATACAAAGGTTAAGAAAATGAGGGTTGTAATTTTCTTTAAAGTGAACTAACCGATGTTTTTAAAACCAAATTGGACTGGCACAACTGAGAACAGAGCAACAGTCTGGTCTGATTTTATTGAACTCATTGACCGGAAGAAAACTTTGTCAAACCTAGTCAAACTTGGCCAATTGGCTGGTTTAACCAGTTGCGAGCAGATCCTGGTTTTCAATTTTTTTTTCACACTGGGTTAATGAATTAGCCTATGATTGAGGCTTCTTGACTCACTTTCCTTTTGCTCTACTATGTCCTCCATCTCTTGTTCCTCTCTTTGAGAGCTATTTGAAGTCCATTACACTATGATAGTTGATCGCATACGTCACTAGTGTTCCCTTGGCCTCAAACTTCTCATGATCAAGGGCATGGACGAGTAACCTCTTCTCATCTTCATCTCCTTTAATCTCTTCATAGTGTCTTCATCTATCATGTATGATGTAAATCACATGTCAGGTTTGTTTGGGCTAATAATTTCATTTCAGGTGGAATGAGATAATAGAGTTGTGCTAACTCCCAAGTTATATTCTAAAACTTCATTTAATTTTTCAAAAATTAATACATGTCTTTTTTTTGGGTTAATGTTTGTTAGCCAAAATGCCTTACAGGAAACAATAATTAAAAACAATCAAATGCATGTTAATTTGGTTGGGTTAATGTTTGTTTATACATAGAAATTAAAATACAGTGGAATTTTCCTCCACCATCTTATTTTTTTGGGTAATGTTATATTGACAAAATGCCCTACAAGGAACAATCATGGGAAATAGTCATGCCATTTATATGCTTGAACTTCATCTAATATTTCAAAAATTAATACAAGAAATAGAATTATCTCTTACTGCTTGTTATTGCTTTCTTTCTTCATTATTTGTTTCATCTTTGTTTGTCACTAGTAATGTCACACTCCATCCCACGGGACCGGCACACAACAGCCGCGACAAATTGAGGAGGGACACCCCACGACATTCAACCCTCGAGTTGCCGCACGGCTAACAAACACCTGGGATGCAACAGTCCTAAATAGAAATCATAAGTCTCATATATATAAAGTATAGAGCCCAAAAAATACACAGAGGAAGTTGCTAAACCAAAGCCTGAATATAGGGTTCAATGATACATGCTCGTCATGATTATAACAAGGTTTGCAAAAAATTAAACAAGCATCAAACCATGCATAAAGAGTGACAATTACACTAGTTGATTCATGTCCTTATACAATGCAACATGTTCAAGAAGAAACGTAAACTGACATAGAATATAATAAAATGAAATTTCGTTAAGCATCTTCGAAATCCAAAGCATCTTGTACATATTAATCTAATTTATAACGTGGCATGTTATTATCCGGATTAAATGTTCTTCTTGGTTAATAAGCATTGAAACAAAGTAAGGACTATATATGAGCCAAAAATAAAATGTAGCTTATCAGTCAAATTTCTTTTCATTCACATGCTGATTTTTTAAAAAAAAAACATTGTGTGGACTACAAATAGATGGAAGCTATTGAGTCATAATAACCAACATCATCAAATGAAATTGAATCTATCAGACAAATTTCTTCTTGAGTACATATTTGATAAAAGAAAATGATATTGCATGGAGATATGTAATCGAAGGCAAAATTTGCAAGGAAGATGGATCTTCATTTGTAATTTTTTTGCCCAAAACAAAATGCATGCACAAGAATCAACCAAATGAATTAACATCATGTGATACCAAAAGGCAATGATGATTCATGCAAAAAATATAAAACAATTCTACAAAATTTAATGACATGCATAAGAGAAATAAAATTGCGATATTAACTAGTTGATTTGATGAATACCCTAATATTAAATTTTAATTTTAATTAAGATTTAAAAAATAGCTTTCGATGTTACAAATCTTTTATTTGATTCGCTAAATTCCTTTCTCATAGATCCTTTAGTATCAAACAAAGGTCCCGTGCCTTTAGATCACACGGCGGAATCTATAAACAACCTTCTCTTTCTCTCCGAAATAGCAACTAGAATTAGAAAAGAAGAGAGAGATTGGGTAACTATTCTCACAAGAAAATATAACTGTTTATCCACACCCTCAATAGGGTTAGAGAGGAATCATATTTATAGGGATTTCACAAAACATGATAAAAATTATTCTATCATGGAATCCTAATAAAAATATAATTGTAGGGCTTTATAAAAGATAATAAACATTATATTGATATAGAGTTCTAATAGAAATATGAGCATAATGAAATTGAAACAACTTTATATTCAAGCCCTTGTAATTTTAATTAGTTATTCGATCTAGTCAAACTTTGATTAAAATTCAAACTTAATATAAAACTCTAACCCAATTTATAATTATACTTCATCCAATGAAGTAAAATTTTAAATTGATAATTTTACCTTTATACTTCAAACGAGACTAATTTTCAATTGCTTTAAGCATGACCCTCTATATTTGTCCCAATTGATAATGGGAGGTTACCTAACCAACCCGTGACCCTATTTCATAGCCAAAGCGGGTAGGAATGAATAGATCATTATGAATCTTTCTGAATATGATTACCATATCTATATAAACCCATCATTTTTGTATCTCAACCGAGTGAGAACCATGGATAATGTTAAACTCACTAATCTTGATCATATGCTAATAATCATAGTAGCTTAATATCACCAAACTGCCCTTCTTGTCCCACACGATTAGTTTGATTGCCTTGGCAAACATCTTCCTATCTCACTAACATATAATCACATGAATATTAACTCGTTTACTTTTGAGAGAATGAATTCCTCCTTGGTGATCACTCACAACTCTTACTTGTCCTACATAGCTGCACTTTGAAGTTAGCTCTACCAAAAGATAAAGTCGGCCTAATTACTCTAGCAACAGACAAGACATCACAAGCATATTATGATCATGATACCTCTCAGGTTAAAGGTGCATTCATATGATCATAATCAACAATCCTAATCATGACTGTCAAAAAGTAAAACACATGCGATTGGATTGTAACGAGTCATATTTGAATACATCAATCCCACAGATGTATCTATGACACATGCTCTCACTGTCTCATAGTGTTCGACTAACACTCTCTGTTAAAATATGTCATACAAATTATCAATCTTTAACTTTCAATTAAAGATTTTTTATTTGCGAACTAATTAAGTGTACAAATAATAAACTCTTCTAGGGCTCTTCTCATTATCACATAATGAATAGAAGGTTAAACTTGGCACATATGGACTATATTATTCAAAACTTATTAAAATGGCAACACAAGTTTTATATGAAAATCAAAATAAATGCCTATTATTAATAATAAAAAAGCATATAATATAAATAAAATGCCCAATATAAATATTCTTGTTGGTATTTGAGGGTATACTCCCAACAGATTCAACCTCTAAAAGGAAATGAAATGTTAGTTCTTGCATTGAATCTTATTTTTAGCAGAGTTGTTGATCCCACCCAACCTGCTAATAAAAGCTTCTATACATATAAGAGAGATGGCATAATATTGATACGGAGATTGCTATGTGTCTTTATTATGCATGTATTGAATGATGTTAATTCTCCATTCCATTAAACTGTGATTAGCAATATAAAAAGTGTGAACCATGAGTATACAAGTCATATATATCATGCATTTAGAGTTAACTTGTTCAAAGATTGCAAACAACAAGTTATATTAATTATCAACAATTTTTGAAAAAGTTGAGCTGAAGCAAGATGTACAATCATGGGTGATGGATGGTATATTCTTCTAAAGGAATAACATTCATTAATCAGTTGATGGTTTAGGTTTTATTAAAGATGCTCAAACAATATAAAATATTTTTCTGAAATTATTAAAATGGTTGGTTCTCAAACTGTAGTGCATGTGCTGACAAATAATGGAGCTAGTTATAAGGCTCTTGGAAAGAAGATTACAAAGAAATATTCTAATGGATATTGGTTGGCCTCAGTGTGCTGCTCACTGCATAAACTTGATTATGGAAACAATGCTGAAATACAAACTGTTGAGGGTTGCCTATTCTTGCTTCAAAGAATGTAGTGTTTATCTATGATCCTAAGTGGGATTTGAATTGGTTGAGGAAACAACTAAAATGGACAGAAGTTGTTCATTTGGAATTACTAGTTTTGCCATGATTGTTATCTCATTTAAGAGTTCGCCTCATCACAAAGATTACTTAGAGTCTTTGGTTATTTGTTTAGACTATAAAAATTCCTCAAATTGGAAAAAGAAAGAGAAGTTAAACAAATTACTTTAGATGGTGATGAGAAATTGCAATGGGATATATACAGCTTGTAAGGGATTTAAAAATTTATTAAAAAATAAGAACTTGTATAAATATTAGACGTCCATTATCAAAGATCAATGGAATAGGACCTTGCGCATGGAATACATGGTTTTGCATATTGGTTTAAATCAACTAATTTAATAGAAGAGATAAGAATATTCAAGGAAAAGAAGAAGACTATAAGCTGACACCTTGCTTTAATTACTAGCAAAAGTATTACTCTTGGTGTGAATAAATCTATTTTTTTTAATCAATGTACATGATTGTTTATTTTATTATCTCTTTTTTCACAAATAAATGGTAAAAATTCTTTGGTTGAGATATGCCTCATTTGTAAAAGTTAGCTATTGAAGTTCTTTGTCAAACTGCACTTCTTCTGATTGTGAACGTAATTGAGTAATTGGAATATTTTGAATATATACATACAAAAAAAAAAGGAATAGATTTAAAGACCGGTATATGTTCACTATAACTTATGTTTGAAATATAGGTATGAAATTTATGTTTTTAATTTGTCAAGTAATGCTCCTTACATACAAATGATGTTTATTTAGTAGTTTATTCTTTTTTCTTGTCATCTTCTAAAAATAGATCTTACAATACAATGGATTATGAGTTAGTTGAAAAGTGAATTTTGAATCATAGAAGAAGAACTAGTTGGAGAACTTGACTATAACGAATTAGGAAACATTGGAGGAACAATCAATCGGTAGTGAACAATCAATTAAGCTATCTAAATTTTAACTTTTTAACTTTTTTTTTAACAATTAATTTCATTTAATGTTGATACTACATATTCATATTCACATTCAAATTCATATGTACTAATTCATGAAGTGAATTCTTAGATAATGAGAAAAAGGATGATGCTATGATCATTGAGAATAGTGACCATGACATAGTAGTCGGTGTTCAAGGAATGGCTAGCAATAATTTAGATGAAGAAGATAGGATGTTATCCCCACCGTTATCCCCTCCAAGAAATTAAACGAAGATTTTTTTTTTTTGTTTTGAATTTGGTAAACCTTTTATTTCATTATGCATGTTGTTAAAACTTTATTAAAATTTCTTTCTTTATGATATTGTTAGATTTTCATACTATTATTTGGATGTTCTTGTTCAACATTTTGTTTTCTTATTTGATATCATGTTATGAATATCGCATAGTTCTTATCATACGTTTTAATTAGACTTGGAATATATGTGAGATTGGGGAACTTTTTTGTTTTGAATTTGGTGTTGGTGATGTAATAATGAACCTTGATTTTGCTGAGATGTAGAAAATCAAAAACAAGATTAGAAGCTTATATATTTACAAATTCTAGTGATTTGTTTTTAATTTATTTGTGCTGATATACAAGATATATATATATATATATATATGTTTAACTTCTTGAGTAGTCAGTCCCTCTGGTTCAAATTTTAACATTTTAATTTTTTTTACTATTTTAATCAAACTGAGTCAGTTCTTCACATAATGATTTACAATTTAGGTTTTAAAGTCCAGAGAAACTAATATAAATCAATTAAAATACTAAATGAACTAAAATTTATACATATACATATATCCAATTACTTGATCCATTTGCTCTCTAGTCCAATTTGAATACATTGGTTGTTAACTCTCAGTTACATACGAGGGTTCAAAGTTTTCTACATCTAATGGATGCGAATTATCGAGAAGTAGCCCATAAACTCGTGCAGCATTGCTTGTGGGCTTCATTTCATGCAATAAATTCGCTCGTTATTGATATTATCATAATTTCAAAAAATTATATCCAACAGTTTTTCATCTGTTACCACCGATCCTTATAAAATGTAAATATAAAATTCCATTTTACTATTTTTAAAAATTTCGAATTTCTCGGTTTCTCTGAGATCCGCTCTCATTTGCATCCACTTTGCGGAGTCTTCTTCGCAGCGATGATCGGAGTTGACCTCGGATCCTCGTCACCGTCTCCGGCGCCGTTGCCGGAGTTCATCCTCTGGCCGCGGAGGGAGCCGTTCGAGCACGGGCTCCTCCCAATAACCAAGCTCATCTTCTTTAACGGGACTCAGACGCTCGGTCCTCTCAAGGAGAAGATCCTCCAGGCCTCGCCTTCCGGTCAGATCACAGCCACAGAGCTCGCTGACGTGCTCCAGATTCCGCCTGACCATGCCCGCTTGGCGTTGGACACTCTCGCCTCGGTCCATCCGGCGGATCTCAATCCCAATGCTGGCGTGGACGTGCATGATCTGCTATTGTTTTTGTACATCCAGACGTATAAAAGGTTGGTCATGAGGACGCACAAGGATCCGGCGGCGGTCTCCGATGTCTGGCCCTCAATGTCGGCCTTCGATGGATACTTCTCATCCATGTCGCCCATTCAGGTTTCGATCGAGAAGCCTTGTCTTTCTTTTCACTCTCTCTCTCTCTCTCGCTGACATTTAGTTTAAATGTAGTTTGATTTGGTTTTGTGAAGAAATGTAATGTTATTATAAGAAAAACATGATTCATTTTGGGATGTTCATGTGAAAAATTTGATCTTTTGTTACTCTTTCGGAAGCCTGAGATCATTACTTTGTTGAATTGCAGCTTGCGCGCAGTAATAGTCGGCGTTTCATGCCATCTCAATTTGATGAAGAGGCCCATCAGTTGTCGTATTTACAGAAACATATGGGCAACATTCTTACACTTTTGGCAGAGTCTGTTAAAAAAGATGGTGATGAAACTCTGGTTGGTTATGCACATAATTTGTCTGCATTTTAGTTTTCGGTAACTTTGTATTAATCTCTCTTAACTTGTAACATTTTTTTTTCCTCTGTTTCGAGGACATGAATGATTTAGATATGTGTAGCACTGGCATAATTTGATATCCTTTTGCTCAATTTGTATGATTTGGATTAATTGCAGGTTTTAACATCTGAAAGATTTGATCATTTGGGATTTCTCATTCAATTCGGTGACAGAATCACATTGAGCCAGGGAACACCTTTTTATACAAATTTGGAACCGGACATGCCTGTTGCTTCTGTTCCAGTTGCCGCAGTTCATGAGTGGGTTTTGCAGCAGATATGTCTAGCGTTAGAGAGCAATGCAGACAAGGCGAAAGAAAATGGTCCTGCCACCGAACTTGATGTTGATACAGGTGGTGCCTGTGTAAATCAGTCAATGTCTCAAACAAGCAGTTCACCTAATGCGTCCTCCAATCTTAGCCTTGCCGCAAGATCTAGATGTCAGACTTTTGTTGAGGGCATTTCTAAAGCATCTGTGGTCAAGCAGAGCAGCGACATCAAAGGACATTCTGTTAAGGTGATAGCAATTTTTTGCCATCTCAATGGTATAACATAGTTGATATTTATTCAGCCAGATGAATATATCAGAATCATTTGAGCAATTTATTTGTTTTTGTATCCTCAGGGGACAAGCATGTGTAGCTGTAGCATTTTGGTTTCTGTATTAATTGATGGAAGTTATTATTATAATTATGTCTAATCTCATAGTGTATAGACCCAGATGCTCTGGTACCTGCAAATTGTTATGTATTCAGGCTTCTTTTTATGTCAGTATGGTTTGAAGGTACCGATTGCATCTCATAAGAACACAACTAAAGGGGATTTTATAGCACAGTTTTTATTAAATAAAAAATGTAAAATAATCTCTTCGGGGCATGCCTATCATCTATATGGTCTTTTCTTTCCCCTTTTTCTCCTCTATGTCCTTTCTTAGTCTCTTCTCCATTATCATGCAAAGTCTTGCTTTTTATATTTAAGATTTGCAACTTGTTTAAATTGCAGGTTTTGAATTGTCAAGATTCTGTCATATACATACTAGCACCTTTGCGGTATGCTATAGTTTATGGATGCTGTGATGCAACTATTGTGTTGGGTGCTATTGGTAAGGTATGTTCTTTCGTTTTATTATTTCTGCCCTCATTAGATTTGATCTGTTTGACTATTGTGTCATGATCATGCCTTAATTTCATCTCATATTCTCACTGCATATTGGAAATCTATGACGCTTGCATGTCTATTGTCATTTGAATCCCTGCTAGCTACTCTGTGTTATGTAAGGCAAGACTATACATTGCTCGGTCACATGATTCTAGTTTGAGAATCAAAATAAAAAAGAATAACTCTGCTCTGTGGAACTGAACAATGCCACTGTTTACATTGGGGAAGTTTTTCTTTTGTCCATAACTAATATTTGTATTTCTTATAACTTTTTAGGCTGTAAGGGTGGAGCACTGTGAAAGGGTACATGTAATTTCAGCAGCAAAGCGCTTTACGGTTGCAAATTGTCGTGAATGTGTTTTCTTCTTGGGGGTTAATCAACAACCTCTGTTTCTTGGTGACAACAATAAATTGCATGTAAGTATTTATTTGTTTAATCGTTTGCTCTGTACATTTATGAGTCTATAATCTCTTGGTGTAATTTTTCCTCATCTGAATGCTGATTATAGTTGGCCTCATTTTTTCCTCGCACCCATTAGAAATTTTTATTTTATTTTATCTTTTTGGGAAACTTCTTACATGGTTCATAGTAAAAGAAACAGATAAACATTGCTAGATGATATAGTGATATTTGGAAACCCTAATTTGTTGCATTGGCAATCACTAGGTTATATAATTGCTTATCTTGTATGCAGTGTGCATGTGACAACACCTCTTCAGCATGGCTAATTGCTATATAAAGACGCTATAGTCTCCCATAATGTTGTTTATCTCATTCCATATATTCAATTTGTGGTTGGTACTCTTTAACTTTAATGAGCGGTTGTTGTCTTGATCATTGTTTTCTTAATTTTCTGATAGGTGGCACCACACAATACATTTTACTCCCACTTAGAGGCCCACATGGCTCAAGTTGGTGTTGATGCAGCCATAAACAGATGGGGCGAACCACTGGTTCTAGGACTGGTTGGTTCTAATGATGCAGTATCTCAACCTACTGGTGTTTCAGATGTTAAAGCTGAGTCCATTACTCAGCTTGATCCTGAAATTTTCGCAAGCTTTTTGGTAAGCTGTGACTCTTCATGACCGTGTATACTTATAAATGTTGTTTTGTCTGTCTGTGTCTGTCCATGATGCTTTATGAATCTTTGTAAACTTAGAATGACATATGTTTCAACACCTCTCCTGTTTGGTCATGTGCAGATACCAAAGTGGTTTGCTGGAGAATCACCACAATCTACAAATCAAAATCCTTTTCCCTTGCCAGAAATCTACTCATCTTCCCTGGGGAAGAAGGTATGCAATCCCTTGAACTTTAATCTCTGTGTCCTTGCATAGGCTTCCCTTGCCAGAAATTTGTTCATCTGTGCCAATTTCAGCTGCTATTCGTTATGTATGCCGCTTTGTCTAAATCTTTCATCTGTATTCAATTGAGGCTAAGATATTCAAACTACTGACTTTTCCAGCATTCAAATTTAAGTGACATTAAACAAGCTTTACGGGATCTGAAACTAGACGAGAACAAGAAGCAAGATTTAGCGAGTGTTCTTCATGTGCATTTCAGAGACTGGTTATACGGTATTCTTTGCTTCTTTCTAATTCTCATTCTCAATGTCATCCTCACCAAAATTGACTGTTTAGCTGAAAATTTTACTGATATAAACTTCAGCTTCTGGCACGATCCGGCAGCTCTACTATCTACAATGCGAGTAACAACAATAGAAAGGCTCGTCTTCGAGGTATAGGCCTATGACTCAAGATATATGTTTTCCTTTTTTCTGTTTGCTTTCAATTGTGACCATAAAAATCAAATGCTCATATGCTAAAGATGATTTAAGATTTGTTTTTAACATATTTATTTCATTGTACGAAAATGCAATATCTGCATTGCAGATGTTATTCTTCAAATCAAACTTCCCCATTCCTTTGATTAAAGAATGGCGGTATAAAGGCATTCACATTGTAGTCATCGATTCTCTATTTTGTGTCCATTTTACATCTAACGTTGGTACTGGAAAAATTTCTGTAGTATGCACTATGACATTTTGCAGAAAAACCATGAATTTATAATTTACTTCTTTAGTGCACTACACTTGGTACAAGTTACAATTGAGGAGATACATAATGCCTGTTGTGTTCATCCTCATCTCTTATGAGTCCCTTAGAAGTTTTAAACCATGTATGTATTATCTTTTGAAATCCATAAATAATATATAATTAATTTTACCATGTTTGTTGCTGGCAGACTTGCTGCTATAACTTTTTAAACAAACATGTTTGGCATAAATTTATTTATACTAAGTTTATGTATCTTGTTCAAAACATATAGGCAAAAGCCAGCAAACAGAAACAAATATTATAATAAAAACTATATGATTTATAATAATTATAACATCGAATGAAAAAAAAAAAAAGCAAAAATAACCGGATCTTTTTATTATACTAATACATGCCAATAATTCTAGCATGTTATGAAAGGGTATTTTTGCATTGCATTTCATTTCATGATTAATTCCATTTGACCTTTAATTCATTTAGTACTAATAATATCGTGTTTTAGTTCTTGAGAAATTCTTCGAACCAATAAGCAGAATCTTTCCGGTATCTCTTCAAGTTGTTCTTATAGTCGACATAGTGAATACCGAATCTTATAGTATAACCGGAGTTCCATTCGAAATCATCCAACAAAGACCACGCAAAGTATCCTCTCACGTCTACCCCATTTCTGCAAATATTTTGCACAAAAAATACATTAATATTTATTTACTATTACTAAAAACAGATATATGCACACCCCTATAGAATAGGGTACTTGCTAATAAACCCATATATATTGTTTAAAAACAATTTATTTTTGGTTTTAATCAGAGAAGTATATCCAATGAATATGATTTTAATAAGGATATTATTATTATTATTATTATTATTATTATTTATTTTAGTTACCTTATGGCTCTTTGGACATAATGTAAATGCTGCTGGTAGTAGCGTATCCTAGTGTCATCCTTGAGGGCTTCCTCCAGAGGTATTGTTTCATTGTTAACCTCATCAACTCCTACAAAATCAACACGAAATTTAGGGTTTCTCTTTTCCGCAAAATATATATATATGCAATTAACTACAAATAAAGATAGATAAAAGAAAAAGATGATACCATTCTCTGTGATATACATGACTGGATTATTGTATTCAGTCTTTGTGTATTCTAAAACATCTTGTATACCTTTGGGGTATATATGTAGCCACGTTGAGCCAGCCTGCAATATATATATATATATAGTGAGAGAGAAATTATTTTATTTAGTTTATATTTATTGTATTAAAAAAATATTTATTATATATGTACAAGTAAAAAAAAAAAGAAAAAGAAAAATTATTATTATGTTTGCTTGTGCTTACCACTGGTCCAATTGGGATCCCTTTTCTCTCAGCTGTGTCATAATATTACAATTATGAACAAAAATAGATAAATAAATAAATAAATAATTGTAAATAATAAATTAGTAAATTACCTGTCAAGTTAGTGAAGGAATCAGTTAAATAATTGTTCATTTGATTTTGAGAAAAGGGAACATTGGAAACATAATTAGAAGTGTAATAATTAAGTCCAATGAAATCAAATGATCCTTTGATTGCTTTGGACTGCTCCTCGGTGAACTTTGGCAACCGCTTTCCAACAATGCTCTTCATTATGAAGGGGTAATCACCATAGGTCAATGGATCCATAAACCTTTAAAAGTTAAATAAAATCACTAATTAATCAATTAATTAACTTATCACGCTTAATTTATTTAAATATGTTTGTCTAAGAGTATAAACTTTTACTTTTTTATAGGCATTTATGTTTTTATTTTATGTCCGGCACAAACATATTGCTTATTATATAAAAAAAAATAGATAATGAACATAACACCACTCTGAAATTCAAATATTCACATATAAACCTTGCTATTTCGGAAATGAATAAAGCATCCTTTCTTTTAGGTTTACTTCTATCTGGGTCCCCACGTGAAATTACACCGTTAAAAGCTATTTGAATTGTCGGTTATGCCCCTCCACTCACCCACAATAGTTGCAGGTAATGAGTGATGTGTTTTCCGAGATAATGATGTGAATGCATTTATTGTAAGTGGTTGTTTTTATTATTGAATAAAGATAGTAAATGTGAATGCATTTATTACAATTAAATGTTTTTTATTCCATAAAAATTTTAGCGTTTCCCAAAAATAAACACAAACTCCCATAAATAAACATAAACGCCCAAAAGTAAACGCAAACTCACAGGCGTAAACAAAAACTCCATAAAATAAACACAAACTCATAGAAGTAAACAGAAACTCCCAAAAGTAAATGAAAACTCACATAAGTAAACAGAAACGACCAGAAGTAAACAGAAACGCCAAACGTAAACAGAAACTCTCACAATAGTTACAGGTATTGAGTGATGCGTTTTCCGAGATAGTGATTTGAATGCATTTATTGTAAGTGGTTGTTTTTATTCTTGAATAAAGATAGTAAATGTGAATGCATTTATTACAATTAAATGTTTTTTATTCTATAAAAATTTTAGCGTTCTCCAAAAATAAACACAAACTCCCAGAAATAAACATAAACGCCCAAAAGTAAACAGAAACTCACAATCGTAAACAAAAACTCCATAAAATAAACACAAACTCATAGAAGTAAACAGAAACACCCAAAAATAAACGAAAACTCATATAAATAAACGGAAACGCCCAGAAGTAAACAGAAACTCTCACAATAGTTGCAGGTAATGAGTGATGCGTTTTCCGAGATAGTGATGTGAATGCATTTATTGTAAGTGATTGTTTTTATTCTTGAATAAAGATAGTAAATGTGAATGCATTTATTACAATTAAATGTTTTTTATTCCATAAAAATTTTAGCGTTCTCCAAAAATAAACACAAACTCCCAAAAATAAACATAAACGCTCAAAAATAAACAGAAACTCACAAAAAAACTCGAAAATAAACAGAAACTCCCATAAATAAACATAAACGCCCAAAAGTAAACGGAAACTCACAGTTATAAACAAAAACTCCGAAAAATAAACACAAACTCCTAGAAGTAACACAGAAACACCCAAAAGTAAACAAAAACTAACATAAGTAAACGGAAACGCCAGAAGTAAACAGAAATACCCTGACGTAAACAGAAACTCCCAATCGTAAAGAGAAACTCCCAAACGTAAACGGAAACGTTGTAATATAAACAAAAACTCCATAGGGTAAATGGAAACTCCAAAAAACTAAGCGGAAAGTATTACGTAATCGCTTCAGTTGAATGCACAAACAAAGAAAACGTAAACGGTGACGGGCTAATGGAGAATCCCAAACGTAAATGTAAAAGTAAACGAAAATGCCCAAAAGTAAACGGAAACTCACAATAGTAAACAAGAACTCTCAGAAATAAACAGAAACTCCAAGAAGTAAACATAAACGCCCAAAAGTAAATGAAAACTCACAGTCGTAAACAAAAACTCCGAAAAATAAACACAAACTTCTAAAAGTAAAGGGAAACGCCCAAAAGTAAACGAAGAATGGAAACCTTGTTTACAAAAGCATGCATGGTAAGAGAAAAGTTTGCTCGAAAAGTCGCCCTTTTTCCTTTTCTAAAAAAAATTATGACAAGATGTGGCGGGCTTTTTCCTACTAAAGTCAAGGGCAAAGTTGGTATTATGTAAAAAAGCTATTGACGGAGTTGGATGGAGGGACTGAAAAGGAAGGTAAGCTAAAAAGGAATGATGAACAGGGATATTCAAATGTCAGAGGGACTGATCGGGATGTTTACAATCGTACAGGGACTTATAATTAATTTTCCCAAAAAAAAAACTAGTAAGTATTGAATGCGAGCAGAAAATAAGAAATTTTACAAAATATAATAATTATAATATATATATATATATATATATATATATATATATATATATATATTATCATGGCAATCTAACAAAGGGAACAAACTGATAAAACAAATATCTAAATTATAATTTTAATAATAAAGTGAGTAGAAACACGAGAAAAGTTGTGATGCATGGTAAGATCGATAGAAGTAGAAGTTTTTGTGCTTAATTTCTATAATCTAAAATGATGGGAAATTGATTGAAAATGTCACTAATACAATTAGAGTTTTATGTGATCGTAAAATATTTTTTAGATTCAAAGGTATAGTTGTTATACCAGTTATGATACATAGGTTATGATGTTAGATGTTCAAAAACAACCTACTTAGACAATGGGTATGACTGAAATGAAATTGTTAAGATAGATGTTACACAATACTTGAAAGAAAAGGTTAAAGAAAGAAATTATTTAAAATATATTGGGAGTGGCACTTAATACTGACAAGTTTAAAGAAAATTGATTAACTTAGTATAGACATATCCTTAATTAAATGTCTTGTGTATACTTTAATCAGAAAGGTGAAAGCACTTCAAGTGGGTGGCCATAGAAAAAAAAAATATATAAACCTCAAAAATGTCTAGTAAAAATTTTATAACATAAAATGACTACGCTTAGTTTATTTAAACCTTTGATTTTGCTACATTAATGCAGAAAAAGAAATATTCATCTGGCTGACTCTAAATAATTGAAACTTACAGTTTGTTATTGTTGGTGACACCATTGTGCTATATGATATGCTTAAATATTATTAACCAAATTGGGTTTGTTCCATTGAATTAGTATGTGTTGTTTTAGTGAACTTTTTTTTTTTTTTTTTTTTTCATTTTCAAAATAATGGTAGATATAACTCACCATCCATAACTAAAATCAAGATATCTCTTGGTAGCATCGATATCAGACTTGGAATTAGAGAGTGGCACTCCCCATGTTACTGCATGTGTAATCCCTATTTTGCCCTTCTGAGATGCCTGCATGGAAATAAGTTTTTTAATCCCTAATTTTTATAAAAAAGCCTTATGTGTTTATATATATACTCATGTAATCAAAATTAATTTCAAAATTATTGGTGGGAGTATAATTTTTATGAGAATAGAATTATGTAAAATTCTCTTACATATATTTACTTTTCTTACCTGATAGTTAGCTTTATATAAATTTGCAGCGGCAGCATGAGATAAAAGTAAGTGGTGTGCAACAATATAAGGCTCTTTACCAGAATCACCAGCGGCACAGTTGAAGCCTTGCCCAGAGGTGCACCGACCAGGCGCTAAAAAACCCAAAGCATAGCCCCCCATGGTGAAGATATATGCCTCATTCAACGTTATCCAATGTTTAACTCTGTCTCCAAATTCTTGAAAACATATATTTGAAAATTGCTTGAAGTCCTCCCTATATTAGAAGAGTAAGGGAGACTGATATTGATTTTATACTATTTATAATGGAATTTTATATATATCACATTTTATTATTACCATTATGATTTTTTCCATATCCTTGTAATTGAGGCGGATTACTTACTAATTAATTGCTCGTATCTCTCTAAAATTTGATTAGGTTGCAAATAAACACTTCCTTAAGTTAATAAGATTAAGAGGATATATTTTTCTCCTACCAAAAAAGACCCTTGACTTGAATAAATGGCTTTTAATTTTTTTTAAACTTTATCTAATTATCTATAGAAAATATCTAACGATTTATTTCTATCCAACATACCAAACTTGAGTTTAACCTAGCTATCAAAACACTGTTTTAAACCTTTTGCTTTTCTTTTTAATTTTTTTTATTTGGAGAAATACATTTAGTTCAATCTAACACATTAACAACAAGTAGGGCTTCTACCTCCATGTTCGAGTGGTTTTTATGATAAAGATAAATGTTTTTAAAATAAATATATAATTTAAAGAAAAACAAAAATTTTTCTACATAATCAATTCTACTGAAGTATATAAAAAATGAATTTTTCTTTTTAACAAAATGTGAATAATCTGCTTGTGCATATAAAAACGAAACTAATTCCTCAACGTACTTATACCCTCACCTACATGTCTTAGATTTAAAATGTCTGCCTTCTCAATAGGGATGAACACTTTATGTTAAGGATCCGATACTAATAGCCCAAACGGTTGTCTATATATTAAAAAAAATAATTTATGTAAATATATTGACTATTTTGATCAAAATTTATTTTTTGTATTTATTATTATTATTTTTAAATCTATTTGCCCCAATGAAAGCATAATGATTAGTGATAATAATGTACTCACACAATAAGTGGACTAAGGAAACCTCCATATTGGTCTTGAAGGCCTTGTGGGGTGTCCCAATGGAAAAGAGTCACAAATGGTTTTAACCCTTCCCAAAAAAAAAAAAAAAAAAAGTGAAAGCAAAGTAAGTACAATAATAAAAAGGAAATAAAAGATTAGATTATATTTATAATGGTAATGATAATTAATGCAAGTAGATGAGAGGCCTTTGGAAATGAGCTCATTGATGAGATTGTTGTAAAATTGGATCCCTTCTCTGTTGATTCCCCCACTTAGATTTCCATCTGCCATTAAAAATTATATACTCATGTCATTAATTGGTTTTTTTTTATTAATAAAGTGAGAAAAATATTCATATTATAAAATATGTTTAAGAAAAAGATATAACTTTTATAAAAACTTGTTTATTCGTTTTAAAAATATTAATATTATTTTAAATATATGATTTTATTATAACATAAGAAATCTTACTTGGAAGAATCCTAGACCATGAGATAGAAAATCTGAAGGCATCCACACCCATTTCTTTCATGAGATTCACATCTTCCTAAATAAGAAAATTAAGAAAAAAATTCTTAGAAATATAAATCATTCCTGAGTCATCATTTAATTTATAAATTTTATTTTATCATAGTAAATGATAATGTTTTTTTTTAAATTTTGTTTGCTTAATTTTATAGTCAATATTATAAATACTTTTTTTTTAAAATTATAATGGTTTTATTAATATTGAGATTTTTATTTTATAATTAAAATGTCTCATTTAAAAGCACCACACAGCTACTATGGTGCCCCAAATATGTTGTTAATTTATTTAAATATATTTACTTCCAAACATATCATGCATTGTAAAAGCCTACATAATTACCAAAGTGAGTAACTAGTTCTCTATGAATTACAACATTATTTTTGAACTCATCGAAATGAAACATGTATATGGGTCTTGGAGGGGGAGTGGGGTGGGGGAATTCAGAAGCTTAATATAAAATTATAAATTTCAATTTTCATGGTAATAATAATAATAATAATAATAATAATAATAATAATAATAATAATAATAATAATAATAATAATAATAATAACATGTAAATCTTTGTAGAATCACCGTGCCAGGGAAGGCCCTATTGATAGATTTAATCAAACTATAAGCTTTATAATAGCTTCTATTTTAAAAGATAGTTATTTACATATTTTGTAATATATTAAATAATAATTACTCATGAACCTAAAACAAGCAATATTCATATGAAAATAAAAATGAATCCTCATGTAGTTTATAATATATTAAATACCAATTAATCATGCACCTAATGCAAGAATATATATATATAAATATATATATATATATATATTTGGCAAAATGTCATCTCAGACTTCTTTAATAAGAGTTACTGTTATTTAAAGATATTTAATGATAATCATTTAATTATTATTTAATGGTTATTATTTATATTAAAAATTGGATAAAATTACTGTTATCGGTTATATTAACGGTAACCATTAAAGGCAAAGCTAATAGCAGAGAGTATCTATTAATTTAAGTGATGTTTGTCCAAAAAAAATAAATAAATAAATAAATATGTATAAATAAAATTAAAACAATAGTTGAAAAGATAAAAAAAAAAAAAAAAAAAAAAAAAACTCAAGAAAGAAAAACCTTGTAACGATGGTAGAAGTCAAGTGCCACGTCCCCATTGCTGCCGTCTGCTATTTTCTCTGCTCAAGAAAATGTAAATTTAATTAATTAAATATCTTTTTCTTTATCATATATATATAATTCTATTATTTTTATTTATAATAATAACAACAAAACTTTTCCTATGGGAAATTATCACATTGATATATATATATATATATACTGTTCTGGATCCGGCCAAATCTGAAACCAATCCTGGCGTGTTTCAATGTACCGCATTAAGGACGAAAATAAAGTCTAGCTAAATTTAAATTATATATATATATATAAATTTTCTGATTACGACTCCTTGCTGTTTAATCAAACATCAGCTTCATAGTCAGACAAAGAAAAGTCCAAAAATTGTGACACACATTAAATAATATTTTTTATAAATAATTAATACAATATTTAAAAGCATTTTATACGAGAAACAAAACTAGCTTTAAAACCAACTGACTTAAAAAAAAATTAAAATTTAATAATTAAGTGAATGACAATTTGATCTATTGACTTAAGATGCTATTGAAAAAACGGTTTAAATCTAAACACGCATAAAATAAAAGCATATGTTATAGAATTTGCCCGCACACTCTACACGTGTATCCACGGTTGATATAAAATTTATCTATATTTATAAAAAAAATTAATTAATTAATTAATTAATTAATTAATTAATTAATTAATTAATTAAAAAGAGTAAAAGAATAATAACAACCAGGATGATGATGAGTGAAAGCATCCCACATGCTTGGCCCTCTGCCACCTTCTCTTGCACCACCCTCATACTGTTTTAACATCAAAATAAAAATTCATTAACTTCACCTATCATTCGCTGGAATGATCTAGAGGCGTCTAGAATGTTCCAGAACTCACCTGGTAAGCGGAAGCAGCTGTCCCGAACACGAACCCCGGCGGGAAACCACTCCGGCTAAGCGGTCTTCCGGTGTCACGTGCCAAAGTTCGTCCAGCGGCACGTGAGAAGGAGGCAGCCAAAAGGAGATGAGATAAGAGGAAAAGGATTAGAGGAGACCTTGGAGACATGAGGGTCTTTCTTGGTTTATTTTTCTATCTTTTTTATATTTAAGAATGAAAGCTATTTTTCGCTACTGCCCGTGTTAGATAAGTATATATATATATATATATATATATAAGCACTGGAGTGGCGACGTGGTATATTCTGATTGGTTGCCTAATATACGGAATTAATTGAAGGTTTCGACGACAAAATTATTGTTCAACACGTCAGCAGGTCTGGGCCTGGCTCAGTTGGGTTTGGGCTTAGATTCTAAACATGGGAGATAAATTTTTTTATGAAATGAAACTACCAAAAAATCCCTTCCATACTTCCGGTTCCATAATAAATCCCTCAATTTTTTACATTTAAAAAAAAATCGATTGTTTTAAAAAAATCATTTATTTATAAACTTATATTTATTAATATATTTCTAACCTTCACCGCCACCGATAATGGTGGTTCAAAACACTTTGCGCTGGGCATTGGGGCGAGCACTAATAGAACTATAGAAGCATGGCTAGGTGTAGGTGTTTTAGTTTATACAAACACAGATACCTGGCCATGGCCACGAGTATAAAAAAAAGTGCCGACACATTCAACTAATGTTCAACCATATGGTGCCTAAGCATATGTGTCAAGATACATGTGTGTTTATTTGCCACCATGCTAAAGACCCGTTCATAAATGCATTTAGGAAGACTTCTAACTCTTAAATGCAACTGTCGATTCACACCAACAAATACCCTACTGTGGGCATTCTTGAGCATAGGCACACCGGCTAATATTCCGTCGCAAGCATTTTGGTGATCAATTGATTGGATTGATGAACCAAGGGTAGTTAAAAAATAAATTGAACAAAGTCGAGGAAGAAAAAATAGAAAATAAAGCACTGAAAAAAAAAATAAAAAAATTAGGGACTAATCATAAAATCAAATACCCCAGGGAAATTATAAGTAATTTTGCCTAATTTTTTTAATTCTAGAAGGCTTAATTTCTTAGAAGTGTTTATTTTATTTAAAAAATAGCTTCCATATATGAATTCGAGGGTGTTCATTTCAGTGTAAGTGAGAGGAAGATATGAGTTCGAGACTTTCATTTCGGTGTAAGTTAGGAGAAGTGGACTAGCTTCCTTCACATCTGATGTCCTTTTTACTTCAGTATTTTTTATACTGAAATGAGATAAGTGAATTCCCTATAAAAGCTCATTTCTCTCCATTTCCAAAGACCCTTTTGAAATCCTTGAAGTGAGAAAATGAACACCAAAAGTGAAAAAATTAACACTTCATGAAAGTGACACTTCCTACAAAATGAACACATGAGTGGTGAAAGTCAGATCCCTTCCACCACTTCAGGGAAGTTGCATTTTCCCTACTTCCTGACTTTCTCCACTTACACCGAAATGAGCGCATAGAGAAAAACACATTTTATTAAGATATTCACTAATTGACTTTGTGTATAATTAATAGCATCTATTAAGTTTAAATTTGTATGACATGCTAAATGTATATTTATTAGCAAGTGGTGTGAATCCAAGAGTGTGAATTTATACTGTTTCATATTTACGGAATCGTCTTACTTGGAGTGGTTATTACTATTTATTACTTCAATTAATTCAGACAATATTTTTCTTTTCTTTTTTTTTCTATGCTAGGTTAGCTTATCAGTTAAGCGAAGTTGGGGTTCTAGATGTTTATGTTGAAATTTCGGAAACTAGGCATGTAAGAAAAGAAAACTGCTAAAAATATTAATGTATGTTCCTAAATTTATGAGAGATGGGGAGAATGACATTGATGGTGGAGAAATAAGTGATTTTAGCATAGAGGTTAGCAATGCCAATACCCTACCAGGGATCCAAGATTCTAGTGTTCAACTTGGAGTGGAAAAGGGTGGCAACGTATGGCTGATTGTGGGGACATAGTTGCTTCTAGCAGAGAATTTAGCAATCAAAAGAGTTTGCCAGTAGTCCAAGTGTCAACTGAATTTGCTATAGAAGACGATGGGTAGAATGTGACTACTTGGACTCATCAGACTCAAGCAACTATGAAGATACAAGCGAAGGGTCAGATGCAGATGATGCCAAGAAGCATACGTGCAAAGATTAACTATTATGACTCTAATGTCCGACTAGAAGATTGCTACTTGAACCTAAGATTTGAAGACTTAAAATTATTTAAACATGACCTTGTTCTGATTTCCATCAAGGAAGGCTTTGAATTTTAGATTGTAAAGAATGATAATGTAATGGTTAGGGCAAAATGTTCTTCGAAGGGTTGTAAATGGTTTGTTTTTTATTCATGGTGTAGTGGGAAAAGGATGTATGTTGTAAAGACGTATATACAAGAACACTCATGTGATAAGTGGCATGCCATTCATAAGACCTAGGCATTTGAAGATAGGTTTAGAAAAGAATTGGGTGTATTCATCTCCAATAAGGTTTGCAGAAATGCAAAAACAATTGTGTAAGAAAATTGGAAAAGCAATACAACGAGGACTTCTTAGTGCTGAATAATTTTGTTTCGGAGTTGAAAAAAGCCAATCCTGGGAGAAGTGCCTTTACTGTATCAAAAGACAAGATGGTTTAGGTTACCCTGTTTTAAGGATCAACATTTGGCTAACACCCATTAGAGAAGGTTTCTTCAAGGTTGTAGGAATATTATATGTCTTGATGGATGTTTTTTAAAGGGATTAATGAAGGGGAAACTGCTTGTACCAGTGGGGAGGAATGGGAACAACCAAATGTTTCTTGAAACACGGGATGTTATTGAGAAAGACATAGCTGAGACCTAAGATTGGTTTATTCACCATCTAAGCACTAATCTACAAATTAGGGATGGCCTCGGGTGATCACTCACTAGTGACATGCAAAATGTATGGAATTTAACTAACTGTGTATTTTGGTTTTTTTTTTTTTTTTTTTTGTTCTGATGTATTTATTTTGTTACCTTGATCTACACATTAATGATTTACAAATTCTGTCTAATTTTTAAAGAGTCTTATCCATGTTGTGAGGGATCACTTGCCATTGGTTGAGCATAGAATGTGTTAAACACATTTATGTAAGGTAGGGCAAGAGGCACGTAGAGAAAGAAATCCAATTGAAGTTTTGGAATGCTACCAAGTCCACAAAGTGGAAATGTTGATGCAATTGGACAGAATGAGAGGGTTGAATGATGGGACAAGTGTTGTAGATGATTTGCTAAAGAATTGGCCTATCAAAGGCTAATGTGTGGCATTTTTCAATGATGTGGTGAAATGTGAAGTGATCGATAATAATGTCCAAGACTTTTTAATGGTGTGATGCTTGAAGCTAGGCACAAACTAATGATTACTATGCTTGAGGACATCAGACAGTATTGCATGACAAGGATAGTAATCAAAAGAGACAATGCTGCCAAGTGGAGAAGTTCTTACGGCCCTAGGATACTTGCAAGGATTGAAATGGAAAGAACTAAAAGTTGCAAATGGTACGTAGAGTGGGGTGGGGGGGCCCAAAATATGAGATTTTTAGGAACAACTTGGTACTACATAGTAGAGGGTCATGTTGTTGTTTTGGAAAGACATAATTGTTTATATGGGGAGTGAGAGAAGACCGAAATTCCTTGCCAACATGGACTGACAGCACCTACATTCCAAAATTTAAATCCACTTGACTATGTATCTGATTGGTTCAAGAAGGAGACATACGTCAAAGCATATCAATTCCCTATCAGACCATTGAGAGGTAGAGCCTTTTGGCTAATAAGTGAAGAAGGGCCAATGCTACCACCAATGGCCAAGAGAATGCCTAGAAGACCTGCTATGAAAAGGATAAGGGAACCAATTCAGCTAAAGAGCAAAAGGCAAACAAACCTTTTAAGAGAAAGTGGGGTTATGACATGCAAAAAATGCCATGGTAGAGGACATAACATGGCTTGTTGTTCACAAAGACCTAATGTTGTAAGTTAATTAGTGATAATTGTATGATATTTCATCATTTTTATGTTACCTTACTAATTATAATGATTGTCTCTCTACAGGTTGATAACCTCCAAGCTAGCCCCCAAGCTGAGACAGCTGCTGTAGGAGATGAAGGCACTTCACATGGTGATCAAAGAAGGAAGATAAGATCTGCTACTACTTGTGGTCCAATGCAAAACTTCAGGGTAAGTGACTGAATCTATTAATTCTCATAACAATGCATAGATAATCCTTGTTTTTGTTTGAATATAGTCAATTGTGTAAGTCCCAATGGGTGACAATAGTTATCTTATACGATGCAGACTTATAGTGGTCATTGTCTTCATGGGAGGAAAGCAATATTTGGTTCTTCATTCATCACCACCACTGAATTACTAGTGAGCACTCATTACCATTATATACCTTATTCTATTAATAATATGTTGCCAAAACATTAACCATACTCATATTAATGATATGTGGTGTTTAATATATTTAATGACAAGGAACAAAGGCAGAGGAGGTTTAAAGTGCAGAATGCAAAACGAAGATAGCAATCGTATGCAATTATAGATTTTCCAGTTTTTTCAACAAAAGGTAGCATAACATGCCCTGCAGTTGAGCAAAAGACTCTGTGAAATTTACAGCTAGTTGTCAAGGAGGGTTTTTTGAGTGTAGGTGTTTTATTTTTTAAGGAGGGTTGTAACTCAAACTTTAGCAATTATATGTGAAACGTCATATCATGCAAGGAACGAATGTCCTTTTTCTTTTTGTTAATTGCATAGTATAAACATTTTGTCATGCAAATATAGGCAACACCACAAAAGTTGAACCTGTTTTTTTTAAAATTCTCAAATTTAAATGTTCAATTCTATCATAAGTTTCTTTAATCATTAGCTTTTGCAATTGTGAAGTTCTTATGTGCAATTGTGGAGTTTTTATGTCGAATTCTATTAACAGAATCTTTTGAAGCTTGGATTTAATGTGAATAGAATGTTGAATTCGAGTATCAGAATATTATGTTGAATTGTGAAGTTCTTTCTAATTACTATACCCTGTGTGTATGTTAGAATTGTCATAGAGGAGCAAAACATTCTATACAAGTTGAGTCTTGTACATGTTCTTTAGGAGGGGTCTGCTTGAGCATTCAAACCAAGGGCACAATATCTAGAGTATTAATTTTGAGGGCGTAGTTTTAGCGCTATCCTGGTTATGAACAAGTGTGTGGGCTTGCAATGGTATTCAGTGATGTGACAATGGTTGCTCTGGGGTGGTCATTCGGCAAAGGAGGGCAGTGTCAGAGAAGACCATAAGGAAGAAGAAGATAGGAGACTTAAGTCTTGGAAGAGAGTTACCGGATCTAAACTTGTTAAGTTTCCATATTTTATCATTTCTTTATTTTTTTTCATCTTATTGTTTATTAGTATTTATTCAAGGAAAAGGCCCATCATATGAAACAAACGCCAAAACTGATGTTGGTTGCCATTTGGACTTGATTTACCCGTTTATAAAAGTGTACGAACCCAATGAAAGGAATCTGTAGTGCATGGACCATAAGGGAAAAGAGAAAAGTGCAAGGACTTATCCAATGATTAAACTATCTAAAAATATTTTATCATGGTAGTTCCATATATTTCCTAAAAAAATGTTTACACCATTGTACCATAAATGACACTAGTAGGGTTGAGGTGGAGGTACAGTTTGTTATCTTATTTATCATTTATTTGTGCGGTAATATCATTGGGAAATACATGAACTGCAACATTTGTGTTTCACCTAAAAAGGTCTCATTCTTCAATGGAAAAATTTAGATGAAATGCCAACTTTGTAGTTCCATGTAATTTTTAATAAGGTATTTTATAATTGTCCCACTCAAGACTCCAAGTAGATTTTATAATTTTATCGCATTTAGACAAATTTGCATTTAATTTTTCAAATAAAACTTTTTTATAATAATTTCTCTAAATTCAAATAAGGCATGTAGCTTCTTATGCCATGTTTAAATAAATTAAGAAATTTATCGCAACCAAATAAGAAAGTTTAACCCCATTAATGGCTTTTCTTTTTCGTTAATTAGAGAAACCACATATAATAAAATCAAAAGAAAAAATCGGTGTTCTTATTTTGTAAATCTATAAAACCACAAATGTTTTTATAAATTTTTCAAAAGAAGTATTACAAAATACTAGGGTGCTTATTCATGCAAAATGCAAACTTTGAATAATGAAATAAGCTCATGTTTCGACTAAGGCCCAATCCAACCGGGCCCGGCCCGACCCGGCTTATTAGTTTATTGGTTTATGGGTCACTCATCACAGGCATGGCGTGCTTGAATATTTCTCTCCCATGTCTCATCTTGATTAACTTCTCATTACCAAACGGCTATTATCAATACAAATTTGAACCGTTCATGCATATGATTTTCCTTCATGTTGTGCAAGACAAATGGCAATTCATTAGTGAAAGATATTCCCAAAGTAAGTAGGTTTGGTGGGGGAAATAATTCTTTGAATATTATATATATATAGTGATTGATTAGAGGTTGTCTAACCATAGGCATTAATTTATAATACTATCATAAACTAGAGATTGCAATAAAAACTCTAACTTGTTTATTTTATGGAAAAATAGTTGAGGTTGTTTCATAAATTCCAAAAAAGAATGCAAGTCTCTCAATTTTTTTTTATATTTTTCAAATTTTTTTAAAAAAAATCTCACATACAAAATTTTGATGAAATTCCTTTTCTTTTATTTATATATTAGATGCGGAGAAATCATTGAAGTAGAATGACTATTTCACAAAATCAACACGAGAATTATTGGAAGTAATATTAATTTTTGACCATTTCATAGAAGTGTCACTTCTCCAATATTTTCATTTGAGGCTACGTTCCACCAAGTGAAAGCAATAAATTAGGGCTAACTCGCATGCATCCCAAAATAGCAAGCTTGTCTCACCCACCACTTGAGAGCTTACTAGGTCCGGATTAGGTCTTATGCACTTAGGGGTTGTTTGGTTGTCTGTAAGTGAATTTACATGTAACTAAAATTAGAGTGTAAATGAAAATATTGTATTTTAAGTTACATCACAGCTGTTTGATTTGTTGTAATTTAAAATACTGTATTTGCTCTTTTTTGTTTGGTTTGATGTAAGTTAAGAGTACGATTATCATGTAAATGAAATTGTAAGATTACCCCTATCATATATTTTTAACGCTAATTATTTAATATTATTTATAAAAATTTTTAATTATATAACATGCTTAAATTTTATCCCTGAAAATTATTAATTATATTAACTCTCATTATTTAAGATTAATACTAATTTAAAAAATTAATTGATTCAATAGTGATTTATTAAATTTAAAAATGTAATGTAATTCAATTATATGTCATTTAAATATTTTTTCTATATAAATTAAATAAAAATTGGTATTTTAAAATACAATATTAAATTAAATAAAACATAAATAACTATTTTTGTAATCATGTTAATACCACTAATCATGTTAGTATTAGTCCTACTTATTTAATACTTTTCATAATAATTAATTAATTATTTATATAAAGTATTTTAATGATAAAATATTTTTTTATATAGATTTTTTAAAAAAATCTTTTTTTTATCCTATAAGGGTAAAAAAATAAATTATAAATAAATCTAAAAAATTAAAAAAAAAATTCGGATAATATTAAAAATAAATCTGAAATTCAAATTTTGTATTTTTCAGATTTTTGTTATTTAAAAAAAATCAAAATTTTAAAAAAAATCTATCTTATCCTAAGATGGTTGAGGATTTTCGAGAAAAGGAGAAAAGGTTGGGTAGATCTTCGGAGAGAAAAAGGGGAAAAAAATCCGAGAGGAACAAAAAACTTACGTAAAAAAAAAAAAAAGGGAGAGATTTCGAAAAAAAAAATCAGAGAGAGAGAGGAAGAAGAAAAAAAAACTTTGGCGGAGAAGAAGAGCGTCGAAGAAAAAAAGAGAGGAGAAGAAGAAAGGAAATGGGAGAAGAAAAGGAGCGCTTTATTTAAATTTAAAAAAAAAAAAAAGAGAGGAGCGAAAACACTATGAGGAAAAAAGAGTAAGAAGAAGAAAAGAAAGTAAAAGAGAAAAGAAGAAAAGAAAAAGAAGATCAAGAAATGTAGGTGGGCAGTTAAACAAAAAAGAAAGCAGAAAAGGTACTATGGATTTCTCCAGTAAAAATAAGTTCTAATCTTTGCATAATTTTCCATTCCCTTATGCATGCAGTAAGATTGTTTTCTAAATTCCATGCATAAATGTGAATCTAGACAAATCTTGAGCATGATAGGTTATTTGTTAGGACTTTGATACTACGTGAATTGTCATAGGAAAAAAATAGAGCTAGGCCGCAAAATTTGTAGAAAAAATGCAAGTTTGAAACATTTAAAGTTTTATTTGCAAATATTCGATAAAAGTTCAAAAAATGAAAATTTAGAAGGCTTGGTTGCAAAGTTTGACGAAAAATGCAAATTTGAATTGTTTGAGGTTTTATTTGCAAATGTTCGATAAAAATGCAAAAAATAAAAATTTAGAGAGCATGATCGTAAAATTCGCAGAAAATTGTTAAAACGAAAAGTTTAAGGTCTTACTTGCAAAAGTTTGATAAAATTGTATAAAAATAAAAATTTAGAAGGACTGATATACAAATATGATGCAAGAGGGACTAATATGCAAAAAAAAAGAGTTAGAAATTTTAGTGGAAATTAGGGTTGTTCACACAGATTTATCGATTCACGTTTTGAAGACCACAATCTCTTGTGGAGTCCAATGAAGACTGTAGTGGTAAATTGTTCTTTTTATAAGAACCTCTTCACTACCTCATGGACTGTCATTTTGAGTGAATGGAAATACTTTTGAAGACCACAATCTCTTGTGGAGTCCACTGAAGTCTGTAGTGGTAGACTGTTCTCTTTGTAAGAGCTTCTCCACTACCTCATGGACTCTTTTTTGAGTGAGTGAAAATATTTTGAAGAACGCAATCTCTTGTGGAGTCCAATGAAGTCTGTAGTGGTAGATTGTTCTCTTTGTGAGAGCCTCTCTACTACCTCATGGACTTTTTTTTGAGTGAGTGGAAATATTTTGAAGACCACAATCTCTTGTGGAGTCCAGTGAAGTCTATAGTGGTAGACTGTTCTCTTTGTGAGAGACTCTTTATTACCTCATGGACTCTTTTTTTTAGTGAGTGGAAATATTTTTGAAGACCACAACACCTCTTAGTGGTAGACTGGTCTTCTTGTGAGAGCCTCTCCACTACCTCATGGTCTCTCTTTTTGAGTGAGTGGAAATATTTTTGAATACCACAATCTCTTGTGTAATCTACTGTAGTCTGTAGTGGTAAACTGTTCTCTTTGTGAGTGCCTCCCCACTACCTCATGGATTCTTTTTTTGAGTGACTGGAAATATTTTTGAAGACCACTAGCTCTTGTTGAGTTCAATGTGGTGGAAGATAATTTTCTCTATTTGAGAGCTTCTCCACTACCTCTTGAAACTCTATAGAAGTAGTGGAAAAAGTTCTATGAAGACCACTAGCTCTTGTTGAGTTCAATGTGATGGAAAATAGTTTTTTCTTTGCGAGAACTTCTCCACTATCTCTTGAAACTCTTTAGAGTGAGTGAAAAAAGTTCTATCAATACGACTAGCTCTTGTTGAGTTCAATGTGGCAGAAGATAGTTTTCTCTTTGAGAGAACTTCTCCACTACCGCTTGAAACTCTCTTGAGTGAGCGAAAAAAATTCTATCAAAACCACTAGCACTTGTTGAGTTCAATGTGGTGGGAGATAGCTTTGCCTCTCCACTGTCACAACATCTCTTGTGAAGTGAAAAACATGTGGTAGACTGTTTTCCTTGTGAAGTCCTCGCCATTCACTCTTTAAAGCTCTTTTGAGTGAGTGAAATGCTTAATGAGATGAAATGATAAAAAAGAAAAGAAGAAAACTTTACAAGAGATAAGAAAGAGATTTTAAGTCTAAGATGCCAAGTTCTTCGATTATAAAAAAAAAAAAAAAAAAAAAGAGAAGAATCTAAGTTTGTCCTTCATAACTAAGGAGCCCTTATAACTTGGGACCTATAAAAATTCTTAAAAAAAAAAGAGAAAAATGAAACAAGTCAAAGAAGTCAAGTTAGTGATCAATCATGTGAAAGGTCGCGACATAGCAATGCATAAGCTAAGGCTTAAAGATATAAAAGCATAAAAAAAAGGTTAAAGACTTGAAAAGTTTAAATTTATAGGTAAATGAGCTCGGAAGATTCAAAATATCAAAAGTTAAAGAGTCGAAGAGCTTCACAAGCCTAAAACCTGAGAAACTTCACAAGCGCAAAATGTCGAATTCGTCAGACACCCATATCGAGGGGAATCAAGTTCATGATTACGACTTGAGATCCACTTTGAAACCAAGCATGTTAAAGCAATCATGTATAAAAAAAATTATTATAACTTGATGATGTGCAAGTCAATGCTCAAAGCACAGAAAGTCAAGATAAAAAAAAAGTCAAATGAATGACAAATGAACTCAACAGTTTCAAGACATCATAAGTCAAAGACTCAGAGTTTCACAAGTCAAGACTTAAAGAAAGTTTCACAAGCACGAGAGCTGAAACTTTTAAAAAGTCAAATTATGCAAAATCAAGTTTGTGATTCATCAACATAGAGAATCAACAACTTGAAATGCAAAGTCAAATCCAAGATACAAACTCCAAAGTTAAAGCCATTTGAAAAATCAAAGTCAAAGCAGTCAAGTCAAGATTCAAGAAGTGAAAGAGTCAAGACTTAAAAATCTATACAAATCGATAAATGAACTCAACAGTCTCAAGACATCAGAAGTCAAAGACTCAGAGTTTCACAAGTCAAGACTTAAAGAAAGTTTCACAAGCATGAGAGCTGAGCTTTTGAAAAGTCAAATTATGCAAAATCAAGTTTGTGATTCATCAACATAGAAAATTAACAACTTGAAACACGAAGTCAAATCCAAGATGCAAACTCCAAAGTTAAAGCCATTTCAAAAAATCAAAGTCAAAGCAGCTAAGTCAAGATTCAAGAAGTGAAAGAGTCAAGACTTGAAAATCTATACAAATTGATAAATGAACTCAACAGTTTCAAGACATCATAAGTCAAAGACTCAGAGTTTCACAAGTCAAGACTTAAAGAAAGTTTCACAAGCACACGCACGAGCTAATGCTTTGGAAAAGTCCAAATCATGTAAAATCAAATTTGTGATTCATCAACATGGAGAATCCACAACTTGAGATTAAAATCAAAATTCAAAAATGCAAAGTCAAATCCAAGATGCAAACTCTAAAGTTAAAAGCCATTCTAAAAATCAAAGTCAAAACAGTCAAGTCAAAATTCGAGATATGAAAAAGTCAAGGCTTGAAAATTTATACAAATCGACAAATGAACTCAATAGTCTCAAGACATCAGAAGTTAAAAACTAAAAGAATTGCACAAGTCAAGACTTGAAGAAAGTTTCACAAGTACGAAAACCGAAGCTTTTGAAAAGTCAAATTATGTAAAATCAAGTTTGTGATTCATCAACATAGAGAATCAACAACTTGAGATTCATATCAAAATCCAAAAAATGCAAACTCAAATCCAAGATGCAAACTCCAAAGTTAAAATCCATTCTAAAAATCAAAGTCAAAACAGCCAAGTCAAAATTCGAGATATGAAAAAGTCAAGGCTTGAAAATTTATACAAATCGACAAATGAACTCAATAGTTTCAAGACATCAGAAGTTAAAGACTCAAAGAATTGCACAAGTCAAGACTTGAAGAAAGTTTCACAAGTACGAAAGCCGAAGCTTTTGAAAAATTAAATTATGTAAAATCAAGTTTGCATTTCATCAACATAGAGAATCAACAACTTGAAATCCAAATCAAATCCAAAATGCAAACTCAAATGTCCAAGATACATGTTTCAAATGAATGATCAAATGAGCTCAACAGCCTCAAGGCCTCAAAAGCCAAAGTGTCGAAGAGTTCACAAGTTGTTAAAAAGCTTCAGAAGCACAAAATGCTGAAGCCTTTTCTTTGAAGAATTTCTAATCATCAAGTTACTGATTTCTCAAAATGTTGAGGATTTACAGTTTGAAACCTAAATCATATCTAAGATGCAAATTCCAAGATTTGACGAAGACAAAAAGTCAAAGCGTGCTTTTCGGAAAAATTGTTGGAATGAGATGTAATGATGCAATCATTGCTTACTTGGGAATATAAGTCTAAGTTGCAGTAGGGTCACGATGATCGAAGTTCAAAGCCCTTGTAATTTCTATTAAGTGTATGAACTCGAGTTTATTAAAAATGAATAAAATTGATTATTCTAAATTTTTTTTCTTCTTGTTCACACTTATTTTTTAATCGGAGGTTCCTGCGACTGTGTCCAGGGTAATTAACATTAGGGGCTTGCCCTAATAGAAGCCGGAAACCCATAATCCCTTGAAGTAAATAAAAATCAAAATTTGATTTGTGAACCTTTATTTTGGCCGATTAATTAGATTAAAAGCCGGTTGAGAAGAAAAGGCCCCACAATTTAAAATTTAATATTTTTTAAATTTTATTATTTAAAACTATTTTTATAGTTAATTTTAAAGATAATTTAATTTATTAAATATTTTTATAATTATATTTAAGATAAAATGTTGGTAAATGAATACCACTTACTTTACTGCATTTCAACTTACAGCAAATTTTGATATAAGTCCATTTCCATGTAAGTGGAACTTTTACATCAGACCAAATAATCAATTACTACATGTAAACCACTTACATCATAGCTACTTATAGCTAACCAAATAGACCCTTAACTTCCTTCTTCTACCAGACAACTTTTGGTTCATAAGATACAAGGGAGACATATATTGATCATTTTTAAAAAAATATACTTAAATTACAGTTATTTTAATTTAGAAAAAAAATTAATAAACACTTGTGATATTTTGAAAAGTGGCAAGATGATTTACTTGGAAATTTGTCAGAATTTCCTGTATATTCAACAATTGGGCTCCAAACATGATAAACAAAACAACACATGACACAAGTTTTTGACATTCAGTCACTCAGCACAACATGAACAAATTCAGATCTCTAAAGATCTTTAGGCAAGAACACCAGAGTTTTGAGATTAATAAGATCTAAAAGCAAAAAGGAGTACAACATTGTTTCTAAAGAGGCCAATGCATGCCATGACCATGACCATGACCATGGCCATGGCCATGCCCGCGACCAGATTGTTCGTATTCCTTGTCGGGGCCGACGTCTGACTGCCGCCTGCCCCCTTGGAGAGCTAGCTCAAGCTCGCCGGGGAACTGAGCCATCTCATGTGGAACTTCAATTGCACCGACACTGCTGCTACTAACTCTATAAGCAGTAGCATCTGCGTAATTAGAAGCTATTGATGATGTACCTTCAAAACTAGTGTTGGCTGACACTGTTTGAGCTTCGCTTCCGGGAGTGCTGCACCATGGCTGAGTTGACAGAAGAGAGAGAGCACAGCTGGAGTCCTCGTCGACTCCGGTCAGGCTTTCGACTTGTGGAACATCTTGGTTTGAGAAGAGTGTCCCAGATATCGATGAGCCTTGCATGTACTGATGGCTGACATTGTGCTCAGGGGCCCTGGCTGGCGGCGGGCTGAAGCCGCTTTGCCAGTTGCTACTAGCTGATCGATCGTCGGCCCTCATGGTTGGCCAAACTTCTCTTCCTGGAGGCCTTGGATAACTAGTGAAGTCCATCAGAAAGCTCCTGTATCTGCTGCTGTCGTCTTCTGTTGACAATGTGAGTGAATTATTTAATATTAAGATCTATCTACTTCTCACAAACATTTGTTTTCTTAGAAAAAGTTTATGAATGGGGGACCTTGGAAGGATGTCGGACGTCCATAGCGTGATGACAGAGGCACAGGAGGCGGCTTCCTTCGACGCTCATTGTGGCCTGCTAGGCGTCTTCGGCAACTGCGTTTTCCTTGGTCAAATTCAGGCAACTGGTGGAACCTGTCCACAAATTTACTCAGAAAAGCAGGAAGAAGTTTGTTAATCATGGAAAAATACAAATCTTTCAGACATTCAGATATTTGAGAACATCATGTAAAGCTAAGAAAACAGTTGATGAAATTCATTTGATTGTACTTAAGCCTTCTAAAAATCAAAGTACAGATGGCTGTTAGAACCAGCATGAACTATATAGCTGGGTTTGGGACCAAATAAATTTGGTTACTTGTAGGTTTTTTGCACCAGTTTTTCTGACTGCGAAGAAATGAAGGAGCTTCACCTACATTTCAACTATTAGGTTTGCGAACTGAGATGTTTATAAGATGCACACATTGGCTCAAAATGGATTTTCATGTACCAGTAAAATGCTAGTCAATCTGTCATTCCACAAAGAATTTTCACCTTTTCACACAACTCATCAGAACATCATGAACCATCACTAATTTCATTCAGTGGTTCATCATGTTTTAAATAACTTAATTGAATAATGAGGTAATAGCAATTACATTGAAGAAACTATCAGGCATTTATAATTATAGGGTGGAGCCAATTCATTTGAAGAAATTGTCAGTAAATCAAAGTAGTTGCAACATCAAGTTCTCAAAAAGATCAAGTTAAATACAACATTCTGTATATCTTTCAGCAGAAAGAGTCACTTTAAGGATATATGGACCACAGGTTGCAGATGAATTTAATGGCACTGATTCAAAATAAAATATCCTTAAAATTCTCTATTAAGCCTTCATCTAAACGTACGCATAGACAAACGGGCGTCGTTGAACCACATATCTTAATGTAGATTAGATGAATTAGCAAACATGCCAGTAATACTTTTGCAGAAAACATGAGTCCAAAAATGGATGTATCTATCTTGAGTTCACTTGAAAAGACTTTTGCCTTTCCAGCAACGAATCACCACACAAATTGACAACACATGAGCTTAATTTTCTTAAGCAGATCCTGCATTATCAACCTAAGAAAACATCTACACTTGAGTTTATGGGAAAAGCCTAATGCAATTCCAACTTCAAAACTAAACCAAAATACCAAAAATTCAGAAATAGAGTTCAAATTATAAACACAAGAAGGAAGAAAAATTAAAAAACAGATTGTTATCACTTCAATACAACAGTAAATAAAACCCCCAAAACAAAAGCCACCAAAAGAATAGACAAAGAAAAAGCACAGAGCAGAGCTTCACAACCACAAGATGTTCAAACAGCACAATCATAATCAGAGTCCAAAAAATTCCTCACATATGAATCATTCAAAAAGCAATCACAACCACAAGAAAGCAAACATACAGGTAAATCAATCAATAGAAAACCCTAAACAAGAAACAAATATTTACACATTGAAGCAAAATAATCAAGATTCAGAAATGAAAAGAAAGACAAACTGACCTGCTGCACTGCTGGCAGAACCTCTGCTCAAGGCCAGCAACAATCACCATGGGAGACTTAGAGTGCATGCCACAAACCTTGTGCCTGGAATAGTAAGCCTTGGCATCACTCAAATCCACCTTGCAACCTTCAACCTGACACCTTGGTGGCTCCTGCTGCTGTACCACCCCCTTCCCCTTCTTTGAAGGCTTCTCTGAGGAAGAGGAGGAGCTTGAATCCATGTCCATTCCACTACTCATTCATGGCCTATGAGAAAGGAAGCACAAAGGGGAGGAAGGAGACTAGTGGGGTTCCAGTGGACACAAAACAGTGAGACGGGAAAGAAAGGCAGACAAAGATGCCAGCTTTGGTCAGTGTACTCCCAAAGAGGGCAGTAAATGGACAAGTCTTGTTTCTTACCATATTTTTAATTTTTAAGTATTATTTATGCATGAACAGTGGACATACGTGAGAATGATGGATCATGAAGGTTTAGTTTTCGGTTAAACAAAGGGTAGCTAGTTTGCTGTTTTTAGGCATTTTCTTGTATGTTTTTAAGTGTTCTTTGATTTGGTTTTGAGAATTTTGAGGTTTGTGGAGAGCCTGCAGGTGGGCTTTGTGAAGCATGCCAAGATGTTGCCCTTTTTTCTCTTATTTATTTAGGATAATGCTTGACAAGATGTGTGAGAAAGAGATTGGTGCTGAGAATCTTTTTTGAGTTATTTGGGAGACTTTCTGGGACATTGTGCCTTTTTTTTATTTTTCTTTTTTTGGGGGGCTGTGCTTCTTGGAAATTGGACTTGCAAATCTGGTAGACAAAACCCTAACCCTAAACACTATCCAAACAATCATATATAAATCATGGTGCATCAAATCTCTACATGCAAGGCAGGCATTCATGTCTGAGCTTCAACAAAGAACACAAAAGACTTGATCAAAGAGTAAAACTCAATCAGATTGAATGTTTGATGTCAACTTTTTTCTGCAGAAAAATTCATCACCTCTGAAATTCTCTTGTCTGAAAACTTGAGCATTTGCCCTTTCATTTCTATCGCTGAACATAAAAAACTTTGAATTGAAATAAGGCCAACTTAGTGTTTCAGCAGAGCATCCTGTTAGATGTATTATACATATATTTATACGTGCTCTTTTCTTGTATACATATACATCTACAGTACCGTATAAGGTACTAGATTTTCCTATATGTACATCATCATCATTATTGAAAGATTAATAAGATGAATTATTCCTAACATGGTATCAGAGCTTTAGATCCTTCCGGCAACCGACGCCGGCCATCTCTCTCCGGCTGCAGCATCTTTTCCCGGCAGCCTCACTCCTTCTTCCGGCTCCTCTCCTCGCTGCTCCCCGTCTCCTCTAATCTCCCGGCAGTCCCCCCCCCCCGTTTCTCTGCTTCTCTGTCTCTCTTCTCACCGGCCAGCCCACTCTACCACGCCACCCGCCATCAGCTCCGCCACCAGCCACCCGGCAGCTCCCCTGCCTCCTCCTCCCCACCGGCCTCCTTCCCCGCAGCCCCCCCAACTCTCGCCACCCCGCAGCCTCCCCCCCACCTCCTTCCCCACCGCTCCCCTACCCCATATCCCGACCCCCCTCTCCCACGGCTTCCCCGAACCCTACAAAGAACCCCTCCTCCCCCGAACCCCGCAGCCCCCCCCCCGCCCCCCCCCGATTATCTTTCGACTGCCTCTTCTTCTCCTCCGGCGAACCTCGGTCAGTGTGCCGATCCAAGTTCCCACACATGTGGCTTTTCTTTCCCGTGCTCTGTGATGTTTCTCCATTATAAGATGCTGTCTGGAATCTTGTTTTGATTCCAGACAAGCACATATATATATATAAAAAGTCCCGGACTTTCGGCTTCGCAATTTTCAACATCGGAATTCCCAAATCAAAGCAGATAGTCATGTGTCACTCTTGTGGCATACCGAGCCACTCTCAACATAATTATGGGACAAAGCAACGTGGACTTCAGCACGCTCCTCCCCCTACTTTTACCACAACTTCCAATCCTCTTCAGCATTTATCTACTCTAGAATCTCCTGCTCCGTTATCTTCTGCGGATCAACATTTGATAGCGATGTTCCGCCAGTTCCAGCAGTCCTATTTGGCAGACCCATCTACTGGTCATGCGATTTCGGCTCAGGTCTCTTCATCTACTTCAAGTAGCTCCTGTCCTCTTTGGCTTCTTGACTCTGGTGCTTCTCTCCACATGACCCATGATGCTACTTATCTTCATCATTCTAATTCATCACCTCTTGTCTCTCATGTTCGCATTGCTGATGGTACACTCCTTCCTATTTCCTCTACTGGCCATCTTTCATCAAGTGCTTTCTCTGTTCCTTCTGTTTCTTATGTTCCTTCATTATCTATGAATCTTATGTCTGTTAGCCAGCTTACCAATTATGATTGTGAAGTTATTTTTTGACCGTACCTCTTGTCGTGTGCAGGATCGTAGTGGGGATGTAATTGGAACGGGTCGTCGTCATAATGGAGTTTATGTGCTAGATTCCCTTCGTCTTACATCTCTAGGTACATCTCTTCCTCATTGTAATGCGGCTGTTATATCTCATCATTTATGGCATCATCGTCTTGGTCACTTATCTTCCTTCCGTATGTCCTCTCTTGTTCGTCATGGACTCTTAGGGTCTGTCTCCGCTCTTTCTGATGTTGTCTGTTTTGGTTGTAAACTTGGCAAACAACTACAACGTCCTTATCCTCCTAGTGTTTTTCAGACTACTGCTCCCTTTGAACTCATACACTCTGATGTATGGGGTCCCGCTCCCTTTGTTTCTAAAGGAGGTAATCGTTATTATGTTATTTTTATTGATGACTACATCCGCTTCACTTGGATTTACTTCATGCATCATGCTTCCTCCTAGTGTTTCCAACCTGTACATACCTTACACATTAAGATAACACATTCAGTTTGAGTATCAGAAACCTGAGATTCATGCTGACTCTTGCCGGGCAGAGCCTGCCGGTGACATGGACGCGTTCAAATGTAGGCCGAGTAATCGGTGGACCCTCTGATTTGCAGGCATCTCGATGAATATCAGAAAAATGTTTGCAGTCCAGATCTGATGACTTCAGTATCTTCCCTTTTTGCAGTTACCATGAACAAATATTGGCTGGACATTGTAATAAGTTTCTGATGAGAATATTGTAAACCTTGTAACTGCACAAATTTCACTGATCGAGAACATATGTTATGATACTTCTCACCCGTTTGAATTCTGCTATAAAATGAAATAAGCTGGAAAATGTCAGAAATGTACATCAAAATATTCGATAGTTGATGCAAGTCAACACAAACATAGTTTCTGAAAACAAAGGAAAAAGCGCAACTTGAGTCACAGAAATGAAAGCACACTAATCAGATGGAATTCTTTAGTATTGTATTTTTACAATGCTGTAAAAAGTTTATCCTGAATTTTGGATTGATTCAAACTTGATATTGGACAGTATCCACTTACCTCCAAGAGGCTGGATGTTAAGCTAAACAAAGCTCACATAAATAGAAGGATAAACAAGAATATGTATATATATGATGCTTTTATGAATTCAAGTTATCAGGAAAACATATAATCCGGCAGAACAAGAAATTTGGCAAGAAGCCAAATATATAAATTACCTTCTACATGAACTGATTCTTCCAATAAGAGTGAAGAAGTATATTAAGTATTAAAACAGAATAAAAGATTTAACAAGTGGAAGTTAATGACGGAGTTATCATCCAACTGAATATATAAGCTATTGTGAATGACCAAAATCAGTAAGTCCGATACAAGATAAATGTATTTCCCAGACACTCAGATTAAAATGCTCTGAACACTTCAAGAAGTTTTATATGTATAGTCAAGGACAAGATGGAAGGGTTTTAGAGAGACAGATCTTTCAAAATTTTAATTCTATAGTTGAACCAAATAATAATAATTACATTAGTTCGCAAGTGAAAAATAAAAATAAATCATTATTGTACCAAAATATATACAAGTGCCAAACATGATATGCTGTCAAAAAACTAGACAGAATGAGTTCTGTTCTGGAAAGCTGCAATATTTTTTATAATGGTGACTCAACGTAAGTTTTATTCACATTAAGAAAACAGACGATCAATGTGAAGATCAATGCAATGTTAGGCATAATTTAACAACGCATCTCACCAATAAAAATACACGCAAAAATAAAAAAGCTAAAATATAGCAGTGTATCATACAACAGACTTTGAGTATTGATGAAGGATCGTGCTTAAATGCAATAATTTTCATAATGGTGACTCAATGTAATGTTGTTCACACCAATAAAACAGATATTCAATGTGAAGATTAATGCAACCAAAATTTAACAATGCCATCCACATATCAAAGTACATGCAAAATAAAAAGCTGATATAGCAGTGTACCATACAACAATGTTCGAGTATTCAAGAGCATCAAGCTTAAATGCAATATTTTTTATTATGGTCGGTCACTCAACATAGTTTTGTTCACACGAAGAAAACAGATGTTTAATGTGAAGATTAATGCAGTGTTGGGGATAATTTAATGATGCAGTTCACCTATCAAAGTATATGCAAAGCCAGAAAAGCTGACATGGTAGTGTATTCCATACAATAGAGTTTTGAATGTTGGTCGAGCATCATGCTTAAATGCTTCCAATATGCAAAATTTGGAGAACAAACTTAGAAATAATGGAGCATTGATTAATGCCAAGATGAGAAGATAATACCTTAAGTAATGGACTCCATTTCAATTTCTATCGTTCCACCTTTCCATCTTTCCGTCTTTCCCAATATGTTTCCTTTCATTTATGATATGTTTCAAAAAATAAAAAGACTCTCCATACAGCATAACCGTGATAACCAGCAGTTGCTACTGTCATCTTAAACTTCACAAAAACTGCACATCCAGAGAAAGGTCGGAGAAAAGGCTTGGTGATATAACTTGCTGACAAAAATGAGTTCTTCCATCTTTCATATTGTGATTTACCTCTTACTTTGTAAGGCATAAACAAAATAAGCCAAAAAACCTTGACTTAATTTGTTGGTGATATCAAACAAATATCAAGAATGTAACCCTAGGAGTACTAGTTTAGAAGATCAAAGAAATGCAACCATATGAGGCCCCCTCAAGGACACACATACATTTTAGTCCCTTTGGTTTTTGCAAAAGGTAAAGCGTTACTGTCTATATGTACAAGCATAAAACTGAACAGATACAGAACAATACACATAGGAAATGAGAAATCAAAGGATTTCCTGATGTATTGATGCTGTCAGCAGAGAGGAGAATAGAGAAGAACACAGAATAAGTAAAGCAATGAAAGCATCAAATCTTTATGTTTGAAAAATAATCAGCACTAATTTGAGTAAATATTCTCTCACTCTCACTCTCTCTCTCTCTCTCTCTCTCTCTATATATATATATATATATACATATATATAAAGATGTGCATATGACAGTATCCTCATGAGAGGCAGGACAGAAGAACAAGAAATTACAAAAAGATAAAACCAAATCCTCAACTTATCATAACTAAAATATGAAACGGTCATGTAATATGATGAAACAAATAGCTTATGCAATGAAGAAGAATAGCATCTACTCATCGCAAAATAGGTATAAAAAATTAAGCTGATGCAAATATTTAATGCTAACTTTGCGGTTCCAGGGAAGACAATAAATCAGTATGGCCAGCCCCTAGCCTTGCAGTTTAAGTTAACTACCAACAAGAAAACGGAAAAACTAAAAGACAACGAAGTGCAGAATTGAGAAGCAAAATTGATGTTGAGATTTGTATAATCATCTGTCCAGAAAAGGAGACAACCATCAAGAACTGGCCATCAGAAATCTCATTTGCATTCAACTACTGCTTCAGCAGCGCGCCTAGGCTTGCTCTTACGGCGGTTTCCATTTTGACGAAAACCATTAGGCTTAGCGGAATCCCCAATGCCAGATTTAGCACCGGCTCCATTGTCATCTAAAGCAGAGTCAGAGCTTTCTTTCACTGGTTGTCGCTTCCGCTTCCTCCCATTCTCCACCACCGCGCCTTTCAACCCTTTGTTTGGGATGCTTGACTTAATGTCATCCCCTTCTGCTTCCTCTTCTTCGGTCTTTTCATTATCCTCCTCATCAGCGTCATCTTTCAATGGCTTTTGTGGCCTTCCCCTTCTCTTATATGCAGGAAGGGGCTCTTCCCCACCACTCCCTGGATCCTCATAACTAGTGACAACAGATAACTTCTTTCCCTTACCTCTGCCTCTTCCCATTAACACAGACCTTCCCAGTCACAGTAGCCAAAGAAAACTAAAAAACCTGTTATTCAGAGGAAGTGAAATCTTGGGATGAATCCTACAACTTTGCTTGCATATAAAGCATAGGTGTGATTTCATAATGAACTGACAGATGAACTGAAAAGCCAATAGAAACTTTAGAAGTACACTGAATATGGAGGAAACAAGACATTACTTATCTCTGTGACACAGATATTTAATAAAGAAAAGATGCAAAGTTAAGATCCAGATGCTTCTTTATGCGAAATACGATTAAATGATCAACAATACCAAGTAATACTGAAAAGATCCTAAGATGATCTTGAGAAAACAACCCAAGATATAGAGAGGAAAAACTATTCTTGAGAGAAGAAAACCAGATGTATATATTTTTTTAAAACGGAAGAAGTATTCCAATAACTCCAAGTAAACATGAAAAAGATTCAAGCTTTATCAGCATCAGGATTGAATCCATAAATACTCAAACCTCATTACCTAAAAGGAAACTAGAACTGAACACAAACATTGGATAACATCCATAGAAGTACTTCCACCCAACCAAAGCATGGAAATCCAACACAAGCAAAATCCCAAAACTTCATCTTTCAACTAAGAAGAATCAAATCTTCACACAAACAAAGGCACCTCCTTTCCCACCAACAAGCACAAATCCATACCCAAATCCCTCAAAACAATACAAAAGGAAAGTAAATACCATGATTTCCAACCGACCTCTTTCAAAGGATCACTCTTTCACCACTGCCCCAATCTGCCCATTCCTCCAAACATAGCTTTGGCACTCTAAAGATGGGATCTTTGATTGAAACAAAGAAGAACCGGATCAGATAAACAAACACACAAACCAAGAGAAAGAGAAAAAGAGAGAGAGAGAGAGAGAGAGAGAGAGAGAGAGAGAGAGAGAGATGAGTCACAGATTTGAGCAAGTATGAAATGAATGAAGGATTGCAAACTCTTTCATGATTCCAGAGAAGAAAGAAAGCAAAGAAGTGATAAAACAAACGGAGCAGCAGGACACCAAGGTGGAGTAAATGGTGTGCAATGTTGAGAGAGGAGAGAGAGAGAGAGAGAGAGATTTCAATGGTTTTATTTGCCAAAACTAGAATAGCTTTTTTTTTAATATGCAATTAAACAATGTACTTGAATGCAATTCAATGTATTAAATTTTATTTTATTTTCTTTGTATTTTCTTTCAGATACATTGACGGAAATACCGTCATAACCAGTTATTTGCCATTGGTCCCACAATGTTGACCAAAGATAGACAGCGAAATTTACGGCCTTCACCTTTATGACAATGCTGTCAAGGGCAAAATGGTCTTCTGATGATTTATTTGCTATTTTTTTATGAAATTTCTATATCATGATCCTGCTTCCCAGAACGCGCTTCCTGAGAATGCGCCAGTGTCACGGATTACCATAACAGAATTTCATATTTTTGCTAATCCATCTTTTTTAATATATATATATATATATATATATATATTTACATCCTCTATGGACGTCCATAGATAAAAAATCTGTGGTTGTCCATCATTAGGATCCAACGGCCGATATTGATTACTATACAATATAGTAACTACTGTACATTTATTGTTCATCAATGTTAACCGTTGGATCTATATCCAACGGCTAATGATGGACATCCATAGAGTTTTTATCTATGGGCGTCCATAAAGAATTGATCCTCATATATATATATGAGGAGAGAGAAAAAATAATGTGTGTTTGATTCACAGAATAACAATGATAATGGAAATGAAGAGTAGTTTAGTTTGTGGTAATAAGATATTACTAATAAAAATAGTAATGTTATATGATGGGAAATGTTGTAGTAATTTGATATTGAAAAGTCATATTAATGGAAATAGTTTATTACACTGTTTGGTTGGATATCGTAATCAATTTGATAAAGTATGAAAATTTCAAAAATACCCTTCAACCTTAAAAAAATCTACTCATCCAAATTATACACATATAGACTATATATATATAGATTATATTTATTAAATAATATCTATTGATTTAGAATCTTGGTATAGATTTGTTTTTAGTATATCTGACTTATTTGAAATTCAAATAAAAATGGTTTTTGTACAATCAAGTAAGAAATTTTCTATACGTTAGAAAGCTAAAAATTAGATCTATAACTTTGTTATTTATGAATTTACTTATGCTGTGTTTGATTGGCAACATAGAAAATGGGTGGAAAAGAAAATTTTTCCACGAAAAATTTTTCCGTGGAAAATGAAAAATAGCCGTTTGATTGACATTATTTTTTAAGCTAGAAAATCAAAATTTCCCCTTGTAAAATGAAAAAATTAGCCATCCCATGTTATTTTTTCACATAACCCCCTACGTTTTCCATGGAAAACTTTTCCCATGGTGAAGGTAGGAAAAGTTTTCCTTGTTTTGATGGAAAATAGGGTCATGTAACAACATAAGAGGAAAAAGTTTCCATGAAAAATTTTGACAAACAAGCAGTCTATTTAGTTGGAAAATGGCATGTGGAAAATTTTTCCATGAAAAAAATGTGCAATCAAACACAGCCTTAATTCAAAATGGCCCAATGAGCAAATCATTTGACATAATTCAGCATTTGCTCTTAAAAGTGTATTCGGGTCTTCTTTATTCCTTGTGTTTTCTCCTCTTTTTTATCCTTAGTTCATACTTCAAAACAAAGAATCAAAAATTAAATTAAAGTATTAATTTATTCAATAACTCTTAAACATTAAATTTTAGTAAGAATAATAAAATGCAGTTTTTCTATCTCATGCACAAAAGAACATATTTTTACTTTTTTTTTTCTATGATAAACTAATATAAACCTTAGAATCAACCTCAAACTGATACACAAACTTTGAAATTATAGCTCTATTTCATGAAGTTATTACGGCCATTGCTGCTTTTGCTTTAAAAAATTATCAACAAAATTCATAAGCTTGGTAGCCTGCTAAGCTATCTACTAGAAATATTTGTTATCGAAGAATTTCAATGTAATTCAAAAATTAATGGTTGCCAATTAAACAAATATTTCAAAATCCTATTTAATGAAATAAAAGGATGAAAAGTTAATATCATAATTGCAAATATGGAAGTATTTAAAATATACTTTTTTAATATAACTTTTAAAAAAATTCAATAATCCTTTTCAAAAGTAATTATAATAGAGTTCTAGAAAATATTATGTATAGATACATATGAAAAGGGATCAACACAAAAAATATCAAAGGCCGTAAAAAAACGAAACAAATTAATCGATACTTTTATAATTTTTCAAACAAATTAATAGTAATTACAAGTATCTAAAAGCTAAACTTTTTGTGCCCCAATTCTTTTCAACATGATAGACTTGAGTTAGAATATCAAATATTCTGTTTTTTCATTTTTATGTCCGAAGTTAGAAAGACTGAGCCTATTATTATTTCAGTACAATCAACTTGGTGTTAAAGTAATTTATTTTTTTCAAAGATTCATATTGATATATTTAATTTATTAAATTAATTAATTATAACATAATTGATTTGGAGACTAAAATGTGTTAAAAGTAGCTTGCCTTTTGTTTTTGGTAAAACAAGGCCAAAAGTCACAGTATTAAACATCAAATAGAAACAAATTATTATTTTTTGAATAATGCCAATATAAAACCTAAAAAGCATTTCAAAATATACAAGCGACAATAATCATATGAGCAATGCTATATATTACTAACAACTTACCAGAAATGACCACCCGAATGACGTGGCAGCTGACGTGGCGCCACATCAGCGGCTACTCTCTCTCCCAATCAGCATAAGTGGGAATAAAAAAAAATCTGAAAAATTAAGGAAACCCTAAAACCCTCTCCCCACCCTCGCCAGCCCCCCGCACCCGCCCTCGCCGTCGCATCACCGTGGTCGTCCCCGGTCCTCTCTCTCGCGTCGCCGCCCAGCCCGCTCTCTCACCGTCGCCGTCCCCGGCCCTCGTCATAGCCGTGCCCGACCCCCTCTCTCACCAAAACAAATTCCACAACCCACTCTCTTGGCAGGATCTGGTGGTGAAGAATCCGGCGATCGTCATCGGATTTGATAATGTTGTGAATTTGATGTAGGAGGAGTACAACAAGCAGAGGTTGCATTTTAGGTGTGCTTTTCAGTTTCTTGCTTTGCATTTCCTTAGTTTCATGTTTTATTGTTTTGTTTGGTTTTGAGGACATGAATAACTTTTTTGTCCCTTCTTTTTCATTGTGTTTTTTTTTTCTGAATTCTCTGAACTGAAGCTATCATGGTTTATTTCTTGGATTCTCTGAGCTGATGATATAAGAGATTTGAATGGAGATATGAATATGGGAGTTTATTATTATGCATAGAGATTTGACTATGTATACTGCCCTTTTACTTAGTTTTTCTTTCAATTTTCATTTCCCAATTCCTTCAGCTCAAATATGTGATGAAAATTCTCCTACTAATTAAACATGCACCTTTTCTTATATTTATTAATTTATTCATATCCATTAGGCATTCCTTGAGCTGGATATGCCTTCATATTTAACCAAGTTTAGCATGGTAAATAAGTCCAATAAATCCTCCGACAATTTATCCTCTTCATGCACTTAGGCTTATTTTTAACTTTTATTTGCATTTCTTAATATATTGGGAGTATGCATTCTTGTGCACATTAGTTATTGGGTTAAACAAAAGCATACTTTGTATCTCTTTTCCAGGAAAAGGAAGCTGAAGATGCAAAATCAGTTATTGCAACACTGAAAAGTAAAGGCATAACTTCAATTGGTCCAGCAGGCTTCTGTTGGGGAGGTGCATTTCTTCCTCATTATATTATCCATCACGACATCACCTTACAAATATAATGTGCAATTTTTATGCATTATATGTTGATATATATATTATTTAATCCATCATTATAAAAAATTTGGACAATGAAGCTTAGTAATATAGCAAAGCAAAGTAATACAGCATGACTGTATTGATGTGTTTAGTTATATTACATCATATTAAAAAATTTGGATAACTGTATTGATGTGTTTAGTTATATTATAAAGCAAAGTAATATAGCATGACTAAAATAACTTTGCTTTGAATAATGTATTAATTATATTAAAATATTTAAAAAAAATTTTAATCAAAATAGATCTACAAAATCAAGAAGAATATGGTGGAATTGGAACATGTGTCTCCTGAACCGAGCAAAAATGGGACAAAAGTTGGATCTTCTTCTGTGGAAATACTGAACAAAGAGAAAGAAAAATTATTACAACCGGAGGACTCACTCCATCGAAAAGTTGTTCCCACCGCAGTTGTGATCTCGCAGTTGTCAATTCAAATGGGCCAATATCTACATATCAGGTGACAGATATTTTCAGAGGCAAAGAAGGCCGACTTAGAAAAGAAATGGTATTCACTGTTTACCATAATGAAATTGAATTTGACACCAAGTGCTCATGCCGTTTATTTGAGTTTAGAGGAATTATTTGCAAGCATATATGCAAGGTGTTCATTAAGAAAAATGTGAAAGACATTCCATCTCAATATATTTTACCCCGTTGGAGAAAGGATATCAAGCGCAGACATACTTATCTGATGAATTGCTATGATGACACAGAAACTTGCGAGCAGAAAGTGCGATACAACAGCTTATGCACTTATTTTTCCAAGGCTGCTGAAATTGGAATACAATCCATTGAGAAATATAAATTTTTAATGAACTGCGTTGATGGGGCATTAGAGAAGCTGATGGATAATACAATTTCTTGGGAGAGTCATTAGGAGCAACTTGTACCACCGGTTTTGTCGGAAGAAAATTATGAACAACACCAAGCAACATCTTCAACTGCGAAATTTCGAACTCCTTTAAAAGCTCGGAGTAAGGGTCGACCTCCAACAAAAAGGAAGAAGACAAAAGTTGAAGAAATAATCATTAAAAACAAGAGAAAGGTAATCATGTTTTACATTAATTTTTACAAGTTTTCTAAATAATTTCAGGTCTAACTTCATTTTTTATTTTGTAGAAAAATCAAACAAAGGGAAATGCAGAACCTGTAAATGACGATTGTACTCAAGAAAGTGTGGTAATGTTTCGAACTTAACATTCATGTTTGTTATGGTATTTCACATAATTTTCTAATACAATACCATCATTATTTTCTATGAAGGTTATTGGGAATACCTTTCCATGCACATTGAATATGCATGTTGATAGTTTCAATTTGCAAAATATAGGCATTGATAGTTTATCACAGGTAACTAAAAATGAAGCCTACTTGATATGTGATTTCAGTTATATAATGCCTTTCTTCCAAAATTGAAGATTTATATTTATTGTTCATTGTCTTTGTTCAGATTGGATCACATAAGGGGTTTGGTCATGTTCTTTTTGCTGGGGATGGTGTTACTGATTGTGTATCAAAAAGAACTGCTGAATTTCTTGGCCATGAGGTACTTCAAATTAAAAGCTTTTAGAAATTTGAATTGTATTCAATTGTAATTACAGTGCAACTCATGCTTTGTTATTCTTGCAGGATATTATATCTACACAAGATTCACTGATCAAGTGATTGCCCTGTGTGACTTATTCCACATAAACTGCACCTAATTTTTGTTGCCATCTTACATTATTCTTGGAGACATGGTTGCACCTCTTGGGATTGCTATGTATTATTCTCATCTTAAATATTTATTGACTTAAAAAAAAAGAACTTTTCATCTTATCTGATGTTTACCATTTTTGACTTAAAGTTTTTCAAGTTTCAATTCAATTACTGAGTTCAAGTGATGAATTCTGGTGCCGTTCTACTGCATATAATTTTTTGGGTTTATAATGGCTGATTTCCATGTTCTCCTGATGCAAAAGACAAAGTTTTGTAGGGCATATATGGTTGTTTTTTGTTATCACTTTAACATGATTAGCTACCAATGATCACAAGATGCAGCCAAATGAAGTATCTCTTCCAACAAGATTTGCTGGCATCCATTTGAAGATACACAAACCAATGCGTTCATCTTTGCAAACATATAGTTGTTACAAGTAATACATTTTTTTAACAAGAAATTTAACATAAGCTAGTCTGTTGACAACTACCAAAATTCTCAACTGGCATCACAAGTGTATAAAATAAATATAAAATAAACATAACCATATTACAATAAAAAAAGGCATCCCAAAATACATTTCTCACTTTCAGTGAGGATGATCAACTAGCAATCAAGAAAAAGATTCCATTCTAAGCAGTGGACTTTCTAATGATTTCCAGTAAACAGATGTGGGTAGCAAATTTGGTGATCCTTGCCATGTCTCAGTTATTGTCAATGCCAAGTGCACACCTCATGAAACTGGGAAACCAATCCAAGGACGCTACATGTTAATTTGGTCAATAGATTTCTCCTCCACAATTGCTTTCTCTAAACTTGCGATGTACGTGATGTAAATGGTCCACATGACAAGAAAAGGAAATCAAATCTCCATGCTCTTCTCCATTCTCCTCTTCTCTTAGCTTCTTCTACTCTCATTTTTTGCCTGCAGTTTTTTGCCTGCAGGACCATAAGAGATGAATGGCAAACAAACTTCTAATAAACTCCCATATTCATATCTCTATGCACAATAGTAACTGAATGGCAAACAAACTTGTAATAAACTCCCACAAGGGCCAAAAGTGAGTGATAGCATGTACTAATCAATTAATGCTAGTTCTTGGTTCTTTTAAGAGTTGTTCTCCTTCCGAATAATTTAGGATATAGGCTAAATTTAGTCTTGTAAACAATTACTCATAGAATGTTATGCTCAACAACATTTGTGTAAGAATTTCCACTCCTTGTAAACAACAAATGATCAAATGGGAAAAAACCAAATCCAGTATCTTAAATGCAGGGTTTCATAGCGAGCAATTACACACAAGAAAAACAACCAAATACATGATAGGGCATAAAATAATCCTGCATTCATATGGTTGGTAAAAGGGCAGTATACAGAGTCACATATTTGAGTTGAAGGAATTGGGAAATGAAAATTGAAAGAAAAACTAAGTAAAAGGGCAGTATACAGAGTCAAATCTTTATGCACAATAATAAACTCCCATATTCATATCTCCATTCAAATCTCTTGTATGATCAGCTCAGAGAATCCAAAAAGTAAACTATGATAACAACAATTCAGAGAATTAAAAAAAAAACACAATGAAACAGAAGGGACAAAAAGGTTATTCATGTCCTCAATACCAAACAAAACAATAAAACATGAAACTAAGGAAATGCAAAGCAAGAAACTGAGAAGCACACCTAAAATGCAACCTTTGCTTGTTCTGCTCCTCCTACATCAAATCCACAACATTATCAAAACTATTCCATACTAAACAATCAACAATTAATTAGGGTACAGATAGATTACCTCAAACTGTCAATGGTCAACAAATACATCAATTACTCTCCTTCCAAGAAAACCCACACGCAAACGTCCGATGATGATCGCCGGATTCGTCACCACCGTGTTCTAAAAAAAAAAAATAAGAGCAAACATTAGTTAAAATTCTCCCAAAAAAAAAATACCTGAAGAAAATAACCAAACGGCATAGAAGGAGAGATCGGAGAGAGTCAGGACAGCGAGAGATCAGAGGGGGCGAGGGACAGCGACGGCGAGGGAGGGGGATGAGGGGGTTGGGGAATTTGTTTTGGTGCGAGAGGGGGTCGGGCACGGCTATGACGAGGGCCGGGGACGGCGACGGTGAGAGAACGGGCGGCGACGGCGAGAGAGAGGACCGGGGACGACCACGGTGATGCGACGGCGAAGGCGGGTGCGGGGGTGGGGGGGGGGGCTCGCGAGGGTGGGGAGAGGGTTTTAGGGTTTCGTTAATTTTTCAGATTTTTTTTTATTCCCACTTATGCTGATTGGGAGAGAGAGTAGCCGCTGATGTGGCGCCACATCAGCGGCCACGTCATTCGGGTGGTCATTCCTGGTAAGCTGTTAGTAATATATAGCATTGGTCTAATCATATTACTTTTAGAAAAAAAAACAATAATTGCATGATCCATTGGTAGGCATAATAATAATAAAAAAATTATTTTCCCAATTAAATAAATTTAGATATATATGCTTACCTCAATTCACAAACCAAATTTACTCTTAAAATAAATAACTATAGACATATACAATAATACATGAAATAATATATGCCGTTACGTGTGACATTGATTTTTAACTTCTTATAACAAAAGACCAAAAAAAGATTTATAATATCAAATCCAAATAAAAAATGTTTTGATTGGAAAGTTAGTTCACTGTGATTGGAAAGTAAAAAGATAAAATGTGATAAAATAATTTTTATGCTCTTAACACAAATAAATAATATTATATTTTGAATATTATTCACTTTAATTATTATAATGAAATATTTAAACAGGATATCTCACTTTAATTAATATTTACTAGTATAATTAAATGCTTAGATTAATAAATGAGATTTTTAAAAAAAAATTAATTATAATTATGATGTCAATCACAATTGAATTAACCAACTAAAAATTGATAAACAACGATTCTCTCTAATTATAAATAACAACAAATAAAATGATATAAAAATTCTCAAAAATTGAGAAACATTTGGAGGAGTTTTGAGGTGTGGATGAAAACTTAAATAGTTTATAATATGCATACAAATATAATGATGGTACAATCTAGTGGGCAGAGTAGTCAAGAACATGATTGAGCCCTTAAAATAGATTAGAGATGAACACTAGTGCTATACAATTTGGTGAGAAAATTAGTCAAGAAATCATATAATCACAATAAGGGGACAAACAAGTATGATCACATTTTTATAGCGGTAAATGAAATAGTTACATAACCATTCGTCGAAGTTGAGTTTTCATTTCTACATATCTAACCATATGTTTGGGTGTAAGTAGCTTTAACAAGCCGTTTGAATAAAGACAAAAATAATAGTTACTTGGCAAAGATTATTGTTTCGATGAACAGTGCTGCAGGATTTCTGTTTTTTCTCGGCGAGAGTACTCAAAAATTGAAGATGAACATTGCCCCATCGTTAATCAGCCCATTAATCTCAAAAAATTACTTGAGTCAATAATATGGGCATTTTCATTAGTTGCTTCAAGAATTGCTTCATGAGCAGAGGTTTTAGCTATTGACTTAAATCATGGAGCAACCATATCTATGAAACTTTGCAAAGTTTTAGATATTTGTTCCAATGATTGGTCCATAACAAAAACCTTTCCTCTTTTGATGTGTTTTTAAGGTAATACTCTTAGATTCTATAGGTAATGAAGCGGAAATGGATTCTTCTATGAGCATAAAAAACTCATCACTTAGCATTTGAAAGAAGTCCATGTCATCATTCAAATTAACATTCTCATGTAAATACTTGCTTGCTCCTCTTGGTAGCAAGTGCATTAATTATATCAAATAATTAAGTGTGTTAAAAAGGAGATGTTCATCCTACGAGGACTAGAAGAATTTATATTGGCTACTAGGGTATTATCTATTATGACAATCAATTAGGGTTTTTGAACTAAAACAAATAACGCTAAATCAAGAGCTAAATAATTGGAGAATAAGGAAAAGACAATCATCAAGAGAGGAGGTACCCAGGCATGAATCCTCCTTGGACCACAATTGTAATTGAACTCTATATTGGTTGAAAGTTAGATTGGTTTAGACAATGAAGACTCCTAGATTATGCTAATACCTTTATCACGGATACTTCTATCTAATCTCATACAAATATCGATTGAAATCTTTTTTTGAAAGAATCTTTATACTATTGCATTACACTTTATAAATTCCTCTATTAGATTAATAGTATCCTACTCTCTTATCCTAATCAGTAAATGTTATAAAACTGAATATTTACCGCCCCCTTCACCTATGCTACATCTAAATGTGATAATTCACGCATCAAAGCATACATAGATGATACACAAAACAAATTTGTATAAACCAATATAAAAATATTAAATTACAACTTCATCTTAGGGTTCTCCAATATATGAATACCTAAGGAATATAGTTTCTCAACCTGAGAAACTACGTCAAAGAAAATAATGTAAGACATCATAGAAAGCCTCCTTAAACTCCTAGCTTGGTTGATGAAATCTTCTCTGAGGAGACATGGTTCCCTCTTCAATCACGTTTTAGTGATGCCAATAATGCTACTTGATATTCCTGCCTTCAGTTCGCCTAAACCCTAATTATCACCCTCCAAAAAGATAGCGTAAAAGATTGATAAAAGACCACAAAAGTCCCCTCAAAGATTACACTTGGAAAAATCAAGGTCAAACAAGGCTAAACATGGTGGTGTTTAGGCCATTGTTTTCTTGCGATTTACATGGCCTCAAACAGATTTACAGGGTCATGTATATACTCATGTAACACTCAGGAAACTACTATAGTGATTTTAATATAGTACATGGCACATTTTACCAATGTAGATTCTAGAAGCTTTCATATTTTATTTGTCACGCCCAATCCCGTAGGACCGGCTACTCGACAATCATTGCGACAACCCGGGGCAAAGTTAACACTGCCTGACATTTGAGTTGCAGCAAGGCTTACAAACACTTGTGAAGAAATAGTTCTGAACAAAATTTCACTAGTTCAAATGTATGAAATATGAGACACAAGTTATTACAGAGGAAGTAACCAAACCTTAACCTGATAATAGGGTTCAATGAAACATGCTCGTCATGATTACAATAAGGTTTTCAAGAAATTAGACAAGCTTACAAGCCATGCATAAAGAGAGACAAATACACTAGTGGATCCATGTCTTTATACAATGTAACATGCTCAAGAAGCAACATACATAAGACTGAAATGAAGGGAAGTAGAAGATCACCAAGCACTTTGTTCAGCTGTGCACCATTATATGCTAAACCGTAGAAAAGATAGCGAGGGGGATGAGCAACCTAAGTTACTCAATAAGTGGTTTGGCATAGTTCTAAAGGAGTATAAAACCATTTCAAAAATATAATTAAGTAAATGTGCTCTCACAACCATAGTGAGCAAATAGTGTATACACACACATATATATATAAATCTCATACTCTTCCAAGCTTTGAATCTGCAAGCAATGAACCCACTTGATAAAACATTATTTCAAATAAGGTACGCGGAAAACATGTAAACAAGGAGGTGATGAGTGCATTTTATATCCATATTTTACATGCTTTATACCCATGTTTGGCTTGTCTTTTAGCATTTATTTTCCTTAGAAGAAGGACGCAAAGGCACTTTACATTATCCAACAAGCCGTGAGTGATAATTTATTCACTTGCATAAAAGGAGCTTCAACGGCAATGGAGGCGTAGGGGATTCTCCAGTCGGAGATACAAAGGTTGTCCAAACTTTCCATCGTTAAAGTTCAGAAGTTGAGACACGACTTTGAGATGATGCAAATAAAGCCAAACAAAGGAGTGCAGAGTTTTATCTCTAGAATTCAAACTATAGTGAACATTATTCGGTTTATGGAGAAGAAGTTCTGAAGAAGACGCTGGTGATAAAGGTGCTAAGGAGCTTGACTCTGAAGTACAACTATGTGGTAATGGTAATCACAGAGGCCAAGAATGTAACCAAGCTCACCTTGGAGGATCTCAGCAGCTCTCTGCAATTGTAAGAAGCTCGAATGATTTGCGATGATGAGAAACCTGAAGGTGCAGCACTCCAAGTAGAAGGCGAGATGTCTACATGCAAGGAAACGACAAAGGTGGCCATTCGAGGACAAAGTTATGGCTTCTCCCGTGGTAGAGGCTTCAACAGGGGAAGAGGAAAAGCTAGACATATTGACCAGAGAGGAGATCATGTGAACGAGAAGAGAGGAGTGAAGTGTTATAACTGCAAGCCTTTCGGGCATGTGAAGGAGAATTGCTGGTTCAAAGAGAAGGAAGCCACCGCTCCTAATGATGCTAAGAAAAAGAACTATTCATGGATAGAGGTGGTCTCGAACCATACCAGAAGGACATTTGAATTCTTGAAAGTGGGTGTTCGAACTACATGACCGGAGAAAAAGCTCTGTTTCAAGAGCTGAAAGAACTTGCAGTTGGATGGTGAGGCAAGGCATGATAAAATGCTTCAAGTGGCTGGAAAAGGTACTGTTCTATTAAACTTGAGTGACAGAAAGACCAGAACATTAAAGGATGTTCAGTATGTCCCTTTTTTGGCCATAATCTACTCAACATCGATCACTTGATCATGTCCAAGTTTACAGTCGGATTTGGAGATGACCAGTAATTGATCAAAGATAACAAAACCAGAGCTCAGGTGGCCCGTGTTCAAATGACCAAACAGCGGATGTTTGAACTTGAAGCTGGACAAGTAGGGACTGTGAACCTTGTAACTAAACATCTCACAAGTGCTTCTTTGTGGCACCGAAGGTATGGTTGCCTTCACTTTCAAGCTTTGTAGAATCTAAATCAGAGAAGCATGCCATAAATCAAGGAAAAAGTTGTGTGTGAAGGTTGCGCTCTCAGGAAGAAAGCAAAGATGTCATTCCCATATAAAGAAGCATGGAGAGCCTTGTCTCCACTAGAGCGCATACATGTTGATCTCTATAGGCCAATGGGAATGGAATCAATGGAAGGAAGCTTATGCTTACTTCTCTTTACTAATGATCATACACACGATATAGTTGGGTGTACTTTATTAAACTAAAATCTTAAGCATTTGAAGTTTTTCAGAAGTTCAAAGCAATGGTGGAGAAGAAGACTGGATTCACCTCAAAACTCTAAGAACTGATAGAGATGGAGAATTCACCTCAAGAGAATTGAATGAGTACTGTGAGTGCAATGGCATTCTCAGAGAGCTGACAGCTCCTTACACACCGGAACAAAACGGCATCACTGAATAGAAAAATAGGACTATCATCAAGATGGCCAGAAGCATGTTAAAGGCCACTGAACACCCGCATTCGATATGGGCAGAGGCTGTTCCAACAATCATGTACTTGCTGAACAGAGCACCAACCAAAGTTGTGCGTGATCATAAACCCTTCTAGGCTTTGACAAAGATTGAACCCTCAATATGTCATCTTCGAATATTTGGGAGCATAGCATATGCCATGATCAACTCTCATCACCGGAAGAAACTGGATTCCCAATCAGAGAAGTGTATCTTGGTAGGATACTGTTAGGAATCCAAAGCATACAAGCTTCTAAACCCTTTCACAAACAAGATACTAATAAGCAAGAAGATAGTCTTTGATGAAGAAGCACGGTGGGACTGAAGAAGGGACAAGATAGAGAAAGTCATGGTAGAATGATTGAACAAAGAGGAGTTTGAAGAAATTCAACCTCAGTCCGCTGAGAGAGAGCAAACAAATGGCATGGTTGAAGGTTCAGCGGAAGCTGAATCCTCCTCGGTAAACTCTCAAAGCCCCTTGGAGAATACAAAGAGACACAATGCACATAGGTACAAGTCTCTAGATGATATTTATAATTCTTGCTTGTTTGCGTACCTTGCTGCAAATCCTACCAACTATGAAGAAGTAGGCATGCAACCAGAATGGGAAGAAACAATAAGAGAAGAGATTAATTCAATTCTCAAAAACAAAACATGGAAGTTAAATGAACTTCCAGAGGGACAAAAATAATCAAGTCAAAATGGTTTTACAAAACCAAGCTCAACTCATATAGAAGCATTTATAGACGCAAGGCAAGGCTCGTTGCAAAGGGATACACCCAACGACAAGGCATAGACTTTGAAGAAACTTACGTTATTATCGCTCGTATGGAAACTATTTGAGTGTTTCTAGCCATTGTTGCTCAAAGAGGATGGACAATGTTCCAACTCGATGTCAAGTCTACATTCCTTAATGGAGAGCTCAAGGAAATGATGTTCGTTCAACAACCATAAGGCTTCACTGCGACTGGTCAAGAGAAGCTTGTGTGCAGGTCGAAGAAAGCCTTATATGGGCATCAATAGGCTCCACAAGCATGGTACACCAAGGTGGACAACCACTTTCTTCATCAAGGTTTCCAGAGAAGCGAGAACAAGTCAACACTATACAAGCTATATGATACTTGTCTGCTTATATGTAGATGATATTATCTACATGGGCTCTTCAACTAAAATAACAGAGGACTTCAAAAATCAGATGATGAAGCAATTTCAAATGACTGACTTAGGTGTCTTTCTTTACTTCTTTGGATTGGAAATTCACCAAGGAGAGAAGGAAATAATAGTCACATAGAGGAAGTATGCAGCTGACCTATTGAAGAAGCATGGGATGGTGAATTGTCGACCATTGACAACACCCATGAACACAAATGAAAGGTTATGGTAGCTTGGTGGAACTAAAGATGCAGATGTCACAAGGTTTAGAAGCATGGTGGGAGGTCTGATCTATCTCACCCACACTCGCTAGAATTTAGCGTTTGTTGTAAGTGTAGTTTTCCATTTCATGAGCCGCCCAACCATGCAACATCTTGGAGTCGTCAAACGTGTATTAAAATATGTAGCTAGGACATTGGACTGCGGGATTTGCTACACTATAGAGTGCTAACTCATGATGATCAGATATACAGATAGTGACTAGGCTGGCTCGATCAACGACAGGCGCAACACCTCTAGGAGTGTATTTTTGTTAGGTTCCAATGCAATTACGTGGTGTTCCAAGAAACAGGAAATCGTGGCACTCTCAACAATGGAGACTGAGTATATTGCAGCGTCCACATCAGCATGCAAAGGACTATGGCTTCGAAGATTGCTGGTTGATATGGGAGTGACTACGGAGGGAGCCATTCATATTCTATGTGATGACAAATTAGCTATCTTCATTGCTAAAAATCTAGCACTTCACAGCCGAACAAAGCACATAGGCATTAGGTTCCATTTCCTAAGAAACCTAATCACTGAAGGAGAAATTGGCATGAATTCTGTCATTCAGAGGAACATCTTGCAGACATCTTCACCAAAGCCCTGTCAGCACGAAAGCATCTCCATTGTCGGAACATGCTCGGAGTCTATAGCTCTCAATCAAGGGAGTGCGTTAAAACTGATTATGAAGTTGTTGACAATGAAGCTCTTTGATCTTAGGGTGGCTAAAATCATAACAAGGACCAAGGTGGAACGTGAGAAGATGATGAAGATGAAGCCCAGTTTTATACAATGTCATTGAGTGAATAGTGTAACCAAATTTAATTAAAACGGCTATACTACGTGCACGGACATTGTTTTGCTGGTTTATTTTGGAAACCTAGAACTATGTGCATGGTCTATATAAAGACCATGTAATGTATTGACAACCAAAGTCAAGTAGTTATAGAATTCAAACTTCAGCCTTCTCTTAAGCAGAGCTTGACTTCTCCCTCTTCTGTGCTTTCTCCTTCAACCTCTCTTCTAAGTATTTCCATCACTTCCTTCCTAAAAGAGTCTCTGGGTGGCTCCGGTGAGCTTGTTTCAACTAACGTCCGTAGAGAGTTTTGAGGTTATTGATGGCATCGAAGATAGGTTGGTTAATTAATTATATCAATTAGAATTACCGACCGAATGGTCTAAGGTTCAGCCAGTGGTTTCACTGCACTGAAACTCATTATGCAAAAGGCCGTTGAGCGCTTTGAGATAATCAATCATTCTTTGCATGCTATTGAAATGGGGGAAGAATAAAATGGAAGTCATGAGGGATATTTTAGATCAAACTCACTAAATCATTGTGATGATATGAAGAAAGGGATAGAATATGATAGTTCTGTGCGTGTGTGTGTGTGTGTGTGTGTGTGTGTGTGTGTGTAACTTTATTTGTGATAAGTGATTCAGTGCAGAATAATGAACCATCATAAGGCATGTTCCTAGTGGCTATGAGTTCTTGTTCTGTTTCCTTGCATTTGAATCATGTTCGATGGTGACAAGCCACTTGTCCTTTTTCCATCATTGCTCTTTTGTAGCAGCCCTGCAATATATATGCCATTTCAGTTTGTATCCAAATGGATGAGATAGATTGATAGAATGGCATCCTTGTAATAAACACCACTTAAATCAGTACTTGAAAGATAAAATTATGAAAAGTGGGGCAATGTTTGTGAAACTATTTTGACCATAATATTCACATCCATTCCAAAACGTGCAACTTGCAAAAAGCCATCAGAAGGTTCCCACTCCCACAACATCACTTCATCACTTCTCCTAATCCATATATTCATTTTTAGAGATAAGTTCAAAATACAGTTTACTTTTATCATAATTTCTGTACGTCTAGCAATTTCATTGTATGAATGTATAAGAAAACCAATGATTATATGTTTTTACCTATTTTGAGAACCTTATGAATAATTAAGAGTTAAAGATGATAAAGTTGTTTTATAGCTTAATCATGAATTTTTTGTCTACCTTATGAAGCAATCTCATTGCATGACTGCATACGAAAACACTTGATTACTTTTAACTATTTTGAGAACCTCATGTTGGGTCCAGCCCATTGTGGTGGGCCTATTGTGGTGGGTTGTAATAAGATTGGGATTCAGCCCAAGTTGAAAAAAAAAATGAAGCTATGTCATTATAAAGGGATCATTGTTGAGATTAGTGTGGGTGAGAATGTGGAAATTCGACCTTTTTCGCTTCTTTTGTGGTTTGGTTTATTGTTTAGGATCTTAGTTAAGGCTCTTTTTAGAGTAGAAAAGAGGAGGAAAAACCTTTGGGGAAAGAGCTTTTAAGTAGAGGGTGTAAGGCATCAAAATGCCGCAAGAACCCTCCAAAAACAGGGGGCCTTGCAGCCTCCCATGCGGGCCGTATGGGAGGCCCCAAGGGGCCATGCGGCCCCCCTTGCGGACGCATGGCCGCCCACAAGGGGCCTTGCGGGCGGCCATGCACCCGCAAGGGAACCTGCGAGCCCTCCCGTGCTTTGAGTTTATAAATACCCGATTTGAAAATCAAAGGGCCTTCATAAGACCCATTTTCCCTCTCTTTTTCTCCCCATCTTGAATCCTCATTCTCCCCTCTATTAGATCTTCATTCTTGAGCTCCAAGAAAGAAAAATGGTGGTGATCTCTCCCTCTCCTCCATTGATGATGTTTCCCCTCTAGATCTAGCAAAGTTTAAGGTGAGTTTTCTTATCTTCTTCAATTTCTTGTTCTTTTATTCAATTCTCTATAGATCCATGAAGGAAAAGTGTGGATCTAGTATAGATCCAATGTTTGAATGGAATTAGAGTATAGATCTAATGTTTGGTTGGTTTAAGAGCCTTGATCTCATGTGTTTGGTAAAGAATGAAGGAGATCCTCCATCTCTAAACCCATGATTCTTGTATATCCGAACCCAATTAGGATCTTCTTGATTTTATTGTGATCTTGAGGGTTTGAGGATCTTATTATTGTTAATTATTGAATCTAAAATATCTAGTGAACCCTAGAGCCATGGGATCTAATTTTGGATCATTCTTTCCTCTCTTGTTTTCTTGTTTGGGTTATGTGATTGATTCTTGTTTTTCTTGGATGGTTAATGGCATCAAGGAGGTGGATCTAAAGGCAAGGGTAAAGCGCAAGTAGGTGAGTGATCCAAGAAGTTCGATCTCGCCAAGTTTGTGAGTGGGAAATTGTTTAATTCATGAGCTATGATCATGCTTGTTTGAATACCTAATTATATACGTTCTTGAATGGTAAATTTTATGTTTCAAAGGTTTCTTGAGATGTTTTCATGAAACTTTGAATAATGATGATTTATGTTTCAGTTTATTTCTTGATTGAAGACATTGATCATTTATACTTCTTGATTTATGATCCGATGTACTTTTGATTAAGGTTATTAATCATTTATATTTCGTGGTTTATGATTTGATATACTTTTTTATTATGGTCAATGATCTTTAATTATTCTTAAGCGATGGAATCCTTATATCTTGAAATGCATATTTTCAAAGTATTGTCAAAGGGTTAATGTTCTTGACATAAGGACCCAAGAAAGGGCCTAAGTGAATCAAAATGGATTTCTTGGTGATGAAGCTCTATTTGAAATGTTATTCTTTGTAATGATGTCATATTTGAAATGTGTTTTCAAAGAATACTTTTATGATGATATTCTTGATGAAAATAATATCATTGCCGATGTTTACTAAAGAATTCACTTTCGAATTGAGAGTTGTATCTATGAGAATTTGTGATCTCTTGACGAGATTTATGATATTATATTGATGTGTTCATATTATTATCGTGATGTGTTCATGATGAGCCTACGGGCGGGATGGATATCCCAAATGTTTTGATGGTGACATTGGGGGGATCCCCATCTTCTGCACTACGGACCGACCTAGTTGGGGTGTCGTGGAGTTCTCGGCTGACTAGCCTTTACAGGGGGCGCGTAGAAAACCTGAAGGTGTTGTGTTGGGTTCCCGGAGTCACCACATGGGATTTCCAACAGCCAACTCCAAAATACACGCATCTTGGTGGCTCCTGACCTAGCCACGGCCATGGTTAGCGATGGAGGGTTTTTATAAACTGTTGATGATGCTATCGATAGAGGATGTCCGCATGTGTTGCACTATAAATCCTTGATTCAATGAGTTGGATCTTTTAACGAGTATTCTTAACATGAATTTTCAATCTTAAATCTCTTTATAAATGATTTTCAGAGTTTTATTGATGCTTTTCTTTGAGAAAGTTGGAAAGCTTCTTATATTGAAATGTGTATTTAAAGCATTTTGTAAGTTGTTGGTTATTAAAGATATACATATATTTTCGGCATATCATTTTGTTACACATGTATGGGTTATAGCTCCATGTTCAACCCCTCAATGAGTAACTTAGTTACTCACCCATTCTTCTTCTCTTCTTTACAGGTGTTAGCATGGCAGCAGGGCGTGAGACGTGATAGTGCTTGGCAGAGCTATTCTTACATTTACCTTTGAGTAGTGTGTCATTCATAAACATTGTTGTCATGCATAAGATGGATCCACTAGGACCTATGTTTTTGTATTTTCATTTTGGTCTTGAATAATCTTGATTAGTTCAGTCAGGACCTTAGGTTGTGTGAGCTTTACACCCAATGTTTGGGGGAGATTATGTTGTGTTTATGATCATTCTCGTTGTGATTTCCAGGGTTATATACATGGTGTGAGTATGTTGATTTTGCACACGGTTGTGGTTGAATACCTTTAGATTTAGAGTATTATTGTTGTGATGTTAATATTGTACAGGTAACTGGTCAGCCTTACGATAATCTATAGTTGAGGCAGGCACCTGACCTCCCCAAGGTTGCCGTGGCGGTAGTGTCATGGGCCGGGACCCGAGGGTCTGGGCGTGACAGAGAAGTTCATCAGATGAGCGAGAAGAAAGCCAAGTGAGAGGGAGAAGGAAAAGGCTGAGCTAGGGCAAGACGATCGGACGGCGATTCGGTGCTGGATCTCACTCAAATTCGGGGTAAAGAATCCTTGCAAGAAGCTCTTCCTATTGATTAGGTTTGATCTTTCCTTTGATTCCTATTTGGTGTGTTATCCATCTATGATGATGATGATGATCCTTGATAAATGTTGATGCCATTGGGCATGTGTACCTCTAGTTTAATCTAGAGAGTTTTTGTATCCCTTTTGTTGACATAGTGGAAAACAATTCTTAGTGGCTCTAAGGAGTCCCGTATTTTTTCCCTCGATTTGTAGGGCTTTTCACGCTAAATTGTGCATCTTGTTTGTTGTCGTTTGACATCTACATTGTGTAGTATAGATCCCAACAATTTGTATTCAAAAGAGGGATGTTCGAGCATCAAAATTCATAAAAACAGAGGTTGCACGGTCATCCTTAGTTTTACACGCCCGTATATTCTGGCCGTCCAGTTTTACACGCCCGTGTAGTTTGCAGTTTTTCTGAATTTTTCCAAACAATTTGTACTGAAAAGGAGGAGGTTTGAGCATCAAAATTCAGAAAAACGGAGTTTGCACTGCCGTCCTTAGTTTTACACGCCCGTGTATTCTGGCTATGTAGTTTTACACACCTGTGTAGTTTGCAGTTTTTCTGAATTTTTAGACTGCTACAGTAATTTGCTATAATAACAGTGCTACATTGTTTTTGCAACAATATCTGTGCTGCAGTAATCCTGCTACAATAGCGGACGGATGCTGAAATTTACACGCCCGGGGCTTCTCCCGTGTTTCTGCCCATGTAAATTACAGGTCGCTGACATTTTGGTGCTACAGTGCAAAACGCTACAATTTTGCTACAGTAATTTTGGGGGGAAATTACAGCTTGGTCCTCCGTTCCTCCCCAACAGAGTGGTATCATTGCCTGGTTGGCTAGAAATATCTTGAGTACAAAAATGGAAGGACAAAATGCATGTGGGATGATTAAACTAAGCCTCTCCAACTATGCAATTTGGAAGTGCAAGATGCAAGACTTGTTGATAGTGAAGGATTTGTTCTTACCTGTTATGGGGAAACAAAAGCCAGAGAAGATGAGTGAAGATGAATGGGAAATTTTAGATCTAAAAGCTGTTGCAACAATTCGGCAATGGGTAGATGTAAATATTTTGCATCACATCTCTGAAGAAGTGAAGACATATATACTGTGGAAGAAGCTAGAAGCCATGTATGAGAAGAATACTTTTAGAAACAAGGCTGCGACGATCAGAAGGCTGGTGAATTTGAAGTACAAAGATGGCGGAAGCATAACAGAGCACACTAGTAATTTCCAAGGCTTAGTGAACCAATTGGCAGCTATGAAGATGCCTCTTGAAGACGAGTTGCATGCATTGTTGCTACTCAATTCATTGCCTGATAGCTGGGAAACACTAGTGGTGTCACTCAGTACTTCAAAACCTGGTGGGACATTAACCATGGAGATGGTTAAAGAAAGTCTCTTAGGTGAAGAGGCCAGAAGGAAGGAGAAAGGTGAAACTTCCTCTGGTATACTTATTTCTGAGAAGCCTGAAAGTCGTGGTAGAAGCAAGAGTAAACACCCTCAAGGTCATGGCAGCAGAGATATATCCAGAGGCAGGTCAAGGAACAGAAAGAACATCAAATGTTTCCATTGCAACAAGATGGGCCACATGAAGAAGAAGTGCAGGCTCTTGAAAAGAGAACAGAGTGGGGGAAATAGAGAAGAGAAGGAGACCAATACAGTAGATATAGAAGGTAACTTAAGTGTCATTTGTGATGATAGCTATATCAGTCTGGTGAGTCAAGAAAGTTATTGGGTGCTTGACTCAGGAGCCTTATTTCATGTTACTCCCCACAGTGATCTCTTAACTACATATTCCAATGGTAACTTTGGAGTAGTAAAGATGGGAAACAATGGTGCATCAAAGATAGTGGGTATTGGAGACATTTACTTGGAGACCAGTCAGGGACTGAAGCTGGTACTCAAGGAGGTTAGGCATGTTCCAGACATACGCCTAAACCTGATATCCACAGGCAAGCTTGATGTTGAGGGGTTTGCCAATTGGTTTGGTGAAAACAAGTGCAAACTCACCAAAGGTTCTCTAGTGGTTGCTAGAGGAAGAAAAATGAACACACTCTATGTGATGCAAGCTAAGCTACACACAGGAGAGTTGAATGCAATTCAAAAAGATGCAAGCATCGAGCTATGTCATAGAAGGCTTGGGCATGTTAGTGAGAAAGGACTACAACTTCTCGCTAAGAAAAATCTTCTACCAAACTTGCAAGGTGCGTCTCTCAAAATATGTGTTAATTGCTTAGCAGGAAAAACACATAGAGTAGCATTTCATTCTCATCCCCCTTCTAGAAAATCAAATATACTTGATTTGATTCATACTGATGTCTGTTCTATGCAAGAGAAAACTCTTGGAGAAGCATTGTATTTTGTGACCTTCATCGATGGCCATTCAAGGAAGGTCTGGGCTACTGCTTTGAAGACCAAGGATCAGGTGCTTGATATCTTCAAAGATTTCCATGTCAAAGTTGAAAGGGAGACAGGAAAACAACTGAAGGCAGTTAGAGCAGATAATGATGGTGAATATAGAGGGCTATTTGAAGAACTCTGTAGACTTCATGGGATCAGGCTTGAGAAGACTCCAGCTAAGACACCTCAGCTTAATGGTGTGGCTGAGAAAATGAACAGAACAATTGAAGAGAGGATCATATGCATGCTCTCTCATACAAAGCTTCTTAAATCCTTTTGGGGGGAAGTTATGAGGACAGCAATGGACATGATAAATCTTTCTCCAGCAGCAACTCTAGATGGTGATGTGCCTAACAGAGTGTGGACTGAGAAAGAAGTTTCTTATACTCATCTGAGAATATTTGGCAGTAGAGCATTTGTCCATATTCCTAAAAATGAAAGGTCCAAGCTTGGTGATAAAGCTAAGCCATGTATTTTTTTGGGTTATGACTATGAGGAGTTCGAGCACAGACTATGGGATCCAGTGAACAGGAAACTTGTGAGGTGCAGAGATGTTGTGTTTCTGGAAGACCAGATGATAGACAGTGATGAGTAGGGAGAGGCCTCTAGTTCCTCAGTTGAAATTCATGTCAATTTAGATCCAGTCACTCCTCCTGCACAGAGTTCAGCTCAAGGGGGAGCTACCTAAGAAAATATGATGATACAGATAATGTTGAAACTCATTCAGCTGATGATGCAGAACCAGTTGACGAAGAAGAACAATCATCACCAGTGATGACCCAAGTGAGAAGATCTACTAGAGACTTTCATCCCTCCAGTAGATACAGTACTAATGAGTATGTTATGCTCAGTGATGGGGGAGAGCCAGAAACATATGAGGAAGCCATGCAACATGAGAAGAAGCAGGAGTAGTTTAGAGCTATGCAGGAAGAGATGAAATCCCTGGGTGAGAACCACACCTATGATTTGGTAAAGTTACCAAAGGGCATGAAGACACTCAAGAACAAGTGGGTGTATAAGTTGAAGACTAAAAGCAATAGCTCACAACCAAAGTATAAGGCAAGGTTGGTTGTGAGGGGTTCAGTCAGAAGAAAGGCATTGACTTTAAAGAAATATTTTCTCCAGTTGTCAAGATGTCATTGTGGGATCGAAAATACACATCTGACATCATGAAAAAGACAACAGACAGTACATCGAAGCACAAATATCATATATTTTTTATGGGTTCTCTCATTCCTAATAGGGGCAAGCCCCTCTTATTAATTACCCAAGATTAAAATCTTGGGAACCTCCGATTAAGGGCTTCGAGTACAAGTAAAGAGACAAGAGAATTTGTGAATCATAAATTTTGTTATTTCATAACATATAGTCAATACACATATATATGTCAATATATATGACCGCTTTATATATATATATATATATATATATATATATATATTATCATATATCGTTGCCGTTGCCTGTGCCTTGTCACCGTGTTGCATGCCTCATTGCCGCCGAGATATATATTTCATTATCGTCTTAAAATTCGGAATGAACATTTATCATTTTTTCTTCAAGATAAATATTCGTGTTATTGCCGTCGAGATGAATATTTATTTTTATACAGATATCCACTCTCCTTCTCATTTTATTATATATATATATATTATTTATTTTTATTTATTTTTATTTATTTTATATTTTTATTATATATATATATATATATTTTTAAACCATGCAACGTGCATGACTCTTATGCATGCTTTCATCTCCTTTTATTATTTATTTTTATTTATTTACTTATTATTATTTATTTATTTATTATTATTATTATTATTATTATTATTATTATTATTTTATATTTTTTTTTTTTAGCCAAGTCTCAATATATTGAATTATTTCATCTGAAAAGAAAAGTAACATCACTTCTCTCAACAAGGACATCCTTGCTGCAGGCTTCATGGAATAGAAAGATCCACCACCTGGAGATTCATGAAGTAAATCATAAGCCAATTCATATCTCCCAGCCTTGAGCAATGACGCAAACATTCGCCTTGAAGCTTCTCTTAGCTTCCCTTGACTAACCAACTTTTCTATAAGAATCTCACATGTGTAATATGAAAGTTGAAGTTGTTTCATGGTAACCATCTCCTTCAAAATTTTCAAGGCAGTATCAACTTTGTTATTGTGGCAATAGCTGCTCACCAACACATCAAGTGCAACATCCATGTGTACAGCACCTTTTCTTTCTATCATCTCATGCAAGCAAAACAATGCCTTATCCAGTTTACCAGCCTTGCAATACTTTTGAATTAATGAAGACAATCCAAACGAAGTCAATGAATTCGTATCTCCGGCGATACCCCAGGTTCTCCAGGACCATCCATGTATTCAAGAGCCTTATCCAATCTACCCGTCTCGAAAAGTTGAGTAACAACTTGAATATGTATACCTGCATGCAGGTACAAACCCTCCCCGCTTACATTGCCTTCAAGACGTCATTACAATCTGCGGACTTTCCCACACCGGCCGGTGCTTTAAGAACTCTACCGAAAACCTATACTTTTACAAATTGACCCGCCTTCGATTATAAATCCCGGCAACTCTAGCTATCAAATCCATATCTATCTCCTTGCTAGCAGCGACTTTCCTCAAGAGGAGCAACAAATCACTATCCTGAGGCTTCTCTCGCACCATGCATTGCAAAAGCTTCTACAATCATCTTCCTCTTGTAAAACCTATCGAAACCTTCACATAGGTCTTCTTTTCCATCCCAAACCCGGTTTCGAGAAGATCTCCACCGCAAGTGCTTGATTCCGGCGATCACGATCCGGTGTCGATCCCGAAGAGAAAAAGTGAAACCTAGAGTTTAGAGACAGGAAAGAACCAGGAGCGCAAGGCTGTAGCGGCCGCTGGAGGATGAAATGGAGATTGGGAGGTTGGATTCGAGAGGAATTAGTTGGGATACGATAGAGAGATTGCACAAAAAGCGATCTCCAGGCGTTCCTCATCCTCTCCCTCGGCGACGGAGATGACGACAGCCCGGCATGTTTGGACGCGGCGGTGGCATGCTTGGCGGCATTATCTCAGCCACTCAAACATGCTGTGGCGGCGGCGGCGGCGGCAACGGCGACGACAATAAGCGGCGGCGGCGGCGTGCTTGGCGGCATTATCTCGGCCACTCAAACATGCCGCGGATGTGAACGAGCAACGGCGGCGGCGGCGGCGGGGCGCGGCGCGGCAGCGGCGACACAACGAGCAACGGCGACGAACGGCAAAGTTTTTTTTTTTTTTTTATATATATATATATATCTATATATCAATATGAGGATAGGGAGGATGTACACCTTCTCCTTCGTCTTCTTTCCTCTCTTTCTTTTCTTCTTTTTAAAAATTTCTTTCTTCTTTTTTTTTTTCTTCTTCTCCTCCCCTTTTTAAAATAACATCTGATTTCTTTTTTTTTTTTTTTTTTTTTTTTCTTTCTTCCCCACCTCTCGGTCAAATCACCACTAAAAAATCAGAATTCAAAATTAATTTTTATCTTTTCCACCCGATCAAATCACAACCGAGTGAACAGCAAAACAAACAAAAAAAATTCAAAATTTAAAAACTTTTTTTTTTTATTAAATTTATTAAAATTTTTTTTTAATTAAATTTTGAATTTTAATAAATAAGTAAAAAAAAAAAAAAATCAATTTGCTTTGGGATATGTATTTAGATGCTTCAGGACTTGCATTTTCTCATGTTGCATCGAGATATGTTCTCAGGCTATATAAAATTTAAGATTGCCTCGGGATTTGTGTTTAGCTATCCTAAGATTTGAGATCCCCTCGAGATATGTGTTCTCAAGGGTAATCTTGTAACTTTTGCATTTGTGCCTCGAGATATGTTCTCAAAAGGAATGTCTTCGAGATATGTTCTCAAGGGCGATTTTGTAACTTGTATTTTTTTATTTGCCTTGGAATTTGCATTCTAGTCCAAGATAACCAAATAATCAATTAAGATTAAGATTAGGATATTTAATTTTTAATTCTAAAGATATTAGAATTTAAATTAAATTGGGATTTGGTTTCATTATAAACAAATGCCCCCTTCCTACTTGTCTCACGAAATTCTCTTTTGTGAGTTTGAGTGAGAGAAGTAGGAATCCCCAATCTTTTCTTTTGTCATGGCCAATACATCTCAATCTTTTTGGGGTCAAGCCAAAATTACAATGAAGTTCCCCAAGGTCAAGCCACGCTCCTATGTTTGATTCCGAAGCCGAACCCGTAATCATATATGAAGGAAGAGAACAATCGGAGTGGGTGAAGCGCTATCCAAGTCGTATGGCTATTGCCAAATTGTCCACGAACTATTGGTTTGAAGACGGCCTAACTGATGCAATTTGCTTGAAACCTGAAGGAGAAGTGAGAGATTTGAAGACATTTGAAACCCTTGGATCTAGAATCATCAATCACCGCCCGGGATGGAAGGGTAGGGAACCTATCCAAAATAGTTTAATCGATTTTCCATATTATGCAGAATGGGCCAAATTCATGGTCAATAACTATTCCAAGGAATTATCTGAAGCAGAATTGGTGGCCGGGATTGTGGCTTCAGTCGGCCGCTATGATTATGACATGAACTTTTATAAAGCGCTAGTAGAACTATAGTGTCCAGACACTAACACTTTCCACTTCTTGCATGGAGAAGTTGGGATTTCATTATGGGACATCAAGGAATTGGGAGGACTTCCAATTACCGGAGACACCTATGACGAAGTCATACCTCCTAATCACATAATCTGCAGAAGATATGACCCTAAACTTTCTGTGTTAAGAAATCTATTCGACATCTTTCAATGGCTCTCAAGACAAAACGTCGACGAAGATGTATTCTTTGAGGATTGGGTGGAGTTCTTTAGGAGATCAAGACATAGCTCCCGTTATAGATCGGCATCTAATCCCCCTCCAAAGCCTGTTTCCAAAGCAGATTTAGTTGCTTTTATAGCACTTTGGATTTGCTTTTTTATTATGCCGGGTGATCGCAATGTGATTAGACCAGGAGTTTTTATGATGGCATGCAACATCGCGCATGGGAGAAGGGTATCTTTTGCCCCTGCAGTGCTAGCGCGCTTATACTTGGGCTTAAATGCCATGGCTAAACACAGAAAAGGACCCGGATTCTCTACCACAATGTTCCCTGCTCATTTCTTGTATGCTTGGGCTGGTCATTATTTCCGGAGCATATATCTCAAGAGGAAAATAGATGACGATACCTTGAGTATACCTGGGTTGCTGAAAATACTGAAGATGCTGCAATTTATGAATTCCAGCGCGACTCCGTTTGTCAATCCTATATATGTGAGGAACTTTATTCGACGTGAAAGCAATTTCATATCTCGCCCTTTCTTGTTCATGTATCATAATAACGAGGTGGTACGAGATTCCAGATATCCGACTGGACCTAACGTATTGGATTCATATACCATGGAATATGTGATGAGTCTTCGTTGTGGAGTTCTTCCGCTTCGGTGTGCAGGAGATCTTTTTGCAGAACCTTATAATCCGCACCGGTTTGGGCGCCAATTTGGGTACGATCAACATACTCCGGCGTACATTGATGTTCCTAGGAGAGCTTCTTCTCTAGGGATTCTTGCGGGGTACTGGCTTCATCTTTCTCGCCAGAAGACGTCCAGCTCATTCTACATCCCTGAGCATGACAGAGAAGGGAGACTTATACTTGTCTATGCACAGAAATGGTTGAGGACTGTTGAAGCTTTTTTCCAACAGAAACATTCATTATTGATCCAAGATGATTTCAGAAATAAGAGAACCATTAATAGGGACCAAGGGCAATCTTCGAAGGCCCGCAGATTTATCAATGAAAGCATATTCATTGATGACACAGATACCACGGTTGACCCAGATGTCCCATCAAAGCGACAAAGGATTGAAGGTATGTCAACTTTATCTATTTGCTTATTTGTTCATTCATTTTTCTTATTATTAGTATTTTTGTTAAAGAAAAATCAACTTTCTTCTTTTATTTCTTTTCTTTCACAAAAAGTTTCCAACAATCCCCATGAACTTTGTTTCTCTTTTCTTTTACACCCTTTTTTTTTATTTAATTTAAATTTAAACTTCTTTTTTTTTTTTATTTAAAAATTTTTCAACGATTTTTTTTTTAATCTGATTTTTTTCCAGATTTTTTTTTTTTAAGAAATTCTGATTTTTTTTTATTCTGAATTTTTTTCTTGAAAAAAAAATTTTTCTTGAATTTTTTTAATTCAAAATCAAACTTCATAATTTTCACACTTTTTATTTGACTCAAAGTCTATTTTCAACATAGGGATACGGACTCATGACACCCCATTAGACAATGTTAGGGCTATTCAAAGTCCTCCAAGAATTGATGGTATTCCTCCATTAGATCTAGAGATGCACATGAGCTCCTATAGTAAGAAATATCTCTTTCTCCTTCTTTTTTTTTTTTTTTTTTTTTTTCATCTATGCATATTCAATGAACTTGATGACGTCTTATATCTAGATCAAGTAAACGCACAAGATTTAAGTATCGGCGCTGAGGGAAACATTGGGGTCGGCGACAACATTGGAGTAGAGGAAAATATTGAGATTGAAGAAGCTCTTCCTAATCCACTACAAGGTATTGCCCTCATGTCATTTTTGCACATTAACCCTTTGAATTTCTAAGAGTCTACAAATTTATGCCGCCAACCCCTCTAACCCTTTTTTTTTTTTTTTTTTATTTCTTCAAAATTCGCAAATAACTCCCAAACTTCCATATTTTCATATTTTTCATGGTTTCTTGCGATTAAACCCGGAGCTTTCATATTTTCACATATTTTCATAATTTTTATGCAACTAGCCCCTCTAACTTTTCCCTTTTTCCAGGCTCCTTCCATATTTGCAAATAACCCCTAAACTTCCATATTTTCATGTTCTTCATGGTTTTTTGCAATTAAGCCCTCTAGCTTTCATATATATATATATATATATATTATTTTTTTATTTCTCCATAAATTTTGCAACAAAGACCCTCTTTTTTTTTTTGCAAATTTCCCCAAACATTTTCTTTCCTCTTCTTCTCATCATTCATTTTTTCCTTTTAAATAATTTTCCGATGATTTTTTTTTTGTTTTTATCATATATTCTCTTTCTTTTGGGTTTCAACATGGCAGATATTTTCTAATAATAATAAAAAAAATGAATAGGCCTATAAACCTATTTTATCCCTAACTCATCATATGATTTGGACCATATGCGCATGTAATATAGCCAACATGCATCACGCATTTGAATGACATGAAACCCATGGTGGGATCCACCAAGCATTTATGTAAACATAATAATGGTAGTATAAATCAAACATCTTCATGTATCCATGCATGAGAGGTGAGAAGTCAGGTATTATATTTCAATAAGGGGGACAATCCTTCTCCAACATCTTCTCTCTTTTTTTTTTTTTTTTTTTATTCTTTTTGCTCCTTATTTTAAAATTTTTTTTTTCTTCTTTTGTTTTAGGAGATGCACCAGTTGTCTTGGAAAATGAACTCCCGCAGAATCCGCCATTAATCCAAGAAGGTTTATACATTTATTTATTTTTTCCTTTATTTTTATTTTCTTTTCATCGCATAACGATTTTCTTCTTTTTAGCCATTCAAAAAGATGAAAGTGTTTCATCTTTTAGTCGAACTCCTTCAGCAAGTTTCATAAAAGATGCCCCCTCTTCAATGGAGAGTGATGGCGGGAATACTCGTGTTGAAAGTGTACCTTGTGATAGCAAAAATGCTAACAGTGAGAGCACACCTCATGATAGCGGTAATGCCAATGTTGGCACCACATATCCAGCAATGCAAAACGAAGGTTTTATTTATTTATTTATTTATTTTGTGTACAAATCGCCGTGGCACATTTTATTTATATATATTATTTTCTTTTCTCTTTTTTTTTTTTTTTTTTAGTCATCCAAGAAATTGCCAAGGACATTCATACCTCCACCGAAGAATTAGAAAGCGGGGACTCTAATGCCGATGTCGGGGTTACGAGTTTGCCAAAACAAGTCCAAGGTTTTTTTTTTTTATTATTATTATTTCTTTTATCTTTTATCTTTTATCGAAGGTCGAAATTTATTTGTATATTCTCTTTGTAGGTTCAAAGAATATACCAAATGTAGTGTTACGCTTGCGAGACGAGATGATCAACAATATCAAGTCTCTCAACTATCACAACTACCATGACATAATCAACAAAGTGAAGGAGTCAAAATTCCTTTTTGAACCTTTCAACATTGATTTGGCAAGTCTAGAACCTTTCATAGAAAAAATCGCTCGATGTGCAACCTATGCCAAAGAAGCCTCAGAGGATCCTAATGTTCAAGCTCGTATCCGTAGTCAACAAGCCAAGACATGCATGCATGAAAGAACTTTGGCACTTGAGCGTCTTAACAAACTCAGGACAGATGGACCAATGACATAAATGCAAATAAGGAGGAATATCAAAAACTTGCCGAGAGGAAACATCAACTTCAGGCCGAGCTTTGTGAGATTCAAGGCACAATGAAGACTCTGAGTAAAAAGATAGCGGATTCAACGGACTTGTTTGAAGCTTCCGAGCCTACACAAGCAAATCTTCAAGTTGCTTTGAATGAGGCCAAGACAAAGCTTGCTGAGAATCAAGAAGAGAACTTAGATACTCCTCTTATGGCTATTTTCACAAAATGGCTTGATGAGTTGGAAGAAGCAAAAGAGTCATTGTTGAAATTTACTGGGCATTAAAAGCCATCTTTCTTTCTTTGCTTTCCTAGTTTGTTTTCTTAGTTTGCTTTTCTAGTTTGTTTATGCTTCAGCAATTGATTTTAAAACATTGATCATGGACATTTGTTTTGAATAAGCCTTAGCCTTTTTTTTTTTTTTTCTTTTCTTATACCTCTTTATTTTTAGTAGAATACTTGGAGAATTGCAATCATGATTGATGATTTTTTTTGTTATTATTATTATTATTTTTTTTTGAATATTTTCAGCCAAATTTGGAATGACTTTATAAGCCACTCATCCACTTGATAGCACCATGGGCGAACAGGGAATTAGACAGACATGGTCCTTGAACTCAAAATTTTTCATGATGATCAAATAGACTTAAAATCCAATCTCCACCGTTCATCTTCAAGATAAGGACCTTATAAACGACTATACAAATTTTCACTAAAATTGAATATGATTTCATATGGTGATGATTGACTTGATGATGAGGTAACTGGACAGGAATTTAGGCAGATTTTGACTCTAAATTACCAAAATTTTTATGATAGTCATATGAACTTAGAATTTAATCATCACCGTTCAACTTGAAGATCCGAACACCTTAATCATATAAAAAACATTTTCAGAAGGATTGAAACTCTTTTTACCGTCTGATCTTGAGCTAGAATTTGAATATGGTGTAATGACAATCATTGATGAATTTCATGTTTGATTTGCGATTTTATTTTGATAAATGATGGACTTGAGGCTCAATCGTGACCGTTCACATTAAGCATTGTCAAGTTTGGAGTTCTCACAAAAACTTTCAAACCAATCCGAATTTCTGACATGGTCCAATTAACACGTTGATCAATATTGCGCGTAGAGAAGCGGTGTCCTGCATCATGACCCACAGTCTTACTTGCTTCTATAAATCATATAGACTTTAAACCATATATTTCAACCGTTCAAATTGAGGATTGGACATGTATTTACGATTTGAATGAAATTTCAAGGCGATCAAAGACAATTTGGTCACCCAATGAAGACCTTGATGGGAGCAATACCATCAAAGAAACTTCAAACTTCCAACACTTTATTATGCAAAGGAATTTTTTATTATTATTTTTTTTAATTTTTCTATTATTATTTTTTTGAAAAACACAAGGACCAATGTATTTGCCTCAGGAAGCACGCTTAATTGTGCATGACCGGTCTGCATAGAGCCGGACGTTCCGTCATAGACAAACACATGTCTCTTTATTTCATTGAACGAACTTTAGTACAAAAGTGAGTTTAATATAAAAATGAATGTTTTGCCTCGAGAAGTACATTGTACGTGACTAGTCGACCCTTGTGAGGGACCAGACGTTCCGTCATAGGCAAACATTTTTACATTAGACATAATATTTCTTCAAGAAACGGCCGTTGATAGGTGGCACCGGCCTATCTCCATTGGGATCGATAAGTTGATATGCGCCTCCTTCGTAGACGATCTCCACAACATAAGGGCCTTCCCAATTTGCTTTGAATTTGCCCCCGGCCTTTTTGTTGGGTATGATGGGTCTTCTGAGGACAAGCACCATCTCCCCTTTGGTAAAAGTCCGAAAACGAGCCATCTTGTTGTATGCGTGAGACATTTGCGCTTTGTAGACTTCGAGATTTTGTTGCACCCTTAATCTTTTTTCATCAAGAGAATCCAACTCATCCAAGCGGAGCCGAACATTATCTTCATTAGAAATTTCATTTTGCAATGCCATTCTCAGGGAGGGTATCTGGATTTCGAGAGGTAAGACCGCTTCAGTCCCAAACACCAAAGAATATGGCGTGCACTGTGTCGGAGTTCTATATGTAGTGCGATACGCCCATAGCATCTCCGGGAGTCTTTCATGCCAATCTCTCTTGTTTTTAGACACTGCTTTCTTCAACAGCTTCGAGAGGGTTTTGTTGAATGCTTCTGCTAATCCATTTGCTCTAGCGTTATAGATAGAGGTATATCTCCAATCTATTTTATGATGTTTTGCGAATTTCCCAACTTTGAAGCTTCTGAAAGCGGGGCCGTTGTCTGAAATAATTCTTCTCGGAGTCCCAAATATATATAAGATGTTTTCCCTGAAGAATTTGAGGATATTCTCAGTTTTAACTTCTCTCAGCGGGATTGCTTCTGCCCATCTGGAAAAGTAATCTGTTGCAGCCAATATGAATCGATGTCCCAAAGATGATGGTGGTTCAATAGGACCGATTATATCTGTTCCCCATATCTCAAAGGGCCATGAAGAGGCTGTGGGATGTAAAGGATTTGGATGTTGATGAATAAAGTCTCCATGTATCTGACACAGGTGACATTTTCTAGCATAATTGATGCAATCTCCAACCATGGTTGGCCAGTAATATCCCAAGTGTTTGATCTTGAGTCGCATCTTGGGTCCGGATTGGTGCGCACCACATATCCCGGAATGCACATCATGCATAACTTCTTGGGCTTCTTCATATGAGAGGCACCGCAGGAGCAGTTGATCATATGACCTGTGGTATAATATATCATTTATGAGGGTGAATCTTAGGGCTCTTCGCTTTATCTGAAGACCTTTTGATTTATCCTCTGGGAGTTTATCATATTTCAAATATTCTATGAACGGTTGCTTCCAATCTTCCTCTGGCATCTCAAGAGTGAAGACTTCCGCATTGCCGCCAGCACTTTCCTCTTCGACTTCGTCGGGGATCGTACTAATGGGTCTTCTATTTTTTATGGTTATATGAATTTCTTCATAATTTGGATTCGCCAGCTCCTTTGCTACTTTCGCCAAAGAATCAGCTTCTCCATTTTCTGATCTTGAAACCCTCCTCAACTGCACTTGGGGGATTTTCTTCATCAGATTTTTGACTTTCTTATAATATTTAAGAAGTTCAGGTTTGTATATCTTGTAGTCTCCTTCGACTTGCTTGATAATAAGTTGTGAGTCTCCAAATATGTGTATGTCTTGGATTCCCATTTTGATTACCAGTTCCAAACCAGCTATGAGAGCTTCATATTCTGCTTCATTGTTTGTACATGGCTCCGTGAGGGAGAGAGCATATCTGAGGATTCCCCCTTCTGGTGTGACAAACACGAGCCCTATCCCAGCTTTAATTTGTGGAATTTGGAACATAAGTGCCGGTTTTATAGATGATGCTCCATCAAAATATAGCCGCCACCTTGCTTCTTCCACCATTAATGTCTCTTCATCAGGGAGATCAAGATTAAGTGGCGAGTCATCAGGAAGAGGATGTGCTGCTAGAAAGTCTGCCAACGCCTGCCCTTTAATAGCCTTCAGGGGAGTATATGTTATAAGTATCACTCTATGCGCTAGCAAGTAGTGTCTCAACTTCTTGACTACAAATACCAAAGCTAGGCAATGTTTTTCAATTGCGTATATTTACTCTCAGCTCCTACCAACATCCTGCTAAGGTAATATAACGCATTTTCTTTGCCTTCTTCATTATTCTGAGCCAACATAGCTCCCAAAGACCCTTCCAGTGCGGTCGTATATAAGATCAGAGGCTTTCCATGAATCGGGGCTGCCAGCACTGGTGGATTCAGCAAGTACTGTTTAATGTCATCAAATGCCCTCTGACATTCATCATCCCATTTGAAAGGAGCATTTTTCTTGACCAGTTTAGATAAGGGCTTGCATCTTCCAGAGAGGTTGGAGATAAATCTCCTGATATATGCTAAACGCCCTTGGAAGGAGCGCAGCTGCTTCAATGTCTTAGGAGGAGGCATTTCTAAGATTGCCTTTATCTTGGAGGGATCTATCTCTATTCCCCGATGCCTCACAATGAAGCCTAAGAATTTCCCAGAGAGGACTCCAAAAGCACACTTCATGGGATTCATTTTCAACTTGTATTTTCTTAGGCGTGTGAAAACTGTTCGTAAATCATCAAGATGCTTATCTTTGGAATTTGTTTTAACCACAAGATCATCCACATAGCATTCGACAACTTTGTGAATTAAATCATCAAATATTCTGGTCATAGCCCTTTGATATGTTGCTCCCGCATTCTTCAGTCCAAACGGCATTACTCTATAACAATATATGCCCATAGGCGTTCGGAAAGCAGTATTCTTCTGATCATCCGGATGCATTTTTATTTGATTGTATCCGGAATACCCATCCATAAAAGAGAACATCTCGTACCCTGAGGTGTTATCAATCATGATCTCCATAACAGGGAGAGGAAAATCATCCTTGGGACATGCTTTGTTCAGGTCTCTGAAGTCTACACAAATCCGTATTTGCCCATTCTTCTTTTTCACAGGGACTATGCTAGCTATCCAATCAGGATATTTTTCTTCTCTGATAAAATTTGCTTCAATCAACTTCTTTGTCTCTTCTATCACCTTTTCCTCCAAGTCAAACTTCATCTTTCTTGGTGCCTGTTTGACTGGAGTGGCATTAGGATCAATTGCCAGTCTGTGAACAGCTACCTCATCATCTAACCCTGGCATTTCATTATAATTCCAAGCGAAGCAGTCAATATGTTCCTTCAAAAGAGCCTTGAATGATTCTTTTTCTTCTTCTGATAGCTGTGCACATAGGAAAGTTGGCCTTGGGTCTTCATCGCTTCCCAAGTCGATTTCAACTAACTCATCAATTGTCGCTTGCCCCCCGTCTTCTAGTTCGAGTGGTGCATTCTTCATCTTGATGTCCTCTTCTTCCTCCTGCCATGTTACCATGTAACATGAGTGTCTGGAAGACTCAGAGTAGCCTATTCCTCTCTTATCCACATGTACAGGAGCCCACAATTGACGAAAGCTTTGATGTGACTTCCTTGACCACTTAATTTTGCTCCCAAACCTTTCAACTATTGTCCTGAGCTTGTTGGGGTAATGGCACGGGAAATTTATGGGTTGAGCTTCATCATCTTCTATTTCTTCAATATTTATGATATCATCATTCAAGATCTTTTTGCTTTTATCTTTATAAAAAAAATACTTCTTTCCTTTTCATGTCGAGCGGGCACATAAAATGTATCTAGATGCTCAACTGTATTTACATTTAAATCATCCAGGGATTTGTATAGCCCGTCAGGAATCCTCGTGATGTACAACGCATTTTCTTGAGCAAATCTTTCATCTTGACCCTTACTTTGGTGTGTATCCACATCGCTTTCCTCTTCTGATGACTCAGTATCACTACCAAAGTGAGGTGGAGCTGGTTCTCTTTTCTGGAACATAGGAGTAGTTTTGGCTGTTTTGATCGAAGACTCTTCTTCTGGGCATAGCAATTTGCCCCCTTTGGTTGATTTGGATGTGTTAAAATAATACCTCGCATCCTCATAGTGTATTTCATGGATGCCAAAGGGTTGGATCTCTCCATCAATTCTGAATTCTTCCCCGTCCACCAAGTACTTTGCGCATTGATGAAGTGTTGAAGGAACCATCTGGTTTTCATGAATCCATGGCCTTCCTAAGAGGGCTTTATAGGAAGCATCCGCGTCAATTACATGGAATTTCACATTAGATGATATTTTTCCAAATTTAAGGGGAAGAGTGATCGATCCCAATGCCTTTTGGCTGTGCTGATTGAAACCTTGGATGATGATCTTCTCTGAAGACAAATGGCATACTTCAAGAGCCAATGCTCGAAGAGTGTTGAGGGTCATTAAATTCAAGGAAGACCCTGGATCAATCAAAACCCTATTGATCTTTACTCCATCACAAAATCCTGTCACATATAGTGGTCTGTTGTGTGCCGTAGTCCCAAGCAATAGGTCCTCATCTGTGAAGGACACTGAAGATGTATGAGATGTATATAGGGCTTCTTTTATGTTGACCTCGGCAAAATACGCTTGATACTCCTCAGGATTTTGTAGAGCATGTATTAAAGACTCCCTGACTTCAGCTGACATCATCAATGCATCATACATACTGAGGAGTGCTGGGACTTTCTTCAAATGTGCCAAAATGTTGTAGTTTGGCTTTTTCAAGGGTTTTTTGGGGGAAACATTCTCTTCTTCTATCATCTTCCCTTTATCTCGGTTACTTGAACTGGGAACCTGTCTTGGTTGAAGTGTCTTCCCGGTTCTAAGCTGCATCTGATGTACCTGTTGTGGCGCATCATCTTCCTCCTCAGGGAAGTTTAGCTCGTCTTCTGAATCATCGTGAGCCATTATGGCATAACATTCACCTCTTTCTTCAAAGTAATCTTCTGTGAGTGTCATATTCCCTAGAGAAACTTGTCCTTGCAACCATTTTTGGAAAGCTTGACATTCTTCTATGGTGTGTCCTACAAGCCGGTGATATTGGCAGTAGTTCGGATAACTATCATGATGCATCACGCGCCGCCTTTTTGGTTTAGGCAAATCCAATCCATTTTTTATGGCTTGATCAAAGAGCTCTTTCCTTTTATCTTTTCTGATAAATCTTTCTTTAGCATTTGTTGCTTTAGCAGGGGTTGGAGAATCCGCGACTTCTGAGACAAAATTTTGTCCTGATGATTCTGGAGGATATGTCCCAGATTCATCCCACTCAGCATCTTCAATATGTAACTGCCGCAGTCTATTAGCTGACTCCTCTGTCACCCTTTGAATGAAAGCAGGGATGTCTTCAGCAGGCATAACTTTCCTCAAGACCTTATGTTTTGGGGTCTTCGGGGTGTAACATGGTTCTTTAGACTTTATTTGTTGGCAGGGCTCCGAAGGCTTGGCGTTCGCCATCTTTACTCTCTCCCTGAATGCTATTTTCTTTCTTTGCTTCTTACTGACATAGGGTCGGCCGCAGCGGTCATATGATTCTTCTGTCTCAGAGAAGCTATCGTATTCATTATTATCATCATCCTCTGGGTTATATAGAGGTTCTCTTCCCGAAATAACCCTGCAAGTCTCCACTTGCACATCTTCTTCATTTTCAATTTTCTCAGTTAACTCCCCGAGTAACTCTTCGACTTCTTCGGGAAAATAATCTCTGAGGGTAATCAGAACTCTTTCCTTCTGTTCATATTCTTCAAGAGTCTCTATATATTCCTCAATAATGGATTTCTTGCGCTTTGATTGTTCGCGCTTTTGCTTTCTTTTCTTGTTCTTCTTCTTTGACTATTTTGTTGGGTGACCTTTAGGAGGTTGCTGAGAGCATTTCCAAGCGATCCCCGGGAGTTCTGCCAACTTTTTCAACATCTTCATTGATCTTTTGGATACAAATACTTCCCATAGCTCTTCTGGAACAGCACAAGGTTTGTCATCTTTTGTTGATGTAAATATCACTTTGTTACCAACCACTGTGACTTCCCCTTGAGATGACCCCTCTTGGTTTATGGTGGTCACATAGCGTATATGTTCAGCTGGTTGCTCAGACAAGACATTCTTCGAGAGTGTGATCTTGCCCTCTTGGTATTGTCGCTCAACCCAGTCCTTAAAAACATAACAATCTTCTATTGTATGCCCCAACACCCTATGATATGGACAGTAATTGGGATGGTCCGTCTTGCTTTGCTCTTCCGGCCTTTTGCATTCGGGAAGTTGGAGTCCCTCTCACAGCATCTTTGAAAATTTTGTGTACCTTATCTCTTCTAAAGGAATATTTCTTATTCATCCTATCTTTCAAGGAAGGAAGAGGTCTTGATTCATTGCCAGTAGCACCTAAACTAGGTACCTTAGCTTGTTCCGATTTATGGGACTCCGCTACGCCTTTCCCTTTCTCAATATTGAAGGTGGTAGCAGTGTACTTGACGCCCTCTGTCTTCTTGGATTTGTCTTTGTCACCCCTTGAAGTGGTCTGGAAATTGGACAACACCTTTGGGTTGGTCCTTTCCAATTTTTTAGCTTGTGAGATTAAGCCTTGGAATGTAGTGATGCTAGATGTACTCAAGAAAGGTGACATCCAACTATCAATATTCCCGAGCAATAAACCCACTGCCTGCTGCTGATCGAGTGATTGTTCACATTTAATGCTCAAGTTCCTCCATCTCATAATATAATAGACCACTTTTTCATCTTTGTTCTGGCGAGTGGCTACAAGATCGGCAATTGTGATTTTGTCACTTATGCCCCCAAACCGTACTCGAAAGGCATCTTTCAGCTGCTGCCATGTTTGGATTGACTCAGGTTGCAGATTTGCATACCATTCAAATGCTACTCCTGCGAGACTTGCAGAGAACTGTCTGAGGAGAAGTGATGGCTTCGCACTTGTATCTCCACAGGCCGTCACAAAATGAGCCAAATGTTGGTCAGGATTGCCAATCCCAGTTAATTGCTTGAATTTAGGAACATTATATCCCTTGGGGTAGGGCACTAGGTCGTGGTAGCTGGGATAGGGCTTGTCTCCATCTGCCCTTGTCTCAATTCCTTTGGCTTGATTTAATTCAGCAACTACCATTCGCTGTATCTCTTCTCGAGTCATTACAGCTGATTGTTCCTGAACAGGAACGTAAGAGGTTCCCCCATGTTCCGCCGGCCTGAAGGTTTCCTTTGGATGAGGTGTTGGACTTCTCGACCTCTGCACATTCTCCGTAGGAAACCGTGGGGTTGCCCCTTGCTCAACTGGCCTAAGGGTTTCTCTCAGCCGTCGGGTTGGACTCCTTGATCTTCCTATTTGTTCAGGTCGATTTTCCATTAGGATTTTGATTTGTTTCTGCATTTGTAACATTGACCCCATCAACATTTCCATGTTGTCATTAAGTCTTTGATATTCAGTCTCTCGGTGTTCCTGTTGATGAACAAAGACAGGTTCACCTTCTTCAGATTCATTTAGAGGATGTACTTCTTTGTGTTTCCTTGGTATATGGAGTGGTGGGAGGCTAGTCCCTATCCCTTGCTCCTCCTGTGGTGGCACATGGCTTGAACCTTCTTCTCCATTCAGGGAATCTGCTGCTCTTCTACGGGATCTTGTAACAGGTCCCAGTTGTTCTTGTGCTGGTGCAGGATCTCCTCTTGCCTCAGTAACCATCCGGCAAGTGTGTACTTCCACATTTGCATCAGACATTTCTTCATTTTTCATTTCCCTTCTCCATTGAAATTTAGAGCGGGAAACCTTGGGTTGATTTCTCGCAGGGGCTAAACTGTCAAACACTGTCTTCTGCGCTTTTAAAATCAATTGCTTCTTCTTTTTATAAAATTCTTTTGGTCTTATCTTCTCTGACTGCAGTTTCTTTGATGTTGTATAGGTCTTGTAAAGGTTCTGACCAAACGAATTCTTGTGATAGGATTTTGGAGGTCTACCAACTTTGTTTTCACTCAGTTGGGAGCGGAGGTCTGCAGTGGTTGCGTTCTTCTTCACCAGGTTAAGAGGTTCAAATGAGTTGTTGAAAGTGCCCATTTGATTATGTTTGGGTCTTTGGAATGTCACGAAATCCAGCCTTTGTTTTGGAATTTGGGTTTTCCTTTGTGTGAGCCTTGAAAACACACTATTCTTCCTAGGCGTGTCTTCATCAGATGAATGGAAAATTCCACTTTCCCGTCCCTTTGCTGTAATAGTAAATGTGGGTTCATCATCATCGTCATTCATGGGAGTTACCCTTTTAGGGTGGGATAGCCTCTCGAATGCAGATACTCTTGGTGACTCCCCGACAGTAATGTCCACGCCAATTGCAGGAACAATCACATTGGGGCGACGGCCTTTAGATGGAAGCCTCGGGACTGTCAGGTTATCCTTCGAAGATGTAGGTCTCCTTACGAATTGCACTGACTCAGATATCGTGCCAAAGGTCAGCTCAGCTCCTGCAGCTCCAGTATTGAATATGCAGTTGGGCAATTGAACCTCAGTTCCTTCGCCAAGGAAAATCGTGAGTTTCGGGCTTCCAGACATGGTTGAGTTCTTGAGTGCTATTTACCTCTTCTTTCACCTGCATAATAAAAAGAAATATTATTAGATTTCTTTCACAAGGTGTAGGAACCATACCTTTACTTGTACTTTTGCCTCAAAGATGGGAGGAGAAATGAAGGTCCCCACCGGGCGTGCCAGAATTTGTGGGATCGAAAATACACGTCTGACATCATGAAAAAGACAACAGACAGTACATCGAAGCACAAATATCATATATTTTTTATGGGTTCTCTCATTCCTAATAGGGGCAAGCCCCTCTTATTAATTACTCCATATTAAAATCTTGGGAACCTCCGATTAAGGGCTTCGAGTACAAGTAAAGAGACAAGAGAATTTGTGAATCATAAATTTTGTTATTTCATAGCATATAGTCAATACACATATATATGTCAATATATATGACCGCTTTATATATATATATATATATATATTATCATATATCGTTGCCGTTGCCTGTGCCTTGTCACCGTGTTGCATGCCTCATTGCCGCCGAGATATATATCTCATTATCGTCTTAAAATTCGGAATGAACATTTATCATTTTTTCTTCAAAATAAATATTCGTGTTATTGCCGTCGAGATGAATATTTATTTTTATACAGATATCCACTCTCCTTCTCATTTTATTATATATATATATATTATTTATTTTTATTTATTTTTATTTATTTTTATTTATTTTTATTTATTTTATATTTTTATTATATATATATATATATATATTTTTAAACCATGCAACGTGCATGACTCTTATGCATGCTTTCATCTCCTTTTATTATTTATTTTTATTTATTTACTTATTATTATTTATTTATTTATTATTATTATTATTATTATTATTATTATTATTTTTTTATATTTTTTTTTTTTAGCCAAGTCTCAATATATTGAATTATTTCATCTGAAAAGAAAAGTAACATCACTTCTCTCAACAAGGACATCCTTGCTGCAGGCTTCATGGAATAGAAAGATCCACCACCTGGAGATTCATGAAGTAAATCATAAGCCAATTCATATCTCCCAGCCTTGAGCAATGACGCAAACATTCGCCTTGAAGCTTCTCTTAGCTTCCCTTGACTAACCAACTTTTCTATAAGAATCTCACATGTGTAATATGAAAGTTGAAGTTGTTTCATGGTAACCATCTCCTTCAAAATTTTCAAGGCAGTATCAACTTTGTTATTGTGGCAATAGCTGCTCACCAACACATCAAGTGCAACATCCATGTGTACAGCACCTTTTCTTTCTATCATCTCATGCAAGCAAAACAATGCCTTATCCAGTTTACCAGCCTTGCAATACTTTTGAATTAATGAAGACAATCCAAACGAAGTCAATGAATTCGTATCTCCAGCATACCCCAGGTTCTCCAGACCATCCATGTATTCAAGAGCCTTATCCAATCTACCCGTACTGAAAAGTTGAGTAACAACTTGAATATGTATACCTCTGTCTGGTACAAACCCTCCTGCTTACATTGCCTTCAAGACGTCATTACAATCTGCGGACTTTCCCACACTGGCCAGTGCTTTAAGAACTCTACTGAAAACCTATACTTTTACAAATTGACCCGCCTTCTGATTATAAATCCTGGCAACTCTAGCTATCAAATCCATATCTATCTCCTTGCTAGCAGCGACTTTCCTCAAGAGGAGCAACAAATCACTATCCTGAGGCTTCTCTGCACCATGCATTGCAAAAGCTTCTACAATCATCTTCCTCTTGTAAAACCTATCAGAAACCTTCACATAGGTCTTCTTTTCCATCCCAAACCCGGTTTCGAGAAGATCTCCACCGCAAGTGCTTGATTCCGGCGATCACGATCCGGTGTCGATCCCGAAGAGAAAAAGTGAAACCTAGAGTTTAGAGACAGGAAAGAACCAGGAGCGCAAGGCTGTAGCGGCCGCTGGAGGATGAAATGGAGATTGGGAGGTTGGATTCGAGAGGAATTAGTTGGGATACGATAGAGAGATTGCACAAAAAGCGATCTCCAGGCGTTCCTCATCCTCTCCCTCGGCGACGGAGATGACGACAGCCCGGCATGTTTGGACGCGGCGGTGGCATGCTTGGCGGCATTATCTCAGCCACTCAAACATGCTGTGGCGGCGGCGGCGGCGGCAACGGCGACGACAATAAGCGGCGGCGGCGGCGTGCTTGGCGGCATTATCTCAGCCACTCAAACATGCCGCGGATGTGAACGAGCAACGGCGGCGAGCGGCGGCGGCGGCGGCAGCGGCAGCGGCGACACAACAGGCAACGGCGACGAACGGCAAAGTTTTTTTTTTTTTTTATATATATATATATATCTATATATCAATATGAGGATAGGGAGGATGTACACCTTCTCCTTCGTCTTCTTTCCTCTCTTTCTTTTCTTCTTTTTAAAAATTTCTTTCTTCTTTTTTTTTTTTCTTCTTCTCCTCCCCTTTTTAAAATAACATCTGATTTCTTTTTTTTTTTTTTTTTTTTTTCTCTTTCTTCCCCACCTCTCGGTCAAATCACCACTAAAAAATCAGAATTCAAAATTAATTTTTATCTTTTCCACCCGATCAAATCACAACCGAGTGAACAGCAAAACAAACAAAAAAAATTCAAAATTTAAAAACTTTTTTTTTTTATTAAATTTATTAAAAAAAATTTTTAATTAAATTTTGAATTTTAATAAATAAGTAAAAAAAAAAAAAAATCAATTTGCTTTGGGATATGTATTTAGATGCTTCAGGACTTGCATTTTCTCATGTTGCATCGAGATATGTTCTCAGGTTATATAAAATTTAAGATTGCCTCGGGATTTGTGTTTAGCTATCCTAAGATTTGAGATCGCCTCGAGATATGTGTTCTCAAGGGTAATCTTGTAACTTTTGCATTTGTGCCTCGAGATATGTTCTCAAAAGGAATGTCTTCGAGATATGTTCTCAAGGGCGATTTTGTAACTTGTATTTTTTTTATTTGCCTTGGAATTTGCATTCTAGTCCAAGATAACCAAATAATCAATTAAGATTAAGATTAGGATATTTAATTTTTAATTCTAAAGATATTAGAATTTAAATTAAATTGGGATTTGGTTTCATTATAAACAGTCATCCATCAGAGTTGACCTTAGTTTAGCTGCTAACTTAAATTTGGAGGTGGAACAACTTGATGTGAAAACAACATTTCTTCATGGTGATTTAGAGGAAGAAATATACATGGAGCAACCATAAGGGTTCAAAGTCAAGGGCAAAGAAAATCTAGTGCGCAGATTGAGGAAAAGCCTGTATGGACTCAAACAAGCACCAAGACAGTGGTACAAGAAGTTTGACTCTTTTATGATTGCTCAGGGGTACACTAGAACATCTGCTGATCATTGTGTGTTTGTGAAAAGACACTCAAATGATGATTTTATTATTCTATTACTCTATGTTGATGACATGTTGATTGTTAGCCGTGATGCAAGTAAGATTGAAGACATGAAGAGACAGTTGAGCAAGTCCTTTGCTATGAAGAACTTAGGTACAACAAAACAGATACTTGGTATGAAAATCTCCCGTGACAGGATGAATGGGAAGTTGTGGTTGTCTCAAGAAAACTACACTGAGAAAGTTCTTGAGAGGTTTAACATGAAAAATGCCAAGTCTGTTTGTTCGCCACTTGCAGGTCACTTTAAACTCAGTTCAAACCAATGTCCCTCAAATGACAAAGAGAATGGGGAGATGAATCGAGTTCCATATGCATCCGCAGTTGGCAGTCTAATGTATGCCATAGTGTGTACGAGGCCAGACATAGCTCATGCTGTTGGAGTTGTGAGCAGATTTCTCTCCAATCCGGGAAAGAAACACTAGGGCTGCAGTGAAGTGGATACTGAGGTATCTGAGAGGTACTTCCCGGGTATGTTTGTGTTTTGGTAGAGGTGAACCCAATTTAGATGGGTATATAGATTCAGACATGGCAGGCGATGTGTACTCTAAAAAGTCAGTTTCACGGTTCATGATGACTTTTGCAGGGGTAGTTGTTTCTTGGCAGTCAAAGCTGCAGAAGTGCGTTGCACTATCCACCACAAAAGCTGAATATATTGCAATTACTGAAGGTTACAAAGAGGCTCTGTGGATGAAGAAGTTTCTTGAAAAAATAGGCATGCAACAGGAAAAGTGCATAGTCTATTTTGACAGCCAGAGCGACATCCATCTTTCCAAGAATTCAACAATCCATTCGAAGTCCAAGCATATTGATGTTCGATATCATTGGATTCGAGATGTTCTTGAAGCCAAAGAGTTGTACTTGGAGAAGATACACACTAGTAAGAATGGGTCTGATATGTTCACCAAGGCATTATTCAAGGAGAAGCTTGAAGCATGTCGGGAAAGAGCAGGGTTGGTTGAGCCCCCCAAATGGTGCTGAGGGGGAGAATTGTTGGGTCCAGTCCATTGTGGTGGGCTGTAATAAGATTGGGCTTCAGCCCAAGTTGAAAAAAAAATGAAGTTATGTCATTATGAAGGGATCACTGTTGAGATTAGTGTGGATGAGAAGTTCATCAGATGAGGGATAAGAAAGCCAAGTGAGAGGGAGAAGGAAAAGGCTGAGCTAGGGCAAGACGATCGGACGGCGATTCGGCGCCGGATCTCACTCAAATTCGGGGTGAAGAATCCTTGCAAGAAGCTTTTCCTATTGATTAGGTTTGATCTTTCCTTTGATTCCTATTTGGTGTGTTATCCATCCATGATGATGATGATGATGATCCTTGATGAATGTTGATGCCATTAGATATGTATCCCTCTAGTTTTATTCTAGAGAGTCTTTGTATCCCTTTTGTTGACATAGTGGAAAACAATTCTAAGTGGCTCTAAGGAGTCCCGTGTTTTTTCCCTCGATTTGTAGGGCTTTTCACGCTAAATTGTGCGTCTTGTTTGTTGTCGTTTGACATCTACATTGTGTAGTATAGATCCCAACAATTTGTATTCAAAAGAGGGAGGTTTGAGCATCAAAATTCATAAAAACAGAGGTTGCACGGTCATCCTTAGTTTTACACGCCCGTATATTCTGGCCGTGCAGTTTTACACACCCGTGTTTCCGCCCTTGTAGTTTGCAGTTTTTCTAAATTTTTAGACTGTTACAGTAATTTGCTACAATAATTTGCTACAGTGCTTTTGCTGTAATCTGTGCTACATGAATTATGCTACAGTAGCGGACGAAACCTGAAATTTACACGCCCGGGGCTTCGTCCGTGTTTCTGCCCGTGTAAATTACAGGTCGCTGACATTTTGGTACTACAGTACAAAACACTACCTTGTTGCTACAGTACTTTTGGGGGAAAATGATAGTTCGGTCCCTGGTTCCTCCCCAACACCGTGCATATGCAAGCTCCAAAAAAGTTATGATGGCATTTGTTAACTTAACAAAATGATTCCATATTAAGAGTGTATCTTTGGAAGTGATGGCTTAATTGTTTGGAGAAAACTCATTAGATTTGCTAATAATATGAAAGATGATCCATCCCAAGTTGATGCCACTCCACCTTAATGGCACAGAGCCAGTGTTCTCTCAAATTTTAGTTATTTTAAAATTGATTAATAATATTCAATGCAGACAAAGAGTATGACTAATTTGAATTCAATGGTGCAGTGGTGAATAATATGGACCATCAATAAGAGCATGTTCATGGCGGCTATCTGGAGTTATTTGTCATTGAGAATCCTCCTGCTTGTACCTATAGTGTGTGCAATGGCAGCAAGTTGGGATGGTGAACAAGCCACTTGTTTTTTAACTGTTTTCATTGATATATCCATTTCAAATATGTTGTTTGTTTTATGGCCCCTTGTGGACAGATATGAATTGTGTGGTGGCATTGTATTGGTTCTGAAATTATTTGGTTGTCAAAGGAGTCAAAATCATACAAATACTAGAAAGCTATTACTTATTAGGAAGGTCCACTACTACTCTTTCTTTAGAGTGGAGTTCAGGATTATCAATTCAAAGCCTTTGAAAACTTGGCACATGCAGGGCACTCGGTCCTTTATACAAGCCGTCGCAGATACTGCTTGCAAGAGTAATTATTTGGTTAATTTGTCTTGAAAAAAATAAATATATTTTTAATTCTAAAACGCTCTCATTATCTTCTTTGATTATGATAACTAGTCAAATATTTTCTTTTAGAACTTCTCTAACTCTTGAAAATCAATAGGCAACAATTAGAGAACTCATCTTTTACAGTAAAGAAAATTACTATTCAATTCAAAGACCTTCCTCTTGAGATGAGCATGCCCCTGACACGAGTCCAGGTAAAAAAATTAAAAAAATAAAAAAAAATCACATATCCAATGAGTTACACTATAAAATTATTTTGACATATCAAATACATGATTATTTTGTTGATTTATTTTTTTATAATTATCATCTTAGCATCATAAAAATTATTTTAAAAATTAAAAATATTTAAATAAAATAAAAATATTTACATGTTCCACTATAAAAAAAATATTTTAATTACAAGGAGGACGAGTTAGATATTTGACTTTTACACAGAATATCGACCTTTGACTCTTTCTCCATGCGTAATCGAAGTAGGATAACTTGTTAATATTATCAAAAAATCTATATAAATAAAAATGAGAAATCCACAAACGTAAGTAAACATTTTAAATCTATCGCTTATTCCTATCAAGGATTCGGTGCCAACTTTTTGAAAGAATCTCACGCCATGAAGGGTTAACTAGCCTTGGACCCATATAGCATAGTGGTGAGGTCCATTGACTCAATGCAATAGTCAAAAACACACACCGATTGAGGAAAGCCTACTAGCCAAACCATGTGCGCGCCTAGATCCAACTCCTCCTCCTTCTCTCTCTCTCTCTCTCTCTCTCTCTCCTCTCTCTCTCTCTCTCTCTATATATATATATATATATATATATATAAGTTCAAAGTTTTCGACTTGGCATTGACTCAACGTCACATAAAGATCTCATAGAAGCAGAAGCATTAGTTTGGCATTCCATCAAGTTCTTGAAGATCTCATGCAACTAATTAATGAAAACCACTGAAACCAAAGTTTTATTCCAAAAAGCAAACACAACATACACCATCCATATATAATATGATATAACTAATTGGCTAGCAGTAACATGCAGCATTTCACTTGCATGGTGGCAGAGGAGTTCCACAGAGGCACTTGTTATGGATGAACGCATACTCATCAAAGCGTCCGAGCTGGCCGCCTGTGGGAATCTCACCGCAGAGCCGGTTATAGCTCACGTTGAAGAACTGCAAGGTTGAAACCATGGTTATCTGCTTAGGAATACTGCCATATATCATATTGTGCTCCAGTTGCAAAATATCAACATTCTCTGGGAACACAACGCCGGAAAGATCAAAGTTGAACTGATTCCTGGCCAAAACAATGGTGTCTGCCGGCTTGGATTTGCCAAATAAGAAAGAAGGATTTCCGGTGAGCTTGTTTCTTGAAACGTCTATAGCGGCAAAGCCTACATTGGAGAAAGAAGGCGGTATCGGTCCGGTGAGGTTGTTGTGGGAGAGGACAAGGGTGGGGAAAGTGGTTTTAGGATTAATGGAACGGAAAAGAGTCTCCGGGATGGTGCCGGTGAGGTGGTTCCGGCTAAGATCAATGGCGTAAAGGGCCGGGAGGTCACCGAGAGACGGTGGGATGCGGCCGGAGAGCTGGTTGAATGAGAGGTCAAGGCTCTCAAGGGAAGGGAGTTGGGAGAGAAAGGGTGGGATTGGACCTGAGAGTGAACCCCAAGAGATGGTGAGAAAGCGAAGGAGTTTGAGTTTGGTGATGGAGTGTGGGATGGGGCTGTGGAGATTGGGGACCTTGTGAAGACGGAGGACTTGGAGGGTTGGGAGATAACCGAGGGCTGGAGGGACAACGCCCGCGATGTCGGTGGTTAAGTCAAGGCCGTAGATGCGGCCGGTTGTTTGGTTGCAGGTGACACCGTACCAGTCACAGCAGTCAAAGATGGGATTCCAAGTTGGGAAGGGGTCTGAATGGTTGAAGGAAGTTTTGAGGGAGAGGAGGGCTTTTTGGTCATGTTTGTTGCAGAGTTTTGAGGTTGTGGAAGGGAGAAGGGAAGAGAAGATGAGGAAGAAGATTAATGAGAGGAAGAAGGATGGGAGGGTTTTTAGGGTTGCAGTGGCCATATTGCTGAATGGTGAGGGAGTGCTGATTGGTTTGCATGTATATATATAGTGTTTTCTGTGAGCTGTTGTTGATTTTTTTAGTTTTTAGTTTTTATTTTTATTTAAGGAGTTCAGGAAATTCTGTTTGAATTTGTGCTTCATGTACAGGTTAATGCATGTTCTGGAGGAAAGCAACTAATTGCCTCTTTCACAAAAACGTGAAACCACAAAATTTATCTTTTATAAAAAATTTCTAATAGTTAAATATCATGAGGTTTTAAAGTCGTAAATCAATTTTGATGTAAACAAAAAACAGTTTACTCTTCTATAAAATTCTAAAAAAAAAAAAGTTGGGAAAAGTGTGGAAATGAATAAATGATATTACTTCCAGCACTTCTAGTGTTCGTTTATCAAAAATAAAGAAAAAGTGAAAGAGTTCAGATGTTAGATGAGCTTCTATGAGTTCAAAAAAAATCTAAGAAATGCAGGAGAATAAATTTGTATAGAGTGGCCCATTTTTCTCTCCCCTTCAATAAAACTGTTGTTGTTGCTTGAGAGCCAAATATTAAAAATTAAAAATTTTCTCCTACTCTTCATCACCCTCCCTCCCTGTAGTTATTATTCTCCTCTTTTGTCATACTATCCAAATGTACTCTTTGAGAGGTTGATACATGGCAAACAGCCTAGTACCCACAAGGAGGAGGCTAGATAAGCATACAACTCTTCAGACATAATAGCTTGCTTGATTAAATAATCTTTTTATTTAAAAAATTAATAATCAATGAATCTCATGAACAATCCACTAAAAATATTTTAACAAGAATTATTAGTATTATATAGGAATAAACAAATTTTCATAAAAAATAATACCTTATATAATCTTATATATACTTGAAATACTCAAATCCCAATCAGCATATACAGTAAAAAAAAACCACATTTTCTTTTCCTTTTTGATTAAAAAAAATCTAAGTTTTATACACTCTTAAACCTCTTGTATTTTTTTTCAAAAAATAAAAAATAAAAAAGAATAGGAGTTGTTCTTTTCTGACTCTTTCTAGAACTTACAAAGATTGATAGAAAATTTTATTTTGAAAAATTTCTTGGACAGAGGTTAAAAAATCTTTACTTATTCAAAAAAATATTTTAATAATAAAGGCTTGGGTTTCATAACTTGCAAGCAGTTGCATAGGTTAAAAAAAATTCTACAATATACCAAAAGGCTCATACCACAAAGCTATTTGACCTCATTTGAAAAAAAACATACAAAATATTAAAAAATTAATTCGTTAGAAATAATGATGGTAATAAATCATGGTTGTAAGTGCAGGTTTCACAGCTCAAATCTCTATCTTTGACTTAGAATGGGTAAACTAAACAATCAATTCTTGATACTTAGTGCACTGTTTGATGTATGCTGTTGGAAGTGCTCATTCTTTTTCTAAACATTGTTAGCAGAAAAAAAAAATTAATATTTTTGAGAGTATCAATATTAGGTTCATATTGAGTGTGAAGGTTTATTGTAATTTTTTATTTCAATATTGTCTCCAGCTTGCAGAGCATGCATCTCAACCATGTTCCAGGGTTTCATGCTTTGACCAGTCAGCATTCCTTTAGTTATTCCCAATAAGACAACTATGACGAGTCAACATTGTCAACCAATATTTTATGGTGGACCAGATGTGGTGATGGAAATGTTATCCAATGCACCAACTTGGATGGTGATAGGCTGATAGCCGCCTTGCTTATCTCACAAGAGCAATCTTATTACTTTATGAAACTCAGAAAAATAAATAAAAATTAATCTTTTCAAATAATAACATATTATTATTTAGAAAAAAAAAGTCTCTTTTCTTATATACACAAGTAGTGGTTTAAGTTTTTAAGTTGTAATATCTTAATATTTATGTCAATATATAATATAGCTTAAATCATTGATTAGTTTAATCACCACTATATAAATTAAAAAAAAAAAAAAAAAACAACAACATTATTAAGCAAAACCAATTATTAACCAAAAAACAAATAAAAAAGGCACCAACCATTGATGATATGATATGTAGGCCAATGTGTTCAAAATTATACAACTAGAAAGCCATCAGAAGATTCAACCCTTATCTTCAAAGAATGCAAACATGTCTATAAAAATGATCATGATAATCAAACTCTCTTTCACAATACAATGTCTTCTCTTCTTGCATTGCTTGTAATCTCTGTTTCTCTAATCCCTGCTAGCTTTGCTCTTTGCAATGAACAAGATAAGCAAACCTTGTTGATAATCAGGGACTCCTTTGGGAGCTCAAATCCTCCATGGCACAGTGACATTGCCTGCTGTGACTGGCCCGGCATTGACTGTGATGCCGACGGTCATGTTATTGGCATGGCCATCCTCGAGAACCCGCTTGTTGGCCCCATTCCTTCGGCTATCGGTGATCTTCATTATCTGCAAGTTGTTCGCCTTCATAAACTGCCGAACCTTTACGGCACTATACCTCCAGAGATCACCAAGCTTTCTAAACTTCGCTTTCTGACCATCAGCTGGACCGGGATATATGGCTCCGTACCCGCTTTCCTTGCTAGCCTTACTGCTCTTGAGCAGCTTGATCTCTCATTCAATAAGCTTTCCGGGTTTATCCCGTCCTCTCTTGGGGACTTACCGAAACTCTACTCAATTGATATTAGCCGGAACAACCTCACCGGAACCATCCCTGCCTCTCTTTTCCACAAGGTCGCTGATTCATACCTCCTGCTCTCTCACAATAATCTCACTGGTCCTATACCAAGATCTTTTAAAACAGTTGACTTCAGAAGGGTTGACCTTTCAAGGAACAAGTTGACAGGAGACGCGTCGGTATTGTTCGGTCAGTCAAAGTCCACACAGAGCATTGACTTGTCAAGGAACAAACTAATGTTTGATCTAAGCAATGTGAAATTCCCAGAGGCTGAGCTGATCTCATTGGATTTGAACCATAACATGATTTATGGGAGCATACCGAAGCAGATAACCAAAGTGGCGAACTTGCAGGGCTTCAATGTGAGCTACAATGGGCTCTGCGGTGAGATCCCCAGAGGAGGGAAACTGGGACAGTTTGACAAATACTCATTCTTCCATAACAAGTGTCTTTGTGGGCCTCCTCTTGCGCCATGCCACTGAGTTGTCTATCCATGGCAGCAAGATGGATAAATACCAAGCTTGCGTTGTCTTTCTTCCTGTTCTTCTCTTCTTTTCTGAATGATTTGTGGTCATAAAGGATTAATAAATTTCAAAAGTTCTGTTCTGTTTATCTACAATCTGCATAAAAATGTAATTAATTGTCATCTTCTTGAATTAATGCATACAAAATCATTCGTTGCTTCATCTGATGAAATATTGTAGCTTAATGTCAGCTAATGCAGTAATGAATGTAAGGCTTGAGATTGTTTTCATGACCGTCATGGAGGAAACAAACAACCATCACAGTGTTGAGAGTGAAAGCAAGTAAAACTAAGGGTGTGCTAGGGTATCTATTCATGAAGCCTATTGCATTGGCCAATACTAAATGGTAATTGTTCTTGCATAGTGGCTCTTCAATTCGAAAACATATACAGAAAAAAGCTTGAGGATAGAAATTGGAAGAAGCCACGCATTTACCTGGATGACTGACCACAAAAGCAAGACCCATCTAGATTGCATTCAGTGAAAAATCTCTGCTACGAAAAGTAAAGACAGCAAATTGCTTCAGAGAACAAAGAAAGTCGATGAAAGTTCATAAATTGATAAATGGAAGAAAGATCATTACCTTACCAAATGAGCCTGTCAGGTACATTTACAATCACTTTGTTTCCTTGTGCTCATCTATTATTCAGAGTGAAACAATTTTTGTGACATAATAACTTGCAACTCATTACCAAAAATGATACAGCCCTTGATCTCAATGACAAGCAGTTCAGAATACAGCAGCAAGGAAAGCATAAAGCATCAGAGAATTCTAATGATAATAAATGGATGTAAAAATCCAAACTTCAAATTAATCAACTGTACATAGCATCCATTTAGCTCGATTTTACAAAGAAAGAAAAATGAAACATTGTTGTCCAACGACAGGGTGTTACGAGCAGATATGGACCTGTAAGATTCAACACTGCATTTGCTGTTGAGGTTTCAAAAACATCAAAACTAGTTTGGAATTGTTTGCTAGTTGAATGAAGAACAAGAAACTAAAAACAATACTGCAGAAGACGCCATCAAAGAGAAGGTTAACATAACCAAATTCGAAAGGGTAAAGAAAGGAGTCAAAAAGGTAAAAGAAAGCTTGACTTAAGTGTATGCGTGTCTATATTGCACTGGTTACACATAGTTCACATGCGTGCAAAGATTTGCAATACACTCAAACCAAAACAATTAGGTGGCTATTTCTTAAAGAGCAAAAAAGAAATGAATCAGTGCATGCAATTTACTAGCCTGAAGATAATGCTTTTTTGAAATTCTCCCACACTTCTGGGCCTTTTGGGTCACAATTTACAAACCTTTTCATGAACATCTTTTCAGAACATGCAAGGACACTGCTCAATGCCAATCCAGGTTTAACTTTTGCTCTATCTTTAAGCCAATCATACATCAAAAACCGAAGCTTGACACGCCCTACAGTATATGACATATAAGAGGGGAATACAACTAGGGAACTCAAGGGATAACCCAAATTATTCAAAAGAAAATCAAGTTTGCTCTGGAGGACATCTATCTTCTGGTTCAAAATATGTGGTGACATTTTGATCATATTTGAAACATCATTTGCATCAAACCCAGTTTTGACCAGAAAATCATACCGATTTTGAAGTTCATCGCCTTTTCCGCGGAACACCTTAAGTGCCTTATTCATTTCTTTTGAGTTCTCCACAAATCCTAACCGCAACAAGAACTTCTTCTTCTCCATTAGGGACCTTCCATCATCACCAGAGTTTGGCAGAGGAGTGACTTTCAATCCAAAAGCATATTTCTTCAATTCATGCGGATCATTCTTTATAATCCTGCACAACCGCTTTTTCCCAACATTGAGGGTGGTGAGGATACTATTAGGTTTTTTTAGCTTACACAAACCAAAAATATCCATGTGAGTACATATAAGGTGCTGAATATCGCTATGATCCATTTCAATGTCAATCAGAAACTGCAAGCCCCGTAAAACATTTTTTATGTAACTCCCAACTTGAACCGAAGGAAATCGAGTGAACATGGCGATGACTTCCTTTTCTCTCCCACCCATTTTCACTAGTAACCCAATCAGCAGAAAAACAGTCTTCCCAGAGCCATCTGATATAACATTAGGATGCTTTCTGATAAATATCGCCACTTCTTGACTGGAGAGCCCCAGACGATGAAGAAACTGCAAAAGCATGAGTGTTCTGCCCCAGTTGTATGTATTCTTCTCAGACAGAATCCCACCAATCCAATCTCGTTGTATATCCATGCTCTCCAACTGCTCTAGCACCTGAACAAACATCAACATATCAACTTCCCTGACTAAAAGCTGAGGACTTGAAGCCACAAGCTTAATAACACTGGTTTTACTCAAACCCAACCCCTCATAAGCATGAAGTTTTGAACTCAACAAGCCAAAGTCATACTTGAAAACCTCCATACCATCCTTGTAAATCTTACCAATCTTTCCTCGAGCAATTCCATAGTTACACAAAACATGATAGTTCTCAAGCAACATCTCATCATCAGAAAGAAACATCAAATCCCGCGGAAGAAATTGATTATACTCAGAAGGTTTAAGGCCCAAGCTCTCGAAAAATGGCTCAAATTCATTTATAGGATGGTACCTGAAATATCGCATCAATGCGCGCTCTACATCTCCTTCATTTTCCACCTTCTTCAGAAGCCTACCAAGAAAAATTGGAGAGTTTTTGCTCATGTGCTCAGCATCAGTGAATTGCAAGCCTCTAGTACCATGAAGATAATCCACAAAAGCAGCTTGACCTTTCACCACAGCTTGAGTATTTTTGTGACCAAATTTTGAATCTCTTTTACGACCATCAGTGCACAATCCTCTAACAACACCCAATGGAAAAAGCTTTTCTCTGGAAAGAGTGCCTTTGCTACAAAAATACTGATTGTTTGGAGTCTCAAATTGATTTCTTAAACAAACACGAGATGCCCAAGTGCTGAAAACCGAACGTTTATCTTGTAGAGCTCTACATAGATGCAAAGTTTGATTTTTTACGCGCCAATGATCATAAAAACTGCTAAAAATCGAGGCTTTTGATAATTTAAGTTGGTTTTTCAAATTAATCCCATCAACCAAACTGAAAGGAGATGGTTTTCTTAATCTCCCCAACTGCGGCCATTGCCGTTTCACAGAAACGGAACAAACACAGATGACTGAGGAACTAAAGAAAAGCCTCGGAGGAGAAGGAATCCATAAGAAGATGTAGATTTACCTCAAAGCTGATGGCTTTGCAGTTCTCTTCTCCTTTGCTTCGAGGGGCCTTCCGCAAGGAAGCATAATAGGGGCCTTCGGTTCTGTACAGGGACACTACTTAAATCGTTGTTATGGAGAATAGAGCGATATGATCCGTTGGATCAATATGTCTTGCTACATCATACGGTCACTATTGCATCAAAGGGACCCAAAAAAGGCAGCAGCTTGGGTACTTTATTCATCATGCCCCTTCAAAACCTCAGAACTGGTTATTAGGGTTTTAGCCCGCTTCCAACTCTCAAAACTGATGAAGATGATTGAATTTTCAAAGCAAGGGGCTTTAAAAGTTGGATCTTGGAGGTAAGAAACGCAATCTATGATGCTGATTTGCTTGTGAGAAGGCTTCAGTTGGATGCTGAGTTACTATTGGTATGTATGCCTTTTGAGCTTACAAACGATGAATTATAAGATGGCACCTTTGATTTCTCATGTTCTTTGTGGGAGAGTTCCTGTCTCGCAGCCTAAAAATCAGTTTTTTAAGGGAAATATTGCCGCTTGTGTATTGTCTGAACGTGTTCATAGATGTTCACATTTTGATTCACGAAGAATTGGGTCGTTCTCCGAAGCTGGAGCCGCAAAATTGCCGAAAAATGTGACCTTGTTTGCAGAACGATGCTTTGTTTGCAGTTCTTTGTATGTGAAAATTAGGAATGCTGCTGCTTCTGGGACGCTGATGAATATGCATGGAAAACAATTTTTTTCTAGTACTAGTATTGCTCAGATTAATGGACATTCTGCATCTTTAGATGCAAACTTGGCTTCACGCATCTCTCGCATTAGTCGCATCGATGCACAGAATGCACTCTTCGAGTATTTGCACAGCACTAGGAGCTTGAATTTCACTGATGCTGAGCACATGAGCAAGAACTCTCCTGTTTTCCTTCAGAAACTCACATCAAAATTGGAGAATGAGCAGCACGTGGGCCGGTCACTCACCAAGTTCCTTCGCTTCAATCCTATTAATGAGTTTGAGCCATTCTTTGAGAGCCTGGGTTTGAAGCCGTCTGAGTTCCATCACTTGCTCCCCCGCAATCTGATTTTTCTGACTGATGATGGTGCCTTGCTTGAAAATTACTATGTTCTTTGCAACTACGGGGTTCCTCGTAGCAAGATTGGTAAGATGTACCAGGAAGCAATGGAGATATTTAGATATAATTCCGGTGTATTATCTCTGAAGCTTCAGGCTTATGAAGACCTCGGCCTGAGCAGGCCTACCATTATTAAGCTGGTCACATGCTGCCCCGCACTTCTAATTGGTGATGTCAATGTGGAATTTCTCTGTGTCGTTGATAAATTAAAGACATTTGGCATCGAGCTGGATTGGCTGAGGGGATGCTTGTCAGATAAGAGTTTGTACAATTGGAACAGGATACTTGAAATGCTCGACTTTTTGGATAGGATGGGTTGTGGGAAGAACGAATTGGCTAGCCTAATGCGTGAAAATCCTAGGTTCGTCTTTGATGATTCTGGAAAAAAGATTTATGTCTTGGTCGCTTTGTTACTGAAATTGGGTCTCAGTAGGAAAATGATATTAAATTTGTTTGTGCAATACCCGCAGATTCTGGCTGGGAAATTCACAAAGTATTTGTTGCAATCGGTGCAGTTCTTATCTGAGATTGGGATGGAGAACAAGGACATTGCTAGAATTGTTTCTACTCATCCTCAAGTCTTCGGGGCATGCACTTGTAGGAAAAGCAAGGTTGTTTTGGAGAGCTTAAACCTGACAGCTGAAAAATTACGTGAGATCATAATTGAAGATCCATCACAGTTTAGTAATTCGGCTTGCAGAAAGAAGGTGACAGATGCAAATATACCAAGAGTGGAAGGAAGTTATCTTCAGGAGAAGACAAATTTCTTGTTGAAATTAGGGTTTGTGGAGAACTCAGATGAAATGGCGAAGGCACTGAGCAAGTTCCGAGGGAGAGGGGATCAACTTCAGGAGAGATTTGACTGCCTGGTCAATGTTGGCCTGGATTGCCACACAGTCTCAGAAATGGTTAAACTTGCACCTCCATTGCTCAATCTGTCCACAGATGTCATTGAAAATAAAATTGATTATCTTTTGAACCATTTGGGGTACCCTCTGGAGGCACTCGTGGCCTTTCCCACTTTCCTTTGTTACAATATAGAGAAGATAAAGCGTAGATTTTCCATGTACAGATGGCTTATGGAGCATGGGATAGTAAGATCCACCAAAAACCGGAAAATCGTCAATTCAAATGTGGCCTTGAGTAGCATTCTTGCATGTTCAGATACACGATTTTTGAAATATTTTGTGGATCTCCACCCAGAAGGACTACAAGAGTGGGAGAGGTTGAAAAAGCTATCAACTGAGAAAATGAAATGATCTCATCATCAGCAGCAGAATAGGATCATTCATTCCTCTCATCCCAAGACACATATGAAGTGCTTTTTTTTAATGCTACATATGAAAAAAGAATGAACTTTTTCAGTGGAAAATATGTTCTGGTGTTGATGTCATCCTTTCGCAGATTTTGGGAGCTGTTTGTTGTTCCGAAAGGATGGATAACTGGATGCACTCTTAGTTTCATGAACCATTTTTCAAACCAAAAAAAAAAAAAAACTTCAAAACAATGCTTTAAGTGGGCTGATGTAGTACCCAGGCCACAATGTCATTTGAGGTATCATCTTCAATCCGTTTGACTGTGTTTCAGAAAGAACAATCTCTTGTTGCACTGCTTTATCTTTGTTTCATTATTTATTTATTTATTATGTAAAATGGTTGTTTTTCTGTCTCATAATGCTCACAAGACTATAGCCCTCAAGAGGTATTTGTTGGTCAAACATCTGCTGAAATTTCTTGCAATTTTGTTTCCTCATTCTGTGAATTTCCCTTACTGTTAACCAAATGAAAGCAAAAAACATAACTCAGTGAGCTGCTGCAAAGAAAGAATCCAACTTTAGTGAAATTTAAGCAAAGAACAAATAGCAAACCACCAACTACTCATTAAATCTCCTCTGAACATCTAATTGGAGATTCGAAACCGCTTTAATTTCCATGACACTGCAAATTTTGAACTTCTGATTTTTAAAAAAAGCAAAAAAGAAAGAACAAAACGACTTGCATGATCTTATCATTCAGAAACTTCAAATTAAGATCTATCATTGTGATTTGAGGTGCTGCAAATCATTCATGGAAGTTCTTCTCGCAGACTTGCTAACAATGTGCTATTAAACAATGAGTATATACAACCGCCAGACAATTTGTGAATTGAGAGATAATAAATCTCCACCTATTTCACAAAAACTTAAAACAAGTGTGTAGTTTTCCCTCAAATGATGCGTCTTTTTCCCTCCTGTTAAACAGTTAAGCTATAATCAACGATTTGTAGAGTCTTCTTCTTCATTCATGTCAACAGTATCCTCTGAAACATCAAACTTATTGACTATGGCACCAAAATATATAACATTGGTCCTTTATCATGCTTCAATATTTATCAGAAAATTATGGAAATCCTTTTCAGGAAGGAGCAAAGGTTTGCATCTTCTGTATCTAGTATGCACTCCGCAATTTTGTGTTTCTGTAAGTCATAGTAATTTACATGTAGTTCTCAATTGCTAATTCCATAAAGAGTTCTATAGTTCCATCGAAAACCATCTGCAGATGACTCTTGATATGATAAACAGTCACCCCATCGGAACTCATAAACTTCTAGTATCCCTGTTGGACCGTTGGAGTTGCTTCTGCATATAAATAGCTGATGAGATGCTAGAAATTAGTAGTCTCTACTCCTCCAGTATGATTTACTGCACTGATGAAATTCTCCTGAAAATCCTGACTCAATCTAATTCTTGTTTTATTCACAGTAGATTTGCCCCCTGAATTGCCTGAAAATTTTAATATAGCAACTTGTTGAATCTGTTAGTTCGTTTGGCTCACTCTAAATATTTTAACAAATTTGAAACAAAACCAAGGATGATTTGTTGCCCCTTTCACTTGTATACTTAGTCCGAAGAACCGAAGCTCATTTTTCTGCAGTTTTCTGAATTGAGCTGTCTTCGTTATGCACACTGCAGGACACAGTCAAACAGCAGAAAAGTTAATCCATATGCATTTATTTGTGATTTATAAATTATTATCAGCATCATCATATGCATTTATATTATTATTTATATGGTATGATATGAGATGAGATGAGATGACAATAGACGTATAAAATGCCAGTTAATAAGTTGGTTGTTGTCATGGCCTCAACCGATCATCTTTGGTCATGTGGCACCTGACATGCACCATAGTGACAGGTCAGCCTTCTTTGCAAGAACAGTTAGTGAATTCATGTTTGCAGTACAAGCACAGCGAAATAAAGAAAAACAAGCAAAATTGGAAAACATCCACGGTACGAGAAACACGACACATGAAACCCATTTTGAGAGAGAAAACATAAACTCTCTTAGATTGAGAAATTTTTACAACCATGGCCAAAACTAACACCAAGTGGCCTTGTCTCCTCCCAAAGACACATTATACCCTATCACAAGAGCTACCCAAAATCCAAGGTTAATTGAGCCCCATGCCCAATACATTTCTGGCGTGAATTCCTTGACTTGACTTAGCTTGCAGTGTCCACTGACGCAACTGTAGCTTTAACCAGCCATCTTTGGTCACAGCACGCAGCAGTATCGGTCACGCGTGGTGATACCGCGTGCCATCCTCGCCCCTGACTCGGCCACGCTCCCGACCATGTGCTCACTTGCATACGCCTACGTAAAACCTTGTCAAATCCGGAATCAGCTCTCGGTCTCCCAACCTGATCAAGTGTCCCGTCCCGCCTAGACTTGCTAGAGATCCAACACTCTACATAATGAAGTCTTGCAACACTTGACTCTTGATATGGGCGCGCCTGCCCCATGCGCTCATCGGTCACGCGCACGCCCACGGTCCAGCGCGCACACGCCTCACGGTCTCAGCGCATGATCGTGCAGGACATTCCACCCGCTCTTGCTCACGACACAACATACGCCTCGCGTTAACTGCGCGCTACCCAATCCATGCAACTGTGCGCCCTCGTGGCTTGGCCTATGTGAAAATATGCACCCGCTAACCAAATGTAAGACCATCAACCCTTACAGTTGTTTTGTAGCGCACTAAAATAACTGCTTGACAGTTATCTTAAACTAATCAAGTCTTGGTTGAATAGGGTGAATTCTTAAATCTCAATTTCTCCCTCCTTATTACTCTTCAGAGGACTAGAGAAAGTCAACCAGTTGGAGTAAAGTGTGAATTAAATAACATACAGTGATGTTGTTTATGAATTGGCTTGTATGTATATATAAAGCAGATGTGATATACGATATCGGACTTAGTATAACAAATGGTTTATCTAATAAAAATTAATTGATTAACATACTGTAATTTTTTATTGTGGATGCAGAAAGTTGCTGATTCGTTGTGCCTTTTGCATAAAAATTCCAAGAGTGAACATCCAAAACAATCACCAATTGAATACAAAATATGATTGAAACAAGAAAGAGAGTTTGAATTGATGTTCAACTGAAAAGATAAAGCAATCCTGCAGAAAACTCCAATTGAGTGAAGATTAGAATATATATATATATAGATAGATTCCAAAAGTCTTCTTGAAGTAGGGGAAGATGAAACAAGAATGAGTTCAATATATTGTTCTCTGGTTCGACTTTTTCAGCCTATGAGAGCATGAGAAGCCATGTTAGAAATGGGTTTAATCACTGAAACAGAGCCTCCATTTTTCTCTCTCTTCTCTTTTGGTCCCTGCATTCCAAATTCTATATTTTTCATCCTATATTTTTAAAAATAGGAAAAAGAGGTCCAACCAGTTACTCACCGTTAAAAACACCGTTTATTTGATCAGACGGGGCTTTTTTAAAAATAAAATATTATAAAAAATAAAATAAAAACAAAAATAAAAAAAATTAAATTAAATTAAATTAAATTTACCCAACCTTCACCTGAGTGAATGCCTTCTTTTCCCATCATCTCCACCTCTTCCTCCTCTTCATCATCTCTCCTCCAGTTCCTCTGCTCTCCAACATGTTTTCCCGCTTTATCCCTCCAACTTTGGAGATTAAGCCATTCTTGATAAACAGTAACTGTGCACGCTACTACACTCCACCTAAGGTTGGAGAATGTGGTGATGCCAGGAAACCAAATAAAATTCTTGAGTCATGGAGGGCTCATTTGCTTGCACTCATGTTCTCCTTGAACAACTAGTCTTAACATAAGAGAAAAATATAGAGGATCACTTTCCTTTAAGAGAGAGTTCGATCTAAGGTGGGGAGAATAAATTGATGTTTAAGATGAAGGAAAAGATAAAGCAAAGGATAAGGCCAGTGGTACAGTAACTTGGCAAATAACAAAAATGAAAAAAAACTTTGTGGTGATCATAAGGGGCTTCTACTTTGAATGATGGCACAAGATGGCGACTGTAATGGGGTGCGTTTGCTGAGAAGGGTGTGAAGGAGAAAGACAGCGGTCGCCGGCGAGCTACCACTGTGGTTGAAGTTGGGAACTGAAAATGGGTGACAGGGCGACCGAGTTCTAATTTCCTCCTGTGGAGGTTGGCAGAGTGTGAGGAGAAAGACTATGGTCGCTGGCGAGCTTCCACTGTGGTTGAAGTTGTGAGCTAAAGATGGATGACAGGGCGACCGAGCTTTAATTTTCTCCTGCGGAGGTTGGCAGAGTGTGAGGAGTCTTCCTTGACGTCCGGAGATTTCGTCGGACTGCCTTTCGGTGAAGATGGACGACGGTGGCGATGAGATTTAGGTTTTGAAATTGGGAAAAGGGGGTTTGTTTGGAATTGATTGTCGGATTTGGGTGGGCACTCGGATCCAATAATCAATTGAATTTTAAATTTTGTTTTATTATTTTTTTAAATATTTTAAACTCAATTAAGCCACGTCACTGGAATCTAACAGATCTGTCTGCGCCCAAACGAAAATGGACTTGATTCTCCCAACTGATGAAGTAGAGAGATCCAATCAGGCTATTTTTTAGTGGAGGGACCTAAAGGGAAGAGAGGGAAAAGTAAAGGGAGTAAACTAGTGATTAAACCGTCAGAAATGTATCAGTAACTCAAGTCACTGAAATTCATTAAGTGAGATTCAATCACAAAACATAATGCTAAGATTCAAAGAATAAATTTCTGAAGGAACTCGGTCATTCATCTTTTGCATACACAAAGCATAGTCAAACATAAACTATGTGATCAATCAACTTATTTAACTTTTAACCAGCAATTTTTTGGCTTTGTATTACAATGTCATGTGAGGTGTCATTTTCAATGTTTGACTGTGTTTCAGTAATATGATCCTTTGCAGAACTGCTTTATCTTCATTTCATAATCGACTGACCTTTTACGAGGAATGTTTGTTAATCTGTCCTTTTATATTATGCAAAAGACAAATCTTGGTCAAGAGCTATCGGTTGCTCATCTGAAAGTAGGATATCAAAATTCAATGGCTCAACAAGATTAACATTTGTTTTCAGTTGTTGTTCAAACATCTGCTGGAGTTTCCTTCCCTGTGCTTCAATCCTCATTTGCAGATTTTTCTGAATCTGTTAACGCAGGTGAAAAGCAAAAGAAAATTTTGATGAGCTCCTGCGAAGGTAGTTTTCAACCTTTGTGAAACTTCAGGCAAAAAGAACAAATATCAAACCTCCAACTGCTCATGAAGACTCCTTTGAACATCTAATTGAAGCCTCAAAGCCTCTGTAATTTCCATGGCACTACAATGTTCAATAGAACCACCCATTGTTAAGAAGATTGTAAAGATCTAATCTTTCAGAAGCTTCAATTAAGACATATACCATTTTGGGTCGAGGTGTTGTGAATCATTCATCAAAGTTCTTCTCCCAGGTTTGCCTACAGAGATTGATAAAAAAAAAAATGAGTATATATAACTGCAGACAAACATCAAAGCTGCCAAATTTGCAAATTTCTGTCAAAATAAACTTTCAAGAAAATGCATTGTTTTGTTCTCCAATCACTTGTCTTATTCCCCATTCTATTAAACATTCGAGATATAATTAATAAACAATGCATAGCATCATCTTCCTTCATGTCGACAGTATCCTCAAAAACATCAAATTTATTAACTATGGCACTAAAATATCAAATATCGATCTTTCTTTATCATGCTTCAATATTTATCAGAAAAGGAGCAAAGTTTTACCTCCTACTGCATCCGGTATGTACTTAGCAATTCGGTATTTCTGCGAGACAGTAATCAAATTTAGTTCTCGATTACAAAGTCTATGGAAAAATTAGATAATTATATCGACAAACACCTGCAAATGGCTCTTGATATGATAAATAGTCAGCCCATTAGAGCTCATCAACTTCAATATCCCTTTTGGAGTTGCTTCTGCATATAATCAGTCAATTAGATGCTAGAAATTAGCAGTTTAGCTCCACAAAAAATTCATTATTCCACATACTCTCTGCACCTCCAAGGCGATTAACCGCTTCAACAAACTTCTCATGAAGATCCTGAGTCCATCGAATTCTTGGTTTGTTGGTGTTTGATTTTCCCGGTGAAATCTTTTCCTGCTGAATCTGCAAATTGATCCATTCAATCTGAATTCAAGCAAATTTAAAACAAAACAAGCATGAATTCTTACCCCTATCATTTGCATACTTTGCCCAACTGATTGAAGCTCATTTTCTGCAGTATTTCTGTAATTGAACTCTGTCTGTGTTACGAGAAACTCCAGAACAATCGAATTGAGGAAGTGTATCGGTCGGAGAATGGGATCCTCTGAGCCGACTATCAAACCAAGGAAACCCCATCAAAAGCTCAGTAGCATAAAAGGAAGCAGGACTTGATCCAATAAAACTAGAAGGAAATGAGTCAGAGATACAAGGCTGAAAAAGATGCTGCTGATTCATTGCCTCTCTTGAACCAAAACTCTCAATTGAATATCCAAAACAATCATCATCATTCAATGATTTCTGTTGATGCTCATGGCAAACAATCTTCTGACTGTTCATTGTAAACAAACTCAAAGAAATCCAATCATATGAACACAGAAAACATTGAAACAAAAACGATCTCAAAGACAAACACAAGAACAAAGCTCTAGTAGATGTTCCATTAATGCAAATCCTTGAAAAGATAAAGAACAAAGATTCCAAAAGGCTGCATAAGAATATAGGAAAGATAGAAACAAAGAATGAATTCAAAAAGAACACAATAAGAGAGCTCAAGTTGCTGGCATTATTGAAAGTTTGAAACAAGGAAGAAAGCTACCAAACAGTGCAACTGGCTTTCATCTTTTTATAGTTTGGAGAGCTCTAAACCTCCTTTGTCAATCACTAGAAACTTTGAACAAGATCCAAGTTTGTAAAAACAACAAAAAGATTGAGAGGATGGCTTCTTTGGGTCCATCACCACCAATAAATAAATAAATGAAAGTTCACTTGCTATTGTGCTTTTCAATACTTCTTAATTAGTTGTCAATCGGTGTTTCATTTACATGCATACCCTAATGAATTTATATAATGAAGATATAAATTAATATCATGCTATTATTATTATTATTATTATTATTATTATTGATAAATGTGATAATTTTGTATATAGCTAAGAGTGTGTGCACATAGACCGATAATTCAATCACACAGCTTGTGGGACTCTCACCTAATGACTCAAAATTCAGCCTGCAAACTAGCACAAACAGTTAGAGATTTTTACCATCACTACGTTTAATTGAACTTAAATTGAGAGCGCTTAAGTCCTCCACACGAACACCTTATGCGGTAGGGCCAATACCAGCAGCTATATGAACGTTTTGGATAAAATTATTGTTATATTTTGGGTTTTAACTTTTACATGACATTTTCCATGACTTAGTTATAAAATTTATGTAAAATTAAAACACCTACAAAATCGATGTTATTAACCCTTTATATAATAAATAAATCTCATCGCATCTCAAAATACTATATTTCAATTTGTTTATTTTATTTTTATGTAATATTTAAAGAAACAATAACTTTTTTGAAGCATAATTAAAAAAATTAATGATTCTAGAAGTTTAAAAAAAATGCATCTGTTTTTTTTCTTGGATTGAAAAAATTAAATAAATTAATAATGATTTTGTAAAGATGAGGAGAAGCATAGTTATCATCTTTGTATTGCATTGAATTTCTCGTTTGGTCTTGCACTGATGTCTTTAGTAATGAGACCTTCTTGGTCTGTAGACTGTAGCCGCTTTGGGTTCATTCTTTAGATAAGAATCTCAATTTGATTAACTTTTTCATGTCCTCATTGTTGCACATTAATGAAGTGATAGATTCATACATACCCCTTTTGGCTCATTTTATATTAAGATTTATTTTATAGGATTTTATATTCCACTGTTATATATTCTCCATGAAAATCTACTTTTAATCCATAAAGTGTAGGTAAATGTTAATTTTAATTATTAATGATACTGAAATATTTAATATAGTATCTCAAACCATCTTGGGTCTTCATATATATTAGAAATAAGCCACTAACATTCCCTACTTAAGCTATTAAAGGTGTATAGCTGTAAAGTTAGTTTATTTGTGTGTCCATGCCTTCATTTTGTGTGGCTTTTATAATTCAATATCAAATTCTCCTCGAAACTAACATTTCACACAAAAAATCAAATAACAATAATTTTTTAATTTATAATTTTATAAGTGACAAAATGATTTTTTTAAATTTAATAACAAAAATAAGTTAATCACGTAGTTTAAAATAAGCTTTCTTATAACACTTGTTTGTGTTTTACTCTTTTAATTTTTAAAAATTAATTAAAAAAAATTATCCAAACAAAAGAGATATATAAATAACAAATTGTATTCATACCAATGACATTTATATGATATAAATTAAATGCTATTGAGATAATAATTCACATATATTATAGATACTAACAGGTGTTTATCCATTTTATCAAAAAAATAATAATAAAAAGTTATATTATACATTCTATTTGTGAAAAATTATTTGTTGGTATACCATATTGAACTAAAATTCTTCATTATCTTAGTTTATCGTATCCTGCTGTCTTTGATGTTTGACATAAATATATATATATAGTTCTCCGATGAAATCCATAATGATGCTTTTCATTCTCAAACATTAAACTTTAATAATTTCAAAGTCTAAACCAGCTCAGCTTACTTAAAAACCCTAATCATATATTAATATTTTAAATGTGATTTCCATTAGATTAAGCAAGTATGCGGCAACAAGGCTATGTCAATACATGATACTTAAGACATTAGCAAAGTTAATTAATTAAGAGAGTTGTGAAGCACAATGAATGAAGATGAATGATTGAAGAGTAGATTTAAGTATTTAAAAGAGATGAGCATGAAACAACAAGGGGATGCCACTATGTACAAAGAGTTGGCGAGTTTTGGAGAGGTTCTCTAGTGCACGTCCCTTCGAGATTTCAAAGGACAAGTCCCTCGCTGCATGGCGTCTCACTCTTTAATACTAAAAGCCCACGCTGTCTCTCTCTCTCTCTCTCTCTCTCTCTCTATATATATATATATATATATATATATATATATATATATATATATATATATATATATATATATATTTGATTTATATTATAATATTGTTTATTTATTTTGAAATAATCTAGTATTTGCTTTTACTGATATTAGGGTGCGTTTGGATGGAGGTAATGGAATGAGGAGGAATGAAGTAATGATTAAGGGGGGGAATGGAATGGGTAGGGGGTGGTATTGAAAAAGATGTTTGGTTGAAAGAGTAATTCATTGGGAATGGAAAAAGTAAAAAAAAGAGTTATGTTAATATTACCCTTTTACCCTTGTATAAAAAAATAGTATTTATTCTTATAATAATGAAAACATAAATATTAATAGTCATTTTATTATTTGTTATTATTGTTTAATTAAAAAATAACTTTAAATAAATTTAATTTTGTAGTTATAATTTATAATTAGTTACAAATAATATATATTTGAAATAATTAAAATTTATAAAATAATGAAAATGTGAATAGTAATATGCTCATTGTTGATTATTGTTTAACTAAAAATTAACTTCTATTAAAGATTAAGTTACTATTATATACTTATAAGTTTTTAATTAATCACAAACTATATTTATTTGGAGTAATTAAATCTTATTCCATAATGAAAACGAAAATATTTATTTCATTACTACTGATTACTGATATTTATTTCAAATGATTATTATTTATAAAACAATGAAAATATAAATATTTATATTATTAATATTGACTAATGTTTAATTAAAAATTACGTTTAGATAATTGCTACTTTCAATAAGTACTTATAATATTTTAATTAATTATAAATAATATTTACTCTATATTCATAAAATAACAAAAAAATGTGAATACTTCTTTTATTATTGATTATTTTTTAATTAAAAATTAACTTCGAATAACTATTAAATCAATGCAATTAAAGAATTTGAATTTTATTATTATAAGGGGCAATATAGTAAAATCCTAGGGGGTAATGGCCCATTCCCCCCAATTTGGGGGAAATGGCTGATTACCCTTGGGGGGTCCCCAGGGTAATGGTTACCAAGTTCAAAAACCACCCAAACACCACCATAGGAATCAGGGGGTAATGGTTCCCCCTAAACGCAGCCTTAGTTTAGATCTGTATTAGCTTTTCTTTTTCTAACAGTAGCTTTGTATATATATATATATATATGGAATAAGTTTTATAATTAAGTAGGTTCTTAGTTCTTAAAAATATAGGAGTGTTTGATGACAGTCTAGATCATAATCTAATGGTTATTATTTATAGAAATGATGTACAAAGTTACCCTTAGTTAATGTGCTTTGATCGGATAGGTATTGTGCATGAATAAATAGTACCGTTAGATGCAAATTTAACTATCACTATAGAACATCTCTAACAAAATAATTGGAATTAAAAATTTCATCAACATTTAGCTTGCTTTCCCATTTTACTCGTTTCTCTCGCAATCCATTAAAATTGTGCATTTAATGTGACAGTGTTAGTGAACAACGCATAGTGCATTTACATAGATTGGCAAAATTAAATTTAAAAATTAGTTAGTAAATTAAGTATGTAGATGAATATTTTAGTATAAGAAAAACTTGGGACATTTATAATATGATATAGGAGTACTCAATATGTTTTTATAGTTGTTTTTATATAATTTGCTTTTATCATTATGATAGTATGGTTATTTCTTAACATATGATCTAATTATGATAATTTTTAAAAATAGTTTTTTTAAAAAAAATTTGCAAGATGTTGGAAGAGATGGTAGCACACGTGGCTACCTTGCCAATTAATCAATATTAGCATCTTACAAAATTTCCTTTCCAAAATGAAAATAATAAAATTTACTACATGTTTACGGTGACATAGCATGCAATAAAAGTTGCAGGAGCATTATATATAATGAGAAAATTATATATAAACACCCTGAAAAGAGAAAATAACTAAAAATATATTTTTTCTAAGATCATATGCCAAGTGATCGAGAACTGCATCATTCTATACCCCACAATACAAATTAACCAAAAAATAAAAAATAAAATACAGATATTATATTAAATATTGTTAAAATTCAATAATAAAGTTAAATATTAAAATTTAAAATAAAGATAAAAATTGCAATATGTTCGAGCAATACATAAAATTAAGTTTACTTTAATCAAGCGATATGTTTAATTAGAAAAACATTCCACTTAAATTTTTAATTAAAAAAAAGGATGCGAATTCGACTTAATCTTGGTTAAATAGGCATAGTTAGTCCAAGTTAATGAAGAGATTAACTTAAGGGAATCCTCATCAATCAATATTTATGATAATCCACCAAAATTGAATGTAATAAGTGGATTTCATTATCATAGAAATTCTCCCTTCTTTATGGAAGGGTATTTCCATGAGAATTTGCTATAGAACTATTCCACTTTGTATTCTCATAATATTGAAAAATAAAATTGATTAAAATTATATATAAATAAGTGTTTTGGTATAACTAAAAGAATATTCTTTTTTATTAGTGTGCATTGCTACATTTGATTCAAGTCATTCAAATTGGAATTTTTCTAAGTGCCTAAAAAAGCTGTGGAAAAAAGAAATGCTTATTTTAAGTGATTGAATTTGATTCTTGAAAACAAGTTTATGGGAGAAGGAATGTTCCTATCTTATCTCTACTGAAAAGCTTTATTTATAACATGAACTTTGGAAAGGAATAATGTGGACCTTATGAAATCCTACTTAAAAAACATTCTTAATTAAGCCCTTCCTTACATTTCAATATGACCATGCATCTACGTAGTTATTTTACATATTATGTGAGAATTGTGGAAAACACATTGATGGCCTAAATAATTACCTAATGTTGAATGAGCAGGACGGCACAACGAAATCTCAACTCCTATACGTGCAGGTTTCATAAGGTGGGGCATGGAAAATGCAAGCAGAGAAACATTTCACGGCGTGAGCCAATCATTATAAAAAATAAAAATGTGAAAACTAAGGTACGACAACAATCCAAAAGATGTGTCACATATTTTTCATGTCATTGGAAGTTGATCTCACATATTGCTACATAGTACAAAATCATGACAATTCATTATTAGCTGTCATATTTTCAGCATCAGTAACACTTTCACAAGTCACCGAGAGCAAGCACAAAAGGATGATAGAATTTCATAAGTAAAACCATCAAAAGAATCCGAATTGAGTAAAATCGACATCCAAAAGTAAATGTTTGGGCTCAGAACCAGCGTCAGGAATAATCGTGTTGCGACATCTGCATCCCTCTCTCAAGCTGCACTCAAGATGGCTGCAGCGGTTACCCCCCGTGCACACACATACAATAATGGTCATTAATATTTGTATGTGGGCAGCGACCGAGCAGCCGAGCTGCCTCGCCATTGGGCAATCTCAAGTGAGGGTGCAGGACTATTTTACGTTGGGTTTCGTAGTGATCAAGTAGCCAACACAACAAATGCAACACGCGGACATCATCGCCCAAGGGAAGTAAGGGACAATCCGGCAGCGGAAAGGCAGAAAAGATGCAGACATTGATAAAAAGTAAAACACATAACAACACCATTGGGAATGAGAAGTATGTTATAAACATGAAGACTGCATGGTGTACTTCAGATGAAAATTTAAAAATAACGTATAAAGCAGAACAACACAACATCCATAAGCAATTCACAATCACGGAAAGGCATCGCGTAATAAATCTAGAGCTCAAAAGCAATACGATGATTAGAATCCAATAAAAGATGAACATAATCTGAAATCTAATTGGTAAAGGAATCCAAAGAAGAGAATCTGAAAAAAGGAAGTAAACTGAAAGCTTACAGGGGAGGACAGATCTGTAAAACAAAAGTAATATACACACATTGATAAGAAACAAACCACATAAGAAAACCATTGCATGTGGAAACCTGTTTTGAAAAATGAAAACAATCTGAAATCCTACAGTAATAAATAAAAAGGAGAGATTATGAAAACCCACAGTGGAGAGACAGATCTTCAGAAGAAAAAAATACCTACGCAAACAATGATAAGAAAATGGAAGACAAATTCATCAATTGGTAAATAAACCACAAACGGAAACCATGGCATGGGAAATCTATTTTAATCAACAATGGTGCAAGATATACTTCATATGAAAAATAAAAAAATGAAGAAGAACAACTCAACAACCATTGCATGTGGAAACCTGGTTTAAAAATGATTAGCATTCATAATCACAGTGGGGCCTTACATAAAAAAATAGCATTCAAAATCAATTGGATGGGGAGCACTTGAAAAATGAAAACAATATGAAATCTCACAGTAATGAATAAAAAAGGAGAGAATATGAAAACGCACAGTGAGGGGACAGATCTTAAAAAAAAAAAGAAGAGCATATACAAACAATGATAAGAAAAGAGATGACATATGCATGAATATGAAAACCCACACTGAATGGGCAAATCTTCAAAAGGAAAAAATACCTATATAAACTATGATAAGAAAATGGAAGACATATACATCAATTGATAATTAAATAAACCACAAAGGAAACCATTGCATGGGGAAATCTATTTCAATCACCAATAGTGCATGATATACTTCATACGAAAAAATGAGAAAGTGGAGAAGAACAACTCAACAACCATTGCAGGTTGAAACCTAGTTTAACCACCAATAGCCAAAAATAGGATTCATAATCACAATGGGGCCTCAAGGAACAAAAATAGCTTTCAAAAACAATCGGAGGGGAAGCTTTTGAAAATGGAAAACAGTATGAAATCTCACAGTAATAAATAAAAAGGAGAGAATATGAAAACCCACAATGAAAGGGCACATCTTCAAAAGAAAAAATACCTCTACAAATAATGATAAGAAAAGAGAGGACACATTCATCATTTGATATTAAATAAGCCACAAAAGGAAACCATTGCATGGGAAAACTATTTTTAAAAAAAACTAGTAATTCACAATCACAGTGGGGCCTCAAGGACCAAAAATAGCATTCAAAATCAATTGATGGGGAGCTTTTGAAAAATGAGAACAAAATGAAATCTCACAGTAATAAATAAAAAGGAGAGAATATGAAAACCAACAGTGAAGACGCAGATCTTCAAAAGAGAAAGTAACTCTGCAAACAATTATAAGGAGAGCACACATTCATCAATTGATAATAAGTAAACCACAAAGGGAAACCATTGCATGGGGAAATCTATTTTAATCACCAATAGCGCATGATATACTTCCTATGAAAAATAAGAAAATGGAGAAGAACAAATCAACAACTATTGCATGGGGGAACCTAGTTTAAAAATAAATGGTAATTCACAATCATAGTGAGGCTTCACAGAACAAAACTAGCATTCAAAATCAATCGGATGGGGAGCACTTGAAAAATGAAAACAATCTGAAATCTCACAGTAATAAATAAAAAAGGAGAGAATATGAAAACGCACAGTGAGAGGATAGATCTTCAAAAGAAATAAGAGCCTATACAGACAATGATAAGAAAAGAGATGACATATGCATAAATATGAAAACCCACACTCCAATAGTGCATGATATACTTCATACAAAAAAATAAGAAAGTGGAGAAGAACAACTCAACAACCATTGCAGGTTGAAACCTAGTTTAACCACCAATAGCCAAAAATAGCATTCATAATCACAATGGGGCCTGAAGTAACAAAAATAGCATTCAAAATTAATCGGATGGGGAGCTTTTGAAAAATGAAAACAATATGAAATCTCACAGTAATAAATAAAAAGGAGAGGATATGAAAACCCACAATGAAGGGGCACATCTTCAAAAGGAAAAAATACCTCTACAAACAATGACAAGAAAAGAGAGGACACATTCAAAATTTGATATTTAATAAGCCACAAAAGGAAACCATTGCATGGGAAAACTATTTTAATCACCAATAGTGCATGATATACTTCCTATGAAAAATAAGAAAATGGGGAAGAACAACTCAACAACCATTGCATGTGGGAACCTAGTTTAATCACCGATAGTAATTCACAATCACAGTGAGGCCTCACAGAACAAAAAAATATCATTCGAAATCAATCGGAGGGGGAACTTTTGAAAAATGAATCAATCTGAAATCTCACAGTAATAAATGAAAGGTAGAGAATATGAAAACCCACAGAGAAGGGAGAGATCTTTAAAAGAAAAAATACATATGCAAACAATGATAAGAAAAGAGAATCCATATTCATCAATTTAAAACTTACAGTAAATGGCAGACCTTCAAAAGATAAAATACCTATACAAACAATGATAAGAAAAGAGAAGACATATTCATCAATTGAAAACTCACAGTAAATGGCAGATCTTCAAGAGCAAAAAATACCTATACAAACAATGATAAGGAAAGAGAAGACATATTCATCAATTGATAATAAATAAACCACAAAGGCAAACCATTTCATAGGGAAATCTATTTTAATCACTCATAGTGCATGATATACTTCCTATGAAAAATAGGAAAATGGGAAAGAACAACTCCACAACCGTTGCATGTGGAAACCTATTTTAATCACCGATAGTAATTCACAATCACAGTGGGGCCTCACATAACAAACATAGCATTGAAAATCACTCGGAAGGGGAGCTTTTGGAAATCTCACATAAATCCGAAGGAGAGAATATGAAAACCCAAAGTGAGGGGACAGATCTTAAAAAGGAAAAAAACCTATACAAGCAATGATAAGAAATAATCTTCAAAAGAACACAATTGTGAATAAAAAACTAAGTTAACCATAAAGAGTGCATGATCTCAGTAAGATGAAAAAAGTAAACAAAAAATAACAACCCAAAAGAACTCAACAGACAAAAAACAAAATTGAGCAAACTCAACATGGGCCTCACATAACAAAAATAGAAATCGAGACCCATCGGAAGTAGAGAATTTGGGAAATTAAGATAAAGCTGACAACTCACAGCAAATCCGAATGAGAGAGTCTGAAAATTCACAGGAAAGGGACCGATCTGCAAAGAAAAATAAGTATATACTTGAATCGATAAAAAGAAAACTACAAAGGGAACCAAATACGCATGGAAATCTATTTGTAGGGAATCTAAAACTCACTGGAAACCAGTGGGGAGAACGAACAAGAAGATTGAACTGGTAACAGGGTCAAATCTGTGGGAAAAAAAACATATAACAGCCGAAACATGTTAAATAATCCAAAATAACAACTTTAATCCGTTCATACAACTCACCGAGAACCCGAGAAACGGTGGAAGACGGGTACAAAGTCAAGAACGAGACAAATCTTATGAAAAATGATGCCGGTTAATAAATTAATGCGAATGTATGCTAAAAAGAAAAACAATTTCAGAAAAGAACATGGGACTTGGTGGAGTATATAGAACCACAGCGAAGACTGAAAGAACTCAACCAAGCCGATGTCTGTCAGACTAGCCGGAGCCCTTTTATGGCAGTGTGTAGCGGCGCCTGCTTCAGGCGACGGCGAGTAAGGTGCGGATGCTTTTCTCGGCGGCGATGAGACTTTGAGATATGGACGCGGATGAAGAAAACCCTAGAAGGGGCGAGAAAGGGGGAAGAAGTAGGAGTCCGAAGTTCGGGGCAAGGTCACCGTAACCCGCATGTGATACGCGCGTGAGCTGAACTGGGAGGTCGAAGTGGTGGCTTCGGGACTTTTCAATCTGAACTCAGACACCGAAGTGGCCGAAGTGGGAAGTTGTCAAATCATCACTTCCGGACCCAAATCAGTGAAACAAACACACTGAAGTGGGCTGGAAGTCGCCACCTCGGCCACTTCGGTGCCCACTTCGGTGAAACAAACAGGCCCTTGGTCTGAAAACACTAATTATGGTTTTCTGGTTTTATTTTTTTGTATAGTTCTTTAAAATGAGGGACTTATTTGCATAAATCATGCAAAAATCAATATTCTTAATTTAAAAAAAATTCAAGTTAATTATTAACCATGAAGGCATTACAACAATTAACGATTTAACATTATTCAATGGTGTTTCTTCGGACAAGTCTATTAAAAACATAATAATAGTAACTAAACAATTTAGGAATTAGTTTTTAAAAAATTAAATTGTAAAATTGGTTCGATTTATCTTTTCTTAACATTTTAGGAAAATCCTAATCTATTAAAATATGATTAAAGCATGTTTATTATTTTTGTTATATGAAAAAAAAAAATAATAATTATGACATTAAAATATAAAGAAAATTAGTCATTTTAAATAAAATCTGAAACTCAAAATTCTAGCCAAGGGTATGAAAATCTTTTTCTATAAAAAATAACATGATTAATAAAGAGTTGGACTGAAAAACAAATTTTCAAAAAAATAAAAATGAAGATAATAAGACACTTCACTCTTATACAAAAAGTTAAAAATCGTACACCATTACAGGAGCCATAATTATTATTTTTATATAATAATTTCTTATCTTGTGTGTTTGTGCATGTTGGAAAATAAAAATTGAAATTAGTCAAAATTCGAAAGATCACTTTAAAATGAGGTAAAATTTCAGCTCTGTTACTTTGGTTCCTTTCAAATCCGATTTACACAGTTTTCCTCTAAATTTTCTTATATTTAATATTTTATATAAATTCGACAGAAAAATATGGGACGGTGCGCGTCATGGTTTTGAAACACTGATAATGTATTGTTGTCTTTTTATAATTTATTTAATAAAGAAAATTAAAAAGGAGAATAAAATAATGATGGTGATCCACTTGTCTCACTTGGGCAAGATAGAGGAAGCCAAATTCAAATTTGCATTCAATTGCTTTATGTGTGAGAGGGGGAGAGGGTACAGGTTTGAATCATATTGAGGAGCGACCCAAATTTGCATTCACATGCCATTGACCATGCGCAAGAAAAAGGAGTCAACTAATGTTTTCTTTATCTGCCCAATTATTGTCCGCGCGCATGTCTAGTTTATGCATCCTCAGACGCAGGATTTAGATTTTAAGTCCGTACTCGTAACCGTTATCATCACTTAGTTTAGCAGATTTGATGTTATTTTTAAATCTCCACATCAATATTTTTAGGTAGAATTACCAAAATAGACTCTCTATTTTTCTAAACTGGTCTTTTTAGTCCCTCTAATATAATTTGAGCATTTTTACTCTTTTTATTTTTTAAATTGGGAACATTGAGTCCCTTATGCTAACGGGGATTAAATTTTCCGTTAAATGATGTTGATGTTGCTTTATAAATTAAAAAAATATTTTAAAATTAATTTACAAATAAAAAAACAAAACAGGTTCGGATCCGCCAATGATAGCTGATCCAAACCCCGTTTAGACTTCATCTCAAAATCCTCCGTACCCGTTTAGTTTTTTTATTTGTAAATTAATTTTAAAATAATTTTAAAATATTTTTTTAATTTATAAAGCCACATCAGCATCATTTAATGGTAAATTTAACCCCGTTAGCATAAGTGACTCAATGTTCCCAATTTAAAAAATAAAAGGAGAAAAAAGGCTCAAATTATATTAGAAGGACTAAAAGGGCCGCTTTGGAAAAATAGAGGGTCTATTTTGGGGATTCTACCATATTTTTATGAGGAGATCAATATTTTCGGTTATAAATTTTTGTGTTATTAATATTTATAGCAGTAATTACTTATAAATCCCCCACAAGTTTGCAGTTTCCCGGATGGTCCCTGACATGTTTCACTTTCCTATTTAGTCCTTCATTTTCAATCTATTTCCATTCAAATCCAAAACCGTGAAACGGCCGTTATGATGAAGCTGACGTGGAGTGGAAATGTCTTATTTGCCCCTTGCGCAAGTTTCAAAAAAATGGCGTGGAAATGTCGAGAATACCCTCAAGCATTCCGAACGGTTGAGATAACCCACCGAGGGAAACCGTTCAAGAGGCTCTTTTGCTTCTTCTTCCGTTTCTTCTTCTCCATCTTGCGCCTACGACTCTCTTCTCCTTGAGCGGTGTTCGAAGACGGTGTTATTCTCTTTTGCGGCGACGACTGAGTTGCCATACGTCCGCCTTCGTACTCTCGGCCTTCTGCAAACACTCGCCAGACTTCCTGCAACAAAAAAACAAGTGAAAAGGTAAGAAGAAGTTGGAAGGAGAAGTCGACCGACGTTTCAGTGTATCAGTTTGGGGTTTTTGGACTTTCTGTGTAATTTATTGTCTTCCTGTGTAACATATCCATTTTCGGTGTAACATTTGATCGTTTTGTGTAATTTGAACTGAATACATAAATGGTCGGAACTCTGGTCAACGATAGGTGTTATTTGGCACCTGTCGTGGATACCATACAGGGATTGAAAAAGTTAATGAACAACACCCACTGGACGTTACTCCGGCAGACTCCTTTCGCGCACCTGATGGACCTCCCGGCCGTGGTCCAAGAAAGGGGGGTTCTGGACGCACTGCTCCGTGTATACGATGCACGAACCGAAAGGTTCAAGATCGGAGAGAGCATGCTGCAGTTCAGGCCCGAGGACGTCGCCCTCGTAATGGGCGTCCCCGGCGTGGGCGAGATTGTGTCATTCAGGCCTGAGGGGGAGGAGGGAGCCTCTGAGTTTGAACTTTCTTATCTGAATAAGTTACACAACCTGCATCGCGATGCTATCAAAGAGAACTTGTTCAGACTTGTCAGCGGGAAGGCTGGAACGGAGGAGACTTTCGTGAAGCTCCTCGTGGTATTCTTGATGAGCACCATCTTCTTCCCCAACACCTCTCTGAATGCACCCACCTTTTTGGCCAGGTACGCCGACAAATTAGACACTATCGGCGACTACGCCTGGGCGCATGCCATCCACAGATGGGTGATGGATGATCTTCCCAAGACTGCCGCACGGGTGCAGCTGCGCTGCCAAGGGAAGATCAAGAGGGACGGATACCTGAAAGGGTGCTCGGTCGCCCTCATTGTATGGTTCTACGAGGTGTCCCGCAGCGTGAAGAAACAACGCGTTGGTCGGACACCCCGTATACTGTGTTACGGGGACAGCACATTCACAAAGTTGTCATCAATTGATCCGCTCCTGAAATCCCTGGAAGGGAAAGAGGCGAGTTCTCTTCTAATCTTTTGAATGTCTAATTGGTTGTTTATGGTTGATATTCTTGTTTTATGTGTAATATTGTTGTTTTCAGTGTAGTATTGTATGTTTCTGTGTAATATATTACCGTTCTGTGCATTATACTTCGTTTTTGTGTATAATAAGTACGTTTTGTGTAATATATTACCGTTCTGTGTAATATTGAAACTTCCTATGTAATATTGAAACTTCCTATGTAACATATTCTTGTTCTGTGTAATGTACGATTCTTAGGCTGACATCATATTTTTAAATCCTTCGCAGTTCTTTGACCTTGTTCCTGCCAACGCTGAAGAAATGACACTTGTTAGCCGTGCAACTGTACAGGGGGCTCAATCCCCCGATTCAACAAAGAGAGCCCGGCGGCCTTCACCGTCGAGGAGGGCAGCAACAGAGAAAGAAAGAGGCCAAAAGGCCGAAGAAGAAGAAGATTTGCGAAAGCAGCGAAGCCGACGAAGTGTCGGGAGACGGGGTGGAGACCACTCCGCCCAAGCCAATGCCCCAAAAAGGTCTCGCCGTCAGCCGGAATGAAGACGTCGGCGGGCGTCGGCGGTGGAAGAGGTAGATGTCAACCGGAATGAAGACGTCGTCCTTCCTAGTCCTTCAGCTACCCGTCCTCGGTCAGGTACGCCATTCAAACGGGTTGTCCGGAAGGTTACCCGTGGTTACACCGCGGAGACAATATCTCGGGCGCCAGCAGAGGCCAGTAGAGAATCTCAGGAGCCTGATATGCCGACCGTTGGTCCAGCAGAAGCCCAGTTGGATGCGCCGGCGGCCGCTTTAGAAGTAGACACGTCAACGGCCGCCGGGGACGTAAAAGATGCAACTGAGGAGCCACCCCTACCGGAACGGTTCACCAAGGAAGGCCCAAGTAACGAGGGCCTCGCTGAAGAACAACACAGTGACGAGGGACCCGATCGGCGTCCCCAGAAGAGGGCTACACCGAAGAAGGCCCCAGTGAAGAGGGCCCCTGCCAAAAGGGCACCACGAGCGAAGCCCCCGCCAAGGGAAATGCCCCTAAGGAGAGGTCGGTCCCAGAAGCAGGCCCCCACACGCATACAGTTATCCGACGAGTCGGACGACACGCAGACAATGCCGCAGCCGAGGAAAATGGCCAGAGGCCGGGCACCGACGACCCGCGGGAGAAAGCGTCCATCCCCATTGGCGCAGTCATCCGAGTCATCGGACGATTTTTTCTCGGCGGCGATGCAGGCCGTTGACATTCTTCTTGAAACACTTTCCGGTGGGAAGAGGAAGAGAGCTACGAAGGATGGAGAAGCACAGCTTGCGATCGTACCGTACGATCCCAAGCCGACAACTCGGCCTTATACCGAGTTACAAATCCCGCCAAGGTCTGATTTCATGCCAAATAAGAAGACATACCCTGGCTTCGCAAGGCTCAACCAACTCGACCATGCTGCCATTGATCTTTTCTTGAACACACGCGTCGACAGGTAATGTTATATGTAATGTGTAATGTTTACATTTTCAGTGTAAGATATATAATTACTGTGTAATATTTACCCTTTCTGTGTCTTATTTAGCGTTTCTGTGTATGAGTGGTAGTTTCTGTGTAATATAGCGGGTTCCTGTGTAATAATAGCAATTCCTGTATAAGATAATATTCTATCTGTTTATGTTGCAGTTCGGTCATCTGGAAGGATGACTATGGGTACACAACCCGTCACAACCTCTTTATATTGCTTGAAGGGAAGGAAGAAGTGCCCGACTACGTGGTGACCGTGCTCGTCCTAATGTTGCGTGAGGAGGTGTTGACAAATCCCAACGCGCATAAGCGGCGTGCGATTATCACGTTACCTCTGACCCTTGCAATGCGGAAGTCGGAATACGCAGCCGACCAGGCGTTATGTATGATGGAAGACGTCATCCACGGTCATAAGACCGCGGAATTGATTCTTATGCCCATCATCATCCATGGCCATTACCATCTCCTCATCCTCGACATTGTAGTGCAGACTTATATGCATTACTCTTCCCTTCAATCTAAGACATATGATGACGACGCTATAGAAATGGTAAGTTAAATCTGTACAACAAAGGTTAGATATACACGGACAATACACTGGCGCACTAATCTTTCTCGGTTTCTAGCGGGAGCTGTTCGAGTTCATCATCGAGGTAAACACTGGCGGGAATCCCTTCAAGGCACTACCAATGATGCATGTCCGGTTTTGCCCGCAACAAGAATATGGTACTGTGGATTACTCGGTCTTCCTGATTCGTTACATGGAGCAGATCCTTGATAACGAAACACTCGACGTCTCCCAGCCGGACGTCCCATTCCTACGTCTTCAATACGTCGCGCGGATATTGCTTGGCGGTGTTCGCCAGAAGGCTAGTACAACGGACAAGGGACAAGCGGCACAACGGCAAGGTACAGACGACGATGGGCAAACCCGGGCGGACAACGAACCCACAAGGTTGCAAGCGGCCGATGCCCCCGGAAGTGAACAAGTACAAGGCACACAGGACGAAGTAACCCTCCAAACTGAACAATTTATGAATTCATGTCAAACATATTAGGTAAGTGCAATAAACAGCAAGTAGCACAATCCACACAATAGTTTTATCTGTTGAATTAACAATTACGCATCGGTGAAAAAACGTTTAAAAAAGACTTTCGACAACAAAAACGCAGGTCTTCAATAACTCAGTCCGTTATGACCGCGTTACACGAACGATGATTATGGCCAGGTTCGTGGCACCGACTACAATGTAAATCGCGGACTTCGAATCCCTGTGACTCAATTCGTTTCCTTCTTGGACGGCCGGGCCGTTTTCTGGAGATTGGCGGCCGGATTCGCAGTTCTCGATGCTCGTCAGATGGTTTGTCTGTGTCGGGGATTGGATATATAGGTTCAGAATACGCACGGCGGTAGCATTCCACTGTGAAGTAATCTGGACATAATGTCGTATCCCACTCCTTTGATTGTGCGCATCTGTCGGCAATCATATTCATAAGTTTGAACCTGTGGGAATACACGTACACATACTTAGTCTTGTGTGTCAAACAATTACACAGGTAAGTATAACACAGCAAACAACAAATATTGCACACAAACGTAAACCATTCCGCAAGCGTTAAATATACTACAGAGGAAGTTAGTATAGTATACAGGAACATAATACATTACACAAAAACGTCATATATTACACAGTAACGTATTATGTTACACAGAAACATACGATATTGCACAGGAACGTCGTATGTTACACAGAAGCGTAATATATTACACCATAATGTCGAATATTACACAAACATTACAGAATGGAAAACAGGAACTGAAGAATGCCACATGCGAAAGCTCACCTTATCGAGTCAACCATGCTTGTAACGGGGAGATGGCGGGCCTCTTTGATCCAGGCGTTAAATGACTCCGCAACGTTGGAGTACATCTCACACTACCGCATACCCTTAAATAAATAATTAGACCAGTGATCTATGTCCGACTTATGCAGTAACCAATCATGGGCCTCCGGCGATATCATTGCCAGCTCGTAAACGACATCGTCAAACTCTTTCGATGTGTAAGCGTACGCAATTTTGACAATTATAGCCCAACATTGCTCTAGCAACGTTTTTGCCAACTTTAGCATTCGCTTTCATGAAGTTTGCCTCCAAATGTCATAGGCAATACCCATGCGGTGATGACGGGAACACTCTCGCAATCGAGTTTATAAGACCCTTCTACCGATCCGATACAAATGTAATAATTTCGGAGTAATCGCCTTCACCGTATATTGCCTCACCGAGTGTGGCAAGAAACCAGGTCTAATTGTCTTCTATTTCGTTGTCAACAATCGCAAATGCCACATGGAAGAAGCCTTCATTCCAATCTTTGCCGGTTGCCCCCAGTAGTATCCCGCCGTACTTGCCGAGCAAGTGAGTTCCGCCAACAAATAACAATTTTCTGCACGCCTTTTTGAAACCGACTAAAGAAGCCCGAAAAGAGAAGAAGGCACGTTTAAATCTCTCTCCATCCTTGTCAACTGTGACAACGCTACCGGGATTCGTCTCAGCCATTTTGTCGGTGTACCACAACAACAAATCGTAGCTGCTCACCTCACTGCCATGAATGGCGGACTGAGTGACCTCCTTACCCATCCATGCACGTTTGTATGGTAATCGCACGCCGTGCTCACGAAGGATGTCTTTCTGTATGTCGATGGCTCGATATAATGGTCGTTCTTTTAGTCTCCGCATAATACGGTCCCTGACCCACTTCTTGCTAGCTTTCGGGTGGATTGTCGTTCCGATGCCCCCCCGCGCAAGTGTGCGTCCCTTGCATTGTCTTCACTCGGAAAGATTCATCGTTCTTCTCTTTGGACGCGTGGACACGCCACTGGCAATCCGGAGAAGCACACCTCACAGTCGTGCGAAGTCTGTCATTCTTTATGAATGTAAAGTCGAAATTGTTCCTTATTGCATGGCTGCGCAAGGCATCCTTGAACTTATCAACACCATCGAACCGGTGCTCTACTTGCAATGTGGAGCCATCAGATGTTTGTGAACATGGAGTAATACTGAGCGCACCTGCGGGACGATGTTGGGACAAAAATGACTCCATGTCCGCATTCATGCTTTCTGAGATTGACTCCCTGCGGATGGCGACGAGTTAGGTAAATCACGATTATTTCACAGAATACGCAGTATAATACACACAAAAGCAGTGAAATACACAAGAAAGCATTATATTACACAGGGAAGCTATATATTACACAGAAAATACATATATTACACAGAAAAGACATATACTACACAAAAAAGCTGTAAGTTACACAGATAATCAATGTAATACACAGTAAATCCATAAAATACTCTAGATTACACATAAAAGCAATATGTTAAACATGAAACATATTCCTGCGGTAAATCAGCAGTAATACACAATACACATGAACATAGTAAGAGCTATCTTTGTTGCTAGATTACGTGGATGGTAAGGAGATGATATTGACTGTTTTCGATGCCCCACTGACTTCGTCAACGATGATGTCCACCACATTCTTCTTGAAGGTATGATGTATTTGGCACATGCGTTGGAAATCCACATCTGACTCAATTGGGCAAACCGTGCTGTACGCGTCGGGCGTGACAAACTTCACAACGACTCGAGATGGATCCAAAGCCCATCGCTCGCAGATCTCTGCGACAACAACCTCCCAGGCTGTCAGGACCATGAATTATAGTAGCCGTCCTTCGCCTTTGAAGCGAGCAACGCCACAAAATGTCTTCATCGTGGCTAACAACTGCGTAGACGTCGGTTTCTGGGTAAAAAAACAAAAAAAAGACAAACATGATGGAGCCCAAGTGCAGACAGTGCTTACCTGTGGATTAATCTGTGAGCACGACGATAAGATCACTGCGAGAGAACAGAAAAGAACAAGAGGAGAAATAGAATGAAGATGGAGATGAAAATGAAGTATAGTGAACATGATGGAGAGGAGCTTCCAGAGAATTTTGATGTGATTGGGCGGGAATGAAAAGCAAGGGCAGTTTTGCCATTTTAAAAAAAGTACATTCACGGTTGTCACGGTAGGGACTAAAAGATATTACGCGTGAAAAGCAGGGACTGCAGAGGAAGTGCAAAAGTCAGAGGGACTGCAGAGAAAAATGGAAACTATCAAGGAATTTATAAATAATTTTCCTATATTTATATTAATTTAATAAATTATTTTTTTACTATAAATAAATCACTCAAAATATATTAAAAAAACTGAATACAGTGCAAAGAGTGTGGCACGGAAAAAAAACAATGACACCAACACAAATTAAACAAGAGGGATGGAAATACCAAAATCACCGACAAAAGAAATTTCCATTCATTTAAAATTTTTCATTCCATTCCAAGATCAAAACCAAATTCAAATATCAGCTAATTAAGTCTTCCATTATAGATGGAAATCAAGCCACTGTCTTTGCTGTTAGCTGTTTGCTGTTTGGGGCAACACACTTGATCAAATGAAGTCTAATGGCAAATCAAACATAAAAACCAACGCTGAGGGTAAATCGGTAAAGTGCTATTCCAGACCACAAAATGGAAAGAAGCTCGAAGTTCAAAGCACACAACCGCCCAAAGGCTTTCCTTTTTCGAGGGAGAGGGAGAGGGAGAGGGAGAGCTTCCCGCTCGAAAGGCGGAGGTTTGTGCTCTCGGTCTCGCGTTGATTCTTCTCAATAACAAGCCATTCATCGCCTTAGCGTCGCGGTGTTCATCGTTCTCGACGTCTCCTTTGCTTGGATTTCATGGCTTCCATCGCCTTATCTTCTTCTATCGGCGCTTCCAAGTGCCGGATTGGATTCCCAACCCTAGGGCGAGCGGCCGCGCGTTTTGAACCTGTTGTAAGTGTCCTTTGACCTTTTTCTTTGATTTGGATTGTAGGTTTTGGTTGCATTGCGATGGTAGGATGGGTGGTCTTGGTGAAGAGGTGTGGAGGTGGGATGGGGAATCGTAGGAGTAGAAAGTTTGGGGTAAGGATGAACGGGGTATTGTCGCTGGTGAATTTTCATGGGCAATTTTTGGAACAGGCGATTAAAGTTTGATCGATTTTTAAATAGCTGTTTGCGGAGCTGGAAATTATGAGCCTGAAGAGGAGAAAAGGAGAAATTGGTTTTCTTTTCAATTGCAAAATTCAGTTTTTGATTCCATTGTAGGAAAGGGTGGCTAAATTTTGATCGATGTTCAATCCTTTTTAAAAGTGAGGGGAAAAAGGATGTTTTTTTTTAAGTTGCAAAATTCCTTCTTTTTTCCTTTCATTGATGCAATAGTTTTAAATATTTTTGTGTTTCTGTACCAATGAATGGTCTTGTTGAATGTAATTATCCTTTTGCTAAGTAATTACTTTCTATCAAATCGTTAATGGATTCTCTATGTACATACACGACTGTCCCTTCAGCATGCTTGTTTTATGTTTAGATTGACACTTAAGAGCTGTGAAGAACCCTCTCTTTTATTGGTTACTATGAAGCAACATGATATTGTTCCAATTTGCTGATGGAGGCGTGCTTGTCTTTATTTGCAGTGTTTCAAAATGTGTTCTTACAATAACTTATCCATGCATGCATCTTTATTCTGTAAACTGTTTCTTATTATTTTTCTCACATGAGCACCAGAGGTGTGAGGTTTCGAAGGCATTCCAAGTTCCTAATGGGAGATTATGCACGCCGTTGTCAAGGGACCTAGGAATACCTATGCTCCTAGACATGCACAAGGAACAGGGACTTGCTCAAAAGTCCGATACAAAGTTGCGGGTTTTCTCAGGCACAGCAAATCTTGTTTTGGCACAGGTTCTAACTTCTGCCAGAATGTCTTTGTTTTGAAAGTATCTAGAGATGGAGATTTTCTCCTGTTGGATGGAGATATATCTATCTTTTCCGTATGCTTATTCTCACCTAGAAACTAGGTGCTAAAAAATATGTGGTTTGGTGGGATATTGGTGAATTTTCTTAATGTCCATTGCAAGAAATATTGTCCTGGTAACTAAGGGGCCTTTGGAAGATCTGAGAACATAGAAATAAATCTATAGGCAATTATAGCAAATTTACCGTGCAAGTGTTCCTAGTAGATGCGTGAATTGATTCAGATTGATTATATCTGAGCATTCCTGTGCAATTTTGTCTGAAACTGAGTAGGTAAGTGTTCCTAGTAGATGCCTGTATTGATTCAGATTGATTATATCTGAGCATTCCTGTGCAATTTTGTCTGAAACTGATGTAATAGAGGAAAACAAGAAGTTTGGACAAGACCATCTTGGTTACACAGTGGTTAGTGTTTGTTTGAAGTTGTGTATCTTGTTAGGTTGGGCTTGCCCTGGACACTGTTTACGGCATATTGTGTGTGCATATTTTAAGAAAACCTCAAAGCCTACAAAATGGTTAAAGTTGTAACTGGTGATTGGTTTTGTAGCAAAGTGATCTTGATCCAGGGTTTCACAACACAAAATTGGAAAAGGATAGAGAGGAAAATAGAGACCACACAAGCAAGAGTGTGAAGTTCTATGTGGTCATTCGGTATCCTATGTCCTTTGTCATTCGTGATAATGATCAAATGAGACCTTCAGAACTATCTAATTTCTGGCTTTTCACACTCAACCTCCATCTTTGGCTTGGGTTCCAGATTTGCGCTAACCTGTCTTTCTTGCGTGATACCTTCCAACTGCACATGTAGAACAGAAGATTCATTCTTTACCTTGTATGCTCTGTGCCAGCCATTTGAAAAAGACCATTTCATGAAGGCCAGCTTCTCGGAAGCTATTGATTTGTGGCCAAAATAATATATCGCTTTTCAGTGGTAATATACCTCTATATTTGGATGCTCTTGTCACTCTTACTATTTCTCTGTTATGTTTGCAGGAGATCGCCTGTTGCTTGGGCTTGGAACTTGGGAAGATCAATATTAAACGCTTTGCTGATGGAGAAGTTTATGTACAATTGCAAGAAAGTGTACGGGGTTGTGATGTGTTCCTTATTCAGCCAACATGCCCCCCAGTAAATGAAAATCTGTGTGAGCTCCTCATAATGATAGATGCTTGTAGGAGAGCATCTGCACGGACTATTACGGCTGTCATTCCTTATTTTGGATATGCTAGAGCAGATCGAAAGGTCTGTTTTTTCAATTTTGAAATTCAATTTCTGTCTCTTAATTTAATAGTCCATTGCCATATATTTCATAACAAACTCTCAAAATGTTACTGTCAATAATAGATCCTGAAGTTCTAATCCTTTTATCTAAATTCGGTTTGTGCCTATCATCTGCTTAACGACCTATGTCTCTTGTGAGGCACAAGTTGTTGATTGGCTTCAAGAATATTATAAAGTTATTGAATTAGTAACAAACGGCACTCTAAATTTCAAAATTTTCTTCATATTCTTAGCAAACCAGGGAGTGAAATCTGTTTCGGTAGCAATCTTCTCTGTGAAGTACTTCATACTTTTGACCTACTTTTGCAGACTCAAGGTCGTGAATCAATTGCTGCGAAACTTACTGCAAACTTAATAACGAAAGCAGGTGCTGATCGTGTACTTGCATGTGATCTTCATTCTGGACAGTCAATGGGGTATTTTGATATTTTTGTGGATCATGTATATGGACAGGTATTCAGTGAAATTTTCTGCAAACTTGAATTTTGAAGCTATTTCTGTTTTTGAATTCTTTGATGCTATATATATATATATTATATGTGTGTGTGTATGTGTGTTGTCTTGGAAAACAACTAGAAAAGAACATTTTCCTTCTTGTTAATAGCTTTCCATTTAACCTATGCAGCCTGTGATTCTGGATTACCTGGCCAGTAAGAAAATACTTGCTGAAGACCTTGTAGTTGTGTCTCCTGACGTGGGAGGTGTTGCTCGAGCACGTGGTTTTGCCAAGAAGTTATCTGATGCACCCTTAGCCATTGTTGATAAAAGGCGCCAAGGACATAATGTAACTGAGGTAAAATTTTGTCCTCCATGATAATGTCTACCCTTTTTTTATTTTTTTTATTTTGACCATTGGGTGAAGTTTATTATGAAGAATAGAAGGGTAACTCCTATCATTGGCCAAGATGGAATGAAAATATAAGTGTTGTTTTAAGTTTCTAACTTCATATTGTATCTTAGTATATTTTCTTTATAGCATTAGGTAGCATCCTCATTACCATAAAAGCCCAAAATTTTCAGGTTATGAACTTGATTGGTGATGTGAAGGGCAAGGTTGCTGTTATGGTAGATGATATGATTGATACAGCAGGTAAGGTTTTTTTTTTTTTTAATGGCGTGGGGTTAGCCAATGAATTAGTTGGACATGCCATCTGTCATTCAGTTCCTGCTTTTCATGATATTCAACATTTGTAAAATTCAGGAACTATCACCAGTGCAGCTGCTTTATTGCAAGAAGAGGGTGCGAAAGCGGTTTATGCTTGCTGTACGCATGCAGTTTTCAGGCAATTACAAATTTGTCTCATTTCATCTCTTTATATTAGCTTTCTAAAATATTTTTATGCACTTTAAACCCTGCAATTTAACCTAAAATTGTTGGTTAAAGTTGTGATGTTCATAATTTTCTCTTATTCCTTGGTTTTCTTTTCTGAAACCATCAGCCAATCTAAATTAATTGAGCATTATATGCCTATATTTAATGTTTGTAAGAGGTACTACTCTTTTTTCTTTCGGGTTCTATCTTCTACTTTAGTGTATGTTGCCAAACAACCTCAGTCAATCATTATATGCCCCTATTAATTGAGCATTATATGGCCCTATTTAGTACTTATTCGGGTGGTATTTTTCCCCTGTCCAGGGCAAAAGAAATCAGGTTGCCCATACTTTGTTTATCATTCATCTGTTTCTGTTTGTCATTTTGGCAGCCCTCCTGCAATTGAAAGGCTATCTGGAGGCCTCTTCCAGGAAGTGATAATCACAAACACAATTCCAGTAGCAGAGCATAACTATTTCCCCCAGCTAACCGTGCTTTCAGTAGCCAATCTTCTTGCTGAGACTATCTGGCGTGTTCACGGCGATGGATCTGTGAGTAGCATTTTCCAGTAATGCCATGCCAGGTAACCTACATCCAACTCCCTTTAACCGTTAAATTTGTATCATGCTACAACATCACATTCTCGTATTCCTTCAAACATCACATGGCATACACACACCATTATTACTTCTTATCTTCTGTTTATTTGCACAGGGCTATTTGTTGCATTTCACCAGCTTGCTTCCAGAGCCTTTTGTTTTTGTCCGGACAGATCTTTCTTTCAGATCCTTGACTTAATATTCAGGCATTATATATTTATGACAATTGAAGTTCGGTGATCAAGTGCGTGTGACAGTGGCATTTTTATGAAAAAAAGAGCGAATAATTTTATCTTGGATTATGCAATGTGATAGCAGGATTGTTTTGGTTGTGTTAGGATTGCGATTTGCTTAGGTTTTTCTTAACAAGCACTTGAAGGCAACTTTCTACTGAGAAGCAGCTTCAAACAGAGTTCATCTTCTTGATAGAAACTCATCAACTGTTGAGACTGATGTTTCATCAATTACTTTGAGGGATTTTTTTAATTTAAATTTGGAATTTCTATAATTATTATGCTGCCAGGAAATTTCTAGTTTTTTTTGTCCCGGTAGAGAGGACTAAGCAAAAAAAAAAAAAAAAAGGCGTATCTTGCCTTTGAATCTGTGTACTTTTTATATTTGTCAAAGGGTGAGCAAAAGGATTAAAGGACAAAACGAACAAATTTGTGGATGGTTTGCTGCCACGTTTCACCAGACTATCCCTATTATCAGATATGGGCCATCATTTGTGGCTCTTGTAGGCCCATTACAAAAAACACGCTTTTCGCACGTGAGTATGATCTCGGGACCAGATGGACCAGATGGCGATTACTGATCATGGAATTGAAGTTGGATTTTTCTATTTATACCCATACGAAGTTTTTAATTATTTTCAAGGATCTGTTCCACATTGTTCAAAAGTGTCGGCTATGTAGACTGGTGTGTCAAGTGTCAACAAAAGTATATGCAAAATATACATAAAATATTTCTTGAAAAAAAAATCATTTAATATTTGTAAATATATCATAATTTAGTCATGTAATATTTATAAATACGGAATAATTTTTCCAATATTGGTTGGTGCACTAAGGTAAGTGAGACTCGGTTGAGTTAAAAATATATTTTTTTAATAAAGAAGTCAGAATATGTGTTGATATGGAACGTAATCACAAACTCAACAAACATTTATATTTTTACATTGTGTGGTCTTTTGTTCAATCTTGAATTTTTCATGAAATAAATATCTTAGGCAAAAAGCTTTGTACAATAGCTCAATTAATCATGGAATTTGAGTTTTATTAGTCTATTATTATTATTTTTTATTATATGGCACTCTTTATATGCTAATGTCTTTTAAATTTAAATTTTATTAATTTAATTTTGTTTAACTCATACATATGTCACATAATTCCTACTTTTGTTTTTTATATTTTTTTAATAAGTAAAATAATAACATTTTGAGTGACCCGCTCTCACTATTGAGTCAAATTTTCAAGGTTGGTCAGTCCAAGATTTGTTTTTTAAAATAATAAAGTATTTTTAAAAATATAATTGTACCACCTCTCCAACAATGCAGTGGTATTTCAATAGCCTCCTTATTTCAAAAGTTGAGAGTTAAAATAAAAAATAAAAAAATCCTACCTGGATATAACTTCTTCACGACTTCACGATTATATATATATATATAAACATATAATTGTTTATAAGACAAATAAATTATTTCAGGGATGCAAATATTATGAATGTGAAGATCTCTCATGTCTTGAATAATTGTTTATTATTTTTTGTTCTTGGGATATACGTACATCTTAAAAACAACAAATTTACTAACGACTTTTGAATTTTTAAATATCATTGGCTACGTAGTAGGGCTACCCTCTCTATATTTCATTTTGCTTGACTCTTTTCATATAGATAAACATATGATAGTATATTATATTTTTGTTAAAAATTAAAAATGCATATTATTTTTAATAAAAACTCAGAGATATTAAAATTATGTGTATTGAACTTTGCCCATATTTTAATTTAAAGACTAACTTTTAATTTGTATCAAAATGGACACTAAATTTTAATTTTATTTTACCGACAGAGTAATTGAGTCTTTCCGATAAATTTCTAGTGACCCTGACTAGGAATGGCAATGGGGCGGGGCCGCCCCGCCCCCCCCCCCCCCCCCCCCCCCACCAACCACATAGCTTGCCCCGCTCCGCTTTTTTTTTAACATTCTCAATACTAAAACCGTCTCGCGGTTTTTTTTCACTCGCCCCGCCCTATTTTTACAAAAATTGTTATAAAAAATAAAAAATTATATAATTCAACATTAATTGATGGATTTTGTTATTAAAACCCTTATAATATATACAATTTATTAATAAGTTAAAATTAAATTAAATGATATTTGTGAAGTACTATATTTTATAATTAAATCATTAATATATAAGCTAAATCAAGATACACAATTATCATAATTAAGTGAATATAATCTTATTTATTTTGATTTATAAATTAAAAGTTTAAAATTATATGTATATATTAATATATAGGGGTATATATGCAAATTTGTAACGGGGCGGAGCAAGGTAAAACCGAAACCGCCCCGCCCCGTTACCCGAATTTCAACAAAAAAAAACACCCCATTCGGGGCGGATTGTGTGGAAACCACGGAGCAAGTCGGATTTTGCCATCCCTAACCCTGACGCCAAATATCTGCATGGATGTCCAAGGGCCACGTCACCCACTTGAGTGGAATGCGCCATATCAACTAGTTTTACACATAAGTGTTTAACTTAGCCACATAAGATTCCATGCCATCTTCCTTTTTGCCTCTCTTTTTTTCAGGTTGCCCTCTGGTCCGATCGAGTTTGAGCACGTTGAGGATACAAAGACCTTGATAACGGGAGCAGCCATTAGTGATGTATTATGTTGTGCTACATGCCCATACAAAGGTCTTCCTCCAGTAAAACTCAGGGAGAAGGTGATAATCTAAAAACTTCTTTTGTTGTACTTATTAAAAAACATCTTCTCAATAAACAATTAGAATTGCATAACCGCTATAATGCATCATTCTATGCAGATTTCTATACCGAGTAATGTCTTTGTCTCTATTTTTTTTAGGATCATAAAAATTCAACATCAAGATTGGAGAAATGTTGACAATTAACACAAACACTCAAATGATTATGTTTCTACCATCTTACAATAGTTTACTATTTAATTTTGGAACCATCAATATTTTCAATGTCATTTCAATGAAAAAAATCAAAATTTTTGAGCAAAAAACATAGATGTATTTATCTTAATCCAGGAATAATGTAATGAGGAAGATGACATGGAATCCTTTTGGGCAAGTTAAACACTCCCTATAAAAGTGGTTGATGTGGCACACTCCACGTAAGCATGTGACATGTCCAGTGGCATCTATGTAGACATTCCAATATCCATGTCCCCCCATAAACTCACTATCCATGTCCCTGTAAATTTAGTGCCGATTTTAATACAAATTAAAAGTTAATATTTAAATTAAATATGGGCAAAGTTTGATACCCACACAAAAAATTTACTCATGGGAAACAACATTTGAAAAGTGAGAAAATTTCGCTATTTTTCAGGGGTTGGCATGTAAGAACATCGTGAAATATTTTCAGGGGTGTAACTGCAAAAACAAAGAAAAATAGAAAAAAAAAGAAAAAGGTTCTACAATATAAAGCCAAAACAAAAATCGAAGAAACGTTTTTTTAGAACGTTTCCCTCATAACGATTCCCTCAAAACGTTTCCGCGTACCGAAAGATTAAAAAAGAGATCTATAAATACTCGGCCCTTTCTTTTGCTTTGCAGAGCTCCTCTTATTTCTCTTCCGGCACGAATCTCAAAGCGGAGAAGCTCAAGCTCGGCCCACCTTCAATCGCGACGAAAGGGTTCCGATCTCCGGGAGCCAGAGAGGGATCCAGCCTTCCGATCTCTTTGATTGGTATTCAGAGCTCGCAGATCTTGTAGGTGCTCTAGATCTCTACCCGATTGTTTCTTTTCTGGTGATTTCTATTTTTTTCTTTGATTTTTAGCTTTTCTTTGATGATTGGTGTAAGTTTAATACCTGAGTGGTAGATCGATTGATTTGTATGGATGGGCGGTTTGTTTTGAGTTTTTTATGGAACGAATTCGGATTTATGGCATGGATTTTGATGGTTTGTTGTTCACGAGCTCCAGATCTAGCTTGTGTGGTGAATTGTAATTGCTTTTCTTGGTAACTTGGCTAGATCCTATCTTAGTTATGGAGCTTGAATGTTTTAATGAGGAAATTGATACTAATCTAATGATTGGGAGATGCTAGGGATCTCTCTCTTTATTTATTTATTTATTCTTTTTTGATGTCATACTTGTTCATAAGATCTGAATTATTAGTTATAATGGGGTGTTGATAGTCATGACTAGTCTGGTTCAACGATGGAACTGATCTTGAGAGCGGTATGTCTTCAAAGAAGAAGAGGAGACACCGTAGCATTTATAGAACCTTTTATTTGATCAAAAGTTAAAAGCAACTCTACTGGTCTATCCCTGCTGCTGAAAATCTTATATACTGTATATTTTAATTGAGAGCAGATACCTTTAACATTTTAGAATCATTTACACCTGAAATTTTAGTTAAATTTCTAAAATTTCCTCTTTGTTTTTGCTTTTTGGTTCAGATCATCCAGTGTGTTGCATTCAGAAGAACTAGTACTGAAGGAGGGATTACCTTTAACAGTGGTTTGATAGATACCTAGGATTTGTCGTCTTGTTGTTTTTGATATTCAAATCATGTGGAGGTTAAAGCAATTCATGCCAAAAGAACCTGCTGGCCTAGAAGGCCGTGTTTTTGATGTCGGCAGTGTGAAAATCCAGGTTCGCAATGCTATTGCTGAAGGGGGGTTCTCTTGTGTATATCTCGCCCGAGATGCTGTAAACCCATCGAAGCAGTATGCACTCAAGCACATGATTTGTAATGATTCCGAGTCTTTGGAGCTTGTGATGAAGGAGATCTCAGTGATGAGACTGCTTAAAGGACATCCAAATGTCGTTACACTTGTCGCACATGCTGTATTGGACATGGGTCGGGTGAAGGAGGCGTTGCTTGTCATGGAGTTTTGTGAGAAGTCATTGGTTGGTGTGCTTGAGAACAGAGGAGCAGGGTACTTCGATGAGAAGCAAGTCTTGTTGATTTTCCGAGATGTTTGCAATGCAGTGTTTGCCATGCATAGCCAGTCACCTCCCATTGCTCATAGGTATGTTGGCCTTCTATATACATTCTTTGTCGTTTTAGGTGATTCTTATATGGTGAATAGACCCAAAATTGTGATGTATTTTTATTGCCAAAATTTGTTTTAGTTCGAATTGTTAGTAGTGTAAATAAGAAATTACTACGAGGGGGATGACTGATTAAATGTTACATTTTTATTTGGATTTTGAAATGCTGTAGGGACCTGAAGGCGGAAAATGTTCTTCTCGGGTCTGATGGTGCTTGGAAATTGTGTGACTTCGGTAGTACTTCAACCAATCACAAGTGCTTTGATAGGCCAGAGGAGATGGGCATTGAGGAAGACAACATCAGAAAGCATACTACGCCTGCATATAGAGCCCCAGAGGTATGATAAGAGGGATCCTTTAATTAGCTTTAGATTAACCATTTATCGATCACTTGTCTTCTCCATACTGAGAAAACTACTTTCTTTTGTCCGTTTCATCATAGATGTGGGATCTCTTCAGAAGGGAAGTCATCAGTGAGAAAGTGGACATATGGGTGAGTATGTGGACCTAGAGCTGATAGTATTTTTTCTGATTAAAATTTGATGAATGCTAACATTCTCCTCACTTTATATTATGCTTGACCATATACAAGTCTATATCTCACCCATCAGTTCTGAATTCCTTGACACAATTGGAAAGAGCTTACCTAGGAAATCACCAATTTCCTTCTTCAGGCTTTGTATTGGCATAAATAATGACGGATTTCTCTTCTTTCAGGCTCTTGGATGCCTTCTTTATAGAATCTGCTACTTCAAATCTGCATTTGATGGTGAATCAAAGCTTCAAATACTCAATGGAAACTACCGGATTCCAGACCTACCGAAGTTCAGCACTTCCATAACAAGCCTGATTAAAGACATGCTTGAAGCCTCACCGGATGCCAGACCCGACATCACGCAGGCAAGAGCTTTGCTTGATTGGACATTCATCTCCATGAACCTAGGTTAGTTTTAGATTGCTGCATGCTGTAGCACCTTGTAGATGATAAGAACCTTGCTCATGTCAGCCTGCTTGCTTCTTATTGACATCAAACATCTTCAATGACAGGTCTGGTTTCGTGTTAACCAACAACTTCCCATGGAGTTGCAGAAGCATTTACCAGATGGTTCAACCTCAGCTACTGACGTGCGCCCTCCCACTTCAGATGTGAACAGTGAAGGTAATCCCAAAGTCAGCTTCTGCTGGCATTTCTTTTCAATTAGTTGTATATGTATGGTGTAGAAGCCGTTCTGATGAATACATATCCACATAGTGGTAGACCTGTACTTTTGGTTCCAATTTGATAACCAACACTATGATGTTTATGTAGTTAACACTGACTATGAATGAATCTGGAAGACATGCCTCCAAAGTTGATAAGGTGGTTTAACCTAATGTTTTATGCCAGCTTTTAGAATCTCCTGTCAACATGAGGGACATGACATCTGCCCTGAACTCTTTGTATCCATGTTCTGGCTATACCAATTTGCTCTTTGATGTAAAACTGCTTCCAATGTTTTGTACGATAGTAATCTTATTAACCAATACACACACACTCAGCCTCTTGAATTTGAGGACTACCATGTCTCTTAGACAGATGCGAGTACCTTGTTCCTCTGTTTTTAATTACCACTAGTTCTTTGTTATCTTTATAAGCGAGCCCTTATTTTTTTTTAAATTTTGCTACATTGATAATGACTTAGTAGGCAAGAGGAGCCCTTTGATGCCTAGAAGGAGCCCCCCTCCACCGCCTACTTCCAGAGAACAAGTTCAGAATATTTCCCCTCAGCCTGAGAAAGATATACACCACTCAAAGTCTTCCCAAAGTACTTCAAGACCAGTTGGGGGCAGTAGTGGGGGTTCAATGGGTTCATTTTGGGCCAGTCAGTTTGCAGAGGATGCTCAAATAGTGGAGGAGAAAGGGCCCGTGTTTGATGAGCCGTCTACTGACACGATATCTAAAAACAACCGAAATAACCTTGATAGTAGAGTTAGTCCTTCCAAAGAACGGCATGCCCACCTCCGGCAACCTACCAGGAGTGTGGAGGGAAGCTCTCGTAAGAGTGTTGACACCAAGTCATCTCAAGACATTGAAATAAGGTTTTTCCCTGAGAACTCAGGGCATGCTTCAGAATTGACAAAACCTTCTCAAACTGAGATCAAATTGAACTTCCAAAATGAGGCATTTAACTCGTTTGTGGCTGATTTTGATACAAGTAAGATCAGTTCCGGGAGTACCAGAGCTGGCAAAGAAGATATAGAGGCAGAAGTGAACAGGCTGAAGGAGCAACTGAAGCAAGCCAATTTAGAGAAAGCTGAGATAACATCAAAATATGAGAAGCTTTCTGCCATATGCCGATCACAGAGGCAGGAAATTCAGGACTTGAAACGAGCCATTGGGGCAGCATCTGTGGTGGCCACAAACAAAGACAGCACCAAAAGCCATCCATCTTCCTCCAGTATGCAGTCCAGCACTCCGGTGAAGAATTCTTTATCATTTTTTCACTAGAAAAAACAAAGGAAATTTTTTATCATCCTTTCTTGTTTATTAGAATTGTCTTTTCAGCCAGATGATTCTGTGATTACTGCATTCGTTTTTGATTTTCCAAACTAGAATAGTCAAATTAGATTTTCAAGGAAAATCCCAAATAAAGCTTAATGGTTCTTGTGCCATACATAACAATGGAAATCTCAGGCTTAGTTATTCATGAAATACTAAGTTCTCTGTGATCATGTCATTTCATGTTTTTACTATTGAACTTTTATAGTTGATGCACATTTATAGAAATAGGGAACCTAGCATTGTTTTTCTGGTGAGGTTTCTGATTTCTTTGGTAAGTAGTGTACTTTACTTTACCTTTTAATCAATTCAACCATTTTCTGAAAAAGAAGGTCAACTTGTTGTCTTGCAGCCAAGAGAGAAAATTGAAGGAACAGTGTGGGAACTCCAGCAAGGCATGCTCACAGGCAGCTCAACATCACCCAGCCCAGATCCAAAGCCATGGCAGGCATTCACAGATGAGTCAAAAACACAGCCTACAACTAACCTCAGCCATTCCAAATCTGTCCGTACCACAAACGGCCGCCAAAATCACACCAAACAACCTACCTCCACTCCAGCTAACAATGCCTGGGGTTTTGATCAGGATGGTTTTACTGCTGTCCCTACTGCTGGTTCTCAGATCTCCAGCAGCTCAATCCAAGGAAGCAGTTCCCAGAGATTTGCTGCTGGAGAGACAAAGAAGGTAACCACAACCAGCCAACCTGCGGGATGGTCTGGTTTCTAAAATGCTTCTCAATGCTATCCAAAAGTTTTACTGCTATATCTTTTTTGGTCCTTGATGTGCATCCTGTAGCTGGTTCTCTATGGAAGGAGTGTAAAACCGGTTGTTCTTCACTTGTGGATGTGGTTTGTATTAATTCTCATTCTTGTTACTTGTCTTTATATATTTCTCCTTTTCTTTTTATCAATAAACAGCCCTTTTGAAGAACTTTGTCCAAATATATTTCCAGTTTTGGTTTTGCATGCAATGCATGTTCTTGAGCTTTTGTAATTAGTTTTTGGCAGGCAAAAAGCTGAGCATGTGGCAGTGCAGTCATCCACGCCACATGCTATGCATTCAGGCACGTGAGCAACATCAAGTGATTTTGATTGATTGGTTTGATGATTGTTTCTTGTATTGATTGCTTGGACGATTTGGTTTTTGTTTATAGTGCCTCTGGGGCCATAATAATGTGGTGTTATACGGTATGTGGTATTGAATATGACGTGGTCCATAGAAATCACTTGTTTGGATGTGATGCTGAGATCGAATAGCGAATTATTATTATTATTATTATTAAATGTGGAGCAGTACTTGCTAACAATTTACAAAAATGTAGAATTAGTATTTTAAGTTCTCATCATTCCTAATCCCTTGTTTGGTTGGGAGGATTTGGAGCGTTAAGAGAGTCTGGAGTAGACGTTGTTTGGTTGAGTGATTGTGAAGGAGCCACTCCTCCAAATGGGGGTCTTTTGGAGGAGTGGGTTTTTTTATTTTTTATTTTGATTATGATTAAAATGCTTATGTCTTTTGAATATATTACATATATATCCTATTTAAAATACTTGCTAATTTTAGATAGTATTTTTTTTAAATTGAAAAGTTATTTATATAAAAAATATATACTATTTGAAGATAATATATTTGATATATTAAGATTAACCGATAGAATAAATTAGTGCGATTATCTATAATCCTATTATATTAATTAATTATAAATTATAATGGTTTCTTTTGTGTAACCCCGGCCTCAGGGTTATTAACCCCACTTTAATTTTTTTACTATTAATCTTTTTATGTAGGTGATTATAGTTCTTATTTCAAAATAATGTTATCCTAATTACGGTAATTTGCAATTTAATTTTGTGGAATAGAAGATATTTTTTATTTAAATTTAATTATAAAAAATATTTTTTAAAAGGGCAAATGGGTCAATATACATTATATTCCCCCTCACTCCTCCATCTAACCAAACAAAAAATTTGGATTACCTCTCCTCATCTCTCCAATGAACCAAACATAATATTTTTACAAACCCTCCATCCACCTCCCCTCCTAACTCTCCTTTTGAACCAAACAAGGTCTAAGTTGATGTTTGAGTGTGTCTCTTCAATGGTACATAAGGAACTAGTGTTAATAGATAAAAAATGTCATTTTTTAGAATAATAAAAAAAAATTTTGTTGGTAGTTTTTTCCCTTGAATTTGGAGGAGTATTATTTTTAAATTAATAAAAAATAATATGATGTGTTGAAAATTATTTTTAATGATTTCAATTAAAATTTAAAAGTTCTATAATAAAATTATATAATGATATGTACAATTAAAGAGATTTACAAACTTAAATATTAAAATATTAAACTTTGCCCTCCAAATGAGGCAAGTATGACTCACAAAGGAGGTGACAAATATATATATCTTGTGGGGTTATTTTCTCTCAACCGGTGTTTAATATGATTAATTGGTCAAAATAAAAACTCACAAATCGAATTTAATTATTTTATGACTTCAAGGGATTGTGGGGTTTTCGACTTCCACTAGAGGCAAGTCTCTAATGTTAATTATCTTGAACAATGTCACATGAACTTCTGATTAAAAAACAAATATGAATGAGAAATAACATAATAAATGAGTGAAGTCAATTCTTTTATTAACTTCATGAATATTACATGAACACATGATTTTGACTTAGAACAATGAATAAGAAAACTAATTTTCTTAACCCTACTTTCCTAACCTTCATCCAACTTTGCATAATCTAAGTATACACTTTGACTTTGACTTGTCAGACTTTTTTGCGGAAAATTATGCTTGGATATCTTTCTTTTGACTATGTTGACTTCGGACTTCTTCGAATTTCTTTTACTTACATCCTGAGGCTCATCCAAATGTCAAGTTACAGCATTACCAAACTTGAGAAAGACGAGCTTGATTTGCTTCCATTTTGATCCTTGAAGACTTCGGCATGTAATGCTGGTGAAATCTTTAGTTTCTTTTTCCTTTCACTTATGAGACTCTTCTATCCATTGACTTCTGATGTCTTGGGACTTTAGAGTTCGCTTGTCATTCATTCGAGTTTTTCTTTTAATCTTGATTTTCTGTGCTTTGAGCATTGGCTTGCACATCATCAAGTTATAATAATTTTTTTACATGATTGGTTTAACTTGCTTGGTTTTAAAATAGATCTCAAGTTATAATCATGAATTTGATTTCCTTCAATCTAGGTGTTTGAAGACTTCAGCATCTTCTGCTTGTGAAGCTTTTTAGATTTTGGGTATTGTGAAGCTCTTTGACTCTTTAACTTTTGATTTCTTGAGCCTTCCAAGCTCGTTGCTTATAAGTTTAACTTTTTCAAATCTTAACTCTTTTTTTCATGCATTTGAGCCGTAGCTCATGTATTGTCACATCTCGATCTCTCACATGATTGATAACTGACTTGATTGCTTTCACTTGTCTACTTTTTTTTTAGAATTTTTTATAGACCCCAAGTTGCAAACGTTCTTTAGTTATGAAACACAAGCTTGGTTTATATTCTTTCTTTTGTTTTTAGTTGAAAGCATCGGCGTCTTACGCTTGTAAAATCTTTTCTTTATTTTTTACAAAGTTTTCTTCTTTTCTTTTATCATTGTATCTCATTAAGCATTCCACTCACTCAAGAGATTTTTTAAGAGGCAGTGGGGAACCCTTCACATGAAAACTATCTGCTACCACACTAAGCTCAACAAGGCTTTATGGACTTCACATAATATTCTTCCAACTCACTCAAGAGAGTTTCAAGAGGTAGTAGGGAGGTTCTCACATGGAGAACTATCTTCCACTACATTGAACTCAACAAGAGTTAATGGTCTTTACAAATATTTTTCCACTCACTCGAGAGTTTCAAGCGGTAATGAGGAAGTATTCACAAGGAAAACTATCTTCCACCACATTGAACTCAACAAAAAGTTTTGTGGTCTTCAAAAATATTTTTCCACTCACTCAAGAGAGTTTTAAGCGGTAGTGGAGAATCATTCATAAGAAAAGTTATCTTCCACTACATTGAACTCAACAAAAAGTTTTGTGGTCTTCAGAAATATTCTTCCACTCACTTAAGAAAGTTTCAAACGGTAGTGGAGAAGCATTCACGAAAAAAGCTATCTTCCACTACTTTGAACTCAACAAAACGTTTTGTGCTCTTCAACATCTTCCATTCACTCATGTGAATCTCAAGCGGCAATGGAGAGGTATTCGCAATGAAAGCTGTCTTTCACTACATTGGATTCACAAAAAATTTTGTGGTCTTCAATAATTTCCAATCACTCATGTGAATTTCACGCGGTAATAAGGAGGCATTTACAAGGAAAGCTGTTTTCCACTATATTGGATTCACAAAAAGTTTTGTGGTCTTTAATATTTTCTACTCACTTATGTGAATCTCAAGGGCAATGGGTAAGCTTCACAAGGAAAGATGTTTTCCACTACGTTGGATTTACAAAAAGTTTCATGGTTTTCAATATCTTTCACTCACTTACGTGAATCTCAAGCGGTAATGAGGAAGCCTTCACAAAGAAGCTGTTTTCCACTACATTGGATTCACAAAAGTCTTATGGTCTTTAAAGGGTGGATTGGTGAATTTTATGAGAACAACCCTAATTTCCACAAAAGTTTCTACTTTCATTTTTCTTTTGCATATTAGCCCCTCGTACATCTTATTTGCGTATTAGACCCTCTAAATTTTCATTTTTTACAATTTTATCAAACTTTTGTAAATAACACCTTAAACTTTTCATTTTTTACAGTTTTCTACAAATTTTGCAATCAAGCCCTCTAAATTTTTACTTTTTTTGCATTTTTATCGAACATTTGCAGATAAAACCTTAAACATTTCAAATTTGCTTTTTTCTACTAAATTTTCATTTATGCACTTTTATCGAATATTTGCAAATAAAACCTTAAACATTTCAAATTTACATTTTTCTACAAAATTTGCGACATAGCCCCTCTTTTTTGTCAAAAACAATTTACACAGGATCAAAGGCCTAATAGAGAACTAATCATGCTCAGGATTTGCTTAGATTCTCATCTATGCATAGAATTGGGGAAAAAAAATTTTATTGCATGCATAGAGGGTGGAAAATTATGCAAAGCAAGTGACATGGAACTTATTTTCACTGGAGAAATCCAAAGCGTAATTTTTTTTGATTTCTTTTTTGTTTAACTCCAAGAGCCCTCCTCTATTTCTTAATCTCTTCTTTCCTTCTCTTTCCGCTTTTTTCTTCTTCTCTTTCTTTCTCCCGGTGTTTTTTGCTCCTCTATTTTTTCAAAAAGCCCTCTTCCTTTCTCCATGATTTTTCTTCTCTTTTTTTTTCCCATCTCTTCTCCTTCCTCCCTTTTATTTCGGCGTTCTTCTTTTCTTTTTTGGAGTTTTTTCCTCCTCTCTTCTCTGCGATTTTTTGTTCCCTCTATCTGAAAATCCCCAATCACTCTCCCACAATCTCCAACCGCATGATAGAGATTTGGTTTTTGAAATAACATGTTTAACTTAATTCTTTATTTTATTATTTTAAAAAATCCAAAAAAAATCAAAATTTGAATTTCGGATTTCCACGCAACCTTTTTTATTTTTAGATATATTTATTTTTTTATCATTTATTTCTTTTTATTCAGAATAAAAACCAGATTGTTTTAAGAAAAAATCAATATATATATACCTCTTACAATAAAGAGTTGATATTCATTCTGTCAAGGAAGAAAGTAAAATCTCTTGTTTAACGGAGTATAAAAATTAATAATCGTATTTTTAAAATTCTATTTCTACTATGTTTTTCCTCTCCCGTCTCTCCTCCTTTTCTCACCTGCACATTAGGGAGCCTCTTAGAATCTTTGTGGGTAAGCGGGCCACTCAACCACCACACATGAGACAATGAGCTAGCCCAAACATCATCAGGTTCTATCATAGGTTTGCTTTTCTTAATGGATCAGTTCAGTTCATCTAAATTTGTAGTATGTTATTTGAATTGAACGTATTTTCTATTTTCTTTCTCCTCATATAAGCTCTGTGGGGCCCTTATTCTCAACCGGTGTTAAATATGATTAACCGACCAAAATAAAGATTCACAAATCAAATTTTGATTAATTTTTTACTTCAAGGGATTGTGGGTTTCTAACTTTCACTAGGGGCAAGCCCCTAATGTTAATTGCCATGGACATTTTCGCAGGAATCTCCGACTAAGAAACAAATATGAATGAGAAATAACGTAACAGATGAGTGAAATCAAATTTTTATTAACTTCAACAACATTACATGAACACATGATTTTGACTTAGAACAAAAGATAAGAGAACTATTTTTTTTAATCCCACTTTCCTAATCTTCATCTAACTTAGCATAATCTAAGTTTACGCTTTGACTTTGACTTGGCAGACTTTTTCACAGAAAATTATGCTTGGATATTTCTTTTGACTTTGTTGACTTCGATTTTCCTCAAATTTCTTTTGCTTACATCTTGGGCCTCATCCAAATGTCAAGTTATGACTTTACCAAACTTGGGAACGACGAGCTCGATTGGCTTCAATTTTGAACCTTGAAGACTTCGCATGTCATGCTTGTGAAGACTTTAGTTTCTTTTTCCGTGACTTATGAAACTCTTCAATCCATTAACTTCTGATGTCTTGGGAATTCAGAGTTCACTTGTCATTCATTTGAGTTTTTTCTTTATCTTGACTTTCTGTGCTTTGAGTATCAGTTTGCACATCATTAAGTTTTAATTTTTTTACATGATTGCTTTGACTTGCTTGGTTTCAAAATAGATCTTAAGTTGTAATCATGAACTTAATTTCCTTTGATCTGGGTGTTTGAAGACTTCGGCATTTTGTGCTTGTGAAGCCTCTCAGATTTTGGGCTTGTGAAGTTGTTTGATTATTTGACTTTTGATATCTTGAGCCTTCTGAGCTCATTTGCCTATAAATTAAGTTTTTTCAAGTCTTAACTCTTTTTTTTTAATGCTTTTGAGCTTTGGCTTATGCATTGCCACGTCGAGATTTCTCACATGATTGATCACTAACTTGACTGCTTTAACTCGTTTACTTTTTTTTTTTAGAAATTTTTTTGCAAGCCCCAAGTTGCAAGCTTTCCTTACTTATGAGACACAAGCTTAGTTACTTTTCCTTCATTTTTTTTAGTTGAAGGCTTCGGCGTCTTACGCTTGTAAAGTCTCTTCCTTATCTTTTGCAAAGTTTTTTTTTTTTTTTTTTTATCCTTGCATCTCATTAAGCATTCCACTCACTCAAAAGATTTTTTTTAAAGAGGCAGTGGGGAGCCCTTCACATAGAAACTTTCTTCTACTATACTGAGTTCAACAAGATTTTATAGACTTCACATAATATTCTGCCACTCACTCAAGAGATAGTGGTCTTGATAAATATTTTTATCCATTCACTCAAAAGAGTTTCAAGCGGTAGTGGATAGGCATTCACAAGGAAAGCTATCTTCCACCATATTGAACTTAACAAGAGCTAGTGGTCTTGAGAAATATTTTTTCACTCACTCAAGAGCGTTTCAAGCGATAATGGAGAAGTTCTTTCAAAGAGAGCAATCTTCCATCACATTGAATTCAACAAGAGCTAGTGGTCTCGATTGAACTTTATATTATATTTTCTTTTTGGAAAAATCCTCCAAATACATTTATTGCTGCCAATTTATTATTTTTTTTATATTATATATTTTTTAGTTTTGTGATGGGCCCCATTACAAAGCGAAAAATAGTGGAGCCTCTTTACGGCATATGACGATTGTAGTAAAACTCCAGATGGGTTAACGTTTTTCCGACATTACTCCTTTAATTCAGAAAAAGCCCTTCCATATCAAGGGAGTGATTTTAATGAATGGATCACTATACTTAGGGGACTTTATGATACCGGCAAGCTTACATCAACTAGCTTTGAGAGGAATGCAAAGAGCGAAGTGGTGCTGTTGAATCCGTATGAACCATCTGCACCAAGACTTGAACCGGTGTCACTTGGTTACCTAGTCAACATTGATCCCACAACAATCATATGGACTGAACAACTTCCATTCGTCAAGTATGCCCCATATCCAAATGATTATACGAGATGGGCATTTGAAACTATAAGGAAGTCATCAAGCAAACTCAAGGAGGCTGGCATCCTTGGAGCAGTAGCAGTATCCACAAGGTCATATAATTTCGACCCATCTATAATGAAAGGCGTCATTGAGATGTGATGTCCAGAGACTAACACCTTTATCACTCCTTTCGGTGAGGTTGGAATTTCCCGGTGGAATTTAAAATGCGAAAGAGGGTTGCCCATTGTGGGAGAATTTTATGAGGAGTATGTTCCCCCAAACAATGAATTATATTATGCAAACCCTTCTCGTGATACTCTAAGGGATCTCTTTGCTATCTATCAGTGGCTTCATTATTATACTTCAAAGAAAAATAACAAAGTCAATTATTCTCAATGGACAGATTTCTTCTTCAGAGACATGGACGAAATGAAAAATTTCCACAAAGTTGTAAACATTGAGACTCATCCCATCCCTCCTATTTTAGAAGAATGCAAGTTAGCTACTTTTCTATTTTTGTGGTTATGCCATTTCGTCATTCTAAATAAAGGCTTCCATATACGTCCTGAAACCTTCGTGATGGCGACAAAATTGGCTAAAGGGACGAGGATTGCTTTAGCTCCTACAGTATTCGAATATATTTGTATTGGCTTAGATGTGATGGTGTGACACCCAAAAGGACCATGTGGCGCCTTGACTTCCTTACCATACCACTTTTTATGTGCTTGGGCCGACTCTCATTTTGCAGGAACTTATGCTCGTAGAAAGATGTCAAGCGACAATATTAAAAATATAAATGGCTTAAGAGAAATTCCAGATATGGCTTACATTTCAGATATAGCGGCTAGCACATTTACTCCGGGAAGAGCTCGAAACATATTGAGAAAAGAGGACTATCTTATATGGCGTCCATTCACATGTGGTGAATTAAAAAATGAAGAGTGGTTTGAGGACCCCAAGGACCCAAATGATAAAAACAAACTAAGCGAGACCCAAACAGAATACTTCATTGCCTTTCGTCAAGGCATTATCCCTCCATGCCTTGGAAAGGATCTCTATGCTCAGTAGTACAATCCACACCGATTTGCCAGGCAGTTTGGATATGATCAAGTTTTTTAAAAGACATTCAAGTGCCGAAGCGCCCGCAATCCATAGGTCTTTGAGTGAGCTATTGGTATCAATTTGCTAGAAGGAGAAAAGGGATCAAAATTCTACATTCCACCTCATGATCGTGATGGCCATCCTTTATACACTTATGCACACTACTGGTCGACAAAATTGCATACAACCTTGAAGTCAATCCATGGTGGTCTTATTGAGAACGATCCATCAACAAAGAAACCTGAATACAAGGTTCCACTTGAAAAAGTGACCTCTCTTCAAATGAAGGAGAAAAACAATCAGGGGGAACAAATCCAATTTGAATGGATTGAACAAATTCATACAAGACCTTCCAAATCACAAGCTTCCACAGGGTCCAGGAATTTGACAAAAAGAGCTCGAATCAATAAGGAAGGCACATCATCTCGAACCCATTCTACGCCATTGCAAGTTTTACATGAAACCCCCATTCAAGGTATATCTTTTATGACAAGATGATTTTATGCATCACTTCTAAGCTTTTATAAATCAAATTCTTGTTTTTTTTAATCCGATATGCCTGGCACAAGCAAGCAGGAAGAAGATCAACATATCATCTCCAAATCAGGGTCTAATCCAATAGCTATATCTCTTAATTATTTTTTTCCTTTTAATATAATCAACTTGATTCACTTTTACTTTCTTTGTTGCAGGTATTCGTCGTGTTCCTCCTTATAAGCTTAGTTCTTCTGAATATAACTCCTTATCCTCAGATCATGCAGTTGATGATGATTACACTCCCATCCTTGATGCTTATCCACTTGCGGGAGGTTCTTATCCAGAAGAAGCCTCGAAATCCATAGAAGTCACTCCTCTTCAACAGCTAGAAGAAACTCTAGCTCCTGAGGCTAACTTCATAGGTGACCACCAAGCAACGGCTTCTCCTCAACAACCAGAAGAAACTCAAGTTCGAAAAGCCACTTTTGTTGAAAATCAACCTCCATCTAAAGCAGACTCAATTTCCAAGATTGTGCCCATCGATAGCTTTCACAAGCATAAAAAGGCTTTAACCATAGATGTTAAATCAACAAGTGCTTTTCATTGTCAAGCTAGTGGGAAGGCCTTTGGTTTGGAGTCATTTTGGATAAAGAAAATTCTCCAAAATGTGAAGTTATCCCATCCTCATGAGCTTGAATTTCTGAGAGAAGAAATCGGCTACACCAAACTTTGAAGTTGCATGGACTTGATATTTCAGTCACACGAGATAAAATATATGAAGTGCTTGATATCGCAAAGATTGCCCATAACAGAGAGAGTGGTGAAAATGATCCAAATGTGGCCAAAAGGAAAGAATTGATAAAGAGTGCAGAGAATATTAGAAAAACAAAATCATCCTTCTTTACAATGTCTCAACGAGTTGAGGAGGCTAACACAACGCTTATGCTAATAAGGAAAAAGCTACAAGAATTAAGGGCTCAAGAAGAAGAACAAGAGCAACTTATCTCATTGGGGATGGAATTATTATCTTCTGCCCCTTCTATTGAGGAAGTGGACAAGTCCCTAGCTAGCATTCTGGAGAAGCTTGAAGCACTTATTGGAGGCGATGAAGATCGGCAATCTTCACTGTCACTTGAAGAGGCTCTTGCCAACTTTGATAGAGCGAAAGCTCAACTTTGAATTTAGCTTACTTTCTTTTCATTATTTAGTTTTCATGTCTTACTTTTTTTTCTTAGCAATTTTATCCACTTGTTCTTAGATTAGTGCAATAAATGGATAAAGATTCCATATTTTCGAATCCTCTCTTGAGTAATAAAGCTTTCTTTTATTTTTGATTTGTTTCACATGATGTCAATTTCCATGATATGATATGCTCCTCTCACATAACAAGAAAATCATTCATAAGTTCCCAAAACAACTCATCAAAATAAGAAATGATTCTGATACTTTATCATCAGAAATAGTTGACATATTTTGTCTTCAAACTATGAGATTTTCTTAATAATAAAATGAACTTCAAAAGCAATATCCACCGTCCACATCCAAGATAACGATGTCAGAAGCACATGTAAAAATTTTCACAAAGATCAAAAAGCTTTTCACCATTAGATCATCAACTTGATGGCAGCTAGTTGTGATAACAGTAATCAACAAATTTCGTCTTCGCATCACCAATTTTTATTAAGACTTTAAGAGCTTCAAACAAGATCATGACTGTCCATATCATAGTATGACATGTTCTAAAGCTTCAGTAAACATTTCAAACATATCAAAGAGAATACGATAATCCGATGAACACCTTGATTGACATTGGTATTAGACAAAAGAAAAACCGAATTTTACCATGCAATTTTGATTTTTTCTATAAATGGTCTGGGCTTCAAATTTAATTCTGACTGTCCAGATTGTAGCATGACATGTCGTAATCCCCCACATAAAATTTTAAGGCAATTGGAGGTGACTTTAGTATCCTATGGGGCTTGATCAAAACATCAATTACGAAGAACATATACTGATTTTTAATTTCAAGACCCATTGTTTCGTTTTTTTTTTACTTATTCATTTTCTCTTCCTTTTTTTCTTTGCTTATTTTCATAATTGTTTTTCTTACTTCTAAAAGAAATAGAACGGATAATCAATATCTCATTACAAAAACAATTGAGAATTCATGCTCACATGATTTTATTCATAGAACAGATAACACTATGAAACTTGTGTTTTACATAAACAAGAGCACTACACATCCCATCATGTTTTTATTCACTTTGACAGAAAGAAACAATATGGTAAAACTAGTGTTATGCCTCGAGAAGCATAAAGAATGCTTGACCAAATTTCTCAAACTGGAGCACTGGACGTTCTGTCATAGACAAACACAAGTCTCTCTTTTTTTTTATCAAAAATTACAAGTACATCATGGATAATATTTTTTTAAAAACCTAGCATTAATAGGTCTTCTTCCATCGGCATCAACTAGCTGATAAGCTCCTTCTTTATAAATAGTTTCAATGATATATGGGCCTTCCCAATTTGGCTTGAACTTGCCCCCAGCATGCTTGTTGGTGATGATCGGTCTTCTTAACACCCAAATCATCTCTCCTTCTCAAAGGTTCGAATACGAGCCATTTTGTTGCATGCTCGTGCCATCCTTGTCTTGTAGACTTCAAGATTTTGCTGAGCCTCTAGTTTTTTTCATCTAGAGAGTCGAGCTCATCTAAACTCAAACGAACTATGTCTTCATCAGTGAATTCAGTTTGCAAGGAGATTCTCAAAGATGGGATTTGAAGCTCAAGTGGTAAAACAACTTCAGTACCAAAAACCAATGAATATGGTGTTGATTGTGTTGGTGTTCGGTAAGTTGTGCGGTATACCCAAAGGGCTTCAAAGAGTCCCTCATGCCAATCCCTTTGGCCTTTTGAAACTATTTTCTTTAATAACTTTGAGAGAGTTTTGTTGAATGCTTCTGTGAGACCATTTGCTCTAGCGTTATAGATAGAGGAGTATCTCCAATCTATTTTGTGATGTTGAGCAAATCTCCCAACCTTGGAGCTTCTGAAGGCTCGCCCATTGTTAGAAATAAATCGCCTGGGCGTTCCAAATTTATATAGCACATGGTCTTTGAAAAACTTGATAATGTTCTCCGCTTTCACCTCTTTTAGAGGAATAGCTTCGGCCCAACGTGAGAAGTAGTCGGTGGCAGCTAATATGAAGCGATGTCCTCTTGTGTATGGTGGCTCAATAGGGCCTACAACATCAGCTCCCTGATACGCCTCTTGCGTAACCGCAAGTGTATGGGTCGTATAAGTAGTAAAGTGTACCCTAAAGGTCGGGTAGTCGTATCCACTGGGACTGGTGTAGCTTCTACTACTCTGGCTCTGCTTAGTATCTAATCAGTTGAGGAATTGTTTGATTGACTTTAGGTTGGACTGGAAGAGAATTAAGGTAAGGTAATGCACTGGGAAAACTAGGGATTGGCTTGATGGAGGAAACGGGGCCCTGTGGTGAATTCCTGATGCTCACTAACTTGCACTCTCTCAGTACTTATCAGAAATATCTTCAGTTCTAAAATCTAGTTGTGCTAGGTAAATGGTGTTCACAGCGCTGTTGAACCCTATGTTGAAATCTCACTTCTTCTAACTATCAATAAAGATTCACAAGCTAAGGAAAGATAACCAAACATTCAAGCATTCAACCACTCAACAACATTCAAGATAGCCAACAACCAAGATTTAATGCTAAGAACAAGATATTCATAAATACTGCAAGTAGAGTAACAAGTTCAAGCTACAACATCTTAATATTTCCCCCCCGGGGCTCCCTAAGAGAGTTTAGCCCCTTATGAGGATAGACAACACAATAAATGCCAAAGAAATTAAAATACAAGAAGTTGAAAACTCCCTAATTTCTTGCATCTTTGTGTCTATCTGAGGCTTTACGATGTGATGGATTATCCTTCCAATCGGCCTATCATTCGCGCATCATTTCCCTTGTGATGGTGAGGACGGCTCCCCAAAGCTTCCTCCTTCTTCCCTTCTAGTTCGCAGCCAAAAAACAAGTCCCCCAAAACCTAAGTTTCTAGGGTTTTAAAACTTTTCCCGATGTGAACACGGTCGTGTTGAAGCCGTGCTCCAAGCCGTGCAGATTACGACCGAATAAAATTCTTGAAACTCCAATTTCTGTAATCTGCACGGGGTCCGACACGCCCGTGTTACGGCCGTGCTGAGAGTTGCACGGCCGTGCTTAGCGAACAAAATGCGTGTTGCTCTCGGCTGGAATCTCCTGTAAATTTCACGGCTTGAAGCACATGCGTGCTGCTCCCGTGTTGAGCTTGATGAGGTTTCTCCTAAGTCCTTTAGCTCCTAAAAACGCTTCAAATCACTTCCTCTTGCCTTAGGACTTTGATATCTGCATGGAAAACTAAGAATACCTCAAATAGCATTGAATTTGGAGAATTTATGCCGATAACTTGAAGAATCATGGGAGTAAGATATGAAATAAATATATATGAAATGCACTCATCAAATACCCCCAAACTTGAATCGTTGCTTGTCCTCAAGCAAATCTTAATTCCCTAACAAAGTGATGAGTGCATGACCTCTGATCTCAGCAAAGTTAGAAAATTCCTAAAGCTTGAGGAGCCCAGAGTAGCTAGTACCTTAGTCATTTGAAAGCTCATGAAAGATTTTACTCTTACTCCGTACTACCGTGTGTGTGTGCCGCCTCAAGAAGTGTGTCATAATTTCCTTGAGGGGGTCTAGTTCAAGCTATCACTTTTCACTTTTGCACGATGACTCCTAAACTGGGTATTAGCTTCATACACCCTAGAGGCAGCCATTTCACTTGGTAGGTCATTAAAAATGACATTTGTGATGCTTAAGATCCGACTACTCAAGTGTGGCTTTCGCTTTTTCTAAGGTGATAACTCTTTCTACCATCTTTCTAACAAAATTTGACAGGGCATCCCTAGGAAAGGAATCCGACTTGTCAAAATTCGTTTCCTTTTTCTTACTTTTCGAAATTTCTTCTCATTTTCTAGCTATTATTAATTGAGTTTGGAGTCAACATCTGATTTTTCATAAGCCTTAAAACTAGCCCTTCCTCTAACAGAGTGATCATACAACAGAAGGCTAAGTGTTAACGTTAGGGTTTCCAAAGTAAGAGCAAAATGAAATCTTAAGTTCAATAAAAGTGCACTAGCATGCTCAATGACTCCTTAATTTAGAGATTTTCAACCAAAAAGATCATGGATCGTCCTAAATCATGCACAACATCTAAACATATTAATACACAAATAAACAACCCTCCCCCACACTTGAATGAAACATTGTCCTCAATATTCAAAATAGCATATGCAGCATAAAAAAAAATAATCAAGTGCAAGGAATGGAGAGTTGGGAAATGTTCACCAAATTGAAGGAGAGGTGCCAGTGACAAAGAATTCCAGACAATTAAGGGCATGTGGTGAGCATCATCAAGGGGAAACCATTTGATACAACCACAAGATAAGGATCCATACATCCTGAATGAAGCATGCAAGCATGAGAAAGATATAAAACAGAAAAACAACAAATAAAATAAACACACTAAAAAGATATCAGTTTAGTAGGGGACTCCCCTTGCTAACTGATTCAAAGAGAACAAAATAACGAAAAATAAAGCAAAGTACAAGAACAGAAAAAGAAAACAGAACAAAGACACGAAAAATCAAAACCCACACTCCGAGAGGAGTCAGACTCAGCTGGAAGGTTAGCAGTATCCACACCCACACTCCGAGACGTAGACGGCCCGGCAGCAGAAGAAGGGCAGTGGTTAATGAGTTTCTGAAAACTCCGCAGCATCCACTGGCAGAGGAAATGTCAGAGGAAATGTCCGAGGTGGACGGGCGAGAGGACTCTGGAGGAGGTGTCTGCTGAGCTGGTGCATATGGAGGTGGAAACATCCCCATAACCCGCGAGGTGCGCATACTTATAGGATGTACTCGTCCACCGACGGTGAACGAGCAGTTAAATGGAAGCAAGTGCATGCGACATGCCAAATGAGTGATGTAGGGTCCGACAAAAATGGCTTTCCGGCGGTGGTCTTTGGATTGATGCTGAAATGCAGCAGCGAGCACATAACCCATGTGAAATGGAATGCCGTCCCACATATTGACCAAATAGGTGAATTCAGAGTTGGTGATCACGCCATGCTTTCGCCCCGGTCCGTGATTTTCCCACTCAAGAGAGTGTGGATGACTCGTAATGCAGGAGATCAGAGCGTTGAAGCTCTAGACCGGGCCAGGTGATACAGGAGATAGTCGGAACTCACCCATCGCCAACAATCCTGTTGGGACTCACCAGGGAGAAGATAGAACGTCAAAGACTGAAACTCCGGAGGTAAGGTGAATGGTTCGTCATACAACCCCATCCGGATGGCAAATTCAGTAAAGCTCATAGTAAACTCCCTCCCCAACAACTGAAATTTCAAAGCACCTGGATCATCCCAAATAATTTGTCCCCGTTTCAGCTCGAATGTGGCTAGAAACTCGGTTGTCAACTCGCGATATGCAGGTTCAGTAATATAAAACACTTTGTGCCAAGATCCTACATGGAGCAACCGGTGAATCTCCTCGGCCAAATTGACTTTCCGTAGTGCCTGCCAATCAAGCATGCGAAAACCCCCAAACGGTTGTTGGGAGAGCCTCTGAAATCGCTGCCGTTGAACTGCGGTGGAAATGGAGGGGTCCCATGAGTGGATGTGGGTCTAGGACGGTGGGATGCCGGTCGCGATGCTAGCCGTTTTGTGGGCATGGCGGAGGGGAGTTGAAGATGACAGGACGAACTGCGGAGGAGTACGGCGGAGAAAAGGCTAAACAATACTAGGGTTGCCCAGCTTGTTCGGATTAAAAGAAAAGCCAGAGACCTGCAAAAAGAAAGAAGCACGCCCGTGCTGATGACCTGCCCAAAATACAAACCAAACACCAGAGAAATGCACGGGAAACAACACGGGCGTGTTCCCCCCATGCTTAAGAGAGCTGAAACAAATAGAAACAAAGAAATTAAAGAGACACAACGAAATTAAAAAACACAAAAAATTTGCACCGACTGGAAAAATATGGGTTGCCTCCCACCAGCGCTTGTTTACCGTCCCGCGCCTGACTGACCTGAAATTCAAGTGGGTTGAATAAGAAGTAGGCTCTGCACACCCTCATTATCTGAAAAAACAGTGGACTGATGTAGTGCTTCAACCGGTGTCCATTCACCTTGAAAGTTCCGTGATCAGGATAAGATATTTCGATGGCTCCATACGGGTAGACACACGTGACCTGGTACGGACCTGACTAGAGTGATTTCAGTTTCCTAGGAAACAACTTCAAACGGGAATTGAACAACAAAACTTGATCTCCAACTTCAAATTGCTTATCAACCCGTAACCGCTTGTCGTGCAATTTCCGAGCCCGCTCTTTGTAATTCATAGAATTCTCATATGCTGCCTGTCGGAACTCGTCTAACTCATTCAAGTGGAATTTTCTCTTTTCTCCTACCTTTTTCAGATCGAAGTTCAGCTTCTTAATGGCCTAGTAGGCTCGATGCTCCAGTTCGATCGGCAGATGGCATGCTTTACCATAAACTAACCGGTATGGTGTATGCCTGTGGGAGTCTTATATGCGGTCTTGTACGCCAACAGAGCTTCTTCTAACTTGTCGGACCACTCCTTCCTGTTGAACTGAACTGTCTTTTCTAAAATTCGCTTTATTTCCCTATTGGTTACTTCCACTTGTCCGCTCGTTTGAGGGTGATAAGCTGTAGCGACACGATGGGTCACGCCGAATCGTAATAAAGTTTTCTCGAACTGAGCATTGCAGAAGTGAGACCCGCGATCGGTAATAATAGCTCTTGGACAACCAAAATGAGCAAACAACTTTCTTAGAAATTTCACAATGACCCTTGCATCATTAGTAGGAAGTGCTTGGGCCTCCACCCATTTAGACACGTAGTCAACTGCAACCAGTATGTACCGACACCCATTTGAGGACGGAAATGGGCCCATGAAATCAATGCCCCATACATCAAAAACTTCACACTCTTGAATCAGCGTTTGTTTCATCTCATCTCGTTTAGGCAAATTGCCACTCCGCTGACAAGCGTCACACGACTCTATCATAACCTTGGCGTCTCGAAAAAGCGAGGGCCAAAAGAAACCGCTGCTAACACTTTCTCAACGGTTCGGTTCTGCCCAAAATGCCCTCCAAGAACTCCCGCATGGCACTGTGATAAAATATGCCATCATTCCTCTCTTGAAACACACCTTCTTACCATTTCATCAGCACATAGCTTATATAAACACGGATCATCCCAAACATAGTGCTTGACATTTGACATGAATTTCTTTCTTTGTTGATAAGAAAAAGTTTCTGGGATCACTCCCCCGCCAAGTAATTTGCGATGTCAGCAAACCATGGGATAGATGCATCCGGAGGCTCTCCTATTTCTGCGAGATACAGATGTTCTTTCTGGGAAAGAGTCATTTACAACTTCAAATTTGCCCCCACTATTACCAGAATGCTCTAAGCGGGATAATCTGCCACTACATTCTCAGTGCCTCTCTTATCCCGTATCTCTACATCAAATTCCTGCAGAAGCAAAATCCACCGTATCAACCTTGGTTTAGCATCTGTTTTAGTCATCAAGTATCGCAATGCTGCATGATCGGTGAACACTATCACTTTAGAGATAACTAAATACTGCCGGAACTTATCAAAGGCGTAGACAATAGCTAGCAGCTCCTTCTCTGTCGTTGTATAGTTTTCTTGGGCTGAAGTCAACATTTTGCTCGCATAAGATATTGGGTGAAACTGCTTGTCATACCGCTGTCCGAGCACAGCTCCTACAACTCGATCACTCGCATCACACATCAGTTCAAAGGGTCGATCCCAGAGTAGTGCCTTTAAGATTGGAGCTTCCACTAGCTTTTGCCTCAGTGAGTCAAAAGCGGCTTGACAATTGGCGTCAAAATTGAAAGGAGCATCTTTCTCCAAAAGTTTTGTCATGGGTGTTGAAATTCTTGAAAAATATTGAATGAACTGCCTGTAGAAGCCTACATGTCCCAAGAAACTTCTGATGTCCTTCGTGGTGGTAGGGATCGCCAACCCTTCAATTGTGGAAATCTTCGCCTTGTCTACTTCTATCCCTGATTTTGAGATCTTGTGACTCAACACTATTCCCTCCTGGACCATGAAATGACATTTCTCCCAACTGAGTACCAGGTTTGTTTCTTCACATCGAGCCAAGACCTTCTTCAAATTAGCCAGAAAATTATCAAATGAATTACCGAAAACCGAGAAATCATCCATGAACACTTCCATAATATCCTCGATGAAATCGTCAAAGATGGACATCATACAGCGTTGGAATGTGGCAGGAGCGTTACATAAACCAAACGGCATGCGACGATAGGAGAAAGTGCCGTAGGGACATGTGAAAGTGGTCTTCTCTTGATCTTCAGGTGAAATTGGAATCTGTAAGTACCCTGACATCCCGTCTAGGAAACAGTAATACATGTGTCCTGCGAGCCTATCTAGCATTTGATCAATAAATGGGAGAGGAAAATGATCTTTCCTCGTGGCATCATTCAACTTACGGTAATCAATGCAGACCCGCCATCCAGTAACTGTGCGAGCAGGTATCACTTCATTCTTATCATTCTGGACCATCGTCATACCTCCTTTCTTTGGTACCACTTGTACAAGACTTACCTACGGGCTATTCGAGATAGGGTAAATAACTCAAGCATCTAAGAGTTTCTTTACTTCTGTCTTGACCACCTCCTGCATATTGGGGTTCAACCGCCGCTGTGGTTGCACCCTCGGCTTAATGTCATCCTCCATAAGGATTTTATGCGTGCAAAATGCTGGACTGATTCCCTTGATGTCTGAAATTGACCAAGCTATGGCTCTTTTGTGTGTGGTAAGTACTTGCAATAATCTCGCCTTTTGCTAATCTTCTAGAGTTGCTGAAATTATCACTGGGTATTGTTTATCCCCCCTCCCCCAAGAAAGCATATTTTAAATGATCAGGTAATTTTTTTAGCTCAGTTTTTGCAATTCCGATTCCTGGGGTTGGAAGGCTTGTTTCCTTGTCAGATGCTGAGTCCATCGTGCATATCAATTGATCCTCCCAATTCAGAATGTCCCAATTATCCTGGAAGGCCTTTCTTGGTGTGAATTTATCTTCTAACACATGTAGACCATCACACTCTTCCACTGGTTCACTGTACAAATTTACTGACATGACCTCCTCACTATGTTTCAGATCCGTCAGGCTATCAGTCAATGCTACCTCATCAATAAATTGACTTCTTGACCTCTCCCGAGATTTCTCACTGTAAGCCCTTACTGCTTCTTCCAGGGAGATATTGTAGTGATACTCGTTCGGGACACTGGAGAGTAACTCTACTAGCTGCCTGCCAGCATCATGATCTCCTACTTCTGTTCTGAACGAAAAATTTTCCTATCCCCTCAATGCATTCAAAAAGTCTTCCATCTTATTAATAGTATTTCCTGCCTCAAGGAGGAAACGAATTAGGTGCTGAACTTTACTGTCAATCTGCAAAATCTGGAAGAACTGAACATTTTTGAGAAAAGAAAACAAAGCAATAAAATAAAATGAAGGAATACAAGAAGACTCAAAAGTTAAGGGAAAAATGGAAAAATCAAAACAAAATAAGCAATTAGATTACTAAGTCTGTCCGAATTCCTAGAAGTTGCCAGTCCCCGGCAACGGCGCAAAAACTTGATACGCCTCTTGCGTAACCGCAAGTGTATGGGTCGTATAAGTAGTAAAGTGTACCCTAAAGGTCGGGTAGTCGTAACCACTGGGACTGATGTAGCTTCTACTACTCTGCCTCTGCTTAGTATCTAATCAGTTGAGGAATTGTTTGATTGACTCTAGGTTGGACTGGAAGAGAATTAAGGGAAGGTAATGCACTGGGAAAACTAGGGATTGGCTTGATGGAGGAGACGGGCCCTGTGGTGAATTCCTGATGCTCACTAACTTGCACTCTCTCAGTACTTATCAGAAATATCTTCAGTTCTAAAATCTAGTTGTGCTAGGTAAATGGTGTTCACAGCGCTGTGAACCCTATGTTGAAATCTCACTTCTTGCAACTATCAATAAAGATTCACAAGCTAAGGAAAGATAACCAAACATTCAAGCATTCAACCACTCAACAACATTCAAGATAGTCAGCAACCAAGATTTAATGCTAAGAACAAGATATTCATAAATACTGCAAGTAGAGTAACAAGTTCAAGCTACAACATCAGAATATTTTCCCCCGGGGCTCCCTATGAGAGTTTAGCCCCTCATGAGGATAGATAACACAATAAATGCCAAAGAAATTAAAATACAAGAAGTTGAAAACTCCCTAATTTCTTGCATCATTGTGTCTATCTGAGGCTTTACGATGTGATGGATTCTCCTCCCAATCGGCCTATCATTCGCGCATCATTTCTCTTGTGATGGTGAGGACGGCTTCCCAAAGCTTCCTCCTTCTTCCCTTCTAGTTTGCCGCAAAAAAAAAGTCACCCAAAAACCTAAGTTTCTAGGGTTTTAAATTTTTCCCGATGTGAGCATGGCCGTGTTTAAGTCGTGCAGATTACGGCCGAATAAAACTCTTGAAACTCCAATTCCTGTAATCTGCACAGGGTCCGACACGCCCGTGTTGCGGCCGTGCTGAGAGTTGCACGACCATGCTTAGCGAACAAAATGTGTGTTGCTCTCGGCTGGAATCTCCTGTAAATTTCACGGCTTGAAGCATGGGCATGTTGCGCCCGTGTTAAGCTTGATGAGGTTTCTCCTAAGTCCTTTAGCTCCTAAAAACGCTTTAAATCACTTCCTCTTTGCCTTAGGACTTTGATATCTGCATGGAAAACTAAGAATACCTCAAATAGCACTGAATTTGAAGAATTTATGCCGATAACTTGAAGAATCATGGGAGTAAGGCATGAAATAAATATATATGAAATGCACTCATCACTCCCCACATCTCAAAAGGCCATGAATAGATTGTAGGGTGTAGAGGGTTTGGGTGTTGGTGAATGAAATCCCCATGGGCTTGGTAAAGCTTGCATCTTTTTGCATACTCCATACAATCCTTCATCATACTTGGCTAATAGTATCCCATGCATAACTTCTTTAGACTCCTCTTTAGAGAGACATCTCAGCAGTTACTGGTCATATGATCTTCTATAGAGAATGTCATTAACAAGAGTAATTCTCATTGCTCTCTTCTTTAACTTCAGTGCTAAAGACTTTTCTTGTGGAAGCTCGCCATACGTCAAGTATATAATGAAAGGCTCCATCCAATCATCTTCAACTACTGCTAGAGCTTTTTCTCTTCTTAAGTGATGCTCATTCTTAATGTCCTCATCAAGGCATGAACTCAGGACTCTTCTATTCCGAATGGTAACTTGAATCTCCTCCATATCTGGATCAGCTAGCTCCTTCGCAAGTTTAGAAAAGCTATATGTTTTCCCATTAATTGACCTTGAAACTCTCTCCAGTTTAATATCCGGAATTTACTTTATTAGCTCTATAACCCTGTCATGATATTGAAGAAGTTATTGCTTGTAGGTTTTGAAGCTCCCTTCAACTTGATTTATGATGAGTTGAGAGTCACCATATATGTGTAAACTTTGAATTCCCATCTTGATTGCTAACTCAAGTTTAGCGATAAGAGCTTTATACTCCACTTCATTATTAGTGCATGGCTTCACTAGAGAAAGAGAGTATCTCAAAATCCCACCTTCATGAGAAATGTGGATGAGCCCAACTCCAGCTCTAACTTGAGGAATTTTGGGCCTAAGGGCTGGTTGTATCGAGGAAGCTCAATAAAAGTACATCTTCCAATGTTTTTCCTCCTCTATTATCAAGGTCTCTTTATCAGGTAGATCACATTTCAGAGGAGAATCATCAGGCAAAGTATTGCAGCTAGAAAATCTGCTAACGCTTGCCCTTTAATTGCTTTTTGTGGAGTATAAGTTATATCAAACTTCATTAGTATCAAAGCCCAGTTTGCTAATCTCCCTGTGAGGAGTGGTTTGGTCATCAAGTACTTGAGTGGGTTTACTCTTAAAATAAGAACAACTTTATGTGAGAGCAAATAATGCCGAAGCTTTTTTCATGCAAACACTAAGGAGAGACAATGCTTTTCAATAAGAGTGTATCTATTTTCAACGCCAACTAGCATCATGCTAAGATAATATATCACATTCTCCTATCCTTCTCCATTCTCTTGAGCAAGCAAAGCTCCAAGAGATCCATCCAAAGCAGTTGTATATAGGATCAATGGTTTCCAGCAATTACCGCTGCCAACACTGGAGGATTTAGCAAGTATTGCTTGATTTTTTGAAAGGCATCTTGACATTCATCATCCCACTTGAAAGGAGCATTCTTCTTTACTAGCTTTAAGAATGGCTTACATCTCCCTGAGAGATTAGCAATAAACCTTCGAATATATGCCAATCGATCTTGGAAAGACCTTAGCTGCTTCAATGTCTTTGGAGGTGGCATTTCGATGATTGCTCTAATCTTGGAGGGGTCAATCTCTATTCCTCGGTGTCTCACATTAAACCAAAGAAACTTTCTAGATAGTACCCCAAATGCACATTTCATAGGATTCATTTTTAAATTATATTTTCTAATTTGATTGAACACTATTCTCAAGTAATAGAGGTGTTGATCTTTAGATTTTGTTTTTACCACCAAGTCATCCACATAACATTCAACAACTCGGTGAATTAAGTCATTGAAGATTTTGGTCATAGCTCTTTCATATGTTGCTCCCGCATTCTTCAACCCAAACGGCATAACATTGTAACAATAAATACCTATTGTTGTCCGGAACGCAGTGTGCCTTTCATCCTCTTCATCCATCTTGATTTGATTATATCCAGAAAAACCATCTATGAAAAAACATCTCGTAGGAGGATGTATTATCAATCATGATTTTCATAACAAGAAGTGGAAAATCATCTTTGGGACAAGCTTTATTTAAGTCAATAAAGTCCACACATATTCTGATTTACCCGTTTTTCTTCTTAACGGGCAATATATTGGCAATCCAGTTAGGGTACTTCTCTTCCCTTATAAACCAGCTTCAATTAATTTCTTGGTTTCTTCAATGACTTTCTCTTCTAAGTCAAACTTTATCTTTCTCGGTGCTTGTTTTATTGGCGGAAAACTTGAGTTGATCGCGAGTTTATGAACATCTACCTCCACATCTAGACCCGGCATCTCATTATAACTCAAAGCAAAGCAATCAATATACTCCACAAGAATGCTTCACATGACTTCTTTTTCTTCTTGAGTTAATTCCGCACTTACAAAAGTGGGTTAAGGATCATCCTCACTACCTAAGTTGATTTCCACCAACTCATCAATTGTAGCTTGTCCTCCATCTTCAAGCTTAGGAGGTGCATCTTTCAATTTTACATCTTTTGTGAGATGTTCATTTGTTGTATGTTTGGTTGGATCTTCGTCGCTTCCATCAGATGCATTGATAGTTGACACCATACGACATTCATGCACTTGTTTATCTTGAAACCCAAGTCCACTTTTACTCAGACCTTGGCCTTGCATGGCTTTCTTAAAAGGATGCCAAAGCTTTTCAAAGAGAATATGTCTACCCTTTGAGTGTTTTGAACCGACTCCAGCTCGTTGCACTAATCTTCTGAGTGAAGGAGGATAATAGTCTGGAATTTTCAAGGGCCAAGGTTCCTCATCCTCCATTGTCTTGATCATCAAGAAGTCTTCATCATTAAGCTCATTGGGTTCTGACTTATAGAAGAGAATCCCCCTCGCTTCTTGATGATGGGAAATGACATAGAAAGTAACTAGTTGTTCCACCAAAATAGCACTCAAATCATAAAGAGCTTTATAGAGGCCTTCTGGTATCATTGTAACATGAAGAGAGGTTTCCATTGGAGTTTCATAATCTTTTTCTTCCATTTTGATTAGTGGGAGCGAAACTTCTTCTCCATCAGAGTCATCACTACCAAAATGTTGGTTCTTTTTGGAGAGACGAGAAGACAAGTAAGTGACCTGTATACCTTCGTCATCCCTTTATTCTTCTAAAGACTCAGTGTCACTTCCAAAGTGTAGCTTCAGAGGTAGGAATGGAACCTTCTTCTGAGCAAATTTTGTAATCTTGGTGACTTTCATGAGGGCATCATCTTTGGTTGCACTCAGCTTGCCCCTTTTAGGTATTTCTGCAAAATAACGTGCATCATCATAATGAATTTGGTGCACACCAAATGGTTGAATCTCTCCATCTAAGCGATACACTTCATCATCCTTTACAAACTTCAAATACTGATGCAAAGTAGGAAGAAACCACGTAGTTCTCATGGAACCATGGCTTTCCCAATAATGCTCTATAAAAGGCATCAGTGTTGATGACATGAAATTTCACTTCCGATGTTAGCTTCCCAATCTTAAAAGGTAGGGTAAATGATCCAAGAGCCTTTTGACTGTGTTGATTGAAGCCTTGGACAACAATCTTATCTGCTGATAAGTGATATATCTCCAAAGATAAGGAGTGTAGAGTTTTTAATGTCATCAGATTTACTGAGGAGTCGGGATCAATGAGGATTCTATTGACTCTAGTCCCATCACAAGACCCAGTAACATATAAGGGTCTATTGTGCTCTCTTGTCCCCAGTAGCAAGTCTTTCTCTGAAAAGTTGCTTGACGGAGTGCCAAAAGCATAGAGAGCTTCCGTCATATGAGCTTCCACATAATATGCTTGGTATTCTTCTAGGTTTTGTAAGATATGGATTAGGGCATCTCTAAGCGCTTGAGACATCATCAATGCATCAAATACACTTAATTGAGTTGGAATCTTCTTCAAGTGGGCAACAATGTTATAATCTTGTGTCTTAGAAGTATAGCTTTTCCGTGGCTGCACATGATCTTCATTAATATCAATCGCCTTCTCCTTTCCTTTGTCTTTGGTTCCTTTAGCTTGCTCGAGAAGTCTTCGCACATTGTTAACTATTCGAGACTCCTCTTCCTTATCTTGGTAGTTGCGGCTATCACCATGTTTTTCCTTGGTTGGTAAGGCATAGCAAGTAGCTGACGTTTTAAAGTACTCTTCAGGTAAGCTTATAGTACCAGACTTGATGGCCTTATGTAACCAGCTCCAAAACCACAACAGTCATCTAGTGCATGTCCTATGAGACAATGAAAAGGGTAATACTTTAGATGATTCTTCACATGTGCGTTTACATTATCTTTAATCTTTGGAGATAGTACGCCTTTTTCAATCATCTTGTGAAACAACTCATGGATTTTATCACCCCTCACGATGAAGCTTTCACTCTTCACACTTCTTGAAGGTTGAGATATACCATTTTGCTTCATAATTTCTTCTTGAGTTTCACTCTTATGGAATTGTGGCTTGTTGCCTCTAGGGGAAGGACATATTGCTTCCACAACTCCTGATTCATTTCAAAGGATATCATTTTCAAGGACATGGGGCTTCCTATGGGTGAGATCATATGTCACCTTTTGGATAAAAGATGAAATCTCCTCTCGTGGCATAACCTTTTTGAGTATCCTGTACTTAGGCGCCCTTCTTGGCTTCTGCTTTGGGTAGCATTGGTTTGTTTCAGGAATCAATGTTAGAGGCTCTTGCAGTCTTGCATGTGCCATCCTAACCTGTCCTTAAAAGCTTGCTTCTTTCTTTGCTTTTTACTTTGCTTCTTACTTATTTAAGGCCTCCCATGTTGATCATATAACTGCTCCGGCAAAGAATCATCTTAATCTGGATAATAGAGCTCGAGTTTCATCTTCATAATCATCCTCTTCATCTTCATTCTATACCTCATCTTCACGGATAGTAATGACCCTGCAAGTTTCAATCATGTACTCTTCCTCTTGGGACTCATCCAATTCTGCAAGTACCTCTTTAGCTTCATCAGGGAAATAATCTCTTAATGTAATTAGAGTTCTCTTCTTCTGTTAGTAATCATCGAAGGAGTTAATGTTTTCCTCTATGATTGACTTCTTACGATGGAACTCAGCGGGCTTTACTTGCTTCTATTTCTTCTTCTTACTTTTTGTCTTCTTATTCATCTTATTTTTCTGCTTGGACTTCTCATCAAGTTCTTGAGCTCTCCGCCACCTGATATCAGGAAGCTCTCCTAATCTCCTCAACATTTTTCTTGACTTTTTTTAGATAAAAATTTCCCATAAGCCTTCTAGAACTCTAAGAGGAGCAGGCACTCTTGGAGTGTGTGAACTTGCGCCAGCTTGTATGCCCCCTGATATGTTGCTTGCATTTTGCTCCTTGAGGGTTTCTCCTTGTGATACAACCGACACATAATTAGTATGCTTGGCTGGTTGATCAAGTATCACTCCTTTAGATAAGGTAATCTTGCCTTCTTTGATATTGACGCTCAATCTAGTCTTTGAAAATGTAGTAGTTCTCAATTGAATGACCCAATATTCTATGGTATGGGCAGAAGTTTGGGTGATCTTTCTTGTCTGCTTCTTCTAGGCGTTTACTCCCAGGTAGCTGCAAACCCACCTTTAGTGCATCTTTAAATACCTTCATAACTTTATCCCTCCTAAAAGAATATTTTTTACTCATCCTTTCTTGAAGAGAACTTGAATGTTTACTCGGTTCACTTCCATTCCCTAGTGATGGTGGTTTCGGCTTATTATAGTTTGGTGGTGTTGTGGTTTCTTTCACCTTGTCGGCTGTAAAAGTCACATGTTTAACGCATTCTAACTTCCATTGTTTTTCTTTATCTACCTTGTTGGATTGCATTGTAGACACCACCTTAGAGCTTGTTATTTCCAGTTTTTTAACTTGAGAGATCAAGTCTTGGAAAGTGTGGATTTCATTTGAACTGAGGAAAGGAGCCATCCAATTATCGATGTTCCCAACCAATAATCCCACTACTTGCACTTGATCAAGCGGTTGCTCACATTTGATGCTCAAGTTACTCCACCTCATCACATAATCAATCACCTTCTCATCTTTGTTTTGTCTTGTGTTAGTCAAATCCACAATGGTAATCTTATCAGTCACCCCACCAAATCGGACTCTAAAAGCATCTTTCATCTGCTGCCATGTTTGGATGGATTCAGATTATAAATTTGCATACCATTCAAAGGCTACACCAGTTAAGTTACCGGCAAATTGTCGCAACAAAAGAGAAGGGTTACCGCTTGTATCTCCTCATGCTGTTACAAAGTGAGCTAGGTGTTGGTCAGCATTTCATAAGCCATTAAATTGCTTAAATTTAGGGACACTATATCATTTTGGGTAAGCAATTTGATCATGAAAGCTTGCGTATGGTTTATCTCCATCACTTTTGACTGTATTGCCTTTAGCCTCCTTTAATTGTGCAGCAACTATCTTTTGTTTTTCTTCTCGAGATATCATCGGCTCAGGAGCGGCCAATGTTCCAGCTTGCTCATGCAACCCAAGAACTTCCTCTTCATCATCATCATCTTGAACAAATTGTACAGGAGGTGTTTGTCTATGATTCCTCGGATTTTCTTGAAATAGATTTTGTACTTGATCGCTTAAACGAGCAATCACACCAGTTAAAGATATAACTGTTTGCATCAGGGTTATGTGATCCTTCTCTCGCTGATCTAATTGCTTCTTTATTTTCATGAGCATTGGATCTTTATTGGATGTGAAAACGAGATTATCATCTTCATCACTTGAGTCATTATTCCTCCTAGGTGGAGTCTAAAATCCAACTTGAGCCATGGCTTTTGCCCTTTCTTGCATGGCTTGGTTGAGATCATCTTCTAGTAGAGCACTTGTGCCAATTGTCGTCTTCTTCCTCAATCTCGTGAAGGGGCGTTCTGGCTCAGGTGGATGTTCAGACCCTTTAGTAATCACCCGTACAGTATGCACTTCAAGGTTTTCCATCTCTTCATCAATTTTTCTTCTCCATTGAAACTTTAAGCGTGGAGCTGAGGGTGAAGTAACTTGTACTCCCTTTAACTTTTTATGAGCTTGTCCCTTCTGTGTGGAGAGTCGATCAAACACCGAAGCTCATGACTCTGAAAGAAATTTTTTCTTCCTCAAATAGAACTCCTTTGGTGTCATCTTCTCTGTCTGCAGCTTCTTGTAGGAGGTGTAATTATCATAGATTTTCCTACTAAGGCTCTCTTTTTGATAGTGAGCCCTTGGTAGCCTGCCCCCTTTCGCCTTATTATTTGATTAGGAGCGAAGCTCACCCATCATGGAGTTCTCCTTCACTATTTTCAATGGTTCGAAAGAATTCGTAAACGAATCAGATGAGTTGGCTTGAAATGAAATGAAATTTGCCTTCTCTTGAGATGAAGGCGTTTTTCTATTAGTTGCTCGTGAGCGTCTCATTACAAAGGAGTTTAATGGGTAGCCTTGGGGTTCTTGAAGACGCCACTCTTCACCTTGAGTTGTGATAGTGAATGAAGGCTCCTCTTCATCTTCTCCTTGCTCAATGTTCACACTTCACACTTAGGAAAAACAAGTCTGTCAAAGACAAATGTTCTTGTAAAAGAAGCGCCATCTTCAATCTCAGCATGTAAAATTACATTCGGACGACGTCCCCTTGACAACAAGCGTGGGACATGAACTTTAGTTGGTGATGGTCGTGGACTCGGCACAAAGCTGACGTAATCCGATACCGTTTCAAACTTGATTTCTGCACCAGTAGGACCCATGCAGACAGACGCATAAGGTAATTTCACTCGGGTGCCTTCCCCTAAGAAAATCGTGCATGCAGTACTTTGTTTGTTGTTGTTGTTGTTCATGGATGCCATTGTAGATACCTGAAACAAACATCACATTTTAGCAACAATAAGAGGTTTGATTGTTTTCTTTCAATTTTTTTTCTTTTATTATTTCTCATTCACACATTTTAAAGATGGGAGGAGAAGTCATGTCCCACCGTGCTGCCAAACTTTGTGGGGCCCTTATTCTCAACCGGGGTTAAATACGCACAAATTAAATTTTGATTATTTTTTTACTTCAAGGCATTATGGGTTTCCAACTTCCACTACGGGCAAGCCTCTATTGTTAATTACCCTGGACATTGTCACAGGAACCTCCAATTAAGAAACAAATATGAATGAGAAATAACGTAACAGATGAGTGAAATCAAATTTTTATTAACTTCAATAATATTACATGAACACATGATTTTGACTTAGAACAAAAGATAAGAGAACCACTTCTTTTAATCCCACTTTTCTAATTTTCATCCAACTTAGCATAATCTAAGTTTACGCTTTGACTTTAACTTAGCAGACTTTTTCGCGGAAAATTATGCTTGCATATTTCTTTTGACTTTGTTGACTTTGATTTTCCTCAAATTTCTTTTGCTTGCATCTTGGGCCTCATCCAAATGTCAAGTTATGACTTTACCAAACTTGGGAATGACGAGCTCGATTGGCTTCAATTTTGAACCTTGAAGACTTTGGCATGTCATGCTTGTGAAGTCTTTAGTTTGTTTTTCCATAACTTGTGAAACTCTTCAATCCATTAACTTATGATATCTTGGGACTTTAGAGTTCACTTGTCATTCATTTGAGTTTTTTTTTTATCTTTTCGCACATCATCAAGTTATAATTTTTTTTACATGATTACTTTGACTTGCTTGGTTTCAAAATGGATCTCAAGTTGTAATCATGAACTTAATTTCATTTAATCTAGTGTTTGAAAATTTCGGTATTTTGTGCTTGTGAAGCCTCTCAGATTTTGGGCTTGTGAAGCTCTTTGACTCTTTGACTTTTGATATCTTGAGCCTTATGAGCTCATTTGCCTTTAAATTAAGCTTTTTCAAGTCTTAACTCTTTTTTTAATGCTTTTGAGCTTCAGCTTATACATTGTCACATCGCGATTTCCCATATGATTGATCACTGACTTAACTGCTTTGACTTGTTTACTTTTTTTTCAGAAATTTTTTTGTAAGCCCCAAGTCCCAAGCTTTCCTTACTTATGAAATACAAGCTTAGTTACTTTTCATTCTTTTTTTTAGTTGAAGGCTTCGGCGTCTTACGCTTGTAAAGTCTCTTTCTTATCTTATTCAAAGTTTTCTTCTTTTCTTTTATCCTTGCATCTCATTAAGCATTCCACTTACTCAAAAGAATTTGTTAAAGTAGCAGTGGGGAGCCCTTCACATAGAAACTTTCTTCTACCATACTGAGCTCAACAAGATTTTGTAGACTTCATATAATATTTTTCCACTCACTCAAGAGATTCTCAAAGGTAGCGGAGAGATCTTCCACCACATTGAACTCAGCAAAAGCTAGTGTTCTTGAGAAATATTTTTATTCATTCACTCAAGAGAGTTTCAAGCGGTAGTGGAGAGGAATTCACAAGGAAAGCTATCTTCTACCACATTGAACTCAACAAGAGCTAGTGGTCTTGAGAAATATTTTTCCACTCACTCAAGAGAGTTTCAAGGGGTAGTGGAGAAGTTCTCCCAAAGAGAGCTATCTTCCACCACATTGAACTTAACAAGAGCTAATGGTCTTGATAGAACTTTTTTTCACTCACTCAAGAGAGCTTCAAGAGGTAGTGGAGAAAGATTCACAAGGAAAGCTATCTTCCACCACATTGAACTCAACAAGAGTTAGTTGTCTTGATAAAACTTTTTCCACTTACTCAAGAGAGTTTCAAGAGGTAGTGGAGAAGCATTCACATAATAACTATCTTCCACCACATTGAAAGAGTTAGTGGTCTACTCACTCAAGAGAGTTTCAAGAGATAGTGGAGTAGCATTCACAAGAAAAGCTATCTTCCACCACATTGAACTCAATAAGAGTTAGTGGTCTTGATAAAACTTTTTCCACTCACTCAAGAGAGCTTCAAGAGGTAGTGGAGAAGCATTCACAAAGAAAGCTATCTTCCACCACATTGAACTCAACAAAAGTAAGTGGTCTTGATAAAACTTTCTCCGCTCACTCAAGAGAGTTTCAAGAGATAGTGAAGAGGTTCTTACAAAAAGAGCTATCTTCCACCACATTGAACTTAACAAGAGCTATTTGTCTTGATAGAACTTTTTCCACTCACTCAAGAGAGCTTCACGAAGTAGTGGAGAAGCATTCACAAGATAAGCTATCTTTCACCACATTGAACTCAACAAGAGTTAGTAGTCTTGATAAAACTTTTTCCACTCATTCAAGAGAGTTTCAAGAGGTAGTGGAGAAGCATTCAAAAGAAAAGTTATTTTCCACCACATTGAACTCAACAAGAGTCACTGTCTTGATAAAACTTTTTTCACTCACTTAAGAGAGTTTCAAGAGATAATGGAAAAGCATTCATAAGGAAAGCTATCTTCCACCACATTGAACTCAACAAGAGTTAGTGGTCTTGATAGAAAATTTTTTTTTTTTTACTCAAGAGAATCCAAGAGGTAGAAGGGAGGTTCTCACAAGGAGAACAGTCTACCACTACAGACTACGTTGGACTCCACAAGAGGTGTTGTGATCTTCAAAAATATTTTCACTCACACAAGAGAGTCCAAAAGGTAGTGGGGAGGTTCTCACAATGAGAACAGTCTACCACCATAGACTACATTGGACTCCACAAGAGGTGTTGTGGTTTTCAAAAATATTTCCACTCACTCAAGAAAGACCAAGAGGTAGTCGGGAGTTTCTCACAAGAAGAGCAGCCTATCACTACAGACTGCATTGGACTCCATAAGAGATATTGTGGTCTTCAAAAAGTGGATCGACGAATTTGTATAAACAACCCTAATTTCCACTAAAATTTCTATTTTTTCAATTTTTTTACATATTAGTCCCTCTTTCATCATATTTGCATATTAAACCCTGACTTGTGCTTTTTTATCTTTTTTTTTATGCACCTACATCCCTAGACTTCTTAATTTTTCATTTTTTTTATAAAATTTGTATTGAAACCCTAATTTTTTTCATATTTAATAATAAAATCTATAATTTTCTAGTAAGATGTGCATGCATATGTCCTTATAAAAAAACTTATGATAATAATACTAATAAAAAATATTATTAATTTTTTTTATAGAAACATGAACTTGTTATATTTTAAAAATAATAATAATTATTAAAAAAAATCTCCGGATAGACAACCTTGATATATAAATATATATTTTAAAATATATATATATAGTAATAAAAGATTCCACGAGTGGTAAGATGATATATACACATATTTAAAAGAAAATATATAATAAGATTAAACAAAATCCGTTGGAAACGTATATATTTTTTATTTTAAAAATATATATAAATATAATTAAAATAATATAAAAAATCAGGATATATAACAGTGATATATATATATATATATATATTAAATAATAATGGATAAAAAAAAGCCATGGAGTATACAAAGATTTGTTTTTCAAATAATAATGATAATAGATAATAGTGAATAATAAAAAGGACCCTCTTATTTTAGTAGTATTAATAATAAAAATTAATAATAGTAAAAATTTTTATAATAATAAATCACAATATAGAGTAGTGGTATAATTTTAAAATAATAATAATAACAATAATAATAATAGTAATAATATATATATATAATAATTAAACTACCACGGACATGGACATTGCAAGATCATAACAACAGCAATAATAATAATAATAATAATAATAATAATAATAATAATAATAATAATAATAATAAATAAATAAATAAATAAATAAATAAATGCATGGCATAGAGCATGGTCAAGTTAGTACAGGATTCACGGATTCATTAACATAAGCTTGAATACATTAACGGTGCATTTGGATTACCGTAATGGAATGATGGGGAATAAATTAATGAAGAAAGGGGGAAGGAATAGGTAGAGGATAGTAATGAAAAAGATGTTCGGTTGGAGGGATAATTCATTGGGAATGGGAAAAAGTAAAAAATAAAGTTATGTTAATATTACCTTTTTTCCTCTTTCATAAAAAAAATAATATAATAAATATTATTTATAAAAAAATGGAAATATAATTATATATTTTATTATTATTGATTAATGTTTAATTAAAAATTAATTTTAAAAAACTATTAATTTCATTCGTACTTATAATTTTAATTAATTACAAATAATATTTATTTAAAATAATTAATATTTATAAAATAATGAAAACATAAATAGTTATTTTATTATTATTGATTATTGTTTAATTAAAAATTAACTTTAAATAACTATTAAATTTTATTCCATACTTATAATTTTTAATTAATTACAAATAGTATTTATTTGAAATAATTACAAATAGCATAAATATTTATTTTATTATTATTGACTAATGTTTAATTAAAACTTAATTCCAAATAACTACTAATTTCAGTCGGTACTTATAATTTTTTAATTAATTTTAAATGATATTTATTTGAAATAATTATTATTTATAAAATAATGAAAAAATAAAATTTTATTTTATTATTAGTCACTAATGTTTAATTAAAAATTAATTTTAAATAACTACTAATTTCATTCCGTACTTCAAATTTTAATTACTTATAAATGATATTTATTTTAAATAATTATTATTTATAAAATAATGAACATATAAATATCGATTAATGTTTAATTATAAATAACTATTAATTTCATATAGTGTCTTTGGCAAGGACATAAAAGACTTTTACTAGATGGGAATAGTTAATTCCCCCAATTTGGGGGGAATGGCTCCTTACCCTGGGAGGGTCAATGGTGACCCCAGGGCAATGATTACCTCCCAAAAAACCCAGCCAAACATGGGTGTGGGAATCAAGGGTTGAACCATTACCCCAAGGGAGGAATGGAAAGAAGTGGGAGAGTAATGAAAATGAGAGGGATTGGAAAAGTAATGGGAATGAAAATTATGTTTGGTTGAAAAGATTGGAGATGTAATTTATTGGGAATGAGAAAAGTGAAAAGAAGAGGATATAATAAAATGACTATTACGCCCTTTATTCAAATAAATATTGTTATATATTTGTATATATAATAATGAGTTGTGATAATTACCTATTAAAACATTTATAGATATTAACTAATTAAGTATTAATTATTACCATAAATTAATTACTACACAAATATTTAACTTTAATAGATCACAAAATTTCAAAATTTTTATTAACATAATTATTGCTAACAATTAATTAACGGCGGCTTAATATCCAATTTTTTCATCGTAATTAGAAATTACTTTGCGGAACTAATTATATTTCCAAAAATATATATTTACAAAAATAAATTACTAACTATATTAATTGACTTTGTAAAATATCTAAACATTTTCTCATAAAAAAACTAAGAATTCAACATTTTATTACAATAAAAAATAAACATTAACAACAAGATGGTTCAAAAGAATAAGAACAAAATGAGAACAACTACAACTTCATTCAATAGCATAAGAATCAAATGAGAACAAAATGACACAATAACAATTTTTCATATAACAAATTATTACAATAATAACAACATACAAACAAAAAGAAAAAAAAATTCTCCCAACCAAAGTTGAATCAAAGAACAACATTTTATTACCCCAGACATGTCAAAAAGTTTTTTAAATAAATCAATACATATTTTGTTCTAATCTATTTAAGAACAAAAATAAATGATAACAAAAAAAGCAATTCATTAATAAAATCCAATCAAATCGCCTCCACCATACAATAATAATTACACAGTATCCATATGTAGTGCACAATTTAAACATACATTAGACATTCACCTAACATTTTATGTTTGCACTAAAGTGCATAATATTACCATAACCATACATGCTTCAATAGATTTTGCATCATCCAACCAAATTAAAACAAACTCATGATATTACATATTCGGTGGACTATAGCCCAACCTTGATAATTGGACACAACAGAAACGCAACTTCTTATTGTCGGGCAAGTCCACGAAAATTTTTAATTGATCATCATCCTTAGGCAAAACCTGAAAAAAATATTGTATCAATATCATAAACAACTTCCAAGACAAATTATGACTAAGACACACACAGCGAGGTAGAAAACCACCTGTAGGATGAACATCGCCTCATCATCTGAAAGACCATCAATTTCAAAAATAACTTGAGGCAGTAGTTGTTTTCTTTGTTCAATTTCAGCAAGAGCAGTCTCACGAGCCCTCTCACGTGCTTCGTTGCTCACATCATGAGCTTCATCTCGTGCCACCTCACGGGCAGCTGCTTCAGCTAGTGTTTTAAAGTCTTGACCAATAATTTTCATGAAATTTTGGAAATTTTGAGATATTTTATCGACGGATGAGTCCACAGGAGTTTTTCTTTTCCGCCGTCCTCTGGAGGTGCTTGTCTCTGATCCCATAGGTGATGGGGCAGGAATGGGTTCCTCCACAGGCATGTAAAACTCAACGGTAGACATTTGAAAAAGCCTGTGTCATAATCTAAAGGGATGTTCTCATGTGAATACTGCTCTGCATCATCTCCAATATTCCCTCTAGAGCTTCCTTGAGCTCTATCTCGTGCGAAGACTGCGGTCAAATCATTTAGGAAAGGAAAAGCTTTGCCATATAGACCACCTGCTTCCTTGTGATTCTACATTGCATTAAGAAGAAGCCAATAATGCATTACCATGCAGTCCATTTTATAATTACAAGAGAAAATTATGCGTACCTTAACATACTCATCATATGCACCTTTTTCACATTCGATAGTGCATTTCTCGCAGTTCCAACCAAAACCACTTATCTGTAGAATATCAGCAATTGCAGTAGTCTTGCTTCTAAACAATTTTACCCGGGATTCAATATTGGGGAATGCTTTCAAGGTGGTCCTCGGTATTTTTTCTTTCACCATTTTTTCCAATTGACCAAAATAGTCATTTCTAAACCCATTCTCCACTCACCATACTGGATTTATAGATAACTCCACTAAAGCATCGATAAGGGTTTTGTCTTCTTCCACGGACCAATAATGCTTGTTTTGACCTCTCCCCCTTGGTTGTGAATTTGCTTCCATACTACAAACATACAACATCAAGTGACAAAAGATCAAAAGTTTATATGGGTGATAATCGTCATATCAATTATGTACACAGTAATTGATCACTTCATCACCAATGATATCATCATGCATCAATAATTGTATCAAGACAAAATAGTAATAATTATAGGAAAACAACATTATTATTCTACTACACCAAAATGATGTCCACATATCAAAATGAAACCACTAATGCTAGCTTTTTTTCTGATACACTCAAGTTGATTGCCACATGTCGAACATGTCCATTGCCATGCTATGCCTAAATTGTGTCCACTTGTTCGTTGGATCGATCACTGTAATATTTTCGGCATCATCTTCTGTGTTTTCTTCAACTTGAAAATTATGCGCATCATCTTCTGCAGGGTCTTCTACCATCTCTCTTCTAATGAAGTTATGGAGTAAACAACATGCATTAATGATTCACCTTTGTGTGACTATGTTATAAAAACTTAGACTTGATAAAATTTTCCAACGATTTTTTAGAAGACCCAATGTCCTTTCAATCACGTTTCTTGCACTAGCGTGTTTCATGTTAAAAAAATTCTTCAAGGGTAAGTGGTTGATGCCCATAGCCCCAAGAACTTAATTGATAGTGTTGTCATAGAAAAAGTGCAAGAAAACCAGGGCAATTTGCATATCCGGCATCCACAAGGTAGTAAAAGCCTAGTAAGTACACAATATTTGTTATTAGTGAAACCTAGTAAAAGGTAGGTAGGCCGTGGAAAACAATTTTAAAAGTAATTATTTTTTTTACCGTCTGGAACCTTCAATCCATTAGGCTTTGATATAGCATCTCTAAAGACCCGGCCGTCATAAGCTGACCCTTCCCAGCCAGACAAGACATATATGAATTGCATGTCTTGACTACAACCGCCAAGGACATTAGTGGTTATTTTGGATTTTCTCGATCTATATCTTGAGCGATCAACTTTAGGTACATTCACACATATACGTGTCCCATCTAATGCCCCAAGACAATTCTACATTCAGTAAAAAAAGAAATTATTAGTTACCAAACATTGACGGGTAGTAGAGCTCACAGTTTATTTCCTTAAACCACTTCCATCTAAAGTCTGTTGAATTTTCCTGTACTGGTTCTGGTTTACTCAAAAGAGCAGAATGACATAAGATGACTGACTTTAACACAGCATGGAAATGATGGCTAACTATCTCACCCGATGGGAGGAAATCAAATTTAATGACTCTATTCTTAACATGGTGCGCAAGGATATTTAGAAACATCGCGATCATCTCATGGATGAAAATGTTTATTGTGCCTCGTAGCCCACCAGTTGTAGTTAACAATTGGCACAAATTATGAAAACAACGTCGATCCATGCGTAGCTTGTCAATGCATTTGACATCACTCTCGAAAACAATATGGTGAAGAAACTCACGTTGTTTGCGGTGTTTGGTAGATGCTAATGAAATATCATGTTGAATCATTCTTTGTCTTGCATTATGTTTTTCATCAAACATGTAGTGGTCATGGTTGTCATTACGTAAATATAGCATACGATTATAACACAATATAACCGAAGTAGTTTAAGCTTGGTCATGTTGTGTAAATCTAAAATGTCAACAACAACGCACATATTAAAATATAAGATTGGAAGATTTTCAATGAGTAAATCTAAACAAACAACATACTAATTAAACATATTCCCTAGCAACGCACATATTCTAATCAACTTGCATAATAATAAAACAAACCATCTCATTGCCAAAGGCGGGTAAGGATAATTCACAGGGCAAAATTAGACAAATAGCATTGGTGGGATACATATGCAACACATGTGAATTTGGACAGGTTATAAGGATGAAAAGGTTTTCTAGTACATAACAACACGTGTGGTAAGCAGACAATTTAGCATACAAAGATTGAAGCATGAATAATATTCATCAAATATGAGTTGATATATGTCACTGATGTACCTTAAGGAGTCCAATTATGACTTTAAACTTGAGCTATTTATTAGTAGCATGAAGACAGTTTGACACTAATCCCCAAGAAATTGCAGCAGACCATTGTTGGTATTCATGTTGATACTCAAATAACCAATTTAGAAGAAATTTTGCTGCAGAGGAGATTACAGCATGGGTTGATGGAGGTGCAAACTGGGCAAAGCAAGAAACAATACATGAGTTAGAAGCAAATAGACCTACAAGAAACAAAAATTAAGGTATATATCAAGGTCAAACAAATGATTAGCAAAAGACTTTGCCGCAACGGTGCACATTACCTATAGATGAAGGTACATGAGAAAACTGTGCCAGAAAAAAGTGAAAACAAATAAGGATAAAATATCTTTCCTTTCTAAGAAAATTTAAGTAATATGAAGTTAACTAAAGTCAAGTCCACTTATTAATAGACTTTGATCATTCAACTCTATTATTTGGATGATGCAGGCAAAAGTTAATAGACTTTGACAGGGACACAAGTGTCAGGTAGGTCCACTTATTAAAATCAAAGAGTGAAAGCAATAATAAAGATAAAATAACTTTCCTTTCTAAAATAATAACAAACCATACATGCAGAAATTCATTTCAAAGGGAGCAATCTAAAAACAACAAAAATGTTTATTTTAGGATTTCCTTACCCACTTAGCTATAAAGTTTAGATTTAATTTAGATTTTGAAGCCTCATCTATTAGCATTTGTATGAGCACTGACAAGTCCATATTGCTCTTTATCTGTTAAGACTCAAACATAACCCCGACCAGAAGTTTCCACAACTGTCAGCCTGACTCTCAAACATAAGAGTATCACCAAAATCATTGACTCAATGACAACAAGGTTTGAGTATTGGATAGCTTGAAAGATTAACCAAAATAATGAAGTAAGCACTGTCCAATTCTAAATTAAAAAAATGTGTGTGCTTTATTTTAAATGTCATGTAACCAATTGTAACATTTATCAACAGGGCCCCCAAATACAAAATGTTAGAACGTGCATAAGCAACCAATTTCAAATACACATAGCATTATGTAAAAATGAAACGAGAAAACCTTAAAGATGTCATTAGCAGCTCTTGAACTTTTCTCTGAAGATTTTGATGACACTTTCTCAGTCAATGTAACAGCTTCCCTCATCTATTGGTGGAGGCAAGGTTTCCATGATTGACTAGAAAGAAGCGCGAACAAAATATTTCTTGACAAATTTAATGCTTCAACTATTTCCCGCAGTGTATTCTCATATGCAGTTTGTAATTTTTTGCAAATCCTACAATAAAAAGACATAATATCAGTAACATTCAACTAATTCAAGTGAAATAATGATAAAGAAAATCCTACAACAAAGCATGCCTCTTGGTAGACTACAAAACAAAGGATCTAAAGCTATCGATCACTAGAAAACCTGCGTTTCTCACCTTCAGCAACACACCTTGACTTGGGAAATCTTTAGGGGTGAATACAAATGATAAAAGAGCCGCACCAGGAAACTCACTTGCACCAGTTTTTTATTTCCGTGCATCTAATGATCAGAAATAAGCTAACGAATATATAAATTGTAAACAACACAACAAAGAGTGGTCTATAAAAGAAAGAAAGACTAATAAAGTACAATGAGTTTACCAAGGACAAAATAAAACAAATTATCATTGCCTATATTATGTTACTTTGATACCTGAAGAAAATATCACCTGAGGAAAGGCTTCCAAAACTTTTTCAACTTTGTGTACTATAGCTCTCTTCTCCTTCAACCCCCTTCTTCGATTACTGAATCAAGCGAAAGAAATTCCACAAACTCAATCAGCAATGATGCTCACTGATTCATACCTGTAAGTGTTCGCCAAAAATCCCGAAAGAAAAACAAAGCATGGATCGAGAGCATCGCGTGTGAAGGGATAAAGGGGAGTAGTGTTTGGGATCAAGTGAGGGAGTGAAGCCTTCTTGCCTAGAAACAAACCAAGCAATTCATAGGCAGACCACAAACCTATGATATCCGGCACCCTTCTTGCCTGCGCAACAAGCTTCGCAAATTCCTTAACGCTATTGTCTGATTGTTTAACCCAAACAATCAGAACAAAAAAAAATCAAAGAATTAGATAGAGATGAATGGAGGAGGAAAATGACCACGCAGATGGTGGTGAGGAGGTGCTTGGACGAAGAGGAAGAGGATGAAGAGGAAGAGGCCACCGGAGGGGCATCGGACGAGAGTTGTAACTCGTCGTGGAAGGTCTGCCACTTGTCTTTGGAGAGGGACCTTTCCTTTCCTGAGTAACCTATTTGCCAGATAAGGAATTTTTTTTCAAAGAAAGGGTATAATGGGCATTTTATGGATCAGAATTCACACTCCCCTCATTTTTTGGATGAATGTCACTCATCCTCCAAACATTCACCAATACTTTTTCATTACTTCCCCAATCCCATTACTCCATACCCAAACAAGGGCTTACCCAATGTAAGCAATCAAACCCACTCCATTACTCCCAACCAAACAGCTCTTAAATCATGCGAAAAAAGAAATATTTTTATTTAAATTGTGATTACCTGATTTTCTTTAGATTCCTCCTCCTCGAATGAACCAAGTCATTGTTTTTTACTCCTTTCTTCGAACTGTTCTCGCCTCCATACATGACTCTTCCTCAATGACAATCATGATCTTCCCCTTTTCTCTCTTCTCTCCCTTCTCTCCAAATTTTTTTTTCTCTCAAAGTTTTTCTCCTCGCCGTAATTTTTTTTCCTCTTTTCTCTCCTCTCTCAGGTGATTTTTTGTTTTCCTCATCTCCGAGAATCCACAACCACCCGATATGATACAACCGAGTATAGGATAATGATGATTTTTTTAAATAATAATTTATATTTATTTTATTTTATCATTTATCCAAAAATTTTGAAATTTAAATCTCGGATTTACTTACCCCATATATATATATATATATATATTTAACTTTTTTCATCCTAATTTTTTATATCCTAATCAGGAAAAAAAAATTTTAATTTTATTAAAAATCGGATATATGTTTTTCTATATAAACAAGCTCTTACGAACTCATCTGATTAGAAGAATCAGAGAAGATGGAAATGTAAGTAAAAAAATAAAAAATAATATGGATGAAATAATAACTTTAAAAACTGAGGAAGGAATGGGGTTATTATTTTAAAAACCTAAAGTTTTTTCTGGTAATGGAGAAAAACACCCCCAAAGTTTGGGAAATGGCCAAAAACACCCCGTTAATTTCCAAATCCATAAAAACCCCTTCCTTTTAAAGACAATGATTTTCAAACCCCCAAAGAATGAAACGGTGGTTAACGGAGTTACTTTTCAAATTCACGGACGGAATTGCCCCTACCTTGCATGGGAAATCGTGGTGCAATCATTAAGCCGGTTAGAGAGGAAGTGGAGGGTTTTTCGTAATGGGAATCCCAAGAGAGGCAGAGAGCAGTGTTCGTTTTTCTTCTTTGCTTAACTTTCTTCAGCTTTTCCCTCTCCGAAGCTCTCTCTGCTTCGACATCCTCTGTAACTTCAGTCCACCGTGCGCAAGTATCCTGCACTTCCATCAGTTTGCAGCTCAAGGTATGGCAGAAGCTGTGTCTAAAGCAAGGCTTTTATATGAAGTACTCTGTTACACAGAGATATTCATCGGTTTTGTTTTGCGTGGTTCTAGTGTGCGGGGGAATTTCTCGGCTGGGGTTTCTAGGGTTTAGGGTTTTGGGTTTTAGGTATTGGTTTAGGGTTAGGGTTTTAGGGTTTAGGGTTAGGGTTTAGGGTTTTCGGCTGTGCACACGATCATTGAAAGAGATATCGGTTGTTGTTGTTTGTGTAATGCTTACAATGTGCGTTTCCCCTTCCATTTGATATGGTTGCAGTTTGTAAAAAAGATTTCCGTGTGATGAAATGAGTTCGTGTTTAAAAGAGTTTGTCTCCGTTTAACGGTGCATCTCTCTGTTTAAGTGTTGAGCTTTTCGTGTAAAACATTTGTCTCTGTGTAGCGTTTGATGTATCTGTTTAACAAGTGTTGTCATTTTTGCAGTCTTGTGATTATGGCGGTAAACCTAGTCAACGGGAGATGCTACTTGACACCGGTGGTGGAGACCTTGGCCGAATTGAAAGTCCACATGACCTCTCGACATTGGGAGATCATTGGAAGGACACCGTTTGCGGCATTTATTGAGGTGGAAGCTGTATTCCAAGAGAGGGCCCTTCTCGATTCGCTTCTGCAGAGGTACGATGGCCGCACCAATAAATTCAGGATCGGGGCGAGTCTGCTGAGCTTCAGGCCTGAGGATGTGGCTCTCGTTATGGGTCTACGCTGCGACGGAGACGCGGTCCTATTTAAGAAGAAGAAGACACCGTCAGCTTTCGAAGGGAGATATTTATCGAAAAGCTTCGACAGACACAGAGACGCCATTAGGCGCACTCTTGAGCGTCTTGTTGGACAGAGGGGGGGAGAGGAGGATTTTGTGAAACTCTTGATGGCGTACCTCATGGGGACAATCCTCTTCCCGAATACCTCATGCTCGGTGCCCACTTGGATCGTTGATTATGTCGACGATCTACCTGGCATGGGGTGGTACGCATGGGCGCAGGCGACGCACAAATGGCTTATGGAGGACGTTCCACAAGCTGCCTCTCGAGTGCAAGCCAGATGCGAGGGGGAGAAGGTAAACACGGGGTACATTAAGGGTTGCTCGATCGCGCTGACCATCTGGTTTTATGAGGTTACCGGAACCGGCAAGAAAGCCCGTTTCGGCAAGACCCCAAGGGTGCTGTGCTACTGCGAAAGTACTTACCGGAAGCACGCGACGATAGAAACCAGTTGGTCAGCTCTCGAAGGAAAAGAGGTAATAAATCAGTGTTAATATGTTTACAAAGAGCAGTTAATATTTAACGATAGGCTTATCCGTGTAAGAAATGTAGTTTGTGTTTAACGCTTGGTGTCTTCGCTTAACCTTGTTATACTCCGTTTAAATGTGTGCCATATCGTTTACGTATATATGTCAAATGTTTAAATACGTTTGTTTTGGATCAAATTGAATAATTTGTTTGAGATTGTTTTCTTTATATATGTTAGTTTCCTGAGCTGGTCCCGGCGAATGCTGAGGAGGAGACTTTTGTTGGGGCCAATTGGCGGAGGGATGCTGTTGCGCGGGAACCACTTGCACGACTGCAAGTGGAGAGGCCAGCCCCTTCCGTCCATTCGCGCCGACGTGGTTCCCCCACTTCCAGCCCAACACGCAACACTCGGCGTCGGATAGGCCCTCACCTACCCCGCCCAATGGCAACACCCGCACCGGCCGCGACAACGACAGTCACCCGGATCCCCAGAGTCCCCTCGACCGCGGTAGCCCAACCGACGTCATCAGCCGACGACGTGACTACATCCTTTATGCGGGCATGCCAGGTGATGATGAACGCTTTCCCCCAGCTTGTCGCTCGGGTTGAGGCATTGGAGGCAAGGTTTGATTCGTTTGAAAGGGCTGCACCGGCGGGACAAATACGTGACGTGCCCGGGACGGATGAGCCGTTGGAAATTGGGGACGACGACTTCGTCGTGAAGGCCATTCCAAGACGGCCACGTATGACGAGGCCACGTATGAAGAGGCTTGCACAAAAGGCGACGAGAACTATACCGGCTGTGTGTCCACCACCGGCCGAGGAGGAAACAATGGCAGCACCACCGGCGGCTGATGCGGTTGTTGAGACCGTTGCAGTTGATGACTTCACCGCCCCGGTGGCGGAGATCGTCGACCCCGTTGGCAATGCCGCGTCTGAGAAAGTTTCGCAACTTCCCGTCGCGGTGGAGCCGGCAGCCGCGCCCGACAACGGCGCATCGAGGGTGTGCCGCCCCTTGATGAGACTGCCTTGGCCGCGGTTGGGAAGACCGTTGCCTCTATTGTGGAGGAGCTCCTGCCCACGGAGGAACGGCCGACCGACATTGCCACATCCAGTGTAGGAGCGATCCCGCAACAGCAAGAAGCATCTACGGATGATCCCAATAAAGCTGTTGCCGGGGGCGAAGGGAACGTCGCCGAGAAAAAAAAGAAATCAGTCACCTTCGCCAACCAGCAGTATGAAGAAGTGCGGAAAGACTTCGTTCCGGCGAAGAAAAAATACGCTGGTCAATCGCGCCTCGACGTATTCGAGAAGGAGCTGATCAAGATTTTCCTCAACTTCCCCATGGACGAGTAAGTATGATAGTGTAGATGTTATTGTTTATATAGAGATCATCCCATTTACGTTCTTGCGTTTCCGTTTAATTACAGTCGTTACCATATAACCTAGTAATGTATCGTTTAACTAACGATATTACTGTTTAACACTATACATTATCATTTACGTATGTGTTGTTCCCACTTAACGTCTATGTGTTATTAATCAATCGCATGTGTTGCCGTTTAACCGCAGTTCCGTCGTCTGGAGGAATGATTATGTCAGCACCACCCGGGCCAACCTATTCGTTCTAATCGACGGGAAAGAGATGGTCACAGATGATGTGTTGGACGCCTTCGTGTGCATCGTACAAGACACACTTACTAGAAAGCCATATCCTCATAAGAAGCGCGCCTCCATCACTCGACCACTGGCGTTGTTTATGTCGAAGGTGGAAGACGCACATGAGACGACTTTGGCTATGATCGGAGATGCCACCAAGGTCGTCAATGACGTTGACATCATCATCCTTCCCATAATCTTGAATGGTCACTTCCATGTCGTGGTGCTCGACAATAAGAAGAAAGAGTACAGGCATTACACCTCATGCCCAAGTGAAGAGTACAATAGAGACGCGGTAGCAATGGTAAGCTCTCTGCGATATAGATTTCGATTGTCAGAGTGACATAGATGCTTTCTGTTCTAACATCGGTTTGTATAATGCGACAGTGGGAACTATTCGACACCTGTCTCGAAATGGAGTACGGCACGACGGCGACGGCACAGTACCCGCTTGTTCACGGTGACGACACACCGCGTCAAAAGAAAGGCACTGTCGACTGCGCCGTCTACGTGATGCGGTTTATCGAGCAATTGCTCCGCGGTGAAAAGCTGCGAATAGCGCACACGAACGTCCCCTATCTGAGATTGAAGTACCCTGCCCACATACTTAAGGAGGGACGAGCATCCGGCATCAAGCAACGCGGGGAGGGTCCAGCCGTGGGGAAGTAAAACAGTTTTGTTGAAATTGTTTTCATTTCAATTAATTCAATTCATTCTTTGCCAGCGACATGGCAGAAATTTCAATGTACATCTAATAATGTTCGTTATTGTTTCATATTCAATCATTATTTGCTTAAAATTTTATGGTACCGATTGAGAGTCGTCGCTGCTTTATAAAATTAAGTACTTCTGTAAAAAATGACGCTGTCACTATTAAAAAAATTGTGTTACACTTTAACAATACGGATCTCCGTGCAATATACACCGTTACCGTTTAACACCAGGGGACCGGGTTGTTCACACACTCCTTGTTTAGACATTAGTCGTGAACGTTTAACTCCCTATGACCCTGTTTAAAACATGTCGGCTGTTGTTAAATGAAAGAGACCGTAATCTACTTCCGTTGTCTGCTTTTAAAGGTGAGATACCCTATTATACATAACTTTTTAAAGGCTGTTGCTCAATGTATGTCACCCATTACGTGTTGTTGTCTCCGTTTAAAATGCAGAGCTATCAGGTGAACAAAGTATTCTCTATTTAGCTTTTCTCATTACATGTTTAATACTACAGTCCCTGTTTAATATGGCGGCTATTGTTTGACGAGTGAGACCCTATTCTACTTGCGCTGTTTGTTTTTAAGGGTAAGAGACCCTATTATACATAACTTTTTAAAGGCTGTTGCTCAATGTATGTCACCCATTACGTGTTGTTGTCTCCGTTTAAAATGCAGAGCTATCAGGTGAACGAAGTATTCTCTATTTAGCTTTTCTCGTTACATGTTTAATACGACAGTCCCTGTTTAATATGGCGGCTATTGTTTGACGGGTGAGACCCTATTCTACTTGCGCTGTTTGTTTTTAAGGGTAAGAGACCCTATTATACATAACTTTTTAAATGTCTTCATCAACCGCGATATGGGTCCTTAAGTACGAAGTTATTTTTTTACAGTGTGTCACCAATTACGTGTTGTTGTATCCGTTTAAAATTTAGAATTATCAGGCCAAGAAGGCATTCTGTGATTAGCATTTGCCGTCACTGGTTTAATATCACCGTTCCCGTTGAATATTACCATTCCATACGAAACGTTTCATGATAGTGTTCATTATGCGTCCGTATCTATTTAAACCGTGCATGTCATGCGCACGAAGGGTTAGCATTTGCTTAAGGAACATTGTTTTCCATTTAAACTTCATGCGTGGCTGTTTAACATGCGTCCGCAACGGTTAACATTTATGAGAGTAACAACGAATTTAAAATTTCTGAATGAGAGAGCGTTCCCATAATTAAGCAAAGTTCTTATTCGATGGATGAAAATTACACTAAGCAGGACAAAAACCGTCATTCCATTTTATACATTTTGGAGTACCGGAGCAGCCTCTCCACATCCCTCTTATGGGATACCACTCGCTCGAGTTCTGCGGAGAGAGATGCTACTTTTTCCGTCAGATCCCCTACCAAATCTTCCAGGAACCGCTCCCGGGGATAGGTCACCGCCCCTGCAAAGAAGACATCAACGATTTAGAGAAATATTTCTAAAGACGCATAGCTTAACCGTATGATATGCACTAATTCCAGTTGTTACACCATCGACATCAGCGGGGGACGCATCCCTCGTCCTAAGATGCGCGGGACATAGCGCGTAGAACGCCACCAGGGCAGCAATGTTCGGGGATGCCTATTCTGTTCTCTCTGTTCTGCGGCTGGAAAACGTGGTCCCATCCACCGCGACTGTGGCCACGAAAGCGGAGGCGCCCGGGGCGCCTTCCCTGGTTGTGTAGTACACCGGCGTGGAGCGGTGCGTCTTCTGGCAGTACGCGTTGAGAATTGGCACATACATACTGTTAGATCTGCGAGTAATATATGGGTGCGTTTCTTGTTTCCGATTCTTCTTTAAATACAAATGGATTCAACGGACGTTCGAACTATTTCTCGAGTCTGATGCCAATAACTACTCGACGTTTGAATTCCAAAACCAAATTTAATCGTAACAGATAACAGTAACGTCCACCGACGGGTTAACCAATGCACACTTTCCCAATGTTAACTCACCACACTTGGTCGAATGCATGTATTACTCAGAATGTCTATCCCCCGTTTACGTATCTGTTTAACTTTAAGACTTACCGTTCACATTAAGAATAACGTTTAACTTTCGAATCCTTCGTTTAACTTGTCGCTATTGTTAACGTTTAACGTTGAGGTAAAAAAATTTCATGTCGCTATTGTCACATATCAGTCATCACAATAAAATACGTTTGTGTAATTCATTATCATGTAATTCATTATCCTAACTTAAACATATTAGTTGTGCGCTAAAGGTAATAGTCTCTGGTTAACAGTCGGTGTAAAGTTTGAAATATAAAGTCCTGCCAAAATGATTTGCTCTCCGTTTAAACTTCGTTAGCTCTGTTCAATTATACTTCGTGCAGTTCACTCTTTAGACTCCCGGCGTAATTGTACGAGTCTCCGTTTGCTATTTCATTCCATGTGACAATAATTGCTTAACAAAAATCCACAACTTACGCTTCTCGCAACGGAAATTACATGAATTTGAGATAGATGTCAGACTGATTTTACTTTTCATAATTAATGGTGAAAGTAATTAATATTGGCTTATGATTCACGCTATCAGTAACAAAAAATGACAGTTAAGGTTTGTATGTTTAAATATAGATTACGCTGTTTAAATATTAATGATTACGTTTGGATTCAGACGACTCCGTTTAAATATAGAGAACTCCATTTAGATAGCGCAATTTACAAACCACATCAACTCGAACATAATCTCACTCCCCCCTTTTCTTGTCATTCAAATCTTGGAGCATCTTTTCCACACGTGCCTTTCGATCTTTTATTCCTTCAAGTTTTGCGTTTAGTGCACGGACCAGGTGTTCGAAAACCCACTCCAACTCTTCACCACTGGTGTAATCCCCGACGGGTCGTGAAGGCCCTGCAATGAAGAGTTGAAGGTTTACGTATGGAAGGTGGGTCTTTTTGTTTTTTACAATCAACTGACAAGTCTTACAGTATGCAATACCTGCGTCAGATACGTCATCGTCAGCAACCAGGGCCTTGGTAATCTCCACGCTGCCTGAAGGACACAGCTGCTTGAACGCCACCTCGGCAGCAATGTTCTACGCCTGCTCGGCGCTTTCCGCAGATGAAGAACCGGAGAAAGGGGTCCCGTCGACCGTCACCGTGGCCAGGAAGACGGGGTTGGTGTCGGGGCCTTCACGGAGAGTGGTGTACTTCGGCGAGGGCCGGCGTGTCATCTGGCAAAATTCGGCTAGACGTGACGTAAACATTGTTGTGGGATGTGGATAATATCTGCGTCTGTATCTTGTTTCGGCTTGATGCGTACATACAATCAGAACTACTTGTGAAAAAAAAAGGCATTGGTTTTGCGGTGAAATAAATGGAATATAGTAAATGGCATCGGTTACGTTCATGCTTTGCTGATTCGCATTTCAACATTAAATTGGAGTAATTAATAATAAATTCACATTGCATGGTTTCCCTGACTACGTTATACCGTAACTAGGGTAAATTCAACTCCATTTATGCATGCGACGTTTCAGGATTTTCCAATGCAAATTTTCTGGTTTTGAACCTATTTTGTAAACATAAATGTGGTATTTAATCTATGACTGCGAATTCACTGGGCGAAACTCCTCATCATTGTTTAAATATAACCGTCATCACTTGCCCTTACACTTTACCGTTTAACAATCGATATCTGCGGTTAACTATCGACGAACGAGAACGAGGGTTCTCTCTGTTTAACATTGTATGTCACCGCTTATTAGCATGCGTCTTCACTTAGCATTCGATGTGTATGTTTGAATTGTCTTCTTCACACATCGAGGACTCTGTGTGAATACTATTCGCACTATTTACAAACACTCGCGCTTTTTAAATATTGTGGCCCCCCCTTTTACAGACGTCGACGTTTATAATTTAGTGCCGATGTTCAAATATACACGTATCGGTTTAAAGATCAAAACATAACAGGGGAACAAATTTCTTTCCTTCAAAAAATTTTTAGTTGAAACGGAGTTATATTACAACCAGCGTAGGCATACTAATTTATACATCTAACAACTGAAAAAAACATTATCATTTCGGCTTCAGTCCCTGGATCAGCTTCTTCACTTGGGCCGTGCGGATTCTTACTCGGTCGAGTTTTTCGGAGAGGACGACTTCCTTCTCCGCAAGCTCGACTAGCATGTCCTCCAGAAAACACTCCAACTCTTCGCTGTTGGAGTGCTCGCGGGTGAGTGAAGGCGCTGCATCTGAAGGCGTTGCGGTGCGAGGCACTGCAATTTAGAAAATAAATAAATTTTTGAAACATGGACGCAGAAATCTTACGGTATGACTTACCTCCACATAATCGATCGGCGGTAGCAGCGGGAGGCGTATTCATCCTCACAGTTTATGGAATACGGAGGTCACTGTACGCCACCTCGGCCGCAGTGTTCTGGGCGTCCTTCGCTGATTTCGCAGGGTAAGGGCTGTAATAAGTGGTCCCATCAACCGTCACCGTGCCCAAGAAGGCGGGGATGTGGTCGGGGCACTCCCTGACGGTTGAGTACTCCGGCGACGGCCGGCGGGTTCTCTGGCAGAGCTCGTTGAGAAGGGACTTGTACATACTTCTTTCTCTGTGTGTAATATGTGGATGTGCCTTTGATTTCCGTTTATTGTTTAAATAGAAGTCTAGGGGACGGAAGTTCGCCTAACGTAGTCTGTGCATTGATGCTTACGTGTGGAATTTGAATTCAAATGTAATTGCACCAATAAATAGTAATTAATTAGCATTCGTACTGGGATTTCGAATTAATGACGTCTTGTCGTCATTAATTCGGACTCAATACATGCTTTAAACTCACAATGAACTCTTCAAATATCAAGCATTGTGTGTAACATTTTAAATACTATGTGTACCATACAACGTCTCCGTTAAACATTTCGCCGATGATGTGTAAAACTCGCCGCCGTATCTGTTTGAATAGAACGTCTCTGTTTATGCGTCACAATCTTACATTCGTTCCCGAAGTTCAAATACAAAAGAATGACAACAAGCGATGTGCCTGTTTAACGTTATTGGTTATCGTTTATTACGAAGATTTGCCGTTTAACATTCACAGCGTACGCTTCAATTTGTGTCTAAATATCAGGGCGTCATAACCAAATAAATGTGTGCTCTTTAAAGATTATCCTTTTACGAAGCCTAATCGGCAACACTTTCATTGCAAGTTCTACGATTGTGACCGGAGGCGTGGCAGCGGCTGCAATGTAACTCGCGGACATCAAACGCTTGCGACTCGATCCTCCTTCGTCTAGGACGCCCAGGTTGCCTTCTCGTCACAGGAGGCCGCAAAAGCAGATCTCGATTGTTGTCCGTGGGCCTCTCATTGTCGGGTATGGGAAATATAGCTTCCTTATACGCCAACTTGTAAGTGTCGACGGTGAAGTGATCGCTAATATAACGATGAACATTGCTGTCCGTCAGCAATATCGCAGCGCAAGCGTGTTTGCACGGGATGCCATAAACTTGCCATATGCGACATGAGCAAGTTCTACTGGCAAGGTCTACAGAGTTACTGCACTGGTCAATCACTTCGTAACGATCACCGAGACAGCGAGCAACGTGAAGACTTCGGCTATCTTGCACAAGCGTCTCAACCTTTGAATGTATGTCCGGGCATAAGAAAGTCTCCCATTTGTTCGCTTGCTCATGGCGAGTGCATAACATGCGCATCAGCTTGTACCTGCACAACGAATGTCGGATATCTTAAAGAAAGTTAAGCGAATATATGAATATTTAAACACAACTACATCGGAGTAAATAGAACAGTAATAAACTAAAGATCGAAGAAGAAAAACATATACGACGATATTTAAACAGAGAGAATGATATTTACATTTGTTATCTTACACAGGATTTTACCGGACTAAACGGTTAATGTGAATGTTAAACACCGACGACGGTATCAAACTGCGGACAGTGCATGCTAAACACAGATAACGAACATTAAAGGGTAACGGGTAAGCTTAAGCGTTACATGTATTTAAACTTCGAATACCTTATAGCGTCGACCATTTTCGTCACCGGTAGGTGTCGAGCTTCTTTGATCCACTCATTGAACGACTCAGCTACATTCGAATACATCTCGCCCCATCGGTCACCTTTGAACAGATAATTCGACCAGTGTGACATGTCGGATTTGTGAATCAACCACTGAAACGCTTCGGGTGATGCGGCCCGCAGTTCATTGACGGTGTCATCGAATTCTTTAGCCGTCGTTGCCCACGCGATACGAAAACATATGGACCAGCACTCCTCCCTCAATGCCTTCCCAAGTCTGCCATTGGCTTTCATAAAATTGGCCTCCAAGTGCCGAAGGCAGTACGTGTGCGGGGATGAAGGGAAAACTCTCGGAACAGCGTTCACAAGGCCCTTTGACCTATCCGAAACGAATGTAATTGTCTCTTGGTAGTCTCCTTCGTCGTATAAAGCATCACCTAATTTGGAAATGAACCACTTCCAATTGGCGTCGGTCTCGTTGTCGACAATAGCAAAGGCGACGTGGAAGAAGCCATTGTTCCCATCCTTGCCTGTGGCACCCAAGAGAGTACCCCGATACTTTCCAAGGAGGTGAGTACCATCGACAAACAGCAGCGGCCTGCATGGCCGCTTGAACCCCAAAATGCACGCGCTGAAAGAGAAGAACGCACGTTTAAAACGCTCACCGTCTCTTTTCACAAACGCGATGCTGCCGGGGTTTGTCTCAGCCACCTTATGGACGTACCAAAGCAATAGATCGTAGCTGGAGATGTCGCTGCCGTCGAGGATCACCCGGGCATGCTCTTTTCCCAGCCATACCTGCTTGTATGGAATGTTGACACCATGCTCCCGCAACATGTCCTTCTGAATGTCGATGGCCTTGTACAAGGGCCGGTCCTTCAGCTTCTGAATTACTCGTGCGCTAACCCATTTTTTGGACGCTTTCGGGTGTGACCCCGAGGCAATTCCACCACCGCAGGTGTGCGTCGGGTCCATTGTCTTGATTCTGAAGGTATTTCTATTATATTCCTTTGATCCGTGAACGCGCCATTGACATCCACCGGCCGCGCATTCCACAGTTACCCGGTATTTTTCGTTCTTCACGAATTTGAAATCAAAATTCCGACTGATAGCAAAATTGCGAAGTGTATCTCGGAAATGTTCAACGTCATCAAAACGTTGTCCGACGTCCAACGACAACACTTCATGTTGATCTGACGACGATGGCAGGCATGCGACACCATCCGGGTCGGCATGTGGTGGGACAGAAGCGCTCCCAGATTCCGAATTCCTGCCAACACTTCAGTTCAAACGCAAACGATCAGAATTTAAGCATAAAGTCCACTTATTTAAACACCGAAGTTAATATTTACACGTTAACAGCCATAGTTAAACAGAGATGTAATAATGCAAACGGTATATGATAGGTTACACAGAAACATGATAAATTAATAGGAGATGCCAAATTTAAACGGATAATTCATTTTTTAATACAGATAATGGTAGTGTTAAACACTAACTGACATACAACTGCATAATTGTTTTAGAGCAACGCATTACCACGACAATAACTCGTTTTCAGAAGGCTGCCGTGGCACGTCATCTGTCTCGACAACCATATCGACTACACCGCCTTTGAGGATGGAGAACACATGACACATGCGCTGGAAGTCGACCTCGTTCTCTATTGGGCAAACCGTATTATGTCCATCGGGTGTGATGAACTTCACCCTCGCGCGACAAACATCGAGACCCCAGCGCTCACAAATCTCACCTAACACTGACGCCCATTCAGTTGACGCGGTGAACGTCAGCACTCGTCCCTCCCCGTTGTATCTAGCAATGGCACAAAAACTGTCCATAATATCGGGTGACCGGAGGAATTCAAATCCAGAAACCAACTTAGCAGAAGGAAAAGGAGAACAAGAACAAAAATATGTAATTCGCCTTATAAGCTCTCTATGCGTAAATGTGAGACATGACATGATGTCATCGGGCGGGGTTTTTTCCCACCATTTGCAGGGGCAAAAATGGATTTTCATAACACGGACCCCTCTCATGTGACAGACGGGGTAGAAGGGAACCAAACTATAACGGAGGGGCTGTCCGAGGTGTGCAAAAAAAGGAGGGGGTTTTTGGCCCGTTTTAAAATTCACGAGGGGTGAACAGTAATTTTCCCAAGTTTTTTTAGGTATTTAAAAATTACTGGTGATTTATTAGAGATCCTTTTCAATCTTGTTAGGGACTTTTTAAGGTCTTTTTCTCAGGTCCAATTTTAACTTGGAAAACTCGGATCTGCGGGTCGGATCTAAAGGCCTAGATCCGTTAAGGAAGAAGAGTCCGATCATATTTCGGGTTTCGGATCGGGTTTTAGATCCATCAAAGTTTCCTTCTTTATTATTATTATTATTATTATTATTATTATTATTATTATTATATTTTTTTCCAGCCCTCGACGGCGTTCCTATTTTTCTGTCTCCCGCTCCCCGCCTGCCTCCAACGCAGCACCGCCAAATCCCTCGTCGCGCATCGAATTATCGCTTGAATTGGCATTTCGGAGCTCGAATTCGGCATCCACTTTAAGTGCTTTTTTCTGCGGCGTGAAAGAGGCGTTGAAGTCTAGCTTTTGATCGGTTTTCTCCGGCGAAGGAGCTTGATCACTGGTATCTTTGATCTTGAGTAGTTTCCGTGGTTTTGGGGGTGCTTAGCTGGGGGAACACCTTTGTGGGAGAGTCATTCCATGGAGTTCGATCCTTCGGATAGCAGTGGTGAGTCGAATTTGTTGGTTTTGCTGCAAATTGTGATGTTTTGATGCGTTTTTTAGGGTTTTTAAGTTGTGAGATTTGGGGGTTCTTTCGAATTTAGGTTGTGAATGGATTTGGGAAGGGGAAACGGAGAGCATGGATATGGGATGCAAGGGAGGGGAGCAAGACGAGAAATTCAGGGTTTAGAGCCTTGTTTGTGGCTTTTGAGATTAGGCTTTTTGGGTTTCTTCAATGAAAAAAGTTCTTTTTATGGATCTGATGCAACCTGAGTCTTTTTTATAGGTTGAGACTGGCAGCTTCGCGCCTGAGCTGATCTAGGGTTTAAGTGGTCAGTGAGGAAGTTTTTATTGGTTTCTTCTTTGAATGCCTGCTAACTGATAATAGGATGACTTCTCACTATATATGGTATTGGCGCAATCAAGCATAGCTAGTACGATTCGGTGTACAATTAGAGGAGAGAATGTACTTTGATAAATGATTTTGTGCTCCTGGTTGTTCATTAGTTAATTGGAAAGGCTTGGACCAGTTTCAGTTGGTCGAGGACGCGGATTGAGGAAGATAATCATCCTTCCGTGTTTGCTTCTTTCCGGTGCTGTGATCTAGTTGAGAAATTAAGTTCTGTTTCAGTATGAGTTTTCATGTGCAGTGGTGCATATGGTCGTCAATTTCTTGTTTGTTAATGGGAAACATGATACTTGAGTTATGACATTGTTTTGTGATAAAGATTCGATGTTCCTTGTTAATATGATGCTTCGTGGTGTTTATCATAAGTTCCTCGTGTGACCTATGCATGCGAACGGAATCTATAGGATATCCCTGGTTGGCATGTGGCATTTCTAATTAAAATTGTTGGTTTCAAATTTTGTTGCACCTTCCCAAAATTATTGTTTTGAATGACTGTTGTTAGTGTTTTTCATGTTTTTCGTCGGCATTCCCTACATTTGCATTATTTTGAGTGTTTTTGTCGCCTTTTACCAGTCTCTCAGCTAAATCCTTCAATATGTTTATTGATTTCTTCTTATTTGTAGGAGAAGGGAGTGCTTTTTATAATAGGTTTAATGGTTCTATTTTTTTACTGATTTATTTTGAATAATTCTGATCCTGTGACGATTATTTATCAAGTTGATTCGAAGTTGTCTTCCGTAATTTGTATTCAATGTGGGGCAGTGAGGATGTATGTGATGTGATCTTTATTTGTCAATGTTTGAATGTGCTATATTGTCAACTGATTTTTTTGGCAACATCTTGTGTGTCATTTGTGTAAGCATTTAAGTTAGCTCAAGTGAGCCGATCCAGTGTCATGTTTCAGTGTTGCCATCATCCATCTTCATTTTTACTGTCATGTAGTCTTCTCAGCTGATAATTAATCATATTAACTAATAACAACTAGTTCTTTTGGTATGCATCTTCAGGTACAGATGATGATCTCCCACCATCCCATCAGAACAGAGGCATAAGAGCAGGTCGTGCTGCTGGGAATGGAAGAACCGTTGGTTCATATCCTAGGGCGCAAAACGATATGGAGGCTCAAATACATCGTCTTGAGCAAGAGGCATACAGTTCTGTCCTCCGGGCATTTAAGGCTCAATCTGATGCCATTACCTGGGTAACCTATTTAGATTATCAACTTTGTATCATTTGACCCTTAATACATTTGTTCTTTCATTTCTTTCTAACAATATGATTTTAATTGGTTTAAAGTTCCATTTTTATAGGAGAAGGAAAGTCTTATTACTGAACTCAGGAAAGAGTTGAGAGTATCTGATGAGGAGCACAGAGAATTACTAAGTAGGGTTAATGCAGATGACATCATCCGTAGAATAAGGTTCGGTAATCTATTGAATAGCATCCGTTTCTCATTTATGTCCAACAAATAGTATTATGTGATATGCAATAAAGCCAGTTAGTGCTGTATTTTTGTAATGCTAACAGTGGGAAAATTGTGTGACAAATTTCATTAGGGAATGGAGGCAGGCTGGTGGTGCATTCCAATCTGGCTTGCTGAATAATGCTCAACCTATGCATGATGCAGTTCCAAGTCCAACTGTATCAGCTTCTCGCAAGAGGCAAAAGACATCTCAGGTGTTGCCTTCTTCATCATTGGGTGCACCATCATCTGCAATAAATTCACAGCAAGTTGCTGCTTCCATGCAGCCATCATTATCTGCTGCTAAGCGGACACCTGCAGCAGGATCCAAGAGCAAGAATCCTAAATCAGTATGTTTAGAAGTATTTATATTTATCTGTATATAGATATATAGTCTAGGTTGCTTATGAATCTCTTTTTCTGTATCAAATTATTATGTTCCAATTTCAGGGTCAGACGTTGCCTGGTGCACCTTCAGCAAAGTCCATGCAGTACCCTTCTACTGGTCCAAATGGAAGAGGCCAACCTTCTGAAGCCTCAACTTTTCATCCGCTGATTGGGCGGAAAGTTATGACAAGGTGGCCTGAGGACAATAACTTCTATGAAGCTGTGATAACTGACTACAATCCCCGTGAGGTTGGTTTGCATGCTGTGTATGTATGGATCATCCTTATTAGGCTGTATTGACCTCACCTTTTCCCTACCATTATCAGGGGTTGCATGCTTTGGTTTATGATATAAATACGAAGAACGAAACATGGGAATGGGTCAATCTAAGTGAGGTGAACTTTTCTTCTCCCTTGGTGTTTGTCCATCTCTATAATTAACATATATATTCCTTCCAATGGTATACTATGTATCATGTTTTCAATGAGGTACTATCCAGGTTAAACAATACTTTTATGGATATGCCAATAATTAGCATTTTGCGTCTCATTAGTTTCTCCAATTGAGCCACTTGATTGATGAGGAGCATTCACTGTCTCTTTGACCATAGTTTCTTTTCAGCTAAACTCTGTAAGATTTTGTTATCCACTCCTTACCACAGTATTTCCTTAATGACATCACACCCTCATCGCACATAGTAGTGAGTGTGAAATTGTGAACCAGAAAAAAAACTTCAAAAACTATTGTGATATTTGTGCAGCAGCACACTAACCTTTTGGGTTGTTTTCTTTTCTGGAATATGAAATTTTATCTTTGTTTCAAGTTAGGATTTATAATGAAAAGTTTGTATTACACTGGAATCTAAATGGCCTGTAGTTTTAAGTGACGCCATTGTACTCAATAACTTAAAATCACAGATTTCCCCAGAAGATATTCAGTGGGAAGGGGAAGATCCAGGATTTTTGCATCGGGTTGGTCATGGTGGATCTGGCCGTGGAAACAAGAAGTCCACCGGTCCTAGTGGAACTATTCCTGCTGCAGGCAGGGGAAGAGGGGCCTTGAAGAACAATACCAAGAACAATTTCCCCCCAGCACAAAATGGGATTGGGAAAAAAGGGTCTGATGATATGGAAATATATCATACAGACTCTGTCATCAAGGAGGTATGTGTTTTTGTTCTTTCCAAAATTCTTATTTGGTAAAAAGGGAACTAAAATCCCTATTTGTTCTCGTTCTGTTCTGTTCCTGTCCATGTTTGTATTGTGATGCAAAACAGGTGGAGAAGATATTTGGCGCAATCCATCCTGATCCTCTAGAGATAGAAAAAGCTAAAAAGTTGCTTAAAGTAAGAGCGCATCATGAAGTTGCATCTTGTAAGGTGCTTTGCCAATCATTTTACTCATTTATTATCTTTACAGGACCATGAGCAATCTCTTATTGATGTACTCTCAAGGCTAGCTGATGCATCCGACGGTGAAAGCGGTAAATACATATAGGCCTTTGTTTAATTCCATTCCCTTATGTTATCTCCGAATGGGGATGATCTTTTATGTCTGTAAGATTAATCTTTACCAAGTCCTCAAAATAAAGACCATTCTTCCGAGAACAAGATTCCTTTAACTTCTGTTTTTTTTTTTTTTTTATAAATTAAATTTCAGTAGGTGATGGGTAGATGACAGGAGTGTAGAATCTACCTTATTGAATCAAGGAGGGAAACTCATGCTAACTTGATTCTAACCTCTTGATTGAATAGTCGACATCATTGTACAGTCATATATGTATATACATTTATGTGTATCATTCTTTTGACACAGTGGATCATAAGCATTCATTGTTATGCTTTCCCATAAAAAAGCAACATTCTGTTTTACAGCATGTTACAGTTTTAACATGGTGATTGTTTGACCTTACAATTGACATTCAAGCAGAAGGGGGAGAACATTTCTCCCATGGTCGGTCGATGGACCAAGATCAGGGATGGAAGAACCGGCAATATGGCAGCAAGAATCAGCATGGAGCGAACTATGTTGATGGTGTAATTGGGCGAGGTCAGGAAGACGGGTCAGACGGTGATCCGATGGACTATCGCCAAACTCAGGAATATGATATTTAATCTTCTTCTGGCTCCTCCAGTAACAATAAGCTTGATGTGGGTTTGTAATTCTTGCTAATATAACTTTCTTTTTCTTTTCAGTCTTTAGCCACTAGCTCCCTGTACTCATATAAACTCATTCAAACTGACTTCTTGATATTGGTGTTCAGACTTAGTCGCTTTCTTGTAGTGTGCATTTCCTACTCTTTTTATCATGTAATACAATAAGAGTACTGACATTGTTTTGAGATAAAATCTTGATAGAAAGTTCCTGCACAAACATATCGGTTGCTATTTTACAGCTCCACATATGACTGCGCTTTTGTGTTCATGCTGATAACTTACAAGGATTGAAAAATGTAACATCAGAAGCAGGGGATCTTTGAGCATGTGTTTGAATTGGTGTCCCTGTTCAATGAAATCAAGACCTGCAGTGCTTCACAAAGAACCGGATTGAGGGAAAAAAAATAAAGGAAACAATTGAAAGCTTTCTTAGCTTAACACATGATCTTGATGCTGATGATCATGAATCAAAGCAATTTTTATGTGTCTTTGGATGAAAGCTGAGACAGCTATGCAGATGTGTAATGGTTTTAAGCTTGTGAATATCGGTGAAATTGTGAACATCTCCTGTACTGCCGACATATGATTCATGTCAAGTAGAATTCAGCTCTAACAAAGAAACCAACAGTAATCCTACAAAATCTACAAACAGGTATATCACTTGAATACTTTCATCTGTCATACTGATTTAGGCTGTGACCTTTCATTACAAGAAGCTTTTAGATGCTGCTGTCTCTTACAAATGTATGATGAAGACAAGGATTCGCCAGTGCATTAGCACTTGAATACTAGTGTTTCAAAGAATTAAAGAGTGCCAAGTATATTAGAGCAACAAAGACTTATGGCAAACACAAATAGGAAAGCATATCTTCACAAAAACAAGTAAAAACATTGCAACCAATGCAATCCTTTTCACAGCATCATAATCAGATTAGAAATAAACTTGAAAGGACCTCCATTACAAAAATGTCAAAATATTTCCAACTCCAAGCAAAGAAAGAAAGATATTTAACAGCTCCATCCAAACTACTCCCCACTTCCTCACAAATCCATGCAATAATACTTCAAGCAGATAGAAACTATTTAATAGACACATACAGTACATTCAAAACGAAGAATTCTAAAGTGAAACAGATGGCTTAAAGACATCCTCATGCTCAAATCAACACATTTACATTTATATAACAATAGAAACTTAACAAAAAGTATTAACTACTTTCCCACAACTCCATGACACACATATCTACCTACCTATTTAGAAAAGGTCTCACAAATTCCTGAACTTGGATACTACTCACTAGTTTAAGCAGCCAGCTACTGATGAACAACCCCCCCACCCCCCTTCTCTCTCTAACCAAACCATTCAAAGCTGCAAAATATATCTCAAGGAGAACTCCATACTACATATATCCTATAATTTAGACATCAATTCACTGAAATTAACACCAAGAGGCATAAAAAAAGATTTCAAAATAACTATGCGATGGTAATTAGAAGATACTAATCCATCCAATCCATTTCATCATCTTGGTTAGATAGATCCTAAACATCTCCACAGCAGACATCAAAGAGGGATCTAAAAAACAAGACAGCAAACACTTCAAAACTAAATCTTTTGCCCAAACTGGAAGCATAGAAAATTTCCCATTAAAAAGAAACAAAGCTTTTTATATTTCCAAATCATATCCTTCAAATCCACAAACAAACATCACAAAGATCACCAATTTCCAAGAGATTATACAATTCCTCGTAAACACTGTTGAAAATCAAATCAAATCATCAGCAACCACAATCTGCTCTTGAAACAAATCCAAGCCCACAAACTTATCCCAAAATCTAAAAAGGAAAAGAAGAGCAAACAACTGACGTGAATCAAAAACCAAATAATTGAATACTCACAGAGGAATCAGGCTTAGAAGGTCTCATGAACTCCGTTCTCCTGGATCTTCAGCAAACTTCCCTTCGATTTCGATTTCGATCTTGAGGAACTAAATTGAGATGGAGACCAGAGAGAAGCGCAGGAGAAGGCATCAAAATAATTCCAATAAAATAAAATGTAATAATTTCAATAAATAAATTATTTAATTAAAAAAAGGGGCTGAAATGAGAGCGTGCGAGAGAGAGAGAGAGAGAGAGAGACCGAAACGGTCTCAATAGTGTTGTCAATGGGCCGGACTAGAGTCTTTATCTCCAAAATTTTCAAATAAAAATAAATTTCCCCACTAAAATTTACTTATTTTATAAATCAATAAATAAATGTCCTTAATTACATAACTGGTATTAAAATTAAAGTTATAAATTTCCTTACTACCAAGAGACGGAGGGTGCTTGAGTAAAATGCTCAAACCTCAACTTATCCCGGAGAGGTGTTAACTTCTGTCCCCATTTCAAAAATAAATAAATAAATAAATAAATAAAATATCCAAATAAACCCTACTAAACAAATGGAACTTTCGGTTAAAAATAACAGAAATTTTAAATTATATATTTTAAAATAGAAAAAAAGGTTTTGTTTTTTTGTTTTTCATAAAAACAAAAGAGTTCACACAACCGTCAAAGTTTGTAATTTTTTTTAATAGGAAAACTAAAAAAAGGATAAATCCACAGTTAACCGCAAAATAAAAAAAACAGTTAGCAAGAACAAACGCATAACAAAGGCCCAACTATTTCACATAATTTACAAGAAATGGCGCCGTTCACCTCCTCCGCCGCTTCTTCGCCGCCGGTGAGGGTTTCGCGGCCTCAACCTCCACTCTCACCCGCTTCGCCGGAGCTGACACCTTCACCACCTTTTTAGCCGTCTTCTGGTTACTCACCTTCGGCTCGGGCGCCCGCCGGGAGTCTGCCTTTCCGGCCTTCTTCTTTCCAGCCGCCTTATCGCCGGAAACAGTAGAGGACGGAGTCAATACATTCTCGTTCTCTTCAGGCGTCCGCTTAATCCGTTTCAAGAGGGTTGCCGCACCCCGCTTCTTTGCCAGCGCCGCCGCGGTGGCGCCGCCTGAGTTCTTTTTATCCGGCTTTGCCTCTATCTCCACGTCCTCCGGTTTGGGATTCGTGGACGGATGAGATCGACGGCTTTGATTGAGAAAGCGGCTCTTGCTCGTCCTAAAGCCACGTGAAGGTGCGGGTGGTGGAGGAGGCGGCGGCGGCGGCGGCGGCGGCGGCGATGGCGATGCATCAGGCCGCTCCTTCGTCTTCTTCGTCTTCTTCAGTTTCGGTTTCGGATCCGGATCGGAATCGGGATCGGGATCCGGATCCGGGTCCGGGACCTGGTCCGCCTTCCTCTTGACCTTCGGATCTGGGTCCGCCTTCCTTTTGACCTTCGGATCCGGATTCGTCTTCTTACTCGTTATGGAGCTCCGCTTCCGACAAGCAACAAGTCGGATAGCGGATTCAGACTTCTCAAGCAACGAGCCAAGATGCAGATCCGCTTTGTTCTTCACAGCCTCCGGTGGCGCTTGCGGCTGCGGCGACGGTTGACGGGCAGCCGCCATCTCCTTCGAGATCTGGTCACGAAGATGAACGGCTGCGATTGATTCCTTGGAGTCCAAGGGATAGAACACGATAGCGTTGTTGCAAAGCAGCAAAAGATCCCGGAAAAACTCTGTCCTCGTGTATCCCGCTCCTAATCGTTCGATCTTTCCGCTGATCATCTCCAAGTCCACGTGGCACCTGATCAAACCACGATATTCTGCTGTATTCTGAAAAAATAAATTAAAAAACTCACTTAACTCAGTTTAAATTTTAGAAACAGTTAAATTTTGTTTTACTTATCACCCCTCCGAAAAGAATGAAATCAATTGAGGTAAAAGTGAAATCCTAGGATGGTTAAATAAATTGAGGCTTTTCAAAAGTGGCGAGGGGGTGACAAGTAAAAAGTCACAACGGAGGGTCGCGTTTCCCACGTCAGCAAGGCGGCTTTCAAACTTTCATAATACGGTACGGGTTTCCAGCTGTCGATAGTTCAGTTGTACCGCAAGGCCATTTTAACACTAATCCGAATAGCAAACTTATTCACCAAGTTTTTATCCGCCACGTGGCCAATAATATTTCCAGATTATTCTCACGAGCAACAAAAAAACTAAATAAATCATTTCCGAAAAATTAAATAAATAGATCGAAACTATAGAAAAAGCATGAATCTTGTTTCCCATTTCGAATGAGTGACTCATGGACACGTCATTCTTCCAAATTTGTGGAATTAGATTCAACGGCTGGATGCGAGTGAAAGGGTTTCATATCCAAAAACCGCAATTTATTTATCTGATTTTTCAAACCCATGAGATGATTCATATTAAAATATCGCAAAATCTCACGAGAAACTACGCGATAAAATGAGAATACCTGGCTCTCGAGTCGGCGCTCGAAGACGGATCCTGACGCGCTCCCGCGGATGATCTCGAGGATCTTAACGAACGGCTGCGATATTGTCCCGCCGCGCAACGAGACCCCGTCCGGCTCGCCACCGCCGCTGCTACTAGCCAACGGTGCCTTCTGCTGCCTTCGCCGAGGTTGCCGTGCATGGCTCACCGACGTCCGCCCCTCGCTGGTTTCCGCGTCGCTGGGTTTCAACTCGGCCGCTGACTCGCCCGATTCCCGTGACTCAGCGAGGCCATGATCGCCCTCTTCCGTGACCGGTTCTGATTCCCGTTTCCCATCCCCGGCCGTACACTCTCCGGCTTCTTCATCGAGTTTCCTGTCGTTTCCCTTCGGATCGGTGGAGTTGGACTCTTTCGAGGATTCTCCGGATACCCGATCCCGTGCGAACTCTTCTTCGCTGGATCCCGGCGATTCGTGTTTCGGATTCTGGGCTGTTTCCGGATCCAATCCGCCGGAGAGGCGCCGCTCCCCTTCTTCTTTTAGATTTTTTAACTTTAATTTCAGAGACCTTTAAAAAATAATAATTCAAAACATTAAAAGAACCGTTTAATATTAAGCCACGACCTCAGAGAGTACCAAGTCTCTAACCGTCTGATCACGATCGGACGGTCACTTAAAAAAGACGAAATTTAAAAACTAAAATAAAAAATAAAATTAAAATTAAAAAAAATAAATAAATAATGAAGCAACGAAATGAAAAAAGAGGGGTATTAATTAATATACACGATCGAATGGTCGGATCGCTCGACCTCGCGGCGGAGTTCAGCGACTCGGAGCTTGCGAAGCTTCTCAATCAACGGGACCTCGCCGGGGGATGTGTCGCCGCCTCCGCCGCCGCTATCGGTGGCAACGGCGGCGGAAAAGCGGAGCTGGAGAAGATCGAAGCGCTGGCGGCAGCGAGAGGGAGTAAACAGAGGCGCAGAGGACGGAGCGATGCGGGACTGGACCTCCGAGGCGATGGAATCCCACCGGCGAGTGCCATGACGGGAAACGGCGCAGGCAAGGAGGAGTTCCTCCCATGTCCCCCAGATCTCCTCTTCCCCTTCATCCAGATCCCTCGATCTCGCCATCAACGTCGCGCCGCTCATCGCCTCCCCGCCATCGGACCCTCTAGGGTTTCGTTTAGTTCGGTTCTTCGTTTCTAGGGTTTCGCTCTCTTTTTTTTCCTTAATATTCCCCTTTTTTTGCAATTACTTTTTATTTCTATTCGCGTATCTCTTCTTCTTCTCTCTATCTATCTGATTTATATATGTCCTTCGACGCAAGAGCAGGGGGCACGGTCTGGTACTCCGAGGAGTAAAATAATCAAACCTACTCCACTTGCGTGTTTAATTCGATTTTGAACCTCGACAAATGGGAATCGCGCCACGTGTACCATCCAGAGGATGTTAAAGTGTGCGTTGGAGGAGAGGAACAAAGTCATTTGGTGCACGCTGGAGCGGTTTTCACGTGACCTGACGAAAATGCCCTTGATTTGTTAAGACTGCTTTTTTTCTGAAAATATACATTGCGGTCTCAAATTTTTGAAAAATCAATCAATTGTTTTCTGGGGGGTTTTTAGTTTGTGACATAATCATTGGTGCGCTTTTTTAATCTAATATATGGCTTGTTTTTTAAAATATTTATTATTATTTTTTACGAAAAAAACGTCAATAGCCTTCACATAAAGAATACAAGAGACTTACCTAAATGACGTGAAGCAAATTTAATAAACACATGTGTCTTTACTTTGTATAGATTATAAAATCAATCTCGAATTCGAACACTCTACATAAACAAACTCGTTCATTAAGAAAAATAAAAAAATAAAATCTTTCTTTATTTATGATTTTTTTATATTAAATAATTACTGAAAACTGTATATAGTTTTAAATTGATTACACAATATAAATAAACTTGGAGACAGGACACAGACAAAATCCTCATGTCACAATATATATATATATATATATATATATATATAAGCCAATTTATTATAAACACAAAAGAAGTTATAATAATAATATTATAAGCTAAATGGGATCAAGTTATTTAGAGTTTACCTCTTTGAAAAAAAATTACTATCCATTTAACTAGATTTATCACACTACTGGAATTGACTCTCATGTAAAAGATTAATTTTCATTAATAATATCAATAATAATAGTAATGACAATTCTTATAGTAAAAAAATTGACATTTTATTGGCTTTGCCAAGACGTCAAAAAGTATAATCACGGCTCCTTATCCATATTACAAAAATCACTTTAAAAAATTATTATTATTTTTTATTAAAAACCAAATCTATCATATATGAGACAGATGTTTAATGGTAATCCTTTGAATTATTATGTTACATTATAAAAGAAAATACTAATTATTTCATTCACTCTTTTACTTAAAGAGATTCGATTTTATTTAATCATCCTCCTTAGTAATATTTGTCTCAAATAAAATTAAAATAAATTGGTATTAAAAAAAATAAAATAGTGATAAATTTTAAACTTAACTATTTGCATAGGTTTTATGCACAAATAAATATTTTATTGTAAGGTTATATAAGTAATTTTGCTGGTTTCAATATATTCATTCCACCTAATATTATTAGTTTGAAAGGTCAATCAATTCCAATCCAAATTCATAAATTATGTTGAATTTAACTTATTAAATTGGTATTCTTACTTCATAATACCCAAAAAAAATAATTAATAATTCATGAATATGAATTCTTTACTATAAATAGTCCCTGAATAACAAAAGAAAAATACATTTTGGTTCCTAAATCTGAAAACAATGCACTTTGCTGATAGTTCTATCAGTCAATATAAAATTAATCTATGTATCAATGCCACGTCACTAACAGGTGACATCAGATACAAATGTTTTTATATTTTTAAATAATTAATTTTACTCATTGATGATTACAAAAAAATTCTTGGGAATTTATTTAAAAATGATCTCATTTCATAGTAGTTTTTTTTATTTTTAATTGAAAATAACCTTTTGATTTTCCATTGATATGCAAATATATCCCAAGATATTATTAGGATAATAAAAATGTGAGAATTTTTAAAACATTTTTTCCTCTCTAACATCATTAGTTCTGTTTTTTTAAAAAAACATAATTTTATGACTTAATTAGTTAAAATTGATCTCACTTTAGTTTCTCTTTCTTTTATTTCTTAAAATATCTGTGATGTGTGTTCATAAATTAATTTAATTTAATTGGTTAGTGGATATTAAAATAACTCGTACCAAACCAAAAACCAAAAATAAAAAAAAAAACTAATGCATAAAATTCTAAATCTTCAAATTGGAAAACAAAATTTAACAAAATACTTATTTAAAAACTTAAAAAATTTGTAGTCGTTGGCTTGCATGCCCAGGAAAAAATTATATAATTATACATATATGACCAAGCAAAAACTTTATTTATTGATTTTTGTTTTGTATACCCTATAAAGTTTTTACATTTCCTTAAAAAAATCCTTAATAAAGCTGGAAAATAAAATAAAATTTTATCGAAAAACCCTTGGATAACAATGAATTAGGCAATCTTAATAAATACTTTTCTGTATAACTAGAACACCAAAGGTTAGGTATATGTAAAAGACCTTAATAAATGCAATTTAAATTTAGGGTTTTTAACATATAACCCCTTGTTTTATGTAGTGTTTTGCAATTCAACGCCCACTTTATTTATATTTAACAAAAATGCTCGTATTATGTACTTTCATTCAACAAGTCCTTACTTCAGATCTATTAATGGGCCATTCAATGATAAAAATACCCTCAGAATCGAATTTTTTTAATCAATATTAATTTTATAATATTTTTTGTCTTCAATAAATTTTATTTTTTCCAACTTTATGCTATTTTATGTACAAGCTAATTTAAATATTTACATCAATTTATAACTCAAAAATCAACTTAAAAATTTATTTAAAACACAAACAATACCGAAAATTTTATTAAAATATCAACACCATAACCATATATATATATATATATATTAATGAGATAAAATGACAAAAATACCCTCATCATCTAAAGGTACATATCCATGCCTACTTCCTCTAAATAAAAAAAAAATGATTAATAAGATTTTTTTTATTAACACACAAAAGCTAAATATCTATTTTCTATCATTATTTAATAATAATAATAATCAGACAACAACCACCCAAACCTCCTAATCAAATCAAACTGAATGGTTGAAAAGCGCTTTTTTTTTAATTTTCTTGAGAACCGTCGGATTTGGTAATGTTTGTGATTTAATTTATCATATTTGTTTACTATTATTATAAAAACACTTTAGTAATATTAATATATTATTTTATTTTCTTTTACCTTCCAACTAAACTTAAAATAATTAAAATCGTTAATTTTTCTTATTTTATTTTATTTTTTACGAGCAAAAAATGAGTTGAACATTTTTATTTTTTTACTTTTTTTTCTCTTCACTTCCTTTATGAAACATTGCCGTATTTCATCCGAGCAAAACCTAAATCATCTTTTTCCCACGTTTTCTTATATAGAGAAAAAGAGAGAGAGGAAGAGATCTCACCTTGAAGCTCAAGGCAATGGAGATCACCGGCGTGAAAGCATCGGTGAAGTTCAGCAGAGAAGAAGACCAACCTAATCCCTTGGCCCGCTTGAAGGTTTCCTTCATCATCCATGGCCTTCCCTTCCAATCCCGCTTCTCTGCCACCGACCTCTCCGATCTCCGAGCCGAACTCGCCACCGACTTCGACAACGCCCCTTCCTTCGGCCTCGCTCTCCGCCGTCTCGACCACCCCTTTCCCCTCACCCTCCTCCTTCCTCATCTCCCTCTCCCTCCCCGCCGAATTCAAACACGGATCCCCTTTCCAACATTCCCCCCAATTTTCCCTCACCGATTCGGTGATTTCTCCCAGAAATCCTCAATCAAAATCCCATTAAAGAGACCAACAACAACAACAACAATCAAGCCCGATTAGGCATCGGAGATCAGGACGACAAGGAGACGGTACGAAGGGGTTTCAGCATCAGAAGACTGATGATTCTTCCCTCCTACGTCACGATCTCCGCCCGGACGACGGCGACGAGCTCGGTGCCGTTGTTCGACGGCGCTGGAATCAACGTGCACTGGAATTTGAGCTTGCCAGTGGCGAGGGATGGTAGGCTATGGTGGTCTTCTTTGCCAGCGGCGGAGCTGCCGGTGAGTATGAAGAAGATCACGTTTGAGATTAAGCCAAAGAAGCGTTTTGAAAATCGAACGGAGTTTGTTGAGACGAAAAAACCAAGGACATTAATGACATTTTGTTTTTGCATCAGGATAAGAGTTTGCCACCTGAGACTTGGCCATCTTTATTAAAACGTTTATTTTAATAATAATAATAATTATTATTAGTCCGGATAATATAATGATAATGTATGCTTTGTGGGTGGGATTAATAGGTTGGGAGGGATATTAGTAGAGTTTATTTTTAGAATTATTGAAAGTTGGAAATAATCTACTTGCTTTGTAAATGAACTGTTAATTAAATAATTTATTTAATATATTATCTTTTAGTGTGGATTGTGATTTTTTTTTTATATTATCATTATCAATGGAACAAAGTTAGAGATTTTTATTTTTACTTTTCATATTTTTATATAATTGTGTTTTGCAGTAAAGCTGGTTTTACTTGAGCTACTTAGGTTGTAAAAAAAAAAACACTAGAAAATATCAGCACACTAGAGTGTAGATGAGATAGTTTTGATGATTTTAAATCAAAATAAAATTTTAATTTTAAGTATTAAAGTGGAAGAAAAACTTTTATGTCAAAATAAAACTTTTATAATCTTAATCAATTAGCTTAATAGGTAAAGGATGCATGAATTAGGAACTGAGTTAATTATCTATTTTGCTTTGATTGACATTCGGTACAATAACTATTCTTAAGCTACCGAATTGCTAAAAAATATTTTGATCTTTAAATTGTGAAAATCGTATTCGAGTACAAAACCCTTTTAAGAGTGCATATTTGCATAAATAGCCTTATAAAATTGTATATTTACATTGAAGCCCCATAAAAACCGTATAGGTGCAAACACCACTTTTCTTTTCTTTTCTTTTCTTTTCTTTTCTTTTCTTTCAAACAAGCCCCGCAATGGTGCCACGTAATTAACATTCAGAAACTCAAGTGCTATGAACAGAGAGCCGTAAAAGAATAGAAGATGGGGAGAAAGAGAGAAATATACTCTTATGAGGTCTAAACAATTGTCTGATTGTTTCATCAAGACAAAAAGAACAAAAAACAGCATGAAAAATCAGTCTACATTTCATTCGCTACAAAATACGAAAATCCTCCATTATTGATCAAAAATTAAAAGTAAAAAAATAAACAAATTTGTCAGATGGCTCATACTGCAAGTGTTGGACTATCACCTGCAAGTCCCATGATATTCAGTCCATTGTCCACATACACAACAGAGCCAGTGATCGCCGAAGCCAATGGAGATACCAAGAATGCCGCAGCGTTACCAACTTCATCTGAATTATTCATTTGCAAGTTTTAACAACTTTCTGCACGAGTGGGAAGTGAATATTGTCAATCAAGAATTAGATATTCACCTGCACGCAACTCTTTCTGCAAAGCTGCATTGGCGTAGGAGTAGTCAATCATCTTCTCAATGAAACCGATGGCTTTTGCTGCACGACTTCCTAATGGGCCTGTGCTCGAAGTTTAAATGAATACAAACAAGTCAAAATCTTTCTTTTATTGAGGGTGATGTGTCAAAGAATGCTAGACATACCGGCAGATATTGTATTGACTCTGATTTGCCCTTTCTTCCCTGCTTCATAAGCTAGCACCTGCAACCAAAACATTAACCAATGCAGATCATGAATTAGAACAAGAACGAATGAAAATTAGTGAATCTAGAGGTATCTTACCCTTGTATCACTCTCGAGAGCTGCTTTTGCTGAACTCATGCCTCCACCATAACTGCATGGTGATCAAAAGAATCCAAAATGATATCTGTGAGATAATTGATGATTTGTCTGGATTAGTGATTCAAGTAAACAAGCTAAATAACATTTTACCCGGGTATAGTTCTCTCAGAAGCGATGTATGTTAATGAAATTGTAGCACCCCCTGTGAAACATAGGATCAGTAAATTTCTAGTGACTGTACAGTGAAAATTTATTGGAAGCGCTAAATAGGGAAACCAGAAAAACTTTTGATGATTAATTCTTATTTGTCATTAGCACAATACCCACTACACATTCCATCAAGCTTGATGCATTTGAGATTCTCTGCTCTCTACAAGTGCCATTATGCTTTTTGACTGCCACAGCCCTCCAAAGAACCATCCACTACGGGCAAAATTAAAATGAAATAGGTTGCAGTATGCCAAGAGTAAATACCTGGATTCATTATTGGAAGGAAATGCTTGAGCAAGGAGACAAAAGAATAGCTTGATGCTGATACTGCAGCGAGGTATCCATATCTTGATGTCTCCAGCAGAGGTTTACTGACCTGTCAACAAGGTAATAACATTGCTCGAGATTGAATATCAGCAAAGATTGCAAAAAGGGAAGCAAATGACAAAAGATTAAAGGAGCAAAAGATGAACCTCTGGTCCATTGGCAAGTGAATGGACAAGGATGTCAATAGTTCCAAAATCCTTCTTCACGGTTTCAACAACTTCCTGCTCAGATGTTATTAAGGTTATATGCTAAGCAGATGAAGATTGTAGGTCATAACAAAGTGATGGAACTATGAGACTGTACTACCAAAATTAATGATTTTGTATACCAAGCAAGCTCGTATCACCAAATCCAGAAAATGCAATTGCATAATAAACAAGAAGATAGAAGTCTACCTTGACGGTCCAGTTTGAGGCACCAGAATAACGTTTGTTTGTTTTAACCTACATAAAATACCACACTCAAAAGATCAGTTCACTTTATAAGTTAGCATCCACAAATGGTTTCTGGTCTTCCATCTTACTTCCTCAGGAACATCCTCCGGGCCATCAAAAACTGCATCTAATGGATAGACTTTAGTAATCTCCATAAGGGCACCATTCGGCAAGCTGCATCAAATTCATTGCCATGCTCATCATTCATACTTTAAAGAGGAAAACCAAACTGTGATAATTGTAGAAAAAACAATGCATAATTGTAGAAAAGCACATACACACGAGACTCGTCGAATTTTCCACGTCTTAAACTAGTCTCAAATATGTTCAATGCCTGCAGAAATAAAAGCTCCAACTAAGATGGTGACTCAGATAATATCCTACTGAAACAGCATTCTTTTCATTGAAAAAAATAGACAAAATGACAGCAGATCACATACAGGCACCCATGTACCAACTAGAATTTCAGCACCAGCAGCAGCAAGGGACTTAGCAATGGCCCAACCATAGCCGTTATCATCAGCCACTCCAGCAATGAACGCCCTTTTACCTGGGAAATCCAATCATATACACACCCAGGTTAATACTGTTAGGGACGCAGTGGTTAACACAGGTCCATAGTCCCACATCGCCTGCGGGACTGAGTCCCTCTAGCCTTATATACCCTTACCAAACTTTCCCTCTAACTGCAGTTATGGAGAAGTTAGGGTGGTGGGTCCCTGTATTAACATATGAAGTCCTCCACCGAAAAAAAAAAACGCTCAGTTACAGGAGCAAAAGGATTCAAAAGCACATAATACTATCTTCTAAAGCCAAAGAAAGAAACCGGATGAAAGACTACCAACAAGAAACTTTAGATGAAAATATAAACATATGCATCAGTTTATTATTAATCTTTATAAAACGACATTGTTTATTTTGAATGATAACACGACACATACAAAAGTTTATGGTAGAAAACAATGTAAAATAAGCATTTAATCCCTTAATTTCACTGAAAGCCTATTTTCAGCAGGCACATGGACAGAATAGTGATTCTCTGAAGCTATATGTGAGATTGCTTCTAATATGTTAAACAATCCTGAAATGGAAACATAGCCCAGATATTGGAACTTAAACAAATTAGGTAACAATCAAGTATGGTGATGTCAGAAAGTATGGCTATGAAAGAGGAGTCCGTGAATGAAGACTTGTAACAAAAACATAAAAAACAAATAAGGTGACATTCTTACCTCTCAAATCAATGGGCAAACCTGGAGCAATTTCCTTGTCACTCTCTCCAGCCATCGCCCTTGTGACAAATGGATTTGAGTTCATAGCAACAGGTGTGCAACTCATAGAGAAGGGTTGAGCAGAGGAGATATGCCCAGAGCTTGCAAATTTAGATTGGGCAACCTCTTTCAATTCCATTACGGAAATTGGTGATTTAGATGTAAACATCCTCCGAGAAGATGCCACACTTGGCTTGACCGCAGCCATTTGCAATCCAGTAGCCGCCATTGACGCCATCTACAATCAGAAAACAAGACCTCAAACCTTCAAAAATTCCCTAGTATAACAACAGTTTGCGTAGCCAAAGATTGCACCATTACTTCCAAAACAATAACAGAAGTTCAAACTTTGATTTCCGATGGAGACTTTCAATTGATGCAAAGAGAAACAATAGCACAAACACATCAAAATCATAGCATCAAGCTAAGTTCTCGATCAGCCAGAAACTCATGCATTTCACAGATAAAGCAAGGAAACCACCATTGATTCACAGCGAAAATCTACATTTACTTATTCTAACCTAAAAATCAATAGCAAGAATCAAACAGAAAACCAATATGCAACAAAAAAAAGCAACTTTATTCCTGTAAACCCCAAAGGATCCAACCTTTTCAAATAAAAATCAAATATAAATAGACAATCAGCAAAAAGAGACTATTATGGATCAAATCTTTCAGCATTTCTCGGAAAACAAATTGGAAAACAGAAACCAGATCAAGAGGAACTCACCAAGCCGTTGGAAAACGTATAATCCTCCTCGAATGAACTACTTTAACACTCAAATCACATCTACAAATAAGAAACAAAGAGGCCAATTCCCACACCTCGATGTTATCGAGGGGATCGTTCAAACCGAGGTGGATCTAGAGCTCGTGGCTTCGGAGAGACCGAAGAGCTAGCGCGAGGCCTTGTCTCTTCTCAGTCTTGCGTCGAGATTCGTGTTTCCCAGATTCAAAGCACCGCACGAGGAGAATGGTGAAGGATGGGCTGTTGTTCTTTGAACAGCATTTAGTGGATTAAAGATTACGTGGCTGAGTATCATTGGTTATAAAGATATGATGTTTGCTGATGCTGCTTGTAAATCAACAGCTGATTTCGAGTAAGACGTTGGTATTGCTTTTGAAAAGCGTATGGAAAACGCCGAAATAGTTGGTGCTTTTTTACATATTACACCCTGGAAAATATAATTATTTTATAATTTGCATATTATTAAAAACAATTATGTTTTATTAAAACATAATCTAGTCGAAATTTTTTTAAAACTTCTGACAATAAAATTTTGAGATGAAAATATTGTCGTCGGGGTTAAATTGGAGTCTGTAACCAGTTTTGCATATATTTTCCAGAATTGTTCATATTAACTTTCCCAACCCTACAGTAGCACATATTTACCATATCTGCCACTAAATTCATATTTACACATATAACACAAGATATGAAAGTGTTTTTTTTTTTTTTTCTGTAATCAGTTTAATTTTCTGAAAAGTTATTCTATTTTTCTAAACATATGTTTTTAATCCTTTGTTTTAAATTATAACATAGTTTAGGTTTTAGAGTTTAGGAAGATTAACTTGATTCAATTAAAATGAAGGATGAAAATGTTATAATTTAAAATAGGTAGACTTAAAGTGCATGTTTAGCAAAATAGAAATCCTATTTCAAAATTATATTTTTGTAATATTAATTTAAAATAAAAATGTCACGTAAGCAAAATCGAACAACAGACCCAATGTTGGTTAGCAAGAGACTAAACTTTTCAAAATTTAAAAACTAAAAGGATTTGAAGATATTGAAAAATACTAGAAGGACCAAAAGAGCGAAGATTGTAATTATTTAGGGACTAAAAAGAATATTTTCACCCTTAAATTATAGAGAAATTTGAGTATAAATCCCTCAAAACTTCTATAATTGCATATTTACCTTCCGAAAAAACATAATTATGTATATACCCCTGAAAAACATAGATAATTGCGGATATGCCTCTACCGTTAGATCCCGTCAACAAAAGTTAATTAACTTATAATTTTAATTAAGATATAGAAAATGTCTAAAATACCCTTTACTAACTTTACCAATTTTCTCTAATACCCCATCCTCATATCTCTCTCTCTCTCTCCATCACTCTCCCGTTCATCCCGATGATGGGAAGCCCGGCGACGAGAAAGAGGGAATTCGTCTTTCTCTAACTGCTTGTGCCACTACTATTTCCCTCCAAAGGTACCTCCTGTTAGGAAATACAGCTATGTATTTCCTGTATTTCTATATTTGTATAGCTACCTTATTTGTATACCTATGTATCTATATATACCTTGTATATTGTTATTATTCATTAAGAAAAAAGACTGGTGATTTTCTCATAACATGGTATCAGAGAGGTTTTCTTAAACCTAAACCCTAAATTTTTTTTTTTCTCGCCCTCGGTCACCGCGCACCCGCGGCCCCACGCACTGCCCGTAGTCCCCGCCCCGCCAGCCCGCGCCCCGCCGCCCACGGTCACCGTGCCTCGCTCGGCCCTGCGCGCACACGACCCCGCGTGCCGCCCTCGGCTCTCGTGGCGCCGCAGGCCGCACGAACCGACCGCCGCAACACGCGCCGCCCGCCGCCGCGCGCGTGCACCGCCGCACACGCCGCCCGCCGCACGCGCGCCCCGTGGCCACCCTCGCCTCCCATGCGCCGCAGCCTCATGTGCCGCCCGCGGCCGCCCTCGCTTCCCATGCGCCGCAGCCTCACGTGCCGCCGCGCGCGCGCGCGCCCGCCGTAGCATGCGTGCCGCCCTCGGTCTCCGCGCGTGCGCCCGCGGCCGCACTACCCTCGGCCCCCGCGCGCCCGCGGCCACGCGTGCCTCCCTTGGCCTCCGCGCGCCGGCCGCCCTCGGCTCCCGTGCGCCCGCCGCCGCACGCGCCTCCCGCGGCCCGCATGTTGCTCGGCCTCCGCGTGCGCCGGCAGCCCTGGGCCCCCGTGCCCCCTGTGCTCGCGCCTCGTGTTTTGTGCCAGTGTTACATGGCTTCTGCCCAGGTCTCTTACCTACAAAAGACAGACGTCATGCTTAATGGCAAGAATTATAAAGCATGGTCTTCCACTCTACGCGTGCTTCTTCGCGGACTTAATCTTTGGGGTCATGTTGATGGTACCCCATCCGCCTCCGGTCTATTCTACTGACGGTTCTTCTAGCTCCTCTTCCTCTACCGTTACCAATGCGTCATCTTCCCTATCTTCCGACTTGCTCAAGTGGACTGAGGATGATGCTCGTACCATTGCTATCATCTGTCAGTCCTGTGAGCTTCCTATTCGCTTGGTTGTTTGTGATTTTCCGACGGCCAAGGCGATTTGGGATCATCTGCGTGCACTCTATCTCCTTCTAGTCAGGCGTTGCGCTATTCATTGTTGCAGATTCTCACTTCCACCTATCAGCGTGAGCACTCTGTCTCGGATTTCTTTGCCGTACTCAGTGACTTATGGCTTCAGTGTGATGAGATGACTCCCTCTCCTTCTCCGACCTGTGCCCAGTGTCTTGCCATTGCTCAGGATCGCGATTATCTTCGCATTTATGAGTTCCTCATGCGTCTTCGGCCTGAGTTCGAGGCCGTTCGTGCTCAGCTACTTCACAGGGTTACAACTCCGTCTGCTACTGATACTCTGGCTTATGTGCTTGCTGAGGAGACTCGTCTTCGATGGTTAGATGTGGTTCCACCACCTGCTGCTCCTCACTCCGTTCTTGCTGCTCCCCAGCAGAACCCAGTGCCGACCACTACTCCTTTGATGCCATCTCCTGGTCTTCGCATTCCTGTCCGTCCTCTTTCTCAGTCTCAGAGACCAGTTTCTAGTGCCCCCCATCGACGGTCAGTTCGGTGTTATTATTGTCATGCTCTTGGCCATGTTTGTACTGAGTGTCGAAAGTTACAGCGGGCTCAGCTGACAGCACAGCAGCGCACAGCCCCCACCCCACCCTCAGCACCTCAAGGTGGTCCGTTGTCTGCTGAGCAGTTTCAGCAGCTTTCCTGGAGTCAGATTTCTCCCTCTTCGGCCCCAGTACTCACTCAGGATGCATCAGATGTCTCCACTCACCCATCAGTAGCCTCTGCCCCTACAGGTATTTCTTCATCCTCTTGGTTGTTTGACTCTGGAGCTTCTTTTCATATGACCTATGAGGCCACCCACCTACACTCTCTTCACCCCTTTTCTTCTGATCTTCGTGTTATTATCGCTAATGGCACGACCCTGCCTGTACCTAGTCGTGGCCTCTTACACACCACTCATTTTCATATTCCTGATGTTGCTTTTGTACCCCAGCTCTCCATGAATCTTATTTCTGCTAGCCAGCTCGCTTCTCTTGGTTATCTTGTTATTTTTGATGAGTTTGGTTGTCGTGTGCAGGATCGTCTTATAGGGACCCTCATTGGAGCTGGCCATCGCCAAAGTGGGGTGTATGTGCTCGATCATCTTCGCCTTCCGTCCTCTACGTTACCAACTGCACCTGTTCATTGTTTTTCTTCTGTTCGTTTCCATCAGTGGCATCATCGTCTTGGACATCCTAGTGGTTCTCGTTTGTCTTCTCTTATTCATCAAGGTGTTTTAGGTCGTGTTTCAATTGATAGTTCTCATTCTTGTTCGGGTTGTAAGCTTGGCAAACAGCTACAACTCCCTTATCCTTCGAGTGTGTCTAGGTTTGTTTCTCCGTTTGAATTAGTTCATTCGGATGTTTGGGGCCCTGCCCCGTTTGTTTCTAAAGGTGGACATCGTTATTATGTTATTTTTGTGGATGATTTTTCACGTTACACTTGGATTTATTTTATGCGTTCTCGCTCTGAGTTTTCTAAGGTTTATGTTGATTTCTCTAGTATGGTGTGCACCCAGTTTTCTGCCACCATTCGTACTTTCCATTCCCATTCAGGTGGGGAGTATCTTTCTCATGAGTTTCATGAGCTTCTTGCATCCCACGGCACTCTTCCTCAGCTTTCTTGTCCTGGTGCCCATGCTCAGAATAGCACTACCGAAAGGAAACATCGTCATATTCTTGAGACCGCTCGTACTCTTCTTATTGTCTCTCATGTTCCCCCTCACTTCTGGGCTGAGGCTGTCTCTACTGCTATTTATCTCATCAATCTTCAACCCTCTTCCTTTCTTCAGGGTCGTAGTCCAGGGGAGTGTCTTTTCTCTAGTCCACCCAGTTATTCCCATCTTCGTGTGTTTGGTTGCTTGTGTTATGTCCTTCTTTTGCCCCGAGAGAGGACTAAACTTTCTGCTCAGTCTGTTCCTTGTGTCTTCCTTGGTTATAGTCCTGAGCACAAAGGCAATCGGTGTTATGATCCTGTTGCACGTCGCCTCCGTATCTCGCGTGATGTCTCATTTGTTGAGGATCGTCCTTTCTTTGTTCCTTCTAAGTCCTCTTCTTCTCACTCCTCTACTACATCGACCGATGTTCAGTTTCTCATTGTGTCCTCACCACATTCTCTATCACCGCCTTCATCTTCTCCTCCATTTGTTTCTCCGTTGACTGCTGAGCCTCCTGTCCAGGTTCCTATTCCCGCCCCTCTTCTTTCTAAGCAGTCACCCCCGGCGCCAATGGCTTCCTCCGATGTATCCCCTACAGATGATCCCCCTGCACGTCGCTATCCTCTTCGCAATCGTCATCCCCCTGACCGCCTTAATCTAGCCTCTCAGCTTCTTGACCTACCTATTCCTCCCTCCAGTGGCCCTCCAGAGCCAGCTTCTTACCGAGAGGCTGTCTGAATACCTGAGTGGCAGGCTGCTATGTCCGCTGAGTTGGAGGCGCTTGAGCGCACTTCTACATGGGATTTGGTTCCCCTTCCTCCTGGTGATGTTCCCATTACCTGCAAGTGGGTCTACAAAGTTAAGGCTCGTCTTGTGGCTCGTGGTTTTCAGCAGGAGCAGGGACGTGATTATGATGAGACTTTTGCTCCCGTGGCTCATATGACTACCGTTCGAGCTCTTATTGCTGTAGCTGCTGTTCGAGGATGGTCTCTCTTTCAGCTTGATATGAAGAATGTTTTTCTTCACGGGGATCTCCAGCAGGAGGTTTATATGCTTCCTCCCCCTGGTTTTTCTTCTCCTTCTGGTTTGGTCTGTCGTCTACGGCGTGCTCTCTATGGTCTCAGACAGGCTCCTCGGGCCTGGTTTAAGCGTTTCAGTACTGCTGTGGTTGCTGCTGGTTTTCAGCCTAGTCCGCATGATCCCGCTTTGTTTGTGCGCTCTTCTTCTCGTGGTCGGACCTTATTGTTGCTTTATGTGGATGATATGATAATCACTGGTGATGACCCTGCTCATGTGGATTTTGTTAAGCATCACCTTCAGCAATATTTTCAGATGACTGATCTTGGTCGATTGAGCTATTTTTTGGGCATTGAGGTCACTTCTACTTCTACTGGTTTTCAGTTATCTCAGCAGCGTTACACATCTGATATCCTAGCACGGGCAGCTCTCTCTGACTCTTGTGTTGTGACCACCCCTATGTAGCTACATCTTCAGTTGTGTGCTGATGAGGGGACTCCCTTATCTGATCCGACACGCTATCGTCACTTGGTTGGGAGCCTGGTCTATCTTACCCTTACTCGACCAAACATTACTTATGCTGTGCATGTCTTGAGTCAATTTGTTAGTGCACCTACTTCTATTCACTATGCCCATCGTTTGAGGCTTTTGCGCTATCTTCGGGCGACTCCATCTCGAGGCCTTCTTTTCTCTCAGCATAGTTATTTGGAGCTTTGTTCCTATTCTGTTACTGGTTTATGTTTGTTCTTGGGCTCTTCTCTCATTGCCTGGAAGTCCAAGAAGAAAACAGGTGTTTCTCGGTCTAGCACCGAAGTGGAGCTTCGCGCCATGGCTGCTACTGCTGAGGAGATTGTTTGGTTGCGTTGGCTTTTGCATGATCTGGGCGTTCTCTCGCATGCTCCTACTCCTCTACATTGTGACAACACCTGTGCCATTCAGATCACTTTGAATCATGTCAAACACTCCCTCTCCAAGCATATTAGTGTTGACGCTTTCTTCTTGCGTGATCAGTACAGCAAAGGCATTCTGGCTCCCCAGTTTGTTCCTTCTGAGCGTCAGCTTGCGGATTTGTTTACTAAATCTCAGACACGGGCACACCATGATTTTCTCTTGTCCAAACTCTCGATGTCTGATCCCCCGTGAGTTTGTGGGGGGGGGCTGTTAGGAAATACAGCTATGTATTTCCTGTATTTCTATATTTGTATAGCTACCTTATTTGTATACATATGTATCTATATATACCTTGTATATTGTCATTATTCATTAAGGAAAAAGACTGGTGATTTTCTCCTAACACCTCCCAGCAAGCATATCAAGAACAAGGTCATGCTCTTTTGCTGCTAGGACTTCCCGTCAAGTTCAAGCTTAAAGAGTTAACAAGACAACACAAAGATGGTAATCACTAACGAAATTGAAACTTTTCTTGTGGGATTTTTGTGTATTATGCTGTTTTGCTGCTAGGAGATGTTAAAGGCTCAAATTTTGGGTTTGCTGAATAATTTCAACCCAGCCAAAAATTGGACAACATTGAAAAACATCACCTGTTCAAATACCTGGACAATTTATCCTTTCATTGTAAGTAGTTTGCATTTGTGGGTTCTAAAAACTCTGAAACAAAACAAGTGTACTATACAAAAGACAGATTCAATGCACAGTAAATAGTCCCACACTTGTTCTTAGTTTCTGATTTTGTTGGCATCATTGGCTTAGAGTGCTTAAAATTGTCACTTTTTTTGCTGCTCTTTCACTGGCTAAGGAATCCAGGTATCTGCAGCAGAAGTTATGTTAGGATGACTAGTGTAAATTCATAAGTAGTTGCATCATATACACCTTTGAGTATTTACCAAAATCATTCATAAGACATTCAACAAGAGAATGTACAAATTCTGCCACAGTAACTGGTTTTGATCATCAAGTGAAGGACAGTAATGTATGTAGATAGTTTGATTGAAACTTATCATAGATCAGGAAACAAACTCAAAGGAAAATATGATGAAAATTACTAAAGGTGATTTACTAACCTCGACATCAAAAGGGCCAATTCGATTGCGTGAAATGAAATTGATTACATATGATGGAAATTCTTCTGGGACATCTTCCTGCAGCAAGTGTATTGTAAATGGCCTATTGCAGAAAATTCAGAAAGCCTGTGTTGATATGGACAGTAAAGGTTGTTTTCCATTAAGAAAGACTAAAAACAGAAATACTACAAGGTCTTTAATGAGCTCCAATAACTTGTTTTGATAGAATTTTTTTCCTCTGAATACTACTTCATAATTTCTTCAAGAACATATCCACAATTAATGAGTTCTTTTTATCTAAAAAGAACAGAATTTAGGGTACATAATTCACAAGCATTTTCAGGAGTTCTGGACAAATGTCAACAGTGCTGCAATTCTCAATTCATAATACTGAAGCACCAATTTTAATTGTTCTAGAGATAATATCGTGTGTTATTATTATTATTATTATTTTGTGTCATTTTGGGTTGACTTTCTTTCGTCGTTTTGTTATAATTAGCTCTAAATTTCTACACATTTTTAGTTTTATCATTCACATGATCATGTACCTTAATTTCTTTGTTGCAATAGATAACGTGAGTTGCCTTAATGTTTTTTTATGCTAATTCTTAGTGTTCAGCCTTGCAATAATGTTTCAAAATAAAGTTGTTTTTCTAATACTAATATTTTAAACTCTATTTGTTCTTTTCCTCTATGCCAGATATAATCCAAGCCATTTATGAAGTAGAGGGTTGTCCAATTTCATCAATTAGGATACCCAAGCATTCGATGAGGTTTCTTTTACATGCTAAATGATGCATTTGAAGAATTAAAGGGCTGGTTCATGGTTTAGCTTGTAAGTTCTTTAAAAAATTCTAACAATGTCTATTTCATGCAGTGACAGTGTCTACAAGTTGATATTCAAGTATGGTGGATACTTCAAGAAAATTAAAGACACTATAAGATTGAGGTATCATATGGGAAAACAAAAATCAATTACTGTAGACGCCGATCTATACAGCAAAATGAATGTAGAAGAAGATCTATCTCAATTCTACAGTTGGAGGTTGAATCAAATACCAATATTTTGGAGTGTGACAAGACAAAACAGTCAGATGTCATTTATTGAAATTAGAAGAGAAGAAGATCTCATTAACATGTTTAATGAGTATAAAAGCTTAAAGAAGTGTGAGATTTATGTAACATTGGTTGATGCAACACCATGTTCTGTACATGAGGTTGGGCAATGGGCCACTAATTTAGAAGTAGTGGATAGGAGAGAAACTCCAACGTTTGCTTCTAATGACAGACCTATTCCAGCTCAAGCAAGTATTTATGCAAATCATGAAAACATCAATATGGTGCATGAAGAGGATTGTGGTCAAGATGATGACTTGGTTGACCATATTGACAGTGAAACTAGTTATTATTCATTGTATAGCAGTGAATCAGATGATGAATCAGGTGCTAAGGAAAACCAAATTCAGATTGATGGTGAAAACCCAAGTATAAAGGTCGGCTCCTTGTTTGTTAATTGTTATCAATTCCGAAGGGCACTAGAACAGTACTCCATTCTTTGGTAGTTTTCCATTAAGCACATCAAAAGTGATCAATCAAGAGTGACGGCAAGGTGTGCAGATTATAAATGCTCTTGGAGGGACCATGCATCGATTGTTCGAGAGCAAGGTGTATTCCAAGTAAGAGCAATTATTATTTACTTATTGTTACTTAATTTTGCAATACACATTAACTAGCAATTAATACACATTAATACCTTGTAGGTAAAGACAATGCAAGATGAACACTCTTGTTGCTCAACAAACAAATGTGGAAATAAAATGGCCACCCAACATTGAATTGCAAGTAAGGTCTGTGATTGGCTTCGAGAGGAAGGTGAATTATCTACCAAGGAGTTAAGAAGAAGGCTAAATGAGAAGTATAAGGTTGATCTACCATATCATCGGGTTTGGAGGGGGAAAGAAGAAGCAGTGTCTACCATACATGGTAATTGGGAGGATTCTTATATGAAGATCACAGATTTCAAGGATGAATTGATGAGAAGGAATCATGGCAGTATAGTAAAAATTGACAAAGAGTCAAAGGAGGGAAAATCACATTTCAAGAGGATGTTCATATGTCTACGACCATGCAGTACAGGGTTTTTTTTTCGGGTGTAGACCTCTCTTGGGACTTGATGGATCTCATCTCAAAGGCAAATACAAAGGAGTAATGGTAGCAGCTAGTGTAATTGATGGATGTAATCGACTCTTTCCAGTTGCTTACGGCATATTAGAGTCAGAAAACATTGAGTCCTGGACATGTTTCTTAAATGGCTTATGAGGCAATAGGTTTACCTAATGGTTTAGTACTTGCATCTGACAGGCAGAAGGGTCTTGAGGAAGCAATTTGCAGGGTTTATCCGTCTGTGGAGAATAGAACATGTGTGAGGCACATGTACAAAAATTTCAAGAAGAAATTCCATGGGGAAAGTCTACAAAGAAGTGTTTGGGCTGCTGCAAGATCGTACACAGTTAGAGGTTACAACACCGCTATAGAAGACATCAAATCAGTTAATATCATAGCTTATAATTGGATAGAAGACTTGGGGAAGAAACCAGAGATATGGAGTAGATCACAGTTTAGTACTGTTTGCAAATGTGATTACATCACAAATAACATATCTGAGTCATTCAATGCATGGGTTGCAGAAGCCAGAGAAAGGCCTGTTTTGGATCTTTTGGACACAGTCAGACAGAAAATAATGGTCACGATGGATAAAAAAAGAAGAATGGCAACAAAATGGAAGGATGATATTGTGCCATCTATGAAGAAATATGTAAGAAACCTATCTAGAGGATTGGCAGCATATGAAGTGCAACGTTGTAGTGATTCAAAGGCTGAGGTCTTTTATAAAGGGCAGAGGTGTGAGGTTCTGTTGACAGATGAAATATGTAGCTGTAGAAAGTGGCAAGTCTTTGGAATACCATGTGTACATGCTATGGCATTTATCTTCAGTATCAAAGGTGCAAAATGGGAAGAATATGTTGACTTATATTTTTCAGTGAAGAAAATTAGGCTTGCCTACAACTTGGAAATTGCTCCCATGCCTGACATTAACAAATGGACTTCTAATAGTCAATTGGATGGTTTACTGCCTCCATTGTCAAGGAGACTAGCTGGAAGACCGAAGAAAAATAGGATAAGGGTTGCAGATGAGATAAGGTTAGGCAGACATAAATGTGCTAGGTATAGTGGATTTGGTCATCAAGCAAGAACTTGTAAAGAGCCATAACATTCAACAAATCCATCAACAAGTAGCTCACGAGGAAGGTCTTGAAAATTATATAAATGTTTTACTTGATTGATTTAAAATGTTTTCAATTTTGTTTGAAGTTTTGTAATCTATGTTAAAGTTTCTCTCTTATTAATTAATTACTTCTTTGTTGAGTTGCTAATCAAGTTTAATTTAAAATTGTAGGGGGAAGAGACAAGCCTAGAAAAACTCCAAGAGATAAAGAGATCCATGTCTAAGTATTATTTGCCAATTGTATCTCTTATGCTCGCTAATTGCATGGTAATAAAAGATACTCATATAATCTATTTTTGTTAATTTTGCAGGTTTGGCTACAAATATTGGTGTCTTGCCCAAGTAATAGACTCCATTTTGATATTTTGTTGTAAACATGTTCATGTGAACATATAGACTTTTAATGGTTAGCAAACATTTTGTGAATATGTTGATGTATTTGTGAACTATCATTTTGTGAATATGTTGTTGTATTTGTAAACAATTTATAGACATGTGGACATGGTAATGTATTTGACAACATTTTATGATTATATGTTTGTTACAACTATAATGTGAATTTTGATTTAGTTGGATGGTTAATGGTGATGTCTTGATTTGATGATACTAGATATATGTGTTATGTATAGTAAATCATTATTGTGAATGTATACATGTAGATCAATGTATTTAATGTTGTATTTCTCATTTAGGTTTTTATCAAAAGTATTTAGATGTATAAATATGATGGTATAATTGCACATAAAAAATATTTTTTTAACTATTTTAAATTTCATATTTTTAAAGGGGGTATTCATAAATGATCATTTTATAATAAAAAAACTTTCCAAGGGTATATATGCAAAGGGTATAATGGTTATTTTATATATATTAACAGATGATTTTTCAACTAATTGGAACCCCAGAGGTATATACATAATTATATGGGTTATTCAAGGGTATGTATATAATTATTTTTTATTCAGGGGTAAATATGCAATTTCAAAATTATTCAGGGGTACACATGCAAAAAATCCTAAATTATATACACAATTACCCCTCTATAAATGTACACTCCTTTATGAGTCTATAATATGAGTTTTTGTAAGCTACATGTGCATAATTGTAAATATAAACTCTCTATAGGGATGTATATGCAAATATGCGTTTAAGAAAAATATATGAGCCTATGACAAATGCTGTTTCTTTATCAGGATGTGATACCAACTCAATAGGTGGCAATCACATATTCATGGTAGCTAGTATGTAAATTTTTCGCATTACACCCTTCAAATTTAATAAAATATAAAAAATGTTACCTTTCTAAAACAAATTCAAATATAAGGTAAATTCAATTTTATATACTTATCCAAATGTTTGGATGAAAATAAAAGCTATTTGAGATTGTTTTTTTCAAATATAAAGTTTGAGGAAAATTTTATATTTATTTAACATAAGTAAGTTTGACTTAATTAATATTAATAAAAATTGACTATGTAAACTTAAAATTTTATTTCTATACTAATAGCAAATATTTATTATTAAACAATATTTATTTCAAAATATTATGAATTTTGACATAATTGTGTTTATTAAATAAAGGCATTTTATTAAAAAGACAATTGGTGATAAAAGATTTTTAGTTTTCCAGACACACTAACTATCTTGTTATTTAAACAAAAATTACACACATTATTATTAACATGATTTTAAAATCATATTTGCAGCAATGGTAGTATAAGAATATGAGTATGTAATCTATGATTATCTCATTTAGTTGTGGGGGAATGTTACATTTCCAAAATTTGATAATTTTAGTAATATTAATGGTTTCCAACTTAATAATAAGTGATAATCTAACATTTCTGGTGTAGTTGAAATTTTTTTTTCCAATTATATCCTTATTATCTTCCATTTTGGACTAAAATAACCTTCAATTTTTTTAAAATTTCAAATACAATACGTTGTTAAAAATTTTAAAACAAGACATTTTTTGTATGTTTTAATTACTTATATTTCAAAATATAATATACTACTATCTATAACTGTAATGGTAATTAAAATGATTTTAATAAAAAAGTGGCTAGCTAAGATGTAAGAAACAAGTCATTGAATGTATATTTGCTCCAAAATGTTATTTGTTTGACAACTATTAGCTGAGGGTGTTCTAATAAAATGGCATTTGATAATATAAGAGCTAACAAAATATTATAATGTTACATCCCAACTATATTGTTATCCTGTCAACTAAATAAAAATTACACATATTCTCATCAATATGACTTAAAAATTATATTTATAATACTCTTATATTGGATTAAATGTTTGGTAGGTCACTGAAGTTTGGACTTATTTCATTAAGGTCACCAAGTTTTAATTTGCATAAACAAGGTTACTAACATTCAATTTTGTTTCTTCGGCAGGTCACCCGCGAGTGACCATATTCATTCAGCTGACGTAGCGACCGGAAACAACATAGTCAGCCTCACTGTGCCACGTAACCAGCTGACGTGGTGACCGGAAAAAAAGATTATATTTTTGATAGGTTACTGAGGTTTGGATTTGTTTCATTAAGGTTACCAAGTTTCAATTTGTATCAAAACGGTTACTACAATTTGATTTTGTTTCTCCAGCAGGTGACCCGCAAGTAATCACATCCATCCTACTGACGTATCGACCGAAAAAAACACAATCAGCCTGATGTGGCTATGTCACCAGGATGCCACATTAGCATTTGTTCACGTAATATAATTTTTTGCCACATAGTGACGTGGACAAATGCTGATATGGCACCTGGTGACGTGAACAAATGTTGATGTGGCTATGTCACCAGGATGCCACATCAGCATTTGTCCACGTAATATAATTTTTTGCCACATAGTGACGTGGACAAATGTTGATATGGCACCTGGTGACGTGAACAAATGCTGATGTGGCATCCTGGTGACGTGACCTCATCAGGGTGACTGTGTTTTTTTCGGTCGACATGTCAGCAGGATGGATGTGGTTACTTGTGGGTCACCTGCCGGAGAAACAAAATCAAATTGTAGTAACCGTTTTGATACAAATTGAAACTTGGTAACCTTAATGAAACAAGTCGAAACCTCAGTAACCTACCAAAAATTTAATTCTTTTTTATGGTCGCCACGTCAGCTGGTTACGTGGCACAGTGAGACTGACTGTGTTTTTTTCGGTCGCCACGTCAGCTGAATGAATATGATCACTCGCGGGTGACCTGCCGGAGAAACAAAATCGAATGTTAGTAACCTTTTTGATGCAAATTAAAACTTGGTGACCTTAATAAAATAAGTTCAAACTTTAGTGACCTACTAAAAATTTAATCCCTCTTATATTCGACAGTAAAATAATATTCCATGAACAGGACCGTCTATTTGGATTAACTTCATGAATATGTTTTAAAATGGTAATATGATCCGCTGCTCATTGTCCAAAAAATAATGATACTCTTGAATAAATGGTATTTTTATTCTATGTGCTTTATTTGACATATGTATGCGAATGCCAATATAATGTGCTACTCATTTGGAAAGTAAAAAAGAAAAAGATGTGTTGTTCATTTGGAAAAGTAAAAAAAAGCCGCAAATGGTTATTTGGGAAAATTGAATTATTTGCAAAAAAAAAACTTATAGAAAATGTTTAAAAAAAGTTGAAAACAGATTCATTTGCAAAATAAATGGAAAAATAAAAAGAAAATGTTTGAGAATTTATTTGTAACGTTAGGGCAAGGAAATCTAACAAGAAGATATTCAAGTGTTTATACCAAAAATTTGTGAAAAATGTGAAAAGATAAAAATTTTGGATTTATTTGTAAACAAAGTAAGAAAAATGCAAAAGAGTAGAAAAATTGGGTTTATCACAAAATAAGTGAAAAAAGGAGAAAAGTTTGGAGTTAATTTGCACGCATTATGAAGTCTTTGTGAAATTGAAAGAAGTTACGGTTTAGATTCCAAAAATGGTAGTATAGGGGTTGAAATGTGAAAAAGAGAAAAAATAATTTTAATAAAGATAAAGGGTATTTTTATAAATTTGTATAATTTTTTTCCCATAGATTGCTAATTTCCTTATAAAGATCTTCTCATTGTAGTGGTTGACTACTCTTCTCCCCTAAAAGCTACCACTTATTATGAAGTATAAGGGCTTCCTTACTATTTTATGAGACTTATACCGGTTAATGAAAATGTCTTCAAAATCACAGCTTATTGGAAATTTAAATATAGTTGTGGATTGCTCTGCTCTTCTTGTGAAGGATCCTTATTATCTCTTGAGACTCACATGGGTTGATGGATATCTTTTGAAACCATTATAAGTCCAATGCAATGGTAGACTGACTATAGCCTACTATGAGTCAAATGAAATGGTAAATTACTCTTTTTATGAATGCGAAGTCTTTTGTTTAATAATACAAAATGAGTATGAGAGAGGTTACCGTTAACTAGTAAGAAGAAGAAAACTCTACACGCAATGGTAAAGAAGAATTTACTCATTTGATCAAGATTAAAGACTTTTTCAAGTAATGAAGGACATAAATCCTCTTATCTAATAAAGGAATGTGAGTTTTTTTTTCAATGTTGAAGAGCAGACAAAATGCTAATATGATGGAGAAAAGAAGGCTTTTCTTATGCAATGAGGCGAGTGGCTTCTTGAGTAATAATTAAAAAGCAAATCTATGCAATTCTAGGGGTCTCTCATTAGGTAATGGATGCAAAGTTTTATGTTGAATAAAAAATTCAAATAAGTGAAAGATGTCAAGTAAGTGATTTGATGATGTAAAAGGATACGCCTTGGCTATTTCAAATGAATAGACATAGATAACTCTCAAGTTCCAAGAGGTATAGAAAAAAACTGAAGAGTTCCATAAATCAAAGATCTAAAGGCTCCACAAAAATGGAAAGTTTGACTTTTTAAACATTGAAGTTAAAGGATATGAAATTCATGACTACCAATGTAGAGAGATCATGATTTGAAATCCAAAAAAATAATCCAAATTCAAACAAGTTAAAGTAGATAAGTTAGTGATCTAATGATGAAAGAAGATCATGACCTTGGCCAAATAGTTTGACAAGTCAAAGACCTGAAAAATTCATAGACATGAAAAGTCAAAGTCATCAAATGTTAAAGTCAAAAGAAATCAAGTTTGCAACTTAAAAACATAAGGAGATTGCAACTTGAGATCTGACTAATATTTTAGGATGCAAGCCTAAAGTTGGAAAGAAGGTCAATGTCAACATGTCAAATAAAATCTATACAAGCATACTGCTCGATAGGAGAATAGGGAGAAACTAGAGTATTATAAATTTTTCTTATAAAATTGAACAGCTCAAATCTCTTAAAAAAAATATAAAAAAAAAGAGTTCGTAGTCTTGATACATTAATTAAGTCAAGTGTATTCATTTAACTTGTGGAACTAATAAATTATTTTTATTCTATCAATTTACCTTTGATTCATACTTATTCTTAGAGGAGGTTTCCACAACTGAGGTTGAAGTAATTAACGCTAAGGGACTTGCATCCTAATGAAAAACATGAACTCAAAATCACTTGAAAACTTAAATGATTAAAACTTCATTTGTGATATATTATTTTTGGCCTATTAAACTTAAAAAATCGACTGAGATTAAAAGACTCTTAATAACTTTTAAGATATATTATGAGGATCAAAAGTACACTTTACAAAAAGCAAATCACTCTAGGGTTTAGAAGATAATAATTATTTAAAGAAAATAAAATAATATTTTTACAAAAAAATTAGACTAATCACACATCCCAATATAAAAAAGGCACACTTATGCATTCATAAAAAAGTTTAACATGGTATAAGAGGGACAACAACTTTACGTCATAGAAAGAACATGAACTGAAAAAAGGTATCATAGTGGCGTCCAACTACTAAGACACATGTGGTGTACAAGTTCATGCAAGCAGGACCTCTAAGACACGAGTACAACATACTTGGTGTACAAGTCTAGAAAAGTTCATCTAAAGATAAAAAAACAATCTAGTTAAACTTGAAGGTGGGTGTTGGATATAAAAATAGTCCCACATCGGTTAGGGATAAGCAAAGGCAAGGGCATAAAAATATAGACATGGGATTGAGCCAATGAACCTTGAGACCATTAGGAAGCTCAAAAATTGAAAAGACTAATCACACTTTCCAATGTAAAATAGGCTGACTCATGTCTAACACGTATCTTTAAGTTTTTAAGAAGTAAAAGAGATAAACGTTTCAAATAAATGAAAGTCATATTGAAGGAAAAGAAAGTGAAAACCCGCCCAACATTAGAAAGAAGACCAAATTTTAAAGTTGTGTAACTTTATAAAAATTGAAGATATTTTTTAAATGGATAAGAATGGATTAATAACCTTAAAAGAAATTACAAAGATGCCATCATGGAAGAGAATTATTTATTCACTCTTCGATTTTGAGGGGAATTACAAAAATGACATAAGTATGGGTGTAAATTACTCACATATCTATCTTGACAAAAATTACAAAATACACCATTACACAGTCTAAAACACATATATACCTATTAGTTTATCCAGAAAAAGGCAAGTAAATTCTAAAACAAATCAATGAGAGACTCATGACACTAGATTAGGAGTGAAATCTAAAAACCTAAGTCTTTTGAGAAGCATATTAACTTCTCACTCAATTGCCGAATGAAAGGGACAAGGGGGAGCGTCACGCACAATGCGACAAGGACCGAACATGCCCGCCTTGATCAAAATTTAGAAATTAGCTCCCATACTTGGAAAAATTTTAAACGTTATAAAATAAACTATCATGTAAACTTGTATAAGAGTAGAAGTGTCTGGGTCTTTCTATGGTTTTCTCCATGAACCTAGAAGAGAGTGAAAAATTCTAGAACATGGGAGAAGACTTTACATATTTTGTAAAACAAAAGTGTAAAAAAAATATGGAGTATTCTAGAGGGCTATTGATAGCCTTTGGATAGGCTTCATCTACACTATCCATGGGGGAGGTGGAGGACTATAAATACTCTTTATGTGCAACATTGAGGAACATTCAAGAGTGATGAATTGTAAGAGGTTAAGAGTGTGTAAAAAGAACTCCACTTAATAAAAAGCTTTCCTCAAGTTCTCCAAGTTTCTATATTTGTATTTTGTACCAAAGCAAGGAGAGAATACTGACTTGAATTAGGAGGATTGATCAAGTGGCATACGTGACGTCGGTAGAAAGTCTGAGTGTTTGACAAGGCATCCGCTGTTAGTTTAAGCCCTAGCCCTAATACATTGTATGAACTCTTATTATTTGGATAATAATCATAAGGCACCATTTTATCTATTATTATTATTTATGTGCATAGTTAATAAGATAAAACATCCTTGAATATTGGTTCTGCTCGAGTTATCAAATGCGTGATTTGGATAGTAAAACCTTAAAGCATAAACTAGAACAATATTCTAAATGTCCATAGTCGATTATTTCCATCCGAATGAAAATAAATTAAAACTAGTATGTCTTTCTTGAGATGGCCTTGTTTACGGGTCATAGGATTTGAGATATCAATCAAAGGACATAGATATATGTTAGGGAACATTGTACCTAGAAAGATCAGCTCTTGAGAACACTACATGGTTGTAAAGTCATAAGTGTTTTTCTCAAGGAATTATTGTACTCGAATCCTTCAACTTAAACTCACTATGGATCTCGGATGAATCCTTACATGCTTTGACTTAAGCCTAATGTTATTCATAACTGAGTGGAAAGTACGGGTATGTTTGGGCAGGTCGCAGTTTATGCTGAGAGACATGAGTGAAGTGAAGGGATTGCCCCTCTCTATAGAGAGAGTGAATATCACCAGCCACTTGATTAGTGAAACTGAATAGTGCGTGACCACATCCAAGGGAAATGATAAGTGTTATCATTTACTTGACTCAGTCAGTTCACTAAGAGATCAAGAAATTAATTAGCATTAAAATAAGGATGACTCACTCCATGCCTTATATATGCTAATTAAGAAATTCAGTGGCAAAGAATTGTATGAGGTTGCGATAGGTTCTGTTAATTCTTGAAATTGACATTCATTTAATATTGGGTAATTGTATCATCTTGCTAGAGAATAATTATGATTTGTGAGCATTAAAATTGTTTAAGCTCATTGCTAATGTTAAATGGACCTACAGGATCGCACACTAAGAATGTTGGGATCAAAGTTCAGTATATGTTACTTATTGGACCACCTGTTTAGGGTTTTGGTAAAAAAACCTAAATTAGGTGGAATGAATAGTTTATTTGGGTTGGGTCTTATTAAGTGTTGATCCAATCTAATCGATTTGGTTAATTAAAATGGTTTAATTAATCAAGTAAAAAAGAGAGTCCTAATTTGATTAGGAGTAAAGGGTTTTTTTTCGTAAATTAGGGTTTTGGGCTACAAATATAAATAGATGGTCTAACTTTAATAAAAACAGAGAGAAAAAATAGAGTGATTGAGATATTGTCTCTTAAGAAACCCTAGTCGCCACCCACTCTTTTCCCTTGGCCGCCGCAGTTGGTTCCCACCCTCGGAACCTGCCATCGCAGCAGCGCCTACAACCCTTGTTTGAATTTTGGGTACTTGCTATTCAAACCAAGAAACAAATGTTGTTTTCTTGAGGTACTAGCATACCTGCTTGATTCTCAGAGGCGTTTATGTGTATGTGATTGTAGAGGGGAGTCGCGATTCGCAGTCCCTTTTGATTTCGGAGAAACAAGGGTACGTTTAGAATTGTCATCAAAAGAAAGGTATAACTTTTAATTATCTATTTGTTTAGAATTTAATCCTAGTTCTCGCATACGATAGGGTTTTATCATTTTTACTTGCCGTTAAAAAAAAATGTATTATCCGCTGTGTATTGGCATGTATTTTTCGCATAATAATTCTCTTTTACCAATGAAAGGTTCCAACACCCCCTTGCCCCATCTTGTATTGTATATATAATCTACATATATAATATAACATTAAATATATACTTGTTGAAATTTGAATATTCATGATTAGAAAAGGGAGAGAGAGAAATAATGAAAGCGATAGATATGGTGGGCATGGAGGGGTTCATCTTGCCTGGTTCTATAACCAGGGAATTCTCTGCTTTTCCAATCAAATCTTGACACATGTTCCCATCAAAAAGCTGCCACATGTCCAAAGAAATATTTTGAAAAGATTATTTTTTTTTCTTTGTTTTAGTTGACGGCAATGGACAAACAACCAAATGGAAATCAGAATTGGGCATTTTCATATAATCCTCCTGCATCCCCATCTCCATATAATCCATCCATTCAAAATCAAACATCTCCTTGCTCGCCGCCACTGCCTCCACAACCCGTTCGCCTTCGTCGCTCGGAGAAGCCGTGTCCCCCTTTAAGCCCAAGCCCTTCCCAGGTCTAAACGCTTCTGCAGCCATCGTCCCGCTGCGCGGATCACCTTCAGAGAAGAAGAGTCCGGGATGGGGAGCCGCTACGACGAATCAGCGAAGTTCAAGCTAGTAGATCGGCCACGCAGCGCAATCGCGGTAACATCGTGAGCTCTAGCCGCCATCTCCTCCGTCGCGTAGGTACCAAGCCAGATCCTCGATTTCTTCTTCGGTTCCCGCACCTCACACACCCACCGTCCCTCACCTCTCCCTCTGCAGCGCACGACTTTGTAGATCGGATGACGAGTTTTCTGAAACTATTGATGGTGGGAAGCTTTGTTTGAATTGTTTGTATGGAGTTGCTATTGTGCTGAGTGTGTAGCAAGACGTTTGTTGAAAAAAGTAATGGTGCATTATTGTCAATACTTGTAGATGTATGGATCACACACAAATATATGGGTCACTCATAGGTGTTGCTATTGTGCAATGTGCAGTCAAGGTGTTTGTTGAATTGATGTATGAATTTTTGGTACTATGCTAGATGTATCCATTGGCAATTTCTCTTCCTATATATCAAAACATAGTAAATGAAAGTATGACTACCATGGGGTTAGCTTCTTCAAATTAACAAAACACAATGGCACAACATACTGGGAATTCAAGCTTTGTAGATATATTAAATCAGTAAATGAAACACAATTAACCAAATTTATTTCATTGGAGGTAACCGCATGTTTAATTTCTTAATGATCTACAGATATAACTGCAGATGTGAACAAGTATTTGAAAACAAAGGAAAATTTTATTTTTGTTGGATGTTTTATCCATTGGCATGCATTTCATGTAAGATACAACCTATTTCTGATTATCAAAAACTAAGACCATCATTCAGGAAACACATTTGGCCACTTTTTGTGGTCTCTAAAAAAATTAAAAGTGAGATTAATTAGAAGCACAAGCCATAACATACTTTTCCTTTATTCAATATGAAAAGAACTTTAAAATAGGAGGAATATTATGAGAAAGTTTAACATCAATAAAAAAGAAGTTTATTAATGCAATAAGAGAAGCCTTATCAAAATTTCAATAGCCCCTTGTTCAATAACTCAGCAGCATGCCACAATGAGACAAACAATGCAACACCATGCAAAATTTTAGTTCTACTAGATACTAAATAACCCAAAGAAAAAATTTAACTCCGATATATAAAATCTTACCGAATTGAATGCTGCAAGTACATATCATCCTTGAAAAAATCCAGAGTAAATTTTTTTGCTTATGTTGGGAAGCTTTAAAATACTTCGATTTACAAGTTGACAAATATGAAATTAAACCAGGGCATTTGTGTGGGAATGGGACCTTTCCAGTGGATACCATTCAAATCTTTCTTAAATTAATTTCCTTCTTTGGGAAGGAAAGGTAAAATGTCTTTCTTGTATTACTATTAAAATTTCCAGCACAAAGGCTCAGGTTAAAAACTTCCTTTCTTCCTAGTATAAAGTAAAAAATGCCAGTAGTTAGGAGTAACAAACAACATGTTTAAATATAGACCATAGAGTATGAACCAACCAATGACATACCACAACAGTTACCCCATTCAAAGCATACATTCGATAAATCTGAAAATAATCATAATTTAACAATCTTCTATCATTCGATAAATCTAAAAACAAGCAACTTTAAAACTCATCCCATGCATTGCACACACCAAATTCAATCATGGTTTTGCACATAGCACAAACAAAGTGCAAGGCATTCATTGCATGCCAAAACCCAAATGATTTCTCCAAAAATATTCTAAATCATCAAATGTCATTGGATCTATTCTGCATTGCACACACCAATTAGTTGTTGCATCATATCTAAGGTATTCATCTCCTAGAACTAGTTTTCATACATGATTGTTTAGTCTAATTGCTGCGTCATACCTACATAAAATCAACAAATGTCATTAACGACAGATAGGTGACTGAAAAATCAACAAATTAGGTCATTATAACCACCTGTATAGGGTTGTTAACTGCTTAATTAAAATCAATCAATGCATCACCTGCAAGCCAACAAAAAAAATAATTTTACAAAGATTATTTTCATTTCTTTTAAAATTGTTGATATTACAATTCAAGAAAAAAGTAACACTCACAGGTGTTGCTTTTTTTTTTTTTTTCTTTTTTGGGTGCTCTAGTGGCCCTTTTATTCTTTTAGTGCTACGACCTCCACAAGTTGCCTCATACTTTATTGTCAATCCTTTAGCACCATGATAATCATAAGACGAATTTTGATTCAATATATCAATTGTTGATAGATAATCTTCTTTCTTTGAATGAGGCATCTTCACAATGTTCTTCACCTTCACATCAAGAGCAAAGTAATGGCGCACAACCTCTTTATAGGCTTCTTCATATTTAGATGCTTCTGAAATTAATTTCTGGTAATGATGGCACATATCCATGTATCTCTTGGTTTTTGCCATCCTAGGGTCTTTTTCTGTTGTGTTGGATACAAAAATTCAAGTATCCATATCTCGTGCTTTCCTAGTCCACCTTTTCATTATGTACTTATCAAGAAGCATAAATTTTTGATTTACATCTAAGACACGCAACATGTGCATACAAGGAATCCCAGAAAATTCAAATTTCTTACAACTACACTCAATTGTCTCAATTGAGCAATCAAATGTCACCAAGCTAGAATAACGAGGAGCATCAACATGAACAGACTTGTAGGTCCCCAAATTATTTGCTTCACTTAATAATTCAACCATCACATAAAGAATCTTACTGTGTTCATCCTTCAACTTCTGAAAAATACTTGGATTATACAATTGCACCATTTGTCTCAAGATTGGGCACAACTCCTTCGATGATATTGACTGATCCATCATCTTGTAATCTTCTTGTAGCTCTCATACCGCGTATCTTCAAGAACTCTCTCAAATTGTTCAAAAAATCTTGCTACTCCAAGATTTGATGTCAAATAATTCCTTAATACACTATTGAAGCTCTCACTTCTTTGGGTGCTCATCATATTTGCACAAAAAATATGCCGACCATATACCATTGCCCACTTTTTTCTTTCTTCAAATAATTTCAAAAGCCATGGGTTCTCTCTTAAATTATACTTTTCAAGTAGATTTTCCCATGCTTCAAGAAAAGGTGCTTCATCTTCATAGTCATATAGAACTTGTTGAAATGCAATAGCAAACGAGTGCATACTAGAAAATATAAGTGCCAAATGTTTGGCTGCATTTTGATATATGTGCCAAATGCATGGCGATGTTGAGTAGTTGGCAAGGCTATCATTATTGCTTTCGCCATTGCAGCACTTTGATAAGTTAGAATAGTAGTCGGATGTTTCCCATTCATCACCCCTATAAATGTTTGAAATAACCAAACAAATGACTCTACATTCCATTGATATAGAAGAGCTGCACCAAACACTATTGTTTGACCATGATTATTGATCCCCAACAATGGAGCAAAAGGTCTATCATAATTGTTTGTTCGAAAAGTAGTATCAAATGTAACTACATCACCAAAAACTTTATAATCAGATCTTCCTTTCCCATCAACCCAAAAAATGTTTGTAATCATTCCCTCATCATCTAATTGCATATCATATGCAAAAAGTGGGTCTTTAACTAGCATCTTGTTGAAATATTGCATAATTACTTTGTGAAGTCCCTTCTCAACTTGCTTCTCCATCTTTCTTGCCAAATGATTTTCAATGTCTTTCTTCATAAAACCAACATTCGACCGACCTCCAGCCATCTTATGCGGCAATTTGTATATTTCTATTGGTGTAAATCCTGCCTCATAAGCCAATTCTACCTGTGTTGCTTTAGCTGCACTAATTTTTCGATGCGATCGTAACATATGTGTAAACTCTTTCTATGCAAGTTCATGATTATGTTGCCCTTCAAAACTTGATACGATAAACATCTCACTATCTTCACATGAAATTATCATATGAGCTAAACAACTTGTTCTTGTCTCCGCCCGATGAATTTTCAAATTCTCATACCTCTTATTTTGAACACGGTTCCCTTCTTCGAACAACAAAATTTCCTACAATTCACCACACCATCTTTGTTTCTCTTAACCCACCCTTTCCTTATGCTAAATCGAACATTCAATGCATACGCATTGTAAAAAGCGTATGCTTCTTCCTCAGTGCCAACGGTTCTACCCAACTTAGGGATATCATCACCACAAATGTCATCATTTTGTTGTGAAAAAATAAAACCAGTTATTCATTATTTTGTAATTATTAATATCATGCATTCAAATAACAATAACTATTAAATTATAAACTAACATTCTCATTGTCATAACTATATTGTTTCACATTTTCCTCTCCATCATCAAGTTGTATCATATTTTCTTCTGAATGACATTCCCTGCTTTAACACAAATGACCAGAGCATAAATAACTTAGCTAAGTTCAATAATTTGCTTATATAATTACTAACAAAAATAATAATTTGTTGGAGTATTTACCAATCAAAGCTTCCCAAAAGAGACCTTTTCACTTTTAAGTTACCCTCCGCCGAGCTTCCCATTGTATAGTTATTTTCTGCCAAGCTTTGTTGTGTCGAGTTTGTTGCTACCGAGCTTCCAACCATATCAAACGGACTAGTGGAAAGCAAAATATTTGTAAAACTTGACCCATTTGGCTCGATTTGACTTAGTTTATGCATTAGATCCTCTCTCATATCTAAACATAAAAAAGATGTACAAAATCATCAAATGGCTCTATTAAGAATTACTATTACCAAGAAACAAACCAAAGGAGATAATTTAGATATCTCATTAGATCTTTATACAATCAAAACAAAAATGGCATAAAGTAAAAAATCATAGTAAAATTAATTTAAATTTTACTTAGTAAACTTCACAGCATAAATGAAAAACAAATCAAGAACACTTGTCAAAACTAATTCAATAAAGGAAAATTAGAGCAACATGACACAAGCATACATAATTAATGTCTTATCTATTAAATTTGAGCAAAGATAACATGAATGAAATATAAAAGATCTCCCACACTTTGCAATAAAAAATCACACAAAGAATGGAGAATGATAGAAAAAAAAAACAAAATGCTTAGATAGTCAAGATTAGACATAACCAATAAAACCACTTCCTAAATAAACACAAGAGACCATATGAAAATCATCTCAAAAACATGAAAAGAAGAGGAAAATAAAAAGACATTTCATAATATGTAGCAATTTAAATAGAATAACAAACCTGATTTCTTAAACATCTAATGGAAATCCCAAGCTCTCAATCAAGGTACAAGCTCAACAATCATATAAATGAGCTTCGATTGTCGTTACTCGGCAAAAACAGCCACACCTCGGCAAAAAAATGATAAAACCCAAAATAACCTACACAAATCTTAGGTTCTTCAAATATTCTCTCTAAACCAAACCTTTTACATTTGAAAAGTGGGGGAAAAAGTCAAAAAAAAAAAAAAAAAAATCGGAGTGAAAATGGCCAAATTTAAAAATTTTTCCCACTCCCACCTTTTTGAAAATGCCTAATTCTGATTTCCGTTTAGTTGTTTGTCCATTGCCATCAACCAAAACAAAAAAATAATAATAATTTTTTCAAAATATTTCTGTGGACATGTTACAGTTTTTTGATGGGAACATGTATCAAGATTTGATTGGAAAAACAGAGAATTCCTTAGTTATAGAACCAGGCAAGATGAACTCGGCATGGAGAGAACCGCTGGCACTATTGGATGTGGATCTGACTGCGTCATATATCTTTACGTTTTATTTTTATTAATGTTCTTTGATGTGCCGACTGATATATAGACACGTATTATATTATATATAATATGATATATAATATAAATTTATTTGGATGATTTTTTAATTAATTTTTAAGTTGTAAAAGAGCAACTTCATATATGTATTCACAATGTAGAAGAAGTTTTGGTTTTGTTGGATATCTTATTTTTGCAAATCTTACTATGAACCTAGCTGAAATAAGATTGTATTTGGTTAAGTGGTTCAACTCCTACCTTGTAATGGTATTCATTTGTGGTGTGCGTATATATTTATTTATTTAGTTATTATATTTTTTAAAATATTAATTATTATAATTCCAAATTTTAATCAATATAAAATATTTAATATTTATAATTTTTAAAAATGAAGTTTAGCTTTGGTTCTAGTTCCCCGCTGTCCTCACTCATAAAAAATTATTGCTTAAAAGGTCCTTGTAATAAAATAAATGTTTGGAAAATCTAAGGATATTGTAACTAACTTCAACAAAACAAGCATTAACCACATCATGCATGTGCCACCTATATTTCAACTACACTTAATTTATTTTTAATGATTGTGTTTAATTATTTTTGTTTCGGTTAATATGATAAAATAGCCCCATAATTTTGTATAAATACCATAAATGTGATGATGGCATCATCTCAATTTCATAAATTCTAATAGATGGAATTTTCTTTTTATAAAGATGACCAAAATAATTGGATTTTCTTTATTTAAAAAATAGGATCCAAATTCAAAGATTTCTTTTTAAAAAGTAAGAATATTTAGATATTTTTAATGTTGAAAAGCCAAAAACAATGCCCCTTTCATTGAGACTGAGGATTTGATATCCTCCACACAAAATGTCACCTTGATATTGCTCATAAAATCAAATGAAAAAACAAAAACCTCTAAACTCCACTAACTAAAATAGAGAACACATGTAAAAATCTTTTACCATTTCCCCAATCCATGCACACCCCCCATGATTAGCTGCATAAATGAGAATCTCAAGTATAGAGAAATTTCATTCAAATATATGTGTAATTTGAGGGTTTTATATGGACAGTTTTTAATAAAAAATAAAATGAAAATAAAAATTTCTCCACCACGGTCCATGACCATGATACAGTCACGTATTTCTGAAGCAAACCTGCTTAAATAATATCTAATTAATAAGCTAACGGGTTCGGTTCTTTTTTTCTTATCGGGTTGGATCTTCATTCGTACGCCCGAATCCGCTCGGAATCCAAGCGCCAAACTAAAAATCCGATTAGACTCGAACCTTCACGTCCTTCCTATAAATATATCCCACCCCTCTGGCTGCTTCTCTCTTCGAAGATCGAGGCCGCTCTGTTCCTTTTTCCGCAAACCCTAGCCAGGGTTTATCTCCGGCCATCGCCGCAGTTCTCAGGGTTTCAAAGCCTCCAGGGTTTGTTTCTGGAAGTCGTCGTGGTATCTTGGTACGGATCTCTAGTTTGTCATGGACTCCGGTGCGGCAGCTCGTAAACGGGGGAGGCTGGACGGTGCCCTCAACGGAAACGGCGGTGCGAAGCGCCCGAAAGGTACCGGATTCCTGGGTTTGCTGTGTTTGCTGATGTTCTTGCTTTGTTTCAATGTTTATTTGGTTACTGTGGTGGATCTTTAGGTTTAAGCGATATGCGACGAGATCTTCTAGTGTTTGGATTTTTTTTTTTGTAGTTTTGCATTCGTTTTGTTTGAACTTGTGAGCTGATGTTGGTGTTAATATTGTGACCTGGTGTTAATGTTAATATTTGAGAGTCTGGTGGCTGGATCTGGTTATCTAGCAGCACTATTCAATTGATTCTGAACAAACTGATGGTTTTAGTGTTTGATTCTGCACATATTGATAGTTTTATAGCTGTTTGTGTGGGCTAGTGGAGTACTGCTGTTTGCTGTGTTTGTTTTGTTATTCATTACTTTTGTTGCGTTTCAAGATGTTTTAAACAAGGTTAAAAAAATGCTTATGCAAATATTAATTATCTTTATTGTTGGAGATTTTTTGCTTGGATGTATAAAATGCTTGTAAATATGAATTATTTGTATTGTAAGCAATTCTTGTGCAGATGTATGAATTATTTTTTTCTGTGAGTACATTGTTTGTTTGTGGTCGTGAACTGTGTGATACTGTCTGTGTAAGAGAAGGATTGTGGAAGTCTGAAATTGATAGATCGACGTGAAGTGCATCAAATAGAAGTCTCTACTTGAATTTATACTAATAGGCTCAAATGAATTAATTATTCATCATTTAGGTTGTCTTTTGAAATAATTGAACTTTATCTTTGTTGTTTTTGTGAGTAATATCCCTCTCACCCTTCTTTTCTCCTCTATTTCTCTGTTTGTGGAGTGAACTTGAACTGCTTATTTTTTTAAATGAACATGACAGGATTTTGAGATAAATTTGGACAACAAATTTGAAAATTTCTTAAATTTAGTCACCAAAGTTTTTCATAGTTCAGTATTATTCTCATGAATGCCATATTAAGTGTTTAGGTTTGAAAAAATATAAATACATGCTATTATAGCATCTGCAAAAGTTTGTTATCTGAATGATGATAAAATGTTTTAACTTGAATTATCATTTTTCATGAAGTATGGAGCTTAATGAAATAGCCAAATCTTAACTGAAAAAACATAATTAATGTCATGTAACAGAAACGGAGTCTGGTTTAGGAAGCAAATCGAAGCCATGCACGAAGTTTTTCAGGTTCTAATCTTCACTTACGTAACACAAATATTATAAATGCCCATTTTACTCCATTTTTATACACTTAATCGGTATTTTATTTATAATTTGAGGTAAATATTAATTCTTTGAAGACTAATGAATTGGATATTTAAGCTGTGATACAGGTTCATGTGCTCTAATCAAGTTAACCAGTATATTTGAATGGTTTAATTTGGCGACACACTGGAGTACACATGAATTATATGCCAAATCTTTCTTCAATTTGATCATACTCGTAACATAATATTATTCAATCATTAGTATATCATTCGCTTATGATGGTAATCATCATGTCCAAATTGTGGGTAAACTTTCTTTGTTGTCATTTTATTCTGAATCTGAAGCTAGCATGAATGCTAGTAATTTGGTTTTTCAGTCTTATGCATATTCTTACAACCTACCATTGTAATAGAAAGGAGTTAATATTGATGTTATGAGATAATTGATTTTAACTTGGTTTCTACAAGTTACAACCCACTATAGAGTTGTAACGTAGGGAATATTAATTTGAATGGTTAGCTGAACTCTAATTTGTTAAAAGATTCTACTTTCATTCTGAGCTTTGAGAATTTAAAAACCTAATGTAGAAGATTTATTAGAATGTTTGTTTGTGGTGTATTTTAATCTGTTTCAGTCATCATGGTGGAGAAGGTTCTTTTCCGCTACCCTATGATTTGGAAATACTTCTACTTGACAGGACGTGTTTGTCATTAGGCTCTATTATTTATCAGAATATAGTATACTGTTTGGGTTGTGCTTCTAAGTTTTAATGCCATCCTTTGCACACGCCTTGTTTTGAATGGCGAATTTTGGCATAATTTCCATAAACTGGCAACAAGTATGGTGGTGAATTTGTTTACTGCTACCTTCAATTTGTGCTTGCTGTTGTATATTATTTGTAATTTAGAGCATAGTTGTACTCTTGCTGTTTGCATTTGGCTGCAGTTGTGCATGTTATTCTCAAGGATCTCTGTTTTTTAGACATCCATATTTACATTTAGTTTTCTGCAGTTGATTGTGTGGCAGTTTTCTTGATATACTAGGTGCTTTATTACCAATATCCTATTTGAATTGACTTAAAGTATGTATAACTTTCAGTTTCCATCATTTTCAATAGACTATGATAATGTTAAACTCGTACTAGCTTGAATTTTGGTGCATTCTTTTGGACGCTCCAAATTACTGAATGGTTAGCTTTTTCCATGTGAACTTCAGAATCTTCTTTGACCTTTCAAGTTCTCTCACTTGGAAGTGTCATCTGATGAAATCTATTGTAAATCCAACCATTTTGCTGGTTGATTTTGTTAATGGGAGTAACCAGAGTCAATATTCTCTGGTTTCTTCTGTTCGATGAAAATGGTTTTAGGTCATGCACTGTTTGTTTATATTTGTCCTGGCCTGCTCCTTGATGCAACTAACTTAGCTATATCCATCATTTGATTTCATGATTTTTTTTCTTTTCCCTATGTATTTACTTGGTGCTTATTGTTGCTGTCTTTGTCTTTTTCTGACTATTATCTCCCATTTAGCTGCAACTTAATGAGGCACTGCTTGCTAAATTTTGTTATTTTGAGGCTGCGTGATTGTACAATTAGCCATGTTTTACTAGTGCATGAAGTGGCAGTTTGATGAACATCACGATAAATGTGGATAGAATCACAAGGTTCTGGAAATTGGGTATTTACCTTGTCCAATCAATCCAGCAGTCCTTTTTTTGTTCCTAGTATTAATGTGGTATATTCAGGGAGAAATAATGTGCTTGTGCAAATTGCCCTGCTGTTAGTTTTTCTAGTGTTCGCATATTTCATCTCCAAGTTCTGTAGTTTCTGGAGCTGTAATTTTGTCATCATCATAATGCCTCCCATTGTTGTTTCATGAATCATAAATTTCGACTTTGTTTACGTTACTTATCGTCTCCCATTCAAGAATGCTGTGAGCTTGCAGTGCTTCGATTATATTATGGTCACTCACAACAAACTTCTCTGTGATGCAGTACTTCTGGATGTCCATTCGGTGAGGGCTGCCATTTTCTGCATTATGTTCCCGGTGGCTACAATGCTGTTGCGCAGATGGCGAATCTTGGCAATCCAGCACATGCTCCTCCTAGGAACCTTATGGGACCTCCTCCCATGCCTGATGGTCCTGCACCTGCTGTGAAAACCAAGCTGTGCAACAAATACAATACTGCAGAAGGCTGCAAATTTGGTGATAAATGCCATTTCGCCCATGGTGAACGAGATCTTGGCAGACCCATCATTCCATCCCACGATGACCGGCCAATGGCGCCTCCAATGCCAGGTAGAATGGGTGGTCGCTATGAGCCGCCCCCACCTGCTGGACTAGCGGCTGCTAGCTTTGGTGCGTCAGCAACGGCAAAGATCAGCGTGGATGCATCCTTGGCTGGTGCCATTATCGGGAAAGGTGGTGTGAACACCAAGCAGATCTGCCGCACCACAGGTGCCAAGCTGTCCATCCGGGAGCATGAGACAGACCCTAACTTGAGGAACATTGAACTCGAGGGTACCTTTGATCAGATCAAGCAGGCCAGTACATTAGTGCGAGAATTGATAGTTAACATCAGTGCAACCTTTCCTATGGCAGCGAAGGCAGCGGCTGGCATGGCAGCTGGCGGCGGCGGTGGCGGTGGCGGTGGCAGCGGCCCAGGGAGCAATTACAAGACGAAACTCTGTGAGAACTTCAGCAAGGGCTCGTGCACTTTCGGAGATCGATGCCACTTTGCACATGGAGCAAGTGAACTACGCAAATCTGGAGTCTGATGTCCATACTGCTTCATTAATCTTGAGCTCCTGTTTAACTTTTTTTCCCACCTCTGATGTCGTGATGTAGACATCATGTGCCCTTGTACCTGTTGTCTTTCTCTGCTTTTAAGTTAGTGATGACATTCTGGACTGGTAGTGCTCTTTCGGTTAGTCTTCTGTCACATAATTCCAATCTTGGTAAGATGTCATTTGCTACATTTCATCTATTAGATTTGTTCCTTATGTTTTGTATGGAAGAGACCTATTTTTCTTCTAAAAAAAAATTTAAAATATTTGTGAAGTCCATTTGTTGGTGGCAATTTTTCTAAACAGGTCAAGGCAAATCCATGGATGTATGAATATATCCACCGAGAATAGGCAAAATATTCATTCATTTAGAAAAAGAATTATTAAATATTGTCTAGAAGTGGGCAGACATGCTATCTGATTATGAATATAAATTTGGTTTTGTAAGCATGTTGGATGCCCTGTGCAAATTATAATATTTTTCTCAATTTTATTTTCAAAATAATTTAAGCATGCCGGGAAACTGTTGTTTTCAACAATGAAATGTTCACTTGGAAAAGTGATTATTACATTAAAATTTAAAATTTGACTTCAGGTTAAAAATAAGTGGAAATTGCCAAAAAAACCCCATAAGTTTGCGAAATGGCCAAAAACACTCCGTTAATTTCCAAATCCCTAAAAACCCTTTTTTTTTTAGACACAATGATTTTCAAACCCCCAAAGAATGAAACGGTGGTTAACGGAGTTATTTTTCAATTTCACGGAACGGAATTGCCCTTATCTTGCATGGGAAGTCGTGGTGCAATCATTTCGCCGGTTAGAGAGGAAGTGGAGGGTTTTTCGTATGGGAATCCCAAGAGAGCCGTATTCGCTTTTCTTCTCTGCTTAACTTTCTTCAGCTTTTTCCTCTCCGAAGCTCTCTCTCTGCTTCGACATCCTCTGTAACTTCAGTCCACCTGAATCACTCGTGCGCAAGTATCCGGCACTTTCATCAGTTTGCAGCTCAAGGTATTGCAGAAGTTGTGTTTTAAGTATGACTTTTATTTGAACTGCTCTGTGACACAGAGATATTCGTAGGTTTTGTTTTGCGTGGATATGTTTTTATCGGAAGATACTGAAGCATGCGGGGGGATTTCTCGGCTGGGGTTTTTTCTAGTCTGCAGGCAGATTTCTCGGTCAGGGTTTTGGTTTAGGGTTTAGGGTTTTCGGCTGTGCCCATGATCATTGAAAGAGTTTTCGGTTGTTTTTGTTTGTGTAATACTTACAATGTGCGTTTCCCATTCCATTTGTTATGGTTGCAGTTTGTAAAATGAGGTTTCCGTGTAAGAAATGAGTTGTTGTTTAAAACCTTTTGTCTCCGTTTCACGGTGCATATCTCTGTTTAAGCATTGAGCTTTCCGTGTAAAACCTTTTGTCTCTGTGTAACAGTTGAGGTATCTGTTTAACAAGTGTTGTCATCGTTGCAGTCTTGTGATTATGGCGGTAAACCTAATCAACGGGAGATGCTACTTGACACTGGTGGTGGAGACGTTGGCCGAATTGAAAGTCCACATGACCTCCCGACATTGGGAGATCATCCAAACGACACCGTTTGCGGCATTCACTGAGGTGGAAGCTGTATTCCAACAGAGGGCTCTTCTTGATTCGCTTCTGCAGAGGTACGATGGCCGCACCAATAAATTCAGGATCGGGGCGAGCCTGCTGAGCTTCAGGCCTGAGGATGTGGCTCTCGTTCTGGGTCTGCGCTGCGACGGAGACGCGGTACTATTTAAGAAGAAGAAAACACAGTCAGTATTCGAGGGGAGGTATTTATCGAAAAGTTACGAGAGACACAGAGACGCCATGAGGAGCACTCTTCAGCGTCTTGTTGGATAGAGGGGGGAAGAGGAGGATTTTGTGAAACTCTTGATGGCGTACCTCATGTGGACAATCATCTTCCCGAATACCTCATGCTCGGTGCCTACTTGGATCGTTGATTATGTCGACGATCTACACGGCATGGGGTGGTACGCATAGGCGCAAACGACGCACAAATGGCTTATGGAGGACGTTCCATAAGCTGCCGCTCGAGTGCAAGCCAGATGCGAGGGGGGAGGAAGGTAAACACAGGGTACATTAAGGGTTGCTCGATCGCGCTGACCATCTGGTTTTACGAGGTGACCGGAACCGGCAAGAAAGTCCGTTTCGACAAGACCCCTAGGGTGCTGTGCTACTGTGAAAGTACTTACCGGAAGCATGCCACGATAGAAACTAGTTGGTCAGCTCTCGAAGGAAAAGGGGTAATAAATCAGGAACAATGTGTTTAAAAAGAGCAGTTAATGTTTAATTATAGTCGTCTCCGTTTAGGAACTGTAGTTTGTGTTTAACGCTTGGTGACTTCGTTTAACCTTGTTATACTCCGTTTAAATGTGTGCCACATCGTTTACGTATATATGTCAAATGTTTAAATACGTTTGTTTTGGATTAAATTGAATGATTTGACTGAGATTGTTTTCTTTATATATGTTAGTTTCCTGAGCTGGTCTTGGCGAATGCTGAGGAGGAGACTTTTGTTCGGGCCAACTGGCGGAGGGATGCTATTGTGCGTGAACCACTTGCACGACAGCAAGAGGAGAGGCCAGCCCCTCCCGTCTGTTCTCGACGACGTCGTTCCCCCACTTCCAGCCCAACACGTAACCATCGGCGTCGGATAGGCCCTCATCTACCTTGCCCAATGGCAACACCCGCCCCGGTCGCGACAACGACAGTCCCCCCGATCGCCATAGTCCCCCCGACCGCGGCGGCCCCACCGACGGCATTAGGCAATGACGTCACTACAGAGTTTTTGCAGGCTTGCCAGGTGATGATGAACGCTTTCCCCCAGCTTGACGCTTGGGTTGAGGCATTGGAGGCAAGGTTTCAATTGGCTGCACCGTCGGGACAAATAAATGAAGTGTCCGGGGCGGAGGAGGCGTCGGAATTTGGCGACTACGACTTCTTCGGGAAGGCCATTCCAAGACGGCCACGTGTGAAGAGGCAACGTTCGAAGAGGCTTGCACAAAAGGCGAAGACAATAATGCCGCCTCTGTGTCCACCACCGGCCGATGATGAAACAAAAGCAGTACCACCGCCTGTTGATGCTGTTGTGGAGATCGTTGCAGTTGATGACGTGACCATCGCGGTGGAGGAGATCGTCGACGCCGTTGGCAATGCTGCGTTCGAGGAAGTCTCCGAAATCCCCGTCCCGGTGGCGCCGGCGGCCACGGCCGACAATGGCGCATCGAGGGTGGTGGCCACTATCCCTGAAGAAGAAGAACCATTCGAGGGTGTGGAGGTTGCCTTGGCCGCGGTTGGGAAGATCGTTGCCTCTATTGTGAAGGAACTCCTGCCCGCGGAAGAACGGCCGGCCGATAGTGCCGCATCCAGTGTAGGCGCGATCCCGCAACAGCAAGAAGCATCTAAGGATGATCCCAATAAAGCTGTTGAAGGGGGGCAAGGGAACGTCACCGAGAACAAAACGAAAGCGATGACCCTTTCTAACCAGCAATATCAAGAAGTTCGGAAACACTTCGTTCAGACGAAGAAAAAACACGCTGGTCTATCGCGCCTCGACCTATTCGAGAAGGAGTTGATCAAGATCTTCCTCAACTTCCCTATGGACGAGTAAGTATGATAGTGTAGATGTTAGTGTTTATATATAGATCATCCCATTTACGTCATTGCGTTTTTGTTTAATTATAGCAGTTACCATTTAAACTAGTGATTTACCGTTTAACTTACTATGTTACTGTTTAACAATATACATTATCATTTACTTATGGGTTGTTCCCACTTAACTTCTACGTGTTATTAATCAATCACATCTGTTGCCATTTAACCGCAGTTCCGTCATCTGGAAGAATGATTAAGTCAGCACCACCCGGGCCAACCTATTCGTACTGATCGACGGGAAAGAGATGGTGACAGATGATGTGTTGGACGCCTTCATGTGCATCGTACAAAACACACTTACCAGAATACCATATCCTCATAAGAAGCGCGCCTCCATCACTCGACCACTGGCATTGTTTATGTCAAAAGTGGAAGACGCACATGAGACGACTTTAGCTATGATCGGAGATGCCACCAAAGTTGTCAATGACGTTGACATCATCATCCTTCCCATAATCTTGAATGGCCACTTCCACTTCGTGGTGCTCGATAATAACAAGAAAGAGTACATGCATTACACTTCATGCCAAAGTGAAGAGTACGATAGAAACGCGGTAGCAATGGTAAGTTCTCTGCGATATAGATTTCGATTGTCAGGGTGCCATAGATGCTTGCTATTCTAACCTCGAGTTGTACACTTCGACAGCGGGAACTATTCGACACCTGTCTCGAAATGGAGTACGGCACGACGGTGACTCCACAGTACCCGCTTGTTCACGATGATGAAACACCGCGACAAAAAATGGGTAGTGTTGACTGCGCCGTCTACGTGATGCGGTTTATCGAGCAATTACGCCGCAGTGAAAAGCTACGGATACCGCAGACGGACGTCCCCTATGTGAGATTAAAGTACGATGCCCACATACTTAAGGAAGAATGCGCATCCGGCATCAAGCAACCAGGGATGGCTCCTGCTGTGGGGAAGTAAGATTCTTAAGCACCGGCATTATTTATGAAATGTAAAATAGTTTTGTCGATATTGTTTTCAATTTAATTGATTCAATTCATTCTTTGCCAGCGACATGGCAGAAATTTCAATGTACATTTAGTATTGTTCGTTATTGTTTCAGATTCAATGATTTTTTGCTTTACATTCCATAGTACCTTTCGAGGGTCATCGCTGCTTTATAAAATGAAGTACATCTGTAAAAAATGACGCTGTGACTAACAAAACATTGTGTTCCACTTTAACAATACGGATCTCCGTGCAATGTACACCGTCCCCATTTAATACCAGGGGTACCTGGTTGTTCACATACTCCCCGTTTAGATATTAATGGTAGACGTTTAACTCTCTATGTCCCTATTTAACATATGGGGGCTGTTGTTAAAGGTAAGAGACCCTATTCTACTTGCGTTGACTATTTTTAAAGGAAGAGATCGTATTCTACATAACTTTTTAAATGTCTTTATCAAATGCACTATGGACCCGTAAGCATCGAATTGTTTTTGTTAAAGTATGTCAGCCATTAGGTGTGGTTGTCTCCGTTTAAAATAGGGAATTATCAGGTAAGAAAGGCATTCTTTGTTTATCTTTTGTCGTTATGTGTTTAATATTACAGTTCTCGTTTAATATTACAATTCACCGTTCCCAGTTAACACCAGGGGTACCTGGTTGATCACATACTCCTAGTTAACTCTCTATGTCCTTGTTTAACATATGGCCGCCGTTGTTAAAGGTAAGAGACCCTATTGTACTTGCGCTGTTTGTTTTTAAATGTTAGAGACCCTATTGTACGTAACTTTTTAAATGTCTTCATCAACTGCGCTATGGGACGAATTTTTTTGTTAAAGTATGTCACCCATTATGTGTTGCTGTCGGGTTTAAAATATAGTTCTATCAGGTCAAAAAGGCATTCTCTGTTTATCTTTGTCGTTACAGGTTTAATATTACCGTTCCCGTTTAAGATAACGATTCACCACGTAAAGTTTCGTGATATTGTTTACTGTCGACTGTTTCCATTTAAACCGTGCATGTCATGTGTACGAATGGGTTAGCATTTGCTTAAGATATATGGATTGCCGTTTAACATTCACTTTTAACACCCCCCCTTTTAAATTTTTTAAAAAAAAAAAAAAAAAGGAAGAATTTGGAATGAGTTAACGCCATAATTAACAAAGTCTTATTGATAACCGAAAACAACACTAAACAGACAATAACCGTCATTCCGTCATTTTATACACTTTGTTGTACCGGAGCAGCCTCTCCACATTGCTCTTATAGGATACCACTGCACCTCCGGTTGTTCACGAAAACACTCGGGAAGGCATCGGCTTGGAGGAAGACCTAAACAATTTAGAGAAATATTTCTAAACACGCATAGATAAACCGTACGATATGCAGCACCTCCAGTTGTCACACCATCGGCATCAGCGGGAGACGTACCCTTCGTCCTAAGATGCGAAGGACACAGCTCATAGAACGCCACCAGGGCAACAATCTTCTGTGCTGCCTCCTCGATTCTCTCGGGTCTACAGCTGGAAAAAGTTGTTCCATCCACCGTGACCGTGGCCACGAAAGCGGGGGCGCCGTGGGGGCCTTCCCTGGTGATGGAGTACACCGGCGTGGAACGGTGCGTCTTCTGGTAGTACGAGTTGAGAATTGACACATATATTTTGTTGGGTCTGCGTGTAATATCTGGGTGTGTCTCTTGTTTTCGATTCTTCTTTAAATACAAATATATTCATCGGACATTTGAACTATTTCTCGAGTCTGATGCCAATAAATTTGACGTTTGAATTCCAAAACCAAATTTAATTGTAACACATAACAGTAAATTACACTGACGGGTTAATTAATGCACATTTTCCCAATGCTAACTTACTAGAGTTCGTCGAATGCATGTATTATGGTAACAAATGTCTTCCCTCAATTTAACTTCGGGTGTCGCACGTTAACATTAAGACTTTTCGTTTAACTAGCGAACCATTCGTTTAACTATTTGAGGACAGGTAACAAATTTTATGTTGCTATTATTACTTATCAGTCATTGACAATCAAATAAGCTAGTTTAATTTATTATTTTAACTTAAACATATTAGCTGTGCGTTGATGGTAATTGTCTCTAGTTAACAGTCGGTGTAAACGCTGAAATATACACGCCTGCCAAAATGATGTAGTATCTGTTTAAACTTCGTTGTCTCTGTTTAATTATAGTTCGTGCAGTTTATGTTTAGGAGTCCCCGTGTAACTGTACGAGGCTCCGTTTGGTATTTCATTCCACGTGACAATATTTGCTAAACAAGTATCCATTACTTAAACTTATCGCCACGGAAATAACATAAATTTTAAGTAGACGTCACACTGATTTTAGTTTTTAGAATTAATGGTGAAAGTAATTGATATTGGTTTTTGATACAAACGGTTAGTAATAAACTTTACTAATTACTGTTATGTGCTTCAATATAGATTACTCTGTGTAAATATGAATGACTATATTTGAATTCAGATGACTCAATTTAAATATAGACGACTCCATTTAGATGACTCAATTTACAAATTGACAACAACTAGAACATAATATTTCACTCAACGCTCTTCTTGTCATTCAAATCTTGGAGCAGGTGTTCGAAAACCCACTCCAACTCTTCACTGCTGGTGTAATCCCCGACGCATCGTGAAGGCCCTGCAATGGAGAGTTCAAGGATTACGTATGAGAGCTGGCCTTTTTTTAACACTCAACTGATAAGTCTTACAGTATGAAGTACCTGCGTCGGACACTGCATGAAGGACACAGCTGCTTCAACGCTACCTCGGCAGCAATGTTCTGCCCCTGCTCGGCACTTTCCGCAGAGGAAGCACCAGAGAAAGGGGTCCCGTCGACCATCACCGTGGCCAGAAAGACGGGGTTGTTGTCGGGGCCTTCCCGGAGAGTGGCGTACTCCGGCGAGGGGCGTCGTGTCTTCTGGCAAAACTCTGCTAGACTTGACTTAAACATTGTTGTGGGATGTGGATAATATCTGCGTGTGTATCTTGTTCCGGCTTGATGTTTACATACAACCATAACTCTTTCTATAAAAAAGGCATTGGTTTTCGGTGAAATAAATGGAATATAGTAAAGCGTATAGTAAATGACATCGGTTACGTTCACGCTTGACCGACTCGCACTTCAACATTAAATTCGAGTAATTAATAATAAATTCACATTGTACTGTTGCCATGATTACGTTATATCGTAATTAGGTTAAATTCAATTCTATTTATGCCCACGCGACGTTTCAGAATTTTCCAACGTAAACGTTATCGTTTTCATTCTAGTTTGTAAATATCAATGATGGTCTTATAATGCTCACTGTGCGAAACTCCTCGTCATTATTTAAATATAACCGTCATCACTTGCCCCTACGCGTTACCGTTTAGCAATCGATCCCCGTGTCTAACTATCCACGATCGAGAACGAGCGTTCTCTTAGTTTAACAATACGTGTCCCAGTTTATTACCATGTGTCTCCCTTTAACATTCGGTGTGTATGGTTAGATTGTCTTGTTTACATATCGCGGACTCTGTGTAAATACTAGTTTCACTGTTTACAAGCACTCGCGCTTTTTAAATATTGTCGTCACCCCTTTACAAACGTACATGTGTATAATTTAGTGCCGATATTGAAATATACACGTCTCGGTTTAAAGATCAAAACATTACAGCGTAACAAATTTCTTTCCCTTTAAAAATTTTTCATTCAAACATAGTTCTATTACAACCAGTGTAGACATACTAAATTATACATCTACAAACTGAAACAAACATTATTTACAAAAACTGCCCATGTCCACCTTCATTTGGCCTTCAGGCCCTGGAGCAGCTTCTCGACTTAGCCCTTGCGGGTTCTTATTTGGTCGAATTTTTCGGAGAGGACTGCTTCCTTCTCATCAAACTCGACGAGCATGTCTTCCAGAAAACACTCCAACTCTTCGCTGTTGAAGTGCTCGCAGGCGAGAGAAGGCGCTGCATCTGAAGGCGCTGCGGTGGAAGGCCCGGCAATGAAGGCGGCAGCAGCGGGAGGTGTATTCATCCTCCCAGGGTATGGAGGACAGAGGTCACTGTACGCCACCTCGGCCGCAGAGTTCTGGGCGTCCTTCGCTGTTTTTGCAGGGTAAGGACTGTAGTAAGTGGTCTCATCCACCGCCACCGTGCCCACGAAGGCGGGGATGTGGTCGGGGTCCTGTCTGGCGGTTGAGTACTCCGGCGCCGACCGGCGTGTTCTCTGACAGAGCTCGTTGAGAAGGGACTTGTACATACTTCTTTCTCTTGTGTAATATGTGGATGTGCCTCTGGTTTCCGTTTATTGTTTAAATAGAAGTCTAGGGGTCGCATGTTCGCCTAACGTCCTTCGTGCATTGACACTTACGTGTGGAATTTGAATTCAAATTTAATTGTACTAAATAGTAATAAATTCGTATTCGCACTGAATGGTCACTCTAATTTAATTGTACCATACAACCTCTCCGTTAAACATTTCACGCAAGATGTCTACAACTCGCCGCCTTATCTGTTTAACTATAATGGCCACCGCTTAAGTTTATGCGTCACTGTTTTACATTCGTTCCCAAAGTTGAAATACCAAAGAATGACAACGAGCGATGTGGCTATTTAAATTTATTTGTTATCGTTTATTACCAAGATTATCCCTTTAACATTCACTACGTACGCTTGATTCAGTGTGTGACTATTTAAATGTGTCACCCTTTAACATTAGGTTTTTTCGATTAAATATTCAATGCAGACAACGAAATTCGTTTATTCTCTGTTTAAATATCAGGGCTTCATAACCAAATAAATTTGTGATCTTTAAAGATTATCCTTTTACGAAGCCTACTCGGCGACAGTTTCATTGCGAGTTCTACGATTGTGGCCGAACGCGTGGCAACGGCTGCAATGTAACTCGCGGACATCAAATGCTTGTGACTCGATCCTCCTTCGTCTAGGACGCCCAGGTTGCCTTCTCATGACAGGCGGCCACAAAAGTAGATCGCGATTGTTGTCCGTGGGCCTCTCATTGTCGGGTATGGGAAATATAGCTTACTTATACGCCAGCTTGTAAGTGTCGACAGTGAAGTGATCGCTAATAAAACGATGAACATTGCTGTCCGTCTGCATTATCGCAGCACAAGCGTGTTTGCACGGGATGCCATAAACTTTCTATCTACGATATGAGCAAGTTCTACTAGCAAGGTTTGCAGAGTTACTGCACTGGTCAATCACTTCGTAACGATCAGCAACACAGCGAGCAACGTGAAGAGTTCGGCTATCCTGAACAAGCATCTCAACCTTTGAATGTATGTCCGAGCATAAGAAAGTCTCCCATTTGTTCGCTTGCTCACGGCGAGTGCATAACATGCGCATCAACTTGAACCTGCACAACGAGTATCAGAAATCTTAAAGAAATTTACGCGAATATAGGAATATTTAAACACAACCACACCGGCGTAATCAGAAGAATAATAAACTAAAGATCGTAGAAGAAAAACATATACAATGGTATTTAAACCGAGACAATGATATTTACATTCTCTAGCTTACACATGATTCGACCAGACTAAACGGTGACCGCGAATGTTAAACACAGACGACGATATCAAAACGTAGACAGTGGATTTTAAACAAAGATAACGATCATTAAATGGTAAAGGGAAATCTTAAGCGTTGCATGTAATTTAACAATCGAATACCTTATAGCGTCGACCATTTTCGTCACCGATAGGTGTCGAGCTTCTTTGATCCACGCATTGAACGACTCAGCTACATTTGAATACATCTCGCCCCAGCGGTCACCTTTGAACAGATAATTCTACCAGTGTGACACGTCCCACTTGTGAATCAACCACTGATAGGCTTCGGGTGATGCGGCCCGCAGTTCATTGACGGTGTTATCGAATTCTTTGGCCGTCGATGCCCACGCAATACGAAAGCATATGGACCAGCACTCCTCCCTCAATGCCTTCCCAAGTCTAACATTGGCTTTCATAAAATTGGCCTCCAAGTGCCGAATGTAGTACGCATGTGGGGATGAAGGGAAGACTCTGGCAATCGCGTTGACAAGGCCCTTTGACTTGTCCGACACGAATGTAATTATCTCCTCATAATCGCCGTCGTCGTATAAAGCACCACCTAACTTAGAAATGAACCACGTCCAGTTGGCGTCGGTCTCGTTGTCGACAATAGTGAAAGCGACGTGGAAGAAGCCATTGTTCCGATCTTTACCTGTCACACCCAATAGAGTACCCCGATACCTTCCCAGGAGGTTGGTACCATCGAGAAACAGCAGCGGCCTGCATGCCCGCTTGAATCCCAAAATGCACGCGCTGAAAGAGAAGAACGCACGCTTAAACCGCTCACCGTCTCTATCCACAAACGCAATGCTTCCGGGGTTCGTCTCAACCACCTTATCGACGTACCAAAGCAACAAGTCAAAATTGGAGACATCGCTGCCGTCGAGGGTCACCCGAGCGTGTTCTTTTCACAACCAAGCCTGCTTGTATGAAATGTGGACACCATGCTCCCGCAACATGTCCTTCTGAATGTCGATGGCCTTGTACAAGGGCCGGTCTTTGAGCTTCTGAATCACTCGTGCGCTGACCCATTTTTTGGACGCTTTCGGGTGTGACGCCGAGCTAATTCCACCACCGCAAGTGTGCGACGGGTCTATTGTCTTGATTCTGAAGGTATTTCTATTATATTCTTTTGATGCGTGAACGCGCCATTGACATCCACCGGCCGCAGATTCCACAGTGACCCGGTATTTTTCGTTCTTCACGAATTCGAAATCAAAATACCGACTGATGGCAAAATTGCGAAGTGTATCTCGGAAATGTTCAACGCCATCAAAACGTTGTCCGACGTCTAACGACAACACTTCATGTTGATCTGACGAGGAAGGTAGGCATGCGACACCATCCGGGTCGCCATGTGGTGGGACAGAAGCGCTCCCAGATTCCGAATTCCTGCAAAAACTTCAGTTCAAATGCAAACGATAAGGATTTAAGCATAAACTCCACAGTTTTAAACGATAAAGTTAATATTTAAACGTTAATAGACAAAGTTAAACAGAGACGCAATAATGCAAATGGTATATGACATGCTTAAATAGAAACATAATAAATTAACCGGAGACTCCAAATTTAAACGGAGAATTCATTGTTTCATACAGATAATGGAATTATTAAACAATAACTGACATACAACTGCATAATTGTTTGAGATCAACGCATTACCACGATAATAACTCGTTTTCAGTAGGCTGCAGTGGCACGTCATCCGTCTCGACAACCATATCGACTACACCGCCTTTGAGGATGGAGAACACATGACACATGCGCTGGAAGTGGACCTCGTTCTCTATTGGGCAAACCGTATTATGTCCATCGGGTGTGATGAACTTCACCCTCACGCGAGAAACATCGAGACCCCAGCGTTTACATATCTCATCTAACACTGACTCCCATTCAGTCGATGGGGTGAACGTCAGCACTCGTCCCTCCCCGTTGTATCTAGTAATGGCACAAAAGCTGTCCATAATATCGGGTGACCGGAAGAATTCAAATCGAAAAACCAAATGAGCAGAAGGAAAAGGAGAACAAGAACAAAAATATGTTCTAAACTTTCTATGAGAACAATAAACCATCAGGGGGAAAAACTCACAAATGTATGCATAAAGGTCAGACATGACATGATGTGATCGGGCGGGGTTTTTTCCCACCATTTGCAGGGGTAAAAATGGATTTTCATAACACGGACCCATTTCATGTGACAGATGGGGGGTAGAAGAGAACCAAACTATAACGGAGGGGCTGTCCGGGGTGTGCAAAAGTAGGAGGGGGTTTTTGGCCAGTTTCGAAATTCCCGAGCGGTGAACAGTAATTTTCCCTAAAAATAATGATTTGACTATTACATCATTTTCATAGACGTGTTTATTTTGAACCGAAATTGTTAAACCGAACTGGAACCGAACCGTCAAAAACCGAACCAGAACCGGCAAAACCGTAACCGTCACAAAATCGGAACGTGAACCTTCATACAAGGTTCGGTTCCGGTTTCAGAATTTGAAAACCGTTCAATCGGCGGTTCAACTGACAGTTCTAGCCGGTGGTTCAACCAACGGTTCAAAACGAAGGTTCAAACCGCCGGTTCCAGTTATATATATATATATATATATATAATGTCATGAATGATTAGGTTTTTATTTTGTTAATATCATTAATAAGTTATTAATAAAGTAATTATATGTTTAAAGATATTTTAAATAAATAATTAAAGATATTAACCAAATTGATTATTGATTAGGTCTGATTCTAAACACTTGATTGGCCGATTAGGTTTGATTCGTGGCATTCGTCCAATTTATATGTATTGTGTCATGCCAAACTTTATTAGTCATGCAAGAAGATAAGTTATAATTAATTGATTATGCCACAAATTATTAGTAACAAACTAAATATAGATTTATTAAAATAATTTAATTAATAAGGAGTACTTAAACTTATTGTTCGTATGAGTTGGCATTTTAAGGGTTTTTTTTTCTTGAGATCCCTACCCGACAAGTGATGGTGCTAATTAAACACTTACCTCGATTGCCACCATTATTCAGACAAAGAAGAGGTTCTTCTTTCTGGAGAGTAAAGCTAGGGTTTTTTGGAACATTCGATTGCCGGTGATATCGCCAAAGATTTCCAACATCCTCCGGAGGTTGCTATCACTTGTCAGGTAAGGATCTCAACCCTAGCATGAGGTGCACTCAGTGCAACAGCTGATGAGGAAACATGCATGATGTGCACTCAATGCTAGCTCCACTAGTTCATCACCAACCTATTTAATCATTTGTTCCATCTAGCTAGTTATATAATTTGACCATTTGAAATGGAGAATCATGGCAGGGAAGAAATGAATTGCGATCGCCTGTATATACTATATATTTACATACCTAGGCATCTATCCCAAGCATTTATATCCCAAGCAAAGAAGATCTTGTATTCAAAAGGCAAAGGATAGTGGGACATATATCCCAAGCAATGTAACTTTTAACATAGTCTCATATTGAATCCAATTTATTTTTTTACTATGTTGTTTTTTATGATTTTGACATGTGTTTTGCTTGATTGCAGAGCCCTCCAAAAAAAAGAGGAAGACCCCGAAAAAACACAACCATCGGGGAAGTATAAAAACAAAAACCTAGTGTATGTTTTATGCTTTAATTTGTATTGATCCATGAGACTAATTTTGTTCTTGCTTCTTCTTCCTTTTTTGTTTTCCATGTAATTTAGTGTGTTGTGTTTTAGTTTTGCACATAATGGAATTTATTTCCTTGTGATGTAATTGCAGCATGCAAGTAATGAAGGTGCAAGCAAGCCCTCAACATACAATGCCCATACTGTGTCAAGTGTACAAAAGATGGTTCCTCATAAGGCACAAGGACCACCTATCCCACCATCAAGCTTCAACAACTTCAAAAGGGCCACACAATATGCATATTTCTCAATTCAACAAAGAGATGAATCAATGTGTTTGCATAAAAAGCATTTGTAGCTTGTATAGTTTGTATTGTATGTCTGATGGCATTGTGTGATGAAATTCAGAGAGTTTATTTTGGTGATGAGTATCAAAACCAAATTAAATGGTTGCCAGACCTATGCTTATGTTTTTTGTAATGTGTTTTTAGAGTTATGACACTGATGAGAACTTCATGATTTTGCTGGTATAATTTAGGGCAGTATCCTAATGTGAAGCTGTTATTTGTTGATGGCCTTTGAGTTGGTCTTGTTGATGGTTTTTTCAGTTTTTATATAATTTAGTTTGATATAATTTAGAGCAGTGTCCTAATTTAGAGTAATATCCTAATGTGGAGTAGTATCCAAATTAAATTAAATGATTTTTGAGATGGTTTTGTTGAAGTTTGTTATGCTCCTAATGTGGAGCTATTATTTTAAATGATCTTTGAGTTGGTCTTGCTGGTGGTTTTTAAAACTTGTTTACACAAGTGATTAAGAGACTTTTAAAATTGAAAATCTTTAATTGCAAGCCATGATCAAACAAATTTACTGGACAACAGTGTTTTCAACTTACGCCATTACATGCTTTGCATAATAATCTTCAAAATTTGTTGTAATCACCTACCACCTTGTTCCACCTACATGCTCTGATTAATAACAACACAATGGTACCCATCGAGGAAATCAAATAACTCTACACCTTAGTTTCCCTCTTCATGCTATGTTTCCCTCTTGTTGTTGGATCTTTACTTTGAAAATAATCTGAGGCTAGGTTTCAACGCAAGAAACAAACAAAGGTAAAAGAGAAATGAAAGGTAAACAAACAAGGGCATAGGAGAAGGGAGAAGGGAGAAGGCACTGTGGAATGACTTAGTCTAAAGGTGCTTGAAAAACCTTAGTCCGAAGAAGAACCCCGAATGATCCAAAAAACCTAGCAATTCAAGTGCTTGAAAAACCTCAGTCCGAAGAAGAACCTTTTCCTATCTGAATGATGGATGAAAATCGAGCTAATCGGCCTTGTTACAGGACCTTAATTACCATATTAATTAGCATAAAAGGCATTAAAACCGAGGTGAGGTGCCAAGTCATATGAAGATATGTTTTTTCAATGTGAAATGTCGACTTTGCACTTGCCACGTAAGCAAGAACTAACGGCCGTCACCGTTTTTCCCCTTTTTGCCATGCAGAAAAACCACAAGGTATGAATTCAAAATTTTTTTTCTTTTGATCCCTCTTTTGCAAAACTCTACCACCACATGGTTTATTTTTGAAATTTTTCCAAAAAATTATTAGTTACTTTTGGTTTATGAAAATTTGCTAAATATGCATATGACATGACTTTTATCGCCTCATGTGATTAATAAATACTTAGATAGTCAATCAATCACTGTAACTTATACACTATCATATGTATCTTAACAATCTTTGAATAGAATTTTTTTATCATTTTGGTAAAAAATTTATAAAATATATATTATTTTATATATTTTTTTAAACATAAGAATATACATAGTGCAAATAATATTACTGTTGTTTTACAATATCAATTACTTAAGGCAACTTTAATGGCTCATTGAGTTCATTGAGTGTTAAAGCTTAAACGCTCCGTAAGGAGCGTATGATGATTTGCGCGTTGGGTGGCCACCAAATGCTCTGTGATGGACCCCATACTTCGGCTTTTAAAAAATTAAGCAGTAATGCTTTTTAAAATTTTTTATTTTATCAAAATTTCAGAACTTTTCAAATTTTATTTTTCTTTTTTAAAATTCAAAATCAAGCAAATTATTCAAATTTTATTATTGATGCAATTTAATTAATCTGTAATTTCAAAGTAATATAATTTAATTTAAATTAAGTTGTTTCTTATTCATCATTAATTTGATAAATTATTTTAATTTTTTAGCAACTAAGAATTAAATACTTTTTAAAAGATTAATTATATGTTAACTATTTTATTAAAAAAATATTTTTTACATATTTTTTAAAATATTTAAATAATTTACAAATATAAATTTTTATTATATTATCTAATTATTTTATTATATAATTAAATGTTTTTATATTGAAATAATATTTTAAATTTATTAAAAAAATTAAATGAAATGATTGTGGTGATCCTTATATTATAATGCTTGTGAGAGATAATTTAATAATTTTTTTGTGAGAAATAATTTAATAGATAAAAATTAAAATGAGATAGTTTAATAGATAAAAAGTAAAAATTTAATAGAATGATGAGGTCACGTAAATATAATCAAATCCAACAATTAAAAATAGTAAAAATACCATGGCCTTACATGAATTAAATAGGAAACAAGGAAACAAAAGTATACCAGCTGTCTATTGAAATATTAAATAGAGAACATTAAGATCGACATTGCAAACACAGAAACACTTATGCTGTACCACACTCAAGTGCTGTAGCCACATCTTGTGAAGCACGTCTCTTCTGGCACTCTGCTCCAAACCGACACAAAGATAAAAATTATACTAGGACAACACCTATCCATTAGTTACTTGATTTTTTTATTTCTTACGGTTTTTTAGAGAAACGAAACTTCTAATAAATTGTTAGATGTATGCATGCTTCGACTGTAACTTATAGGATCCGTATAGACTACTAAACTAAAATAAGAATATGTACAGTGTACACGTTTCAACTGTGACCTATACACTTCAAGTGCGACCTATAGAATCCGCATAAACTGCTAAACTAAAATAAGGGTGTGTGCACACTTCGACCACAATTTATAAAATCCGCATACATGTGAAAGCTGAGATCACTCAGCAATCGTGCTTCTCAACTTATAGAATCCACATACATGTGAGAGCTGAGATCACTCAGCAATCGTGCTTCTCAGACAAAGCTTCTCAGATATACATCTTCACTCTCATGATTTACGAGACATCTTTATAAAAAACCCAAATATTCATAAAAAACTTAAGTGCAAATTGGCCCAAAAACAATTGATTCGAACTCTCGCCCTTTTTTTTTTATTTCTCATAAAACAATCAAAATACTTAAAAGATCACAACAACACTACAGTAAAAACACACACTAGCAACTGGTTACTGGTTATTACTTAACAATACACACACACACTCTAAAACCAGCCAACCAAACAAACGCAAACAAATAAACAAACAAACAAAACTCCTCCAAACGCTTCTAAGTATAACGAGTACCTGTTCCATGCTGCCCAGTGCCCTGGTAAGCCCCAAAACTCTCAGTAGTGCCGGTAGTGGTTGTAGTGCCGGCGGTGTGGCCGGCGGTGTGGTGGTGATGATGCCCAGTAGATATTCCAGTCATCCCACTAGGGTAGCCAGAGACATCACCATACCTTGTCTGCTCCTTCTCCGCCAGGTTCCTCTCTTGCTCTGCTCTCTTCTCCGCCTCCGCCGCCGCCTTCCTCTCCTCCTTCCTTTCCTCCGCCGCCTCCTTCTCCATCGGATTCCTTGCCGTCATCTTCGCCATCTATACAACCCATTCATAACCAAATAAATAATATCTCTAACTAACCAACATATACAAACTCAAACCCTAACCCTATAATTTTTATTCTTTTTCTTACGTTTTCTTGCAGAGTAGCCTTAGTTTTCTCCATGCCCGCCTTGGCTGAAGCTGCTACGTTCTCAGCCTTCTCCTTTACAGAAGCCATGGTATTCTTTCCGGTTTGCATTCTCTCTATGGATTTTTCTAGGTTTTGGATGAGTTTGTGTTTTGAGTTTGAGGAAACAACTAAATGTAGGTGGATTTTATATGGATAAAATCAGGGAACAGATATAGGACACGTGGAGGTCAATCAAGCACTTGCATGACATTTGGGGTTTACGTGGCTAAAGACGTGGTAATACTTAAAGCGGTTCATCCGTTATCGTTTGGCTTTTAAGCGGTCTTTTTTGTGACAAGTGGAGCATAGAGATTTGATAGACGGATGCACATGTAAGGCTGTGATTCATTTGATGGAGATGAGTCTGGCCCATGGCCTTTCCATGCGAGGGAGTTTTTGTAACTTCAAAGATAAAAGGTAAAATTACGTATAGGCAAGGTTTTTAAAACCAGACCGAACCGGCCGGTCCGACCGGTCGAACCGGGAACCTGACTGCAGTCCGGTCTGGGTTTATAATAATTGTTGACCAACAATTGAACCGGTTAAACCCACCAAAAACCGGTGGACCCGCCGGTTTGACCGGAACCGGCCAAAACCCGGTTTTAAAGCAAAAAAATAAAAAACTCTTTCCTTTCTCTTTACTTTTAAGTTTTAATCTCTTCAATGTCTTCATGACATTCATAATTCATAAATCACGGGTTTTTCTTTTTCACTTCTTGTTCTTCAGTTCTCCTTCTCCATACCCACACACCCATACAGTGCCTTGAATCAGAATTCCCGATTTGGCTGAAAAAAGAGGAAATGAAGCATTAAAATCCTCAGATCTAGGATTTCTCTCATCTATTCTTTGGTTTTCTTGATTTTGTTGGAGCTGGAGACTTGGAACCTTCTCAAATCCAGGTTTTTGAGTTTTTTATCTTTTCATTTTTCTTTGTTTTCCACTTGAGTGCAACTGCGCAAGCTATATTGTTTTTTCTTTTTTCTTTTTTTTTAACTAATTTGTTGTGTTATTTGAGAAGTGGAAGATATTTGTGATTTTGATTTCTGAATCTCTAGTAATAGTTGAGATACAATATTGAAGTAAAAAAGAAGCTTGTGTGATATGTATTTGTATAAATTTTCTCATAATATGAATCTGTTAAATTTATTTTAATAAATATATCTTAAATTGGGTCCAACATGGGTCATCTCCAACGTTTTTACCAGTATCAGCAACAAATACTTCTTCTATAGGTTTTTCATACTTAATGTCTTCCAATAATATTCTAGTCCTCCCAAGCACAAAGGACTCCATGTTATGATGGACATGAACAACATTGTTCAGAGTTATTGGTGCACTTCCATTGCTAATTTGATCACCTTTGAACCCTTTATCTTCTTCTTTCATGACTTCATTGGTGGTTACCAAAGATCAGGCAGTTGAATTGCAAGCCAGAGATGCAAGGAAGAAGAAGAGAGTGATGAGGGCAAGAGCTTTTGCAATATTTGCCATACTATATATTTAATTAAGATTAATGTTGTAAAGGAGTATATATGTTCATGATGATCATGGGGTTTTATAGTATTTATAGTGAGGGTAGTCTTAATTTCTAGACAAGCAAATACTTTGAAGAACTAGCTTCATTAATTAATAATTGTTTATGACTTGAGAGAAAGTACATGTAATGTTTTTAGTGAACTTCTTTTGGTCTTCTCATCAAAGGTCTCTTACCTTTTTGAAACACATCACTCCTTCACAGGTTCATCTTCATTATTTCTGATCATCTCTTTTTCCATTTCTTATCTTCATGCAATGATTTGAATTTATTTTACTATATTATGTGTGCTTTGTTTGGCACTTAATTAGTTTGTTTATCTAATAAATTTTCATCATTTTGTGTTTGTTTAATATGTTTTACTGAATTAAATCATAATTCATGAATCAAAATCAAAATATGACATGATGAGTGTTTTTGTTTGATAATTTGATTGCTTGTCTAATGAAATTTCTGCATGTCTACTATTTGATTGACATTATAAACCTATTATAAAAAGTCTAAATCACATCATAAGAAAAAAAAATTGAACGGATAGATATATATTTTATTTTTACTTTTCATCATGTTATATACATATATGATTTGTCATAGATGTTTAATCAATCCATTTTTTTATATCTATCAAGAATTTATTGTTGGTGCTTGCAATACATTATTTATGTATCTACTTTAATTCTTAAGCAATGTTTTACCATCTATCTTTTTTTATATAATTTTTCATATAGATTGTAGCAAGATGGATACTACCCAATCGGGATCAACACCATCAATAGAAGTGGAATTTAATACAACCGGTGTACATATCCGACGAAAAAAAGATATTGCATGGAGATATATAAGTGAGGTGCAAAATTCTCAAGGAAAGAGAATTTTGATTTGCAATTTTTGTCTTAAACAAAATGCGGGCGAAGGAATCAACCGAATGAAACAACATCTCGCAGGATCAAAAGGCAATGTTGATTCATGCAAAAGTGTACCTTCAGATGTTAGATTTTTGATGCAAGGATCATTGAAAAAGAATGTTCAAAAAGCTAAAGAAAAGAAAGGGTGTTTTGATGATGCCATTCATTTTGGTGAATTTATGCATGGATTTGAAGGTGATGATGTTGAAGATATTTCTGATCAAGTGGGCAAAAGAAGTACTTGTGTGGGTGCAACTTCTAAAGGGAAAAGAAAGGCTTCTACTGGTATTGAATCATATTTCAAGCATGGAATTGCCGATCCTACCCAACCCAGTATAAAAGCTTCTTTACAAAGTAAGGAGAAATGGCATGACACTGATATGTCAATAGCTATGTGGTTTTATCATGCTTGTATTCCATTGAATGCCGTCAACTCTCCCTTTTTCCAAGCTGCAATAAGCAAGATAGCAAGCATGGGACATGGGTATACCGGCCCTAGTTATCATGCATTAAGAGTTAATTTGTTAAGAGATTGCAAGCAACAAGTGAAATTGATTATTGATAGTTTTCAAAGAACATGGGCTGAAACAGGATGCAATATTATGGGTAATGGATGGACAGATAGCAGACAAAGATCTTTGATCAATTTCTTGGTGTATTCTCCTAAGGGGATATCATTTATTAAGTCAGTTGATGCTTCAAGCTTTATTACAAATGCAGAGACATTATGCAATCTCTTTTCTGATATCATTGAAATGGTTGGTCCTAAAAATGTAGTTCATATGGTGACTGATAATGGGGCTAATTATAAAGCTGCTGGAAGGAAGATTACGGAGAAATATGTTGATATTTATTGGTCTCCATGTGCTGCTCATTCTATAAATTTGATCATGAAAGATATTGCCGAAATGCCTAGTGTTCAGAGTTTAGCCATTCTTGCTCCGAAGATAATAGTTTTCATCTACAATCATAAATGAGTTTTGAATTGGTTGAGAAAACAACCAAAATGGACAGAAATTATTCGTCCCGTAGCTACTCGTTTTGCCACCACTTTTATTGCATTGAAGAGCTTGCATGACCATAAAGATTATCTACAATCTTTGGTCATTTTTTCTGACTTCAAAAAGTTTCTCAATTTACAAAAAGGGAGAGAAGTTAAACAAATTATCATGGATGAAAATTTTTGGAGAAATTGTTTGATAGTGGTGAAGATAATGGGCCCATTAATTCGTTTGTTGAGAATTTGTGATTCTGATGAAAAGCCAGCAATAGGATATGTGTATGATGGGATATATAGGGCCCGTAAAGCCATTAAGGAGTTGTTTAAAAGAAAAAAACACTTGTACAAGCCTTACACTTCCATTATCCAATAGCGGTGGAATAGGATTTTACGCACCGGGATTCATGTCTTATCATATTGGTTAAATCCGGCATTTCAATTTGATGAAAATAACTTGTGCCAAAAATTAGAAGTTCAACGAGGCATACTTGATGTAATTGAGCGGCAAACATTGTTTAAAGCAAGTGAATTAATGGATGAGATGAAAGTATTTAGGGAAAGGCAAAAAACTTTTGCTCGACCACTTGCTTTAAGCACTAGCAACTACAACGCCCGGTAAGAATGAATTTAATTTAATTCAATTTTTATGCTAATAATTCATTTATTAATTTTTATGATTGTTTAGGGCATCTCCAACCGGGCGTAGTATTTGGCATAAAAAAATTAAATTTGGCGCAGGGACGCTCCAACCGTGCATAATTCCCTGCGCCAAATCAAAATTCTGCTACAGTGGCGCGCAGGATATTGTGCGCCACTGTAGCAAAGCCATTTTAATTTTAATTTTATTTTTTATTCGTGTTTTCAATTTCAGTTTTTATTTTATTTTTTAATTCTTTTTTTAATTTTTTTAATTTTGTTTTTTTAATTTATATTTGATATTTTATTTTTTATTTATGTTTTGAATTTCAGTTTTGATTTTCTGTTTTTTATTTTTTTTTAATTTTAATTTTTTTTTTAAATTTATATTTATATTTTATATTTTATTTGTAATTTATATTTATATTTTATATTTTTAATTTTGGTATAGTTTTCAACCCAATAAAATATATATCATTAAAAAATTTGTATTTATAATTTCATATTTTAATAAAATTAATAAATTATAATTTAAGTTTATATTTTTAATTAATAAAAATCAAAATTAGAAAAATAATACGAAAATATAAATTCTTTAAAATTAACTCAAATTACGTGAACAATAAAATAAAAACATAGAAAATAACGTAAATTGACATTGACAACAATAAAAACAACCATAAAACACAAAATACAACTAATTAAGTTGAAAATAGATGGGTCTAATAGTCTGGTATGTTATAGTGTCTACCTTGTTTGTATGTTATGTTTTTATTAGTTAATTAATGCAATGTTTCTATTTAAATATTTTATCATTAGGTTTCAATTTTTATTCAAATTATCAGAAATATTTTTATTTTATATTTAATAAATACTCATAACAAAAACAAAATATAAAAAATTAAAAGTAAGAAAGAAATGAAAGATAACAAATATATAAATGATAAAGTGTAAAGAATATTCTTAGAATATTTTGTTTTGGAGTTAAAAATAGAGTTGCTGGTTGGAGAAACTTTCACTGTAGAAGCTGTATTTTTGTATATTGAAGCTTCAAATATAGAGTTTTGGGTTGGAGATGGCCTTAATATATAAACATGTTCGTGTTATATATTTTTATAGATGAATGGTGGAAATGTTTTGGTTGCGATGTTCCTAATTTATAAAAATTGGCTATTAGAATTCTTAGTCAAATCGCTTCTTCTTCGGGGTGCAAACGCAATTGGAGTGTATTTGAACGTATACATACCAAAAAAAGAAATATATTGGAGCACCAAAGACTTAATGACTTGGTATATGTTCGCTACAACTTACGTTTGCAACATTGGTAAATAAATTTGTGTTATTGCTCTGTTAAAATACTATATATTGGACATTGATTTTATTTTATTTTTTTTCCTTAGGTTGGATTCAAAAAATAGACTTTATGATCCAATCGATTATGAGTCCATTGATAAAACTGAATTTTGGGTTGTGGAAGAAGAACCTGAAGGAGAACTTGCTTATGTTGAATTAGAATCTATGTTAGAAGAGCAACCAAAAACATGTGAAGAATCAACCAACTTGACTAAAGGTTGATTTTATTAATGTTTTAAACTATATATTATTTTTTTTTACAATAGTTAATATTGTTGATAGTTGATATTTAATTTTATATTTTCTTTAGATGGTAATGAAGATGACATGGTCACAATCGATGATGATGATAATGCAATGGTTGGTGTTGAATGACTAGCAATGATTTGGATGAAGAAGATTGGCTTACATCTCCTACAAAAAAAATTTAAATTAAAACTCTTTTATTATGTTTAGTTATGTTTTTGTAGACTTGATAGTTTTAGTTTGTTGTTTCTCAAAACATTTACCATGTATTTTGGCTATATTTTAGTAAGTTTTGTTATGTTGTTGTGTATTTGATAGTTTTACTTTGTTGTAACCCAAAATATTTGCCATGTATTTTGGTTATATTTTAGTATGTTTTGTATGTTCTTAAATTTTCTTGTTTTTCAAAACATTTGCAATGTATTTTGGTTATGTTTTAGTATGTTTTATTATGTTATTGTTAGGTTTTCTTATTTCTCAAAGCATTTATTTGATGTATTTTTAATATGTTTTGTTATTATATTGTTGTTGTTAGGTTTTCTTGTTTCTTAAAACATTTATTAGAACATATATTTTTTCATATGCTTTCTTATTATGTTGTTGTTATGTTTTGTTATGTTTATATTGAAACAGGAAAACAAAAGTTCAACCAATGCTATTGTTCATGTATGTTACTATATATATATATATATATGACGTCATCCAGTCCGACCGAAATGGGTCATCCGGTCGGACCGACTGACCCTTGACCCAAATATGAGACCAGTTCGCTCTCCGGTCCGGTTTTAAAAACCTTGCGTATAGGTATAATAAAAGGCAGTCTTTTAACACTTGGATTAATAATTTTACATAGTTTTTCCTTTAAAAATTAATATAAATTTTTTTTTATAAACTTTGGTATATGATTTGTGTAACTAACATTTTAATCCTAAAGACTGATATAAATTATTAAAAGAAAGAGCTTTTTAAAATTTTTCATAAATCTTTCTTTTTTGCATAGATTAGAGTGTTTATGTTTTATCATGTTTGTGTAGATAGTTTTGCAGGGATGGGCATACACTAATAGCTTTTTCAAAAATAGTGCATTTTTTGCTGTTCTTCTCATATTAATATTGATAATTTAATATTGGCTTTCCACTCATTTCATTTTTTTTCAATTGTTATTTTTCAAATATATATATATTATAGAGTGGGCAAATCACATGTGAGAGGTGTGTGTATCACCAAAAATCAATTGTCTGACTCCTAAAGACTCACTAAGGGACTGTTTAGTTATCTGTAAATAAATTTATGGTGCTGTTTGGTTGGTAGTAACTAGTTGTAAGTAGATGTATTGTAAGTGCTTTTACATGTAAGTAGGTGTTTGGTTTGCTGTAAAATGTAATTGAGATGTAAAATATTTTACAACAAATGAAAGTTTTACTGTATTTTCAAATTGGCTATAAGTGGAAATACAGCAAAACTTAATTGTTAAAATCACATTCTCTTTGGATGCCCAACTCTCCTTCTCTGCCGTTCATATTCAGAGCCTTGTTCTCCTTCTCTTTGGAGCTTCACCTTGAATCTGGGGTGAGCTTCTAATTCAGAGCTCGTCGGAGGAGCGGCTAGGGTTTCTCTTTCATTACTAGAGGCGTGGACGGAGTAGCGGCACGGCAGAGCTCATCGCCAAGGTGAGGTCTTTCTCTCGCTGTGGTTCCTCTTATGGCATGATTGAAGCCTTGTAAGAAACTGGATTTCAGATCTGGCGTACTATGAAAATTATACCCAAAGAACACAGATTTAAGCTCTCAACTCTCGATCGCGATTTTCTCAGGTGGTTTCGTTGAGACGCATCAGGGACAGGTTACTTTCCCGGAGATCAGCACCCACATCCTTGAGAAGATCTGCCACTAATTCTACTGGTCTCTGCAATTCGCTTGGTTCCCCTCTCTGATCCCATTTCCCTTTTTTGCTTGGATTAGGAGCGATATATATATATATATAGTTCGGATTAGGGACTTGATTCCGTAGACATCAACTACTAACTAAGAGTATCGTTGTTACAGTTCATTTTGAAGGTTGCTAGTTTAATGAATAAACTGAGTAATTTGGAGGGAAATTAGAAGAAAAGAAAGAAGCTGATGATTTGGGGGGAATGGGAAGTGAAATGTCATTAATTAGGCATGGTAGTGGGGACTGGTTCCCACAAGCATGGAGGGCAATTTGGGGTTTTTCTCTAGTATATAAAGTTGAAGGGTAGCAATGGAAAGGATCATCCAGAATTTCAGATCAAAACTCTCTTCCCCCTCTTATGTTTTCTTTCTGAATTCCTTCTAGCTTTGTGTTATGGTATAGAGAAATCTCCAGGCTAGCCCTCTGATTTCTCTTGGGTCAGTTGTTGATTGTATCGAATTCTTTTCCATTTCAATAGAAGTAGTTGTTATGGTGGTGCTGGTTGTTTGGCTGCTGAATTTTATATAGGAAAGTTGTTGAAGCTTGTAGATCGGCATCAATCGTGCTTCTATCTCATAGGATAATTTCTGGTAATTCTAAAATGTGTTGGTTTTATCTATTTCCGCAATATTGATTAAATTGTCCTCAATTTTACAGCATTTCTATCTGGTTTGTTTTGTTTGTTATGTGTCTTCCAGCATTTCTATCTGGTTTGTTTTGTTTGTTATGTGTCTAATGATTTCTAATCTGAAATCGTGCTAGTTTTTATTCGCAGATGCTGTGTTTGTTGGTGGTCTGATTTCATTTATTCTGTTTTGAAAAATAAAGAATCATGACATAATGCTTCATCCTTATTGCTCAAAGAATGATATTTCGAGCATGATGGTGAATTGGAGCCCTTGTTGAATGATGATACTCAAAAGAGTTCGGCCATAGAATCAGCTACCACGTACGAGGATGAAGTGAAAAGTCAAGGTTGAGTGATAGCATGCATGGTTGACAAACAAACCCACATGTTGTTTGTGTGTTGTGTCAGATAACAGCACTTTATCTTACTTATTTAAGTTCCTTTGTCTGTTGGTGTTAGCTCTTAAGTCAAGTCAGTTAGTGGCTTACTTCTTTTGTATTCTCTGAAACTTAGTATGTTTTGAATACAAGCATCAGTAAGTAGAGTATCAGTCTCGGTTTTTCCTTTTCAGCCCTTTCACTTGGTTGAACTTTGTATTCTTGCCTATTGGACTTTGATGTTTTTTTATCAATGTTTTTTTTACCTTTGATGTTCAAGCTATGGTGTTTGATGGACTTTCCAAGTGATTCTTGCCTATACTGGGTCCATTAATCATGTAAGCGTCGCTTGACAATGAGATGCATCTAAATCATTGATTTTAGGATTTATCACTATTTGTATTCAATGGTTTTGGTTCATTGCAAAACCAGTTTATATATCTGTCTCTGGATTTAGTATATTCCTGTTCAGGTGTTAACTGAACTGTGTTTTCCTTTAGTTAATAGACGTCACTTTTACCAGGATTTGCAGTAGCTCATATTATTTCTGAGAAATGTTGGAAATAATCTTTATATATATATATATACCTCTAATATAATTCACAGATGTTCTCCTAAGTGGACTGTGTTTTGCTTTCGTTAATACATGCTACGTTTACTAGAACAACTTAGGTTATTGCTTTTAAAGTTTGGGAGTAATATTCTTTTCTTTTATCATTGCTTGTAGTATACTTAATCGATGTTCTTTTTCCATTGCATCCATCTATTAGCTTTGGCATTATATTGTATGTGTTTGTGCTGGCCAATGTCTCTTCTTTTACTCAAAATTAGGATCACATTTGTTAGAGCTTAGAAATGATGGAGATAGTCTTTTATTTTATTATTGGCAAAGTTAAACCTTTTGTTTTGATTTTAATAATGGAAAAGTTAAACATTGTTATCTACAGCCAGATTATTTTTCATAATTATCAAGCAAATGTGTAGTTCATGATGTTTTCAATGTTATTACGGCCCGGATTTTTATTAAAAGTCAAGATGATCAATACAGTATGCATTATCCTGATCATGAGATCTATAATCTTAATTGTGTCAATGCGTATAACAATGGAAAGATTTATATAAATGAATGCCGCTAATAGTATTGTGTGGTCTCAATGCCATAAAAGAACAAATTGAGACCATCATATTGTCTCATGATTACCTAATCCAATCGGTTTGTAGTTTGTGTGGAAATCAATTGTGGCATGTGGGTTGTATTGGAAAATTATGAGTTTGTGATTATGGGTATGAGTTAAATCTGTGTTCTTTGTGTTCATTGTTCATCAATTTCTCTTGATTGATTAGGGGTTGGGTTGGTTTTTGAGATCTTTTGGTATTATTTAATTAAGTCAAAACAATATGGAAATTTCACAATTGTCAGTTGTTCTCCGTCCTTTATCTATGTATGCTAATTAGGAACTTGCATTTATGATTGTGCCTGGTATTAATGAAAATTTGTTCCGTTTCTGATTCACTATGTTTTATTACCATTCATACCATCAGTAATATGGCTAATAGCAAATTATACTCCTGGACTCTTTGGGCTCTGTTTTCCATGTTAATATCATGGTTTTTTTTTAATAATAAATTGATATTTTGGTATTGGATTTTTTTAAGATCTTTCTAAATGACTATGTATTGAATTGCTTTAACAAGCTTGTTTCCAAAATCTGAAGTCATTTTTTTATTTAATCAACGCTTTATTGTTATTTAATAATAAATACCATTTGACTTATGGATTCAAATTGTGAGAGGTTGCATGCCGAAGTCGCAACGGTCATGTTTATCACTATTTTCACCTCAATGTGGTATAAGCAAAGAAGAGGACTTTAGTTATCATCGGAGCCTTATTATAATACAGATGAACAATGTTTGTATAATAAATAAATAAATAAATCATAAATATCAAGGATCAAAATATTTAAATCTCAAGATCAGCCGAGAGCACAGATCTCGAGGTGATCTAAATATTTAAATCTCAAGATCAGCTTAGAGCACATGTCTCGAGGTGATCTAAAATATACAAATCCCAAGATCAGTCGAGAGCACAAATATCAAGGCGATCTAAAATATACAAATATCAAGATCAACTGAGAGCACGGATCTCGAGGTGATCTAAATATTCAAATCTCATGATCAACCAACAGCACAGATCTTGAGGCAGATCCAAAAAATCAAATATCAGGATTGGCAGAGAGCACATATCTTGAGGCGATCTAAAATATATAAATCTCAAGATCAGTCGAGAGCATGAATCTCGAGGCGATCCAAATGTTCAAATATCAAGATTAGCCAAGAGTATAGATCTTGAGGCAATCTAAAATATTCAAATTCCAAGAATGCAAATTATGAAGCAAAATAAAAAAAATCAAATTAAAATAAAAAAAATCAAATGAAATAAAAATATAGTAAAATAAAATAAAATTTAAAGTGAAAGTAAAAAAAACAAAATTAATTAAAATTAATAAAAAATCAAATTAGATAAAAAATCGAATTAAATAAAAATAATATAAAAAAATAATAATAACAAAACAAATATATAATAATAAATATAATAATAATAATAATATGAAATAATATTAATAATAACGATGATAATAATAAAATATAAAATTATTATTATTATTATTATTATTATTATTATTATTATTATTATATATAAAAATACAAAAAAAAGAAAGAGAAACCCAACGTGGGGACATGGTGTCGGGTCCATGATCCACCATATGTCATTATCATATAATAATATAAAAAAAGAAAAAAATTTAATTAAACAAAAGTAAAGAAGCGACGTGGGAGCATGCATGGGTAACTCCACATTCATCACGATGCATGGGTGGCTCCATGACTTGGGGGACAGTTATTGAAGGCGTTTTTTAAAGAAGAAGAAGAAAGGGAAGAAGGAAAAGGGAAATTGAAAAAAAAAAAAAAAAAAAGGAAAAAAAAAAAGAAGAGAAAAAAAAGAGAAGAAGGATCAGCCAAAGAAGAAGAAAAAAGAAGAAAGGCAAAAGAAGCAGAAGAAGAAGGTCTATATATAGATATATATTTTCTTTCTTCCGCTATATATAGATATATATATATAAAACAAAAGAAAAAAAAAGAAGGTCGCCGCTACCGCCACTCGTCACCGCACGTTGCCGTCGCGACTGTTGTTGCCGATAGTCACCGACACCATGTGAGGGTGAAATATCCCTCGCTGTTTTCGGATACATATACATTAAAAAAAAAAGTACCTCACTGAGTTGTGGTTGTCGCCACTAGTTATTCATCACCGCCGTCACCGCCATTACCGATCGTCCACCGCCGAGGCCGACACCAGCGAGGGTGGAATATCCCTCGCTCGTCGCCGCTCATCATTGTTCGTCGCCGTCGCCGATCGTCCACTGCTTGTCGCTGACGCCATGCGAGGGTGGAATATCCCTCGCTGGTTTTGGATATATATATAAACAAGAGCCTCGCCGGGTTGTGGCTGTCGCTGCTTGTCCCCACCTCACCATCGTTTTGACTCTCTCACATCTTGCTCATTGACAGAGCCGTGGCGCCAACTCTGATCGATATCTCATCATCACCTTTCGTGCCATCGCTTCCATGGCCGACAGGTTGGGCCTTGTAACCACTATTAAGGATCACGCCCATGAGATTCACAAGAAAGTGGAAAATTTAAAGTCTGCCAAAGGAAGAAATCAAAATGCAATTTTTGTTGCTTGTATGTATACATTGTTTGTCAACAAGAGGATCTATAAGATGTTGTTTTGAAGGAAGGAGGCGATGGTATGAAGGCTACGTGCATGCATAGCACGTAGTTGACTTTATCTATTAAGTATTAGCCGTTTTTATGTTTCTTTGTCTGTACTAGGTTTAGTTAGCCATGTGAAGAAAAATCCAGGCTTAGCTGGCATGCATTCACTGGTCTTCTATTTAAGTGCTTTTGTCTTTTGACTTGTAGTAGTGAAGTGGAAGTATTCAATGAAACTATTCTAATGTTAAGTTACTTCCTTTGTTTTACAAAGCCTAACACATAGAGAATACTTCACTCCTTGAGCTATGTTCATCCCGTCAATCTCTAACAGTGGTATCAGAGCTTGAAGATGGCGGCCTGTTGTTCTTCCACGCATAACTTGCAGGCGAACGTACCTATCTTCAATGGTAACCTATGGAGCTTGAAGATGAGGACAATGTTTAGGTCTAGGAGGCTGTGGATGTTGGTGGAGAAAGGTCTCACTAAGAAAGAAGATGAAGGTAGAGCAAACGACGCAGCGGAGAAAGACGCAAAGGCTTTTTACCTCATACAACAGGCTCTGGAAGAGAAAATCCTCATTCGGATCTCGGGCGCAACCACCGCGAAGGAGGCGTGGGATATCATAAGAAATGAGTTTCAAGGAAATCCTGAATCCATTTCAGTAAAAGTGCATGCTTTGCAACAGGAACTGGCGGAGATGAAGATGAGGCCTCAAGGCGAAAGGGTGCAGAACTACGTGACTAGGGTTCTGGATGTTGTATTCTAGATCAGAGCTCTCGAGGAGGAAGTTCCTGAGAAGTCAGTAGTATCAAAAATCCTAAGAAGCCTGGCACCAAAGTTCCAGTATGTAGTGAGTTCTATTATAGAGGCAAGGAATCTCAACTCTCTCACTGTGGAAGAGTTGAGTGGTTCCCTGAAAACCCACGAAGCTATTTTGGGCCTGAACTCTGGACGAGAAGAGGAGAAAGCTTTTCATGTAAAGCATGGAAGTCATGAGGGGGACGAACTCACCAACACCGGCCGAAGCAGAGGAAGAGGTGGTTTTCGGGGTCGGTTTTGAGGCAGAGGACGCGGGAGGACCTTTGAACGGGGAACCTCGAGCGAGTGGAAGAGCAAAGCTAGCATTCAATGTCACAACTGCAAAAGGTTTAGACATGTGAAGGCTGATTGCTGGTTTAAAAATAAAGCTGCTAACGTTACTGAAAAGGTGGATGAAGAGAAGGAGATACAACTATTCATGGCTGGACAAGGGATATGCAATGAAAATGAAAATATTTGGCTCTTAGACTCCCGGTGCTCAAACCATATGACGGGAAACAAGAGCTTATTCAAATATTTAAACAAAGATGTTGATCAAACAGTAAAACTGGGCAATAACAACATACTTAGGGTCGCCGGGGTTGGAACTATCATGTTGAGCACCAATTTAGGAAGCATGAAGGAACTAAAGGAGGTTAAATATGTGCCCAAATTGGCCCACAATATTTTGAGTGTGGGTCAGCTACTACAAAATGGATGCACTCTGTTCTTTAGTGAAGACATGTGTATAATCAGAGACAAACAAACCGGTGCAACCTTGGCTCAAGTACAAATGTAAAAGCATCAACTCTTTCCTCTCACAGTGAACGAAGTAGGTTCAGCGTTCGCTGCTAGAAAATTGGAGCTTGCTGAACTATGGCATCAAAGGTTCGGGCATATATGTTCTTCAAGACTGCAAATGCTTTTGGAGAAAAAGCTTGTACTAAGGTTACCAGCACTTGCACCCACAAATAAGTATGAAAACTGCACACAAGAGAAGGCGACGAGAAGACCGTTTCCTGATGAAGCTACAAGTCGAACAACGGCACCACTTGAGCTTATACATACTGATCTTTGTGGTCCAATGCAACCGCCATCCAGGGGTGGTAACCATTACTTCTTACTTTTCATCCTTCACTAAATTCAGCTGGATATATTTTCTTCAAAATAAAGCTCAAGCCTTTGAGAAGTTTAAGATCTTCTAGGCTCTTGTAGAATGACAGTTCGACATGCCTATCAAAATCCTCAGATCCGATCGAGGGGGAGAATTCAACTCTAAGGAGTTCAGTAAGTTCTGTGAAGATACTGGAATTAGGAGAGAGTTGACAGCTCCTTATACCCTGGAGCAGAATGGAGTAGTGGAGCACTGGAATCGCATGGTTGTGGAGATGGCTCGGTGCATGATCCGGCAGAGAAATTTACCTACTGAGCTTTGGGGTGAAGTAGTCACAACAGCAATATATCTGCTTAATCATTCACCAACTAAAATACTGAAGTTTTGCACTCCATATGTATGGAGTCAAACCTTCAGTCCAACATCTGAAGGTGAGCGTGATAAGATGTTGTTCAGAAGGAAGGAGGCGCTAGTATGAAGGCTACGTGCATGCATAGCACGTAGTTGAGTTTATCTATTAAGTATTAGCTGTTTTTATGTTTCTTTGTCTGTATTAGGTTTAGTTAGCCATGTGAAGAAAAATCCAGGCTTAGCTGGCATGCATTCACTTGTTTTCTATTTAAGTGCTTTTGTCTTTTGACTTGTAGTAGTAAAGTGGAAGTATTTTATGAAACTATTCTAAAGTTAAGTTACTTCCTTTGTTTTTCCAAAGCCTAACACATAGAGAATACTTCACTCCTTGAGCTATCTTCATCCCGTCAATCTCTAACAAGGATAAGCCTCGTGCTGTAAAGGAAATTTGTTCTGTGACAAATGGAGCCACAAAGAAGGAAATTGGGTGTGCTAAAGAGTTTATTGGAAAGCAGCTTGAAATTGAAAAGGGTCAGCTTATGGAGATGGGTATTATTCATGCAGGAAATTTCTTGAGACGTTTCTGCTCTAGTCTTGGTATGAACAACCAAGCAATCAAGGTTGTTGAAGAAACGGTGCAGAAGTCGGAAGAACTTGATATAAGGAGGATCCCCATGATAACTCTGTTGAAGACTTGATCGAGGATCCATGATGAAAGAGCACTGCAGTGACAAGAGATTGCACTGAAGAGTTGTCATGCACTTACACCGTGCATGTCCTAGTTTAATTATATCTTAAGTACTAATGTTAAGTTTTGTACGTCATCTAGTTTGACAAGTCATCCGTTATGTTTGTTATAAGTATCCATGTTATTCAATGAAAAGGTCAATGAGTTAAGTTAGACCAATATTGTGAGTGTGTTCATATGAGTGAAAACAGAGAGCTTCACTGAATTATTTTTTGTCTTGTTCTCTTTCAAAGGTTCTTCTCTGAAGCCATAAACCATCATCAAGACTCTTTCACCCTCTCAGAAGTTAACAAACACAGTTGTCAGATGAGAAGAACCATTATAAAGGTTTGGATTTCAGGCCATGTTTGGTATCTAATGATGTGTATACCTTCGAATTGAAGACCCTTTCGTGTCTGCAGATATTTCTCTAGCCACTGGGATGCAGAAAGCATCATAAAAAAAATTCCTATAAAAATTTGTATCCTTATGTTTCAAGGATCATTCCGTCTTTCTTTGCCAAGAATAAAGATCTAAACAACCTTAGCACTCAGAGATGCTGTGTATAAATAAATCCCCACAGAGCGTTCGGTCTGTTGATGCTCATTTTCGCATCATAAAGCACTGCGATTATATTTGGCGTTTTGTTTACTCTGTTCTATTGGATGTACAGACAATTGAAATTTCAAATAAGCAAAAGATTGTAATATATATATATATATATATATATATATATATATATATATATATATATACTTGGAGCAGGCTCTAAAGAAAAAAAGTTGTTGGAGCACGCTAAGAAGGATTGCAAGGAAACTCTTTGATGTAGTGGCATATGATCTTAAGTTAGGCAACAACCAATTGAACCAATACTTAGATACTCACTTTATCATGAGGTGGCCAACTACTTTGGCATGGATGCACACAAAGATAGCTCATTTTGGTCAATTCTAAACAAAAATTTTGTTAGAGGATTCATGTGCTCTATGTTCCTGGCTCTATCATTGTAAATGTTGGCGACATGTTACAGGCTATAAGCCATGATAAATACAAAAGCATCCAACATAGGGTTTTGGACAATGATAATAAACTGAAGCCAGAGCTTGGTGCATCCATTAATACTGTGGGTGATGTGGAACCCTTAGGATATTCACTGTCCATATAAAATTACATCTCTAACATAAGTGATACCAATTTTTGGAAGGCTAAATATCAATAAAAAAAATGCCTAAGCAACATCCTATAAAGAGTTTAAAATTCAATATCCATATGCCATGGAACAAAGAATGAGATGCGGTGACGATATAAAAAAAATCATCAAAATGCCTATATTAAGGCGGCAATGAAATATATATATCTCAAGATGGCAACCAGACATACAACGCTGTGACAAGACACAGAGAACAAAATATATATATATGAAATAAATAAATAAGAAAACTTATAGCTTGCTATATTTGATGTCTTTACTTGTACTCAAAGCCCTTTGTAAGAGGTTCACAAGATAATCTGCGGTAATTAATAATAGAGGTTTGCCTCTATTAGGAATGGAAGAGTCCACAAAAATAAAGTAAAAATATAAAAAATATCATTTGTGATTCGATATATCGCCTGGTGTTTCTTCACCGACACGACACCCGGGGGCGCATTTTTGATCCCACAAACAACGCACAAATTACATTGGAAGAATAGTACATGGATCGGATGAGATTAGTATATCTATGTTGAGGATGAGTAGAGCATCATTTTTTTGGATTATGTGATATGCTGAAATTAAAAGGACTACTATACAACACTTTACATGTAAGTGTTGACGAGCAAGTAGCTATGTTTTTTCATATTGTTGGGCATAATATGAGAAATAGGGTTGTTGGAGTTAATTTTTATGGTCTGGAGAAACTGTTAGCCGATATTTCAACCATGTTTTACTTGCCTTCGGGGAACGTCGAGGTGAACTAATTCAGCAACCTAGCATAATTACTAGTCCACTAATCACACAAGATCCAAGATTCATGCCATATTTTAAGGTAATTAATTGGGGATTAATTTTAGTTTAAGGTAAATATTATTAACTAATTAATTGAAGAAATCATGCGAGATGTTAAGTTTGAACTAGGTAGGATTGCAAATGTACTGGAGGCTGATAAGAGTAAATTTATTAGCAAAGACTTGTTTGATGACATCATGATTTTGACTGATCGTTATACTGAACATGATATTGGACAAGTCTATGACTATTTGCTACAGAATCTCCCTTTAGCAAATGGGTTTATGAACAAAATCTGTACCTTTCGGTGCATTTGGATGGATGATATTCTTGAGCAACTAAGGGGTGGTCGTCAAGTTTGAGTTGTTATAACAAATTTAGGAATTAAGTAGTGCTATTTTGTCTTCTCATATTTGGTATAATGTTGTGGCATGAAACAATGTGGTATTTTCTTTTGTTGTTTGGACAAGTTTGATGTTGTAATACTTTTCTTGTTTGGACAATATGATGTTTGGACAAGTGTGACTTTGTATTTTAATATTGTGTTTGGACAAGTATTATGTTTTTTTTTTTTTGGAATGTGACTGAATGGTAAATGTTGTATTTTGTCTTGTGATATATGTTATAATGTTGTGACAGGAAACAATGTGGTATTCTCTTTTGTTGTTTAGACAAGTGCAATGTTGTAATATTTTTCTTGTTTGGATAATGTGATGTTTGGACAAATGTGATTTTGTATTTTAATACTGTGTTTGGACAAGTATCATGTTACTTTTTTTTGTGGAAAGTGACTATGAATGCTAAATGTTGTATTTTGGATAGTATTAGGTGAATATTAAACATGAAGGTTAAATCTTTCTTTTGAATAAATGTTGTAATGTTGAATGGTACTAATATATGTGAAAACTAGTTTAATAGTGAATATCGAATGTTGAATGTTTTATATGAAAATATGTCGATGTTATTTTAATAATCTTTAATTTAATAATATGGTATGGAATATATTATTTATTATATAAACTAAAAAGAAATATTTTTTATGATTAATAAAAATAATTAATATTTTTAATTGTAATGAATTTATAATTAAATTTATTAATTAATTTAAATTAATTTTAATAAAGAGTACTAAATAATTAGGGGTAATAATACATAATGAGGGTAATCTCACCATCACACTTACATAGTGAGTATACCTTTTCACTTACATCAAACTAAATAAATGTAAAATAGGTACATCATTTCAAATTACAACAAATCAAACAACAACGATGTGAGTTAAATTACAGTATTTTCACTTACATGTACTGAACTTACATGTAATTCAAATTACAGACAACCAAACAACCCCTATATGTAAGTGAAATTATAGTGTAAGTGAAAATACTGTACTTAAATTACATCATAGCTGTTTGGTTTGTTGTAACTTGAAAGGATGTGTTTGTTTTTTTTTTTTTTGGTTTGTTGTAAGTTGAGGGGTACAATTACTATGTAAGTGAAATGATAAAATTACCCATCTCACATATTATTAACACTAATTATTTAATAATATTTATAAAATCTTTTAATTATATACTATAATTAAAATTTATCCTTAAAAACTATTAATCCTATTAACTTTTATTATGTAGGATTAATACTAATTAAAAAAAGAATTAATTTAGTGGTATTTTATTAAATTTAAAAAATGTAATATAATTCAATTATGTGCTATAAAATAGTTTTTCTATATAAATTAAATAGAAATTAGTATTTTAAAATATAATATTTAATTAAATAAAACATAAATAACTATTTTGTAATCTTGTTAATACTACTATGTTAATAGTACTTCAAATTATTTAACATTTTTTTATATAATTAATTAATTATTTAGAGTACTCTTAGTTTAATATTTTTTATATTTTATTACTTAAAAATATTTTTATAAATAATTTTAAAAATAATTTGATTTATTAAATATTTTTATAATTATATCTAAGATAACATGCTGGTGAGTGAATACCTCTAACTTTACGTTTACTGCATTTCAACTTACGACAAATTTTGATATAAATTAAAATGCTGTAAAAGTGGGTGTGATGTAAGTTTACTTACAAGTTAGTTAAGCTTTTATATCAAACCAAAAATCAATTACATATAAAATCACTTACACTACAACTATTTACAGCTAGATACAACTAACTAAACAAGTCCTAAATGAAAATGAGGATTACTGCAAACCTGGTTAAGGAATTGTTTTTGCTGATACCATTACATTAGTCATGTTTCGAATCACGGACAATGGTTTAATGAAAGCCCCATAATTTTTTTTAAATAGGTTTTTGTTTGTCACACTTGTTTTAGAATTAAGTATTTGTAAATAAAACAAACACATCTCACATACACATGCATCAATTCTAAAATTATTTCAATTGTCACGGATAATACGGTTTTAAAATTTCGTTCTATATATCATGATTTTTTTAATAAAATTAATTAATTTCTAAAATACTTTTTTTACTTAATGAGAGGTAAATTTTAATTTTTGAATCTTTCATATATACGAGGGAATATGGCTCCAGAGTAAGTTTCATGATTTTTTAAATAATAAATTAATATTAATTTTAAAAAATATAAAGGAGGTAGCAATAGAGGTGGGAATTTTTTCTCTCCAATACATATACCAAAGAAAAGTATTTTGATTTAATTAAACAAATTGATCTTATAAACTATTTGAAATAGATAGGTCTATGTTATATATATTTCATAATATTAGGAATATATATATTTTAGACTTTTTATAATTTCAAATCACTTATGTTACCCTGAACATAATAATGTAATAAATTTGAAATTAATAATAATATAATAATAAAATATTAAATTTAAAAAACTCTTAGATTGATAGAATAAAGAAAATATCTTATTAAAAAATAGTAAATTATTATTGTCTAAATAAAACATAGAATTCCCCCCACAATGCAAAAGGTTTGGGTGATTATGTTACTATTGTGTTAGTCAAAAATAAATATATTAAGATATATATTAGACTTTTCAAAAAAACAATATTATCACTATAAACATCATGCGATCATTTCAATAAAACTTTTAACAAAACTCTCATCGGGAAAAAAAAATCATAATGATAGAAATAAAAGTAAAACAACACTATTTGAAGCAATAGATATGGAAATCTATTTTACACATCTTATTATCACTTTAATTAAATTGTAAAAGATTTATATAATAATAACAAATTAAAAATAGTGAAAATTGCAAAAAAAACCTCATAAGTTTGCGAAATGGCCAAAAACACTCCGTTAATTTCCAAATCCCTAAAAACACCTTTCTTTTAAACACAATGATTTTCAAACCCCCAAAGAATAAAACGGTGGTTAACAGAGTTATTTTTCAATTTCACGGATGGAATTGCCCCTATCTTGCATGGGAAGTCGTGGTGTAATCATTTCGCCGGTTACAGAGGAAGTGGGAGGTTTTTCGTAGGGCAATCCCAAGAGAGCCATATTCGCTTTTCTTCTCTGCTTAACTTTCTTCAGCTTTTCCCTTTCCGAAGCTCTCTCTGCTTCGACATCTCTCTGTAACTTCAATCCACCTGAATCACTCGTGCGCAAGTATCCGACACTTTCATCAGTTTGCAGCTAAAGATATTGCAGAAGTTGTGTTTTAAGTAAGGCTTTTATTTGAAGTACTCTGTTACACAGAGATATTCATATGTTTTGTTTTGCGTGGTTCTGTTTTTATCGGAAGACACTGAAGTATGCGGGGGGATTTCTCGGCTGGGGTCTTTTCTAGTCTGCAGGCAGATTTCTCGGTCAGGGTTTTGGTTTAGGGTTTTCGGCTGCGCCCACGATCATTGAAAGAGTTTTCGGTTGTTTTTGTTTGTGTAATGCTTACAATGTGTGTTTCCCCTTCCATTTGATATGGTTCTCCGTTTAACGGTGCATATATATGTTTAAGCATTGAGCTTTCCGTGTAAAACCTTTTGTCTCTGTGTAACAATTGAGGTATCTGTTTAACAAGTGTTGTTATTGTTGCAGTCTTGTGATTATGGCGGTAAACCTAGTCAACGGGAGATGCTACTTGACACCGGTGGTGGAGACCTTGGCCGAATTGAAAGTCCACATGACCTCTCGACATTGGGAAATCATTCAAAGGTCACCGTTTGCGGCATTCACTGAGGTGGAAGCTGTATTCCAAGAGAGGGCCCTTCTTGATTCGTTTCTGCAGAGGTACGATGGCCGCACCAATAAATTCACAATCGGGGCGAGCCTGCTAAGCGTCAGGCCTGAGGATGTGGCTCTCGTTCTGGGTCTGCGTTGCTACGGAGACGCGGTCCTGTTTAAGAAGAAGAAAACACAGTTAGCAAAAAAGTGGAGGTATTTATCGAAAAGCTACGAGAGACACAGAGACGCCATGAGGAGCACTCTTCAGCGTCTTGTTGGATAGAGGGGGAAATAGGAGGATTTTGTGAAACTCTTGATGGCGTACCTCATGGAGACAATCCTCTTCCCGAATACCTCATGCTCGGTGCCCACTTGGATCGTTGATTATGTCGACGATCTACTTGGCATGGGGCGGTACGCATGGGCCAGGCGACGCACAAATGGCTTATGGAGGACGTTCCACAAGCTGCCGCTCAAGTGCAAGCCAGATGCGAGGGGGGGGAGGTAAACACGGGGTACATTAAGGGTTGCTCGATTGCGCTGACAATCTGGTTTTACGAGGTGACCGGAACCGGTAAGAAAGTCCGTTTTGGCAAGACCCAAGGGTACTGTGCTACTGTGAAAGTACTTACCGGAAGCATGTGACGATAGAAACCAGTTGGTCAGCTCTCAAAGGAAAAGAGGTAATAAATCAGGAACAATGTGTTTAAAAAGAGCAGTTAATATTTAATTATAGTCTTCACCGTTTAAGAACAGTAGTTTGTGTTTAATGCTTGGTGTCTTCGCTTAACCTTGTTATACTCCGTTTAAATGTGTGCCACATCGTTTACGTATATATGTCAAATGTTTAAATACGTTTGTTTTGGATTAAATTGAATGATTTGACTGAGATTGTTTTCATTATATATGTTAGTTTCCTGAGCTGGCCCCGGCGAATGCTGAGGAGGAGACTTTTGTTTGGGCCAACTCGCGGAGGGATGCTGTTGCGCGGGAACCACTTGCACGACAGCAAGAGGAGTAGCCAGCTCCTTCCGTCGAGGTGAAGGAGATCGTCAACGCCGTTGGCAATGCCGCGTCTGAGGAAGCCTCCGAAATCCCCGTCCCGGTGGAGTCGGCGGCCGCGGCCGACAATGGCGCATCGAGGGTGGTGACCATTATCTTTGAAGAAAAAGAACCATCCGAGGGTGTGCCTCCCCTTGATGAGGTTGCCTTGGCAGCGGTTGACAAAACCGTTGCCTTTATTGTGAAGAAACTCTCGCCCAAGGAGGAACAACCGGCCGACAGTGCTGCATCCAGTGTAGGCGTGATCCCGTAACAGCAAGCAGCATCTAAGGATGATCCCAATAAAGCTGTTGACGGGGGGCAAGGGAACGTCACCGAGAACAAAACGAAAGCGGTGACCCTTGCCAACCAGCAATATCAAGAAGTTCGGAAAGACTTCGTTCCGGTGAAGAAACAATACGCTGGTCAATCGCGCCTCTACGTATTCGAGAAGGAGTTGATCAAGATCTTCCTCAACTTCCCCTTGGACGAGTAAGTATGATAGTGTAGATGTTAGTGTTTATATATAGATCATCCCATTTACGTCGTTGCCTTTCCGTTTAATTATAGCAGTTACCATTTAAACTAGTGATTTACCATTTGACTTACCACGTTACTGTTTAACAATATACATTATCATTTACGTATGTGTTGTTCCCACTTAACGTCTACGTGTTATTAATCAAGCACGTCTGTTGTTGTTTAACCGCAGTACCGTCTTCTGGAAGAATGATTATGTCAGCACCACCCGGGCCAACCTATTCGTACTGATAGACGGGAAAGAGATGGTGACAGATGATGTGTTGGACGCCTTCGTGTGCATCGTACAAAACACACTTACCAGAATACCATATCCTCATAAGAAGTGTGCCTCCATCACTTACCAGAATACCATATCCACATTGTGTTTTGCAGGTTGATGAAATTCAAGGAAGGCTACCCGTGTCATTGCCTTGGGAGTTGCTTCGTTTACCTTTTCAACTTGAAAGAGACACGTCTTTAGTAAACCTTCTTCTTCTCTTGCCTCGTCATAAACATGTCGCCCATTCAAACATTCATCATTCTCGAATTTAAGCTCCACTTCCTCCAATTGATTCTCTGCAACAACTTGTTCTGGCTCTCCTTCTTCCTCATTGTTAAGGCATGCTTCATTATCATCTTTAAACGGAACCTCCTCAATCGATTGCTCAGTTTGGATATCTAAGTTGCAAATGGGACATTGTTGATTTGTAGGTGAAATTGCAAAAGCTAGTAAGCTGGCTTCGGTGTTTTGGATAAATTTAGCCACCACGTCTTCCAAACTCAATTCACCTCCTTGTGATTGTTACTCTAAAGGGGCCTTAGATCCATGAGCATAGCTTGCCAATAGGTTTTCTAGGCTGGGCTCTTGCTCTTGTGGTGGATTTCCAAACTCAAAAAGAAATTCATCCACTTCAATCATTAAAAATTCTCTGTCCGAGATGGTATTTCTATTATCATCCATCCCATCACCCTGTATCACCTCTATTGGCATCGGCATGGCTTTTTCCAAACTCTGCATCTCTCTTTGATTCACTTGGTATATAGGATCCCATGAATTTACTTCGCATTCCCATTGTAATGATTTTTTTTTATAAGAAGATATGACCTCTTCTAGGATTGTAGCACCATGGAAACCCTCAGCATTATTGGCATAGTTATTTTGAGCATATCGAGATAACATATCCATCAAATTCTGTTCAGGTTGGAGGTAATTCGTATGATGGTCAAAAGAAGAAGAACAATGATGGTGTCCCAAAGCTGCTAGCAATTCTTCCATATCTTAACCCTCATGAGTTAGAGAGTGCCTGCAAAACCAATTAATCAAAAACCAAAACAAACAAAAGAAGAATAACCGAGTAAAGTATATACCGACGAAAAAAAATGCCTACATTACTAGAAATGAAAACTTTCTCAAAAGTTTCCAGTCCCCGGCAACGGCGCCAAAAACTTGATACGCCCTTGCGTATCCGCAAGTGCACGGGTCGTACAAGTAGTAAAGTGTACCCGTAGGGTCGGGTAGTCGAATCCACAGGGACTGGTGTAGCTTTCGATACTCGTTGGATTTCTAATATCTAGCCGGCTCAATAGTTGGTTTGAGATTTAATTATAAATAAAAATAAGAAAGTGACGATAACCAAAAGAGAGACAGGGTTAAGGTGACAAGAGATCCAAACAAAAGAGTAGCGTCCCGGAGTAGTCCCTTGGTGTCAATTATACTCGAATTCTCGCAAGGTTTATCAAGTGCATATCAAGATCCCTATGTTCTAGAGTCTTGTTGCCCTAATGTGGATAATGTAAATAGTGGGATTGAGAGTAAGAGCCAAATTCCACTTCTTGTATCAATCAATGAGATATACAAGCTAAGAGGAAATCATGGAATTAAGCAATCAATGCCACTCAACAACCAACATTCAAGTAAACAACCAAAGATCTAACAGAGAGAATTAGAGACTCCATAAACATTGCAATAAAAGCATTCAAATACAACAACTACCAAGTTCTTAAACCAGGGCACCGAAGAATGATTAGCTCCTCATGATTCTATAAGAAACACAAGGTAAATAACAAGAGAATGAGAAGAAATTCATCAACTCCCTTCTTGCTTCACAATCTTCGTCGGAGAGTGTCCGATGATGATCTTGTCAACGTTCCTCCACTCATACGACGATCTCTTGGTCCGGATTTAGCCCTTGAAGGTGCCTCTTTACTACTCCGCCGCCTCCCCCAAAGGGGAGAAGATAATCCCCCAAAAACCCCCAAAAGAAACCCTAAATTCGGCCTTAAAAAGTCATTCCCGATGCAAGCACGGCCGTGCTTAATTCAGCACTCCCGTGTTGAGGCCATGCTTCAGCCCATGTAGATTGTGGGTTTCTGAGTTCTCGGTGCTACAATACTTTACTACAATACTTTGCTACAGTACTCATGCTACAGTGATTTCCCCGAAAATTCGCCAGATTGTAATTTGCATGGGGTGGAACACGCCCGTGTTGAGGCCGTGTTGGCATTGCACAACCGTGCTTAGGGCATTCTAACCGTGTTTTCTCGTGCTTTCCAATTTCTGTGAACTGCACGGTGAAGAGCACACCCGTGTTGAGGCCGTGCTTGGCATGACGAACTTTCTTTTAGGTCCTTTTGATGTGAATTCTCCTCTAAATCCCTCTACTTGCTCCAGGACCTAAATATCTGCACAATAAACTCAAAATACCTTAAATAGCACCGAACTAAACAAGTAATAGCAAAAGAACAAGTAAATATCGGGTGTAATATATATATATATATATATAATGCACTCATCAATCTCCGTGCAATATTCACCGTTCCCGTTTAACACCAGGGGTACTTGGTTGATCACATAGTCTCTGTTTAGATATTAATGGTGGACGTTTAACTCTCTATGTCCCTGTTTAACATATGACGGCTGTTGTTAAAGGTAAGAGACCCTATTATACTTTCGTTAGCTGCTTTTAAAAGTAAGAGACCCTATTCTACATAACTTTTTAAATGTCTTCATCAACTGCACTATGGATCCGTAAGCACGGAATTTTTTTGTTAAAGTATGTCACCCATTACGTGTTGTTGTCTCCGTTTAAAATATAGAATTACCAGGTAAAAAAGGCATTCTCTGTTTATCTTTTATCGTTACAGGTTTAATATTACCGTTCCCTTTTGAATATTACGATTCACCACGTAAAGTTTGGTGATATTGTTTACTTGTGACTGTTGCCATTTAAACCGTACATGTCATGTGTAGGAATGGGCTGGCATGTGCTTAAGATATATGGCTTGCCATTTAAAGTTCAGCGTGTCTTTTTAACATGTGTCCTCTACGTTTAACATTTATCAAAGAGTGACAACGAACTTAAAATTTCTGAATGAGAGAACGTCCCATAATTAAACAAAGTTCTATTACAATGTAGTGACCCTAATACACATCAGGGTTCTTATTTGATAACTGAAAACATCACTAAACAGGATAAAAACTGTGATTCCGTCATTTTATACACTTTGGAGTACCGGAGCAGCCTCTCCACATCCCTCTTATGGGATACCACTCGATCGAGTTCTGCTGAGAGAGATGCTGCTTTTTCCGCCAGATCCCCGACCAAATCTTCCAGAAACCACTCCCGGGGATAGGTCATCGGCCCTACAATGAAGACTTGAACGATTTAGAGAAATATTACTAAACACGCATATGTAAACCGTACGATATACAGTACCTCCAATTGCGACACCATCGGCAGCAACGGGAGACGTACCCCTCGTCCTAAGGTGCGAAGGACAGAGCTCATAGAACGCCACCAGGGCAGCAATGTTCTGGGCTGCATTCTCGGTTTTATCGGGTCTACGGCTGGAATAAGTGGTCCCATCCACCGTGACCGTGGCCACGAAAGTGGGGGGTGTCGTGGGGGCCTTCCCTGGCGGTGGAGTACACCGGCGTGGAACGGTGCGTCTTCTGGCAGTACGCGTTGAGAATTGCCACATACATTTTGTTGGGTCTGCGTATAATATCTGAGTGCGTCTCTTGTTTCCGATTCTTCTTTTAATACAAATCTATTTATCAGAAGTTTGAACTATTTCTCGAGTCTGACGCCAATAAATTTGACGTTTGAATTCGAAAACCAAATTTAATTGTAGTAGATAACACTAAATTGCATTGATGGGTTAATCAATGCACACTTTCCCAATGCTAACTTACTAGACTCCGTTGAATGCATGTGTTATTCAAAATGTTTTACCTCAGTTTAACTTCGTGTGTCACCCGTTAACATTAAGACTTTCCGTTTAACTATCGAACCCTTCGTTTAACTATTTGAGGATAGGTAACAAATTTCGTGTTGCTATGGTTACATATCAGTCATTGACAATCAAATAAGTTAGTTTAATTTATTATTTTACATTAAACATATTAGCTGTGTGGTAATGGTAATCGTATCTGGTTAATAGTCGGTGTATATGTTGAAATATAAACACCTGCCAAATGATGTAGTCTCCGTTTAAACTACGTTGTCTCTGTTTAAGTATATTTGATGCAGTTTATGTTTAGGAGTCCCCGTGTAATTTTACGAGTCTCCGTTTGATGTTTCATTCCACGTGACAATATTTGCTAAACAAATATCCATAACTTAAGCTTCTCGCCACAGAGATTACATAAATTTTAAATAGTCGTGACACTGATTTTATTTTTCAGAATTAATGGTGAAAGTAATTGATATTGGTTTTTGATGCAAGCGGTTAGTAATAAATTTTAGCAATTAGTGATATGTGTTTAAATATAGATGACTTTGTTTGAATTCAGACGACTCAATTTAAATTTAGACGCCTCAATTTAGATGACTCAATTTACAAAACGACAGCAAATCGAACATAATCTTTCACTCCGCCCTCTTCTTGTCATTCAAATCTTGTAGCAGCTTTTGTACACGTGCCTTTCGATCTTTTAATCCTTCAAGTTTTGCATTTAGTGCACGGACCAAGTGTTCGAAAACCCACTCCAACTCTTCACCGCTGGAGTAATCCCCGACGCCTCGTGAAGGCCCTACAATGGAGAGTTCAAGGTTTACGTATGAAAGCAGGCATTTTTTTAACATTCAAGTGAGAAGTCTTACAGTATGACGTACCTGCGTTGGAGACGTCATCGTCAGCAACGAGGGACTTGGTCATCTCCACACTGCAGGAAGGACACAGCTGCTTCAACGCCACCTCGGCAGCAATGTTCTGCGCCTGCGCGGCACTTTCCTCAGAGGCAAGCACCGGAGAAAGGGGTCCCGTCGACTGTCGACTCCGGCGAGGGCCGTCATGTCTTCTGGAAAAATTCAGTTAGACGTGCCTTAAACATTATTGTGGGATGTGGATAATATCTGCATGTGTATCTTGTTCCAGTTTGATGTTTACATAGAACCATAACTCTTTGTATAAAAATGGCATTGGTTTTCGGTGAAATAAATGGAATATAGTAAATGGCATCAGTTACGTTCATGCTTGAACGATTCACGTATCAACATTAAATTTGAGTAATTAATAATAAATTTACATTGTATGGTTTCACTGATTACGTTATATCGTAATTAGCTTAAATTCAATTCTTTTTATGCCTGCGACGTTTCAGAATTTTCCAATGTAAATTTTCTAGTTTTCATTCTATTTTGTAAACATCAATGACGGTCTTTAATCTATAATGCTCACTGTGCGAAACTCCTCGTCACCGTTTAAATATAACCGTCATCACTTGCCCCTACGCGTTACCGTTTAATAATCGGTCCCCGCGTTTAACTATCAAAGAGCTCAAATGAGCAGTCTCTCATATTAACAATACGCGTCTCAGTTTATTACCATGTGTCTCCCTTTAACATTCGCTGTGTACGTTTGGATTGTCTTGTTTAAATATCGATGACCTTGTGTAAATACTATTTTCACTGTTTACAAACAGTCACGCTTTTTAAATATTGTCGTTACCCTTTACAAACGTCCATGTTTATAATTTAGTGCCGATGTTCAAATATACACGTCTATGTTTAAAGATCAAAACATTTCAGCGTAACAAATTTCTTTCCCTTCAAAAATTTTTCGTTCAAACAAAGTTCTATTACAACGAGTGTAGACATACTAAATTATACATCTACAAACTGAAAACAACATTATTTATAAAAAATGGCCACGTCCACCTTCATTTCGCCTTCAGGCCATGGAGCAGCTTCTCGACATGGGCCTTGCGGGTTTTTATTCCGTCGAGTTTTACGGAGAGGACTCCTTCCTTCTCAGTAAGCTCGACGAGCATGTCTTCTAGAAACAACTCCAACTCTTCGCTAATGGAGTGCTCGCGGGCGAGTGAAGGCGCTGCATCTGAAGGCGCTGCGGTGGAAGGCCCTGCAATGAAGTTTTTAACAATTTAGAAAATTATTAAATTTTTTAAACATGCACATAGAAATCTTGCGGTATGACTTACCTCCATATGATCGATCGTCGGCAGCAGCGGGAGGCATATTCATCCTCCCGGGGTATGGAAGACAGAGGTTATTGTACGCCACCTCGGCGGCAGAGTTATGGGCGTCCTTCGCTGTTTTCGCAAGGTAAGGCTGGAGTAAGTGGTCCCATCCACCGCCACCGTGCGCACGAAGGCGGCGATGTGGTCGGGGGCCTCTCTGACGGTTGAGTACAACGGCGACGTCCGGCGTGTTCTCTGGCAGAGCTCGTTGAGAAGGGACTTGTACATATTTCTTTGTCTGTGTATAATATGTGGATGTGCCTCTGGTTTCCGTGTATTGTTTAAATAGAAATCTAGGGGTCGCATGTTCGCCTAACTTTCTCCCTGCATTGACGTTTACGTGTAGAAATTGAATTCAAATTTAATTATACTAAATAGTAATGAATTCGCATTCGCATTGAATGGTCACTCTAATTACGTTTTTCAATGCCATGGCAGATTTTTCAATGAATATTCACTAGAATTCTACGAGTGTCCGTATTATTATATAGTCGACTTTTTTTGCTTAAGGTTACACTGTACTGTGCAAATATCAATCCTCATGTGTAACATTTTAACCACTATATGTACCATACAACGTCTCAGTTTAACATTTCACCCAAGATGTGTAAAACTCAACGCCGTATCTGTTTAAATATAACGGGCATCCCTTAAGTTTATGCGTCACTGTTTAACATTCATTCCTGTTTAACATTAGGTTATTTCGATTAAATATTCAACGCAGATAACGAAATTCGTTTATTCTCTGTTTAAATATCAGGGCTTCATAGCCAAATAAATTTGTGATCTTTAAAGATTCTCCTTTCACGAAGCCTACTCGGCGACAGTTTCATTGCAAGTTCTATGATTGTGACCGAACGCGTGGCAGCGGCTGCAATGTAACTCGCGGACATCAAACGCTTGCGACTCAATCCTCCTTAGTCTCGGATGCCTAGGTTGCCTTCTCGTCACAGGCGGCCGAAAACGCAGATCGCGATTGTTGTTCGTGAGCCTCTCATTGTCGGGTATGGGAAATATAGCTAGTTTTTGTTTTGTACGTGCGGATGTTTGCTAGTTTTTGTTTTGTACTCAACTCAGTGTTCTCGTCTGAGTTGCCAGACTTTCCAAAGTGAATATACCATCTTCTGTTCACCGCCTGTGTATTTATACTTCGCATTCTTGGCTTGAGTTGCAATTGTAACGAGGGTTTCGTTATAAAATTAAGTACATATGCTTAAACGACGATGCTGCTATTGAAACATACATTTACTTTTGAACTATAAGGTTTACCGTTTAACGTCGGGCGTTCCAGTTTAAAGATAGGCGTCTCTGTTTAACTACTAGTCGTACACGTTTAACTATCGCTTTGCCTGGCCAACATACGGTTACCATATCCAATTCTACTAGTCTCTATTTAACTTTCGCTGTCTTTGTTTAAATATCAACGCTTGAACATAAGCCAGACTTTCTCCGTCGAACGAAGTTGAAGGACATTGACCAAGCTTCAACGCAAACCACCTAACGCCTAACTAGAGTTAAAGGCAAAATACGTGCGGATGTTTGCTAGTTTTTGTTTTGTACTCAACTTGATGAGGGCGGTAGCAGTTATAGATGAGGTGACATCTGACATTTCTAATTCGAAAATCAAATTAACGTGAGTAAGTAGTAATACAGTTCAACGAAGGGAGTACTCCACATAAGTTTTCTCCCCGCCATTAATTCAAATTCAAATTATTCTTTCCCAATGACATGGCCACAGCATGATTACGTACCTATGTTAGTCCAACGGCTGTACTCTTGTGTAACTGAGTTAAATTGGCTAAATGTTAATTGTATAGCTTAAATATCACGAACGCTGTTTAACATCACACGTCTCTGCCTAACGAACCGCGTATCTATTTATCCTCAGTTATCACACCCGTAGATAATACCCATTTATGTCTAACATTCAGTGACCCCATCCAAGTTACAAAGAACAAGAATTAAATTGCTAATTCGCCTATTTAAATAAAAGTAAACACGCAAAACTTATTTGTTTCATTTAAGAATTATTCTTACGCGATTTCATTACAAGATTCTGAATGGCTGCCAACACTTCAGTTCAATTGAAACCGTGCGCTTTTTAATCGAGAGAACTACTTCTTATGCGATAACTTCAAAAGAAATGAGAACTCCGTTTGTAAACAGTCTGCACATGTAATAAAATAATTCTTTTGCTAATTAAATAGTAATTAACATACCGAACTAGATAATGAAGCTCTCCATATTTAAAAACAGGGGTCACTTGCAATACCTATGAAGCACTATCCGGATAAACGACTATGTTTCCATTTTCACATTCTGTGAATAAGGTGAAATATGAATGAATAACAAAATGAGGTGGTCTATGTTCAAATAATCGTTTAAGTTTCAGTTATCCTATGAAAAATAAAGTACTATCTTTTTAAATATTTAAGTCACCGTTTAGAAACTATGAATCCCGTTTGATATACAGTGTCTCCCTTTAAATATGTGTGTTACCAGTTAAGCTCAATAGTTACCGTTTAACATCGGGAACCACCGTTTAAATATATACGTCCCTCTTTAAATAGCAAACGTTTACACTGAAACAAATATCTTTCCCTTCATAAATTATTCCTTCACAATGCTGTTAGTCGGTGACGGTTTCATTGCAGGATCTTCGATTGTGCCCGGACGCGTGGTAACGGCTGCAATGTAACTCGCGGACCTCAAATGCTTGAGACTCGATCCTCCTTCGTCTAGGACGGCCACGTTGCCTTCTCGTCACAGGCGGCTGCAAACACAAATCGCGATTTTCGTCCGTAGGCCGCTCATTGTCGGGTATGGGGAATATAGCTTCTTTATACTGATGAGCGCATTTCATATATATGTATTGCATTCTTTACCCTCATCATTATTGAATATTTTGGCTGTAATTCACCAAGTACGGTGCTATTTGAGGTATTCGTTGTTCGTCATGCAGATATCAAAGTCCTGAAGTAAGAAGAAGCGTTTTTTGAACAATTTTAGAAGCTAAAGGACTTAGAAGAAACCTCATCAAGCTCAGCACGGCTTGAGCACGCCCGTGCTGTTTCCCATGCAAAGTGCAGGAGAATTTAACCATAATTCAGCACAGCCTGAGTCCGCTGAGCACGGGTGTGAAAACCTCAGCACGGTCGAAGCACGCCCGTGCTGTTTCCCGTGCAAATTGCAGGAGAATGCAGCCACAGATTAGCACAGCCAGAGTTCGCTGAGCACGGTCGTGAAAACCTCAGCACGGTCTAAGCACGCCCGTGCTGTTCCCCGTGCAGATTACAGCATTGTGAGTTTTCTGAAGAGCTATTTGGCCGTAATCTGCACGGCTTCAACACGCCCGTGCTCACATCGAGAAGACTTTAAAACCCTAGAAACTCAGTTTCTAAGGGGACTTTTGGTGGGCGAACTTTGGGAGAAAGAAAGGGAGAGCTTTGGGGGTTCATCCTTCACTTCATCAAGGGAATGCCAAACGTATGGTAGGCCGATCGGGAGGAGATTACACGACATTGTAGATCCTTCGACAACCTCAAGGATGCAAGAAATTAGGGAGTTTTCAATTCCCTGTCTTTTAATTTCTTTGGCATTGTATTTGTTCATTGTCATCATGAGGGGCTAAACTCTTAAGGGAGCCCCGGGGTTGGTTGTATGACGTTGTAGCTTGAACTCATTGTCTTTACTTGCAGTATTTATGAATGTCTTGTTCCTTTCAAAAAATCAAGGTTATTGGCTTTCTTGTATGTTGTTTAGTGCTTAATGCTTGGTAGTTAGGTTCTCCTATCTAGGCTTGTGAATCGTTATTGATTGTTGCAAGCAGTGGGAGTTTGATAAGTGCTTGCATGTATATAATTTTGGAAATGTTTTCCACGCATGAGCATCACATTTTTCAAGTTTTATCGCTAATTTCGTGTGTTTTGGTGTTCTTTCATGCAATTAGGGTTGTGGAGACATGGTACGTGAATAAAGGCAAGATTAGGTCATAATGGTGCCAAGTGGAGCTCTTTTGTGCAATTACGAAGTTCAAGACACAAATCGGGTTCCAACGAGGGGGTATGTGCCAACTTCTAAAGACTTCAAGACAACTCTTGTAGAAGGACACGAAGGCAGTCATGCTCGGTTGTTCCGATTGGTTCAAAGATTTCAAAAGCTCTCCAAGGTTTTCCCATCATCAAGAAATGCCGCATGACCTTTCACATGGGCGTGTGTCCGTCCATGTGACCTCAGGAGAAGAAACGGGCGAAATCGGGGACTAATATGAAAGTTTCCACAGGGCAGAAAATCCACATGGGCATGTGGAATTTCCACACGGCCGTGTGGAATTTCCACACGGCAGTGTGGCTTATCCACACGCCCGTGTGGATCCTTGAGATGGCCAATTATAAAGCCGTTCTGAAGCGTTATTAGGGGGATCTTCTTCCAACTTTGAGAGGGAGTGACGGCTAGGGTTCAGGAGGTTCTTGCTACACTTTGGGGGCGCTTCTTCACCGATTTCATCTTTAATTCCTTCCAAGGAGAGCTATTGGGGGAGCCTTCGATGACTTGATTCGACGAGGTGTGCCTTAGGCTTGGAGGCAGGAGTTCTTTGGAGAAGAAGGAGAAGTTCCCATAGTCTATCAACACAAAGCTCAAAGGGGTTTTCTTTATGGATTTCTTGCACTTGTCTTCATTTAGTTTGATGAACTTGTATTGCTCCATGGAGGGCTAAACCCCTAGTGGGTACTTGGACTTGTAAACCCTAGATTTCCTATGTTTCATTGACTTTAATGCTTTTATTCAATTTGAGTTTGAATTTGAGTTTCAATCTTGTATGCTTAATTGTTTCTCCCTTAGAGTGACACTAGGGTTGAGGGCTAATCCAATCATCCTTTTGACGAGTGACCATCACCATTAGGATTAGATCAACCAAGATTGAAGAGGGTTGAGAGGGTGAGTTGAGAGGTAGCGACACGTCCCCTTTCCCCTCCGGTGTGGTTTTCCCTACCTTCTTATTCCAAGTATTACATTCGATCTTAAAGAGAGTTAGGCGTTGAGAGAGGCCTTTCCGCCGGGGCTTATTTGTGATTAGGGATCTTTGGCCTGGACCAAAGGGATTGATCTATAATTGGGAATAGGGTTTACCACTTGGAATCCCTAGAGCATAGCGCAGTCATACGTGGTGTGAGGTGTTGAGAGTCTTCTCTCCGCCGGGACCTCGTAGGGGACTAGTCAAGGTTGACCTTAGATTTGGGACCTTGTATCTGTGGATTCCACGACTCTTGAAATCTCTATTGAATAAGAGTATTTGAAGTCTTGCACTTGAAACAAGGATTCTAGGGGGAGCATCGTCCGAGTACCCCATCTTCTTATTGATCTATTTCTACGCCCTAGCTTTTATTTTCAGCTCTTTATTTCTACTTCTTTCTTATTTCATTTTCTTTCACAACAACAATTGGTTTATCTTTGATTACTTAACAAAGTGTGATTGTTCTTACGTCTACTCCCTGTGGAATCGACTACCCACCCGTTTGGGTACTTTATTACTTCGACACCCGTGCACTTGCGGAGTAGAGTTCAACTTAGGGCTCGGCAGCGCTAGAAACCACATGCTTATAGCATAACTAGGTTTAGAACTGAAGACATCTCTGATAAATACTGAGAAAGACCGAGTTAGTGAACGTCGGAAATCCAACCCCGGGGCCCCATCTCCTCCATCGAGTCAAACCTCAATCTTCCCTTGGTGAACTTCCCATTCCCTTAACCTCCTCGAAGTTAATCCAAAGTCAATTCCTTCATCTTCGGTTTGGTTAGATATTAAGTAGGACGTTAGTATTAGAAGTTATACCAGTCCCTGTGGATTCGACTACCCGACCCTTTGGGTACATTATACTACTTGTACGACCCGTGCACTTGCGGATACGCAAGGGGCGTACCAAGCTTTTGGCGCCGTTGCCGGGGACTGACAACTTCTAAGAATACGGACGGTCTTAGTAATCTAACCGTTTTTATTTTGCTTTTAGTTTCATTTCTTTGTTTTGTTGTTATCTGATTTCTTTTATTTTTTTCTTTTGTTTTTCCTTGTTTGTACTTAAGCTGTTTATTATTCTTTTCTCTTTTTGCTTTGAGCTTGAAAATTCATATCTCATCTGTTTCTTTTGGTGTTTGTGCAGGTGCAGTGCATGACCCGGGGGAATTCTTCCCATCTTGCGTCTCCAGATCCAGATATTGAGCGGACATTTCATCGGAGACAGCGACAGATTCACTTAAGAGAAACTGGGTCAATGGAAGTAAGTGTTGAAGTGGACCAAGAGGAAAACATGGCTGGGAATCAGAGGAGCATTTCAGATTATGCCCGGCCTAATTTAGAGGGATCTGGATCGAGTATTGTTTGACCCCCAGTTGCGGCCAACAATTTCGAACTGAAGCCCAATTTCATCCAAATGGTGCAGCAGATGTGCCAATTTGATGGGTTTCAAGATGAGGACCCATACTCATATTTATCAAGCTTTTTGGAAATCTGTGACACTTTCAAGGCAAATAATGTGTCCGAGTACGCGGTTCGCCTCAAACTATTCCCGTTTTCAGTGCGAGGAAGGGAAAAGCAATGGCTAAGCTCCTTGCCGGCGGGATCTATCACAAGTTGGGCACAGCTGGCCGAGAAATTCTTGACTCGATACTTCCCACCAGCCAAGATCACCAAACTCAGAAGTGATATTTCCTCTTACCGACAAGTAGAATCAGAAACCTTGTATGACACTTGGGAAAGATACAAGGAATTACTGAGGAAGTGTCCACAACATGGGATAGTGGAATGGATGCAAATCCAGATTTTCTACAATGGGCTGAATGTGGCGACGAAGCAAATGCTAGATGCGGCAGCGGGAGGTTCTTTGTGCAGCAAGAGACCAGAAGAAGCACAGAACCTCATAGAAGACATGGCATCTAATGGCTACCAGTATGTAAAACGGTATTGTGAACAATTAAACGGTAAGCCCGAAAGTTACACAGAGACAATGATTTTGAAACACTTATGTGGTACTTTAAATACCGACAATGTGCGTTAAATGATAAAGCAAAAGTTTAAGCGGTATATACGAACAAAGGTCGATTACCTTATCGCGTCGACCATTTTCGTCACCGGCAAATGACGAGCTTCTTTCATTCAAGCATTGAACGACTCCGTGACGTTTGAATACATCTCCCCCAGCGTTCGCCTTTGAACAGATAATGCGACCAATGTGCCATGTCCGACTTATGAATCAACCACTGATAGGCTTCGGGTGATGCGGCCTGCAGTTCATTGACGGTGTCATCGAATTCTTTAGCCATCGATGCCCACGCAATACGAAAGTATATAGACCAGCACTCCTCCCTCAATGTTTTCCCAAGTCTGACATTGGCTTTCATAAAATTGGCCTCCAAGTGTCGAAGGCAGTACGCATGTGGGAATGAAGGGACGACTCTAGCAATCGCGTTAACAAGACCCTTTGACCTTTCCGACACGAATGTAATTATCTCCTCATAATCGCCGTCGTCGTATAAAGCATCACCTAACTTGGAAATGAACCATGTCCAGTTGGCGTCGGTCTCGTTGTCGACAATAGCGAAGGCGACGTGGAAAAAGCCATTGTTCCCATCTTTTCCTGTGGCACCTAACAGAGTACCCCGGTATTCACCCAGGAGGTGGGTACTGTAAGGGTTGATGACCTTACACTTGGTCAGCGGGCATACAGTATCACATAGACCAAGCCACGAGGGCGCACAGCTGCGTGGCTTTGGTAGTGCGCGCAGGTGGCGCGGCGCTTGTGTTGTGTCGGGACCAAGGCCGGGTGAAATACCCCGCATGATCATGGGCTGAGATCGTGAGGCGTGCGCGTGGCTGATGAGCGCATGGGGCAGGCGCGCCCCTTACCAAGAGTCAAGTGTCGCAGGACTTCATCATGTAGAGTGTTGGATCTCTAGCAAGTCTAGGCGGGGCGGGACACTTGATCAGGCCGGTTGACCGAGAGCTGATTCCGGATCTGACAAGGCATTTACACAGGCGCATGCAAATAGGCACGTGGCCGGGAGCGTTGCCGAGCCATGGTCGAGGATGGCACGCGGTACTGCTGCGTGCTGTGACCAAGGGTGGCTGGTTAAAGCTACAGTCGAGTCAGAGGACACTGCAAGCTAAGTGAAGTCAGGGAATTCACGCCAGACCGGTATTGGGCATGGGGCTCAATCAACCTTGGATTTGGGGTAGCTCTTGTAATATGGTCAAATGTGTCTTTGGGAGAAGACAAAGCCACTTGGTGTTGGTTTTGGCCATGGTTGTAAACATTTCTCAATCTAAGAGAGTTTTATGTTTTTCTCTCTCAAAATGGGTTTCATTGTGTCGTGTTTCTCGTACCGAGGGGTTTTCCGGATTTGCTCGCTTCTTCTTATTTTCGCTGTGCTTTGTAATGCAAACAGGATTCACTAACTGTTCTTACAAGGAAAGGCTGACTTGTCGCTATGGTGCATGTCAGGTGTCGCACGGCCGAAGATGATCGGTTGAGGCCGTGACAGCTAGTATCAGAGCTACGAGTTTGTGGCTTGAAGCGAAGCGCGAGAAGACACACAGGTGAAGACGATGGAGATGGCGACTAGCAAGAAGGAACGTTTGGATCGCCTCGAGGAGACAGCAGAGCGCTTGGAGAACGTCGTCGGGAGTGTCGACAATCAGCTCGAGAACCTGTTGAAGAGGGTGGAAGATCTGGCGGTCGGATACCGCGAGAGCCAGACGACCATTGAAATCTTGAAGATGAAGGTACAGTCGCTGGAGGCCGAGGTCGGCCAACTCAAGGAAGCTAGCGCTTCACCGGTCTAGTGGGAGGCACCCACGAGAGTGAAGGTCCCCGAACCTTCCCCATTTTATGGCGCACGGAGTGCCAAGACATTGGAAAACTTTCCTTGGGACATGGATCAGTACTTTAAAGCTGCAAGGGTACCGGGCCATGAGCAAGTCCCATTGGTCGGGATGTACCTTACTGGCGATGCGAAGCTATGGTGGCGAACTCGTCATCAAGAAGACGCTCAGGCGGGTTGGACAAGTTCAAACTCGTGGGTCGAGTTGAAGAAGGAATTGCGGGAGCAATGCTTGCCTGGAAACACTGCTTGAGTAGCTCATACAAATCTGAAGAAGCTACGGCAGACAGGCACTATCCGAGAGTACGTGAAGGAGTTTTCATCCTTGATGCTGGATATCAGGGACATGTCCGAGGAGGACAAATTGTTTAACTTCCTTACGGGACTCCAGAGTTGGGCCCAGATCGAGGTACGAAGGCAAGGCGCGAAGGACCTCACCTCCGCGATCATTGCAGCTGAAGCACTGGTAGACTTGCGAACCTTACCCGGTGGAGAGGGTGAGAAGGCGAAGTTCAAATCCAAAGACAAGAAGCCAGTCGAGAGAAGGGCCGGAGTCCAGAGGAGGAAGCCCAATGGCCAGGCCAGATGGAATAGACCCAGGGATGATGGGAAAGCAGCGAGTGGTTCCGGCAAGATGAGTGGATGTTTCATTTGCAAAGGACCACATATGGCAAAGGATTGCCCTAAAGGCGAGAAGTTGGCCGCGTTTAGAAATGAACCAAAAAGTGATTCCGAGGACCCAGCAAGAGTGAGTCATTTACAACTGTTAGGTGCCTTGAAGGCTGTCAAGGGTGACGGGGCGGTGAATTCTCTTATCTATGTGGAGCTGACATTGAATGGAAAGGCTATAACAGGGATGGTGGACACAGGGCAACTTACACATTCATAAGGAAGGATGTGGCCACTCGGTTGGGACTGAGCGTAGGGGCGCACACGAGCCGAGTGAAAGCAGTCAACTCTCAGGCACTGGCGGTGACTGGGAAGATCTCTGGCGTAACCGTTCACATGGGTGGATGGCAAGGGAAGATTGATCTGCTGCAGGTCACATTAGATGATTTTGAGCTGATACTGGGGATGTAGTTCCTTAAGTCTGTGAAGGTCGTTGTTGTTCCACATTTGGGTGGTCTTCTTATTATGGATGAGAAGAACCCATGCTTTGTAGCGGGAGTGGCTGCAAAGGAGAAGAAAGGGAAGGAACCGATGCTTTCTGCGCACCAGGTGGTGCAAGGGCTCAAACATGGAGAGCCCACATATGTTGCTGCTCTATTGGAAATGCAGGATGATCTGGTGAGTGATCTATCCTCAGCAGTGGCTGAAGTCTTGACGGAGTTTCAAGACGTGATGCCGCCGGAGCTACCCCGTGAACTCCCACCCCGGCGGGCAATAGATCACCAGATTGAGTTAATGCCGGGCTACAAACCCCCTGGCCGGGCTCCCTATCGTATGTCTCCGTTGGTGTTGGCGGAACTGAGGAGAAAACTGACCGAGCTTCTTGATAGTGGCTTCATTCAGCCGTCAAAGGCTCCGTATGGTGCACCGGTATTGTTCCAGAAGAAGCAGGATGGCGCTCTTCGACTGTGCGTGGACTACCGGGCTTTGAACAAGATCACGGTCAAGAACAAGTACCCAATTCCTCTCATACAGGTCTTGTTCGATCTCTTGGCGAAGGCAACATATTTCTCCAAGCTGGATCTGCGCTCGGGGTACTGGCAAGTCAGGATTGCAGAGGAAGACGAGTCCAAAACGGCGTGTGTGACACGCTATCGTTCGTTTGAATTCCTTGTAATACCGTTTGGCTTGACTAATGCTCCGGCAACTTTTTGCCACTTAATGAATCAGGTGTTTTCAAATTACATCGATGAGTTTGTGGTGGTGTACTTGGATGATGTTGTCATTTATAGTGAATCCATGGAGGATCACCTTGTTCATCTGAAGTAGGTACTATCAAGATTTAGGGAGCATCAGCTATATGTGAAGCTGGAGAAGTGTCATTTCGCTCAGCAGGAAATTAAGTTCCTTGGGCACGTCATTTCTCGGGGTGAAGTCCGAATGGATCGGGTTAAGGTGGCGGTGATTTTGGACTGGCCTGTACCGTCCAAGGTACCGGAGTTACGATCTTTCCTCTGCTTAGCCAACTACTATCGCCGGTTTATCGAGGGATATTCAAGGAAGGTCGTGCCGCTCACCGATTTGTTGAAGAAGGACCAGCCGTGGAGCTGGGCTGAGAGGCAACAGGCTGCATTTGACAATGTCACGCCCCGACCCTCGGGTCCCGGTCCATGGCACTACCGCCACGACAACCCAGGGGAGGTCAACACCTGCCTCAACCCCAGGTCGCCGTAAGGCTAACCTGTTACCTGTACGATATTAACATTACCACAATAATACTCTAAATCTAAGGTATTCAATCACAACCCTGTACAAGATCAACAGACTCACACATATATGTACATATATCCCTGGAAATCACAACATCAATGATCATGGACACAATCATAGTTTTTCACAAACACTGGATGTAGACTCATACAACCTAAGGTCCTGACTGAACCAATCAAGATTATACAAGATCAAATGGAAATACGAAAACATAGGTCCTAGTGGATCCATCTTATGCATGACGACAATGTTTATGAATCATACACTAGTCAAAGGTAAATGCAAGAATAGATGCCAAGCACTATCACTTCTTACGCCCGCCGCCGTGCTAACACCCGAAAAGGGGAGAAGAAGAATGGGTGAGTAACTAAGTTACTCGGGAGGGGTTGAACATGGAGCTATAACTCATACAGTGTAAAGAATGATATGCCCGAAAACATATGTAAATCTTTAACAATCACAACTTACAAAATGCTTTAAATACCTATTTCAATATAACAAGCTTTCCAACTTTCTCAAAGAAAGGCATCAATAAAACTTTGAAAATCTTTTGTAAAGAGATTTAATACTGAAAATTCAAGTTAAGAATACTCATCAAAAGATCAAAAGATCAAACCCATCGAAATAAGAATTTATAGTGCAACGCATGCGAAATCCTTTATCGATAGCATCAACAATAGCCTATGAAAACCCTCCATCACTAACCATGGCCGTGGTTAGGTCAAGAGCCACCAAAATGCGCGTATCTTGGCGTTGGCCGTTGAGTATCCCGTGTGGTGACTCCGGGTACCCAACACAAGCACCTTCGGTCACTCCGCGCCTCCGTAAAGGGCTCATCAGCCGAGAACTCCACGCCACCCCATAGGTCGGTCCGTGGAGACTCGCTTCGCAGAAGACGGGGATCCTCCCCAATGTCACCATCGAAACATTTGGGATATCCTATCCCGCCCGTAGGCTCACCATGAACACATCATATATCTCATCAAGAGATCACAAATAGTTTGCCCGTAGGCTCATCATAAACGTATCGTTATAAAATCATATATCTCATCAAGAGATCACAAATAGTTTGCCCATAGGCTAATCATAAACGTATCATTTTAAAATCACATATCTCAACAAGAGATCACAAATTCGCATAAAATACAACTCTTAATCGAAGAGTAAATCCTTTTGCGAAAGCATCGACAATAATGTCATTTTCATCAAGAAAATCAACACAAGAGTATTCTTTGAAAACTCATTTCAAATACGATAACATCGTGGAGAATCTCAATTTGGTTTACATAGACCCTTATTCGGTCAAAATAACAAGAATATCGAATTCTCAAATTCATAAATCTTGAAAACATGTAGTTCAAACCATAGGATTATCCAATCCTCATCAAATATAAATAATCAAGAATTTAACAAGATCATAAACTATCATGGTTTCTAGGCCTCAAGGAAATCATCTCATGAGCCTTTGTAATAGAATCAATAGTTAAGCAAAATCACAAATATCATGGTTTCTAGATCTCAAGGAAATCATCTCATGAGCCTTTGTAATAGAATCAATAGTTAAGCAAAATCACAAACATCATGGTTTCTAGATCTCAAGGAAATCATCTCATGAGTCTTTTGTAATAGAATCAATAGTTAAGGAAGATCATAAACATCAAGGTTTCTAGATCTCAAGGAAATCATCTCATGAGTCTTTTGTAATAGAATCAATAGTTAAGCAAGATCATAAACATCAAGATTTCTAGATCTCAAGGAAATCATCTCATGAGTCTTTTGTAATAGAATCAATAGTTAAGCAAGATCATAAACATCAAGATTTCTAGATCTCAAGGAAATCATCTCATGAGTCTCTTGTAATAGAATCAATAGTTAAGCAAGATCATAAACATCAAGGTTTCTAGATCTCAAGGAAATCATCTCATGAGTCTTTTGTAATAGAATCAATAGTTAAGCAAGATCATAAACATCAAGGTTTCTAGATCTCAAGGAAATCATCTCATGAGTCTTTTGTAATAGAATCAATAGTTAAGCAAGATCATAAACATCAAGATTTCTAGATCTCAAGGAAATCATCTCATGAGTCTTTTGTAATAGAATCAATAGTTAAGCAAGATCATAAACATCAAGGTTTCTAGATCTCAAGTAAATCATCTCATGAGTCTTTTGTAATGAAATCAAGAATTAAAAGGATCATATAGTATCATAATTTCAGTTTTCAAGAAACATTTCAAGAATCCATTGAAATCAAGAATTTCTCATTTCAAGGCATGCATCATTAAACAAGCATGATCATAGCTCTTTAATTAAACAATTCCCACTCACAAACTTGGCGAGATCGAACACTTGGATCACTCGCCCACTTGATCTTTACCCTTGCCTTTAGATCCACCTTCTTGAAGCCATTAACCATCCAAGAAAAACAAGAATCAATCACAACCTTATCCAATCAATAAGAGAGGAAAGAATGCTCCAAAATTAGATCTCAAGGCTTCTAGGGTTTACTAAGTGCTCTAGATTCAAGAATTAACAATAATAGAATCCTTAAACCCTCAAAATCAAAATGAAATCAAGAACATCCTAATTGGGTTCGGATCTACAAGAATCAAAGGTTTAGAGATCAAGGATCTCCTTCATTCTTTACCAAAACATGAAATCAAGGCTCCTATACCATTCAAACATTAGATCCATGGCTAAATTCCAATTAAATCATAGATCCATACTAAATCCACACTAATTCTCCATGGATCTAAAAAGAAATGAATAAAAGAACAAGGAATTGAAGAAGAGAAGAAAACCCACCTCAATTCTTGCTAGAACTAGAGGAGAATCACCACCAATGGAGAAGAGGGGAAGATCAACACCTTTCTCCTTTCTTGGAGCTCAAGAATGGAGATCTAATGGAGGGGAGAATAGGGATTCAAGATGGGGAGAAAAAGAGAGGGAAATGGGGTCTTATATAGGCCCTAAGAGTTTGAAAACGTTTAAAATAATCCCCAAAGCGCGGGAGGGCTCGCGGGCTCCCTTGCGGGCGCAAGGGAGGCCGCGAGGCCCTTTCCAGACGGCCATGCGGGCGGCCTTGCGCCCGCATGAGGGGCCGCATGGCCCCTTGCGGGCGGCCATGCGCCCGCATGCGGGGCCGCATGGCCCCTTGCGGCCTCCCATGCGGCCCGCATGGAAGGCCGCAAGGCCCCCTGTTTTTGGGGGTTTCTCGCGGCTTCTTGAAGACTTACTCGCTCCACTTAAAAGTTCTCTCCCCCAAAGATTTTCCTCCTCTTTTAGACTCTAAAAAGAGCCTTAACTAAGATCCCAACAAAAATAAAACTCGACAAAAAACTTAAACACACAACTTCTACACAAGAAACAAAGCACAAGAGAAGCGAAAAAGATCAAACTTCCACAGACAAGATCAAGAGTGCAATTGCAAGTGAACCAGTCTTAGCATTGCCCAACTTCGAAGAACCTTTCGAGGTCCACACCGATGCGTCAGACAAGGCCGTTGGCGGTGTCCTTGTTCAGGACGGGCATCCAGTGGCGTTCGAGAGTTGGAAGCTGAAAGACGCGGAGCAGCGCTATTCGGCGCATGAGCGGGAGATGCTCGCCGTTGTTCATTGCTTACAGATATGGAGAGTGTACCTTCTGGGCACTAGGTTTCTTGTCAAAACAGATAACATTGCCAATACATTCTTTGCTACTCAAAAGAAGTTGTCGGCTAGACAAGCTCGTTGGCAAGAGTTCTTGCATGAATATGACTTTGAATGGCAGCACAAACCGGGGAGACACAACCAGGTGGCGGATGCATTGAGTCGCAAGCAGATGGTTGAGTACGTGGCTGCGTTGGCGCAAGTGGAGAATGACTTGCAAAGTCGTATCGAGGAGGTAGCAAAGACGGACAGTCAGTATTTGAAGCTGATCAAAGATGTTCAAGACGGAGTCGTGCGCAAGTACTGGGTGGAGAATGGGCTTCTCCACGCCAAAGGCGACAGACTCTATGTGCCGAAACGAGGGAAGATTCGGCAGGAGCTCCTTAGAGGGCATCATGATCTCCCATTGGCGGGACATCCCGGTCGTGAGCGAATGAAGGCCTTGCTCACAAGACATTATTATTGGCCGGATATGGGCGAAGACATTGAAGCATATGTAAAGACGTGTTTCGTGTGCCAACAAGACAAGTCGGAAAGAAGACGGGAGGCCGGTCTTCTCCAGCCGTTGAGTATTCCGGAAAGGCCATGGGCGTCAATTTCCATGGACTTTATCTCCGGATTACCTAAGGTGGAAGGGATGTCGACAGTGATGGTGGTCGTGGACCGATTTACAAAGTATGCGTTATTCATACCCGCACCGGTAGTGTGTTCAGCAGAAGTGGCTGCTGAGCTGTTTCTGAAGCATGTGGTGAAGCACTTTGGGGTACCGGAAGACATCATAAGCGATCGAGATGCTCGCTTTACTGGGCAGTTCTGGACGGCGTTGTTCGGGTTGTTGGCACAGAGTTGAAGTTTTCAACAGCGAATCATCCGCAAACGGATGGACAGACAGAGAGGATCAATGCTCTGTTGGAAGAGTATCTCCGGAACTATGTTTCGGCTTCGCAAAAGAATTGGCTAAGTCTGCTTGATATGGCGCAGTTTAGCTACAATCTTCATCGGTCTTCATCAACGGAAAAGAGTCCGTTTGAGCTTGCATACGGATACCAACCTATTACTCCTTCAGAGGTGGCGAAGAGGAGGACAGGAGGAAAATGTCCTGCCGCGTATCATTTTGCTATTGATCGGCAAGAGATGATAGAGAGTGCTCAGGATAGCCTCGCCAAGGTGGCTCGCGGGATGAAGAAGTATGCAGATCAAGGGAGACGTCCTTTGGAGTTCCAAGTAGGGGACAAGGTTTGGTTGAAGCTCACTCCACAGGTATGGAAGAAGTTACATCGGAAGGATGTACACAAAGGCTTAATCGCGAGATATGATGGGCCTTTCATTATTGTCCAGTGGCTGGGCAACGTGGCATATCGTTTGGATCTCCCCGATCGGCTGAAACTCCATACAACTTTTCATGTGAGTTTCCTGAAGCCATGCCACGAGGACCCCACGGATCCATCGAGGGCGAAGAAGAGTCGGGCTCCGCCGACTATTCGCAAGGAGTTCAGCAGGGTGGCTGAGCGGATCCTAGACCGAAGAGTAGAAGGCCAAAGCAAGAAGAACCGCAGGGTGTTCTTTCTTGTCCAATGGAAGGACTTGCCTATGTCAGAGGCAAGCTGGGAGCGCGATACTACTCTTTGGCAGTTCGAGGAGTTGGTGGAAGACTTCTTGAGTTCGAGACCGACGAGGACGTCGGGTTCAACTAGTGGGGGTGGCTTGTAAGGGTTGATGACCTTACACTTGGTCAGCGGGCATACAGTATCACATAGACCAAGCCACGAGGGCGCACAGCTGCGTGGATTTGGTAGCGCGCGCAGGTGGCGCGGCGCTTGTGTTGTGTCGGAACCAAGGGCGGGTGAAATACCCCGCATGATCATGGGCTGAGACCGTGAGGCACGCACGCGCTGGACAGTGGGCGTGCGCGTGGCCGATGAGCGCATGGGGCAGGCGCGACCCTTACCAAGAGTCAAGTGTCGCAGGACTTCATCATGTAGAGTGTTGGATCTCTAGCAAGTCTAGGCGGGGCGTTACACTTGATCAGGCCGGTTGACCGAGAGCTGATTCCGGATCTGACAAGGCATTTACACAGGCGCATGCAAGTAGGCACGTGGCCGGGAGCGTTGCCGAGCCAGGGGCGAGGATGGCACGCGGTATTACCGCGCGTGACCTGTACTGCTGCGCGCTGTGACCATGGGTGGCTGGTTAAAGCTACAGTCGAGTCAGAGGACACTGCAAGCTAAGTGAAGTCAGGGAATTCACGCCAGACCGGTATTGGGCATGGGGCTCAATCAACCTTGGATTTGGGGTAGCTCTTGTAATAGGGTCAAATGTGTCTTTGGGAGAAGACAAGGCCACTTGGTGTTGGTTTTGGCCATGGTTGTAAACATTTCTCAATTTAAGAGAGTTTTATGCTTTTCTCTCTCAAAATGGGTTTCATTGTGTCGTGTTTCTCGTACCGAGGGGTTTTCCGGATTTGCTCGCTTATTCTTATTTTCGCTGTGCTTTGTAATGCAAACAGGATTCACTAACTGTTCTTGCAAGGAAAGGCTGACCTGTCGCTATGGTGCATGTCAGGTGCCGCAAGGCCGAAGGTGATCGGTTGAGGCCGTGACAGGTACCATCGAGAAATAGCAGCGGCCTGCATGCCAGCTTGAATCGCAAAATGCACGCGCTGAAAAAGAAGAACATACGTTTAAACCGCTCACCGTCTCTATCCATAAACGCAATGCTGCCGGGGTTCGTCTCAACCACCTTATCGACGTACCAAAGCAACAAGTCATAGCTGGAGACATCGCTGCCGTCGAGGGTCACCCGGGCATGTTCTTTTCCTAACCAAGCCTGCTTGTATGGAATGTGGACACCATGCTCCCGCAACATGTCCTTCTGAATGTCGATGGCCTTGTACAAGGGCCGGTCCTTGAGCTTTTAGATCACTCGTGCGCTTACCCATTTTTTGGACGCTTTCGGGTGTGACGCCGAGCCAATTCCACCGCCGCAAGTGTGTGACGGGTCCATTGTCATGATTCTGAATGTATTTCTGTTATATTCCTTTGATGCATGCACGCGCCATTCACAACCACTGGCAGCGCATTCCACAGTGACCCGGTGTTTTTCGCTCTTTACAAATTTGAACTCAAAGTTCCGTTTGATGGCAAAATTTCGTAGTGCGTCTCTGAAATGTTCAACGCCTTGAAAACGTTGTCCGACGTCCAACGACAACATTTCAGGCTGTTCTGACGAGGAAGGTACGCATGCAAGACCGTCAGGGTCACTATGAGGTAGAACAGAAGCGCTCCCAGATTCCGAATTCCTGCCAACATTTTAGTTCAAACGAAAACGATCAGGATTTAAGCATAAACTTCATTTTGTTAAACGGTAAATATAAAATTGTAAACGTTAAAATCGATAGTTAAACAGAGACTCCATAATGTAAACGGTATAGTAAATAGTTAAACAGTAACGTGAGTTACACGGTGAACTCCAAAATTAAACGGTAACGTGTCCAACTTAAACAGAGAAGAGAATTACTAACCAATACCTAACATATACAACTGCATAACTGTCTGGGACTACCACATTACCATGAGAAGAACTCGTTTTCAGTAGGATGCGATGACACGCCATCCATCTCTACAACAAGATCAACTATACCGCCTTTTAAGATGGAGAAAACATGACACATGCGCTGGAAGTGAACTTCGTTCTCTATCGGGAAAACCGTATTATGTCCATCATGTGTGACAAACTTCCCCCTCACACGGGAAGTATCGAGACCCCATCTCTGACATATCTCAGCTAACACAACCTCCCAAGTAGTCAGCGCCGTGAACATGAGCACTCGTCCCTCACAGTTATATCTAGCAATAGCACAAAAACTCTCCATAATACCGGCGAACGGTCAGACCTCAGATGCGAAAGATAAGAAGAAGAAGAAGAAGATGTAATTGGCATTCTAAACTCTTTTTCATAAAAAGCCAGCATGAAAGGAAAAAAACCCACAATTGTGTGCATTAAGGGCGGACATGACGTGATGTGCTCGAGCGGGTTTTTTCCCACCATTTCCAAGGGCAAAGATGGAATTTCATACCAAAGACACATTTAAAGTGACGGGCAGGGGGTAGACGGGAAGTAAACTATAACGGAGGGGCTGTTCGGGGTGTGCAAAAGTTGGTGGGGGTTTTTAGAAAGTTTGGAAATTCACAAGGGGTGAACAATAATTTTCCCTTAAAAATAACACAATATGTATTTTTCTAGCCAGTATGAATATAATTTTAACCATTGAATTTTAGTGTATGGTATACTTAGGATGGGTTGGAGTTTCAATTATTTAAAAATTAAGTTAGTTTGAATAATTCTTCCTAGCTATGACATTGGAGTTTGTTACATAATTATGCATCCTCTTTCTTTTCTGTTTTGTATTGGCTCCATAAAGGGTTATACAGTTATTAAATAAAACTTAAGCTTTGATAGTTACAATTTGAATCTCATACCACACTTTGTTATAGTAGTATTAGAGCTTTTTCAAAGGTTTGATATTATGAAAGAGAGAGGCAAAGTATAATGGCTGATGGTAACAACTTTCTGAGTATCCCTAAGTTTGACGGGGACTATGATCACTAGGCCATGATGATGGGGACTCTGTTGCGCTCCAATCAATATTGAAATGACGCGGGAATGGCTATGAAAAACCTGAAGATTTGGAGATAATCACTAGAGCACCACGGGGAATTTTGGAGGAGCAGAAACTGAAGGATCTTAGAGCAAAAAATTATTTGTTTCAAATTCATCAACAAGAATATCTTGAAGACCATTACACAAAAATCCACCTCCAAACAAATCTGTGATTGTATAAAAAAAAGTATTAAGAAAACATCATAGTTCAATGAGCTCAACTTTAAAAGATGAGAAGAAAATTTGAGAAATTAGAGATGACACCTGGTGAGTGTGCAAATGACTACTTTTCTAGAGTCATGATGATTGTCAATGATATGAGGAATACCGAAGAAGGAATGGAGGATGCAAAAATTGTTGAAAAAATTCTGCACACACTCTCAGAGATGTGTAACTATATTGAGTGCTCAATTAAAGAATCCAAAGATATCAACAATCTCTTTGTGGATAAGTTGCAGAGTTCTTTATTGGTTAATGAGCAAAAGCTAAAGAAGCAAAGTGTGAAGGAACAAGCAGTGAAAGTCACCGGAGGTAAAGGATCTGGAGCAAAAGAAGAAGAAAAGTTTGGTGAAAAAGGCAGAAGTCATGGTGGTTTTAGAGGAAGAGGAAGGGGTCAATGAAGAGCATTCAACAAGGAAATTGTTGAGGGTTATCAGTGCCACATATTGGGACATTTCATTATGAGTGTCCCAATTATGCCCATTATGTTGAACACAAAGAGTTTGATGAGGGTCAGGAGATGCTACTTATTTCTTATAAGGAGACTCAAGGTGCAATACGAAAGGAGGTGTGGTTTCTAGACTCAGGTTGCAGCAACCATATGAATGGAGACAAGAAATAGTTTGTTGAACTCGATTAATCTTTTAGACAGACTGTGAAGCTAGGAAATGAGTCGAAGTTGGCTATCATGGGAAAAGGAAACGTTAGAATGGAGGTCAAAGCAAAACTCAAGTCATCACTGAGGTATTCTACATTCTTGTTCTCAAAAACAATTTGCTTAGCATTAGACTGCTTCAAGAAAAATATTTGGCTATCTTGATTCATCACGGTTGTTATCATAATATGAGAGGGCTGATTATGCAATCAATGATGTCTGCAAATCTTATGTTTGTATTGCTAGCGTTTGTTCCTACTAATGTCTCAAAATCAACTTATTTTAAAACATGTTCAGATGAGTACACAAACTTATGGCACCCTAGGTTTGGTCATCTCAACATAAAAGGGTTGCGAACTTTGTCATATAGGAAGATGGTTAAGGATATGCCAATTCTCAAGAATAGTTCCACATTATGCATAAATTGCATTGTAGTCAAGCAACATCGAGATCCTTTTCCAAAAAAGAGTGCATGGAGAGCTTCAAGACCCCTGTAGTTAGTGCACTCAGACATTCGCGGTCTAATTACTCCAGAATCAAACATCCACAAAAGGTACATCACTACCTTCGTTAATGATTATAGTCGAAATGTCATGTTTCGACCCTAGCTGGGGATGTGGCAATCACCACGACAACAAGGAGAGGATCCCATAGCGTTCCACATCTAAGTCGCCGTAAGGCTCAACATAACCTGCTATCATAAACTTACTAGACGGAAGGAGACCAACTCGATAATAAAAGTATAATAGGGTTCCCTACACTAAGGACCATAAATATAGGAAACATCAATCATGTAAATACGAATAGAGAAATACGATTTGATATCAGAAATAGGATATAAAACATATGGAGAAATACTATAATACTCTTATTAAAACTATGTAAATACAAATCAATCATTCACAAAACAAGTCATCTAGACTTGAGACATGCTCACTGATAGGCAATCTTTTTTCCCTTAGAAGATCTTTTGCCATTTAGATACAAGCAGGGAACCCAAGAAGCAATCACAACAAGAATGAAAGGCTAAAAATGTATGTGTATGAGATGTTACATGTCAAACATGCAACACTAGAGTTATAGGGCAAAACGACATCATTTTGGACCCAGAAAAATCCTGAACTCAAGTAAAATTGATATAAATGAGTTCCAAACACGAGAGGTTACATATCGGGCCAAAAACAATACAAGAAATGATGAAAATTTTCTGGTGCTACAGTAACTACCGAATTTGCTATAGTATTTCGGCCAAAAACATGAATTTTTACGAAGATTTACAAGGAATTTCTTACAAATAAACATACCAACATACTCACAAGAACAAGGGCTTAATTTTAAGCCCAAATAATGCCAGATATCTTAAAAATTTCAAAGGTTTCAACTTAAGTTTCTAAACAAAGAAGAACAAGGAAAAAATATGAAAACATTCGAAATAATATTCATCTAAATGGTATGCCTTACTTTAAAAAAAGATTGAAGAAGGTTTTATTTGTCAAGGAGTCAAGATTTGTCGTAGGTGATTTTTTTTGAAAGAATGAAGGTGTTGGTGTAGAAAGAAATAGAAGAAGAAAGAAAAGAAGGATCAGAAAGAGGTAGCTTTTTCTTTTTATAAAGAAACAAATTGCTCTTTTGCCTTCCTAATACAAAAATGAATAACGAAGGGTTCAAATGACAGAATCGTCCATAGTTTTTTGTTAGATTTTGCACAGAGGTCATTGTGAGAGCATGCAAGAATGCTACTAGTGTTAAATGATTATTTTATCCCTAGTGCACTTACTAATGCCCGGGGACACCCTGGTCCATCTCAGGACCGGCTACAACATGAAAGATGTGGACTTATTTTCTTCATGCTAAATTAGAAGATCTAGATTTCTTTAGAATTTCAAAAGTTTGGTAGAGAAGGAGTAATGCAAATATATCAATTGTTTGTGCATTGACCGTGGTGATGAATTTACTTCCTTTTAGTGTAATAGTTTTTGCAGCTCAAATGAGATTGGCCGTCAACGCATTTTGTCTTTTTCTCCAGAACAAAATGGAGCGGAGAGAGAAGAAACCGAACCCTAATAAGCATGGTGAGATGCATGCATGCTTAGTGCACTAGAAGTTTCGAAAGAGTATTGGCTAGAAGTAGTTAATTGGGCCGTCCATGTTCTCAATCGATGCCCCTATCTACAGTGCAAGACAAGACACTGGAGGAGGCGTGGAATGGGGTTAAATCATCGGTGAAGTATTTCAAGGTGTTTGATGCATAAAGCATGTGCACATTTCAAATTTCAAAAGGAAAAAGTTAGATGAAAAGAATGTCAAGTGTGTATTCCTTGGGGTCAGTGAGGAATCAAAAGCTTTCAGAATGTATGATGCAGAAGCTTTTGAAGAATTCTATTTTACATGGAAGAAGTAAGCACATAGATGTTCTTTACCATTTTCTTGAACCTTGGCAAATGATGGTGTGATAGAGCTGATATATTATGCCACAAAAGATCAACTAGTTGACATCATGACAAAGCCCCTGAAGCTGGATGTGTTCTTGAAACTAAGAAGTGAGCTTGGCATGTGCATATTCAAGAATGAAACTAACGGTTAAATCAAAGTTCGCCTTAAGGGAGGAGTTATTGGAGTTTCAGTTTTTTAAAAGATTTTAAATAATTCTTCCTAGCCATGATATAGGAGTTTGTTAAATAGTTATACATCTTATCTATTTTTTATTTTGGAATGGGTCTATAAAGCTATAGATTTATTGAATAAAACTTAGGTCATGTTTGGGTAGCCCAAAATTATTGCATAACCCTTACAATATGCTAAAATTTAATATTTTAAGATAATTATGTCATATTGGTTGTTTGGGTACTTAATTTAGACTATAGAATTACTGCATAATACGAATGTTACGGTATAAAAAAATATTTCACTTGAAATAGAATATTTTCTTATTATAAAGTGTGTGGCTTTTTGTCATTGTAAATATATGGAATATTTATGTAATAATTTTTTATTTTATTAACCAAACACTTATTCTATAAGAATAAAATATGCCACAATTTTTATATGCACTTTCTACGTAATAAAATTATGCTATATTTTTTATATTTTATAACCAAATAGGACGTTAAGCTTTTATATCTATAATTTGAATCTCATTGCACAATTTGTTACAACATACTTGCCAGATTGAATTTCCGGATGTTCTCAAGAAATGTGAATTGTTTATTTCTGATTATAATATATGATTAGACGTTTTAGAAAAAAATAATTTGAGAGAATAAAAGTTTTATTTCATTTAATTAAGTTCTAAGCAGAATAAAACTAGTGAAGGTTATTTTAGGGATTTTACGTGTAGATAACGAGGGGAGGGGCCGCGATATCCGCACCACACAAGCGTAGTGCTCTTATTTTAGCTCTTTCTCTGACGGACATGCCCTCATCCTCTTTGTCGATCGCGCTACACAAAGGATAGGGTTTTGACGCCATGGCTGCAGCTTTTGGGGCTCTTGGGGTGGTCTCGCCTTCTACTCCGCCTTTGGACTCATTGTTTCGGTGCCCTTGGCGTTCCCGGAGCACCATCTTCTCCCGGTTCGGTGGCTGGAGGGCGATGGCGCAGCAGCAGTCGACGCAGGGAGCGTCGGTGTCGTACGCCAGGGAAATGGAGCGCCTTTCTGCCAAGGAATCACTTCTTCTCGCTGTGAGCTTCTCTTTCCTTTCTTCCTCCTGTGAATTTCAGAGATTCACTTGTTGAGTTTCACTGTTTCCCATAAAGTTTTGATTTTTGGGTAACATAGTGGCTCATTTCTTTGTTTGGAACGCTTATTTTTCTCTTTTGAATGAATTATAGTCTCAAATAGGTTTCAAGTAAGGATGCTGGCTATAATTGTAGAAAGGAGGTGCATTTTAGTAGAATGTGTGATGCGGGTGTTGTTAGCATGCGGATTATTGATGTTCTTTCTCTATTCTTCTTCTTGTGATTAAGTGAATTCATCATGCCTTGAATTGATCTTGAGTTTTAATTGTAAGTAGGACTTATGAATATCATTCCAGTTTAAAGATGCTGGAGGGTTCGAATCTTTTGTTGGTGGGAAGACGACAGAAATGCAGAGGATTGATGTTAATGAAAGAATTGTTGGTCTTGAGCGGCTAAATCCTACTCCCCGTCCAACGACGTATGTTTGCCAAGGATAATTGGTTACATTATTCATTAGGTGTTGTTTTGTCTAAAATCTTCATTGATAACTTTGATGTAAGTTCTCTTCTTGATGTTATGGCAGTTGTCGAGTGGGTTGTTTTTTATTCGGGTGAGATGTGTGCTCAATTATGCAGATCACCATTTCTAGAAGGTAGATGGAATTTTGAATGGTTTGGTGCTGGTAGCCCAGGGTTATTTGCTGCAAGATTTCTGTTTGAGTAGGTACCTTCTTCATTTGACTTTTCAACTTTAACTGATTTGGTTTTAGGACATTCTTTGTTGATATGTTTGAAGTTTGTGCTTCCTCGAGTTGCTTGTTTCTTTCTGTTGTTATGCAGCACTGTTTTGTTTCTGCAGGAGGTCTCCTGCAACTCTTGCAAACTTGTTGGCTTTAGACATGTTGATCAAGGATGGATATGCAAATGTCACGGCAAATTTAAAATTTTTTAACTCAGTAAGTACTAATGCAAAACAGTTGGACATTGTGTTTTTTTTCTTTTGTATATCTATAGTTTATAGTTTCATTTTATATTTTGCGGACTAAGATCCTGATGTTTGAAAATGGTTGTATTCATTAGAAATTTGTAGTTGAGTTAACCCTTTTAGAAGAATCTTATAATAATTCCTTTCTTTAATTCTACTTGACATGAGATTTGCTCCTGAAATATTTTTCCTGACATTTCTTGGCACAGACTCAACATTTCAACTGATGAAGTTTGTGCATGATAAACACCTAGGCAATTTTGATAGGCTTTTTATTCATACTATTTGAGATGTTGAAAGACATTGAAATCAAAATATATGGACCTGTTTGCCAAAGAGTTGGTTGGCCATCCCTTGCAATAGTAATGAATTAGAATATGCATCATGACTTTGCAGAATGTACTTACATTCATTGACTATATTAAATTTTGCCTATGTTGGAGTGGAGTAGTACCATTGGCCTGAAGAATCATGGTCATATATACTATACGAATTGTTAAAATTGTCTTGTTTGTTTATTGGCAGTATAGAAACTTGACCTTATGATGGATTTTTTATATCTTCTGACATTCATGGAGAACAAACATGTGCTAAACTATCAATTGATTTTTGCCACATCTTTGTTATTGTTGGTTTCAATATGATTCTGATACTTGAAACTCACTTCAGATTGAAAGCAAGTTTCTTTTAAGGGCCAAATTGTCAGTAGAGGGGCCCATTCGATTGAAAGAAGAGTATGTTGAAGGTCTTCTCGAAGCACCAACAGTTAGTGAACAGGCAATACCTGAACAGCTAAAAGCCGCATATGGACAAGCAACTGGTGCCTTGCAGCAACTACCGGCTTCTGTGAGGGATGTCTTTGCCAATGGAGTCACTGTTCCACTTAGTAAGTTAACAAACTAACATTTTTCTTGTAAAAGAAAAAAATATTCATATTTTATCTCATCACACATCCAATTAAATAGGCCAGTTAATTGTAACCGAACTTTCCCTGTATAATAAATCACTTCGCAACTCATTTTTCTTATTTATACAAGCTTATATGAATTAGGATTAATATAGACTATCTAGATATGGAACCTGCAGATATCTCTGGTATGCACATTCATACTACTTTGTTATAATATGGACATTCTGTCTCCATTATGCACACGGGATATCATATAATCGATTTTCATGCCTAAGAAAGGTGGTAGAATAAGACCTAATGCTAGAACTCAAACTATCTCTTACATGTGATTTTAGGCTACACTTTGTGTTGGACGAAACATGGTATGACAGAGCTCTACCACCACCTTGTTCGATCTTTCATTTTTGTTGTATCTTGTATATTTTAGGCCTTGTAGTAAGCTGTAGTGCATATATTGTCTTTGCTATTGTTTCTATGTATTGTTGTATGGTTATATACTTATAAAATATTCAATTCTTGAGGAGATTCATGAGCTGATAAATCCCACATCTAACAATTAAGGACCGAGTTCCTATATGTACTTTCCAGGTGGAACATTTCAGAGATTGTTCATGATCGCCTACTTAGATGAAGAAATATTGGTAAGCTTTAAATTCCAAAAATAAGAACGCATGACTTATTCAATTACTACTCAAACGTTGCCTAATGACCTGCGCTTGCAGATTACAAGAGATTCAATGGGAGCGCCCGATGTCTTGACAAGGCGAGATCCGTCTCCAGGACAGATTGCTGCCAACTCGGTTATTACCGAATATGAAAGCTAAACACTTGTGCCAAATTGATATATATATATATATATATATATATGTAAATATTACACGTGCAAGATCCGTTTGCTAGTTTTTTCAAGAACAAATGTTCAATAAAATTTTATCAAGACTTGATGAGCTTCACAATCAGTCATGGTTTGTAAAATTTCTAAAGAGTAATTCGCAGTGCAGTACGGTGTATCCGTTTTACAATCGTAATTTTTAAGTATCTCTTTTAGTCATCTTACTATTCTAATAGAAAAATTTTAGTCCACATCCTAATGCTGGTTAGATAAATGATTTGAGGTTATTGATGTGGTATGATGTGGCATTACGTTGTAATTCTTTAACCGATAAGTTGGAAAAGGAGGGCAATGTGGTTTTTTTTTATTACATTAACCGTATTGAAAAAGACAAACCCTTTCATTTGGATCCGAATTTGAACCCTCTTCGCCCCACTCACCTGAGCATCACTATCAACACTTGACTTTCCTCATCCCTAGACATTGCAGTAGTGCAGCGCTTGCTCTCCTTCATATCAAGCCTTCACTAGAAGTTACATTCTTTATGTTAGCCCTAGATCACGGTTCAGGAAACGCTAGTTCCGGTTTAAAAAAACCTTAAACCAAAACTGAACCTCCTAGGTAAGGTTTTTGGAGGTTCGGTTCCGGTTTGGCGGTTCAACGGTTCCCCCTTTTTTTTTTGTTAAACTAAATAATTCAATATTTCAAATTAAATGAACACAAAAATACAAGAATTAATTTAATATAATATTTTATTAAAAAATAAAAGTATTAATAATTCAAAACAATATTTTACGATAAAAGTACAATAAGAGAAAAATAAAAAAATAAAGAGCTTGAACTTAATTATATTAAGTTGCCTACGTATCCTCTAGAGGAATCAAAGCCCACATAGTTTTTTTTAATTTTTATTATGCATATTTATCATATTTTCATAATACCTAATTACTTGCATCATTGTCGGAGGAGTTGAAACTAGAAACCACCGTTGTTGTACCAGAACCATCATTTACCTTACTCATCTGATGATGATGATTGTATAAGGTCATCTTGACTTTGTAGTATAGCTCTTTCTCAATCATCAAGGCAAGTTTGTGCTTCCAATAATTTGTGGCATAATCAATTAATTATAATTTATTTTCTTGCATGAGTAACAAAGTTTGGCATGTCACAATACATATAAGTTGGACGAATGTCACGAATCAGACTTGATCGGCTAATTAAGTGTTCAGAATCAGACCTAATCAATAATCAATTTGGTTAATATCTTTAATTATTTATTTAAAATATCTTAAAATATGTAATTACTTAATTGATAACAAAATAAAAACCTAATCATTCATGATATTATATATATATATATATATATATAATATCTTTAATATCTTTAATTATTTATTTAACTGGAATTAGCGGTTGAACCGGCAGTTTGAACCGCCGGTTCCACAGTTTTCAAATTCTGAAATCGGAACCGAATCTTGTATGAAGGTTTAAGTTCCGGTTTTTTGCCGGTTCTAGTTCGGTTCGGTTCCACGGTTTCAGTTCAAAATAGCCACATCTAGTTAGCCCAATAAGGAATTGGGGTTTTCCTGAGATAAATAGAAATGAAATTTTAAAACAAAATCATGACAAGTAATGTATTTTGTTTCTTTCACCTTATATTGTGTCACGTTGTTTTACAAGGGACATCTTTTGTCGTGGGTTTTTTTCAAACTCGAACTTAGACATCCCTCCTGTTGTACTTGCTCGACAAAAGATTGAATTTTCCTTTTTAAGAGGTTCTACTATATTTTGTTTCTTTCAGTTGTATTGTATCTTGTTGTGTTTACTTTTTGTTTAATGACATTGATCATATTAATTCTACATTTTACAAAATGTATATATGCTCATACATGTTGACCGTTTTGAAAAGTTCCACATTGCTAAAAAAAACTTCCAATTCATTAATATATCAAATCCACAGATCGACAGAAATGCTTCTTTATACATATACAACTTCAAAAGTACAACAATGACTTGAATCACATTTCAACTCATTGAAACAAAAAAAGAAACATTCTAGTTTTAAAAAATCCCATTAAACTGCTTCAATTTTGTATCCACCCTATGCTTGCTACTCCTGCACTATATTGTTGTGTTAACAGCTCTAGAACATCAAGTATTGTAGAGGTTTGCTGGCAGGTTGCTTCTTCAATCCATGTGTACTATGTCTCGCATGATAATTACACACCAAAGAGCATAAATTATTAACATAGAAATCACAATGGTATGTAAACTGGAATCAACATGAGAACGTATATTATTGGTTCATAGGTGTAATGAAAGAAGAACCATGTGGTATTTCCCTCCTAACATTAACTCCACTGTGGGCATCCTGCCACATAACAAACGCAAACCATGAAAAGTAATAAGCTATATACAATTAATTTACTACAAAGACGAAATCATGACAACTATCATTTACTCTTAAAATACTTACTTTTCCAAGAAAAGCAATGAGTCTCTCTTTTTTCCCTTGTTGGTGCAACAACTATCTTCTCTTTTTCCTTGGCTCTAATGGAGTTTTTCTTCCTACTTAATAATTGTGCATCATCAGTGGTCAGCTTCTTGTGAGTGTCTGAAATTGAAAATAAGATGTGTCTGATCTTATTATAGTGCACATGTCACACAACTAATAAAAGTGTGTGTGAAACACAAGATGTCAATCCTAGAGGAGTGTGAATACTAGTACAACCTATTCTCCTATTATCTAATCTAAAATTAATTTGGGTTTTTAACTTAAAAAGGTAAGTGAATTAATTGAGAACTAAGAAGAGAATACGAGAATAAGGGTTGTAAAGGTAATCAATGTATGGAGAGGGTCTTGGAATCGAATCCCCCCCAGGATTTTTCAAGTAGCTAAACCTTAACTCTATAATAAATTAAAGTTTGATTGAGTTGTGGAGATTGTATAAGCATGCCAATACTCCTCTCAAAAGCTACTAGTATCTAAATCAATACAATATTCAAGCGCGATCTCTCTTAGTGGTGTATTTTGTTTGGGTTGGGCTAGACCTAAAATAGTAACCCATAAATAGTTCAAATGAGTTCCTTATAAACAAGTAGTATATAATTTCAGGAACAAATATTACATCAAGAACAAGTATGATTCCATAAGAAACAAATATTTCATAAAATGACAAAGAGAATTGATTCTTGAAATGTGTTGAACCCTCTCTCTCCCCCTCAAGACTCTTTTACCTCTTCCCACTTGCCGGAACAACCCTCAAGTGTCGATAACTACAAATCCATCATGGGTGGGGAACTACACACTCAGTCGTATAGTTGAGACTCTTCCAATTTGTACCTGGGAAATACCACTTTTCTTTTGTCCATTCCTTCTCGCGTCATTGCATTCATTGTCTCATTCTTTTTATATTTCATACTACATTGGAGACAATGTACATCTTTAAGTGAGGGTGGACAATTCAAAGACCTTAGATGCTAAGTGTAGAGATTCACGCCAGCTTTGGTTCATCTTTGAAAATTCTTGTGTTTAGGATTATGACATCTTGTGAAACATGTATTTTTCATTGTGTTTAATTGTTAATACACCCTATTCATGAGTTAGTAACACGTAGTACACATAATTCTTCTTACTTAGTACTCTGGATAATTAGGATGTCTACACCTCCATCCACCTTAATAATCCATACTGTGGGTAACGTCGCAACAAATTATTGTACCTCTCCCACGCTTCATACAGTGTCTCACCGGGTTGTTGGGAAAAAGTAGCAATATCATTTAAGGGTTTGGTGGTCCGCCCTAGAGGAAAGTATCATGAAAGGAAAAGCTTGGCCAATTGATCCCACGTTGTCACCGAGCCTTTTGGAAGTGTTTGCAACCATTCCTTAGCTCTCTCCTTCAGCGAGAAAGGGAAGACTCACAATCGAATTGCATCGTTGGACACCCTAGAAAGCTTCAACATATCACACACCTCCAAGAAAGTATTAAGGTGTGGATTGGGATCCTTGTCGGGTAATCAATGGAAAGAACATGCTTGTTGAACCATCTAAATGAAGGCCGGCTTTAACCCAATAGTGTTCGTTGCAACTGGGAGTCATACTATACTCGATTGAGTGCCATCAAGGTGGGTCATGCATAATCGGTCAAAGTCCTTAGCTACACGCCCTTGCATGACCTAATCTATTACTTGATGACATGTACACTTATGGTATAGGGTTGCGTAATACGTATAACACCCATCAAGTTTTTGGCACTGTTGCATTGGATTGCCGAAATTAGGAAAATCTTAATTTTCGAGACTAGCTTTTCTTTCTTTTCTTTTCTTGTTTCTTTGTTTTCAGTTAAGCATTCTTTTTCTTGTTTTGTGGCGTTCTTGGTTGAAAGCTTTGCTCATTGTTTGTGTTTTTGTTAATCTAAAATTGATAAGACCTTTCGAAGACGATTAAAAGAGAATCACCAAGCAATGTTGGAAACTAAAAGTATGGAATCCACAACCATGGTTGAGCAAGAGGGACACCCAGGAACTTTGGCTAATTATGCACAACCTACCCTTGATGATACTCAATTGAGCATTGTGTAACCCCTAGTTGTAGAAAACACCTTTGATTTAAAGCCAACCTGTATTCAAAGGGTCCAACAAGCATGTTAATTCCATGAACTACCTGATGAGGACCCCAATGTACAACTCAGTACCTTCTTGAGGTGTGTGATATGTTGAAGCTTGTCGGAGTATTCAATGATGCAATCCAAGTGCAAGTCTTCCTTTTCTAGTTGAAGGGGAGAGCTAAGGAATGGTTGTAGACATACTAAGAGGCTCAGTGACGACGTGGGATCAATTGGCCAGACTTTTCCTTTCAAGATACTTTTATTGAGGGTGCACCACCAAGCTTTGAAATGACATTGCCACCATCCAACAACCTCACGAAACCTTGTATGAGGCGTGCGAGAGATACAAGGATTTACTGCGACGCTGGCCACAACATGGGTTACTAGGATGGATGGAGGTGCAGACATTTTATCAAGGGCTTACAGAGAATGCCGGCAATTGATTGATGTCGCTGTAGAAGGGGTCGTGAGTAATAAGACCCCAGAGGATGCAAGGCTGTTATATGACGACACGGTCATAAACACGTACCAGTGGAGCCCCAGAGGAAAGACTAAGAGAGTCACCGAAGTGCTGAGGTAGATGTCATAACCGCATTGGCAACCCAAGTAGAAACTTTGAGCAAAAAGAGTGAATGTGTAACTATGTAGCGACCTGTCGCAGTAATGGCATGTAAGACATGTAGTGGGGACATGCAACACATTGTTCCATTGTGAGCATTAGTTTAGAACAGCCTGAACAAGTAGACTTTGTGAGTGGCATGAACAGGACACAAGGGAATCCCTACAGCAACACATACAACCTACGTTGGAGGAATTATCCAAACTTTGCTTGGGGAGGTCAAGGACAACAAAGACCTGCCTAATCACTGGGGTTTGATGAGAAGAAACCGAGCTGGGGTTTGATGGAAGAATTGGTGATGAAGTTCTTCCAATCTACGGAGCTCAAGTTTCAAGTTCATGAAAACTGCCTCACTTTAATCAAGCATGCTTTATGAAACCAACAAGCCTCATTGCAAAACTTTGAGACCCGAGTAGGGCAAATTGCTCACGTGCTTTAGAAGAGACCACAAGGGAACCTAGCTAGTAACACTTAAGTCAATCCCTGGGAGCATATGAAGTCAATTACTTTGAGAAGTGGGCGTGAGGTTGAAGCCTAAACAAAGAACTTAAGCAAAGAGGATGTCTCAAGCAGTCCACCAAAGAACTTAGCTCATGGCCCAAGCAAAGAACGACCAATTTTGAAAGAGTACCAACCACAAATTCCATATCTCATGGGGTTGAAACAAGTAGAAGCTCATAACAATACAAATGATTCTTGGACTTATTCAAGCAGTTGCACATTAACATTTCTTTTGTCCAAGCCTTGGCATAAATGCCTAAGTACACCAAGTTTCTCAAAGATCTCCTCACAAACAAAAAGAAGCTAGGAGAGGTGTTGTAGACCACTTTGAATAAATAATGTTTGTGATTCTTTAGAACAAACTCCCTGGGAAGTTGAAGGAACCAGGGAGCTTCACTATTCCTTGTGTCATTGGGATTCAATGGAAGTCAACACTCGCAATTTTAGGAGCAAGTATAAATGTGATGCCCTACATGATTTTCAAGAAATTTGGAGTAGGAAAGCCTGCCCCAACCAAGATGACAATCTAGTTGGCTGACCATTCAGCCTGACACCCATGAGGTGTAATAGAGGACATGCTTGTCAAAGTGGACAAATTTATCTTCCCAATCGACTTTGTTATTCTTGATTACTACGAAGATGTTTAAATTCCTCTCATTTTAGATTGACCATCCCTAGCCACTTTAAGAGTGTTGATTGAAGTCAACGACAGTCATATAGTACTAAGGGTTGGTAAAGAACAAGTCGCATTCAAGCGACACCGCCCAATGTGACACCCATTATTTGAGGATATTACTTGCTCTCTACTTGATGCAACTAATGACTTGATTTCTGATTGTATGCAGAAATTCCTTGTTGGAGACTCGCTCGACAATCAGTTTGAAGAGGAAGACGAACCAGCGACAGCTGAAGAAGTGATTGCAGTATTTGAGAAGATGCCATCCAGGAAGCCCTCAGTGTGGAAACAATCAAGGAAAAGCGCAAGGGGCCACAAACATTCGTACGGGACACCTGAATATCGAGTACACCTGAGCTTCATACACTTCTTCTTTCTGGTGAGACCTTTTCATATTTGTGTTCTGCTATAACATTTTGTGATTTTGGACTGAACAATAAGAAGGTGTTTCACCGCCATGAACCACCCTAATCCTCCAGATATGTCAAGCTCATGAGGTAAAACAAGCATTTTTAGGAGGCAACCCAAGTTCCTTTGAATTTTTATCGTATTTTATTTGTTTTCGTTTAGTTAGAATAGGTTGTAGGCTCAGCATATTTTCAAGATGATTTTAGGATTTTTGACCTTTATTCATAGTACTTATGTGTTTAGTTGCTCTATATCATTTAGTACTCGAAAGCTTAGATTTTGCGTTGGGGATATTGCATTGTAATTGTCTATTTGGAATCTGGAAACAGTACACGGTTGTATACATTGCCGTGTACTTGACTATGCAACTTTTTGTTTGGGTTGAAAAATTGATTAAACTAGCAAAACAAAAGGTTTCATGGGGCAGACCCAAAGTACTGAGTTGTGTAACTTTCGGGATGGACGTTTTGGTGGTTATCATAAAAACATGAGAATAACACAGGCTCTTACATGCCTGTGCTTTGAACGTCTATCTCCCATGTGAAAAGAAGTGTTATTTTTTTCAGTAAAATAGAGAAGTCCACGGGCTGATGATGGCTCACATGCCTATGTGCAAGGCCCTGTCCTTCTTTTTGGAAATTTAAGCTATCATCTGCAATCTACACTGGCACTGGCATGGATACACGGATGTGTACTCACGGAAAACCAAGAGTTTTTCCTCTTTTTCTCTCTTATATTCCTAACAATTTCTTCAACTTCTTTCCACCAAAAATTGAGTTTATGAGATTTCTGAATCATCCCAAGCAATTCTCCACACACAGCGAGCTTGACGAAGTCTTCCTTGGCATGACAGCTTCACGTTTGTCTCAATTGTTCTCGCTCCCAAACATCCGTTCTTTTCAGACCTGAGAGGTAAATTTTGATCTTTAAATATTGTGTTTTCTATGCTTTTGTGCCGTTCTTCTTGCATGAAATGATTGAGAATCAGTTAGAGAACGTTGTGGAATAGGAGTCTAGGATTTTTCACCATAGGAATGAGTAGATTTCATCGGATTGGAAAGAACACGGGCAAGAATTTAGGATACACAAACTGCGCCTATGTACCCTCTACCTTAGGAAGAAGATGACGAATTACATGGCTGAGTCTGGTTTACACGGGCATGTATCTGCCCTTGTAAATCTCAAGTTTGTGAAAACAACTCAAAGGATGTGCCCATTGAGATACACGGGCGTGTACTAGACAGTGTACTTCTCGAGTGGAAAATTCTTGTAACGTACACGGGCAAACCCTGATTTACACGCCTGTGTAGATACCCATATATCTCTTTCTATTACGTTTTTGTCCAATTTTTGTTGCGACTAACGCTAATCTTTTTAGTGCTGATCATGCCGAGGACAAAGGTCGTGGCCCATAGGAACAAGAGGCTGAGGGATGAAATATCCGCCTCCAGAAAGATAGAGCCCGAGTTTACTATGCCTCATCATAATGAGCGATAATCGCGGCTCAAAGGTTGTGATTCTAGGAAATGTGAATTATTGATCAATACGTACTTGTATAGATCAAGCTCATGTCCGGTGTCTACTACTTCTTGGGGGATAGCCCTTGGGAGCAACTCTTCATGATCGATGAGCTACGCACTGGGAGTTGACGTTGGAGGTGCTCGCCACATTCACGATGGTGCAGGCTGCGATGAGCTTTATTCACCCTGACACTATTCAGTTCCAGTTGCCTGGAGAGATGGTGCAGCTGTCATACATAGCATTTTCCATACTTCTTAGGTTGTATGACGCGGAGTTCATGAGGACATCAGAGTATAAGTAGCTGGTAACATTCTTACCACTCGGCATGCTGTAGGAGACTCAATGGCAACGCATCATCACACAGCCGCACTACCATCAGACTCGTTTGAAGGCGTCAACACTATGATTGCCATTCCTATGGTATATTCACCTCCTCCTTTGTAGGAGCTTGATAGGATAGCGAGACTCTACCGAGGTCGTGTCATTGTTAGACTTCATGTACCTATGTGCGATGACCGAGCACACACCCTTCCATATGGGGTATGCGGTAGCACATTTCATCCATCACCAGGCCTCGAATGCCCGAGTTAGAGTGCTATTCACCAAGTCATACATCACCTGGCTGATGCGTGGAATGGACCGGCTGGAGGGCATCTCTAGGATGCGGATCATTGATACACCTCTTGCGTATCCGCAAGTGCACGGGTCGTACAAGTAGTATAATGTACCCAATGTGTGATCGGGTAGTAGAATCCATATGGATTGGTGTAGCTTTTAGTACTTGTTCTTCTTCTAGTATCTAATCGAGCAAAGATTGAGAGTTGTTTTGGACTAAGGATTGGGAATGATAATAGAACAAGAGAAGGATGGAAAGGCAGTTGAAATTCTAGCAAATAGCACTGATCAAGAATAGTGCTCCGGATCAATCCCTCGGAGTAGTTGGTACTTACTTTCTCGCAATGTTTATCAGGTACATCCTATGATTGTGTGCTCTCTAAGTCTTGTTGCATTTATGGCAATCATGAATGTCGAGGATTATGACTATAACTGTGGGAATCATGCACTTCGAGGATAGCAATCATCCTACGACAATCACACTAAGCCAATTAACACACCACAAGTTTTACAATTATAACTATGCTAATCATGCACATCAAGTTATGCAACACCAGAGTAAACATAGCAATCAGAAAGACTCCATAAACATCGCAAGAGATTATTCAATTACAAAGTAGCATCCGAGTTCTTAATCGGGGCACCGAAGATGGTTAGCCCCTCATGGTTTCACATAACATTGAAATAAAAGTGGAAACAATTAAGAAAAAACCTATAAACTCCCTATGCTTTTGCATCAATGATTGTGTTCGAAGGACCATGCCGTAGATGAAGCTCTACTCCTAGATGTGCCATTAATCCATTGCTCTAGCTCCCATCTAGATGGTGGTGAAAGATATGGATCGGATTGTCTCCAAAAGCCCTAGACATCGCCAAGTTGAAGTCTTTTCCTAAACCTAACTTGCAGGCTTAAAAAGATGTTTTTGACCTAAGTATGGGCATGCTTGGGCACTGCTTCCTGTCGTGCTCTTTGTTGACAGATCTTGGTATTAGAAATTATAAAATCCCCTCCAAACAGTGAAGTGCATGGTCCCCAACAAGCCCGTGCTTGGGCCGTGCTTCCATCAGCAAGCCTGTGCTTTGGGACCAAGACCATACGTTGTAAGTCTCAATCCTTTGTTAATTCCTATAATTTGCACGGCTGAAGAGCATACCCGTGCTTTGGTTGTGCTTGTCTTGGCTGATTGAAATCTAAGTCTTTTGATGCTAAAATTGCTCCAATAACTCCTATACTCACCCAAGACCTGTTTATTTACACATTAATAACAAAATGCCTCAAATAGCAATGAACTAGGGAAAATAATTGCTAAAAGACAAGCCAAATATAGGTATGAAGTGGATAAGATATGTATATTAAATGCACTCATCAATCATTTGCCGGACTGTCCTTCTCAGTATGGAGACACTAAGGGTGAGGAGGATGGTCCACCTCCAGAGAACAGCCCAAGGAGAGTGTTACGTTACATCCTTGTCAGAGCACCTAAGTTGATGTCATCACCACTTTGCTCGCCCGTCTATACCTTCTCCAACAGTGCCTTCACCCCATCACTAACCGTCTCTCCACCCACCATGACCGAGTGTTAGATCGTGGATTCCCTCTGCCGCTTGGCAGAGCACCTTAGGATCAAGCTTCCATCTCTTTCCTTGGGCTTCACGCCATTCGCATCTGACACAGCATCCTCATATGATGGGCCATCTTCCTGAACTTTTATATTTTTGAAACCTACAATTGTACTTGATTTTATTTCTTTAGCAAGGGTTGCATCGCTGCTATAGATGTTTTTGTTCAATTTTATTCACTACTTACCTTCTTCGTCTTTTTTTATTTTTATATTCCGCATTTTTGGGTATGAATTTGAAATGCATTGAACTCTCTCTCCCCCTAAGGACTCTCTTACCTTTTCCTATGTAACTCTTAAGTGTTGAGGACTGCAAATTGGACACGGACAAGGAACTACACACTTGGTTGTATAGGCAGGATTCTTCAAAATTTTTACTGGGAAGTGCCAGTTTTCTTTTGTTCATTCTTTTTCATTGCATTCATTGTCTCATTTTTTATTGCATAGTACATTGGGGACAATGTACATCTTTAAGTGAGGGTTGGAAAATTTAAGGACCTTAACTGCTAAGTGTAGAGATTTATGACGACCCTAGTTTACTTTTGAAAATTCTTGTGTTTAGGATTATGACATCTTGTGAAACATGTATTTTTCATTGTGTTTAATTGTTAATACACCCTAGTCATGAGTTATTACAACATTTAGTACACATGATTTTTCTTAATACCCTGGATAATTGGGAGGTTCGTGCAAAGTTATTTCTTATTGAGTCATTTTATTTGGTTAAAAAAAAAAAAAAAAAATAATACTGAAAGTGGAAAGAGCTATCGCCTTTGAAGTGTGCAGCTATTCCCAAAAATCGGATACACAGTATGCCATAACAGGAGAAAAAGCGGCCTTCCTGTGATGTGTGAAAGCTATCATACTCCAAACAAGTTAGAGAGAAAGGGGCCTTTGTAAGGTGAATTATACACACACACATGGAACATTTAGAATACGGCGTGTTATATATTTTTGAGTGTGAATGGAAATATCTTCACATGATTGTTACTATGATCTTAAAACACTTGAATTGTCTATTTTGTGAAGCCTGTGATCAAGCACTTATCTTTTATTATCATCCTTTTTCTTGAGGACAAGAAAAAGCTTAAGTGGGGGTTATTTGACAAGTGCTAAATTATATAGTTTCCCACATGCCATTTCATATATTTATATTTGTTTTCAAGGCCATTTTCAGAATGTTTGGTACTTAGGTAGCTCTTTTTGTTGTTAATACCAATATATATGTATCTCAAACCAAAGTACAAAATTGGGAGTGAAACGGTGCAGAATTGGAGCGATGGGAAGTGCCTAGAGATATACACGACCATGTACACCCTAGCACCCATTAGATCTTTATTTGGAAGAACTATGTTTGGATCAATATGTGGAGTTGGATGCTGGGGATTATTGGAAGTCTTGATTAATGAGATTTCTAGACCTCTCAAGAATTGCTTGTGATATTTGAAGTATTCAAATATCCACTATTTTCTTAACAAAGTACATTTAACACTAATCATTGAGTGTTTAGTCCTTATCGAGATTCATTAAGTTCACAAACTATACAGGCTATAATGTAACTTTAAAATTGGTTGTGAGAATCCTTTAAACTAAATAAGTTAATTATGTTTTAAAAAATTATGGTAGTATTTTTAACTGATTATTTTTAAATATTAAATTGTGGTTCTAATTAATAATTTAAAGGAAAATCCAATGTGGTGGTTGATATTGAACAAGATGATTCATCTTCAAGCTTAAATTCTACGAATGATCTCTTAACATAAGAATTTCTTGGTCTGTTTGTAAATTTTTATGCTACTTTTTAATAAGTTTATGTTAACATCTTGCTTGGTGATATTTTGTATAGATTACTAGCTTCTTTAAACTATTTCATGGGATTAAGAATCAATTCTCTTTGTGATTTTATGAAATATTTGTTTTTTTTGGAACAAATGTTGAACCATTGTACTACTTATGTAATATTTGTTTCTTATGGAATAGTACTTTTTCTTTATGTAATATTAGTTCCTGAAATTATGTACTACTTCTTTATAAAGTATGATAAGTGCTAATTTACATACTTTTCAACATGTGATTTTATGTATTTATGCTTGTCCTCAAGGTTATTTTCAAACATTTTTGGTACTTAGTTAGTTGTTTCTGTTTTTCCAAGCCAATTTACATGTATCTCAAGCCAAAGTGCAAAATTGAAAGTAAAACAAAGTATAATTGAAACAAAGGGAAGTGTCTAAAGAGATACACAACCCAGTTCATGCCTGTGTACTTTGTCTGTGTATCTTCAAGGTTTGATTCGGAAGCATCTAGAGAAATTCAGACCCATGTACATGACCGTATACTTATACACAAACTGGTTACACTCCCATTCAACCTCTTAGTACAAAGCAGAATGAAATCCCAAGAGTTACATGGCCATGTACACGGCTGTGTATCATGCCTATGTAACTCTAGGGTTAGCATAATCTTGAGAACATTGAGTTGCAGCTCAGATACACTGCCAGATACATGGCCATATACACGCTCGTGTACTTGCTCGATTTCTGGGGTATAAAAGGTTTTGGGGAAAAAGAAGAACATATTTTTTATCTTTTTAGAAAATACTGGCGGCTAAGGTTCAGGGCACCAGAGAAGATGAAAAAGAAGATGATAGAAGCAGAGGGAGTGGTGGCTACGCCAATCTTGATTATTTTAAATGTCATTGGGACTAGAAAGGGGTTCTTCCTCATGAATCTAGGGTTTTATTCTTGTATTTCTTGCTCTGTATTGAACAAGAGCTCAATGGAGGGCTAATTTCTTTGGGTGTCCGGATTTGATGTAGTTTGGATTCATTACTTTTATATTGTTCTTAATTTAGATTTTTTTTTGTTTGTTGGTTTAATCTATGTTGTTTGATGTTGGATTCCGGTATCGAGAGAGGCTTTGTCATTATGATTTCACATTAGGTATCGAGAAATTTATGTGAGGAGATCATATATAGATGAATAGGTTTCATTAACGCGCACTAGAGATAGGGCGTAGTGTATCTTCCAATTAGGATCATCGTTTCATCTCTGATTCTTGACATGGAATTCCTAGAACTTTATGCAATCATGTGAAAGTGGGTGTGAAAGATATTTTGACTTATCATAGCATGGGATTAGTTGTTGAGGGGTATCGAGAGAGCACTCAATATAATCTTGAATTCTTTTGGTTCAACAATCCTTATATACAATCTTTATTACGTTCTATGACCTTTTGTTAATCCAAGTGAAATCTTATCCGGACATCTATCTCATCCTCTAATTCAATCACTCTCTAATTACCATTCGAGCTAATTGGTTGTTTTCCGTAGTTTTTTTGAAAACCACCACTTTCCACTTTGATTCTGGGTTAGATTGCCTCATTAGGATTAGCACTAGTATTCTCCAATCTCTGTGGATAAGACAACCCCTTTTTCTCACCTCACTATTATTTGATGATCCGTTCTCTTGCGGTATAGGGTTGCGAAGCACGCACACCATGCATCAAGTTATTGGCATTGTTGCCGGTGATTGTAGAGATAAGGATCATTCTAATTTGTGAGACTAGCCTTTTTCTTTTATTTTTAATATTTTCTTTGGTATCTTTTTCATTTAAGAATTCTCTTTCTTGGTATGTGGTGTTTTAGGTTGGAAGTTTTGCTTATTGCGTGTGTTTTTGTTACATTTCATCTCACTGGTGTATGACTAGATCAAACACTGCAGAGATAGTTGAGCAAGAACCCAAAATTGATAAGACTTTTTGAAAGCGATTGAGGGAGAGTAGGTACGCAGTGCTAGAAATTGATAGTGCAGAATTCGTAACCATGGCCCATCAAGAGGGGCACTTGGCCGTGTATACCTATAGACACTTCCCACTGTTCCAATTTTGCTATGTTTTGCTCCCAATTTTGTACTTTGGCTTGAGATACATATATATTGGTTTGGATAACAAAAAAAGCTAGCTAAGTACCAAACAGTTTGAAAATAATCTTGAAGAGAAGTATAAATACATGAAACGGCATGTAAGAAAGTATGTAATTTAGCACTTATCATGATCTAACTTTGATTTTTGCATTTGAACTCTATTAACATAACCTTCAAATACATCTAACTCTTATATTTCATTATAATCATCATTATGAATGCCATCATCATTCACAATTAGATTGCTTTGCGTACTCATAATATATTTTGTGGAAGATGCTCGATCTTTTTTTATAAGCGTCAAAGCATTTATAAGAGAGTAGTAACCACATTTGAAGTATATCCCCCAGCTTCCATCCTATATACTTAGTATAATAAAATTTGACAAACTTGACTTTATAGCGAAGATCCAAAATCACGGCACAAGATAGAATCAAGATATGCTTAAACCAATATTTGTCAACTTCAACTTCATTTCTTTAACCATAGTGTCAAGAAAGTTTTTGGTTCATGAATCATATTTAGCAATTTATGATGAATTTGCCTCACACTTTTGAAATATAAACTAGGAGTCAGATAGTTGACACAAGAAAATGTACAAATCACCACATGAAAGGACTTAAAGAATTGCACAACGTAGTGACATCATTCTACTCTTAATTAGTTGAACTATACATAAATTACTATCTCTTTCAGTCATATATAAAAAAGTTGCCTCGTAACGAAGTGCTGCAATAAACATTTCATAGATAGAGTTTCATCTGGTTGAACAATCAAGACAACTTCTTTCTAATATCCAAATTTATCTTCTTTGCAATTTCATAAAAGTTTTTCTTTAATAAGTAGATTGCTTCATATATTTTACACTTGGATGCAGTTTGCCAATAGACAATAAAATAATATTAAATGCTGATTGCACAATCAAATTTAATATATAAGCACAACATTGAATATGAAAAAATTTACCGTCACGAGAAAGAAAACCCTGCTAGTTAAGACTCTTGAGCAATGAAACAACACAATTGTTAGTACTCGAATTACTTAAAGTGATATTGAATAATTTAAGTTGAATGTTCCATTGAGCAACACAAAATTTAATTTCATTTTCAATAGAAGAGCTATCATAACTAGGTGGAATGAGTTTAAAATGGATTACCTTCTTTTGCAACAACCATTCAAGATCAATATAATAAATTGTTAAGCATATTCTACCAGGGCATTAGGCCAAAATGTCTTTAAAATTTTGTCTTTCCTATTTATAAAGCAACATATTGTCTCTTTCGATTATTTTTCTACCCATTATTTTAAATTTGGGACATATAGCTGCTATAACATGCCTAAATCCAATATTCTTACCATCATGAAATGGTTGTACTTCAACAACAATCATCACAACAATTTCTCTATGAATGATCTCAATGTTAATTTCATAATTTGAGAGTGACATATCACTAGTTGTTGTTTGATGAATATTGTGTATTGTCTTTTATCATGACAAACACATTTTTGACATTTAGCTAAGTGCCTTCTCAAAATTATGAGATGTTCCTCCATACTTTTGCAAGAATATGTCTTCTTACAATATTTATCTAAGCTCCCTCTGAATTTGCTTTGATATACGGGAAATAGTCAAGAGCTCCCACGCATCAGATCTAGTACACTTTGATTTGAGCTCATCATTTCATCTTCCAAGTTTATTGGTGTACTCGATTGACTTTCTATTGCTATTTAACAAAAACTTATTTATAACATAAAATTATAAAAATCTATAGAAATAAAATAAAATTTGTAATTGATATAATAAAAAAATCAATTTTGTAAATACTAATTTATTCAGGTAGGGCCTGGTCAGGTTGAGCAAAAATTTGTATGACTCATACCCAACATGAAATTCAATCATTCATATATATTTGAGTCCTCAGCCCAACCCATACTTTTGGTCACCTTCCTAAGCCCAAAATCCTGTATCTTTTGGCTTAGGCTTGGGCCAGACCATAGGTCATTCGGTCCATGGCCAGTCCTACTCTCTCTATCCTGGATCAAGCATGAAAGCATTAAGCTCAATGAATCTCTTGCTAAGAGTAAGCACAAATCTACTTGACCAAAGGCAAGCATTTAGTTTCTTGCCTAAAGGGATAACCCTATGGTGGAGAGGGAATATGTTCTATCTCTAAGCACACCCCCAATCGCTTTTTGTTTACAAAGAGCAAATCACATGGATTTCTTAATGACAACATGAAAATCAAATATAGATCCCAACTCTCACTATTATGGATCTATAATACTCAATGCACATAGACAAAAATCAAAATGAAAAGAATCTATTATGTCTAGAAAGACTAAGATTCAAATACAAGAGTCATCCTTAGATTACTCAATCCAAAAACTCTAGGATGTTTAGCCATTCAAAAAATTAGTAAGTGCTAAAACAATGAAATAAATCATAAAGCACACTCCCTTAACCTCCATAATAAAATTGAAGGAACTCCCGAATCTTGATGATAACCTAAGGGCATTGCCTAGAATCTTTCTTTAAGCAACTCCTCTTCAATCACGAAGCATCACTGTGCTAACCCTCTCTAGAATCTCCAAGAATATCTCTTTCTAAGCTCTAATGGTGGTATCGGGTAAAACCTTTCCTTGAACTCGTCTCTCCCAAAATAACCATTGTTTGGGTTTTAAAGAGTCTCCCTAATCAGGCTCGAGCATGGGTTACCCATGAGGAGTGTTAAGGCCATGTGAAAAAGGATAAATTTGGATGTTGCAGGGGATCTAGTTTCACCAAAAGGCAAACACCCCTTGTGTTGGAGTGGTGGTGAGCTACTTACATCCCAGGCACCTTCATGTTGAGTGTGTGTTGAATTCTGGGTAGCTGAAAGATCGATTTTCATCCTCCTCACTACATCCTCCGTGCTAGAGTCTTGTTGCTCTGGGGCTTCTTTATTGATCCTTAATTTTTTAACTATACTTATATCGAATTCATCCTTTTTGTTGCATGCTCTCCAAGTAGCCTACACACACACACACACACACACACACACACACACACACACAAACATGCATCAGAGTAATACAATACAAGTCTTAAGAATAAGTTAAATGCTCTAAATCAAAGAATAAATATATAAAATTGAGCATTTATATATCAAAATATCCTCCCATTACGTTTTTGCTTGTCCTTAAGTACATAAAGAGAAAAACAAAGAAAGATAAGTGCTTGGTTTCCGCCTTCAAAATATGGAAGTTTTAAGAATCTAGGAAGAATAAAGTGTTAATGGGCAAAATGTTGTTAAAGTAGAAAACAAGCTTCACTCTACATTATGGCCCCAACCTTGTGTGAGTATACACTCTTTCTCATTCACTCTCCTTTCACCTTGTCCGGCTACTTGACTTAGATCTTATTCTCTATGTACACTTGCAAAACTATTCGCAACTATTTTATTAGATAGTGGCTTCATACATCCTCTTAGGTAGCTTTTTCTCGTAGTAGATCATCAACTTGCATATTTATGATACACAATATCCAGCTACTGTATAGGGAATTTAACTCTATGGAGGTGGTAACTCTTTCTACCATCTAAATTTACCAATAGCGCAGGCTTAGATTGTTTAGGGTTTTTTCCAATCATTTTTTAAGACAAACTTACACTATCGATTCTATTTTGTGAGATCCATTCCTAAGTGGCCAGTTTGCTATAAAGTTAGGGTGTTGTGTTTAAGAATGTGAAATGACCAAGATATAGAGTAAAGCAACAAGTTAAACACAGGAAAAGTAGTCATCTAACACTAGTCATCCTCCTAGATGAAGAGACATCAAAATGCTAAAATCATATGCCTTCATTAGCTTAGCACTATCACAATAAAGCTCTAAACTGTAAATTCCCTTCCCCACACTTAAAATAGTACATTATCCTCATTATACACAATAGAGCATAAAACAACCATAGCAATGAAAAACTAATTCATGAAGGAAGAAGAAAGCCAAAGAAACAAATACTCCCCAGTTCAGATTAGCAGTGCAAAATCCTTTTGAAGCTCTCCATGTTCCCTTCCCCACACAAATTTGAAAACCAAAGGAAAACAAAGCAACATAACAACTGAAGTAGATGAGTGTTAGTAGGAGATATCTCCTTGCTAAGAACGACACAAAAACATATATAAAGAGAACAAACATTAAACATAAAAAGAAAGGAAAAGTGTCTAAAAAATGATCCAAAGTGGCAAAACTAGAAATCTTGTGATGCATCATCATTGGGTGCTTAGGAGGTTGAAGTATGTGATGGGACTGATGAAGAAGAAACCTATGGGATCTGATAAGTAAAAGCTCTAATCAACATGTCCAAACCATCAAATCTATAAAAAATCTAGTGTTGTCTCAACTCAAGTGTAGGCTGGCACTTTATCAATCATTGCTATCCTACCACTAACTGACTTTGTGTAGTCTTCGACCTTATGATGCTCTCTATTAATCATGTTATTTATGCTCTAAGTGATGTCGAAGGTCTAGATGATCTTGGTGCTGGGGTGGCAGGCTCCTTGTCCTTTAAATTTGAATCCTTCTAGTTATACTCCTCTAATGAAATTGAAGGCATGCCAAGTTGAAGCAGAACATACTGTGTAAGCGTGGCACCTCTTGTTGGTTGAACCTCCCGAATCATACTCTTAGAGAGAATGATGCTAAAAGACTTGGGGATCGGACCTCCTCCTACTCTCAATGACTAGGTGCCACCAAGAACACCAAGGCCTTGAGCTAAGTGAGTGATGTGCGGACCAAAACAATTGACACCTACTTGCTAATCAATCGCTGGTATCCAATAAACATGACCACCAAATAATAGAGATGTACATGCACCCTCTCAACCATATTAAACATATCAAAGACATTTTGGGTGGTCGCAACCATAGTGCTATCCCCATAACTAGCCAATGTGTGACTAAGTAATGCATGAAGGTAATAATAAGCAGGGGAAGCTAAAGTGCTAGCCTTCATCTTCCTTAGCTCATAGTGACCTTGAGTACACAATCTACTGTTAGAAAATACTTACTATCATATCCCCTAAAAAATTGTCTCAAAGCTGGTATACTTCTTAGTGCATTCGAACTCCTCATCAAGAGGCCCATGAGAATGGAAAAGCAAGTAAAGATCATAGAGTATTGACAAATGTACATGCAAAACTGTATAATATCTTCCAAATCCCAACCTATATCCATCTTGGTCACTAGCAAAGTGGTGAGCACCTCCAATGTCAACTCCTTATTACCGGTCACATCAATATTAAAAAATCTCACCTAAGCTCCCATTGGTAATAAGCGGCAAACCTTGCTTTACAGCCTAAATGCTCCAAAACATTCCATGTGACGACACAATGTTCACCAAGTGGTGGATCCCGTAATCATCAAAATTGTGTGAAATTAATGATCTGGATGTGGAATTACGGATCGGCATGGATGGTGCTTGTCTTAATGTTCCCTCAGAAAGGGCTCGATCGATGTAGTTTCGGTTTGGTAAATCCTTTCTTGGCATAAGTCCTACAAGGAATGACGACAACATGTCCAAACAAAATATCTTTGTCACTACTCATGCACATTGAGCATGGTCATGTTGTAAAGCATCATTGGGTGAAATAGTTTCTACAAAGATTGACAATAATGGTTCCCTCTAAGAACATGAAACAATTCTCTAATAGTCATTCATCTAACAATATTCATTTCTACAAGAAACATGGATGCTTTATGTAAGAAAAGTAATGCTCATCTTGATACCTGAAAATGCTCTCATCATGAATAACATACAAAATTCATGGTGAAAATGAAGGTTATTTGTCTTTAGAATAAAGATCCACATACTAGAACTCCAAAACATTGAATTTTAAAGCATGAAATACTTTGAAGAGATCTAGATTAAAAGGAAAAAGGAAAGAGGAGAATGAGAGGTGAAGGTGTAAGTGGAGGAGAAAAGCAGAAGAGGGGGTGGGGGAGAGACAAGAGGAAAGTGGCTAGGGTTATAGGAGGACCACCCCCTTCCCCACTTTCTAACCATGAGGCCAGCTATGACCTAGGCATGGGGTGTGCCTTGGGCATGGTGAACATAGCTTGGCTATCTTGAAGGGCCTAGACAGCCATGCCTTAGGCACGGGTTGTGGTGCTCCTTTTAGTGTTTTTTATCTTTTTGAAATAAAAACAATTCTTAGGAACAACAAGGCTTATCCTTAGGGCATAGTGGACGCATGACACTCACTACTTTGGAGTCTTTTTTCCAAAATTCTCCATGGGCATGGATTTGCCAATAAAGGCATGGAAGCGTGTGGGTGTCCAGGGTTAAACAATCCCTATGCCTGCCTAAATTGTTAACACCCCAAAACCTATGAATGGCACCATTTGGACATGGGTAGAACCTAGGACATGTTGTTCATTGTTCTTACATAAAAACACAAGGTTCAAAATCTTTGGTACTTAAAACACAAATACAACTCCATAAACATGATTCTCAACTTTCAAAACACATTTTCACCAAGATAAAACTACATGGATCAATCAGCCACATTATTGACCAAAAAACTAACACTAATAAAAATCAAAATCAAAGTAGAACAAAAAAAAAAAAAAATACGAAACACAAACTAAACCTTGGGTTGCCTCCCAAAAACTACTTGTTTAGGAAGGGAGGGGTGGCTAGGGTTTTAAAAGGGCCACTACCTCCCCCTCCCCCCCTTCTAATCATGCACCCATCCATGACCTAGGCATAGCGCTTGCGCTGGGCATGGTGATTATGGCGTGTCTAGCCTAAGGGCCTAACTAGCCATACCTCAGGCATGGGTTGTGATGCTCCTTTTAGTGTTTTTCATCTCTTTTTGAAATCCAAAAAATTCTTAGGAACAACAAGGCCTGTCCACAGGGCATGGTGGACTCATGACACTCACTATTTTGGAGTTTTGTTTTCAAGATCTTTTAGGGGCATGGACTTCCCGACAAAGGCATGGAAGTGTGTGGATGTCCACACAACCACGCAATGGTTGATCAAGCCCTGATTTTTCACACCCCAAAACCTGTGAATGACACCATTCGGACATGGGTAGAACGTAGGACATGATGTTCCTTTTTTTTACATAAAAACACAAGGTTAAGAAAGTTTGGTACTTAAAACACTAATACACCTCCATAAACATGATTCTCAACTTTCAAAATGCATTTTCATCAAGATAAAAACTACATGGATCAATCAACCACATTATTGACCAAAAACCTAACATTAACAAAAACCAAAATCAAAGTAGAACTAAATGAAAATATGAAAACACAAACTAAATCTTGGTCTGCCTTCCAAGAAATGCTTGTTTTTAACATCATGACCTTAATGTAACTATTTTGATCATGGGGGATCATGAATATGGATTATTTTCCACCATTAACAACCTCTCCAAGGCATTCATAACCACTTTGAGATTGGAACGAATGCAACAAGAGAACTTACCACATCCCTCTAAAGGAAACAATGTTACCTTCGATGAGCATTTTTCTATCTTTTTCCTTGCATATCCCTTTTGTTCCTTTGACACTTTGCTTTCTTCACATCTAGAGGTGTATATTTTGCAGCAAGTTTCACCTCTTCTTGACTCTTCTTGTTTAAAACTTCAGGCCAGGAATTCCTCTATCACTTGGGGGTCTTACTCCTTAACTCTTGCGTCTCCTAAGATTGCCCCCAAGGAGTTAACTTGCATTAATTCTTGCATATGCTCATCAACATGATAAAAAACATCCACATAATACCATAAATCATCTAAGAGCTCCAACTTTTTTATTATCCCATTTGAAGCTACAACATCCCATCACTCACATCAATCAAAGCTTGTGAAGTGGCTAAGAAAGGTCTACACAAGATCAAGGGAACCTCTAAAACCTCTTCTAATTCAATAATAACAAAGTTAGCAGGAAATATATATTGGTCTACCTTAACCAAGATGCCCTCAATCAAACCCGCATGATGTTTGATGTATCACTGTGCTTATTGAAGGGTCATCCCAATAGGTTTTGTTTCTCTAAACTCTAGTCTCTTAAAAATTTTATAAGGCATTAAATTAATAACTGCTCCTAAGTCTGCTAGTGTCTTTTCTTCTAATGAATCACCAATGAGTCATGAATAGAAAAATTTCCTAGATCTTTCACTTTGCAAGGGATCTTGCTTTGCAAAGTTGTGGAGCACTCCTTGCTCAATGCAACTATAGATACATCCTTTAACTTCCACTGGTTGGCAAGGATATCTTTTGGAAACTTCACATACTTCGGCATCTATGACAAAGCCTCAACAAAAGATAAGTTAGTATGCAATTGCTTAAGGGCATCGACAAATCTCTTGGGTTGCAAGGTTGGAACTCGCAAAGTAGTGGCTTATCCTTAGAGTTCTCAATTGACTTGCCTTTCTTTACCTCAAATTCCTTGCCATATTTTCCTTCAACTTTATTTTTGGCAACCTTAGATGTATCATCCTATTGCATTGTGACTTCGTGGTCACTCCTTAGAGTGATAGCTTGCAAATGCTCTCTCAAGTTTGTTTCGGTGTTGCTAAGTACCTCGTAATGTCTCTGAGAGAGTCTTAGTCATTTGGCCCATTTGTGTCCCTGAGTTGGCAAATCTGGAAGGGTGTTTCACTTTTTTTAGAAATGGTTATTAGTGTATTGCACAAACCTAGCCATGAGTTCTTCTAAATTTCGCTTCTTTTCTTTTGGTTATTGCTGAAATCTAGAAGGAAATGAGGCTTTTTTTTTTATCTAGGTGTACTCCATGCAAAGTTTGGGTTGTTCTTCCACCCTTGATTATAAGTGATGCTATAAAGATACCATACATCATTGAAGTATTACACTACATCATTGAAGTTGCTGAAGATGATGTAAGTCCATCAACAGTTCTATTAAGGGCCTCCAAATGTGCAGCAAATGCGCTAATGGCAGCCAAACCAAACAATCCTCATGCTTTATCTGCCTTAGCTTTGGTTATACACCACTAATACCACTTCATGGCCATTGTTTTAAACAACTCAAGTGCATCATCTAGCCTCTAGGTATCCAATATACCCCTACAGTCACATCAATCATCTGTCAAGTGGCTTGTGTAGACTAGTTGTAAAAAGTTTGGACTTGCATCCATTCTAGAAAACCATGATGTGGTCACTTCCTCAACGTTTCCTTGAAGTGTTTCCATGCTTTCTAAAGTTTTTTGTAGTTGTCTTGATTAAAGGATGTGATCTCATTTCTCATCTTCATAGTCTTAGGGGAAATAAAGTACTTGCTCAAGAATTTTGTACCATTTGTTTCGATGTAGCAATCGATCCCTTGGATAAAGTCTATAATAACTATCTATATTGATCTTGAAAGTGTGTTGAAGACATATTGATCTTGAAACCTCAATGATTAAAGCCTTTCTATATTGATGAGATGGGGAAAGTCTAAGCCGAAGCCGAAGCCGAATCTCATTGTCAAAGACATATTGATCTTGAAAAGTGTCACAAATCTCCAAAATGTTGGTAATGTCTCATTGGGGTCTTTGTCTTATAAAACATCAAATGGAACTATTTGTTAAACCATGGTAATGATGTTCGGCTTTATCTCACAATTGTTCACAGCAACTGTAGGCCTGATTATCTATATTCTCCACCCATCAAAGAAGTTTTGTCATGCTCCTACATGAAAAGCTAATTGTTGTATGAATTTGTCTTTTCGCCATGGTTGTTGACTCTTTAGTATCCAATGCAACTTCTATGTCCTTTTCCGTATGTCTCAACCTTTCTTTCAACTATTGACACAACATGCTTTCCAATACAAGATCTAGATCAATAAATTTGGATAGATTCACCATTGTCGTACATCGATAACTCCTGATGAAAAGTGACACACCCTTGCGTGTGTGCTTCACAAGTGCACGGGTGTCGAAGTAATAAAGTACCCAACGGGTGGGTAGTCGAATCGACGGGGAGTAGACGATAGAAACAAAAACACTTCTTTAAATAGCCAAGGAAAATCAATTGTTGTTGAGATCAGAAATGAAGTAATAGACAGAAATAAAGAACTGAACGTAAAAGCTAGAGCGTAGGAAAAGATCAAAGTGAAGATGGAGTACTCGGACAATGCTCCCCTAGTATCCTAGTTTCAAGTGCAAGACTTTAATTACTCTTACTCAATCAAAATTTAACGAGTCATGGAAATTTAAAGATACAAGATCCCAAACCTAAGGTCAACCTTGACTAGTCCCCTACAAGGTCCCGGCGAAGAGAAAACTCTCGACGCCTCACACCACGTATGACTGCACTAAGCTCTTGGGATTCCAAGTGATAAACCCTATTCCCAACTATGGATCAAACCCTTTGGTCCAGGTGAAAGATCCCTAATCACAAATAAGTCCCGGTAGAAAGGTCTCTCTCAACGCCTAACTCTCTTTGAGATCGATACTAACTCTTGGAATATGGAGGTAAGGTGTATCACACCGGAGGGGAAAGGGGACGTGCCGCTACCTCTCGACTCCCTCTCAACCCTCTTCAAACTTAGTTAATCTAATCCTAATGGTGATGGTCACTCGTCAAAAAGGATGATTAGATTAGATTCTCAACCCTAGTGTCACTCTAAGGGAAAATCAATGAAGTGCACAAGTTTGAAACTCAAATTAAATCTCAAATTAAAGAAAAGCATTAAAGTCAATGAAACATAGAAATCCTAGGGTTTACATGTCCAAGTACCCACTAGGGGTTTAGCTCTCCATGGAGCAATACAAAATCATAAATACAAGTGAAAATAAATGCACATAATCCATAAAGAAAACCCCTTAAGCTCCGTGCTGATGGTCTATGGGGGCTGCTCCTTCTTCTCCACGGATCCCTCCTTCAAGCCTAGGGCACACCTCTCTGAATCGAAGTCATCGAAGGCTCCCCCAATAGCTCTCCTTGGAAGGAATCGGTGTTGAAATCGGTGAACAAACGCCCCCAAAACCTTGCAAAAACCTCTCCAAACCCTAGCTGAACTCCCTCCAGAAGTTAGGAAAAAGCTCCCTTAAAAACGCTTTAGAATGGCCTTTTAAAACGCAAAAGTCGAGGATCCACACGACCATGTGGAAAATCCACATGTGCATGTGGATTTTCAGCCTCTACAGAATGCATTTATAGGTCCCCGATTTCGCTTGTTTCTCTTTTTGAGGCCACACGGACGGACACACGCTCGTGTGGTAGGTCATGTGGCATTTCTTGATGTCGAAAAACCCTTCGAGAGCTTTTGAAATCTTCGAACAAACCAGAACAAGAGAGCATGACTGCCTTTATGTCATTCTACAATATTGTCTTGAACCCTTTAGAAGTTGGCACATACCCTCTTGTTTGACCCCGATTTGTGTCTTGATCTTTATATTTGCACAAAAGAACTCCACTTTGTATCATCATGACCTATTTTTGTTTTAATTCCCACAAAACCTCTTCACAACCCTAATTGCAAGAAAGAACACCAAAACATACAAAATGAGCAATAAAACTTGAGAAATATAATGCTCACGCATGAAAAACATCTCAATTATTATATTCATGCAAGCACTTATAAAAAAGATAAAAGAAAAATCAGAAACAAAGAAAAAAAAGGTGAAAATACTAAAAAAAATTAAAATGGCTAGAATAATAAGATATTAGAGTTCCTAATATCACACTCCTAGGAAACGACACTAGAAACTTGATTGGTGTGTTTCGCATGTGTAAAATTGCAAATAAGATATGTCCGATCTACTATAGTGCACAGTTCACTCAAGTAATAAACGTATCCATGAAATGCAAGATGTCGATCCTACAAAGAGTGTGAATACTAGTATTACCTACTCTCTAATTATCTATTCCAAGATTAATTTGGGTTTTAAGCTAAGGAAACAAAGTAAATTAACAAAAAACTAGGGAATTCGAGAACAAGGGTTGTGAGGGTAATTATTGTGTGGAGAGGGTCTCAAATCAATTCCCCTGAGGAATTCTCAAGTAGGTAAATCTTAACTCTAGATCAAATCGATGTTTGATTGAGCAATGGAGATTCTATAATCATGCCAATACTCCTCTCAAGCATCTAAATCAATACAAGACTAGGCGAGATCTCTCTCAGTCTTAGAGCAAGCATGAAGGCATTAAGCTCAATAAATCTTTCACTAAGTGTGAGCACAAGTCTAATTAACCAAAGGTGAGCACTCGTCTTCTAGCCTAAGGAGATAATCTTACGATGACAGGAGGAAGATATTCTATCTCTAGACAAACCCTCAATCCTTTTTTGTCCATGAAGATCTAATCACATGGATTTCTCAATCACATACTTTTCCACATGTGATTTCATGTATTCATGCTTGTCTTCAAGGTTATTTTCAGATTGTTTAGTACTTAGTTAGCTCATTTTGTTTTCCAGGCCAATACACATATATTTCAAGCCAACGTATGAAACTAGGAGCGAAACATAGTAGAATTGGAGAAATGGGAAGTGTCCAGAGATATATACAGCCAAGAACACGTCCATGTACCTTGCCTATGTAATTTTAGAATTTGATTCAGAAGCATCCAGAGAAATACATACCCATGTACATGACAGTGTACTTATACACATATTGGTTACACACCCATTCAACCTCCTAGTACAGAGCAAAACGAAATCCCTAGAGTTACATGGTTAAGTATATGACCGTGTACTGCGCCTGTGTAACTCTAGGGTTAGCATAATCTTTAGAGTGTCAAGCTACAACACACATACAAAGCCGGATACAAGGCTGTGTACATGCTTGTGTACTTGCTTAATTTCTACCGCTATAAAAAGTTTTGGAAAGAGAGAAACGTATCTTTTGAGATCTATTTATGGAAATAACGGCCGCTTCGGCTCAGGGCTTTAGAGAAGACGACGAGGAAGACGGTGGAAGCCGAAGAGGTGATGTCCTACTACAGCCGCATCAATTGGGATCGATCCCAAGTGCTATTTGAAGTAGAAATGAGTTCTTCCTCATGAATTTTGGATTTTACTTGTGTCTTTATTGCTTTGTATTGAACAAGACCCCAATGGAGGGGTAACTTCCTTGGGTGCCCACGTTTGATGTAGCTTGAATTCATTATTTTAATATTGTTCTTAATTAGATGTCTTTTGGTTTGTTGATTTCATCTTTGTTACATGGTGTTGGTTTAGTGTATGGAGAGAGGCTTTACCATTATGTTTTCACATTAGGTATTAAGAGATTCATGTGGGAAGATCACACATATATGAATAGGTTTTATTGACGTGCACTAGAGATAGGGCGTCATGTACCTTTGATTAGGGTCATCGTAGTTTATCTCCAATCCTTGACATGGGATTCCTAAAGCTCTTTGCAATTGTGTGAAAGTATGTTTGAAAGGGATTTTGACCTATCATAGCATAGGAGTAGTTGTTGAAGGGTATCGAGAAAACACTCAATATATTCTTGAATTTCCTTCGGTCCATCAATCCTTAGATCCAATCTTTATTAAGTTCAACTACCTTTTCATTATTCAAGCAAAATCTTATCCGAGCGTCTGTCTCATCTTTTGATTCAATCACTCCTCAAATTCCCTATCCAACCAATTGGTTAAATCCCATACTTCTATAAAAACCAACACCTCTCATTTTGATTCTAGGTTAGATTGCACAATTAGGATCAGTACTAGTGTTCTACAATCCCTGTGAGTACGATAACCCTTTTTTCTCATCTATCTATTCCTTGATGACCCATACACTTGCGGTATAGGGTTGCGCAACACACACAACACCCATCAGTTCTGATCTTCTAGTAGTTTTGCTCTTTCTATCTTTCTTTGGCAAGTCTACCATGCATTCTCTTAGCAATAGGTGCCAGTTATTTCCCTTCTTCACTTGCAGGACATAAAAGTCTCTCTTAGTTTGCTAACATTAAACTCATATGTACATAAGTATGTATCCATGTTGAACCATTCAGACTAGAAGTTAATTGAGTTTGCTCCATAGAGTGTAATTGTTACAATGACTGCCAACAAAGTATACCATTTCTAGCCCAAATTCCACTACTGTAAGTGTGGTTTGCTAGTCTAACAACATGCCCCTTTCTTACATGTTACATCAAATCATTACAAACCACCACATTATATGCTCCCCCATTCTAGTCAACTTGCAACTTATACTTTGACTCTTTTTTTTCAAGTTTTATAACTATGTTATTAGGTTTATGCTACCCTTTTCTACTTAATAGCATATGCTCTATTGACAACTATTGTATTCATAATATAGCATCTTATGGATTCAAACAAGGAAATGATTGGCTTGCTTTTGGCTTCAAAGATTACCCCATTGAAAGTCTCACGCATATTATTGTTCATAGTTTCACACTTAACTACATCACTAATGAAAGCTTGGCACCAACTCCTAATTGGCCATTTCTCTAACAACTCATCTACATCTAGCTGTCCCTCATTCACATTTCTCATGTTTTTTATTATCTGTACACCTTAGGTTGATTAGTTGCCCTAGCGGTGCTCCAAAATTGCAGTTGAAGTTCTTTCTTTTAGTATTTCTTCCCATATTTAGCATAGATGTGCTTAGAACACATCCTATACTCAATGAGTGGTAAAACCATATTTACTGCATGAATAAGGCCCTAAAAGAAAGATAAGGACATAATTAAAATAAAGTTGTAGTGAAATGATAAATTTGAAGTGAACTCTCTACAAACCATCTACATGTCACTAACCATAGATAATCTAAGGCCTTCTCTAATGTAGAGATTAGAATTCAAGTGCTCAATAAACTATTTCTAGTGCTATGTTGTTCCCTTCTCCACAATAGCCCATGCTATAGGGAACATTTGGCTATTTCCATCCATTTCATCTGTAACCAGCAATTACACTTTCAGTAATCAATTCAAAAAACAACCATCAAGCTTTATCATCCTCCTACACCATCCAAAATCCCTTCTCTAACAGAAACTATATGGATCAATATCTTATGGAATATAGGCAAATCATCTAGTTTTTCCTTTAAGAAACTACTATATCAGTGCTACTAGAATTTGTCTCCAACTTCATTGCATAACTATCCCTTGGCATTCCTACATACTTTGCGGATTACAAAAGCAACTAGATCCCTCCTAACCATTTCCTTCAAGTGGCATCACCTTTGGAAAGCGTGCTACTTATTACAACACTAAGTCTCTTAGCATCATGAGCTACGCCCCTTTTGTTCCTAGTAGTCTTCATAATATATGAGTGTTCTCCAACATAATGTTTAATAACAAACATCATCATGAGCATATGATCAACAACTTACACTCTCTTACAGAATATCTTGCGTTCATCTAGTCCGTATCATTCTTTAGTAGTTAAACTCAAAACCTTTCCTAATGGAAAACTCATCAAACGTAAGATCTTTATAGGTATCTTATAATGAGACACTAGGATCATATATTTTCCTGCGAGACTTGTACCTATTTGTGTCATTGGCATTGGAACCATCATTAGTGTCTTCATAACTTCCAGGATTCGAAGACTCAATGTAATCACTCTCATTACCTAGAAACATTCCCTTTCTCAGCAGTAGGTGCAAGTGTCCTAGTGTTTCTTGCTTCTCTATATACATTGTCACTAGACATTCATCCATTTCCATGCTCACTGCCACCTTTTTTAGCATCCTCATGTATGGTATTTTCAATTTAACATATTTGTTTAGAATATCCCAAGCCCGGTCCCTTTCTTCATCTAAATATGAGCTGATATTAACAAGCATGCCATTTACTAATCTCTCGTCCTTCTCATTACCTGAGTCACTAACACTAGCAATGTCCTCATTGTCCTTGATGGCATCCAATCCCATAGCATCCTCTAATTCAAGCAATGCCATCCTCAATGACATAATTTCTATCCATTCAGACATTAAAATACTAGCATTACAAAGTTAATTGATGGAGACAAACACGTGTAAAATATGTAGGGAGTATAGATCTAATTTTTTCTGTAGTTGGTTAGATGCATGTAAATAAATCTTTCTTCCCAGAAATAACTGACAACCAACTCAGTTTAACTCATGTATAAATAAGCATGCTAATGTATGGAAAACAAAATAAAACAATTCAAAGAATGAGGGACTTGATAAACTATAATAAGTCAAAGTCTTTGAAGAGGATGAAAGCCCTATAAGGGAAGGTTAAAACACAATCACAGTAGATGAAAGAGTGACATATATATAAACCAAACATGCTATTGAAGAAGAAAGAGTAGAAGAAAGAATTGGGTAATTACGATATAACAAAAACAAATTCTTTACAATTGCAATGGAAGATACCTTATGGGGTTGACACAAAGAGGGTAACTTCTGGTGAGGGCTCAACTAGGGATTGGGAATTGTTGAGGCATCACGAGATGGGGGAAGTAGTGTGTTGGTTAATGTTAAGAGTTAGTAGTGATGGGGAAGAATGAGGATGATGCTCTGGTAAGGGTGATGAAAAGGTCTCTGATTCTTTTCCGAATGAATGGATCAAAGAAGGAGTTCATTTTTTTTAATGCGGTTAATGCAACAAAGAAAGCCACATCACCCTCTTTTCCCAACTTATCCTTTGAGAAATGGCCATGTAATACCACATTATGCCACATCAGCAATCTCCAAAGGCATATGTAATTAGCATTAGCATTTGAATAAAGATTTCTTAATTAACACAAAAGAAGGACTAAAGAAGGCACCAATGGGAGTAAAGGGCCTAAAAAGATTTTTTTTTGAAAAGTAGAGGGACTTTATAGATAATTACTCCAATTTCTAAAAGTGTCTTACTTTGTGTAGTAATGAACAATAATTCCGGTATTGCACATTTATTATCTGCCATAATTTTGCAAAAATGATAACCAATTGAATTAATTGAACATAAATTTCTATAAAAACCGCCCAAATCTCCATTGCCGTGTTCTCAAAGATGGAGACGGTAAGGCTGGAACAAGAAAAGCACTACAGAGATCTCTGTCGACGCATAATAATCACGCTTCGTGATAGGCTTTCTTCGATGAATGATCCTCGGGCAACCCTTCTTGCTGATCAACTGGAGCATATTGAGTTGCCATCTTTGTTGGAAGTAGACTACATCGGCATGTTTGATCTTCATCATGCAGAGAAAACAATCACTGTTCCTCCGATGAACTTTGAGGGCCTTGACCTTGAGTTGAAGCTGTGATGAGAGTGGTGTAACAACATCCTCTTTCTTAATAAAACTATTTGTGCCTTTATTTTATATATTATTTTTGTTGATTTGCTTACCTTCAAAAGCTTTGCTATGCTTTATGAATCTAATTTTCCATTTAAAAAATGGTTGGATTTGTTGGAGTTTTTTTGAAACAACAAAGTATGTTCTAATTTTCTTAATTTTTAAAAATGATTCTTGCCAGATTAAAAACATTGAGCCTTTAGGCATATTTGAAAAGCAGATTAAAATTTGAGATTAATATTTTTATAAATTTTACTATAATTAAAAGGACATTTATAAACTTATTTGGCTAAATAGTAATTGAAAACAAAATCACTTTTTAATCCCTAAAAGTGTTAAAACATCCCAATGAGTCTCTATGACAATTGAATATCTTAGACAGTCTTTCTTTTTTGAGTTTAGCTTCTTTTTAGTCCCTGTAGCTCATTCGTCAATTTATTTTGTCTAGAGTTCTAATTTTGCCTTGCTTACAAAATGTACTTTTCCCGCTTACAAAGTATATTTTCCGTTTACCATTACATGTTTACCCATAAACACACAGGTTATCAATTAATATGTTGCTTTTTTGTTTAATAATTTTTTTTTAATATATAATGTTTTACATTCCCATTGAATAGTACATATTTCAACTTAAAAAACAGTGGATTGAGTTAAGGGCATTTTTATTATTTCACCTTGGATTAAACGGTGTTAACTGACAGAAAGACTAAAACAGAATGTTATAAAAACAGGAGAGACTTTTAGGGAATAATGAAACTTGAGATGGACTTTTTCGGAATTACCAATTATTAAAATAACAATGCATACATATTTGCTTTTGTAACGTTATACTTTTCCAATTCATCTGCCAACTCATCCTTTGTTGTATAGTAACACATATGACCTACTCTTGTGTGGTTATCCTTGACTAATGCATATGAGTTTATATCAATGTTAGGAAAAAATTGACTGGATGGAGCATCTCAGGAAAACTCCTGGGTCATAGGTCAATAGTCAAACCGGGTTGAACCTGGTTGACTCAGTTATATATATATATATATATATATATATATATATATATATATATATATAATTTTAATTAAATATAAATATAATATGTATTATAAATTGCTAAGAATTTAAAAATAATATTATAAAGTACAACAAACAAATTATCTATTTTATAACTTATAAGTACTAATAAATAACAGTAATCCTGATAGACCTAATGTAATTTAATATCATATAACAAATTATTATGATCTATAAGCATAATTATTGGCATGTATATGGATGAAATTTATCATAAGCATATATATGATAAGTTTATGAAAAAAATAATGTAAAATATAAACCCATATTTAAGACTGATTCCAAGTAACCCACTTGGGTTCTCAAAAGTTTGATATTAATTGATATTTAATTAGATTATGCATATAAATATATTTTTTTGGTGCATTTGAGAATTAAGAGGGGCAGAAGTATAAGAAGTAGAAAAGTACAAAATTTTATCATAAAATAAATTTATATAAAAGAAAATACAACTTTCATTAAGATTTGAACCCAATCCACACCCATAACAAAAATAAACCCCAACCACTTGAGCTTACAACAATAAAAGATCCAATAAAATTAAGGTAACATTTATTATTTATAAACCCAAGTTTTTTATAAACCCAATCCAGTGACTTGGTAGGTATGGAAGAACCTAGTTCAACTGGGCTGATCAACTTGGGTTTCAAAACATTAGTTTATATGATTATTGCTCTTTTTTCTTTGTTTAAAAAAATCTTTTTTTCAATAATAGAGTACAAAATATATTATCATATAGTACAAAACTCTAATTTTTTTAGGTCATACTATATTTTATTTGTTGATATATTTGATGCTCATGTTTCTAATCCAAAGGTATTACTAACCTCTCATACTATTCCTTAAGGGGTATTGAACATTGTTAATAATATACTATCTTCAACTAATTTTATTTGTTAGAAATATGACTTACAATTGGACTGGGAATAAAGTTTCTTTCCTTTTATGAGGTTAAGCAGAATTTCTTTAGTGCTAGTAAAAATATCTATAAAATTTTATATAGAGATTTAACAATTTATAATTTATTGTCATCCATGCCTATTCATATTTTATGTTATTTTATGGCTTTGATACCATTTTATACAAACAGTCTTTTGATCAAATTTTATTTAGCTCAATGAAAAGTAAAATTAAAATCAGTCAGTTAACTTATGATTATTTTTAAATCATTAATAAAATTTTCCTCTATCCTAGTAGAATAAATTTTTACATTATTTCAACCGAAGAACAAGCAGTACATATAAATAGTAAATACAAACATTAAATATAAATAGTGAACATATGTAGTCCAAGTGAGATTTCAATAAAGTAGGCTGTTAGATACTTTCTATACTTTATGCATACCACTTCTCTACCTTGTAATGGGTATTATTAATAAAACTTTTTTTTATTAACCTACTATCGTACATAGTTTTACTATTATCTAGTGGTCTTCTTAGAGAAATTATCATGTAAATTTACTAGGCAATGTGGGATATTGTTAAAGTTTGTGGAAAACTCATCACTACTTTGGTAAGTACCCATTAGTGAAGATGGATCATAAAATAGCAACCTTTATTGCTAAGTACCCATTAATACATTCAGAGAGTGAGGACTCCAGAAAGATTTCCCTAGTGCCTTTTTCTGTTTTATATATATATATATATTAAAACTTAGAAAGAAAGAGCACATTTCTTAAAAGACTTCTACTTCTAAGACAAGATTTTTTTGTCGGGAGGAGCTCAAAAGAGCTAGTACAACTAAAAACAACTAACCATTTAAAAGGCTAGTCCAACTATTCCTGCAACTTCTTTCAACCAACATGAGTGATTGATTCCTCGGAGGAACAAGGATAAGCCTGGGTTCCTTCTTCCAAAGTCAACCAACACATCAATAACCAGATTGATCTCCTATGGACAGTAGCTAATGTCAATCACTTTATCTTGCTTGAGTAGCCTCCCAACTCTTTGAACTTCCATCTGAGTAGCACTGTTATAAATTGTGTTGTTCCCTTTAAGCATTTCCAAAACTATGAGACAATCTGTGCACATTTTGTTTGGCTTCATCCCCTGATTTCTACATTGCTCTAGGGCCATCCCAATTGCTGTAATTTCAACATGCACCCTTCATTCCATTACCAATGAACTTGCTCCTACAAAGATGATTGTAATTCTCCCACTTGTTATTACAGACCCTGCACCACCATTATCTATATGAGAAAACCATGAAGCCTCACTAAACACATTGATTAAGGTACCAAAAATTGAAGTTTGTAAATACTCCTTGATTCTTCCCCTCATTGGTTAGAAATAATCCTATGTTGTAGCCCGTATGAAAATTTGATGTGCATGTAGCCTTCTGTTGTTAAAAACTAGGTCACATCTAGCCTTCCATACATTTCATACACTCCTTGTGTAATCAGAAACTAATTGCTAGCATCTTCTGATCACTTGACATTCATTCACTATATGTCCAATGTTTCCCTATCCAAACCATAAAGAGGACAAAGAGTTTGGGGACCAATATCAAGACTATAAAGGAATTCATATGTAGGAATCTTGCCATGAAATGCTCTCCAAAAGAAAATTTTAACCTTCTGAGCAATTAGCAATCTCCACAATTTATGCTAACCATTCCAGCTTTCCACCTCTTAGAAATGGCCCCGATTAAGATGATTATTTATAATGTTGAAAATTTTCTCAGTGGAAGCATTGGCAGCCCAATTCCAATAATTGGAGTTAAAAGTTATATTATTAAGTCCCAATCAGTAAGATTTCCAAAAACATTTGCAATAACATTCCTATTCAGGACACTCCCATCTACAAAATCATTGATGCTAAAATTTTCCACAGGCATGATCACATAAAAAAAAAAGTAGGTTTCACTAAAGGGAATGTCAAAAATCCAAGCATGATCAGCAGCATTACAAGATTTAATAACAATGTTGTGTCCTACAGCTTTAGTAGTTTTATGAAGACTTCTATAGAACCAAGAAATTCTGTCATGTTGAGGCTTACCCCAAAGATTAAAACTCCCATATTTAAGATGGACAATTTGGACCCAAGTTTTATTTTCCTGGTTAATGACTGCAAACACATTTTTAGCCATAAGAGCAATTTTTGCATTCCTTAGATTTCTAATTCCCAAACCCCCCTCAGCCTTGTTTAGTGTAGTAATGTTCCATTTCATGGAGTGGAGTTTGGCTCCAGTAGTGTCATTTCCCTAAAGAAAGTTTTTAGCTAGCTTGGAAATTGAATCCAGAATTGTATCAGGAATAGGATAGCATGATAGAGAGTAGATAGGGATAAACAAGAGAGAGTTGTTAACTAAAATTGCCCTGCAAGCAAAGGAGTTAGCAAAAGGATTCCAGGGACTCAAACTAAGTTTGGTTCTATCAACCAGATTTTGAAAATGATGGACTAATAGTCTTTTGGGAGAAATAAAGGCACCAAAGGTATTTGAAAGGAAAAGAACCAGTTCTTATATCTAAAATTGTTTCAATTCTGGCCCTATTTCTCCTCTTACACCAACTAGGTAAATATATTTCAGATTTGTAAGGATTAAGTTGGTGGCCTGTAAGACTTCTATAATCTCAAAACTCAACCTACAGTTCTTAGCAACACTTCAGGTCACTTTGGTAATAACAAGTAAATCATCAACAAACATCAAATTGTTAAAATTGTTAGCTAATCTATTATCAAACCCTGGGATCAAACTCTAATTTAGGGCAAAGTTCAAAATAGCTGAAAGGTTGTGAGAAACCAAAAGGAAAAGAAAAGGAGAGAGAGGATCTCCTTATCTTACTGCCCTTTGGCTACCTATCCAATTAGAAGGCTGACTATTGATTAGAAAAGAGAAGGAAGATGAAGTGATACAAGAATGAAGCCAAAAAACCCAAGCTTCAGAGAACCTCATATTTCTAAGGGTGGCAAAGATGGCGTTCCACTCCAAGGCATCATAGGCCTTTTCCACATCAATCTTAAGCAACTAACTAGGAGAAGAATGAGACTCAAATTCTAAGAAATGCACAATTTCTTGGGTAGCAATAATATTGCCAAATGTAGTTTTTCCAACCAAAAACTCACTTTGTTTAGGCCCAATTAACTTATGAATAACAAGTTTCAACATTTCACTTGAAATTTTAGCAATAATCTTATAATAAACATTACAAAATAAGATTGGTCTGTAGTCGCTGACTTTATTTGGAGACTCTTTTTGGGAATCAAACAAATGAAGGTCATACCCAGGGATTTGGGAAGCTTGGCCTTTTGAAAAAAATTATTAATAGCCTCAAATAAAGGCATATGCACTATCTCCCAATAGAAAAGATAGATTGCCACATTTATCCATCAAGTCCCCGACTCTTCTCTCTAGGCATAGATTTCATGGTTTTAAAAATATTTCAGGAATAGTCACAGGTTTGATGAGCATGTTTCTATTTTCATCATTTAAAGAAGGAAGATCATTGGGCAGCCTATTGATCAAATCAGTAATAGAGATGTTGTTGGAAGAAGTTTGTGTTAAAGTCACCATTTTTTAGCCAAAGCATTTTATCTCTTTAAGCCAAACGAATAGCACTTTGTCTAAGGAGACCAGAATGCTTATTGTAGAGAGCCCTAATAGAGATATTATTAGCATCATAGTAAGTATGAGAAGCCTCAAGAGATTCAAGGAATGTACTTTCATGCTTAGTTCTAGCAATAAAGGTATCAAGAGGAGGTAACTCTGCAAACTTCCAACTCAGTATATTTTTTCTAGTATAGGTAATTAAATGGCTAAGGGCATGCATGGGAGAACAATTGGATTTGTACTTCCAAGCTCTAAAAACACTTTGATGACAATTGTCATTCTCAAGCTAGCAATTATCAAACCGAAAGATTTTCTTCTTGTTGCCACCCAAGAAGAATTTGTAAGAAAGCAACATAGGCGAGTGATCCGAAGCAGTTCTAGGAAGGTGTCTATTATCATAGGAGTCAAACTTAAAGAAATAAGCATTATTAGCTAAGAAATGATCCAAGTGAGCCTATCTTCTAGCCAAGCCCCTTGATTATTACACTAAGTATAAGGGGTACCCTGAAACCCTAATTCTAAAAAGTGGTTATGAGAAACAAAATCATTGAAATGTTTGGACTTAACTCTATAATGATCATAACTACCACCGTTATGCTCACTCTAATCCAAAATAGCATTAAAATCACCCATCAGGATCCAGGGAAGATTAAGCATGGAAATGGAAGACAGATCATGCAAAGAAACTTTTGAACTTGAGAATTTTGCGAATTGTAAACAACAGATAAAATCCACTCTTTAGGGAAATGATCAAAGATAACCAAGTGTAAAGAATGACTAGTAAGAGCAAGAGGAGTGACATTGCCAACCTCCCGTTTCCATAAGGCAATGATGCCACCAAACATACCGTTTGTAGGAATCATAGCCCACTCCCAACATTTAGAGAATTTGTTACAAAAATGAGATGATCGGTTCAAATAAGCTCTTCTTTACACCAAACAAATAATAAGCGGCTTAAGAGAGCTCATGACAGCTCTAACTATATTAATCTTGTCCAGGCTAGAAGAACCTCTGCAGTTTCAACATAAGATCTTAGCAAAATCTACAGTCATAGAAACAAACAATTGAAGAAAAAAGGAAATAAGAAGAACTAGAAGAAAAGAGAGAAAAATCTCAAATTGCATCCTCAGGGCCTTCCATTCGCTCCTTCTCTGGACAAATGTTGGCCTTCATTTTTCCCCGATCGCGCCAGGGCTTCCAGCTTGGCATCCTTATGGACCTGTACAAGATACATGTCGTCATAAAAAATTTCAATAAATAATGGCGAGCATTTCTTGCTCATGCGCCGAATAGCGCTGCTTCATATCTTTCAGCTTCCAAGTCTCGAACGCCACCGGATGCCCAATTCCCGAACGCCACCGGATGCCCAGCGACCTTTCTTGAATATTCTTCAATGAATCGGTGATAGTAGTTGGTTAAGCCGTCAAAAGACCGTAACTCCGTTACTTTGGACAATGCAGGCCAGTCCAAAATCGCCACCATCTTATCCCGATCCATTCGGACTTCATCTGGAGAAATGATATGCGTGAGGAACTTGATTTCTTGTTGTGTGAGATAACATTTCTTAAGCTTCACATACAGCTTATGCTCCCTCAATCAAGATAGTACTTGCTTCAAGTAAACAATGTGATCCTCCAAGGATTCACTATACACCACAACATCATTCAAGTGCATAGCCACAAACTCATCAATGTAGTCTGAAAACACTTGATTCATTAAGTGGAAAAATATCGTCGGAGCATTGGTCAAGCCAAAAGGCATTACAAAGAACTCAAACGACCCATAACGCGTAATACAAGTCATCCTGGACTAGTCTTCTTCAGCAATTCTCACTTGCTGGTACCCTGAAAGAAGATCCAGCTTAGGAAAATGTGCTGCTTTGGCTAGCCGATTGAACATGTTATGAATGAGAGGAATTGGATAATTGTTCTTCACCGTGATCTTGTTTAATGCAGTAGCCCATGTACAGTTGAAGAAAGCCATCCTGCTTCTTCTGGAATAACACCAGCACACCATATGGAGCCTTCAATGGCTGAATGAAGCCACTATCAAGAATATCTGTGAGTTGTTTCTACAACTCAGTCAACTCCAAAGGAGACACATAGTAGGCTTCCCAGGCAGGGGGTTTGCATAATGTCTTGAAACTCCTTTAAGACTCCAACAATAGCTACGGGTAGATTACCAACCAAATCATCCTGCATTTATAATAAAGCAGCAACATAAGTGGGTTCTCCATGTTTCAACCTTTGCACCACCTGATGCGCAGAAAACATCGCTTCCTTCCCCTTCTTCTCTTTTACAACAACTCCGGCTATAAAGCATAGGTTCTTCTCATCCATTATGAGTAGACCACCCAAATGAGGAACAACGGAAGCTTTGATGGACTTCAAGAACTTCATCCCAAGAATCAACTCAAAATCATCCATTATAACCACCAGAAAGTCAATCTTTCCTTGCCATCCACCCATGTGAATGGACACACCAGAAATCTTCCCAATCATAGCCCGTGCCTAAGAATTGACAGCTTTTACTCGGCTCGTGTGTTCTTCAATGCTCAGTCCCAACTGAGTGGCCACATCCTTCTTGATGAAAGTGTGAGTTGCTCCTGTGTCCACCATTCCTTATATGGCATTTTCATCTAAGGTCAGTTCCACAAAGATAAGGGGATTCGCTGGGTCATCACCCTTGACAGCCTTTAATGCACCCAATAATTGCAAAGGACTCACTCTTGCTGGGCCCTACGAATCACTTTCTGCTTCATTCACAAACGCGGCAAACTTCTCGCGTTTGTGGCAATCTTGTGCCATATGTGATCTGCCTTACTGCTTGAACCACCTGCTACTTTTCCATCAATTTTAGGTCTGTTCCACTTGGCCTTGTTGTGGTTAGGCTTCTTCCTCTGAACCCATTTTTGGCCCTTTTCTCCATTGTCTTCTTTTTCTTCGGTTTGGACTTGGATTTCTCACCCTCTCCTCCATTTAAAGTCCGCAAGTCCACCAGTGCTTCACCTGCAATGATCGTGAAGGCGAAATACTTCACCCTCTCAATTTTGACCCAACTCTCTAATCCCATGAGGAAGTTAAACAGCTTGTCCTCCTCGAACATATCCCTTATGTCAAACATCATGGATGAAAACTCCTTCACGTACTCCCAGACCGTGCCCATCTACCGTAGCTTCTTCAGATTTGAACGAGCCACCCAAGCAATGTATCCATGCAAAAATTGCTTTTGTAACTCTTTCTTCAACTCTACCCACGATTTCAATGTGGTCTGACCTGTGCGAGCATCATCTTGTTATTGAGTGCGCCACCATAGCTTTGCATCTCCGCTTAAATAGATGCCCCCCAAAGAAACTTGTTCATGGCATGGTACCTTTGCAAATTTGAAATACTGATAAATATCCCAAAGGCAATTCTCTAGTGTCATGGCGCTCTGTACACCATCAAATGGGGAAGGTTTTGGGACCTTCACTCGCGTGGGCGACTCCCACGCAACAACTAATATGATGCTAGCTTCCTTGAGTAAGGGGACTTCGGTCTCCAAAAATTGTACCTTTGTCTTCAAGGCTTCAATCGTCAACTGGCTCCCTTTCCATCCACATGTTAGTCTTCTACCATCTTCGCCAACTTCTTAAGTTGATCGTCAACACTTCCGATGACATTCTCCATCCGCTCAACAGTCTCCTCAAGACGATCCAACCGATCCTTTTTAATAGCCGCCATCTTCACAGTCCCAACTTGTACTTCTCGAAATGCTCTTCGAGCCACCCTGGGCTTTGATACCAGCTGTCACTGCCTCAACCGATAACCTTTTGGCTGTGTGGCACCTGGCACGCATCAAGCAACAAGTTAGCTTTTCTTGTCAAAACAACAGTGAATCAACACTTGTTTGCAACACATGCACTGCACATTAAAGAAGCGAAGAAAACCAGAAAACATTCACAGTACGAGAAGACGACACAAGAAACTAGTTTTAAAGAGAGAAAAACATAAACTCTCTTAGAGAGAGAAAAGTTTACAATCATTGCCAAAGATCCTCACTAAGAGGTCTTGTCCCATCCCAAAGACATAAAAGACCCATTATAAGAGCTACCCCAAATCCCCAAGGTTACTTGAGCCCCTTGCCCAATACAAGTCTAGCGAAAAGTCCCGAACTCCCACTTAGCTTGAAGTGTCTCCTGACATTACTATAGCCTTAGCCAGCCACCCTTGGTCACAGCAAGCAGCAGTATCGACCACGCGTGGTAATACCGCATGCCATCTTTGCCCCTGGCTCGGCCACGCTTTAGCCCGCATACCTACTTGCATACGTCTACGTAAATTCCCAACAAATCCGGAATTAGCATCTGGGTCTCTCAGTATGATCAAATGTTCAGCCCCGCCTAGACTTGCTAAAAATCCACTCTCTAAAATAATATAATTCCATACCACTTGACTCTTGGTATGGGCGTGCCTGCCCCACGTGCTTATCGGCCATGTGCATGCCCACGGTCCAACGCGTGCGCCTTACGGTCTCAGCACATGATCATGTGAGAAATTTTACGAGCTCTTGGTCACGATGCAACACATGTCTCGTGCTTCCCCCGCTCACTACCCAATCACGCGATTGTGTGCCCTCATGTCTTAGCCTATGCTATGTGCCATGTAATCATCACTTAAGTGAATACATTCGTCGAGGGGAGTAATCCAGGGCATTATCCTTCCTACTTATCTCTTTCACACAAAACCTTCTCTCTCTTTTTCTATCTATTTTTTTCTTGTCTTTTATTTTCCTTTAGATTTAGATTTCAACCCAAATCTTTAAACCAGATAGATATTAAGAATTCAATAAGTATCCAGAACTATACCAGTTTCTGAGGATTTGACTGGAAGCCTGGAGGCCGCTAGGGTAAGACTTCAACATGACATTGTCTTCTAAAACCCAAGCCCCAAGATAAGAACTCTTCTAATCCCGATGCCCAGCAATCCTGAAACCATGTAGAACACCACGGCATCCATATGTAGCCCACGGACCATCAAGAAATGACACTTCATGCTGACTCAGCATTGGCGTCTCCCCTTGACTCCTGAGCCCAGAGCTCATTCTCCGTACTCCCCAACCCCCACCCCCCAGGCATGACCACGGTGAGGCCCGACTACCAGGCAAGTCCCAAACCCATCATCGAGCTTCAAATTTGATTCTATTTCCTACGTCTTTTGGGATCCCTCCTCCTCATCTTACCCATGATGCTCTAGATCAATATGCATGTCTTGCGTCTTGTCTCCCCTATCACCAGCCTTTGGTTCTCCCTCAGTTACTTCCCCTTCTACGCTGCAAGGAGAAAAAGAGCAGACATTAATAATGTGACTAATTGGTCCACATTTAAAGTAGATGGACGAAAGTCTTTCATAAAGAATTGTCACTAATATTTCCTCATCCCTTTTTGCCAATCTATAACCCCTTCATAGAAGATTCGTTCATTTTCATTGTGTGATCATTAATCCTTAACACGCATCCTAAGATTGATAATAGGCTCTCCAGAACGTCCCTCTTCCAATACTCCATCGGGAGATGGTGAAGCTGTACTTAGATAGTGGCCATGTCAAGTTTCTCAAATGTAGGTTAGAAGTTCATCTTTCAAGGGATGAGCTGCAAAACCATGTCACTGACAGCCCATGACCGCTCCCAAAAGAGTTTATTCTACCATTTCAGCAGACTTACACAGGATATAATACAAGCCAATCGGTAAATCTGAAATTGAAAATTTCCTAAGATCTCTCCACGACCTCTCCAGCACCATGTGGACTTGATCCAAAGTCAAAGATTTTTCCAAAATCTTTCCATACATGGCACTCTGCATCCTATCGTGTAACCTCATGATGAGTGCATTTCATATAGATATATTTCCCATTTTATACCCGTTGTTCATGAGTATGTTGATATTAATTCTCCCAGTTCAGTGCTATGTGAGGTATTTCCAGTTGTCTGTGCAGATATCAAAGTCCTGAAGCAATAACAAACAATTCCGGGAGATTTTGATAGATAAGGGACTTAGAAGAAACCTCATCAAGCCAAGCAAGGCCTCAACACGCCCGTGTTCTCAAGACGTGCAATGTACAGGAGAATTTGAGTAGAGTTAGCACGTCTTCTGGTCCCTAAGCACAGTCGTGCAACTTTCAACACGAGCTCAATACGCCCGTGTTCTATCCCGCAAAGATTGCTGTCTAGCGAGTTTTTGGAAATTTTATTTTGCTGTGAACTACACGACTTAGAGCAGGGCCTAAGCACGACCATGCTCACATAGGGAGAAGCCTAAAGACCACCGAAAGCTAGAGTTTAAGGGACTTTTGAACGGGAAAAATAGGAGAAGACGAAGAGGAGAGAAGAGTGTACAGTCTCACCGTCATTTAGGAGGGAATCAAGCGCGAATTGTAAGCCAATCAGAGGGAGAAAATCTACCGACACCAGAACCTCAGACGTCAACAAGGGTGCAAGCAAATAGGGAGTCATTGATCTCTTTTGTATTTATTTCTTCGGTTATTTTCTTGCTGTTTGAATCTATAAGGGGCTAAATCCTTCTTGGGTGCCCCGGGTTAAGAACTTGAGTGTTGTTTTGAACTTGGATTCTTTTATTCCAGCATTTATGGATGTCTTTATTCCCCTTTATTAGATCTTTGGCTGTTGGCTTCATTGATGGTGGTTGAGTGTTTTGAATGCCTTGAGTTCTTGATTTTTTCTTAGCCCGCATATCTCTTTGATTGATGTGAGAAGTTAGAAATCAACTTAGGGTTCCAATTACACTCCATGTATCTTCCACATAGCACAACAAGATTCTAGAATTTAGGGTTCGTGAGGGACACTCCAGATAATTTCTACAAGAATCTAAGTTGGATAGCAACAAAGGATTAACCCGGGGCCCCATCTTCTCCATTGAGCAATCCCCAGTTTCACTCTTGTGTGATTCTTCTTTCCTCAACTCCTCTCATGCACTTGCGGATACGCAAGGGCCGTATTAGCTCATATGAAAGTTCACCAGGACTCCAGCTTACGACGCGCTCCTCGTCGCTCAACCACCCGGGAAGCCTCAGGAGGTCTGTTGGTATCGGTTGAGCATGGACCGAATATATGATCCTCGCCGGTCCAAGGCCTCGTCCCTACGTCTCCCCGCCCTCATGTGTATTCATTTTATTTTGAGCCACTCTATCACAAGACGGGGAGATAGAATAGGAGTCGTTAGCCGCCGCGACTTGGACTTCCTACTGAGCATGTTGGACGGATTTCACCTGCACCTCGGTTACGAGGTTGCTTTCAGCATCCAGATCATGGCCATTACTCCCGCATTGGCACCCTCTTTGTCGGACCATACATCACAAGACTGATCAGAGGATGAGCCTCCAGTCTGGCGTCAGAGCGATGAGGAGGATAGGCGGAGTGTTGCCTGTCTCTGTGGATACACTCTGAGCGATGGGCCTGATGCGATCCACCCACACCTCGAATGGCCTCGGGTACCGCACCGCCACTGCCGCCAGTGTACCAGACTCTCCACCCGCAACAGCTGGTCAATCTTCCCCTCACACTCCATGTGCCAGTATTTCTTCTAACCACCCTTCCCCACTAGCCGGCTCTCCATCCTTTAGAAGATGGATGGTCAGGAGCGTGCAGCGTTTGGGTGCTCGTTTGGATGGCACACACTCGCCACCACCTCATTTTGCTACTGCTGCGTCCACTTCAAGGAGTGTCGGGGTTAACACTGCCGACCTTGCCTCTGACTCCGAGACCAGCTCCGAGAGCGCCGATTTTTGAGCTCTTTGTTATTTTCAGTTCTTGTACATTGTTTTTCAGTTTATCTTCGTGTTGTAGTTATGTCAATTAGCAAGGGGAATCCCTTACTAAACTGATCTCTTTTTGTGTTGCAATTGTTTCAAGGGTTGTTTTGATTGTGTCTCTCTCTAATGCTCGTGTGCTTTACTTCAGGATGTAAGGATACCTCCTTTGCTGCCTTGTATCAAATGGTTTCACCTGATGATGAACAACACACGCCCTTGTATGTCATGCAAATCAAGTGTGTCTCCACCATCTATTCTCGGGAATCTCGCCCTTTGTACTTGGTGAAAATCCCCCAACTTTCTTTCCAATTTCATTTGAAACATTTACATGTGTTGCATATTTTACTCTTTTAACATTGAGGACAATGTTTTATTCAAGTGTGGGGGAGGGTTGTATGTTTTATATGCCTTTTGATGTGGTGCATGGCTTAAGACGATCTATAAGTTTTTTTTTTTTTTTTTTTGAGAATTTTTAAGCTAAGGAGACACTGAGCATGCTAAAGTAGTTTTGTTGAACTTAAAGGATAATCTTGCTCTTACTTTGGAAACCCTAATTAAAGCATCTCGCCTAATTCTGTGCTTTCACTTTGTGTAGAGAAAGGTCTAGTTTTAAGGCTTGTAAAAGATTAATGTTGACTCCAAACTCGAACAATAAAAGCTAGAAATTGAAAAGAAAAATTAAGAAGGGGTAAGAATTGAATTTAAAAAAGTCGGATTCCTGTTAGGATTCCCTTTTGAAATTTGTAAGAAAGATGGCAGAAAGTGCTAACACTTTAGAAAAAGAGAAAGCCGCACTTGAGTAGTCAGATCTTAGGCATGACAAATGTCATTTTTAATGACCTACTGGGTGAAATGGTTGCCTCTAGGGTGTATGAAGCTACTACCCAGTTAGGGAGTCTTTGTAAAAGAAAAATGTGCCCTGAGTTGGGCCCCCTCAAAGACATTCGTGACGCACTCTCTTAGGTTGCACACACACACGGTAATATGGAGTAAGAGTAAAATCTTTCATGAGCTTTCAATTGACTAAGGCACTTGCTACTTATGGCTTCTCAAGCTTTAGGAATTTCTGACTTTGCTGAGATCATAGGTCATGCACTCATCTCTTTGTTAACAGATTAAGATTGCTTAAGGACAAGCAACGATTCAACTGTGGGGGTATTTGATGAGTGCATTTCATATAGATATATTTCCCATTTTATACCCGTTGTTCAAGAGTATGTTGATATTAATTCTCCCAGTTCAGTGCTATGTGAGGTATTTCCAGTTGTCTGTGCAGATATCAAAGTTCTGAAGCAATAACAAATAATTCCGCGAGATTTTGATAGATAAGGGACTTAGAAGAAACCTCATCAAGCCAAGCACGGCCTCAACACGCCCGTGTTCTCAAGGCGTGCAATTCACAAGAAAATTCGAGTAGAGTCAGCACGTTTTCTGGTCCCTAGGCACGGTCGTGCAACTTTCAACATGGGCTCAACACACTCGTGTTCTATCCCGTGAAGATTGCTATCTGGCGAGTTTTTGGAAATTTTATTTTGCTGTAAACCCGCATGGCTTGGAGCACGGCCTAAGCACGACCATGCTCACATTGGGAGAAGCTTAAAGACCACCGAAAGCTAGGGTTTAAGGGACTTTTGAATGGGAAAAATAGGAGGAGGCGAAGAGGAGAGAAGAGTGTACAGTCTCACCGTCATTCAGGAGGGAATCAAGCGCGAATTGTAGGCCAATCGGAGCGAGAAAATCTACCGACACCAGAACCTTAGACGTCAACAAGGATGCAAGCAAATAAGGAGTCATTGATCTCTTTTGTATTTGTTTCTTCAGTTATTTTCTTGCTGTTTGAATCTATGAGGGGCTAAATCCTTCTTGGGTGCCTCAGGTTAAGAACTTGAGTGTTGTTTTGAACTTGGATTCTTTTATTCCAGTATCTATGGATGTCTTTATTCCCCTTTATTAGATCTTTGGTTGTTGGCTTCATTGATGGTGGTTGAGTGTTTTGAATGGCTTGAGTTCTTGATTTTTGCTTAGCCCGCATATCTCTTTGATTGATGCGAGAAGTTAGAAATCAACTTAGGGTTCCAATGACACTACGTGTATCTTCCACATAACACAACAAGATTATAGAATTTAGGGTTCGTAACATACACTCCAGATAATTTCTGTAAGAATCTGAGTTGGATAGCACCAAAGGATTAACCCGGGGCCCCATCTTCTCCATTGAGCAATCCCCAATTTCCCTCTCGTGTGATTCTTCTTTCCTCAACTCCTCTCCTTTCCAAGTTAGAATCATTTCACCCTAGTTCCATTTGGTTAGAAAGTAGTAAGATAGTATTAGGAGATACACCAGTCCTTGTGGAATCGACTATCGGACCTTTGGATACATTATTCTACTTGTACGACCCGTGCACTTGCAGATACGCAAGGGGCATATCACCTCATATGGAAGTGTCCATCCGGTTTGAATCTCATATACCGAAGAGACTTTAATTTGTCAAAATTCACTTTGGTATTTACCATCTCGTTTCCAAAAACATTCTTCGACGAGTCATCCCGATCCACACGACCAAAGACTTCCCTGTGAAAGAGAATTAAGTTCCGGTTCTCAGTTTAGCTATAAAGGGAGAAAGCGTTGGATGGCCCATATGTTTTCCACCCCCACTCGCCATTACAAGTGAGGGAAGGAAAAAATCCGGTGGAATCCTTAGGTGAAGATGGTCCACAGCTTAGGAGTCTGCAAGTCCTCAGCTTCGAAGACTACGACTTCTTACAACAAATGATATGATGTGTATTACTAAGTGCGTATTACTTATTTCTCATAATAGACTAAACGCCTTTTTAAAATGACCATAGTAGACGAACATTTTTATTTATGGTAAATTGTAAAACAAATGCACTATTTAAAAAATTTCCTTGCACTACTGCTTTAATAGCATTACGTTTTTGGTATAATACCCTTAGCAATCCCTCTACTTTTTTCACTCTACGCTTTTAGTCCCTCTGCTCCAATTTAATCTTGAACGTCCCTCTACTTTTTAATTTGGATCAATTAGGTCCAAGCTAAAAATGGCGTCACATACCCCGTTAGTTTGGTCTGACGTGGATTTTTTCTGAATATTATATTATGGTATAATACCCCTAATCAGTCCCTCTACTTTTCTCACTCTATCCTTTTAGTCCCTCTACTCCGTTTTTTGAAAAAAATTACAAACAGATATGTTACTCCGTTTTCGGTTGGACCTGATTGACCCAAATTAAAAAGTAGAGGGACGTTCAAAATTAAATTGGAGTAGATACAGTAAAAGGGTAGCGTGAGAAAAATAGAAGGACCGATTAAGGTATTATACCTTCTTTTTTCTATATTAATGTATTATCTAATGTAGCAGGTATTCTTTAATCCTTTGTAGAAAAATGCCTATCATATTATTCAAATAGCTCTAACATATAAATATCATACTTGACTCCTATCATGATTAGGGAAATTTTTGGTCTATTTTCAGTATCAATTTTTAGATCAATGGTATTGTTATTATATTCGATGTTAAATTCATATTCATTGGAACTACTCTTATCATTTTCCAGGTATATGCCTTCTCGTTTTTATTCTAACTTTGTCTAATATATTCTTCTCAAATCCTCTTCATCCTTTGGTCTAAAAGACTTCTTTTTTCTTGTTTGAAATATTTTTTTTGTTTATTAGATATTCTCGTAAATAGATTCCTTGATTTTCATACTAGATTTGGATTATTTCTTCTTGCTTATTCTGATTTTGATCCATAGCTTTATACTTTTGCTTCAGTGAGATAATATTAAGATTGAGTATTACTCTCCTGTGATAAATCCTCCACCTTTTCAGTTTCTTCTGTTTGGCCTTCTCTTTCTCTTCCCCCTTTTTCTATTTATTATGGATTCTAAGCACCATTCTTCTAATTTGTATCTAGGAAATTTGATTCTTCCACTTAAAATATCAACTCCTATTTCTTGGTCATGATATTCCCTCAATAGTTTTAATCCCCATGGTTTTGATATCATTTGATAAAACATACTGAAATGAGTTTCCTTTTTAGTATCACTTACTGCCTATACTTAGCAATAAACTTTTTCAAATTGGCAAATCTATTCTTCGATTTTGCACATATCACATAATTGTAGATTAACTAATAAATAGTCATATCTTTGTCTATTTTTAACTTTTCTCTACCCTCATTCTGATGACAGGTTTATCCTAAAATTTGTCTTTGTAATCAACTCTTATTTGTTGTGAAGTTGTAGTTGTTTGTTTTTTCTTAATTTCATTTAACCCTTTCCACCAATCAGAGACTATTCCTATGAAGGTTAATGGACAATAGTTTGATAAAGTTTCATGATACAGCTATAAATGTAGCTTTATTCGATTATGTTATAGCTTTAACTATACTTTTAATGCAGTCTAAATCAAATATACTCTATTAGTTGATTTATACTTTTTGACCATTTTATGTACAGGTGTTATTTGGGTGTTCCTATACTATTGAATGTATCTTGTGGTTTTCTTTCATATCCATAATATTCTTTTACCCTATCCTTGTGGTCTAGATGAACTCCCTTACATAAAAGGTATGTCAACTATTTGTTTTTTTTATAAAGATGACAAACACTTGTTAATATCTCTATCACTGGTGTGTTATTTGTCTCAAATACACCTGTCAAGGGGAGTGCGCATATGAGTTACTGCTTTGAACTTACTCTCACCTCATGAGTGCCCGTCAGTGGGTGAGTTATTTCCTCCAATAAGAATTATAAACTCTCACCACCCAGCACACTGCATGAGAGACTCATGTTAGTGCTTCTAATCACTTGAACTAAATGGTTTTGGCATATGTCAACTACTTGATTATTGGCTTTTTGGCTATTCATTTTGAGATGTATTTTGTGTGTTAATTTGGCAAGCTCTTGTTGTAAGCTACGAAGTTCTTCAGCTTGAGCTCCCATATATTGGTTTTCTAGTTGTTCTAGGCCTTGTTTGGATGGGCTTTTAAAAAAAGTGTTTTTTAAGTTTTGTGGAAGTACTTTTTTTAAAAAGTGCTTTCAAAATAAGTTAAGTGCTTTTCTCTGAAACAGCTTCTCAGAAGTGCTATTCTAAGAAGCACCTATGAGGCAGCTTATGAAAAAAGCTAAATTTTAGCTTTTTCACAGCTTCTGATTTTGCCCAAAAGCCCAAACAAACATGTTTTTTAAAACCCAGAGTGCTTAACTTATAAAAAAGCACTTTTGGGCTTAACAAAAGCCCATCCAAACACCCCCCTAATAGATGCTGATCATCTTACTCTAATTCAAATGCTTTTCGTATTGAATTACTATTGTCTCTTTCGAATAAAGGCAATGGATGTCCAACGGAGTTTATTTCTAGTGGTTTGGCATAATATTCTATTGTTTCTTTAAATATTTTTAATTGTTCTTGCGTATGTATTTGTGAATTTTTATTTTTATAATTTTATATATTGTTGTGGTACCTATTTTATAATTTACTTAATCTGTGTAGCAAATTATTTCTCTATAAAATTCTCAATTCTTAGTATCTTGGTTGATCTTTTATGTACGTTACATTTTTATAATTTACATGTAATAAATCTTTGTTTTGTTTTATCCCGATCAACCATTTCCTCCATTTCTTCTAGAGTTTTTGCTTCGAATAATTCTATCATCATTATACTGACTTCAGCAATAGCAACCTTTTATGCTTTCAATTTCTAGAATCAATTCAATTCCCCATTTTTCTATCAAACATTGATTAGTATTCCATCTTTGACTTATCTATCTAACAATTTTCTTTTATTTATGTTTTTAGCTTTTGTTTTTAATAAAAAGGTCATAATTAAATGTGTTTAGATATACCTTTTTCTAAAATTCTTATATCAGATGTTGAAGAAATTTACAATTTTTTTATTATTTTTATTATAATGTTAGTATTTTTTAAAACTTATGTTTTTCTTTTTTATTTTTGAACTTTCTTGTAATTTTTATTAGTTTCTTATTATTAATTTAGTTATTTCTGTCTTTTATCATTTGTAAAAACTATTCTTTACAATTTATATTTACTTGTTTCTCAAATTTGATGTGTTTGCCTTTTCCCTTACTTTTCCTTCTGGCTTCTACTAAAAAAAGCTATGATGATTAAGACTTGAAAAATTTTGAAGGAAAACTGTAAAGCGGATATATTTTCAATATTAACTTATCGAAATGGCAACAGAGTTTATTAGAACGGTCAAGCCACAGGCCTAGACACAAGGCAGTGATTAGCAAAAACACAAGATTGAAACCTTGTGTCAGGGTATTGTGTTCATACCTGTTCTCTGGTCTAATTAATGTTTACAGTACAGTTCAATTGATGGGTATGATGGATCCCTGTTGGTGGTGTTGTATTCTTACCGTCCAGAATTGCATGGGAGGGGGATTTACTAGCTCAATTTGATTTCTAAAAAATCTTCTGGGTGTACAAGTGACAAGACTTTTATCACCTCATTTGATGTCTAGTTAGGTTAATAAATTAGTAGATGGTAGACAAGCCATTGTAACTAGTGCACCATCATACCTATTGTCACGGCCTCAACCGATTGCATTTGGTAGTGCCGCACCTAACACACACCAAGTGACAGGTCAACTTTCCTTGTTAGAACAATAGTAAAATAACACATGTTCGCAACACAAACACAACACATAAAAGAAGCGAGCAAAACCTGAAAACATCCACAGTACTAGAAGACGACACAAGAAACCAGTTTTAGAAAGAGAAAAACATAAACTCTCTTAGATTTGAGAAAAATTTTACAATAATGGCCAAAGATCCTCTCCAAGAGGTCTTGTCCCCTTTCAAAGACATAATAGACCCTATTACAAGAGCTACCCCAAATCCCCAAGGTTAATTGAGTCCCTTGCCCAATACAGGTCTGGCAAGAAGTCTCGTACTTTCACTTAGCTTGCAGTGTCCTAAAACATTACTGTAGCTTTAACCAGTCACCCTTGGTTATAGCGCACAGCAGTACTGGTCACGCCCGGTAATACTATGTGCCATCCTCGCCCTTAGCTCGACCACGCTCCCGCCTTCATGCCCACTTGCATATGCCTGCATAATCCTTCGGCAAATCCGTAATCAACATTTGGGTCTCTCGGTATGATCAAGTGTCCCGCCCCTCCTAGACTTGCTAGAGATCCACTCTCTAAAATAATCTAAGTCTGCAACACTTGACTCTTGGTATGGGCGTGTCTGCCCACACGCTCATCAACCACACGCAAGCCCATGGTCTAACGCGCGCGGGCCTCATGGTCTCAGCATATGATCGTGCAGAATATTTCGCCTGCTCTTGATCACGACACAACACATGTCTCACGTCCCCCACGCGCTACCCAATCCACGAGGCTGTGAGCCCTCGTGTCTTGGCCTATGTTAAGTTGTCCTCCTAATGAACAAGTGTAATTGCATCGACCCTTACACCTATCTAGCCCTTGACAACCCTTCAATGGATGACGCTTGTTGCTTAATGAATGCATGAAATATGTATTTTGCACACTATAAACTATGCACATAGCTTGTCTTTTAGCATGAATGTCTCTAATTTTATGCTTTATTGGATATTTTTATTTGTTGAGCAAGTAGTAGGTAATTGGGATGAAAATAATGAATACAGAAGTAAATTATAGCAAAATGAGGCAAAGTAGTCTCATAGTGCTATAGTGATATACCAGCAGTATTATAGTAGTACTATAGCAGTGCAGAAATTGAAGCTAAAATGAGCACATGCAGAAAGCCTAGAGCATGGACTTGCTTAGGTCATTCCTATCAGAATTTTTTGTGCGTTTGAGAAATTTTGAGCTTTATACAGCCAGTAATTTGCATAAGCTAAACACACGTTCAAGATAGCCTTGCACTATCATTGTCACGCCCTATCCAGCAGTACCGGTACGTGATAATCGCTGCGACAACCCGAGGAGGGACAACCCCGTCACTCAACCCCCGAGTCACCGCAAGGCTAACAACCTGGAAGAGAACAGCTCTGAACAGGAATTCACAAATTCAACAAATACAGAGTAAAGCTCAACAATAGGCCCAGAGGAAGCTATCATAAGAAAACCTAAATACAGAGTTCAAAAGAACATGCTTATCATAAATACAATAAAGTTTCCAAGAAAGATAGACAAGTATATGAATCATCCATAAGAATGTCAAATACACTAGTGGATGCATGTTCTTATATAATGCATCATGCACAAGAGAAAACAAACATACTAAAAATAAGGATTAAGAAGGATAGATGAAGAATATGCACAACACTCCGTTCTGCCGCATCACCGCTACCACTAGAGCCTGAAAGGAAGGGAGAGGGTGACTAACCATGGTCACTGTCACGGCCTCAACCGATCACCTTCGGCCGTGCGGCACCTAACATGCACCATAGCGACATGTCAACTTTTCTTGTAAGAACAGTTAGTGAGTTCTTGTTTGCAGTACAAAGCACAGCGAAATAATAATTAACGAGCAAATTCGGAAAACATCCGCGGTACGAGAAACATGACACATGAAACCCATTTTGAGAGAGAAAAACATAAAACTCTCTTAGATTGAGAAATGTTTACAACCATAGCCAAAACCAACACCAAGTGGCCTTGTCTCCTCCCAAAGACTCATTATACCCTAATACAATAGCCACCCCAAATCCAAGGTTGATTGAGCCCCATGCCCAATACAGGTCTGGCGTGAATTCCCTGACTTCACTTAGCTTGTAGTGTCCTCTGACGCAACTGTAGCTTTAACCAGCCACCCTTGGTCACAGTGGGCAGCAGTACCGGTGCCATCCTCGCCCCTGGCTCGGCAACGCTCCCGACCACATGCCCACTTGCATACGCCTGCGTAAAACTTTATCAAATCCGGAATCAACTCTCGGTCTCCCGGCCTGATCAAGTGTCCCGCCCCGCCTAGACTTTCTAGAGATCCAACACTCTACATTATGAAGTCCTGCGACACTTGACTTTTGGTATGGGCGCGCCTGCCCCACGTGCTCATCGGTCACGCGCACACCCACGGTCCAGCACGTGCGCTCCTCACGGTCTCAGCTAATGATCATGCGGTACAACACAAGTGTGCGCTACCAAATAAACACAGTGTGTGCCCCTCATGGCTTGGCCTATGTGATAATGTATGCCCGCTGACCAAGTGTAAGGTCATCAACCCTTACAAACCACCCCCACTAGTTGAACTCGACGTCCTCGTCGGTCTCGAACTCAAGAAGTCTTCCACCAACCCCTCAAACTACCAAAGAGTAGTATCATGCTCCCAGCTTGCCTCCGACATAGGCAAGTCCTTCCACTGGACAAGAAAGAACACCTTGCGGTTCTTCTTGCTTTGGCCTTCTACTCTTCGGTCTAGGATCCGCTCAGCCACCCTGCTGAACTCCTTGCGAATAGTCGGCGGAGCCCGACTCTTCTTCGCCCTCGATGGAACTGTGGGGTCCTCGTGGCATGGCTTCAAGAAACTCACATGAAAAGTTGGATGGAGTTTTAGCATATCGGGGAGATCCAAATGATATGCCACGTTGCCGAGCCGCTGGACAATAGTGAAAGGCCCATCATACCTCGCGATTAAGCCTTTGTGTACATCCTTTCGATGTAACTTCTTCCACACCTGTGGAGTGAGCTTCAACCAAACCTTGTCCCTTGCTTGGAACTCCAAAGGACGTCTCCTTTGATCTGTATACTTCTTCATTCGGCGAGCAACCTTGGCGAGGCTATCCCGAGCACTCTCCATCATCTCTTGCCGATCAATAGCAAAATGATACGCGGCAGGACATTTCCCTCATGTCCTCCTCTTCGCCACCTCTTAAGGAGTAATAGGTTGGTATCCGTATGCAAGCTCAAACGGACTCTTCTCCGTCGATGAAGACTGATGGAAATTGTAGCTAAACTGCCCCACATCAAGCAGACTTAGAAAATTCTTCTACGAAGCCGAAACATAGTGCCGGAGATACTCTTCCAACAGAGCATTGATCCTCTTCGTCTGTAAATCCATCTGCGGATGATTCGCTATTGAAAACTTCAACTCTGTGCCCAACAACCCGAATAACGCCATCCAGAACCGCCCAATAAAGCGAGCATCTCGATCGCTTACGATGTTTTTCGGTACCCCAAAGTTCTTCACCACATGTTTCAGGATTAGCTCAGCAGCCACCTCTACCGAACACACTACTGGTGAGGGTGTGAATACCGCATACTTTGTGAATAGGTCCACGACCACCATCACTGTCGACATCCCTCCACCTTAGGAAATCCGGTGATGAAGTCCATGGAAATTGACGCCCATGGCCTTTCCGGAGTAGACCAGTCTCCCGTCTTCTTTTCGACTTGTCTTGTTGGCACACGAAACACGTCTTCACATATGCTCTCGAACGAGCTCCTGCCGAATCTTCCCTCCTTTCGGCACATAGAGTCTGTTGCCTTTGGCGTAGAGAAGTCCATTCTCCACCTAGTACTTACGCACGACTCTGTCTTAGACATCTTTGATCAGCTTCCCATACTGACTGTCCGTCTTTGCTATCTCCTCGATACGACTCTGCAAGTCATTCTCCACCTGCGTCAGTGCAGCCACATACTCAACCATTGGCTTGGGACTCAACGCATCAGCCACCTGGTTGTGTCTCTCCCGGTTTGTGCTGCCATTGAAAGTCATATTCCTACAAGAACTCTTGCCAACGAGCTTCTTTTCAGTAACAAAGAATGTATTGGCAATATTATCTGTTTTGACAAGAAACTTGGTGCCCAGAAGGTACACTCTCCATACCTGTAAGCAATGAACAACGGCGAGCATCTCCCGCTCATGCGCCGAATAGCGCTGCTCCATGTCTTTCACCTTCCAACTCTCGAACGCCACCGGATGCCCATTTTGAACAAAGACACCGCCAACTGCCTTGTCTGACGCATCGGTGTGCACCTCAAAAGGTTCTTCGAAGTTGGGCAATGCTAAGACTGGTTCACTTGCAATTGCACCCTTGATTTTGTCAAAAGTAGCCTCCTGCCTCTAGGTCCAACACCACAGCTGGTCCTTCTTCAACAAATCGATGAGTGGCACGACCTTTCTTGAATATCCCTCGATAAACAGGAGATAGTAGTTGGCTAAGCCGAGGAAAGATCATAACTCCGGTACCTTGGACGGTGCAGGCCAGTCCAAAATTGTCGCCACATTAACCCGATCCATTCGGACTTTACCCCGAGAAATGATGTGCCCAAGGAACTTGATTTCATGCTGAGCGAAATGACATTTCTCCAACTTCACATACAGCTGATGCTCCCTCAATCTTGATAGTATCTGCTTCAAGTGAACAGGTGATCCTCCAAGGATTCACTATAAACCACAACATCATCCAAGTACACCACCACAAACTCATCAATGTAGTCCGAAACCACCTGATTCATTAAGTGACAAAAAGTCGCCGGAGCATTAGTCAAGCCAAAAGGCATTACAAGGAATTCAAATGAACCATAGCGTGTCACACACGCCGTCTTGGACTCGTCTCCCTCTGCAATCCTGACTTGCCAGTACCCCAAGCGCAAATCCAGCTTGGAAAAGTATGTTGCTTTCGCCAACCGATCGAACAAGTCCTGTATGAGAGGAATTGGATACTTGTTCTTGACCGTGATCTTGTTCAACGCCCGATAGTCCACGCATAGTCGAAGAGAGCCATCCTGCTTCTTCTGAAATAATACCGATGTACTATACGGAGCCTTTGATGGCTGAATGAAGCCACTATCAAGAAGCTCTGCCGGTTATCTCCTCAGTTCCGCCAACTCCAACGAAGACATTCGATAGGGAGCTCGGGCAGGGGGTTTACAACCCGGCATCAACTCAATCTGGTGATCTATTGCAAGCCGGGGTGGGAGTTCACGGGGTAGTTCCGGTGGCATCACGTCTTGAAACTCCGTCAAGACTTCAGCCACAGCTGAGGGTAGATCACTCACTAGATCTTCCTGCACTTCTAATAAAGCATCAACATATGTGGCTTCTCCAAGTTTCAACCCTTGACACTCTTCAAGGCACCCAACAGTTGTAAATGACTCACTCTTGCTGGGTCCTCGAATCGCTTTCTGGTTCATTTCTAAACGCTGCCAACTTCTCGCGTTTAGGGTAATCTTTTGCCATATGTGGTCCCGTGCAGATGAAGCATCCACTCGTCTTGCCGGAACTACTCGCAGCTTTCTAATCATTCCTGGGTCTATTCCATCTGTCCTGGCCATTGGGCTTCCTCCTTTGGAACCCATCAACAACTCTTCTCTCCAGCGGCTTCTTGTCTTTGGATTTGAACTTCGCCTTTTCACCCTCTCCACCGGGTAAGGTTCGTAAGTCCACCAGTGCTTCTGCTGCCATGATCGCGGAGGTGAGGTCCTTCGCCCAACTCTGGAGTCCCGTAAGGAAGTTAAACAACTTGTTATTCTCGGACATGTCCCTGATATCCAGCATCAAGGATAAAAACTCCTTCACGTACTCTCGGACAGTGCCTATCTGCCATAGCTTCTTCATATTCGAACGAGCTACCCAAGCAGTGTTGCCAGGCAATAATTGCTCCCGCAATTCCTTCTTCAACTCGACCCACGAGTTCGAACTTGTCCGACCTGCCGGAGCGTCTTCTTGCTGACAAGGTCGCCACCATAGCTTTGCATCGCTAGTAAGATACATCCCGACCAACGGAACTTGCTCATGGCCTGGCACCCTTGCCGCCTTAAAGTACTAATCCATGTCCCAAAGAAAATTCTCCAGTGTCTTGGCACTCCGTGTACCATCAAATGGGGAAGGTTCGGGAACCTTCACTCTCGTGGGCGCCTCCCATGAGACCGGTGAAACGCTAGCTTACTTGAGTTGGCCGACCTCGGCCTCTAGAGACTGTACCCTTGGCTTCAGGACTTCAACAGTCGTCTTTAAGACTTCGACAGTCAACTGGCTCTCGCGTCCGCGCGCAAGATCTTCCACCATCTTCGACAGGCTCTCGAGCTGATTGTCAACAATCATGATGACATTCTCCATTCGCTCGGCTGTCTCCTCAAGGCGATCCAAAAGATCCTTCTTGCTAGTCGCCATTTCCACCGTCTTCACTTTCGTGTCTTGTCGCGCTTCGCTTTAAGCCACAAACTCGTAGCTCTGATACCAGCTGTCACGGCCTCAACCGATCACCTTCGCCGTGCGGCACCTGACATGCACCATAGCGACAGGTCAGTCTTCCTTGCAAGAACAGTTAGTGAATTCCTGTTTGCAGTACAAAGCACAGCGAAATAATAAGAAACGAGCAAATCCGGAAAACATTCACGGTACGAGAAACACGACACATGAAACCCATTTTGAGAGAGAAAAACATAAAACTCTCTTAGATTGAGAAATGTTTACAACCATGGCCAAAACCAACACCAAGAGGCCTTGTCTCCTCCCAAAGACTCATTAGACCCTAATACAATAGCTACCCCAAATCCAAGGTTGATTGAGCCCCATGCCCAATACAGGTTTGGCGTGAATTCCCTGACTTCACTTAGCTTGCAGTGTCTTCTGACGCAACTGTAGCTTTAACCAGCCACCCTTGATCACAACGCATAGCAGTACCGGTCACCCGCGGTAATATCGCGTGCCATCCTCGCCCTTGGCTCCGCAATGCTCCCGACCACGTGCCCACTTGCATACGCCTGCGTAAAACCTTGTCAAATCAGGAATCATCTCTCGGTCTCCAGGCCTGATCAAGTGTCCCGGCCTCACGGTCTCAACCAATGATCATGCGGGATATTTCACCCGCCCTTGGTCCCAACACAACACAAGCGTCGCGCCACCCACGCGTGCTACCAAATCCACGCAGCTGTGCGCCCTCGTGGCTTGGCCTATGTGATACTGTATGCCCCCGATTAAGTGTAAGGTCATCAACCCTTACAGTCACTTAGTACCCAATCCTCATGTACCCAGTCCTAGATTAGTACCCAATCCTCATGTACACTTCATAGACTATGCAATATTCATAACATTGAAATTTTTATAGACTATTTTATTCTTAAAATTTACTAGTTTCCAAAATAGGCATCTAAAGCCATTTGTTACTTTACTAAATTCAATTTCATTCTTAATTTTTGCAAAATGCCTACCTATTTGGTATATTAGACATACATTGTAACAAGTAATTTTTTAAGATATCTATTACTAAAACAGCCTCTTCCCAAGGAATATATGTTAAAACAAAACTGTAATCAAGATATTGATCATCATCAACTGGATTAACTATTACCTTTGAATAATCTTTTCATTTATAATTGATGCTATTAAAATATCATTTTTACTAATAAATGAACAATATGTAACTTTCGCCTCTATGTTTTTGTCTTTATTTTCTAGTTGGTGTAAAATATAAAAAATAATAAATTTTTGTTAATTAATAAAAAAATAAATACTAATTAATTAATTAATTAATTAATTAATAATTTTTATAAAATAATAATTTGTACTGGTCATGATGGAATTCTTTTATGGAGTTTACAAAATAATATCATGACAAAAGAGAATAAAGACGTATATCTTAATATATCTTAGGGAATAAGAACCAAGAATGGATGGGGTCACATGGTTTAATGTATAGGATGAGGTAACAACTGAGTTGGAAAAATATGGGGTTACTTTGGTAAATATCTTGTGAGTGCTATGTTAATAATTCTTTAATTTAATAGCATTATTTTAAAAAAGCATATGATAAAAATTAGAAATTTAAATTACAAATTTATTCGGGCTAAACTCTCTAGTTTGAGAATAGACTACTTTTGTCAATTATTTTTAGGATAAACTACCTCAATGTCACCTAATTATGTACTCATTTCTGTTTTAGTCACCCATCTAAAAAAATCACGATTTGGTCACTTACATTCACATTTTTTATTTTTTAAGTCACCCTACATGATGGCGTTAACGGGGAGCTGATGTGGCTCGCCACATCCTACGCATTTGGCCATATACGCAAATAGCTGAACGCCGGGTAATTTTTTGGGTGGGTTATCGAACTTTGGACATTTTTCACTTTGGTTACTGAACTTCAAATTGTATCTTTTCAGTCACATAGATTGATTTGGTTACTCCGGGAGGTCACTGGTGGGTTTTCCAGTGTTATTTGTCTACGTGACCGCTGGAAACTCCACGTCACTGCCTATTTCAAAGGTGACAACACAACCACGTACGATACTTGCCACGTCAGCTGATCATCCCTCTAACTCAGAAGCACCTTTAGCTTGCCCCTTGCCACCTCAGACCTCCACGTGGCTGTGTTGTCAAATGACGTGGCAAGTATCCTATTTGACTGTGTTGTCATCTTTGAAATAGGCAGTGACGTGGAGTTTCCGGCGGCCACGTGGACAAATAACACCCGAAAACTCACCAGTGACCTCCCGGAGTAACCAAATCAATTTATAGTGACTGAAAAGATACAAATTAAAGCTCGGTAACCAAAGTGAAAAACAACCAAAGTTCGGTAACCCACACAAAAAAATTACCCGCTGAACACCCGCCGCTGCTTTTCTTCTTCTTCCTCCGAGCATCCTCAGCAAAGCCAACCATCAATGTTTTTCAAACCATTCTCAAATTTATATATTGACATTCAGTACTAATACATGATTGTTTGAGGGGGCAATGGCTAGTTCAAACCATTCTAAAAGAAAACACTACTGGTTAACCTAACCATCAATGTTTTTCAAACCATTGTAAAATTTATATATTCACATTCAGTATTAATACATGATTGTTTGAGGGGGCAATGGCGAGTTCGGTACAAAGTTAAAATTAAACGTAAATCCTATGAATAGATCAAGATGAAAAATTTTGGAGAAGAGAGATCAAGATGAAATCATGTAAATAGGTCTAAAATTCACACACGAGAACATCGTAAGTGATAAAGATCAAATGAATAGCACATATGTGGTGTCTCAGCCTTCCCCTGAGACAGGAAGTCCAGTTGGTGAAGAAGAGAGAGCCACTCTAGGGTTTTGCAAGAATGGGAAGAGATGATGGTTTTGCAAGAGGTTTGTCTAAACATAAAGGAAAGCAGGGGCGGGTGCCCAACTCATTGCGGACGTGGCCAAATGCGTGGGACGTGGTAGGCCCCATCAGCTCCCCGTTGACGTCGTAAGGTCGGGTGACTTAAAAAAACAAAACTGCGAACGTAAGTGACTAAATCGTAACTTGTTTTAGGTGGGTGACTAAAATAGAAATGAACACATTGGTGGGTGACTACCCAGGTAGTTTACCTTTTTTTTTAATGGAGACTTATATGTCTGCGTCACTCTTTTTTTTCCCTTGTCAAGTTTAAACACGCTTATTAGTTCATACAAGAGCAAGTTTTCCATGATCAACAAATCGAGTGAAAATCTTGAAAAGTCATTAATCAATAAGGTTTTTTTGTCGACAAAACAACAAACGCTATTATATTATCTTGTCAATCTCCTAGGATGCATCATAGGTGATTTGAAAACCTTCTATTATGTAACACTAAAGGGGAGGGATGCACTCCCTCTCACACAGAATCCACCTAGACCAAGTAATCCTAACTAAGCTAGAAATAGTATATGAATAGTATTGCTATAGTACCACTATAGTAGTGCTACAATACTTCGCCGCTGTTATTGAACTATTTTCATATTATAGTTTCGGTACTGAATTTCAATTTGTACCATTTTCATCGTTGTGTTTTTCTTTGTATCCAAGCAATCCTGATGTAAAATCACAAATGTGGGTGCTCGAGTAGCCATGTTATTGGCACTATAACATGTCAGTAGTCTTATAACACATAACATGTCATTGGCAAACTTGCCTCATCATCCTAAGTCTTAAGCACCTATTATAATTTAAAAAATACAATACTCTATTTAGTCCGTGTATTTGACTCAATCTGCCCCTTTTAGTCTTCTTATTGTAATTTGACCTCAATTAGTCCCTCTATTGATGATTTGAGGCAAATTAGGTCCAACTCATGACGGATGTTCTCTTCTTTGTCATGTACTAGATTTAATTTGCTTCATATCATCAATAGAGGGACTAAATGGGCAAATTTAGTCAAATACAGGGACTAGATAGAGTATTCTATAAAATTTTCATAATGCCACATCAGACGGAGTAGAGAACGTCCGTCACGGGCTGGACCTATTTTGCCTCAAATCATCAATAAAGGGACCAATTTTTGTTGAATTACAATAGGGAACTAAAGTAATAGATTGAGTCAAATACAGGGACCAAATAGGGTATTCAACTTAATTCAAAATAAACAAAAAACAAATCTCTTTAAAACATAATCAAATAAAATGCACATAAAAACACCAAAAATACAAATTCAATGAACCCTAAAGTCCACACAACCATATGTGCCATCAGATTTCCCACAACCCCACTCAAATTCAACAACCCAAATTTATCACAAATTCAACAACCCAAAGATTTCAATATTGCCACCCATGAAACAACCCAAATTTATCACAAATCCACTACATTTGCAGAAACCCCAAGATTCGACCAAAATATAACACAATCGAACCCTAGAGAAAAAGTTAGTGGAAAGAGCAGCGAGCCAGATCACAACATCTATTCCCTAATCTGGGGTATAAGGAGCAGGAAAAGCCGAACAAAGAGCTTCTTCACATGAGTGCCATTAATGAGCTAGAGATCCCACAACATCAAGCAAGATCTAGCGCTCCAAATCACCTTGAGAGAGGATCGCAAAAAAAAAAACTTAGAGAGAGATGTAAGGCCATCCCAACCCAAAACTCTATATTTGAAGCTTCAATATACAAAAATACAGCTTCTACAGTGAAAGTTTCTCCAACCAACAACTCTATTTTTAATTCTAAAACAGAATATTCTTTGCACTTCACAATTTATATATTCATATCTTTAATAAATTTAATTATCTTTCAATTCTTTCTCACTTTTAATTTTTTATCTTTTATATTTATTATAAATATTTATTAAATATAAAATAAAAATATTTGTGAGTATTTGAATCAAAATTAAAACCTGATGATAAAAATTCAAATAGAAACATTGCATTAATTAACTAATAAAAGCATAACATACAAACAAGGCAGACACTAAAACAACTCATTATTGGAAACTAAAGTAGCACACAAGTTTTTAATTATCTTCTGAATTTGCATAGCGCAACCATAAATGTTCAATCAATGCATTGTGAAGTGCAATATGAGCTTCTTTGTCCTTAATTTTCCTGTAACGATGAAGAAATTGTTTGAATCGAGCATTTTCATCTTGTACCATTTCAACTACTTGAGTCGGTACTTCGCTTACATCTATGATTGGTGCATTGAGATTTCTTTCATCCTCGACTATCATGTTGTGCATAATAATGCATGTAGTCATTATGTCGTGTAAGACATCTTTTCTCCAAAACCGTGTTGGTCCTGTCACAATTGCAAAAAGAGATTGTAAGACACCAAATGCCCTCTCGACATCTTTTATGCATGCATTTTGTCTCAATGCAAAATATTTTTTCTTCGGAGTTCGTGGTAGATGAATAGTTTGTACAATAGTAAACCATTTTGGATATATGTTATCAACTAAATAATATCCCATATGGTACCCATTACCTTGAATGACATACTGAGCAGGAGGAGCAATAACTTGTGCTAGGTTGGAGAGCAAGTTAGAAGACTCCAAAACATTTATATCATTGTTGGTGCCTGGCATATCGAAATAAGCGTGCCATATCCAAAGATCAAAGTCCGCTACTGCTTCAAGAATAATAGTTGGACATCTATACCTCCCTCTATATTATCCAGCCCACGCTGTAGGATAATTTTTCCACTTCCAATGCATGCAGTCCAAACTGCCTAATATTCCTGGAAAGCCACATTGTTCTCCAATTTGTAAGAGTCTTGCAATATCATTAGCATTAGGTTATCTAAGATATTGCTCAACAAAAATCTTTATGATGGCTCGACAAAATCTTTTCAAGCTTTCAATTGCAGTTCATTCACCGATTTTGATATATTCATCTGTAGCATCAACATCTACACCATATGCCAATATTCGAAAAGCAACAGTAATTTTTTGCAAACTAGATAACCCAACTCGACCAAGACCATCACATCGTTGTTGGAAGTACCCATTATGGCATATTGTGAGGAACTTTGAGAAGTTTAAAGATAATGTTATAACATCTAGACAACTTGCTCGAAAGCATACATTTGACCATGTATCATCAGAATCTGAAAATCCCCCACCCGAATCACAAGTACCGGAATCTCCTAGACTTTCTCAATTTTCTCTTAACTTAGATGACTATGTTGGTGCCACATCTTATGAACGCCCAATCGGACAAAAGAAAGCCAAACTGAATAAGAAAATGGATGACAAACTGGTATCTTCTCTTAGTCGTCTAAAGGATGATAACTCAAAGATTATGGAGATGTTAGAGAAGACTAATGTAGATAGGCAAATGTTCTTAGAAATGCAGAGCGGAAATCTTCCACTTCAACAAATGAGATATGAGGACAACATTTTCATACGAGATTTGAATTCTATCACCGATCCAAATATTCGTGTCTGTATACAAGCACAACGATAAGAAATTTTACAGAGAAGAGGGCATTTTCAACAGCCACTCCCGTCTGGATCGAATATGTTTAATGAGTTCTTCGGCAACATCGGTGGAAGTGGCGATAACATACCAGACTATTAGACCCATCTACTTTCAACTTCATTAGTTGTATTTTGTGTGTTGTGTTTTTTTATTGTTGTCAATGTCAATCTATGTTAGGGCTACCTTCTATGTTTTTATTTTATTGTTCACGTAATTTGTGTTAATTTTTATGAATTTATATTTCGGGTATTATTTTTCTAATTTTAATTTTTATTAATTAAAAACATAAACTTAAATTATAATTTATTAATTTTATTAAAATATAAAATTATAAATATAAATTTTATAATGATATATATTTTATGGGGTTAAAACTAGATCAACATTATAAATTAATGACCCAAAATATATTAAACAACTATTAAACTAATAAATACAAAAAATTAAAAAATTAAAAAAAATTAAAGTAAGTTACAGTGCCACACAAGAAATTGTGGGGCATTGTAGCCAAAACTAGATTTGGCACTGTTTGGAGCGCCATTCTGCGCCATTAATAAATTTCAACGCCATTAATAGCTTATGGTTGGAGATGCAGGCAAAAGAGAATAATTTCTACTCTTGCTCTTACCAGCAACTATGAGATCACTTGCTCTCTCTCTCTCTCACTCGTAAACAATGAGAATAAAATGAGATAATGGAATGATGTGGTTTTCGGATTAACAAGCGAAAATGTTTGAACTTTTAGGGGAGTCCAATCAATGGCAAACACCTTCTACGCCATATAACATCTTGTGCATGGATCAAAGACAATTAAAAGGCCATAGAATTGTTGAGGATCTCACTAACAAAATCATGGCACCTAACTGACATGTATCAATTTAAAGACCATAGTAGGAGATGATCATGATGATGTTGGAGGGCTTGATGTGGTTGTGGATGGGAGTAATGCCAAAGAGAAAAGTTTGCTAGCGATGATGGGATGTAGTCAACACCCTAGGCAACACCAACAACAATCCGGAAACAAGAAGACCATGATGAGAGCAGGATATGAAACGAAAGTTTCTAAGGTTTTGTACAAGAAGAGAGAGAGCGGCTTCGAGATTGTAGCCATAGATCGATGAAGTGGAGATTAGGGGACACAAAGGAGGCACCAAGGTTGATGATGGCGGCGTGGGTGATATGGGAAAGGGCAAAATGATGTCCCGGCCTCACAAGAAGTAGCACTATGGAGGGGAGGACAACAAGATGTGGGGGAGAAAGAACGACAGTTGATTGTAGTGGGGACTTTATGGAACTAAGGGATATATGATCACGTTTTTAGGGAGCAAAGCTCACGTGTTAACGAGAAATTTATGGCTTATTGCTAACGAAGATGTGGTGATCCACAATGTCGGTGGGCATTCATCAGAAGTTAGATGAGTTCGAGGAAATATCATGAAGGAACTAGATAAAAAAAAGGATAAGGCATAGGTATAAACCAGACTATGTAGAATTTTTTGTTAAAATTATCAAAAATTTATATAACATAAGAAATATAATTTTCTGAGGATCCATTAATTTACAGCCATCAACTTTTAAATGGCTTATATGAAAAATTTTCCATTTATATAAATTTAAGAATTTTTAGAAATTATTTAATTAAATTTAGGAAAAAATCAATCTAAATGCAAATTTTCACAAGTATGTAAGATAATTGTGGATGAATGGATTAATTCATCGTATCACCACTCAACTTGTCATATAAATGTTAGACATTTTTTTGTTTTCAAAAAACAAGGATTTATTTAACTTCCTTTTTTAATTAATGGGTAGGCTGGCTATGTAACTCTTAATGTCCTTTTGAATCATTTATGTGTGCGATATGTATATTGATGGGTGGTGTGCGTTCTGCGCAACCCTATGTTGGGTATGTAGAGTGTGATGTATGGCCTAATGATACATGGCAGCGTCACTTGCGGGAGTCTAAGGGCTCAAGCGCCTCGGTGTGGGTCTCGCGGACCAATGAGCGAGCGGAGGTCAAGGAGGCAACACCCCTTGCGGAGTTCTCCAAGGGTAACACCCTTAGCAGAAAAATTTTATTTCAGGCCCAAGGCCCATATGAAAATTTTGATTAGTGTTTATATTTTTCTTATAAATATCATGTTATCTTCTTTCTATAAATATCATGTTATTTTTTTCCTGTAAATATCTATTTAATTTTAAAACCCTAATTTTGTTAGTGAAAAAGATTGATATTAGTGCCACCATAGACGTAAGTCTTCAAGACCCAACCACGTAAAATTCTTGTGTATTCTCGTGTGTTTGTGCTTTCTCTTCTTGTCAATGCTTCGGTTGCCCAATCCTCAACACCCTATACTGCAAGTGTATGTGCCATCAAGTAATCTTGAGGTGAAAAAAAAGGTTGTCATATCTACAGGAATTGGAGAACACTAGTACTAATCCTAATGATGCAATGTAACCTGGAATCAAAGTCTGAAGTGTTAGTTTCTAAGAAACTACGGAAAATAACCATTCTGCTAGAAAGGTAATTGGAAGAGTGATTGAATTAAATGACAACATAGATGTCCGGATAAGATTTCGCTTGGATTAATAAAAGGCAATTAAACTTAATAAAGATTTCATCTAAGAATTGTTGGACCAAAGGAATTCAAAATTATGTTGAATACTCTCTTAATACCCCTCAACAACTAATCCCATGCTATAATAGGTCAAAATCTCTTTCAAACCTACTTTCACAATATTACGTAGGGCTCTAGGAATTCCATGTCAAGGTTTGGAGATGAACTATGACGAACCTAAGCGGAAGGTACATAACGCCCTATCTCTAGTGCACCTCAATGAAACCTATTCATCTATGTGTGATCTCCTTACATGGATCCCTCAATGCTTAATGTGAAGTCATGATTGTAGAGCCTCTCTCGATATGCTAAACGAGCATTAAACAACATAGATGAATCCAACAAACTAACATAAACTAAATTAAGAATAATATAAAAGTAATGAATCCAAACTATATTAAATCCGGACATCCAAAGAAGTTAGCCCTCTATTGGGCTTTTTTTTAAATACAAAGTAAGAAATACAAGAATAGAACCCAAAATCCATGAGAAAGAACCCCCTTCTAGTCCGTATGATGTTTGCAATCAATCAAGATCAGTGTAATCGCCGTTGGAAATCACCCTCTTTGCTTCCATCTTCTTCCTCTTCGTCTTCTTTGGTGCCTTGAACCTTAGCTGCCGATATTATTTCCCAAGAAGGTTAAAAGATATCTCTTTTTTTCCCCAAAACCTTTTATAACCCCAAAAATCGAGCAAGTACACAGGCATGTATATGGTCGTGCATCTGAGCTGCGGCTCAATGCTTTTAAGATTATGCCAACCTTAGAGTTACACGGGTACAATGCACGGCTGTGTACTTGCCCATGTAAATTTTGTTCTGCTTTGTATGGGGAGATTGAATGGGAGTGTAACCAGTCCGCATATAAGTATTCTCTAGATGTTTCTTAATCAGACCATGAAGTTACACGGGCAAAGTACATGGCCGTGTACTTGATCGTGTATCTCTCTAAACACTTCATATTAGTTCAATTCTACTCTGTTTCGCTCTCAATTTCGTACTTTGGCTTGAGATATATGCATATTAGGCTAAAAAGGCAAATTGAACTAAGTATCAAAACAGTCTGAAAATAACTTTGAAGACAATTATAAATATATAAAATCGCATGTCCAAAAATATGTAAATTAGCACTTATCATATATATACATATATGGATTTTTTTTAAAAAAATATATATGAATAAGTTATTATGAGAGGGAGGAGAATTGAATTCTTAATAAATAATTGAGAAAGAGAATGAAAACCTAATTCTTCATTATCTGAAAATAAGCAAAACCCTTTTATTATTAAGACAGTAAAATATTGCTTTCGATGTAATAATTATTAGTTATATTACAAGCACTGTGCATAATTAAATTGTTTCATATTGTTCTATTTTTTGAAAAAAAAAATACATTCTGAAATGGTAAAGTAGGAACGGGAGGAAATTGCATCTTATTGTTATCATCTTCTACGGTTTATTTTCTTTATTTACCAGTTTTTATTATTTGATAAATTATATTCAATTACAAATAATATATCTAAAGAGCATGGTTGTAGTTAGTGGTCTAGATATTAAATATTGAAATTCTTTTTCAAATCTTAGGTGGGGTAAAATTTTTTATTTGAGCTAATTAAAGTAATACCAATAAAACTGACAGGCTTAAAGCAAGAGATCTGGGCCCACATGCTTGTGAGAAGTTGGTTTGGGGATCCACAAGTTTCAATGTTTAATTCATCTCTTTCAGAAAAAGGAAGTGCTTTTCTCTGGTTTCATCACTGATTTTAATTTTTTTTTTGTTTTTGTTTTTTTTTTTTTTTTTTTGTGATTTCTTGAAAGAGGGAATCATGAAAAAAAGTTCTTATGACTATAGTCATTATTTGTTGCTAAATTTTTTGTCGTATTAAATATAATAATATTAATGATAGAGGATATATAGAAGAAATTCTAAAAAAAATTCAATAATAATAAGTATCAAGAGCTTAATAATGTGCTTGCAATCCTGGTCTGATCTAAACAATAATAGTAACATGATATATATGTCATATCAAAACCCTTACAAAAGTGAAATTTATATAATATCATAGAAGAATCTCAACACATTCAACAAAATAAGAAGCATATATACACGCACACGCACACGCACACGCACGCACGCACATTTCTTAGTGCCAATTTGAACAACAAGAACAACATGGAGATAGGATGAATTTTGAAGGCCAATCAAGCAAGTTTACGTACCATGAATGCATACACATGCATGCGTGAATCAAGCTCCACGTACATACCATGCATGACCTAAAATCAATCAATCCTCTCCTCTTCCCCCATCATCGAAGTTCTGAGCATAGCTGAAGGAGTCATACCTAAACCCTTGTGTCATCGGCAACTTCTGTGGTCCAACGATCTTTCGAACCTTTGATCGAATTTTATAGAACAAGTGCTTCCATTTGTATTGGCTGCGGCAGCCAAGAAAGTTTGCCGTCTCATCACCGTTCATTTCGATGTCTTGTGAGAATGCCGGCTTTCTTGAGAGTATCCATCCCCAACCCCAATCCCACCACCGTCTCAATGGACCTCCGGTGAGCTCTCCAATGGCCGGCAAGGACGTCGACCGGTTGAAGGACCATGAAGTGGAGGTAGTGGAGGAGAGTGGTTGAACTTTTATTGAGAAGGAGGAGATCCTTCTTCTTAGGCGAATCTTGTGGGTGTCATTAGAGAAGTCTTGGGAGATTGGGAGCTCATCTTTGAGGGGTTTGGTAGGGATTAACCTTTTCATTTGCAAGGTCTCTAATATGGAAGTGCTCATTGTTTTGATAAGAAATTATTAATGGAGAATTTTGATCACAAAATGATGATGATGATGATGAAGAAGAAGAAGAAGAAGAAGAAGAAGAAGAAGAAGAAGAAGAAGGAGGAAGAGGAGGTAGGTGGGAAGGAGGGGATTGGTAGTGCTTTGTTTTCACATGCCTTGAAGAGGTTGGTGTTTATGAGTACATGTCATGAGGCACACCATGTTCATTAATAGTTATGTGTTTATGATGTTATTTTTTTATTTAAGTGAGTAGAAAAAATGAAAAAAGAATTAGTTAATAGTAAATAGCATAGTGAATTTTATGTATCCGGTTTTAAATTGAGATCAATGTTTGATTTATTAAAGGAATATAAGGTTTTCAGAAATGGCACAATGTTAAAACTTTGGTGCACCTAGAGTTTGTTGCTGTGTCACAATTGAACTGGGTCCAACTAAAGCAACTTTTTATTTATTTTTTGGATAAATTTTGATTACATTGAAAACATGTATATATCTACATATTCCAGCATGAACTTAATTAGTGATGTTTATATATTATTAATTATTGTATTTTTGAAGTGTGAAAACATAAAAATAAAACTTATACAAATAAGAACATATATATTTAGAGGGTAATGAATGAGAGATGCCGGTCCATGTGTTTGGGATCTAAACATCTATGGACAAGGTGGTTGTCTTGTGATTTGTGGGGCCAAACTTAGCTGTTGGATTGTACCGTTGCCTTTCCTTTACTCCACCGACACTCCTTTAATAACCACATGTTTAGTAAGAAATTCAATTATAATTTATGTTGACTGAGATTACTAAGAATTCATTCTCTCATAATAATGCTTTTAAAAAGAATGGAAACATTTAAGATTTTGACCACTTGTAATTTTTTTTTTTTAGCAAACGCCAGACAGACATAATGGAGCAAGGCAAACAAATATCTGTACAATTAATTTTATAAATTATATCTATTAATTAATACTACAAATAATGTTTAATGTTTTTTGAAAAAAATATATAAACTAGTTAATTCATTTGATGTAGATATCCTTCAAAGCTCATCCTCCCATTTTTAATAAATTGATATAATACTTTCTATGTAAGAGGATATGCTTCTGAGGCATGTCTCTATATTAAAAAAAAAAAAAAAGAATGGCGATCAAAGATCTTTTGACCCATTGATACCAGGTTTTTATATAAAATCTTCAGTTCGAACTCCAAAGTTAGCACACGTATAATGAAAGCATAGATATGTGAAAGACTAACTTCATGCTTATGCACGATTTTGATTTCTCTTAATTAAATAAGGACAAAGACGGGGTTTCTCTCTTATTTGTTAGAAAAAAAAATAAAACAAAAACAACACCACATGAATGGTGTGAAGTGAGAAGGGGAATTGCAATATCGACCATAATTTTTATTAGTGTTCTAAGAGACTAAACAATATGATTACTGTTTTCTTAATTTAATTAAAGGCTATTTTACTATTATTACAAGGGAAAATTATTGTTCACCCCTCGGAAATTTCAAAACTGGCCAAAAACCCCATCCTACTTTAGCACACCCCGGACAGCCCCTCCGTTATAGTTTGGTTCCCTTATACCCCCCGTCTGTCGCATGAAATGGGTCCGTGTTATGAAAATCCATTTTTGCCCCTGCAAATGGTGGGAAATCCCCCTCCCCCGATCACATCATGTCATGTCTGACCTTTATGTATACATTTGTGAGCTTTTTCCCCCTGATGGTTTCTTGTTCTCATAGAAAGTTTAGAAGGTGAATTACATATTTTTGTTATTGTTCTCATTTTCCTTCTGCTCATTTAGTTTTTTCGATTTGAATTCTTCCGGACTCCCTAAATTATGGACAGTTTTTGTGCCATTGCTAGATACAACGGGGAGGGACGAGTGCTGAGGTTCACCGCACTGACTGAATGGAAGTCAGTGTTAGCTGAGATATGTGAGCGATGAGGTCTCGATGTTTCTCGCGTGATGGTGAAGTTCATCACACCCGATGGACATAATACGGTTTGCCCAATAGAGAACGAGGTCGACTTCCAGCGCATGTGTCATGTTTTCTCCATCCTCAAAGGCGGTGTAGTCGATATGGTTGTCGAGACGGATGACATGCCATCGCAGCCTACTGAAAATGACTTATTGTCGTGGTAATGCGTTGCTCTCAAACAATTATGCAGTTGTATGTCAGTTCTTGTTTAATAATTCCATTATCTGTATGAAAGAATGAATTCTTCGTTTAAAATTCGAGTCTCCGGTTAATTTATTATGTTTCTATTTAACCATGTCATCAACTGTTTACATTATTGCGTCTATGTTTAACTATTTCTGTTAACGTTTAACTATTAAAGTTATCTTTTAAAACTGTGGAGTTTATGCTTAAATCCGGATCGGTTTCGTTTGAACTGAAGTATTGGTAGGAATTAGGAATCAGGGAGCGCTTCTGTTCCACCACATGGCGACCCGGATGGTCTCGCATGCCTACCTTCCTCGTCAGATCAACATGAAGTGTTGTTGTTGGACGTCGGACAACGTTTTGATGGCGTTGAACATTTCCGAGATACACTTCGCAATTTTGCTATCAGTCTTAATTTTGACTTCAAATTCGTGAAGAACGAAAAACACCGGGGCACTATGGAATGCGCGGCCGGTGGATGTCAATGGCGCATTCACGCATCAAAGGAATATAATAGAAATACCTTCAGAATTAAGACAATGGACCCGTCGCACACTTGCGGTGGTGGAATTGGCTCGGCGTCACACCCGAAAGCGTCCAAAAAATGGGTCAGCGCGCGAGTGATTCAGAAGCTCAAGGACCGGCCCTTGTACAAGGCCATCGACATTCAGAAAGACATATTGTGGGAGCATGGTGTCCACATTCCATACAAGCAGGCTTGGCTGGGAAAAGAACATGCCCGGGTGATCCTCGACGGCAGTGACATCTCCAGCTACGATCTGTTGCTTTGGTACGTCGATAAGGTGGCTGAGATGAACCCGGTAGCATCGCGTTTGTGGAAAGAGACGGTGAGTGTTTTAAACGTGCGTTCTTCTCTTTCAGCGAGTGCATTTTGGGGTTTAAGAGGGCATGCAGGCCACTACTATTTCTCTATGGTACCCACCTCCTTGGATAGTATCGGGGTACTCTCTTGGGTGCCACACGCAAGGATGGGAACAATGGCTTCTTCCACGTCGCCTTCGCTATTGTCGACAACGAGACCGACGCCACATGGACATGGTTCATTTCCATGTTAGGTGATGCTTTATACGACTAAGGAGACTACCAAAAGACAATTACATTCGTGTCGGACAGGTCAAAGGGAATTGTGAACGCTATTGTGAGAGTTTTCCCTTTATCCCCATACGCGTACTGCCTTCGGCACTTGGAGGCCAATTTTATGAAAGCCAATGTCAGACTTGGGAAGGCATTGAGGGAGGAGTGTTGGTCCATATGTTTTCGTATCGCGTGGGCATCGACGGCTAAAGTATTCGATGAAACCGTCAATGAAATGCGGGCCGCACCACCCGAAGCCTATCAGTGGTTGATTCACAAGTTGGACGTGTCACACTGGTCGAATTATCTATTCAAAGATGAACGCTGGGGCAAGATGTATTTAAATGTCGCTGAGTCGTTCAATGCGTGGATCAAAGAAGCTCGACACCTACCGGTGATGAAAATGGTCGACGCTATAAGTATTCAAATGTTAAATACATGTAACGCCTATGATTTCCCTTTACCCTTTAATGATCGTTATCTGTGTTTAAAATGCACTGTCTACATTTTGATATCATCGTCTGTGTTTAACATTCGCGGTCACCGTTTAGTCTGGTAGAATCCTGTGTAAGCTAATGTATGTAAATATCATTGTCTCGGTTTAAATACCATTGTCTATGTTTATCTTCTTCGATCTTTAGTTTACTATTCTTCTATTTACGCCAATATGGTTATGTTTAAATATTTATATATTCGCGTAAATTTCTTTAAGATTAATTTCTGATATTCGTTGTGCAGGTTAAAGTTGATGCGCATGTTATGCACTCGCCGTGAGCAAGTGAACAAATGGGAGACATACTTATGCCCGGACATACATTCAAAGGTTGAGACGCTTGTTCAGGATAGCCGAAGTCTTCACGTTGGTCACTGTGTCGCTGATCGTTACGAAGTGATTGACCAGTGCAGTAACTCTGTAGACCTTGCTAGTAGAACTTGTTCATGTCGCAGATGGAAAGTTTATAGTATCCCGTGCAAACACGCTTGCGCTGCGATAATGCAGATAGACACCAATGTTCATCGTTTTATTACTGATCACTTCACCGTCGACATTTACAAGCTGGCGTATAAGGAAGCTATATTTCCCATACCCGACAATGAGAGGCCTACGGACAACAATCGCGATCGGCGTTTGCGGCCGCCTGTGACGAGAAGGCAACCTGGGCGTCCTAGACGAAGGAGGATCGAGTCGCAAGCGTTTGATGTCCGCGAGTTACATTGCAGCCGCTGCCACGCGTCCGGTCACAATCGTAGAACTTGCAATAAAACTGTCGCCGTGTAGGCTTCGTAGAAGGATAATCTTTAAAGATCACAAATTTATTTGGTTATAAAGCCCTGATTTTTAAATATAGAATAAACGAATTTCGTTGTCTGCGTTGAATATTTAATCGGAATAACCTAATGTTAATCAGGAACGAATGTTAAACAGTGACGCATAAACTTAAGGGATGCCCGTTATATTTAAACAGATACGGCCGTAAGTTTTACACATCTTGGGTGAAATGTTAAACAGAGACGTTGTATGGTACACATAGTGGTTAAAATGTTACACAGAAGGATTGATATTTGCACAGTACAGTGTAACCTTAAGCAAAGAAAGTCGACTATATTATAATATGGACCCTGGTAGAACTCTAGTGAATACTCATTGAAAAATCTGCCATGGCATTGGCGAAGAATGAATTGACTCTAAATTAATGACGAGAAAACGTAATTAGAGTGACCATTCAGTGCGAATGCGAATTCATTACTATTTAGTATAATTAAATTTGAATTCAATTTCTACACGTAAGTGTCACTGCACGGAGAAAGTTAGGCGAACATGCGACCCCTAGATTTCTATTTAAACAATAAACGGAAACCAGAGGCACATCCACATATTATACACAGACAAAGAAATATGTACAAGTCCCTTCTCAACGAGCTCCGCCAGAGAACACGTTGGACGTCGCTGGAGTACTCACCCGTCAGAGAGGGCCCCAACCACATCCCTGTCTTCGTGGGCATGGTGGCAGTGGATGGGACCACTTACTACAGTCCTTACCCTGTGAAAACAGCGAAGGACGCTCAGAACTCTGCGGCCGAGGTGGCGTACAATGACCTCTGTCCTCCATACCCTGGGAGGATGAATACGCCTCCCGCTGCTGCCGACGATCGATCATATGGAGGTAAGTCATACCGTAAGATTTCTATGTGCATGTTTACAAAATTTAATAATTTTCTAAATTGTTAAAGCCTTCATTGTAGGGCCTTCCACCGCAGCACCTTCAGATGCAGCGCCTTCACTCGCTCGTCGAGCTTGCTGAGAAGGAAGTAGTCATCTCCGTAAAACTCGACGGAATAAGAACCCACAAGGCACATATCGAGAAACTGCTCTAGGGCCTGAAGGCGAAATGAAGGTGGGCGTGGCAATTTTTGATAAATAATGTTGTTTTTAGTTGTAGATGTATAATTTAGTATATCTACACTAGTTGTAATAGAACTTTGTTTGAACGAAAAATTTTTGAAGGGAAAGAAATTTGTTACGCTGTAATGTTTTGATATTTAAACAAAGACGTGTATATTTGAACATCGGCACTAAATTATAAACATGAACGTTTATAAAGGGGTGACGACAATATTTAAACAGCGCGACTATTTGTAAACAGTGAAAATAGTATTTACACAAGGTCATCGATATTTAAACAAGACAATCCAAACGTACACTGCGAATGTTAAAGGGAGACACATGGTAATAAACGGAGACACATATTGTTAAACTAAGACAATCCAAACGTATACAACAAATATTGTCAAGTTTAATGAAATATCAAACGGAGACTCATAAAATTACACGGGGACTCCTAAACATAAACTGCACCAAATATACTTAAACAGAGACACCGTAGTTTAAACGGAGACTACATCATTTTGGCAGGCGTTTATATTTCAACGTATATACTGACTGTTAACCAGAGATGATTACCATTAACGCACAGATAATATGTTTAATGTAAGATAATAAATTAAACTAACTTATTTGATTTTCAATGACTGATATGTAAACATAGCAACACGAAATTTGTTACCTGTCCTCAAATAGTTAAACGAAGGGTTGGATAGTTAGATGAAAAGTCTTAATGTTAACGGGTGACACACGAAGTTAAACAGAGGCAAAACATTTTGAATAATACATGCATTCAACGGAGACTAGTAAGTTAGCATTGGGAAAGTGTGCATTGATTAACCCGTCAATGTAATTTAGTGTTATCTAATACAATTAAATTTGGTTTTCGAATTCAAACGTCAAATTTATTGGCGTCAGACTCGAGAAATAGTTCAAACTTCCGATGAATAGATTTGTATTTAAAAAAGAATCGGAAACAAGAGACGCACTCAGATATTATACGCAGACCCAACAAAATGTATGTGGCAATTCTCAACGCGTACTGCCAGAAGACGCACCGTTCCACGCCGGCGTACTCCACCTCCAGGGAAGGCCCCCACGACACCCCCCTTTTCGTGGCCACGGTCACGGTGGATGGGACCACTTATTCCAGCCGTAGACCCGAGAAAACCGAGAATGCAGCCCAGAACATTGCTGCCCTGGTGGCGTTCTATGAGCTCTGTCCTTCGCACCTTAGGACGAGGGGTACGTCTCCCGCTGTTGCCGATGTTGTCGCAACTGGAGGTACTGCATATCGTACGGTTTCTCTATGCGTGTTTAGAAATATTTCTCTAAATCGTTCAGGTCTTCATTGCAAGGCCGATGACCTATCCCCGGGAGTGGTTTTTGGAAGATTTGCTCGGGGATCTGACGGAAAAAGCAACATCTCTCTCCGCAGAACTCGATCGAGTGGTATCCCATAAGAAGGATGTGGAGAGGCTGCTCCGGTACGCTAAAATGCATAGAATGACGGAATGACAGTTTTTGTCTTGTTTAGTGATGTTTTCAGTTATCAAATAAGAACCCTGATGTGTATTAGGGTCACTACATTGTAATAGAACTTTTTTTAATTATGGGAGGTTCTCTCATTCAGAAATTTTAAGTTCGTTGTCACTCTTTGATAAATGTTAAACGTGGAGGACGCATGTCAAATAGACACGCTGAACTTTAAATGACAAGCCATATATCTTAAGCAAATGCCAACCCATTTCTACACATGACATGCACGGGTTTAAATGGCAACAGTCACAAGTAAACAATATCACGAAACTTTACGTGGTGAATCGTAATATTAAAATGGAACTTTAATATTAAACCTGTAACGACAAAAGATAAACAGAGAATGCCTTTTTTACCTGATAATTCTATATTTTAAATGGAGACAACAACACGTAATTGGTGACATACTTTAACATAAAAATTCCGTGCTTACGATTCCATAGCGCAGTTGATGAAGACATTTAAAAAGTTATGTAGAATAGGGTCTCTTACCTTTAACAACAGACAACGAAAGTAGAATAGGGTCTCTTACCTTTAATAACAGCCGCCATATGTTAAACATGGACATAGAGAGTTAAACGTCCACCATTAATATCTAAACGAAGACTATGTGATCAACCAGGTACCCCTGGTGTTAAACGGGAACAGTGAATATTGCATGGAGATCCGTATTGTTAAAGTGTAACACAATGTTTTAATAGTGACAGCGTCATTTTTACAGATATACTTCATTTTATAAAGCAGCGATGACCCTCAAACGGTACCATGGAATGTTAAGCAAAAAATGAATTGAATATGAAACAATAACAAACAATACTAAATTTACATTGTCATTTCTGCCCTGTCGCTGGCAAAGAATGAATTGAATTAATTAAATTTAAGACAATATCGATAAAACTGTTTTACATTTGATAAATAATGTCGGTGCTTAAGAATCTTACTTCCCCACAGCTGGAGGCATCCCTCGTTACTTGATGCCAGATGCGCGTCCTTCCTTAAGTATGTGGGCAGCATACTTTAATCTCAGATAGGGGCGTCCGTGTGCGGAGTAATTGCTCGATAAACCGCATCATGTAGACGGTGCAGTCGATACTGCCCTTTTTTGTCGCGGTGTTTCGTCATCGTGAACAAGCGGGTACTATGCGGTCACCGTCGTGTCGTACTCCATTTCGAGATAGTTGTTGAATAGTTCCCACTGTCGAAGTGTACAACTCGAGGTTAGAATAGCAAGCATCTATGGCACTCTGACAATCGAAATATATATCGCAGAGAACTTACCATTACAACCGCGTCTTTATCGTACTCTACACTTTGGCATGAAGTGTAATGCCTATACTCTTTGTTGTTATTGTCGAGCACCATGACATGGAAGTGGCCATTCAAGATTATGGGAAGGATGGTGATGTCAACGTCATTGACGACTTTGGTGGCATCTCCGATCATAGCTAAAGTCGTCTTATGTGCGTCTTCCTCCTTTGACATAAACAATGCCAGTGGTCGAGTGATGGAGGCGCGCTTCTTATGAGGATATGGTATTCTGGTAAGTGAGTTTTGTACGATGCACACGAAGGCGTCCATCACATCATCTGTCACCATCTCTTTCCCGTCGATCAGTACGAATAGGTTGGCTCGGGTGGTGCTGACATAATCATTCTTCCAGACGACGGAACTGCGGTTAAACGGCAACAGATGTGATTGACTAATAACACGTAGACGTTAAGTGGGAACAACACATACGTAAATGATAATGTATATGGTTAAACAGTAACGTGGTAAGTTAAATAGTAAATCACTATTTTAAATGGTAACTGTTGTATTTAAACGGAAACGCAACAACGTAAATGGGATGATCTATATATAAACACTAACATCTACACTATAATACTTACTCGTCCATAGGGAAGTTGAGGAAAATCTTGATCAACTCCTTCTCGAATACGTCGAGTCGCGATTGACCAGCGTATTTTTTCTTCGCCGGAACGAAGTCTTTCTGAACTTCTTGATATTGTTGGTTGGCAAGGGTCACCGCTTTTGTTTTGTTCTCGGTGACATTCCCTTACCCCCCTTAAACAGTTTTATTGGGATCATCCTTAGATGTTTCTTGCTGTTACGGGATCGCGCCTACACTAGATGTGGCACTGTCGGTCGGTCGTTCCTTCGTGGGTAGAAGTTTCTTCACAATAGATGCAACGGTCTTGCCAACCACGGCCAAGGCAACCTCATCAAAGGGGAGGCACACCCTCGGATGGTTCTTCTTCTTCAGGGATAGTGGCCACCACCCTCGATGCGCCATTGTCGGCCGCCACCGGCTCCACCGGGACGGGGATTTTGGAGGCTTCCTCAGACGCGGCATTGCCAACGGCGTCGACGATCTCCTCCACCGCGACGGTCACGTCATCAACCTGCAACGGTCTCAACAACAGCATTAGCCGCCGGTGGTGCTGCTATTGTTTCATCGTCAGCCGGTGGTGGACACAGAGGCGGCATTATTGTCTTCGCCTTTTGTGCAAGCCTCTTCAAACGTAGACGTCTTGGAATGGCCTTCCCAAGTCGTCGTCGCCAAATTCTGACGCCTCCTCCATCCCGGACACTTCATGTATTTGTCCCGACGGTGCAGCCGATTGAAACCTTATCTCCAATACCTCAACCCGAGCGACAAGCTGGGGGAAAGCGTTCATCATCACCTGGCACGCCTGCAAAAAGGCTGTAGTGACGTCGTCAACTAATGCCGTCGGTGGGCCTGCAGCGGTCGGGGACTGTGGCGATTAGGGGGATTGTCGTTGTCGTGGCAAGGGCGGGTGTTGCCATTGGGCGGGGTAGGTGAGGGCCTATCCTACGCCGAGGGTTGCGTGTTGGGCTGGAAGTGGGGGAATGACGTCGTCGAGAATGGACGGAAGGGGCTGGCCTCTCCTCTTGCTGTCGTGCAAGTAGTTCCCACACAACAGCATCCCTCCGCCAATTGGACCGAACAAAAGTCTTCTACTCAACATTTGCCGAGACCAGCTCGGGAAACTAACATATATAAAGAAAACAATCTCAGTCAAATCATTCAATTTAATCCAAAACAAACGTATTTAACATTTGACATATATACGTAAACGATATGGCACACATTTAAACGGAGTATAACAAGGTTAAACGAAGTCACCAAGCGTTAAACATAAACTACAGTTCTTAAACGGTGAAGACTATAATTAAACATTAACTATTCTTTTTAAACACATTGTTCCTGATTTATTACCTCTTTTCCTTCGAGAGCTGACCAACTCGTTTCTATCATCGCATGCTTCCGGTAAGTACTTTCACAATAGCACAGTACCCTTGGGGTCTTGCCGAAACGGACTTTCTTGCCGGTTTCGGTCACCTCGTAAAACCAGATGGTCAGCACGATCGAGCAACCCTTAATGTACCCCGTGTTTACCTTCCCCCCTCGCATCTGGCTTGCACTCGAGCACAGCTTGTGGAACGTCCTCCATAGGCCATTTGTGCGTCGCCTGCGCCAATGCGTACCGCCCCATACCAGGTTGATCGTCGACATAATCAACGATCCAAGTGGGTACCGAGCATGAGGTATTCGGGAAAAGGATTGCCCCCATGAGGTACGCCATCAAGAGTTTCACAAAATCCTCCTCTTCCCCCCTCTGTCCAACAAGACGCTGAAGACTGCTCCTCATGGCGTCTCTGTGTCTCTCGTAGCTTTTCGATAAATATCTCCCTTCGAAAGCTGACGGTGTTTTCTTCTTCTTAAACAGGACCGCGTCTCCGTCGCAGCGCAGACCCAGAACGAGAGCCACATCCTCAGGCCTGAAGCTCAGCAGGCTCTCCCTGATCCTGAATTTATTGGTGCGGCCATCATACATCTGCGGAAGCGAATCAAGAAGGGCCCTCTCTTGGAATATAGCTTCCACCTCAGTGAATACCGCAAACGGTGTCCTTTGGATGATCTCCCAATGTGGAGAGGTCATGTGGACTTTCAATTCGGCCAAGGTCTCCACCATCGGTGTCAAGTAGCATCTCCCGTTGACTAGGTTTACTGCCATAATCACAAGACTGCAACAATGACAACACTTGTTAAACAGATACGTCAACTGTTACACAGAGACAAAAGGTTTTACACGGAAAGCTCAATGCTTAAACAGAGATATGCACTGTTAAACGAAGACAAAAGGTTTTAAATAACAACTCATTTCTTACACGGAAACCTCATTTTACAAACTGCAACCATATCAAATGGAAGGGGAAACGCACATTGTAAGCATTACACAAACAAAAACAACCGAAAACTCTTTCAATAATCGTGGGCACAGCCGAAAACCCTAAACCCTAAACCAAAACCCTGACCGCGAAATCTGCCTGCAGACTAGAAAAACCCCAGCCGAGAAATCCCCCTCATACTTCAGTGTCTTCCAATAAAAACAGAACCACGCAAAACAAAACCGACGAATATCTTTGTGTAACAGAGTAGTTCAAATAAAAGCCTTACTTAAAACACAACTTCTGCAATACCTTGAGATGGAAACTGATGAAAGTGCCGGATACTTGCGCACGAGTGATTCAGGTTGACTGAAGTTACAGAGGATGTCGAAGCAGAGAGAGCTTCGGAACGGGAAAAGCTGAAGAAAGTTAAGCAGAGAAGAAAAGCGAATACGGCTCTCTTGGGATTGCCCTACGAAAAACCCTCCACTTCCTCTCTAACCGGCGAAATGATTGCACTACGACTTCCCATACAAGATAGGGGCAATTCCGTTCCTGAAATTAAAAAATAACTCCGTTAACCACCGTTTCATTCTTTGGGGTTTGAAAATCATTGTGTTTAAAAGGAAGGGTTTTTAGGGATTTGAAAATTAACGTGGTGTTTTTGGCCATTAAGCGTTATTACAAACGCTTGATAAATATATCCATATTTAAATCAAATAAAAAATGAAAAAAGTGCACCATTTACAATAAAATATAACTCGCCAAAGAAGAAATTAATTTGTATTGTGTTTTTGATCAAGAACACTTCCTCAACATATTCATCTCCATTCAATAAAACATAATCAAAATAATGCATGTGATTCAAGTTGATTTCTCCTTCCTCTTCATCCATGAAATATCATCATGATCAAGTTCAAGTCAATAATTATCTCCATTCATGCATGCATGCATTCATAAGAATCAATGATCGATCTCCAAAGCTTTTTTTGCATGATTGGCTACAAAGCTGTGCATGGATGGGGAAATTGCACACCACTTGTCATTAGGCCTTCAACATATGAACATAATGATGTTGTTGGAGCAGGGCCATGGTAACTAAGTTGCACATTGTGAAGCTTGATGTTCTTGCAAGGCACACCTCGGCTACACTTTAAGCTTAGCGCCACCGGTGATGCTGATGTCCCTCTAATATTACTGAATTTAATATCACTTATCTTCACCTTGGATGGAGACTAAAAGAAGGATCTATATTAATTCTCTTTAGTATTAAAAAAATGAAAATGGTGTTTGATGATCATGAGTTTGGAGTGCTTACTTGTGTATCACAAGAAGAATAAGGACAATATGTTTGATCGATGATGATCGGATTGGACACTTGATTCATTACGATGTTATCAAAGGTCATGTTAGTAGCAAAGGTGGACTGCGGAGAGTTCTCCCATGTCTTGATCCTCACACCATTCGACGTTCCAATTAAAACACAATCTTTGACATGAAGATCTCTTACATCCTTCTCACCTTCATATCTTCCCAAGCTTCCGACACTATATAAATATAGCTTATTAGTGTGAGATATACATTTCGCTGCGTTATCAATTATGGCGAAGTCAGAACCATTACCTGATGCCATGACCGGGACCACATCGGATGTTTTTGAGAATTATTTTGGAGCTGCCGTGACCAATGGAGATGCAATCATCACCGGTGCTGATAATCGAGTTATGTATCGAAACACCGGTGCTTCTGTCAAGGTGAATTCCATCTGTGTTCGGACTATCGCCAGGGGCAGTTATCCTAATGTTACTTGCCCAGAAATTTTGGCACTCTACTAAAGAAATGTGGAAGAACTTGCTGTTCACAGATTTGATTCCCCTCACTCTTGTGTTTGTCAGTCCCACAAATTTGAGTGACTGAAATGATGATCATGATCAATGAAACAGTCATATGATTATATTAATATTAATTAAAGATTATGGGAATATATATAGTCATGAATTATATATATAATTACTGTGGGAAGGACTTGGCATTTTTTATGTTTGGGGCATTGGTTGAAGGGCCAAGAGGCAGCTCCCTGTCCATCAAGTGTTCCTCCTCCTGATAATTTGAGATTATTCACAAACCCAAATTCCACCCAATCATCTCCTCCTGCTTTCTCATATGCACTTAATTCTGTTGTTGCCTTCAAGTAACCCTGCATTTCATTTAAAAAATTTGAAGGAAGAAATTAATTGAACCTGAAAGTACTGAATTGCTAGATGAATTTTTTTAAAATAATATAATATAAAATTAATAATAATAATAATAATAATAATAATAATAATAATAATAATAATAATAATAATAATAACAAAGCATAGAGATTATATATATATAGCTAGGAAGGAGAAGAGGTCAACCTTGAGTTTAACAGTGATCAAGCTGGTGCAAGGGCCTCTAAATTTGACAGGGCCAAGGAGATATGTGGCCATTGGAATCAAAAGCTTAACTCTTCCTCTTGACGAGCATGCTGCTTTCCATGCAGCCAAGAATGCCTGCATTTCATTGACAACATTATATATATATATATATATATATTTATATATAAAGAGAGAGAGAGAGAGAGAGAGAGAGAGAGAGAGGGTGAGAGATTTGAGCTCATGTATTTTTACATTTATAGATATAACTAGATACAATGATTTAATTCTGAGAGGTTTAATTAATTTCACAATGCAAACATCTGAAACTAACAAGAGAAACTGATCTAAACTTCTTTTCTTTTAATGAACAAGGTCTATCCAAACTTTTTTAATTAAAATAAATAAAAAAAGATAGCTAGAGGTACCTTGCTATCATCTTGCCTGCCATTAGCACTTGCACCAAATTTCTTCACATTGAATACCTTAAAATTATGGTGTCCTCTTCCTCCTCTTCCTCTTGCCATTCTATATGAAATCCTAGTCTAATACCAACAAACCAATACATATACATATACGTGAGAAGAGAGAGAGAGAGAGAGAGAGAGAGAGAAGGTGGCAAGATATCAATATATCTCTCTTACACCTTTACCTTTAAGAAATGATTATGGCCATTAAAGGAAGAAGCAAAGGAGGTAAAATTGAAGGGCCCAGAGACCCTTTGAATGTGCCTAGCTTCAGCATTATTAGTATAATTAAACAAGGAAGTGAGATAGAAGACAATGGAGAAGAGGAAGATGAGCTTCATTTTGATTTGGAACACAAGGATGTATAACTAGGTTTGAAAAGAATAATGGATGCTCCTGTTGAAAAGAGAGAAGGATTGAGAATGAGGAGGGGAGGAGGGAAGGGTAACTCCTCCTTCCCACTACTTCACATCTTGTTTCAAATCCTTCAGTTATAAAGTGCTGTTCCTATCTAGAAATAGAACGTCACATAACAAAAACAACTATGCTAGAAACCAACTTATCTATGTTTGGTATGCTTCACAATTGCAGTGAAATGCAGTTAAACTTATCTAATTAATATGAAACTTTACTTAATTTATGGTAATTAATAATATGGCCTAATATATGAAGGGGTAAAATGTTAAAAACAAAAGAAGATAACTTGATGTTTAATGGTAGTTTCAACCATGCAAAAATTAATTTTCTCAACTTGATTTTTAATATTGTTTTTAAATTTGGAATGCCAATTGTTAAACTTACTAAATAAGTATTTGGTTTGAGTTCTAATAGTATCGTGAAGTTTCATCTCTCATAAACATCACTAAAACCTAAAGATAAAATTAATCCTATACATATAGTTTTATATTCATATAAATTGTGCCTATTCATTTATATTGTCAAGTGAGGCATCAATGATTTGGTGCACGTATACACGAATCCTCCCTTAATAATTTATAACTTTTTATCTCCAACTCTTTTACTTCAACAACGTTTGGACTGTGGGCAAAAGAAAATAATTATATTAGTATCTTATTGGTTTGCATTTCAAAGAATATTCAAAATTGACCTAGAAAAGAAACATATATAAGAAAGGGAGTAATATAATTATTTAGTGGAAGATTAAAATAATATTGCAAAACCAGCAAAAAAAGGTGACAACAGAGGGAAGGTCTAAAATACAATTTCAGAATCCAAAACTTTGGGTTTAACATGTAACACATAATCTTCCATCAAATCAAGTTTAAAATTTAGTGAGCAAAGCTCAAATTTAAAGTGTAGCCAAATAAGGCTCATGTGTTTAAAGTATAGAAAACAAAATGCCAATACAAAATATAGTAAATGAAACTTATGGTGATCAGCATGCCAAGAAACCATTTCGAATAAGCTGTTGCCAAGGCATTTCAAGAATAAACACTAAGAAAAACAACTATATTGAGACACAAATTTGTGACATAAAATGAGAACATTGTGTCACAAAATTCAGTCTGTGACACTGAAAAACACATTGCATTCTACCCATCACAAATTTTTTGTAACATTTTTTAAAATGTCACATATTTAGCAATGGCAAACAAAAATATTGCAAAACTCATCGCAATTTTTAGTTCCCATGAGACAAAATCTACAATGTGCTTTGTTACAATATCCTACATTATTTTTGCGACACAACTATAATGTCGTTGATAGTGTTGCAAAGTAGGAAATTATGAGACAGTTTGTCATGACACTTTTATTGTGACACTGTTTACTAACCCCAAATTGTATTTGCTGACTGAGTAACAATGATATGACAAATTGCGACACTTCTTGTGACAATTATTTGTGCCACTTTATAACAATTATTTGTGACACCTTTCGCTAATGTTGCGATGATATTTACAACAATTATTTACGATATTTTATCTAAATTAATTTGTAATTTGCAACACTTTACAACAATTATTAATATTGCAGCATAACAATTTTTTGCAATGGTTTGCAGTGCAAATTTATAAAATTTGAAAAAAAAATTAATATTTTCATTAATTAATTTATTTTGTTAATTATCAATTAGTAATTAATATAAATTTTATAATATATATATATATAGACACACTCAATATTTAAACTTAATTATTAATGATTAATATATGAAAACTACAAATAATAAAATCCAACATGATAATGTAAATACATAAAAGTATCCAATACAACAAAAAACATTTATTCTGCTGCAATATCAATAACACCTTCATCTAGATGTTGGATCTAGAGGTAAGACTGTTCGACATTTTCTGAAGAGTAAGAGATATTGGAGACAAACTCCCCAATCCTTATGATAAGTGAAATACAATGAATGGTCTGAGTTTCATGATAAGTGAAATACAATGAATGGTCTGAGTTTCATTAGGGCAATGTGCCCATATAAATAGAAAAGGATGTACACTTCATGTGTAAATACGTATAAATATAATATATAGTATACAAGTATGCTAACACGCCCCCTCAAACTCACGGGGATTATAAACCGAGAGTTTGTTAACCAGAAACTGAAAGCGAGAGATAGTATGAGCTTTAGTGAAGAGATCAACAATCTGCTGGGCAGATGCTACATAAGGAAGAAGAATACTGCCAGCAACGTAATGATGACGAACAAAGTGAAGAGCAACTTCAAGATGTTTCGTACGCTCATGAAACACAGGATTAGCAGCGATTTTGATGGCACTCTGGTTGTCACAGTATATAGGGGTGGGAGCAGAGATAGAGATACCAAGGTCCATCAAAATCTGTCGTAGCCAAAGAACCTCCTTAGTAGTAGAGGACATAGCACCATACTCAGCTTCAGCAGTAGAAAGAGCAAAGCAGTAGAAAGAGCAACAGTTGATTGTTTCTTGCTTTTCCAAGAAATAAGAGAATCTCCAATGAATATACAGAAACCAGTAGTAGATCGGCGATCGGAAGCATCACCTGCCCAATCAGCATCACAATAGGCGCGTAATTCAAGAGAAGACGTGGCAGAAAAAAGTAAAGATCGAGATATAGTGCCACGAAGATAACGAAGAACTCGCAAGAGGGCAGCATAATGAGTAGAGCGAGGTGCACTCACAAACTGACTAAGAACACGAACAGCATAAGCAATATCTGGCCGAGTGATAGTGAGATAAACAAGAGCACCGACAAGTGCACGATAGCGAGTGGGATCAGGTAGAAGCTCACCGTCAAAAGAGGAGAGGCGATGATGCAACTCAATGGGCGTAGATGCAGTACGTAGATCAGTGATATCAGCGCGTCGAAAAATATCAGAAATATACTTCTGTTGAGAGACCAAGTAACCTCGACGAGAATAAGCAACTTCAAGTCCAAGAAAGTAACGAAGTGGACCAAGATCTTTCATCTGAAACTCAGTGTGTAACCGCTGTTTCAAAGAAAGAATAGTATCACCATCATCACCAGTGATAACCATGTCATCAACATAAAGAAGAAGAATAGTAATGCCTCGAGATGTCTGTCGAGTGAAGAGGGCATAATCATGGAAGCTCTCAGTGAAACCAAGAGCAAGAACCACACTACGAAAACGCTCAAACCAGGCACGAGGAGCCTGTTTGAGACCATAAATAGCACGGCGAAGATGACAGACATGCTGAGAAGGATGAGAGAAACCGGGAGGAGGAGTCATATAGACGTCTTCTGAAAGATCCCCATGTAAGAAAGCATTAGTCACATCTAACTGATAAAGTGGCCAGTGTCGGGCAGCAGCAATAGCGAAAAGAATACGAACAGTGGTCAACTTGGCCACGGGAGCAAATGTCTCTTCATAATCAATACCATACTGCTGAGTAAAGCCACGAGCAACAAGACGCGCCTTATGGCGCTAAATAGTACCATCTGCGCGGGTCTTGATGCGATAGACCCACCGACAACTGATAGGAGTAATACCAGAGGGAAGCGGAACAAGATCCCATGTATGCATGCGCTGAAGAGCATCAAGTTCCTCTGCCATAGCCTGTTGCCACTGGGGATGTGTTACGGCCTCACGATATGACTGCGGCTCGGAGTGAGAGTGAATAGTAGCAAGGAATGCTTGGAAATCAGAAGAGTAAGTAGAGGAGAGAGAAAGAGCATACCGAGCAGGAGGACGGCGAGGGCGGTCTGGGTAACGACGGGGGACAGCAGGAGCATCTTCAGGAGAGGGTGGGTCGGCGGAGAGAGGAGGCGAATCACTAGATGCATCAATATACCCAGAGGAAGGGGAAGGAGAAAGGGAAGAGATGTCTGGGGAGATGTTAGGAGAAGGCACAAAATTAGCAGTTGTAGTGGAACTCGGAAGAACTATTGAGGGAAGAGAAGAAGAAGGACTATCTGAAGACTGAAGAAAGGAAATATTTGGGGAGGAAGAAGAGAAATAAGGAGTATCTTCAAGAAAGGTGACGTGACAAGAAATACGAAGACGGTGAGAATGAGGATCATAACAGCGATAACCCTTGTGCTCAGTACTATAGCCGAGAAAAATGCACATGGCAGAACGAGGAGAGAGTTTGTGTCGCTCGACGGTAGGTAAAAGAACAAAACAGGTGCAACCGAATGTGCGAAGATGACCATAAGAGGGAGGAAGGGAGTAAAGGCGCTCATAAGGTGTGGTGCTAGAGAGAGTGGAGGTAGGGGTACGATTGATAAGATAGACGGATGCAAGAATGGCTTCAGCCCAAAAGGACTGACGAACAGAAGAAGCAAAAAGAAGTGCACGTGCAGTATCGAGGATATGGCGATGTTTACGCTCAGCAACACCATTGGGCGGGTGTATAAGGACAAGATTGCTGAGGAATAGTGCCATGACTAGAGAGTATTGTTTGGAAGGAAGTAGAAAGATACTCGCGTGCCCCATCAGAGCGAAAGATCTTAATGCGTTTACCGAACTGAGTATAAATCATTTGCGTAAATTGAGAGTAAATGGCAAATACCTCAGAGCGAGAACGCATTAAATAAAGCCAAGTGTAGCGCGAGAAATCATCAATGAAAGATATATAATAGAAGAAACCACCTAGAGATGAGATCGGTGCAGGACCCCAAATGTCAGAATGAACAAGATCAAAAGTAGATTCAGAGATAGATTCACGTGCAGAGTAAGGAAGAGCAGTTGATTTAGCTAGTTTACATCCCATACATGGGTGCAAAGGAAGTGAAGAAACAGATCCAAGACTGCCTGAACTTGTTAAGAGTTGCAGGCGAGGACTAGATAAGTGACCAAGACGACTATGCCAACGATCAAGAGAACATACAGAAGCAGCAATAGCAGAGGAGGAAAGAGTTGGAAGATGAAGATAGTCTAAGTGATAGAGACCGCCAATTCTACGCCCGATCCCAATCCTCTGGCCTGTAAGATGGTCCTGCACAGTACAAGTAGAAGAGGAAAAAATAACGGTAAGACCATGATCAGTGAGCTGACTAACAGAAATAAGGTTAAGAGCTAAGCCAGGAACATAGTGGATATCAGAAATATCAAAGGAGTTGGACTGAAGACAACCATACTGTGTGACAGGATGAAGACTCCCATCAGCAGTGCGAACACTAGAGAAAGTAGGAGGCGTAGAAATAGAGACTAGGCTAGAAGTATCTGCAGTCATATGATGAGTAGCACCAGAATCTAAAATCCAGGGGGAGGAAGACATACCAGAGGCAACAGTCATAGCAGATGAAGTGCTGGAGGGCAGAGCACGCTGCATAGCATGAATCTGTTCAGTGAGCTGAGCAACCTGAGAGAGAATGTCAGCAGAGGAAGGAGAAGCGGAAGCTGAAACAGAAGCAGCATGAGGGACTGTTGCTGCTGTTGGCGTTGTTGAAGCTTAAGACACTGACTCTTCATATGACCAGGACGCTTGCAGTAATGACAGATAACAGAGGTCCTAGAAGAGGATGAGAAAGTGGTAGCTGGGTGCACCGGAGGCCCAGAAGTTATGCGAGAGGAGCGTGGAGAAGTCACAGCAAGAACAGAGTCTGTAGAAAGAAGTCGTGGAGACAATGTGCTGAGACGAGTTTCTTCAGCAGTAACACAACGAATGACATCGTCAAAAGAGGGAAGTGGATCCCAATTGAGTAGTTGACTGCGAACAGCCTCAAAATCAGGACGAAGTCGCATCAGGAACTCGAAAGTGCGTTGTGTTTGCCGAAATTGAGTACGAGTTTTGCAACATTTACATGTAAGGCAAGTGGATTCCTCCAATGAATCAAGCTGACGCCACAGGGACCGCAAGTCACTAGCATATTCCCTGACAGAATGCTCACGTTGCTGAACGTGAGTTAGATCCTGCAAAATAGCATACTGACGAGCAGAGCTGGAGTGTTCGAACATATGACCTAAATGTGTCCACATGGCATGAGCAGTGGGAAGATGTCCAATTTCCATACGTATATCATTTTCACAAGACTGACAAAGAAGGGTCATTGTGCGATGATCAGCAAGGGTCCATGATGCATCGGGGATAGAAGGTTGGGGAGAAGTACCATCGACATGACCAAGTAAATCCATACCGAGTAGAATAATACGAACAGTGGTGAACCATTCTCTGTAGTTTGAACCGTTGAGTTTGATATCAACTGGAGCTAGAAAATGAGGGGTAGAGGAAGATGAAGTCATTTTTTTTTTTTTAAATAAGAATCAAAAGCAAGGGTGAAAAGGACAAAAGGCGTGGGCCTCTTTGTCTGTCCTTTTATTTTATTTTTAGATATATAAAAAAAATAAATTAAAAGTCAAAATAAAGGAGAAAAGGATACAAGGTGGGGGCCTCTTTGTTTGGCTCTTTATATATATATATATATATATATATAAAAATATAGGAATCAAAACAAGGGGAAAAGGACAAAGATGTATGTGATGAAAACTTTGGGACTTGAGGTTGGTTGGAACTTGAGCGACTTTGGAAATGAAGAAGGCTTAGAATTTGAAAGAAGAAGGCTTGGAACTTGAGCGACTTTGGCGCTGCTGAATTCTTCTTCTTCTTTTCTTTTTTTTTTTTTTTTTTTTTTGTTGAAGAAGAAAGCTTGGGTGGTGGGTGATGGCAAGAATGGGGGTCGGCGGAACGGTTTAAAATTGTTCGTCGGTGACGGAGTCGGAGAAGACAAAAGCAAGGTTAAGTTTGGAAATGGAAGATGAGATCGAGAGATCAACGAGGTGACTTTTCGGCAACGCTTCTAGCTGGCAACAGCAACAAGTAGAGAACAAACCGGCGAGAGAACAAACGACGGCAACTTCGTCGACGACCGGCGAGAGAACAAACGGCGAGAACGTCGTCAACGACCGGCGAGATAGCAAACAACAACAATGACAACAACGACAGTGGCTAAGGCTGGCGACGATCGCCGGAGAATAGACCGAAGAAACTAAGCCTAAGCGTCTGATACCATGATAAGTGAAATACAATGAATGGTCTGAGTTTCATTAGGGCAATGTGCCCATATAAATTGAAAAGGATGTACACTCATGTGTAAATACATATAAATATAATATACAGTATACAAGTATGCTAACATCTTACATTAACATAACTGTAAGAAAGTATCCCAAGATTCACCTTAACACCTCGAGATTTAAGAAGGGAGAGCATGTACTAATTTTATTGCTTCTGCTCCTAGTATGTCTTCTCTAAAAATTCTAACTTGTTCAAAATCTCTAGAGGGAAACAATAGATTGCTGAGTCATTATGGTAGACCTCTGATATTGGGAATGAGAGTACACAGAGGATGTTATTTCCTCAGCAAGGTTTCCAATACCATAGCACCAGCTTTTTTTCAACTCAAAATGGATCCCACCATAGCTTTTCATCATCAATTTGTCTCTCTCGTCTTCTCATGCCAATGTGTCTTGGAGTCTTAAGAAAGTTTTCTTGCTAAAATAAGATTAACAATTAATAATATGCTACAAAGAAATTATTATTAATTAATACTTAAATTTAATTTACATTTATGTGAGCTGCTTGGGCCCGCTCCTCAATTCAGCTCCCATCTTCTTTTTGGTAGGCATCCATAAAGACCTTCTTCACCTCACCATCGATATCTTTCTGCCCATTTTTGCATCCTAAGAAAAATAAATAAATAAAACATAGTTAATTATTAGAAAAAAAAAGATTTAAATATATATTTATTAAAAAATGGAGAGACCTACTAGCCTATCTCTGTACTCTATCATGGGGATAGAACGACCATGATAAACTGAACTAGATGCATATGTGTATGATGGGCGACGCTTCTTGTTCTTCTCGCAATATTTTTTGTATTTCTCATCATTCTAAATTATCAATAACTACTCCCAATATTTTGTCATATTCATTCTGGCCTTTTTCGCTTCTCACTTGCACCACTCAATAAGCTTCTTATTGAACCTTTTATCCATTTGTCCAAATCCTCTGATGCCCAAGTAAAATGGGACTACAATACATAATTGAAATTATGCATAAAATATTTAATTAAAAAATAATTAATTAAAAAAATGCTTAAAAGAAAGTCTAATAGGTGGGACCTCATTATTCAAAGGTGGAATACATGATCGAATGAATACTAGCATATCAACTTGTGTTCTAGAGCCTTCACAACCTGTAGACATAAGAGCAGTAGATGCATGGGATCCTGAGGTTGTAGGTCAATGGGGGTTTGCCAGTAGTTGCTCAATTAATGGATGAGAAGAGGATGAAGGAGCAATGTTTCGCCTAGTAGCTTTAGGTGAAGCGACACGCTTTCATCCCATTTTCCTACGAATGAAACCAAAAGAGAAAGAAAGATATTAAAGGGACAGTAGATTAGATGCTTTAACATTTACATCATGAATAAAGGCAAATCTATATGACATAAATTACAAAGATATTAACTAGCATAAAGAAAGATATTAACTAGCATTGCTAACAATAATAATATAATTACATCAATTAAAACTATCATTGAATAGGCAACTCATCATATGCTCATCTCAATATATGTTTTGCTATATATGTATCATATGGTGATATAAAGAAACTATGATAGTTGTCAATATAAGAGTCACTACTACACAATTGTACTTATGTAGTCGTCATGAACCATCACCAGAGACCTTACATCCGCTTCATTAGATTTATTGTAACGGTTTAGCACCTGCATCATCTGCTCCCACTGTAATAGGTTATTGCAGCGATTTTATGCAACATATTACAATTAATGGCCCAACACCATAATATAAAGCACTCCGATTATTATTGTTTTTGCAGCGATTTTGATTTGTGCAGTGGTGTGCTTCATATATCGCAGCGGTTTGTATTCAATGTATATACAGTAGTGGTTTCGCAATGTAGAATGCAACTATTATTTTATATATGTTGCAGCCGTTTGACAAATTCTATTGCAGTGGTTGTGTAATCCATGTTGAAGTTGTATTGTAAAATCTATTGTAGCAGTTTAGTAATATATATTGCAGCAGTTTTGTAATAACTATAGCAATGGTTTTATAATTTTTATTACAATGGTTTTTAGTATCTATGGTTTTTAGTATCTATAGTATTTATTGTAACAATTAATACATCTATTTGATTCTCGCAGCTTATAATATTTACTGCAATAGTTATATTATCTATTATAGCGGTTTAGAATAATTATTATAATAGTTACCAAAACCTATTGTAGTGGTTTCATAATCCTGTACTATTTTACAAATAATAATTTTAATAATTCAATAAAATTATAACAATAGCACAATCATTATAAAATAAAGTAAACACTTAAGACTCAAACAAACTAACATAATTTATAGATTTTATCGAAGAAGCAGATGCAAAATTGGAATTTAGCATCAAAGGAGAAAGGTATTTGAGAGAACAGATGATGTTCCAGAACTATAGCCAAATGATTTTGACCATAATGACACCCTCTGACTGAACATTGTTTAGCACTCTACAAAGGAATTTTCACAAAAGTTGTTTATTTGCCGCAACGTTTGCACCTTCGATACATATCTATAAAAAAAAAGGCACGATATTACCCATATGAGAGAAAAAAATCCTAAAAATTTTGTGTTTGAAATAACAAAAACAATAACAACTAAATGCCAATTAAATGGCTGGTGGGAATATAAGCACTTATCGTAAATGATATAACTTTAATATTGCAATGTAGCGGGAAACAACAACAGGGCTGGCCCATGAAACAGCAGGCATTAGCATAATGCAGTTGCGAATTATATGTAAGAAAAGAAATTCACTTTGATAAATCATAAGAAATGTAGATTTTTAGACAATGCCAAAAAAATTCCACTGTAGAGAAATTCCTTCATTCTTCATATGCATGATGTAGAAAAATATGCATATCACACTATAGATACTCAACTTTTTTACATTCACCCTGCCATAGTGTACTTCAAAAGATTGAACAATATTTTAATTTATATTTAGTTCTAATGCATGCAATCATTTCCATAAAATTCATGTAGTTTCACTCCAGGCAGAATGAAAAGGCAATAGATCAAACCAGCAAAAACTAGCAACATTCAAAAACTAAAGATATGTGAAAGCATGGAGTACCTGCAGTTCCTCTTTGCAAGGGCATGCTCAAAAAGTGCATTGTATGCCATATTAAATAGGTTTAACTTGCCAAAATGGGTCATGTGAGGCACCATTAATCATCATACGGGTAGGTCATTATTACTAAACAAGCAACAAATCTTTGTACAAAATAACATCAATTAGTGCATGACAACATACCTAAGGACCATTCCACTTTGTAATTTGTAAAAATGACTTGAGATAACTACAAGGGTTGATGATCTTACATTTCGTCAGCAGGCATACATTTCAACATAGGCCAAGCCACGAGGGCGCACAGTTGCGGGGATTGGGTAGCGAGCGGTTAGCGCAAGGCGTGTGTTGTGTCGTGAGCAAGAGCGGATGGAATATCTCGCACGATCATGTGTTGAGACCGTGAGGCGCTCGCGCGCTGGACCATGGGCGTGCGCGTGACCGATGAGCGCGTGGGGCAGGTGTGCCCATACCAAGAGTCATATGTTGCAAACTTAGATTATTTAAAGTGTGGATCTCTAGCAAGTCTAAGCAGGGCAGGACAGTTGATCAGACCGGGAGACCCAGATGCTGATTCCAGATTTGACAAAGTTTATGCAGCATATTCAAGTGGGCACGTTGTCGGGAGCATGGCCGAGCCAGAGGCAAGGATGGCAAGCGGTATTACCGCACGTGACCGGTATTGCTGCGCGCTGTGACCAATGGTGGCAGGTTGAAGCTATAGTAGCGTCGGTGGACACTGCAAGTTAAGTGAAGTCAGGGACTTCACACCATACCTGTATTGGGCATGGGGCTCAATTAACCTTGGATTTGGGGTAGCTCTTGTAATAGGGTCTAATTTCTCTTTGGAAGGAGACAAGACCTCTTGGTGATAGTTTTTTGCCATGGTTGTAAACATTTCTCAATCTAAAAGAGTTTATGTTTTTCTTTCTCAAAATGGGTTTCATGTGTTGTGTTTCTCGTACCGTGAATGTTTTTCGGTTTTGCTCGTTTTCTTTTATTTTGTTGTGCTTGTGATGCAAACAGGAATTCACTAACTGTTCTTGCGAGAAAGGCTGACATGTCGCTATGGTGCATGTTAGGTGCTGCACGGCCGAAGGTGATCGGTTGAGGCCGTGACAATAACCATTGTAATAGATTTGATATGGGAGAAAGTTATCAACAGTTAAAAAAGAGACATTAAAATTTCTAGAATAAAGATGCAGGATGCTTGATATTCTGATATTCTAATAAGAACAAAAGCCAAATTAATTGTAACAATCACAGCCACATTGCATAGCATTGATTCATGAATCACAGAGAAAACAACAACCAAAGTTCAAAACAAAGAGGAAAAAAACAAGTAAAATTATTCAAAATACGACCAAAGTAGATCAGAATCACGTCCATAAAACGCTTTGGTCCCCATTTGCAACCCTAGACCATCAATCAAACACAAAAAAACTCGCAAACTTATTCATGAAACCAAAACCTTAGGCCCAAACAAAAAGAATGGAGAACAAACACATCTAAAAGATCAAAATCAAAAAAAAAAAAAAAAAAAAAAAAATCAGAAGTACGAACCATTGCTTGAATCTTTGGCTACTCTTCTGTGAGGATTCTCACTCTATCCCTCGTGCCCATGAAGCCTGCACTGAAGGAAATCCGAGCTTATATATATAAAAATTATTTTTCATTACGGAGTTACAGATGGCCGACCTAAAGAAGCATCCATATACTTACGTCAATCGCAAATATTGTCACCAATAAAGTTATAATAATGTACTAAGTCTAGATATCTTATGATCACATCTTGATATATATATTTGACCGAATGAATCTGTCACATTTAAAACATAGCCAATGGTTGGATCACTGTAATTAGTATTTTTGGTACAAAAGCATGCTTAATGAATTAAGTTACATAGTTGTTGTTCTTCATGCCACATTGTCTCTCCATGACATGTTCAAATTAAAGTAATTAGATGTGAAATCACTTGCGAAAGAGGTGAAGTGTCACTTCATCTAAACTAAAATTTCAAATTATCACACTTCCTCTATGGACACCTAGTTAACGAGCCATCCATTTGCTCAGATTGTGAAGTTGCTTATTTAACAAATTTGACCACATATGTAATAAACTCATTAGTTCACACATTACAACCAAACAAATACTAATTATTTATTTCCATTTTTTCATTTTTGCAATGACATTGCTCTTCAAATAAAAACACATTTATTTGAATATAATTAGTTAGTATTACATGCCAGGATTTTCACAATAACATTTTCTTGATTGTCCCAATGGCATTCATTTTCGCAACTCCTTAGTTAGTATTTTTACTTAACACTAGGACACTTATAACAATTGCAAAATATCTCAAAAACTGCTGCAAAATGTAGATCATCTTCAAGTTATGGGTCTTTTGTTGATTATGCATGAAAGTATGGTAATACACATCAAGTGCGGACACAGGAAAGGCAGATAGTATATAAGAAGTGCGAGATAATACACAGGAATATGACTTACCTGTCAACATGTGTGTTCAAGAATAAAGAAATGGTTGCTTGTTCCATTTGGTTCAACGCTTCAAAGCCGAGTATTTTCTCTTTCTGGGAAAGAACCTCACTTTTCGCTTTTGCTGAACCTCACTTTTCGCTTCGGTTGTTACTGTACCATGATATGGTACCAGTGCAAGCAGGCCAGCCTTTCCAGCAACATGTCAAGAGCGAGTAACACCTTCTTCTCTTCTGCTTCAGAAGTTTCTGTGGACTGGAATACTGCTCGTGCGAATGTTTGCTTCTTTGGGGCACTATTTGGAGAGGCCCTCTTCGATGAAAGGGCCCTTCTCTGTGCCTCCCGCTTTTGTGGGGTCTTCCTCCATGTAGGGACCTTCTTCTGTAGAGACCATTTTGGTGTTGTCGTCCTCCTGGGGCCACGCTTTGTGTTAGGTCTCTCAGGCGACAGATCACTCAGACTCACTTAAGTTTCTTCCAGTAAAGCCATTCTTCGTGTTTTGCATCTTAGGGGGGTGGGGGGCAAGCTTCACCGCCTTGGGCGGTTGATAGTGCTAGAATAGTGTCAGCTAATGGAGCCTCAAGGGGGGAAAAGGCTCTAGTGGGAGTTGAAGGAGAAGCAGTAGAAGGCAAGGGGGCATTCACCGCCAGGATGTCATTGATGGGTGTAGGTGGGGCAACCTCTGCCGAAAAAATCTCCACATCTGAAACAGACCGTGCAGTATCCTCACGAGCAGGACTCCCCTCATTGCTGGAGGGCTTTGCAGTGTGCTGTGAAGGATGACTTCTCCGACCCCGAGCCACCCTCTTAAACCTTGAAGCTGACGTGGGGAAAGGAAGATAAGCATATGCTAGTTCCACATTGGTGTCAGACCCAGGAGATGGCTCTTGCGAGACTGCCCTTGGTCGTCTTCTCACATCCTCGCCCTCGTGCTCGTCCATGCGAGTGCCCAGTTGTTCAAAACCCACAATCAATCATTATAACAGTACTCACGTCTCATCCTTATCCTATGGAGCATCGACCAGGTTGGACGATGGACGGTTACTGACTCCGATGGGATGGTTGTAGGAGGAGTGCGACTAACCTCTCTTACTCGCTTTGACCTAGGTTGGGAGCTCCATCACTCATTTGTGGCCCAATGTCATCTCCGCCACTGGCAATTAATGCAACCCCCGCATCATCTGCAAGAACAAGTGTGGAGAACTGCGATGAAAACAAGCAAAATTTACAAAATCCTCTGCATCTCGTTCATATAGCATACACAAAGATGGGTCTCGGGTCTCGAACTATGGTTTTGAGAGAATGTGCTATAATACACAGAAAGCAAATATATTACATAGGAAAACGATATTACTAAGGACGGCAGAATATTACACAGGAAGCAAGATATTATACATGAAGGAAAAATATTACACAGGAACATAGATTATTCCACAAGAAGAAAAAAATACTACATAGGAAAGTAGTATTTAACAAAAAACTCACATCTCTGTCTTCAAGAGCTTTCAAAGAGGGGATGATGGGTGTTGATTTTATAAAACTCGTCTCCCCATAGCACATTATTCGGGGTACTTGTCTAGTGGTCAGTTTTTTTCCATTGACCACCACCTCGTAGAACGAGATGACCAGGGCGATGGCACAGCCTTTGAAGTACCTGACCATTGTTTGCTTCGCTGTACACCAAAGTTGCACACGGGCTGCTGTCTCAGGCACATCGTTCATCAGCCACCCATGAACAACCTGCGCCCGTCCGTAAAGTTGGAGATTTGCTAAATCGTCAGCGTACCGGGGTGTGGATATTGGCGCGTTGAGAGACTTGTTGGGGAAGAGTACGGTGGTTATAAAGTAGACGACGATGAGCTTCACAAACGTCTCCTCCGCGTCTTTGATGCGAACAAGTTTCAACAAATTTTCATTTATCGCATCACTTTGGCGGTTATGCAACTTGCGCAGAAAAACCCATTCAAACTGGGATTCCCTCAAATCATGCTTGAAAGAGACGGTGTCCCCGTCATAGCAGAGTCCAAGGATGAGGGAGAGGTCTGCTGCCTTGAACGATAGATAGGTGTCACCTATCTTGAAACGTTGCTTGCTAGCGTCATACACCTGCATGAGAGTGTCTATAACCCCCCACTCCTACGTCAATGAAGCGAGATCGATCAAATAGCCAAAAGGCATCGAGCTTAGAATCTCCAAGTGCCGGACATTCATCAGCTTCCTAACATCCGACAATATCTCCATTACTGGGACCAAAAAGCACCTCCCATTCACTAGTGGGGTCGCCATTGTTTGTTGTTACTAAAAAAATGCATATAATTAGTGAATGATGATAGCTCGAAATCGTGTACTACACACCAAGAGAGAACAATACACATAACACAACAAACAATGTCAAGTAATACACAGGAAACAACGAGCAATCACCACAAGCAAAACAATACACAGATCACAGCAAGTAGTAATGCCACAAAATACACAAGACCTACGTAATAATGCACACGAAACAAAAAACGACCACCGAGAGCGAAAACAGTACACATAACACAACAAAAAATGGCAACTAATTATTCAAATGAAATATGTAATAATACACAAGAGTCTGGCAGGAGTCAGGCAAAAATACATAGCAAACACAAAGAAGCACACAATACACTCGAATGGCCGCCGATGGTCGTCTTCTCACCTTACAACCGGATTGTCACTGCAGGAAAGTCACCGGTGTTGAATGGATTTATTAAGAATGTGGAAACTATTAAATAACAATTAGTTATTTCCCTGTATTATTAAATACATTTGAAGCAGATGTTGTCCATTATATTTCTGTTAAAATATCCGTTGTTAATTCATTTATAATATATTCTTATAATTTATATTATTATTAGATATCCGTTTCCAATGAAAGGATTTCGAAAGATATCTAATAACTTATATGGATAATTTATTTTATTTTAATTAAAATATTACTGAATAGTCATTTTAAATCTGCTTTTAATATAAACAGATTTAAAAAAAAGGATATTTAGTAATACACTTTATTGCATTATATTATAAATTATCCGTTTGGAATCTATTGCTTTGTTTACAAACATATTTCATATTGTTAAACATTTTTTTATTATTAAAAAAATTATAAAACAATTATTTATGAATATTCATTATATTGGTTAAAAAATTCTGTAGACAAAGCTATTTAAGCGATTAGGGTTTTGTAAATATTTTTATTCCATAAATTACATATTAGAAATATTAAATAACTTATTCCAGAAAATATCCTATACATTTTATCATTCTTAAGTTTTTATCAAAATTTACCAAAAAAAAAATGCATTTTATTGTAAAATAATGTAAGTTTAGATAAAAATATATACAATAATAATTCACAAAAATATATTACTGATGTATAAAGTATAGAAAAAAGGCATATGTTGTTTTTTTTTTGGATTATTGGTTGTATCATTATTACAGTTGAAAATAAAGATGGAATGATTGTTTATCGTTTCGTTTAGGCATGAATTGAGAATTGTGAGTGATGCTAATAATAAGCTTTCATTAAAATAATATTGGAACACATTGGGCTTCTGAATTATTTCTCTTAGATTTGTTGGGAGTACGGCCTCAAAACTAACAAGAATATTTGTATTAATACATTTCATTTATATTAAATATTTTTTTTTATTAATAATAACTATTTATTTTGATATTCATATGTGTTGATATTTTTAATAAGTTATAAATTTCAAATAATATACATCCTATGTGGTAAGTCAAACTTTTTACTTATTATCAAATAATGAAAAAAATAGAAAAATTTGGTATTTGTACACTTCAACATATCAAACAATTTTCTATTAGACATTAAAATTTAATAACAATTTGTATAAATTATATTATAACAAAAAGTGTCAATGAAATACTAATAGATAATGGGAGCATGAATCATATTGTTTATATAAATTTTTTTTAAAAACAAATCTAATTTTTATTAAACATTTGATTTCATTCTGATTTGAATTAAAAAATAAAATATATTTAAAAATTAAAAAGATTGCTAATGTTCATAATGCATATATGGTGTTTCTCTTTGAACATAATAAAAGAATATGACATATTCGATAATTTTTTAGACCAATGATCCTATTTTAATTAGAATCCCTATTTTTTCATGGATTCCTAGAATCTAATTATCATGTATGTATCATGTTGCTGTTAAAGCTATGGGCACATAGGAAACCTTAATTATTGCAAAAAAAAAAAAAAAAAACACTCAAGTTTATCTGCAAACATACTAAGAAAATGTAAAAAAAAAAAATGAAATGATGAAAATTTTAGGTCATGCCCCAAAATATGGGGAGAATATGAAAAGTAAGAACTTTAGGGGTTTATTGGTAAAAATTGAAATTTGAACAAAATTGAAAAGAGTGAGAATTTAGAGAGCCTGGTCAAAAAATTTGCAAAAAAAAAAAATACAAAAGTGAAATGTTTAAGATTTTATTTGCAAATGTTTGATAAAAATGTAATATGTGAAAATTTAGGGGGCATTTTCAAAAATTTTGGTAATATAAATAAAAATGAAAATTCTAAAGGAATATTCATAAATTCCCCAGCTCATTTCTACGATCTCATCGTTGAACCCAATGCACTAGCAAACAGTTTTTCTTGTAAAAGTCCCTCTATTGAGATTCACATGAATAAGTGAACAATTTTGAATACCACAAAATCTTTTTATAATCCAATGCAGCGGCAGACAGCTTCTTTGTGAAGGCCTCCCCATTACATCTTGAAATACACATTTTTGTGAATCCAATGCAGTGCTAGACAGCTTTCACCATGAAAATCTCACCATTGCCTCTTAAGATTCATGTAAGTAAGTGGAAAACTTTTTAAAGACCACAAACTCTTGTGGAGCTCAATATAGTGGCAAACAATCCTCCATACGAAGGCCTCTCCACTGCCTCTTGAAGCTCGTGAGTGGAAAAATATTTGTGAAGACCCCTCTTAAAACTCTCTGAGTGAAAAAAATATTTTTATAGATACCACAAATGTTTATGGAGTTCAATATGGTGGCAAACAGCTTTCGATGTGAAAGCCTCTCCACTACTTCTTGAAAGTTTCTTGAGTGAGTGAAAAAATATTTTGTGTAGACTACAAACTCTTGTGGAATTCAATGTAGTGGCAGACAACTCTCTATGTGCGAGCCTCCCCACTACCTCTTGAAACTGTCTTAAATAAGTGGAAAAGTATTATGTAAACAGCACTAACTCTTGTTGAGTTCAATGTGATGGAAAATAGCTTTCTTTGTGAATATATCTCCATTATTTCTTGAAACTCTTTTGAGTGATTGAAAAAATATTTTGTGAATACCACATACTCTTGTGAAGTTCAATGTAGTGGCAAACAACCCTCTATGTAAAGAACTCACGACTACCTCTTGAAATTTTCTTGAGTAAGTGAAAAAATATTTGTGAAAACCATTATTATTTCTTGAAACTTTCTTATGCGAGTGGAAAAATATTTTATGAAAACCACAAACTCTTATGGAGTTCAATATAGTGGCAGATAGCTCTCTCCATGTAAAAGCCTCTCACTACCTTTTGAAACTCTCTTCAGTGAAGTACTCCCTACTGCATTTTGAAACTATCTTAAGCGAGTGGAATGTTTAATGAGATGCAAGGAAAAAAAAACTTTGCAAAAAATGAATGAAGAGGTTTTACATGCGTAAGGCACTGAAGCTTGCAACTTGAAGCTTATAACAAATTAATACAAAGTAAACAAATCAAACGAGTCAAGTCGGTGATTAATCATGTGAGAGGCCATTATGTGATAATGCATAAGCAAAAGCTCAAAAGAATAAAAAAAAAAATCAATATTTGAAAAAGTTAAATTTATACCCAAACGAGGTCATAAACTCAAGATATCAAAAGTCAAAAACTTGAAAAGTTTTACAAACCCAAAGCCTGAGATGCATTATAAACACAAAATGTCGAAGTCGTCAAACACCCATATTGAAAAAAATCAATTTCACGATTACAACTTGATATCCATTTTGAAAACAAGATAGTTAAAACAATCATGTGAAAAAAATTGCAACTTAATCATGTTCAAACAAATGTTCAAATCACATAAAGTCAAGATAAAAAAAGAAACTCAAATAAATGACAAATGAACTCTAAAATCCCAAAAAATCAAAAGTTAATCGATTGAAGAGTCTCATAAGTCAACATAAAAAAAATTAGAGACTTCATAAGCATGACATACCGAAGTCTTTAAAGATCAAAATTGAAGCAAATGAACATCGTCATTCTCAATTTAATAAAATTATTACTTGACATTTGGATGAGACAAGGATAAAGTATAAAAAATTCAAAAGAACCTACAGTCAACGAAATCAAAAAAACTATCCAAGCATAGTTTTCAAAAATAAAAATCGGATAAATAAAGTCAAAAATATAATTTTAGATTTTACAAAATTAGATGAAAATTAGGAAAGCAAGCTACCTTCTGCTCTAAACCGATATCATGTCTTCATGTAATTTTTTTTTTAAATTAATCAAAAAATTGTTTTCACTCATTTGTCCTGATATTCTTCATTCACATTTTTTTTTAATTAAAAAATCCTAGACATTTTTCAAAAAAATTAACATTAAAAACTTACCCCTAATTATATTAAAAAAGATAATTAAGTTTTGTGAGTTTTTATTTTTACCAGTTAACTATATTAAAAACGATTGAAATGAAAAAGACCTTATACATATATACATCAATGGATTTTACCTTTGAACATTAAGGACTGAGATTATTAATTCTAATAATATAAATAAATTTTGAAATGATACATCATCACCACAATTCTCTTACTAAACAAATAGCCGTCATCTACCAAAAATGGATTTATTTTTTTAAAACATAATGAATTCGTACCGCATACAATTATATATAAGTTACATAGCCAAGCTACTCCTGAAACACAAAAAGTGATTTGATAATTTTACTGTAATATGATAATCAGTATATTATCGATTCTATTGAGTTTGATGTTAAAAAAAAAAACAAATAAACATTTTTTAAATTTTTATTAAAATTAAAATTAATTCATTACAATGTTCCGCGAATCAACTAATCTCAAATTTTAGCTTTACTTCCACAATTTTTTAAATTGCTTCAGCGAAACTTATTTCACCCACTTGTAAACCCTTTGATTAATAATCCATAAAATACATAAATTAATAATTAAAATTTATAATATTTAAAAAAAAAAGGAAAAAGCATCAAATGAAAGAAAGAAAATATTAATCATAACTTTTGGTTTTTTTTTTTTGGGTAAAGTTTAAATGAAGATGTAAGCTTACTTATAAAACAACTTCCAACTTCCAATTAGTAAAATGCGTAATTTATATAAAAATAAGCATTAATTGATTTATGTGAATGATTTTTAATAAATAATAACCATTCATAATAAATAGACTTTTAAATAAATGATTAAAAAACAATAACTATTACATCCTTTTTTGTTAACAAAAATATAAGATTTAAAATCTCTATATTTCATAGCTGTATTAAAATGCAGATAAAATGATTTTTTTTTAAGGAAAAAAAGGCAAAGAAATAAATATAGGGACCCAATGGATCACGCGAGAGCACAGGATGGTAGATTCAAGCGTGTAACGAAGGAGACCCGTGGATCTCCCAAGCGTGTAACTGCTTTCAGCCATTGGATTGACTGCAACTTGACTACACTTGGGTAACAAAATTATTCAAAAATAGAGAATACAAATCATAAAAAAACATAAAATAATTGAAGAGAAAACCAAAAGAAAGAGATATGGAAACTGGGCACAAGTGAAACTTGAGTACTAAATTGTAGACATTTTTGAGAATATCAATCATGAAAATAAAAAAAGAAAGAAAAAAATCGAAAGGAAAATCGGAAAGAAAGGGATGTGAGAACCGGAGCATGGGTGATATTTGGGGAAATTTACAAAGAAATAGCACCCTTTTAGATGGCTCTCTACGCTGATCTTGCTGGTTATTGGGAAGTGCGAAGGAACCCTAGCAATCCTCAGCACCACATCCCCAGCTTGATCGAGAGAGAAAGAGAGATTAGGGTTAGGGTTTCTTTGAAATGGGCACAGACGAATAGACGGCGATGTAAAATGGAGACGAAGATGCGGAAATAGAAATGTTTATATAGGAACGATATTTGGGTTGGGCTTTTTGTAATGAATAATATTGGGCTTCTAAGCCCATTTACTATGGTTTTGTTTTGATACTAGCCTGCTTTGAGATTCGTATTGTGGGATGATAAGTGCATAATTATTTAGGTTTAAACTTGACTAGTTGAACAACTAAACACACTACCACCTACTCCAAAAGATCTGTATTCTTTTATTTGTTTTTCTACAAAATGGATGGGTTCGATTCAAAGCTTGTTCGATTATCTAAATATATATGAAGAAAGAAAAAAAAAATAATATATCATATAATATATAATCAATCTATTTAAAAAAAATAAATCAAGGTGTGAGAAGTAAAGAATTAGGTCGCATCTTAAATTGCTGTGCATATCTCATATAATTAAAAAATAGTTTATAATTCTAAAATAATATTTTAAAAATATATTTATCAATTTAATATTTATCCGAATGACCCAATGTTCCAACCATTTGACTAGGACCCGGAGTTTAGAAAGGTTTGATGTTGAATTAATTCTAATAACTACACTCCGAAAAATTCACAAACTATAGGTATATTTTTCTCACAAAACAAATTTGTTTTTTAATGATTATAATTAGTTTGAAATATTTAATGAAACCTTAATGAAACAAAAAAAATTAAATTAAAGATGTGTCATTATCAATATCACATTTAATACAAATAAAAACTTAGATAGTGTTTGATTGCACTTTTTTTTCTTTGGAAAAATTTTCCACGGTTCATTTTCCAGCTAAATATACTGTTTGTTTGCCCAAATTTTTCATAGAAAATTTTTCCTCTTATGTTGTTACATGACCCTATTTTCCATCAAAACAAGGAAAAACGTTTCCTACCTCCACCATGGGAAACGTTTTCCATCGCAAAATGTAAGGGGTTATGTGAAAAAATAACATGAGAGAGCTAACTTTTTCATTTTACAAGGAAAATTTTGATTTTCTAGCTAGAAAATAATGCCAATCAAACGGCTATTTTTCATTTTCCACGGAAAATTTTTCCATGGAAAACTTTTTAATGGAAAATTTTTCTTTTCCACCCATTTTCCATGTTATCAATCAAACACAGCGTTAGATATAACAAGAGAAATTCTTAAAAAATTTTAAAACTCTTTCTTGAAACTCTCTTGAAACAGATTACTCAAAAGAAATGAGCAAATTTAAAAGGGTTCATGTTCCTTGACCAATCTTAGGGGCCGTTTGTTTCACTGAAGTGAGCACCGAAGTGGCCAAAGTGACCACTTCCAGGCCACTTCAATGTGTGTTGTTTCACTGATTTAGACCCGGAAGTGATGATGTGACAACTTCTGAGTTCAACCACTTCGGTGTCTGACTTCAGCTGAAAAAATCCCGAAGCCACGACTTCAGCCTCCCACTTCAGCCCACTTTGTAATATTTTTCAATGATAAATAAAATAATTGTTGCCATGGTAATGAAATAATTAAATCACTACTCCCACTAATTAATAATTAAGCATAATATATTAACTGATTTAATTTAATTTAATAGCATGGTATTCAATTAATTATGTGATGTGCAAAGTTTTTAATTTAATAAATAAATTATTTATTACTATCGTAATAAAATAATTAAATCATTTAATTAAATCATATGATGTAATTAAACAAGTGTAAAAAGCATGAAGGTGTAACTTTACTCCTTCACCGAAAAGTGATGAAGTAGGATTTTTCAGATACCTACTTCAACCATCTAAACACAGGAAGTGGTATCCGAAGTCCAGTTTTCAGCTTGAACCAAACACACTGAAGTGGATAGTTCCAGCTGAATTGTTCACTTCTACCGAAGTGCCACTTCCAGACTTCCACTACTTCGGCAATTCACTTCCGAACCAAACGGCCCCTCAGTGCCCATATAAATGAGTTGGAAAAGGGACAGGCTATAAAGTTCATGTGTAAATGCCCCCAAGAAAAATCTCCTTGTAAAATCATGCTTGTAAAATCATGACATCAATTCCTCCTCCAATGCCTAGACAGCATGTTGCACAAGCAGAGCTGATTTGCAGGAATTCTGGGTAAGAAGAACAGAAGGAGGTAGAGAAGGATTGAGATAAGAGGGAAGGAGGGGAAACAGAGGGGAAAAGAGAGAGATAGAAATGAGATTCAGGCCAAAAGATACCCTCATTCCATTCATTATCCTTCTTATAGTCACTCATTACAAAATCATAACAACCTATAACAACTTGCTAGCTGCCATTTTATCAAGAACCTACCGTGCCAAGACAACATACTAACCGAATAGCACCTCCCCACTAATCCTTTAATCTCCTAATTACAACCATTCATCAAATGAACAATCATTTCCATCATTTCATTACATAATCATCAAACTTGGCATGCCTTTTTCCCTGATTCACGCGCCCATTCTTTCTAGTTCTTACGCCTCCTTGGGTCTTTGAGCCTTTGGCAACAATGGCTCCCCCTTCAGAAATATCCTTGTCCTCAAGGATAAACTCAGGAAATGTCTCCTTGAAGGCAATTAAATCCTCCCAGGTTGCATCTTCTGCTAGTTGTGCTTCCCATTGAACTAGTAACTCAGGAAAAACTCTTCCCTGTTTAATAACCTCCCGGTATTTAAGTATGCGGCTGGGCTCCAGTAAAGGATGCTGATTCAAAAATTCACCAGGTAGTGGATTGTGGATAGCCTCTGGGTCTCCTTGAAACTTCTTTAACTTTGAAACATGAAACACGTCATGTATTTTAGCTGATGCTGGTAACTTCAATTGATACGTTACCGCGCCAATCCGTTCTGTGATTTGAAACGGCCCAAAAAATCTTCGTGATAGTTTGTGAGAGACCCGGCGAGCCAAAGATGATTGTCGATAAGCCTGTAATTTTAAAAGCACCCACTCGCCTGGACTAAATTGAATATTAGGGCAGCCCACATTGGCATGATTCCTCATGCGCAACTGAGCCCTCTATAAATTCTCCTTCAATGTAGACATGATCACAGCTTGATCGGTGAGCAATTCATCCACCACTGCTACTATAGCGGTGCCAGCCAGGTAGTCAACCAAAGATGGTGGTGCTCTGCCAAAAACAGCTTCAAAGGGAGACATTTTTATCGCCGAATGCCAGGAGGTATTATAGTGCTACTCGGCCCACGGCAAGAAATTCGCCCACTGACGGGGATTGTCTAAGGCAAAGCAGCGCAGATAGTCTTCTAAATACCGATTTAACACCTCGGTCTGACCATCGGTTTGTAGATGATAGGCACTACTCATGGCCAATATAGTGCCCTGTAATCGAAATAATTCGCGCAAAAAACTGGACATGAATACCGGATCACGATCGGAGACGATTTGGATTGGCACGCCATGTATTTTGATTACCTCGCGAACCATGAGGTCCGCCACCTACTGGGTTGTAAATGTTGAAGTCAAAGATGAAAAGTGTGCATGCTTCGACAACCTGTCTACCACGACCATAATTGTCATCTTCCCGTGAGACGGTGGAAGGCCGGTAATGAAATCCATCGAAACCGATTGCCATATTTTCTCAGGTACAGGTAATGGTTGTAAAAGTCCCTGCGGAGCTCGATTGAAAGGTTTAGTTGTTTGAAAAATGGTACACTTAGATACATACTCGTGCACCGCTCATCGGGGCTCCGGCCAATAAAAGACAATGGCAACGCGCGACAGTGTCCGTTGCACGCCTGCATGACCACCCGTCGGAGTAGTGTGAAATTCAGCCAATAATAGCGGTTGCAATGCCGAATTCTATGGAATCCACACTTTTCCTTTGAAGAGTAAGATACCATCCCGAACAGAGAACTCCATATGCTGGCTGGGATCATTGGTAACAGCAACAATCAACCTTACTGTGTCCGATGAGAAGTATAAGATTTGCGAATTGCCTCCCAGAGGACTGGCTGCGGTCTTAAGTCAGTGAACAAAGCATGATAGGATACTCTGTTAATTCTCGACAAAGCATCAGCATGGCCATTGAAGACACCTGGCTTGTATTCTATATCAAAATCATACCCCACAAGCTTGTATAACCATCGCTGTTGTTCGGGAGTTTGAATGGTCTGATGAAGCAAGGCTCGCAAACTCCGATGATCAGTTTGTACCGTAAAACGCCTCCGTAAAACGCCTCCCCAACAAGTATTGGCGCCATTTCTTGACGGCCTTTGTAATAGCTAGCATTTCTCGAACATAGGTTGAAGCGGCTTGCTGCCGAGAAGACAGTTGTTTGCTGAAATAAGAGATTGGATGCCCATTTTGCAATAAAATCGGCCCAATGCCCACTCCGGGTGCATCTGTTTGGACCCATTTTGCAATAAAATCGATCCAATGCCCACTCCGGGTGCATCTGTTTGGACGACGAAGGGCAAGTTGAAATTTGGTAGTTGAAGTACAGGAGTTTGCATTAGAGCTTCTTGGAGCTTCTGAAAAGCCTGTGTAGCGGCCGGTGTCAAGAGAAAAGCATCTTTGCAAAGGAGTTCCGTTAAGGGCGCTGCCAAAGCGGAATATCTAGGTACAAACCTCCGGTAATACCCACAAAGCCCTAGAAAACCTCGGAAAGCTTTAACAGAAGACGGTAATGGCCAATCCAGGATAGCTTGAATCTTATCAGGGTCGATGGCCACCCCATCGCCTGAAATGATGTGGCCTAAGTAACCAAGCGAATCACACCCAAATTCACATTTGGTGAGCTTGGCGAATAATTGATTGTCTCGCAGGCGAGTGAAAACCTCATGGAGATGAGGTAAATGGGACTTCCAATCTTCGCTGTAAATTAAGATGTCATCGAAAAATACAAGCACGAATTTCCTTAGTATTTGCCTGAACGTTGAGTTCATCATGGATTGAAATGTCGACGGAGCGTTGGACAGCCCGAACGGCATGATGAGGAATTCGTAATGGCCGTTGTGGGTTCGGAACGCCGTCTTCTGGATATCATTCGGATGTATGCGAACTTGATGATATCCGGCGCGGAGGTCCAGTTTGGAGAATACCCAAGCACCGGCGATCTCATCCAATAATTCCTCCACTGTTGGGATCGGGAAGTGATCCTTCATGGTGATAGAGTTTAATGCTCTGTAATCCACGCAAAATCTCCAAGTACCGTCCTTCTTCTTGACCAGAAGCACCGGTGATGAAAAAGGGCTGGTGCTCGGACGAATTATCCCATCGAAGAGCATCTCACAGACCAGCTTCTCAATTTCAAACTTTTGAAAATGTGGATATCGGTAAGGCCGAACATTGACAGGAGCGGCACCGGGCACAAGGTGAATTTGGTGATCTTGTGCTCTAATCGGTGGCAATCCGGTCGGTTGTCGAAACACCTCCACGAATTTATTGAGAAGGGACTTTATGCCATCGAGGAAGATGACTGGAGCATTGTTTCCCATTTTCAGATTCGGGTCCGAGTTAAGTGGTTCCACCGTCAATTAATAGAACTGAGCTGCTTCTATATTTTCTTTTCTAATTGATGCGGATCGGATCATATCATACTGGACTTGATTGAGTCCATGTAACCTGATGCACTTCCCTTGATGCGAGAATTCCCATCAATGCGTGAAATGATATACAGGGAGCCTCGGACATCGCGAAGGTGTTCGCCATCTCTTCCAGTGCCAGAACAGGATGGTCAGGTGGCGGGTCTTCTTCTAGGGAAACAAAGTCACCCTATTCAACCATTAAACAGAGAAAGAGAGCAGGATTACACCTGTGGCTCGGAGTGAATTTATAATCACAGTTAAAACAAAGTCCCTTCGCCCTCCGAGCAGCCATCTCCTCCTGTGTGAGTCTTTTGATGGGTAGAGAAGCCGAGCGATGCACTGTCGGTGAGTGAATAGGAACTGGTGGCCGAGGCAACGATGGCCGGCTCATGGCGGCGTATTCAGCATTGTATTTATCTTCTACAAGCTTCGCCATGCCGAATGCATCATGCATGTTGCTGGGCTTCAACAACTACAGTTCGCGCTGAATTTCCTCTTTCAATCAGAACAAGAAACAATTCAAGAGACATTGTTGGCTTAATCCGGTGACCCGAGTGGAAAGGCACTCAAAATCAGCAAGGAATGCCGTTACTGTGGTGGATTGCTTCAATTTGAACAGAGATGCTTCATGGTTCACGAAGGAAGACGGTCCGAAACGCAGCTCCAGCTTGCGGACGAAGTCGTCCCAATGAGTGAGTTAATCGGTAGAATAAAGCCACTGGAACCATTGACCAGCTGAACCCGCCATATAGAAAGCAGCAATTGCGATCCGTTAATCCTCTGGGATTTGATTAAACACAAAATAATGGTTGATCTGAAAAAGCCAACCCAGGAGGTCGTCGCCGGAGAAGAAAGGGACCTCGATTTTGGGTAAACGAGGAGTTGGAAGAGATAAACTGGAGTGGATAGATGGTGGGTTTAGTGGAGAAGGATGATGGATCTGACCTACTGGCATAGATGGAGGTAACGGTAGTAATGGAGGTTGATGTGATGGAGACGAAGAGGAACCCTTGTCGAGCTGTTAGGAGTTTCACCATCATCTCGGCCATCACCGTTTGCTGGGCTGCCAAAGAGAGCTGCGGAGAATATCAAACGAATCGGAGTGACTCTTGTGCAAGAGTTCGAAGGATTCAGAATGATGCTGGACGGCGGAGCAGAGAGAATCGATTTTGGAGAAAACGGAGTCGTGACGAGTGAGTTGATCGGCGATTGCAGACAGCTGCTCGTCCACAGCACACACCCTCGTCACCATACCTTCCGTTATGAGTCAAAGAAAGCACCAATTTGTTGCACAAGCAGAGCTGATTTGCAGGAATTCTAGGTAAGAAGAACAGAAGGAGGTAGAGAAGGATTGAGATAAGAGGGAAGGAGGGGAAAGAGAGGGGAAAAGAGAGAGATATAAATGAGATTCAGGCCAAAATATACCCTCATTCCATTCATTATCCTTCTTATAGTCCCTCATTACAAAATCATAACAACCTATAACAACTTGCTAGCTGGCATTTCATCAAGCACCTACCATGCCAGGACAACATGGTAACCGAATAGCGCCTCCCCACTAATCCTTTAATCTCCTAATTACAACCATTCATCAAATGAACAATCATTTCCATCATTTCATTACATAATCATCAAACTTGACGTGCCTTTTTCCCTGATTCACGCGCCCACTCTTTCTAGTTGTTACGCCTCCTTGGGTTTTTGAGCCTTTGGCAACACAGCAACATACTGCCAATCTCTTCTTATAAGATTTAATATAATTTGATAACTTCGATTAATCTGAAATGGGATGCTCTTTGAAAGCTTAAATAACAGATTTCATGTTGTAAAAAAAAACAAGTATGAATATGTGTGTACCAAACAACCGTTAGTTTCTTTAATAAATCCAAAATGATCAAATATGAACATGTGTGTATCAAAAACTTTCTTGGGAGTTTTAGTTAATAAAAATTATCAGTAACTTTGACAGATGCATTGCAACCCAAAATTATCAATTACCTCAAATTCGGGTTTTCTTTCTTTGGCCAAAATTTCCTCAAGCTCCTCTCTTGAAATGATTTTCCCTTGCTAAAAGAACAGAAGAACAGTGTCACCAAAACGCATATAACAATGAATTGTCCTTTTAAGTAATCTTTGATTAAAAATCCATGCTAGTGGTTAAATCCAAAATGCATCACATATCAAATAATTAGAGTCCACGATGATCAAGGAGTTAAATTGAAAAATGAGCTATGGTCTATAATATCTACAACCTAATGAGAAGGAGAGCTGACGTTGATGCCGACATCGGACAGACACGCGCCGATGAGATTGGATGGTGACAATAATGAAATCCGGTGATGGCGGCCCCCGTGATGCCGATGTCAGACGGACGCGCGCCGGAGACGATGATGATCGTAAGAAGGAGAGCTTACAGATGTTGAAAATGCAAGATTCTCATGGGGCTAAGGTTTGTGGATTATTACTTTATATGATGTCTTTTTGAAGTTTAAGAAGGGCATAAAGATAATTTGCTAGGGGGAATGAACCATTCTCATTACCTTGGGGGATAATGGTGACCCCCTAAGGGGCCGTTTGGTTTGCGGTAATGTGAAAACATTACCGGGAATCTGGCGGTAATATAAAAACATTACCATGTTTGGTTACTGTAGCAATGGTAATGTGAATGGTAATGTAAGATTACCAATAGTGAAATATTACCATATGAGGTGGTAATCTGATTACCATCAAAATAGGTGGTAATCCAGATTACCAGGTTGGTGGTAATATGAAAATTTTGTTTTTTCCAATTATACCCCCACTTATTTAATATAATTTCATACTATACTTATTATCAAAACCCTACTTTTGTTCTATTTCTATTAAAATATTTATAACATAAAATATATATATAGGGGTATTTAGGTAAATTTATTTAATATTTAATTATTTAATTATATATTAATATAATTATTTAATTTCATACTATACTTAATGATTTAATGCAAATACTCATATGAGATCTGGATTTCTCTAAGGTATTTAATTCTAGGAAGAAATTTTTAGTTGAATTGTTAATCAAGCCTATTAGTAAGCTAAATGCAAGTGATGATAAATAAAATCTAAATGTACAGTAGATTTAAAATAAATAAATTCTGTTTACTTAAATCCATAAGTAAAATATATTTTAAATAAATAAAATCTATTGTCTTAAATAAATAAAATAGATTTTAGATGACATATTAAAGAAAATTATAAAATATAAGAAATTATGAAAAAAATGTAATCAAACTAAACACTTACTTCACATGGTGATTTTAACCTACAACTTACATCAAACTAAACACTTGAAAAGTAAATAGGGTATTTTCATTTATAGGCAACCAAATAAGCATGATGTAAATTAAAATACAGTAATTTCATTTACAATATAATTTGATTTACACTGTAATTTGAAATGCTGGCAACCAAACAACCCTAAGTGAAATTACAGTGTAAATGAAAATAGTGTATTTTAACTTACATCACAATTGTTTAGTTTTTTGTAACTTGAAATGTTATATTTATTTTTCTTTGTTTGGTTTTATTTAAGTTGAGAGGTACAATTACCATGTAAGTGAGATGGTAAGATTACCCCTTATCACATATTGTTAACACTAGTTATTTAATATTATCTATAAAATTATTTAATTATATACTATGCTTAAATTTTATTCCAAAAAACTATTAATTATATTAACTCTTATTATTTATGATTAATACTAATTTAAAAAAATTAATTAATGTAATGATAGTTTTTTAAATTTAAAAAATATAATATAACTCAATTATATGCCATAAAAATATTTTCATGTTAATACTACTAATTATGTTAATATTACTTCTAATTATTTAATACTTTCCACATTAATAATTTATTTATTTAAAATATTTTAATAATAAAATTTTTTTAAAAAAATATTAAATATTTTACATTTAATATTTTTTAAATTTTATTACTTAAACATATTTTTATAATTAATTTTAGAAGCAATTTAATTTATTAAATATTTTTATAATTATATCTCAGATAACATGGTGGTGAGTGGATACTACTTTACTGCATTTCAACTTACGTCAAATTTTGATGTAAGTTAAACACTGTGAAAGTGGGTGAGATGTAAGTTCACTAATTACATGTAACTGAAATTTTTACATCAAACCAAACAATTAGTTACATGTAGAATCATTTACATCACAGCTACTTACAACTACTTACACCTAACCAAATAGGCCTTTAGGGTGTGTTTGGTTTGCCGAAGTAGAGATCAAGTGACAGAAGTGGAAGCTAATGATATTTCCACTTGTTTGTTTGCTTTGCTAAAGTAGAAGCAAAAGTGGGAAAGTGACTACTTCCAAAACCTCCCACTTCACTCTTTAACTTCGGAAAAATTTTGATTGAAATGGAATTTCAGCATCCCATGTCACTCATTTTTTGTATTTTTTTTATAAATATTTTATTATTATTTTTTTATAATTTATTTTGCCTTTTTATCTTTTTTTTTAATCTTTTTTATGTTTTATTTTTATTTTTATTGTGGTTTTTAATTTTTAATTTTTTATAATAAAATTAAGATGTTAATATCAAAAAATGAAATTACATCAAATATAATAAATTTTAAAACATTTATGCTTAAATCCCACTTTAATTTTTTTTATTTTCACTTCTCTTAGCCAAACAAAAAAGTGATTAATAATTTAACACTTTCACCAACCAACCAATGTAACTAAAAAGTTCTAAATAAAAATTTCATTTCAATCGAAGTCAAAAAGATGAACCCTTGAATGAATGAAGACCCTAGTAGATAAAAAAGAGCTTCCCACAGTTATCAATCTAAGGAAACAATACGGAAAGCATATTGAAAGAATGTTCACGGAAACCTATCGATTTGAAATCATTAGAGCTAAATATGTTTGATTAATACGAGTTGAAAGTTTCTTAGAATATTTCACAGAGCAGGAAAACTATTATAATAACATGTTAGCAAAACCCCTTAAAACAAAGATCAAGAGACATACCCTTAAGAGACCAAGAAGAACATCATGCGTTTGAGCAATATAAGATTAAGTATTTCAAAGATGCTTATGACAGGATAGGGTGTAGCTATAATTAAGAATGAAAAGCCTATTAGACTCAAATTCCATAGAACTGGTTATTAGAAAGAGACAATATTACAGTGGGTTAATTAAGGATGAGCCTTATCATTTATTATCATTTCGACACAGGATTTTGAGAGAGAAATGGTATTGGCTTATAAAGGTTGAAAGTTATGTAGAACAAAAAATGGCAATGATAGAATACTATGAGGATCAATTGAAGCTATCGCATAAAACACCAACTCAGAAGATAGATATAAGAAAAGATTTTAGAAATGGTTTAGAACATTTTCAGAAGGAATGGGCAAAACTAGCTAAAACATATGATTCCATAGAAAATTATTACTGTTAAGATGAGACACCTCTTAGAAAAAGGCACTGTGGAAGAGGTGGACCAGTTACTTAGGCAATTTGAAAAATATTTATTAATAGATAGGATGGTATACACTATATCTGAACAAATTTACTTGAAAAGATATTATTGGTTAGAACAAATTCGGAGATTTCTTGCTACTAAACAAGAACTCTCAAGAGAAGATAATTAATTGATATTAAGAGCATTAGAAAGAGAAGAAAAACTAGAAAAAGGAAAAGGAAAATCTGTAGTAGAAGCGGGAGAATCAAGTAAAAAAAGAAAGATAGATGAGATCGGTCCGAGCAAAATCCAGATTAAGAATACAGACTTACTTATTAGATGGAGGATACATGATCTTCAATTCTTAGAAAAATGGAAGAATAAATTAGAAGATAAGCTTAAGAGAATAGAAAGCCATTATTGCTAAAATATGTTGCCTCTTTGTCATTAATATCTTAGTGATAGGGAATTGATGAAATTATCAATACAAGAACAGATGGATTATTTTTATCCAGAATATAACTGGACACAGGATTTGAAAAAATTTCCAAAAGATATAGATGATGTAAGATTCATTATCGCTTGTAGATACGCTTATAATACAGTACAGAATGAGATATTAGAAACGCATGTTGATGAACTTTATATGGAAGAAGATGCTGGAGAAATTTTGAGACAATTAGATGAGATAAGTATAGATGATATCCTAAACAAGTATGAGATTCTCCCATTTCAAGAAATACAAACAAATGCTGAAAGTAGGGTAAGCCAGGGTAAGTTAGGCTCAACCAAGCACTAGTAGTGGATTATCCATCTTCATATCAACAGCCAAACAAAGACAACAAAGCCTGTACAATTCTCATTAGCCCATGAATTCACTTCATATCCAGAATAGTAGTATCGTAGAGGAAGAGGAAAACCCGACCCTTTAGAGGTGGCTAGATCAATGCCTAAACAAAATAATGAAGAAAGTATGATGATATTGAGTACTGCTCATCCCCAAAAATGGCCATAACTTATTGATAGGTGGGAATTAGATCCTATGAATGCATTAGGAAGAATCTCTCATCAATTTGATGATTTAGGTATCGTTAATTTCATAGAAAACCTCTTATGCACAACCGTTAGAGAATTATTGAATAGCTGGAAGATAGTATTTCCAGCAGAATACCAAAATATGATTGGTATGGCGGATAACCCGTACAAGGTCACTAACTAGATAACGCAGATAATACTAGGCACAAATCCCGCTAGAGGAGACACGCTTTTACAAGACAATGCAGCTAGAGATCTTGAAAGGTTAGAAATTTCCAACTTCAGTGAAATAGTAAAGTTTAGCCAGATGTATTTGACGTTAGCAACTAAAACAAGTAGAGTTTTCATAGGGACAAAATTGACTAAGAGATGGTTTAACAAGCTACCGAAACCTCCAGGAGATATCATTTATAAATCTTGGGTAAACCAAGCAAATGAAAATATCGCAAGAATAGGCCCGGCGATCTTGTTCACTTTTGAACATTTAAAGAATAAATGCCTGGAGACATAAGCCACAATACAAATTTCCAATTATAGTTACTGCAACAAGATTTATATCCTGCTATACATAAGGATTATAAGTCTCGGAAGCGTAGCTAATATTACAGAAAAAGAAGGCCAAAATATAACCATGTTAAGAAGTTCAAGAAACATAAGCCTCCCCAAAAATGTAAATGCTACGTGTGTGGTGTAGAAGGGCATTATACCAGGGAATGTCAAAATAAGATAGTTAATAAAGAAAGATTAAAAGTATTTCGAGAATTAGAACTAGCAGATGAGTTTGATATTGTAAGTCAAGACAGTAACGATAGTCAGAAAGACAGTGATATTTGTAGTATTTTTGGAGGAGATGAAATGGAATAGTTAACTGAAATAGGAAACCTAGTAGATTTTTAAGAAACATATGGTGTTCCAAATCGGACCTTAGATGGAGGATAAATGGATTTTATCCGTAAATAGCAGAAGTTTATAACGTTGGACATCAAACTATAAATAGTAACAATCCGGAACAACAAAAATTGTACCCAAAAATTAGTCTATGAGGGATTCATAGAATTTATGACAGAAAATGATAACAATCAAAAAGCATTAGAAGCTATAGACTTGATGATAGTAAGTTTAGAATATTTACTTTCTACAGGAAAGGATGTTAGAGAAATTATAGATTTTATTCAAAATCATAATATAAAAAAAGTAAAAATCTTGCAAAGAAGAGACGATAGAAAAATTCTCAAGGAAAATGAGTAGTATTTGATTTCTATATGCACTTATTAGAAATATTTACCTTTATGAGATATATAGTTATATTTATGCACAAAGTGTGATTGAAATGCAAGCACATTACTATAGATCTTTATTACTTTACTCAATATTAAGAGAAATAAGATATTTCAATTATGACCAAGGCCTTTATGCGACCACGAAATCTTTACCCTTTAATTTATGAATAAAGATCAAGAATTGAGTTATAATTCACATCACAATCCGAAATTTCCATTTGACACATATCATATTGTTGAAAATTTTCACCAATGTGATCATGATATAGAACCTTTTAAGTATAATTACAAAGATAGGTGTGACAAATATTGTTGTTATCATATTCTAAAACATAGAGTTACATGCTTTAAGTGCCAGTTATCCTTCTGCAGAAGGTGTGCGAAGAATCTTTTTAACTTTACTTTTGAATAATCAATGGATGTGGTAGCTCCAGTTAGCAGTACTAGTCTAGAAACTGATAAGGAAATGATTAGACAGCTTATTCAAATAATCCATACTCTAGAACAAGAGATAACGACCCTTACCTTGGAATTAGATTCTTACATAACAAAAGAAAAAGGAGTAGTAATCACCAGTACGGAAGATATAGAAATCCATGAAGATGAGGTGACAGTAACACAAGATAATAGATGGTACAATAATCTACTAAATTTAGACTTTGTTATAGAATTCAAATATAGTTTTAAATTACCAATATACGGAATAATAGATACAGATGCTAGTAAAAACTACATCACACAAGGCATCGTCCCACAAAAATACCAAGAGCAGTTTATAAAACCTTAAGTAGTGTATGATGCCTTTGAGAATAATATCCCCTTAATTAGAAAATTGATACACTGTACCATCTGTATCAATAACCAGACCTATACTCTCCCTCTCACATGGTTAAAGCCATTTCAGAAAGATAAGGCAACACAATTTATATTGGGAATGGGATTTATTAGGCATCAATCAGGAGGATTGATAGTACAAGGTGACTTAGTAACAATATTCAAAAAATCGGACATGGTATCCGCCAGTCCTCATAGCAATAATGTACTAGCATTGCAAAACGAAATAGAATTCAAAGAGCAATGTGAACTACAGATTGATTATCATAAATTAGCAATTCCAAAATCAAAGATTGAACCTTTACTAGATAAGCTAAAGAAATGAGTTATTGGGGCAAACCCTGTTTTACATATAGACCAAACAAAACAAGAATGTAAACTCTAGATAATTAATCCAGAGCCTAGAATTACGTACCCAATAATAAAAGCTACTCTATATGAGCAGCAAGAATTCGAAATGCATATCAAGGAATTATTAGACTTAGGAATTATCTTAGAAACAACTAGTCGACACAGGACCCCAGCCTTTATAGTAAATAAACATAGTGAAATAGTTCATGTGAAAAGAAAAATAGTGTTTAATTATAAAAGATTAAATGATAACACGGAAGAGGACAAGTATCCTCTCCCAAATAAGGAGACATTATTACAAAAAATAAAACATTCATACATTTACAGTAAGTTTGATTTAAAAAGTGGATCCCGGCAAGTTAGAATGGAACAAGAAAGTAGAAAATGGACAACGTTCATAACTCATAATGACCACTATAAATTGAAAGTGATGCCATTTGAATTAAAAAAATGCTCTCCCAAATCTTCCAAAGGAAGATGGATACGATTTTCATATCTTATTCCTTCATGGCTACCTCTATAGATGATATCTTGATGTTTAGCTCAAGTATTGTCCAGCATTTAGAACATCTAGTTTTTTTCTTTAATAAGTGTAGACAGCATGGACTAGTCTTATTAGAGACAAAGATGAAGATATGGTGTAAGAAAATCGAATTTCTTGGAGTACTCATAGGACAAAGACAGGTAGAATTGCAAAACCGCATTGCAGCTAGCATCCAAGATATGCCTGATAAATTAGAAGGGCTTACCCAAATCAGTTCTTTTCTTGGGAAACTAAATTATACACGTAACTTTATTCCCAACCTGAGCCAGTTAGCTAGTCCCTTATATATGAAGACCAAGCAAACAGGTGAAAGAAGGTTTAATAGTGAAGATATAAAACTAGTACAAAAGATAAAAGATGTGGTCAGAAAAATAATGCCATTACAGTTACCTCCACCAGAGGCATACCTAATAATAGAATCAGATAGTAGGATAGGTGGATGGGGTGCAATTCTCAAATACAGGCCTACAAAAGAAAGTCCAGTAAAAGAAGAGCAAGTCAGTAGGTTTGACAGTGGTACCTACTCCACTTCAGTAACAAGCACAGACGTAGAAATATTGACGGCAATAAAGGCCATGGAGAAATTTAAATTATTTGTGATATCTTCACTTGAGTTCACCCTAAAGACTGATTGTCAGGCTATTATATCTTTTTACTATAAAAATCTAAGAATTAATTGTCTTAGAACAGGTGGTTGAACTTGACTTTATCGTCGGGAATGGATTCAAGGTAAGTATTACGTACTAACAATTTTATTACAGATCAATTGAGCAAGATTATTTATAAAATTTTCCTGAATAAAACCTATAAGTCGTCCATCTGAATACTAAGGACGAGGATTACAAGAACAGTAAGTTCCTCTGAGTCCTGTAGTATGGTGGGACTCATGAAACCTATACCCTACAACCTCCGGTTGTCCATCCGATTATTAAAAATGGGGATTACGAAGCCAGTAAGTTCCTCTGAATTTTTAATATAGTGGGACCCATGGAACCTTTACCTTTAACCAAAGGTTTGTTCCTCTGTATAATTAAGATAGTGGCCACAACACCAATGGGACCATTCGAATTTCAGTTATGGGGAAAACCAGACTCCTTTCTCCGGCTATAAAAGGTCATGGCTGAAAACAGAGAGCTCTTCACCATAAGCCCACCCCTCACCAAAAACCTTCTCTCCTTATCTCTCAATGTCACTAAATAAACATGGTAAGCAAAGCTTCTCAAACATCTTACCAAATAGATCCATTCCTAAACCAACCCATTTACACAATTGACTCAACCCTTAGATTCAAGACCACCGCAATACTAAACCTTTACCAGCACATGATGATTGACAAGTTATGGGCCAACCACAGAAACCCCAAGCCCCTTTTGTCTTTGTTTCACCAGCTCGCAGATTTCTTCCAACACATCAACACAGAAATTGACAGACAAGTTATTCCACCACTATTGGCGAAGACCAAGGCTTCTCTACCATTCAAGCCACAAACAGTTGACTTCATCGTCGAGCAAGAACGATGACTGAAGACCATGGAGACGGAATTACAAGTTCGAGCAGAAGAAATCCAGAAAATAACAGCACAATTAGCAAGACTGCAAGAAGAAAACAATCTTCTACAACATGTTATTCATGAGGAAAGAAAGAAAAAATTACAGATGTTAGAAGTGTTTCCTGAAGAGTTGATAGAGGTTCAAAAAATTATTTACAAGAATGTTCTTCAGCACCTAGGTGAAGAACTGGTCAATGAACAACAGAAGCAATAGTACGTGGTTATTAACGAGAACTATCCACCAGGGTTAGCATTGGCAGGTATTGCCTTCAAAGGCAATCAACATCATGACCCGGCATGTAGATGCCAGGAAGGCTATGTCATTTATAGGTGTTCCATAGGCCTAACACGCGAGAAAGACGTGGAAGTCCAGGGTGTGCCCTTGAAGCTAATCTCTTTGTTCAGGTATGGGTTCATAACCCAGCTTATCATTACTAACTTGGCACAGATTGATTGGCTAAAGCCGTAATGACAATTGTGTTACATTTTGAGAAAATTGCCCAAGACCATCTCGCCATGACAAGGATACTTGAATGCGGAGGACAACTCCATCCCACCAGCCATCCAATCTCGATGCCCAGATGAAGCCCGGCACTTCATAAAGATCACAGTCCCTCGCCACCATAAGCCAATCCAATAAGACGTGGATGCTCGAGGAGCAGCCAAAGTACAGAATAATACTAGTATTTTACAGTAGTTGCACTTATGGAGGGCATGCACCAAGACCACAGACTGGCGCCGGACAGGCCTAACGCTTTATCCGCCACAGCAACGGCCCCTTATTTTAGAAAATTCTGTTATAAAGATATATATCGACCCTCAGTTCTTCCCAATCTATTGTCCCTTTCCCCACTTGCTCAAGCAGGATGACCGCTTAGAATGCCACATGAAGAGTATTATAGCATGGACTCAACAGTTCCGGTTCGGCGATTTCGGTCGGCTCAGCTTACCGGATCCAACAATGCAATTAATGTCAAGCCCATCCTCTAACACCGACACAGGAGACTCTAGAGAAGACATAACTATAGTACCAATACCTATGAATTCACCAGTACATGAGTGAGTGGCCTTGAATAATGAAGCAGGCCTAGATCAAGGACAGCAACACCATCTCATGGTGGATGACATGGAAGAGCACAATATTGTCAATATGATGAAAGGTTAGAAGCTTGTAGAGTTTTCTTTTCGAGTTAAGTCTAGATGTAGTCTAGAAAGAAATCGCGCTTTAGTCACTATCCGCCATTTGGCTAAAAAAACTGCTTCGTATTCCTTAGAATAAATTAGTCGAGAATAAAGAAAGGAAAAGAGTTCAATGTGGGTTAGATGTCCACCACTCGTTTCTTTACTTTGTTCTTACGTTAGCTTTATTGGAGTTTTTTACGTTACTTTGTAATAAAGCTTGACTCATCAAGATTCTAAAAAGAAGACAATTAAGGAAAGGACCAGAGTATGCAAAGGTATGAAAGAATTTTATTCCTTTATATGTTGTTAAAGGAACTTAGAGATTTTTATTATGAAAATGGTCCATACACTAGCACTGAAGAATTACCTTTTAATTTATGAATAAAGAAAAGCCTATGAAGTATAGCTTAGATCAGAACCCAAAATATCTATTTGATACTTATCATATCATCGAGCCCAAAGTTGATTGTGACCACTACTTTGAGCCTTTTAAGTACAATTATAAGACTAGATGTGACAAATGCTTTTACTTTCATGTGTTAAAACATAGAGTAACTTGCTTTAAGTGTCAGACATCACTTTGCAGAAGATGTGCTGCAGAACATTTTAACTTTACTTTTGGATAACTAGATTCCACTGAAGAAGATAGGAATGACAGACAAAGCATGCCAGTAAGGTATGATGACAATAATGTAGATAGAGAATTGATTCGACAGCTACTACATAGGATAAAAGAACTAGAAGATAAGTTAGACCAAGCAAATAAAGAGCTAGATTCTTACAAATCTAAAGGTAAAGGCATAGTTATAATGCAGAATGACATTGACACAGATGAAGAAAATCTTCATAAAAGTTATGATGAAGATATTATGACAGTAAACCAACATAGGCGATACAATAATCTACTCAATCTTCATTTTGTTATTGAATTTAGAGTTGGATTTAAGCTCCCAGTTAATGGTATTATAGACACAGGAGCCAGTAAAAATTATATTTCACAGGATATAGTTCCTTTAAAATATCAGAAAGAAGTAATAAAGCAATCAGCAGTCCAAGATGCTTTTGGAAATAATATAGTTTTAACTAAGAGACTGACAGACTCAACAGTAAGGTTTAATAATCAGGTCTACACCTTACCTTTCACATGGTTAAAACCTTTCCAGAAAAATAAACCTACACAATTTATCTTAGGAATGGGTTTTATTAGACACCAATCAGGAGGACTTATAGTACAAGGAGATTTAGTCTCAGTCTTTAAAAGACTAGACATGATAACAACAACTCCTTATACATCTAATATTCAAACTTATAAAGGAATAGAGTGGGAAGAACAGTGTGAGTTACAGATAGACTATCATGAGCTTAAGGATGTCAAAAATAAACTCACTCCTCTATTAGCTAAGTTAAAACAAGAGGGAATTATTGGAGAAAATCCAATAAAATTCTTACATAGGACTAGTGAAGAATGTAAGCTAGAAATCATTAATCCAGAATTAAGAATTACATGTCCAAGAAATAGAGTAACTCCTTACGAGCAAAAAGAGTTTGAAATGCATATTAAGGAATTACTACAGCTAGGTATAATAGAAGAAACAAAGAGTCCGCATAGGACAAGAGCTTTCATTGTTAATAAGCACAGTGAAATTATGAGAGGAAAGAGTAGAATGGTATTTAATTACAAAAGATTAAATGATAATACTGAGGAGGATAAGTATCCTCTCCCCAGTAAAGAAGCACTTTTACATAAAATAAAGCACACTTTTATCTATAGTAAATTTGACTTAAAGAGTGGCTTTTGGCAAGTTAAGATGGAAGAAAACAGTAAGAAGTGGACAGCGTTCATAACTCACAATGGTCATTACGAATGGAAAGTAATGCCCTTTGGATTAAAAAACGCACCACAGATCTTCCAAAGAAAAATAGATAAGATTTTTAGAAAATATCCCTTTATTGTAGTTTATATCGATGATATTTTACTTTTCAGTAATAATATCAGTGAACATGTAGAACATCTCTTAATATTCTTTAATGAGTGCAAAAAGAATGGACTCATTTTATCAGAAAAGAAAATGAAGATAGGTTGCAGAAAGATAGAATTCTTAGGTGTCCTGATTGGACAAGGGCAGGTAGAGCTACAAAAGCATATAGCGACAAGTATATTAGATATGCCTGACAGACTGGAAGGCCTGACACAGATTAGGTCATTTTTGGGAAAATTAAATTATGCTAGGAATTTTACTCCAAATTTAAGTCAGTTAGCTGGACCTCTCTACATGAAAACAAAACAAACAGGTGAAAGAAGGTTCAATAATGAGGATGTTAAATTAATCCAAAAAATTAAGGATGTAGTCAGAAAAATTAAGCCCTTACAATTACCACCAGAAGGGGCATATTTAATCATAGAATCAGATGGACGAATTGGAGGATGGGGAGCTGTACTTAAATACAGACCCACTAAAACCAGTCCATTAAAAGAAGAACAAATTAGTAGGTATGATAGTGAAACGTATACCACACCAGTATCTAGTACAGATGCAGAAATATTAGCTGCAATTAAAGCAATGGAGAAATTCAAATTATTTGTTATATCTGCTGAAGAATTTACATTAAGAACGGATTGCCAAGCAATCGTATCTTTCTATCACAAGAAATCAGAAAATAAGCTATCTTTAAATAGATGGCTATGTTTTGTAGACTTTATTATAGGGAATGGTTTTAAGTTAATATTGAACACATTCAAGGTACTCATAATTTTATTGCAGACCAGCTCAGCAGGATGGTGAATGACACCTTTGAGGACCGCGCCAGCTAAGGTATGGCATCTCATCCCTACTCTAAGATGTAGGATGGTCCATCAGAATGCTTGAAGAGGGGATTACAGAAACCAGTGAGTTACTCAGTACTTTAAGCATGGTGGCGTCCGGAGAATCTTATCCCGGAACCAACAGATTCGTTCCTCCTTTAGCTTGATGGTGGCTACAGAAACCGGTAGGTCCATCCTTTCAAGTTATGGGGAGAGTCTGGGGTAACTAGACCACCGATCTATAAATACCAAGCTCCACATCTAAATTAATCCAACAACAGATGAGCAAGAATCCACAAATCAGTGAGCTTTTGAAACCCAAGCACCTTATTTCTGAGAGAGCTAAGAGAAATATGGCGGCAAGAACACTAGCGCAAATGGCATCAACATCCCGCACATCACCACAGGCGTATCCGATGGATACGATGTTGAATCTCCCTATGTTCCCAGTGGATTCACCACTGTATTTTAAGACGAAGGCTATCCTCAACCTTCATCAGCAGGTTCTAGTAAATAATCTCTGGGCGAGCCGTAGAGACCAGAAGGCTTTGGTTCCGCTACTCCATCAATTAGCGGAATTCTTCCAACGAATCAACGAAGAGGTAGAGCAACAGCACGTTCCCATACCACTAGCCAAGACAAGGGCCCCACTGCCCTTTAAACCACAGACGGTCGATTTTCTTGTAGAACAAGAAAGGAGAATTAAACATCTGGAGACAGAGCTCCGCATCAGGGATGAAGAAATTTTAAAAATAAGAAAAACATTAGAAGAACAGAGGGAAGAGTTACTGATCTTCCAGCACACAATTGAGAGAAGCAGAAAAGAGAAGTTAGAACAGCTCGAGGACTTTCCTGAGGAGCTGACAGAAGTACAAGATGTTGTTTTTAGAAAAGTATTGCAACATCTGGATGAAGCATTTGTCAGCCAAGCAGAACAACTGAAGAAAATGGCTGAGGACGGTGTTACTCCGCCCGGCATGGCCCTGGCAGGCATTGCATTTCAAGGTAGTAAGCACAAGAGTCCTTATTGCAGATGCAACGAAGGATTCTCCATCTACCGATGCTCCATCAACCTCTCGAGATGGAGAGACACAGTAGTTGAAGGAGTCCCATTCTCCTTCAAGACACTTTTCCGACATGGGCTCATAGCCCGTGTCATTATCACAGAGGTAAGGCAGGTAGACGTATTTGAAGATCATTTTCAGTTTGCAGCAGTTCTGCGCAAGCTATGCAAGACTGTACCCCCTGGAGAAGGGTATGTGAACCTAGAGATCAACTCTATTCCACCAGCACTTCAGTTTAATTATCCAGATGAAGCCAGGCATCTGATTAAGGTCTCAATCTTGAGACACCACCGTGCCATACAGGATGATGTGGACGCAAGAGGAAGCAGCAGCGGTTAGGAACGATAGCGGCATAATCCGGCGGTTGAGTTTATGGAGGGCGTGCGCTCTCACTACAGATTGGAGGAAAGTTGGTCCCACAATGGAGGAACCAACAAGAGTCTCATTAATCCTTGAGACTAAGGTAATTAAATTATACATTGATCCACAGTTCTTTTCAGTGTTTAGCCCATTTCCGCATTTGCTAAAGCAAGATGAACGGGTTGAACACCATCTCAAGAAGGTTCTAGCATGGACCCAACAGTTTAAGTTCGAAGACTATGGAATACCTAAGCATATGTATTTGGTGCGGGGATCGAGTATCCCGATCGACTACATATTTCGTAGATGATCCATATGGTTCTCTACGTCTTTAAGCTTTCCTTTTTCTAGTAATTGCTTCATCCGTACTGATTTCCTATTCTATCATACATTTTTTCTAATCCTTTTTCTTCCTGTAGTTTTAGTTTCTTATTATACCTCTTCTAACAAGAAAGTTGAATATGAGATAAGTGAGATAGCCTTAACCTATCTTCATAATGTAATAATTTCCAACTTCTCTTCTACATAAGTTTCCCTATTAACCAAAACCATTTCTCATAATAAATTTTCTAATGTCGGCATATGGTAAGGCAAGTTATTAGTAAATCTACTAAAGAACCTCTCGCAATTATTGGTGCTAAAGTTTGGGATTTTAATAAACTTTCATTAAGTTCGTATTTGGTTGGTTATTTTATCATAATCTTCTTTCAACCGCTAATTTTTGCTATTTCATATTCTAAAAATTCTTTTCTTCACTAATAACCTATCCTCCATACTAATACCTATCCTTTTATAATACTCAAGGTATCTCTTTGTTTGAGGATTTGGTCATAATATTTCCGTTGTCTATAAAGTATTCTAGGAAAATTTCTACTGGATAACCAATGATATTTCGTAGCACAACCTTTCCATTATATGATTATGGATTCATCTTCCATAACCTATCACTATGTTGTTTACCATTTGTATTACTATTTCTAAATTCAATACAACTAAGTTTTCATTGTCGAGTCTCCCTTCAGAACATGATCTCAATTGCTAATCTCTTATTATATTTAGCTACTCTAAAGCTAATCTACCATCAGAATGCCATAGAATTCAGATTTTTCGGCCTCAAGGTCATGGTAGTAATGGTTCTATAGTCCATTCTCATTTCAATCATAATATTTTCTTGGAATTGCCAATTCCTTTACTTCCTAAGATATTTGTGATATTCTCTACGATTGGTTTTAATGTATATTTTATAGTATTGTTTTTGATATCGACCTAATGCCTTTGTTATGGCAATATTTGGCTCGTATCTATCATATTATATCCTCTAGTCAACTATTAATTTAATAAACTTAAACAAAGTACTTAATGTACTATAAGCGGCATATAAGTGCTAAAATTATTGTTCATGCCGCAACCCAATAAGACTGAAATCTATATGTCTTATGCCACTAAGACCCAAACTCAAGAAAGTTCTATGAGTGAGGCAGACCAAGCGCACCCTTTGATGTCTTTTCATTAGTTGGAACAAATCCTGCTGGAGCTAATCCTATGGGTGCGCTTGGTCCTGCCTCACTCATAGAACTTTCTTGAGTTTGGGTCTTAGTGGACATAAGACATATAGATTCAGTCTCAAGATCTGCTATTGGGTTAGCTGAAGCAGACATGAACAATAATTTTGAAGCGACTTATATGACGCCAGACTATATAGTAACATTAAGTACTTTGTTTAAGTTTATTAAATTAATAGTTCGGACTAGAGGATATAATATGATAGATACAGAGCCAAATATTGCCATAACAAAGGCATTTACAGGTCAGATATCAAAAAACAATACTATAAAATATACATTAAAAACCAATCGAGTAGAGAATATCACAAATATCTTAGGAAGTAAAGGAATTCAGGCAATTCCAGCAAAATATTATGATTCAGAAACATTGGCAGGACAGGAATGGACTATAGAACCATTACTACCAATGACCTTGAGGCCAGAAAAATCTGAATTCTATGAGCATTCTGATGGTAGATTAAGCTTTAGAGTAGCTAAATATAATAAGAGATTAGCAATTGAAGATCATGTTCCTGAAGGAGAGACTTCGGAACAATGAAAAACTTAGTTAGTATTGAAAATTTAGAAATAGTAATACAAATGAGTAAACAACATAGTGATAGGTTATGGAAGATGAATCCATAATCATATAATGGAAAGGTTGTGCTACAGAAATATCATTGGTTATCCAGAGTAGAAACTTTCCTAGAATACTTTATAGAACAACGGAAATATTATGACCAAATCCTCGAAACAAAGAGATACCTTGAGTATTATAAAAGGATAGGTATTAGTATGGAGGATAGGTTATTAGATGAAAGAAAAGAATTTTTAGAATATGAAATAGCAAAAATTAGCAGGTTGAAAGAAGATTATGATAAAATAACCAACCAAATACGAACTTAATGAAAAGTTTATTAAAATCCCAAACTTTAGCACCAATAATTGCGAGAAGACAGTTCTTTAGTAGATTTACTAATAACTTGCCTTACCATATGCTGACATTAAGGCAGAAAATTTATTATGAGAAATGGTTTTGGTTAATAGAGGTCGAAACTTATGTAGAAGAGAAGTTGGAAATTATTACAGATTATGAAGATAGGTTAAGGCTATCTCACTTATCTCATATTCAACGGTTTCTTGTTAGAAGAGAGTATAATAAGAAACTAAAACAGCTACGAAAGGAAGAAAAAAGATTAGAAAAAATGTATGATAGAATAGGAAATCTGTACGGATGAAGCAATTACTAGAAAAAGGAACAGTTAAAGACGTAGAGAACCATATGGATCATCTACAGAAATATGTAGTCAGATCAGGATACTCAGTCCCAGACCAAATACATATGCTTAGGTATTCCATAGTCTCCGAACTTAAACTGTTGGGTCCATGCTAGAACCTTCTTGAGATGGTGTTCAACCCGTTCATCTTGCTTTAGCAAATGCGAAAATGGGCTAAACACTGAAAAGAACTGTGGATCAATGTATAATTTAATTACCTTAGTCTCAAGGATTAATGAGACTCTTGTTGGTTCCTCCATTGTGGGACCAACTTTCCTCCAATCTGTAGTGAGAGCGCACGCCCTCCATAAACTCAACTGCTGGATTATGCTGCTATCGTTCCTAACTGCTGCTGCTCCTCTTGCGTCCACGTCATCCTGTATGGCACGGTGGTGTCTCAAGATTGAGACCTTAATCAGATGCCTGGCTTCATCTGGATAATTAAACTGAAGTGCTGGTGGAATAGAGTTGATCTCTAGGTTCACATACCCTTCTCCAGGGGGTACAGTCTTGCATAGCTTGCGCAGAACTGCTGCGAAACTGAAAATGATCTTCAAATACGTCTACCTGCCTTACCTCTGTGATAATGACACGGGCTATGAGCCCATGTCGGAAAAGTGTCTTGAAGGAGAATGGGACTCCTTCAACTACTGTGTCTCTCCATCTCGAGAGGTTGATGGAGCATCGGTAGATGGAGAATCCTTCGTTGCATCTGCAATAAGGACTCTTGTGCTTACTACCTTGAAATGCAATGCCTGCCAGGGCCATGCCGGGCGGAGTAACACCGTCCTCAGCCATTTTCTTCAGTTGTTCTGCTTGGCTGACAAATGCTTCATCCAGATGTTGCAATACTTTTCTAAAAACAACATCTTGTACTTCTGTCAGCTCCTCAGGAAAGTCCTCGAGCTGTTCTAACTTCTCTTTTCTGCTTCTCTCAATTGTGTGCTGGAAGATCAGTAACTCTTCCCTCTGTTCTTCTAATGTTTTTCTTATTTTTAAAATTTCTTCTTCCCTGATGCGGAGCTCTGTCTCCAGATGTTTAATTCTCCTTTCTTGTTCTACAAGAAAATCGACCGTCTGTGGTTTAAAGGGCAGTGGGGCCCTTGTCTTGGCTAGTGGTATGGGAACGTGCTGTTGCTCTACCTCTTCGTTGATTCGTTGGAAGAATTCCGCTAATTGATGGAGTAGCGGAACCAAAGCCTTCTGGTCTCTACGGCTCGCCCAGAGATTATTTACTAGAACCTGCTGATGAAGGTTGAGGATAGCCTTCGTCTTAAAATACAGTGGTGAATCCACTGGGAACATAGGGAGATTCAACATCGTATCCATCGGATACGCCTGTGGTGATGTGCGGGATGTTGATGCCATTTGCGCTAGTGTTCTTGCCGCCATATTTCTCTTAGCTCTCTCAGAAATAAGGTGCTTGGGTTTCAAAAGCTCACTGATTTGTGGATTCTTGCTCATCTGTTGTTGGATTAATTTAGATGTGGAGCTTGGTATTTATAGATCGGTGGTCTAGTTACCCCAGACTCTCCCCATAACTTGAAAAGATGGACCTACCGGTTTCTGTAGCCACCATCAAGCTAAAGGAGGAACGAATCTGTTGGTTCCGGGATAAGATTCTCCGGACGCCACCATGCTTAAAGTACTGAGGAACTCACTGGTTTCTGTAATCCCCTCTTCAAGCATTCTGATGGACCATCCTACGTCTTAGAGTAGGGATGAGATGCCATACCTTAGCTGGCGCGGTCCTCAAAGGTGTCATTCACCATCCTGCTGAGCTGGTCTGCAATAAAATTATGAGTACCTTGAATGTGTTCAATATTAACTTTAAAACCATTCCCTATAATAAAGTCTACAAAACATAGCCATCTATTTAAAGATAGCTTATTTTCTGATTTCTTGTGATAGAAAGATACGATTGCTTCGCAATCCGTTCTTAATGTAAATTCTTCAGCAGATATAACAAATAATTTGAATTTCTCCATTGCTTTAATTGCAGCTAATATTTCTGCATCTGTACTAGATACTGGTGTGGTATACGTTTCACTATCATACCTACTAATTTGTTCTTCTTTTAATGGACTGGTTTTAGTGGGTCTGTATTTAAGTACAGCTCCCCATCCTCCAATTCGTCCATCTGATTCTATGATTAAATATGCCCCTTCTGGTGGTAATTTTAAGGGCTTAATTTTTCTGACTACATCCTTAATTTTTTGGATTAATTTAACATCCTCATTATTGAACCTTCTTTCACCTGTTTGTTTTGTTTTCATGTAGAGAGGTCCAGCTAACTGACTTAAATTTGGAATAAAATTCCTAGCATAATTTAATTTTCCCAAAAATGACCTAATCTGTGTCAAGCCTTCCAGTCTGTCAGGCATATCTAATATACTTGTCGCTATATGCTTTTGTAGCTCTACCTGCCCTTGTCCAATCAGGACACCTAAGAATTCTATCTTTCTGCAACCTATCTTCATTTTCTTTTCTGATAAAATGAGTCCATTCTTTTTGCACTCATTAAAGAATATTAAGAGATGTTCTACATGTTCACTGATATTATTACTGAAAAGTAAAATATCATCGATATAAACTACAATAAAGGAATATTTTCTAAAAATCTTATCCATTTTTCTTTGGAAGATCTGTGGTGCGTTTTTTAATCCAAAGGGCATTACTTTCCATTCGTAATGACCATTGTGAGTTATGAACGCTGTCCACTTCTTACTGTTTTCTTCCATCTTAACTTGCCAAAAGCCACTCTTTAAGTCAAATTTACTATAGATAAAAGTGTGCTTTATTTTATGTAAAAGTGCTTCTTTACTGGGGAGAGGATACTTATCCTCCTCAGTATTATCATTTAATCTTTTGTAATTAAATACCATTCTACTCTTTCCTCTCATAATTTCACTGTGCTTATTGACAATGAAAGCTCTTGTCCTATGCGGACTCTTTGTTTCTTCTATTATACCTAGCTGTAGTAATTCCTTAATATGCATTTCAAACTCTTTTTGCTCGTAAGGAGTTGCTCTAATTACTGGACATGTAATTCTTAATTCTGGATTAATGATTTCTAGCTTACATTCTTCACTAGTCCTATGTAAGAATTTTATTGGATTTTCTCCAATAATTCCCTCTTGTTTTAACTTAGCTAATAGAGGAGTGAGTTTATTTTTGACATCCTTAAGCTCATGATAGTCTATCTGTAACTCACACTGTTCTTCCCACTCTATTCCTTCATTAGTTTGAATATTAGATGTATAAGGAGTTGTTGTTATCATGTCTAGTCTTTTAAAGACTGAGACTAAATCTCCTTGTACTATAAGTCCTCCTTATTGGTGTCTAATAAAACCCATTCCTAAGATAAATTGTGTAGGTTTATTTTTCTGGAAAGGTTTTAACCATGTGAAAGGTAAGGTGTAGACCTGATTATTAAACCTTACTGTTGAGTCTGTCAATCTCTTAGTTAAAACTATATTATTTCCAAAAGCATCTTGGACTGCTGATTGCTTTATTACTTCTTCCTGATATTTTAAAGGAACTATATCCTGTGAAATATAATTTTTACTGGCTCCTGTGTCTATAATACCATTAACTGGGAGCTTAAATCCATCTCTAAATTCAATAACAAAATGAAGATTGAGTAGATTATTGTATCGCCTATGTTGGTTTACTGTCATAATATCTTCATCATAACTTTCATGAAGATTTTCTTCATCTGTGTCAATGTCATTCTGCATTATAACTATGCCTTTACCTTTAGATTTGTAAGAATCTAGCTCTTTATTTGCTTGGTCTAACTTATCTTCTAGTTCTTTTATCCTATGTAGTAGCTGTCGAATCAATTCTCTATCTACATTATTGTCATCATACCTTACTGGCATGCTTTGTCTATCATTCCTATCTTCTTCAGTGGAATCTAGTTCTCCAAAAGTAAAGTTAAAATGTTCTGCAGCACATCTTCTGCAAAGTGATGTCTGACACTTAAAGCAAGTTACTCTATGTTTTAACACATGAAAGTAAAAGCATTTGTCACATCTAGTCTTATAATTGTACTTAAAAGGCTCAAAGTAGTGGTCACAATCAACTTTGGGCTCGATGATATGATAAGTATCAAATAGATATTTTGGGTTCTGATCTAAGCTATACTTCATAGGCTTTTCTTTATTCATAAATTAAAAGGTAATTCTTCAGTGCTAGTGTATGGACCATTTTCATAATAAAAATCTCTAAGTTCCTTTAACAACATATAAAGGAATAAAATTCTTTCATACCTTTGCATACTCTGGTCATTTCCTTAATTGTCTTCTTTTTAGAATCTTGATGAGTCAAGCTTTATTACAAAGTAACGTAAAAAACTCCAATAAAGCTAACGTAAGAACAAAGTAAAGAAACGAGTGGTGGACATCTAACCCACCTTGAACTCTTTTCCTTTTTTTATTCTCCACTAACTTATTCCAAATAATACAAAGTAGTTTTTTCAGCCAAGTGGCTGATAGTGACTAAAGCTCGATTCGTTTCTAGACTACATTTAGACTTAGCTCGAAAAGAAAACTCTACAAGCTTCTAACCTTGCATCATATTGATGATGTGCTCTTCCACATCATCCACCATTAGATGGTGTTGTTGTTCTTGATCTAGGCCTACTTCATTATTCAAGGCCACTCGCTCATGTACCGGTGAATTCATAGGTATTGGTACTATAGCTATGTCTTCTCTGGAATAACCTGTGTCCATGTCAGAGGATGGGCTTGACATTAATTGCATTGTTGGATCTGGTAAGCTGAGTCGGCCAAAATCGCTGAACCGGAACTGTTAAGTCCATGCTATAATACTCTTCGTGTGGCATTCTAAGCGGTCATCCTGCTTGAGCAAGTGGGGAAAAGGACAATAGATTGGGAAGAACTGAGGGTCGATATATACCTTTATAACAAAATTTTCTAAAATGAGGGGCAGTCGCTGTAGAGGATAGAGTGTTAGGCCTGTCCGGCGCCAGTCTGTGGTCTTGGTGCATGCCCGCCATAAGTGCAACTGCTCTAAAATACTAGTATTATTCTGTACTGTGGCTGCTCCTTGAGCATCCACGTCTTCTTGGATCGGCTTGTGGTAGCGAGGGACTGTGATCTTTATGAAGTGTCGGGCTTAATCTGGGTACCCAGCTTGGATGGCTGGTGGGATGGAGTTGTCCTCCACATTCAAGTATCATTGTCCTAGCGAGATGGTCTTGGACAATTTTCTCAAAATGTAACACAATTGTCATTATGACTCTAGCCAATCAATCTGTGCCGAGTTAGTAATGATAAGCTGGGTTATGAACCCATGCCGAAACAAAGAAATTAGCTTCAAGGGCACACCCTAGACTTTAACGTCTTTCTCGTGTGTCAGGTCTATAGAACACCTGTAAATGACGTAACCTTCCTGGCATCTACATGCCGGGTCCTGATGTTGATTGCCTTTGAAGGAGATACTTGCCAGTGCTAACCCTGGTGGATAGTTCTCGTTAATAGCCACGTACTGCAGTTTCTGCTATTTATTGACTAGTTCTTCACCTAGGTGCTGAAGAACTTTCTTGTAAACAATTTTCTGAACCTCTATCAACTTTTCAAGAAACACTTCTAACATTTGTAATTTTTTCTTTCGTTTCTTATGAATAACATGTTATAGAAGATTGTTTTCTTCTTGCAGTCTTGCTAATTGTGCTGCTATTTTCTGGATTTTTTCTGCTCGAACTTTTAATTCCGTCTCCATGGTCTTTAGTCATCGTTCTTGCTCGACGATGAAATCAACCGTCTATGGCTTGAATGGTAGAGGAGCCTTGGTCTTCGCCAATAGTGATATAATAACTTGTCTGTTAATTTCTGCGTTGATGTGTTGGAAGAAATCTGCGAGCTAGTGAAACAAGGGCAGAAGGGCCTTGGGGTCTCTGCGGTTGGCCCATAAGTTTTTAATCATCACGTGTTGGTAAAGGTTTAGTATTACGGTGGTCTTGAATCTAAGAGGTGAGTCAATTGGGTAAATGGGCAGGTTTAGGAATTGATCTATATGGTAAGAGGTTTGAGAAGCTTTGCCTACCATGTTTATTTAGTGACATTGAGAGATAAGGAGAGAAGGTTTCTGGTGAGGGGTGGGCTTATGGTGAAGAGCTCTGTCTTCAGCCATAACCTTTTATAGCCGGAGAAAGGAGCCTGGTTTTCCCCATAACTGAAATTCGAATGGTCCCATTGGTGTTGTGGCCACTACCTTAATTATACAGAGGAACAAACCTTTGGTTAAAGGTAAAGGTTCCATGGTCCCACTATATTAAAAATTCAGAGGAACTTACTAGCTTCGTAATCCCCATTTTTAATAATCGGATGGACAACCGGAGGTTGTAGGGTATAGGTTTCATGAGTCCCACCATACTACAGAACTCAGAGGAACTTACTGTTCTTGTAATCCTCGTCCTTAGTATTCAGATGGACGGCTTATAGGTTTTATTCAGGAAAATTTTATGAACCATCTTGCTCGATTGATCTGTAATAAAATTATTAGTACCTTTAATATGTTCAATACTTACCTTGAATCCATTCCCGACGATAAAGTCAAGTTCAACCACCTGTTCTAAGACAATTTATCCTTAGATTTTTTATGGCAAAAAGATATATTAGCCTGACAATCAGTCTTTAGGGTGAACTCAAGCGAAGATATCACAAATAATTTAAATTTCTCCATGGCCTTTATTACGATCAATATTTCTGCATCTGTGCTTGTTACTGAAGTGGAGTAGGTACCACTGTCATACCTACTGACTTGCTCTTCTTTTACTGGACTTTCTTTTGTAGGCCAGTATTTGAGAATTGCACCCCATCCACCTATCCTACTATCTGATTCTATTATTAGGTATGCCTCTGGTGGAGGTAACTGTAATGGCATTATTTTTCTGACCACATCTTTTATCTTTTGTACTAGTTTTATATCTTCACTATTAAACCTTCTTTCACTTGTTTGCTTGGTCTTCATATATAAGGGACTAGCTAACTGGCTCAGGTTGGGAATAAAGTTACGTGTATAATTTAGTTTCCCAAGAAAAGAACTGATTTGGGTAAGCCCTTCTAATCAATGTTTTTAAAACCGGACCGGAGAGTGAACCGGTCTAATATTCGGGTCATGGGTCAGTCGGTCTAACCGGATGACCCATCTCGGTCGGACCGGATGATGTCATAAATATATATATATATATATATATATATATATAGACACACCAAAAAATATTGTTGTTTGATATTTTGTTTTCCTATTTCATAACAACATGAATACATAATAAATCATAACAAACTCATTACAAATATAACTTATGAAACACAACAACAACATAATAGTAATAAAACATAATAAAAACTACATAAATAAGAAAACTTGGCCACAACAACATAACAAAACATACTAAAACAAACAAAAGTACATATTAATGTTTCTCAAGCCAACAATTATATAAATTGTGATTTTTGGATTTCCTAATGGTGGATCTAATTCCCTCTTTAGAAGCTAAAAAACAATCTCACACAAGAGATGAACATTCAAATAGAAATAAAACAAAGAAATCCATACTAGGTGCTGTCAAGTTTGTGGACCGGCAGCAACTGTTCTGGTGGAGGATCGGCGACGGGATGAATTCAGGTTTGTGGACCGGCAGCTGTTCTGGTTTTGTAACTTTTGTTAAATTAATTTAAAATTTAAAACCTTAAAAATTTAAAACTTAAAAGTAAAGAGAAAGGAAGGAGTTTTTTATTTTTTGTTTTAAAACCGGGTTTTGACCGGTTCCGGTCCAACCGGCCGGTCCACCGGTTTTTGGTGGGTTTGACCGGTTCAATTGTTGGTCAACAATTATTATAAACCCAGACCGGACTGCAGCCCGGTTCCCGGTTCGACCGGTCGGACCGGCCGGTCCGGTCCGGTTTTAAAAACCTTGCTTCTAATTTATCAAGCATATTTTGGATGCTAGCTGCAATGTGGTTTTGCAATTCTACCTGTCCTTGTCCGATGAGTACTCCAAGAAATTCGATTTTCTTACACCATATCTTCATCTTTGTCTCTGATAAGACTAGTCCATGCTGTCTACATTTATTAAAGAAGAGAACTAGATGTTCTAAATGCTGGACAATACTTGAGCTAAACATCAAGATATCTTCTATATAGGTAGCCATGAAGGAATAAGATCTGAAAATCGTATTCATCTTCCTTTGGAAGATTTGGGAGAGCGTTTTTTAATTCAAATGGCATCACTTTCCATTTATAGTGGTCATTACGAGTTATGAACACTGTCCATTTTCTACTTTTTTATTCCATTCTAACTTGCCAGGATCCACTTTTTAAATTAAACTTAATGTAAATGTATGAATGTTTTATTTTTTGTAATAATGTTTCCTTATTTGGGAAAGGATACTTGTCCTCTTCCATATTATCATTTAATCTTTTATAATTAAACACCATTCTGCTTTCCCATGAACTATTTCACTATGTTTATTTATTATAAAGGCTCGGCTCCTGTGTGGACTAGTTGTTTCTGAGATAATTCATAAGCCTAATAATTCCTTGATATGTATTTCGAATTCTTGCTGCTCATATGGAGTAGCTTTTATTATAGGGCATGTAATTCTAAGCCCTGGATTAATTATCTGGAGTTTACATTCTTCTTTTGGTTTGTCTATATGTAAAACGGGGAATAAAGAAAGGAAAAGAGTTCAAGGTGAGTTAGATGTCCACCACTCGTTTCTTTACTTTGTTCTTACGTTAGCTTTATTCAAGTCTTTTACTTTATTTTGTAAGAGAAGAGTCTTGAAGATTGTAAAAAGTCTCGACTTATAAAAGGGACATAAGTGTTTGTAAGGAGGATGATCGATAGAAGAACTTCCCTTTGAAAGTAAATAAAGTTTTCTTTTAGTCCATCTCTCTCTCTTTCTTTTCCGCCCTCTTGCACTCTAATCTAACACTCTATTAACCCCAATTACCATTTTTAGACTTCCATCATTTTGGTGGATCATTTCTGAACCAAGCACACCCTTATAAATGGTAAACTATACTTGTTTAGCTAGATGGAGAATGGAGAATCATGTTTTGGAAAAAAGATGCACCAATGAGAAACTTTTCAACTTTTCCACAATAATTTCCCACCATTCATTTGGAATGTGCCCATCAAAAATTAAGAGATGGCAACGACCAATACAAATCTTTCAAAATTTTATTTACTCCCTTAAATCAACCAACTCTAACAACACATCTACTGTCTTATACTCACCTTCATTCTCCAACCTCTTTAATTTATTCATATTAATTAACATTTTTGCTTTAATTTCTTGGCATTAAAATATTGTGGCTTAACAACTCATTCATCTAATCTTGCACCTCTCATCATTTTGCAATCTCTTCAATCCATAGTGATTAATCTTGTTTTTTTAATTTCTAAATTAAAATATGGTGCTTTTGTTAGTTTAAAGTTTAAATTTAATATTTTAGAACATCAAATGGGACAGTATATATATATATATATATATATATATATATATATATATATATATTACTTTTTTTTCTTAAAGTTAAAATAAAAAGAACACATGTTTTAATTTAAAATAAATTCGTTTAACTTTTCTTTATCAATTTTCCTAATTGATAATATTTTAATGTGATTATTTTCAATTTTTCATTATTAAAATACGAGATAACAACCATTATTTTCAAATAGAACATAATTCAAACATAAAAAACTTACCTCATTATAGAGAAAATATATTATTGATTAAAATATATTAATGTAATTTAAGAAGAATTCATCCCATGCACATGACTTATTAATTATTAGATTAAACCAATTAAAATCATTTAAAAATAAAATTAGTTAAATAATTAAAATACTCAAAGATTAACAAAGGGGGCTAAGATAAAAAGCCGCGTGTCAAACACCAGCTTCCAATCTTAAAATCCAAACAAAATTATTTTAACTTATTATAGTAAAAATCTTGGATATTAAATGCAAAATCAGCATTCACGTTATTATTTTCTTTTTTTCTTAAAAAAAACTAACTCTTTAGGATTTAGAGGTTAGAGCTTAGGATTTAGATTTTCTAATTAGGTATGTGATTTTATAGTATTTGTATTTAAAATTTTAAGGTTTTAGGATTTAGTATAAATTCCTAGCCACTAAGGATTTTGATGATAAAAACAAATCAAAGAAAAAGAATGACGTGAATACTACATGGATACCAACTTAGCATCCACATTTTAAAACTATCAATTCAGCCCACGTATCATGACTCATAATTAATTATTGTTAGCTCTTATAATTCTCATTAGTTAAATAATGCTTTAATTTAAATTAATCTCTAAATACAATATATACTCAGTCATAGACTCACAGGCTAGTGATGATGCAGCTAGTCAGTATGCTATACTCAGAAACAGACCAGAACACCAGTGAGTTAACAAAAGCTTATAACAATTCCAGATCTGTGCAAACAGAACAGCATATAAAACTATCATATGCTTTGTATTTTCCTGAGATAATTCATGATGCAATTCAACAGTCATAAACATGAAAGAATTTGAAATTAATCAGCGAGTGATTCCTGTACAAACTGATAGAATAAAGCTATTTTTCATTTCAGGCTGCAGAAAACTAGAGATTCAACTAAAAGACTATTTTTGGAGACATGCTGCAACAAATAGAATAGGTTCTTACTCTTGGGCTGATGCCGCATTGTTTTGCTGTTTATTTTTTTGCCTTGGAGAATCTGAGACATCGATACTTTTCCCCACTAACTGTGATCTCAAGCGCGCCATCTTGATTGTCCTGATTCGATGCAGTGCCCATCAGAACACTCTTCTCTTTCTCCAGGTTTTCTTTTTCCATCTTGAGCCTGGCCTCTTGACGAGCAATTTCTGCCTGAAAATGAGAATAAGAGAGATGACCAGTTCAATGTCATAACTGATTGGCATAAATAGCTCTATGCTCACAGTCCATTAAGCAAAGACTGACATGCAAAGAATCTAACAGTCCCCACTCTGATTTCTGAGTAACAAAATGGAACTAAAAATATGTTTACCAAAATAATGAAATCACAAAATGAAGCACCAGAATTTATCGACGAGGAAATAAAGGAATGCATGCAGATAATGAAAGGAATAAGACATATGTATATATTTGGCAAAAGTTAAGGCATATAAGCAAATGTACTCTTTACAGAATCTCCATTACCCACAAAGCCAAAGCTTGAGAAAAGTTCTTGTTTCTCTCACACACTTCGTCGCTTGATTTTTTCAATGAAATGTGACGAAAGAATTCAAGTCCAACCCTCATTTGTGCTAGCAATCATGAAATTGAACCCCCGATAGACCAAACCAGTAAGAGAAAAGGATGGAGAATGAATTACATCAAAGAAAAGATCCTTTTTCCAATCCAATTCTTACCTTTTGAACACAAAAAAGCTACACGTGACAGTGAGCACATCAAATTAAGATAATGAAGCTTCTTAACACCCAAGTATTCCCAATATTCAGCATAGTTACTGCATTTAGCATACGGCTGTCAATCTCATACCCACTTTTGATCATTCTATAAAAACCTAGTTTTGTCAAGAATTGGAAAAAGGGAACTTTTGCATACGCCAGTCAATCTCATACCCACTTTTGATCATTCTATAAAAACCTAGTTTTGTCAAGAATTGGAAAAAGGGAACTTTCAAACACAAATTATATGTTACTAACACATGAAGCTACCTCTGAATAACCTCACGCATCATATCAGTATTATTTGAGTACATAAATAAAAACGAAATTGAAAACAGAAGAAATACAACCATAAAAAGTGCTATAACATTGATGCAAAGCAGTAAAATTCAAAACGTCACTAATGGCTGCTTAAAGCATTAACTCTAGCATTATCTCTGTTAATTATGATCCTCGCAATGTTGCCCTCAACCCCTTCAACAAGGACAAAGCATTATATTATTGACCACTATCTTGACCTCCTAACCACCATAAATAAGCCAGGTCCCAAACTAAATGCACTGAAGGCTTACAAAGTACTTTATAATTATTTTTTTTAAAAAACAAATCCAACCATATGCTCCAACCCCCTACCAACAATAATAGAATCACTTATCATTTAATTCATAATCTTCATTTTCTCCAATTCTTCACTTCAAGTGCTTCGTCATAACGTTCGGTATTCCCCCAAAATGAGAAATTTCCATAATTCTTGACCTTCTAACTACCATGATTGAAGCGAGTGCCTGACAGCATACACTAGATGTTTATTAAGGAGGGAAAACAACAAGCATATGGCCCAAGTTCAACCAATAATAATGAAATCACTCATCATTTAATTTACAAAAAATCAACACTTTAAAAAAAGTTTTCAGTTCCAGTACTTGTTATCTTCAGCGCTACTAAACCAAGTGACAAACTGAAGCCATTAATGGCTTATATAGTACATAATTTCTTATTAAGAAAACAAAGACAAGCATATGGTCGAAGCGCTACAAATAATAACAAAATTACTTATTATTAAATTCATAAAAAATCATGACTTTCAATACATCAAACCAACCTTGCCCCCACGAACAAAAAATTTTGTGTAATTCTGGATATCCCACTCACCGTAACTAAAACTATCATTTAATTCACAAAAAAAAAAAAAAAAAAAAACATCTTTATATTAAGCAAAGTTTTCCCTTTCAACATATCTAATTTTCCATCAAAACTCGATAACCCCCCCCCCACGCGAAGCTTCTCTACAATTCTTCCACTATTTCAACAAGGTTTGATTAAGAACTAGATTACCTCGCGGCGGGAGAGCTCGGCCTTCCAAGCCGCCTCCCTCTCAGCAACCTCACGCTCGCGCTCCTCGATGTAGCTCTGCATCTCCCGTTCTTTCATAATCCGATCCTGAATGTCCGCATCCAGCGCCTCCTTCAACTCCTTCACGAACCGATCAACAACCGCCTTGATCCGCAGCGACATCGGTCCCAGATCGATCAAAGGTCTCGGAATCCACCCAAGGGTTAGATCTCATCGGAGGTGGAGATTTGCCGGTGAAGCTCGCCGATGAACGGCATGAATTCCGCGCTAGGGTTTCGGATTAAGTGGGGCACTGCACAATTCTGAAAGCAACCAGACAATTTCAATTAATGGATTATGAAAGTATGGTACGGTATGGTATGATTTTATGCAAAATTTTGTTTGGATGGAGGGTTTTATTTATGGTATGGTTTAAGAGGGTAAAATTATATCCATTTCTTAACCTCTAATATCGGGGTTAGGAGAGTTTTGGTTTTTTACTGGACCAAAATACTTTTTTACATTTTGGATAATTACTAACATGCTCGATATTATACTAACATGTCATTTTAATTTTGGTTTGTATCAAGAAGTTTGAATGAAAAAGTTTTAACATTTATGGCTATAACTTAATTGTAATAAATAAAAATATTATTAAAAAATTATGTTTAGCATGTATGTATTTTAAGATTTAAAGGGTATTTTCGTAATCTTAATATATAACTTTACCTTACTTTACGGTTGCGTTTGGTACTTTACTATGGGAATGTTATGATGGAATTTAATTGATGGGAAAGTGATTGATGAGAAAGTAATTCCTAAGAAAATAACATTCCTTTGTTTGGTATGTGTGTGATATTAAAATATATTCTTGAGAATCTTTTGCCAAAATGACATAAATACCCTTGTATTAATGTACTTTATCAACAATTTGTCAATCATTTTTAACATTAAAGTAATAATAGTAAAATATTTTTAAATGTGTAAAATGTTTTTTAAAAATTCAATTAAATAATTTTTTTAATTTAATAAAATAATTTATTAACTTAATCAATTGTTTTAGTTGGTACGGTACGTAATGGAGATGTGGGGAGAAGCAATGGAGGCTCGGGGCGATAGACGTATTGTCGGGTTTCCTAGAGAAGTGATGAAGGCTCGGGTGATAAAAATATTTGTCTTTGAAAAAACCCTAGAGAGTGAAAAAGTAATTCTATAAAAATATTAAGGGTATTTTGGTCCAAAAAATAGAATTATTTTACTATCTCATGTGAATCCAACTTTCCCACTTTATTGTGAGGGAATCACTTTCCTTCATTTTAGTGTAATTACTCTCCCATGGCAATGTTACTTTCCAACAAAAAAACTCTACCAAACATAGTAAAGAGATTCCTTATGGTACTTTCCTGGGAAAGTTGGTACTTTCACATGTACCAAACGCAACCTACATTCAAACCAAGCACAACATGGTTTAAAACCCTTCCTTTACTATAACCTTGTCCCAAACAAGGTATTTTACAACCTTAAATACCATACATTACCATACCTTACCATACTTTATAAAACCATCCAAAACCTTCAAACAAGCAAAGCATTAATTAGTAGATAAGAGAGGAACTGACTCCTTTCCCTATTAATTATATAAAATTTTTAATTAATATTATAAAATATATTTTTAAAATATTTGAATAATTTTTATATTTATAAATATGTTTATCAATGTCTTGTGGGCCTGAATATTAATGTGATTTTATATTAAAAAATTATTTTTGTGATATGGCACAAGGTTGGTTTTTAAATCATGTTTTTTCACATGATTGTATTTCAAATGCTTATTTTGATAAATTATTTTTCTTATTTTAATAAAAACAGATTGTTTGGCATTTTTTTTATTTATTACAGTGCATATCAATAGATTTTTTTGTCAAAAAAATTCTCATATATATTTAAAATTAATGTTTGTTTTTACTACATGAGTAAACCACTCAACACATTAGGAACAGTGTATTAATGGAAGTGATAAGGGAAGAAGTTGTCATATCATGGAATTTCTTTTTTACCCTTTAAAAACTTTAATAATAGTTTTAATATTTGCTTAAAGCTCAAATATAATAATAAATATAAAAAAAGTAATTGTTTTCTTCTTATCATTCTTTTTTTAATAAATAGAAGGCAAACATAAGAGAAATCAAAGACATGTAGAAGTATTGAATTAATATCTCAATGCACATGTGTCTTCATCTTTATATAAAATTTGGGGTTTATTCTTAGATCTTTCTCAAAATAAAAAACTACATATAAAAGAATCTAATACTAATAGATTAAGAGACTGTTAATTCATATTATCATTTTCTTTTGTTTATTGGAAAACTATGGGTAAATAAATTCCATGTATTTAGAAAGCATATAAGTTTATTTTATAATCCAAAAATGTTATTCACATATACTCAAAAACATCAAAAACATGAAATGTCAGAGTTTTCAAAAGTCAAAATCAGATATAGTCAAATTCGTGATTCATAAACATAGAGAAATCATAACTTGTGATCCAAATAACGTCTAAGAAGCAAACCAAAAAATATGAAACCAAAGTCAACAAAATCAAAAGAAATGCCCATGCATAAGTTTTGGCTGAAGAATTTGAATAAGTCTAAATCAAAGCAAACTCAGGTTATATAAAGAAAAATTAAGAAAACAATGTTAAGATAAAAGAGCTAGAGTTTCTAATCCTTTGTTTTAATTCTAGTTTATGTGCTTATGCATTTTTTTAAATTACTAACAAAATTAATTTCTCTCATGTGTTATTATTTTTCGTTTATACTTTTTTTAATCGGATATTCCCATGAATTTATCTGGAGTAGTTAACATTAGGACTTACCCTTAATGGAAGTCATGAACCCACAATCCTTTTAAGTCATAAAATAATTAAAACTTTCTTTGTGAGCTAATTTTTTTGTTGATTGATTATATTAAAGACCAATTGAGAATAAATGACCTCACATATAAATTGGTAATTTTTTGAAAAAAAATCTTTGCTACCAGGTTTGTAGCTTAATTGCATTAGCGCCATTGCTAATGATATTCATGTGGAATATTGAAAAAATCGCGAGTTCAAGTCGTGTTGGACAAAGTGGTGGTAGCAAATCCCTAGTTGTTTGTTGGGCTTGCAACCTGAATCTTGTATCATCGAATGAAAGTGTATTGGTTGGACCTTCAATTCTTAGGCCATGTTCATTTACATTTGTCAAAGAAAAAAGGATAGTTAATATGAAAAAATAGGGAGTAAACTATTTTCATCTCCTCATTTATTTGTTTTTTTTTTTTTTTTTTTTGACAAATAGGCGACAAGCGCAAAAGAAGTCATAACCATATACAAGCATGGAATTAATATTTCAACACCACTGTGTTTTTATCTTACATGGAATTTGGGCTTTAATCTAGAGTCTTTTCAAAATAAAGACTCCACATAAAGAGATTTTGTGTCAACAGGCCAAGAGGCCATTGGTTCACCTTATCATTTTCCGTTGTTTTTTGAAAAAGCTATAGTCACATAGATTCCATGCGTATTTAAAAAGCATATATGTTTATTTTATGGTACAAAAATGTTATTCACATTTACTCTATAGTAGCCTATATGGATATATACAAATATTATATTTATTCTCAAGATCATTTAAACTGTTAACAATTAATAATTCTCTAAAATGAATATCTTATGCGGAAGATTTAATGCCAAAAAACCAAAAGACCTTTAGTTACATAATTATTTTAGCATCATATAAATAATAATATATTTTTTTGACTCATCTATCACAAGCCAAATCTTTGAGTCATTGAAAAATTCCAGCCCCTTGAAAAAAAATAAATCTTCACTAAATAGTGATCTCATTGGCAACCTTTGCCAAAAACACTAATCCAACAACTAGGTCTAGATGATGGGATTGTGAGAAGATTTTAAAAATGAAGAGGCATACATGAAAGATACATCTCTTACTCATGCCCTTTATAAATAAAAAGATGAAATCGGAAATATTAACAATTTTTTGCGTGGTTCAAGGAATTAAAAAATCCGCTTTTACCGTTGATTGGATATTAGAAAAAAATATGAAAAAAACAATTGCTTAATTATAGTATTGATTTTGGATTCTGTATATTTTGTGGTAACTGTGTCGAATATTGTCCAACACTACTTTGGAAACTTTAGATGCTTGACTAGTTACTTGAAATTTGCGATTGTTCTATTTATTTATGCCAAAGCACAATAAAATAACTTAATTTTTAAAAAGTTGAATTACAATTTGAATTTGACCTTCTCTTTGCAAGAGATAAAAATCGAAATAGAGCTTGGCCAAGTGGTAAGGTAGCAGGTTTTGGTCCCGTTACTCAGAGGTTTGAATCCTTTCGATTTAAATTAATCCCTTCTTGCTTCCTAAGGAATAGAAGTAGTAATAGGTAGGGATGACAAGATTTGAACCCGTGGCATTTTGTACCCAAAACAAATGCATACATTTTCTCTTTGTTTCCCAAGCCTTTAGTGAGTCAAAGACTACGTGGATAACAACATTTGTGTTTAGAAAAAGCCACATATAGTGCTATATTACAAGTCAGACTAGATAGAATTTGATCAATCCTTTTTTCCGTCATTAAGGTGGAGTCCCAATCCTCCATTTTTATTTGTAAAGTCTCTACAGAGTTGAAGGAGTGGGCATTAGTGGTGGGGAGGAAGCAATAAATTGGGGTTTATCAGGACCCTTGCTATGAGCTTCTGGAATACCATGGCATCTAGTGGATTCTGTATTAGAAAGAATTAATATTTATTTTATCTTCATCCATAGGATCCCAAGTATCCAAATCAATCAAAACTTCAATTCTATCCATGTTATCATAGGATTTACTGTGATTCTTTCTGGTATGGGATGAGTCAATCTGTCTATAGACAAAAGAATTAGCAATAGACGGATACCACGAGGTTTAAAGTATTTTTTTTTTTGTTTTGAAAATTGAATTAATCAAACGAGAATAAAGAGAGAGCCCTACTCCACCGTGGCGAAAGCCTAAGGTACGAACTAATTTAACGAAAAAAAGAAATTTTTTTTTATTTGTCACATTAGAATTCACAACCAAATGTGTCTCCATACCTAACCTCCACATTACTTACCTAGCAAAGGCTAGGCTAGTTTGTGAAGAATCTTTTCTATGATCATATGTCATGCATGAATAGGCTCCGCAAGATCTTGTAGAATATGGAATTAAGTTATGTGATGCGGCATAAATGAAGAGTTTGAGAGTAAGCATTACACAATCTTCAAATGATAATAAGATCATTTTTTTAAAAAAGGGACCATATGAAGCTGAGGTCACATGTATAGTTTGGAATATCAATAGTAGCAATGATGCTATTATCGACTATGATTATCTAACAGTTTAAGTGCAGTTGATATAGTTGAGGCGTAGTCAAAACAGCCTTAGGTGGCGAATCCATAGGATTTATGATTTTTGGAGGTAGAATCTATGGACTCAACCCATAGGATTTATAGTTTTTCTAATTTCTTCTCTAGCAGAATGTAAGAAATTACCTTTTGATTTACCAGAACAACCCTAGGTGGCAAAGAGCCGACATCAATGTGCCAAACCTTCCCGTCGATGTGAACTCTTTGGGATTAGCCCCTTCGATGGGATCCTTAATTTTAGTCGGAGGAGAAATTACCAAACGCCTAGCATTCCCTCACACTTGGTGCAAATGAGTTTATTTTTTTGAAAAAAGAAGACTATGCTTTTGCCAAGAAATCCAAATTTTCTTGAAGAATAGAGGGAGATATGAAATTCCAATGACCATTGAATATGATTCAATCAGATATTGTATATTTAAGAATTTCTTTATTTGGGAAGTTTGGAGAAAAAAGGTTTTTGACTTTTTGGGAATATATTGGCTAATTTCTGTTTCTAGAACTTTTATTCAACTTAGTAATTCATTATTCATGTTGTACTTTTTTGGTTCATTGGTTTTGCTCCGGTAATGAAACATTGGTTTAATTGAATAACTAAAGAAAATAGATAAATCTCTCTTTTCATCTCACATCGATGGATCTTCTCAATTAGAAGTAACCCATAATGAGGAAAGGGCTTAGGGTGGATACCTAGGCACCCAGAAACGAGGAAGGGCGCAGCAGTCAACGAGATGCTTCGAGGAGTTCCTTGGAAGAAAATGAATCTTTTGAATTTTTTAACTTAGAATTGTATACTGTTCTCTACCCACAAAAGAAACGTTTAAAAAATAAGAATTGTCATGGGCGAACGACATGAATGAAAGCCATCCTTACATAGGGCCAACCTATCCAACTTTCGGGCGTCAAGATACATTTAAGGTGTGGATGATTAGCATAAGAGATTCCCAACATATACAAAAAGCTAATAAAGGATACCATTGAATGACTAAATATCAAAATGGGTCCTATTTGAATTCTTTATTTATTTATTTTTTTTGTAATTTAAGTAAGTAGGCCTTCCCAACCACAATTTTTTTATTCCTTCTAGACATTTGACCTGTAAATAAAAAAATTATACCGACAAAAAAAAATGTGAGTTTCATTGTTTCTATGGTTACTTCTTAAACGGTTAGATACTTTCTATACTGTGAAATAACTCCAATGGGAAGAAAAAATGAAGGCGTTAAAAGACCCTCCTGGTCCAACCCTAAACACTCTAAGATCTTTTTTCAATTGGAAATAATATTTTACTTTGGTTTCCTTATTATTGCTTATGTTGTCAAATCACTGATTATTTATTCTTTCCAGACATTCGACCTAGAAATAAGAAATTATACAAACACTAAAAAAAAATAATGAGTCTCATTGTTTCTATGGTTACTTCTTAAACGATTAGGCACTTTCTATACACCGGAGCCCCTATTCATTGGTACTGATTGATCGTTGATAATAGAAAAATTGTCTCATTTGTCGAGGAAGAAGCAAAATATAATCAACTTGAATTCCAATGTACTATGACCCTTGTTTGTGAAAACCAAAAGAGTACTTTTACTATTATATTGATCCATCTAAATAAGAAATTGAAAGATTTAGTTGAAATTGTTTGTTTGAAAATTTCCTAAAAAACTAATTTATAAAAGTTTGTCTAGTCGAAAAAGTTCTTTTACTTTAATATTCTATTCGTCATTTAAGAAGTTATCTATGTCTTTTTATAAACACATAACACTAAAACAATAAGACTAGTTAAGACTTCAAAAGACACTTTAAAAGAATATAAAATAAAAAGATGTAACAAATGCAATTTGTGATATTGAAGGTTGCCTTGGTTTATTTGAAAAGTTATATCTCTTTATTAAAGAGGTATTAAACACCACTTTGTTCTTACAAAAAGTATTCCCTGACAATATTTTTAGCAATATAAGAGAAATTAACACTTCATAATATCACTTGATTCGTCTTTTGAATTCACAAAAGATAGAAGCAAACTATTATTTTGTGAAGATCATTGTTATTTTTGCTTGAGTTTTATGAGTGCAAACTATACTCAAAAGTCTTCATTGTATCCTAAAAGAGATTCGCCATTCAATTCAATTTACACCAAAGATTTGAAAATAGATGTAGGTGAATTAAGTCTAAGAGAAAATGTTGCTCGTGCCTCAAAGACTTGTGCACTATTTTTTTTCTTATCATTTTTCTCTTTATTTCAAAGGTGGGACCCCATTCTAATCTCCTGTCTCTATTGAAACCTTACTCAAAATCTTTCTTCACATTTGAAGACTTTTTGGTAGGATATGATAGATTGGCGCTTGAAGTTATGGTCTCTATCAAAAAACCTTTAGTCTAGTAGTATTTGTTCACTGCAAAAAAATATTTTATAGCAACTTTTATTACTCAAGGTTCAAAATGTGTTAAACAAAGTAGTGCCAAAAAATATCCATGGCTATGAGAGTGAGCTTGCAGTCTAATCTCTGTCTCATCAGGTGAGTGCGAATGAATTAGATGATCAATTCTCATTAGTGCACACACACCTCACATGTGGTTTGTCCATTTTATAATAAAAAAAGATCATAGCCTCTATTAATAGTAGCTTAAAATTGCAACTAAATTAAAGATTTTGTGATAAAAAGGAACATGGCTTGTCCAATGATAGAGTGTAGGGTTTTTAATGGAGTCAATATAGGAGTTGTACACTATTGGTTTCAATTATTTGCCGATTTGTTGAATTGGATTGGAAATTTTATATAAGATATTGCCATTTAAGTCTTATTTAAGGTTTTTTGTATGGTTTTCAAAGGTGATTGTTAGAGTTATATTGTCACTTATACTTATACATTATATTTATATGTATTCACACTCTCTTGTATACATCTTTTCTGTATTTATATGGGCTAATTGCTCTAATAAAGTTGGTTCATTCTTTCATTTCATCTATCATGGTATCAGATTAGGTTTTCTTCATCGACCTTTGTCTTGCCATCTGCACCTTTGTCTGTCGGTCTTTGTCTGTCATCGACCTTTGTCCGCCGGCTCTTGGCTTGTCATCTGAACCCACTCCCTCCCTCTTTTCTCCGATTTGGCTTAGCTCGTCGGAGCTCCATACCCATACGGTCTTATTGAGAGGTCCATGAGACGACGCGCCGACAGCGTCTCTGTTACAGGCGCCCACGCTGCGATCCAACTTTCTTCCGGCGATTGCTTGGGGAGCTTGTCGCTGTCGTACCACCGAAGGCCGGCGACGATCTTCACGGCGATCACGTGCCATTGCTGCTCCCTTCGCTTGTTCATCCCCCTCTCCTTCACGATCTTTACGGCGAGTGCTTTGGAACATCAACTCCGGCCAAATCATGATGAAAGCTTGCATTCCAATGTCTTTGGCACAAGTTACAAAGTCCAGCCAAATGATTTGAATGCTAGCCCGTGAGCATTCACATTCTCTTGATGCCAGCTGCCTTCATTGCTTTCATTCCATATTATTTATTATTATAATATAAAATAATATTATATTACCAAAAAAAATTAAAAAAAAATCACGAGACTTTGCCACTTTTATAGCCGACAGGCATTAGTGGCCACAGTCTATCATTTTGATTATTATTATTATTATTATTATTATTATTATTATTATTATTAAAAAAAGGAAAAGGGCACATCCCACACTTGTCCTTTGATTAAAAAAAAATGAATTCTGCATCATCTCTTTTCTGTCGTTATTGTCGACGACAAGGACATGTAAAAAGTCAGTGTCCAAAGAATCAGCATCGACAACATCATTCTCCTCAGCGATCTTCTGGTGTTCCTTGTCTATCTCGTGTTGATACCGTCGAGGTCTTGACTCATGTCTCCTCTAAGGAACTTGCTTCTCAAGTTACTCAGCTTACAGAGTAGCTTCATGTCATGCAACGTGCCCTGCAGTTCAGTTCACCCTCTGCTATGTCTGATGCTTCTGGTATGTCTTCCACCTCATGGATTTTAGATTCTGAAGCTACTCATCATATGACTGCGGATGCTACTGCTCTAGTTCACCTTTCTAGCGCTCACCCGTTCTCTACTGTTCGCACTGCCAACGACAGTCTTCTCCCTGTCACCCAGTTCGGTCACCTTCAAACTCCGTCTTTCACTATTCCAACAGTTTATCATGTTCCTGGTTTAGCTTTAAACCTTATTTCTGTCAGTCAGCTTACAGATCATGGTTTGACTATTACCTTTTCTTCTTCTGACTGTTTTGTGCAGGACCATCTTACAGGCCAAAGAATTGGGACCGGACGTAGAGTTGGCGGGCTTTATCACCTAGAGTCTCTTCATCTACCTGTATCTTCTTCTCCTTCTACAGGTACTCCTGCTATTATCACTTCTGTTTGTTCTTTAGATCGTTGGCACTCTCGTTTAGGTCATGTTTCTAATGATTGCCTGAAACTCTTAACTAGTTCAGACTGTCTTGGTTCTATCTCTTCAGACTCATTATCTTCTTGTATAGGTTGCAAGTTTGCTAAACAATCAGCTCTTCATTTTCCCTCTAGTAACTCATTTTCAGTCTCCGCTTTTGACCTTGTTCATTCTGATGTTTGGGGTCCTGCTCCTTCATCCTCTCTTTCTGGTTTCTCTTATTATATAAGCTTCATTGATGATTTTTCTCGCTATACCTGGCTCTACCTTATGTGTTCTAGATCTGAAGTATTCACCATTTATTCTCAATTCACGCAAATGGTTCATACTCAATTCGGTAAAAGAATTAAGGTTCTTCGCACTGACGGTGCTAAAGAGTATCTTTCAACATCTTTTCGTGCATTGCTTTCCTCTCACGGCACACTTTCCCAGCACTCCTGTCCTTACACGCCTGCTCAGAATGATGTTGCTGAACGCAAACATCGCCACATACTTGAGACCACTCGTGCCCTACTTTTTGCCTCCTCTGTCCCCCAACATTTTTGGGCTGAGACTGTTCTTACATCCATCTATCTTATTAATAGAACACCTTCCTCTATTCTTTCTGGTGTTACCCCTTATGAGCGTCTCTTCTCTTGTTCTCCTTCTTATGGACATCATCGCACCTTTGGTTGTGTTTGCTTTGTGCTTTTGTCCTCCATTGAGCGAACTAAACTCTCTCCACGCTCTACGATGTGCATTTTTTTTTTTTTTTTTTTTGCTACAGCTCTGAACATAAGGGTTATCGATGCTATGATTCTAACTCTCGTCGTCTTCGTATTTCTCATCATGTTACTTTTCTTGAAGACACACCTTTTTTTTCTTCTTCTCCTCCTCCGGATCTTTCATTTCTTAAGTCTTCCGATTCTCCTACTACTCATCTTCCTTCTATTATTTTACCCGGTTCATCTATTCCTCCCGCCTCCATAACTCCCCACATAGTTCCCTCTGACATCCCTACCTCCTCTTTGACTCCACAAATAGTTCCTTCTTCTGCCCAACCCCCAGCATGCTTTGATACTTCCAGTGATTCTCCTGCCTCCTCCTTGAGTCCCACCTCGCCTGAAGATGCTCCTGCTGTCCCTCGTCGATACCCAGACCATGTTCGTCATCCTCCTACTCGGTATACTCTTTCTCTCTTCTACATACTCTTCATTTTTTTCAGACCTTTCTTGTTGCCATTCACACTCATCATGAGCCACAGTCATATCGTGAAGCCTCCCAGGATCCCCATTGGCAGCAAGCTATGACAGAAGAACTCGGTACTCTTAAGCGAATGCATACCTGGGATCTCGTTCCTCTTCCTTTCGGTGTTACTCCTATCAGTTGTCGGTGGGTTTATAGGATCAAGACCCGAGCTGATGGCACTATTGAGCACTATAAGGCACGACTTGTTGCTCATGGTTTTCCTCAGGAATATGGTATTGATTATGAGGAGACTTTTGCTCCTGTAGCTAAGTTGACGACCGTTCGTCTTCTTATTGCTATTGCTGCAGCACGTCATTGGCCACTCTATCAGTTAGATGTGACCAATGCCTTCTTACATGGGGATATTTCTGAGGAGGTTTATATGACTCCTCCTCCTGGCTTTTCTCATCCCTCTCAGCATGTGTGTCGTCTTCGTCGAGCTATATATGGGCTCAAACAGGCTCCTCGTACCTGGTTTGAGCGTTTTCGCAGTGTGGTTCTTGATCTAGGATTTATTGAGAGCTCTCATGATTATGCTCTCTTCACTCAACTGACTTCTCGTAGTCTCACTATACTTCTTCTTTATGTCGACGACATGGTTATTTCTGGTGATGATACTGATACTATTCTTTCTTTGAAACAACGGTTACACACCGAGTTTCAAATGAAAGATCTTGGTCCTCTTCGTTACTTTTTAGGTCTTGAGATTGCTTATTCTCGTCGTGGTTATTTGGTGTCTCAGCAGAAATACATTTCTGACATTTTTCGACGATCTGCCATTACCGATCTTCGCACTGCTGCTACTCCTTTTAAGCTGCATCACCGTCTCTCCTCTACTGATGGTGAGCTTTTGACTGATCCCACTCGTTATCGAGCACTTGTTGGAGCTCTTGTCTATTTGACTATCACTCGCCCCGATATTGCTTATGTTGTTCGTGTTCTTAGTCAGTTTGTGAGTGCTCCTCGCTCTACTCATTATGCTGCACTTCTACGTATTCTTCGTTACCTCCGTAGCACTCTCACTCAATCTCTGTTTTTCTCTGCCACGCCATCCTTTGAGCTACGCGCCTATTGTGATGCTGATTGGGCAGGTGATTCTACTGATCGGCGATCTACCACTGGTTTCTGCATTTTCCTTGGAGATTCTCTTATCTCTTGGAAAAGCAAGAAACAATCTACTATTGCTCTTTCCACTGCCGAGGCTGAGTATGGTGCTATGTCTTCTACTGCCAAGGAAGTTCTTTGGTTGCGTCAGACTTTGATGGACTTTGTGACAACCAGAGTGCTATCAAAATTGCCGCTAATCCCGTGTTTCATGAGCGCACGAAACATCTCGAGGTTGCTCTTCACTTTGTTCGTCATCATTATCTTGCTGGCAGTATTCTTCTTCCATACATTGCCTCCACCCACCAGCTTGCTGATTTCTTCACTAAGGCACATACCATTTCTCGATTCCAGAGTCTTGTTAGCAAACTCTAGGTTTACGACCCACCGTGAGTTTGAGGGGGCATGTTAAAGTTATATTGTCACTTATACTTATACATTATATTTATACGTATTCACACTCTCTTGTATACACCTTTTCTGTATTTATATGGGCTAATTGCTCTAATGAAGTTGGTTCATTCTTTCATTTCATCTATCAGTGATAATGCAAAAAGAGAATATTTGCTTTGTAGAGTGAGATTTGCGGTTTTATTTGCTTTGGAAGGGTGTCTTTTCTTCTTTTTTTTGTCCCAGTGCTCTTATCATATGTATTTGTGTGCAGTATTTGTGTGTGAATGATTTGTTGTTGTAATTGTCATCCCAGAAATAGTCCAACAAACCCAAAGTGCGACAAATAGCCACACACTACAAGAGAGGCACTCAGTTGGTATACACGACCTCTAAACATGTCTTGAGATCGTAAGAACATAAATGAAACAATGCAAAATAACAATCTCCACTAATAGTCAAAATATCAGGTCGAGTACAACAATCAAAAGTTCTATGACAAGCCCTTTGGTGGCATCACTTTTATCCCCAAAATTTATAAATCATTTAACACAATTTCAAATCTAGGTGATGCGAAGTCACACACACACAGAGCACACAAACAACTAATGAATTCCACTCCGATAAAGAAAAGTAAATGATTTCAAGCATCAAACAACCATGGCCATGAAGAGGAACTAAAGATGGTAACTTTCTTTCTCACCAAGTTAATGGCTGGAGATGATGTTATGGTTGTGGATTCAGAAGAAAAGGTAAGGATGCATTGTGATAACAAGAAAAAAAATTGGAGAAAGACTTTACAGAAGCAATGAAGAGATGGTAGAAAGTTCAAGCTAATGAAAAATTATTCCATGTAGTATCACAATTCCATCTTGTATATATAGGTTAGCATTGTATTGAATCATTCTTGAATACCTACATGCATCATCATATCGAATTATTTGTTCATTGTTATATAGATACAAATATGGAGATCATGACCCAAAAGCAAAAGGAAAACAACCATCCGAATCATTTTTATTTCTCAAACTTACAAATAAACTTACCTTTTGCTTCACAACACTCACTTACATAATTACATGTAATAATAAAAACACCCTTGAATCACCCGAGGTGGTCATTGATAGAATTTCACTTTCTTTTATGATTAAATTTATCTAAATTGGGGAAATGACAAAAATAGCTTTACTGCTTTAAATTAATCAAAATACTTGCTTCAATTAAATAAATTTAAATAATCTATAAAGACAAATGTTGTCATTTGGAGTTGCTAAAATAAGTGATTTTGAGTTGAAATTTTGATGAATACACAAAATTAAATAGTACAAAATTAGATTCCCAGCCAGAGGGCATTGAAGATAGCTTTACAACTGGATGCAATGAGGGTTGTGTTGAATCAAAAAAAAAAATAAAAAAATTTTTCCCTTTTCTTTTAAAAGGTTTTTTTATTTATACTTAATGCATACCTTAAAATACCTTTAAACTGAAATGACAATTATCTGCGCATCTTTCAAAATATACACAATTTGCTTACACACACTTTACCTTCAAATAAATTGATCCTTTTACATATTTAGTAGAATACATTTCATTAAATATCTAGGCTGACCCACTCCACTGAGATGTGACCTTGTTCTCTATCCCAAATAAATCCTCCTAACTTAAAAAAGGAATTCCGAATAAACTGTAATAATATATACATAAAATTTTGTCACAACATAAATTCATAGACCAAAAAGGAGAAATAAAATCTTTCCACACTTCCATGTGTATCATACAAGTCTAGCAAGTTTCTAATGAAACACAACTTTGATACAGACCATCCAAATACAGTTTGTGTGATCGATGAGTGCATCCATTTTTTAACATCTTACAACTCCAAGAACATTGGAAAATTTCCGGCAATGGTATATATTGAAATTTTCTTCGGAATCTGCTATTTTAGCCAGTAACTTTCACCAACCTAAATTCATCAGCAGGGAGGAGAAATGCCCATCTGTCATTACAAGTCTACAACTCTGCACGAGATTCATCATCCTTGTGTTGATGCTTATAAGAGGCAAAGGTTTTAATGATCGACTCAAAAACCTCAATGCCTCTCAAGTATTCATCTTGTTTCAAGAACTGTGTTGATGTAAAAATACAAAGCTTAGATATACCAAATTCTAGCACTGTTGTACAGAAAGGTATCCAGAGAAGAGCGCACATACCTCATTATGGTCATGGAGCAAAACAGGAGTATTCACCATAGGTGAGAATCCAAATGCCGGTAGCCCGATCTCTCGAAAAAAGCGGGCATCAGTAGAGGCAGGGAATATCTCAGGCTTACTAAGTTTGCCATTGGCTTTCTTTACAGCTTCCTCTAAAAGTGTCCACCATGGATTGGAACTATCAGCAACAGTGAGCATTGGCTTTCCATGCTTGTCTACCACAGAAGCCTTCTGCTTGAACTGCCCAGGATCATGATATTAGAACTATAGGACAGACAAAAGTTTATCGCAAAAGTTGCCATACAATATAATTTGCTATTGAACCCCTATACACATATGGTTTCACATTTTTTCTCCATGACAAAAAAGATTGGTAAATTAGTTTCAGCTTTGTGCCTATTTAGAGTTTGTTGATGAAGAATTAACATCCTCCAGTGTTGTCTTCTTTCATCATAAACTAATAGGTAAGAGTGCCCTTTTTATCTCCAAACCATCCTCTCTATTCACTTGGGTCCCTAAATCCAAAACACGGCCAATTTGGTACATCAACCAAGGATAAAATGCAGGAATGATCCCTTAACAACGAAAAAGGTGAGTGGCTTTGGTCCTTAATCACAAACGTGGAATTATACATTTAGACCTAGACTAATAATATACTTTCAAGACCACAAGTGCAATTATGCCTAAGCACATAATATTCCAAGAAGCTTCTTAACTAATCATAGAAAACAGAATGATGCTTGCTATCGAATTTCAGGTCAGGCCCGTAAGTACTTCATTTCTTGACCCTCATTCCCTGTATATTAAAATGCACTAAGCAAAAGAAAGGCTAGGTATATTGAAATGTATAACTTTAAAGTAATGATATTTTTACAAAATAGATTTCTCGCATAGTTTTTCCTTGAATAATATGGATGCCAAGTTGGCATCCAAGTCAACATCCACATCATTTTCTCTCTTTCTCTATTTTAAAGTTAAGACTTAATTTCTCTTTATTATCTAAATCTTAAATAAAAACTTCAAATTACAAACTGTAAACCGGAAACTGCTTCCCTAAACCCCAAATTGTAAATCGCAAACCAGAGTTTGGGATTTACAGTTTAAAATTTATGGCTTAGAGTTTAAGATTTATGGCTTAAATTTAAGATTTAAGTTAAGGCTTTAGTGTTTAGTATTTAGGGCATAGGTTTTTAAATTTTGGATATAGAGTTTTATAATATTTGGGCTTTAGATTTTAGAGTTTTATATTTTAGGGTTTTAGATTTTAGGGTTTTAGGTAAGGGTTATATAATGTTTTATAAATTTTAGAGATTAGGAATTTATATTTCTTGAATTTAAAATTTATGTAAAAAAGAATAACGTGAATGATGAAATGGATGCCAAGTAGGCATCGACGTCATTTGGGAAACCCATTTAGTAAAACTAGTATGTAAACATAGTGTCACTCATAACTTTATTAATTTCTGAACCACAAGCTTATATAACTAGAACTATCCAACAAATAATCAAACAAAATTAATGACCCCTTGCTTGAAAGTATTAGGAGTGTTGCTTGCGTATCAAAGACAAAATTAGTCATGTGTCTACCATACCATAAGCCAAACAGAAGAATGTGTGAGCTAATCACAACTATTTTCTTAGATGAAAATTTTAACAAAACTAAAATTGAGACGAAAAATAGGATATACAGGAATGAAATTGGAATCAGACAGTGCTACTGGGACATTGGATACAAGTTTTGAACATCCAAATAACAGAGAGTATCCAACACTTGAAATTAAAGAAAACCAGAATATGTATGTATATAACACTTGTTTGTAAATATATAGGCTTGTGAATCACATTAGTTGTTAGTAAAATATAAAAAAATGTAATTTAAAAAGATAAGATCATAAAATAATCCAAAAATATAGAAGATTTAGCTTAAAAATTAAAAGCAAAAAACTAAGATGTGGAAGAAAATGGAAAGGTGATAAGAAAAACCAAAACTCTGTTTTCAAATAAATAATATAAAATAAGATCAATTGGGGAACAAATGATTCAAACCTATCCCCAACTTATCACACTAATCTAAAGATATGATACATACCCTTGTATTAATACATAATTTTTCCTTAAATATGCAGTATCCAGGTAACACTAGAACCATAATGATTTCATAATCTTGAAACTTAAGCATGCATATTATAAAGTAAGAAGAAGTATGGTACTTGGAAGAACAAATTCAATCAATAAATGCTAGCCCATACCATAAATGTCATATTGCGAGAAGAAGGTGCCCATTCTTCAGCAACACGTCTTTCCAATCCTTCAATATCAACATTGGGAGGAACCCGAATATCCAAACCTACTTCCGCTTCAGATGGTTGCAAATTCATAACAAAACCCTGTAAGGAGAAAATTATTGAAGCAGCCATGACAAGAAACCAATATTGCCTCATATGAAAGTAAAATTTCAAAACAGCACCGGTTTGAGATCTTCTATGGACTGAACCACTTGAACTATATAACAGATTCATATTTTCAGCTAAATGGTTTCACTACAGAAAAAAAAAATTAAAAAGCGACACAAAATAACTAGAAGAATTAGCCATTTTCTCGATCCACCTACTGGATTACAATAGCAGTAATATTCTGGGAAACTTACAGTGGGTGTTGGCGTGCCAGCCTTCAGAAATGCAAAATTTACAGAGACCACCTCCCCCTCAGCCTTCTCCCCAGACTTCAGCATATCAAACTGCGCTGCTCTAAATCTCCTTATGGCCTCCACACTCTTCATCAAATTCTCCATTGCACTTCCATCATATAGCTTTGCTCCATGCCCCGGTGCCCCTTGTGCCTTTATGACAAGCCACCGTGGCACCCTCTCCGCATAGAACACCCTACATTAATCTCAACTTTTATCACTAAGAGAAAAAATCCAACCTTTCTAATTGACCATTACTCATCGTCAGTGGCCTCAACACAGCACTGAAGATACTATCAATTGTAGTACACTATAGAGTAATTTTTCCTCTTAATATTGGTAGTATGTACATTGTTGGCAAAAATTATGGCAAAGTACGAGATTGTTCTTAATGACATTAAATGCAACTCCAAGGACTCTCTTTCGAAAGACGAAAATTTCAAACAATTACCTGTATTCTTCGCCAGGAGAGGGGAGGCCCTCATCGAGAACAACGCCAACGCGCATCTCGCGGAACTTCTCCGACGCAGCCAGCGCTCCCGCACCGTCTTTCCCTCCTACCTCCTCATCCGGGGCGAAGACAAAGTAGACCGTGCGATCGGGGGTGAATCCCGCGGCGGAGAGGCGGCGGGCGGCCTCGAGGTGCTGCATGGAGATGCACTTCATGTCCTGCGAGCCGCGGGCGAAGATCTCGCCGTCGGCGCCGATGGCGGCGGACAAGGGATGGTGTGACCACTTCGAGGGTTCAGCGGGGACGACGTCGGTGTGGGAGTAGAGGAGGACGGCCGGGAGGGAAGGATCGCGCCCCTTCCAGGTGAGCAGGAGTAAGGGTTTTCCGGGGACGAACTCAAGTGTCTCCGACCGAAGGCCGGCGATGGAGGAGGCAACGGATTCGAGAAAGCGAACGGCAGATGGGTAATCGGGAGAAGGATGAACGGTGTTGATTTGGAGGTATTGCTGGAACCTAGAGATAGCGCCGACGTCGATCGCCGCCGCCGCCGCTCCAGCGAGGAAGAGAGTGAGAAAGAAGAGGACCTTGATTTCCTCCATTCCTTCCAATTTTCGATGAAATCAGTGGAAGTGCAGAAACTCGAAAATTAAGAGATGACCATCGGTCCACTTCCTCGGGATCGGCGTTCAATCCCATCTCGAGGAATGAATGGTGTGTTTTCATACGAGTCCCTCAAAAGTTGAGAATTACACATAAATTACTAAATCCACCCCAACTTAAATAAAAATGTGGAAAAGCTTACATTTTCTAAAGAATTTAATTTTTTTTTTTTCTGATTAGAATGAAATTTAGTTTAACCTATAAATAAGTAATTTATATTATAACAAATTCAAAGGCAATTAATCTGTGAATTGATAACAAGAAAATAAATTTATTAATTAATTTAAATTTAAAGAAGTAAAGTTGCATATATTCACTTTTAGATTTATTTAATCAATATAATTAAAAAATTACTGTTACAATTTAAATTTTTGAAACACATCAATGAAACTCAATGTTCAAACTAAATCAATCAAAGGCACACCAATAAATAAATTGTAAAATCTTACAAGCATCACATGAGGGTTTAGCGTCTCTAGGGAACCTTTGGTGTTTAATAATTTGATTCTTCTGCCATGCTAGTCAGTGTTAAATAAATATATGTTGAATTAATGTTCACCGGTTCATCTCATCATAACATTTGAAATTAAAACTTATTCATGGTATATATATATATATATATATACCATGAATAAGTTCCTTAACTTTTTAAAAATTAATGATGCTTATAGTGACACCCATTGGGTAATGATTTAATAGGTGAAGGTGCACAGAGTAAATATCACATATAATATTAATTACTTTGCATTGATACTATAATATATTATTAAATATGGTTAGATATTATTAAATACTACTTAAAAATGGGCACCGGTCATTAGATTTGCTTTAGAATATTTTTAAATTTTAACGCCCTGTTTGGATAACCAAATATTATGCCATAATCCATACATTATGGCATAATATAATATTTTTACTTATAATGGATGTTTGGGTATCTAATTTACACTACAAAATTATACCATAATGTGAAAATTATGACATAAAAAAATATTCTAATTCGAGTAGAATATTTTTTTTATTTTGAAGTGTGTAACTTTTTCTCATTATAAAATGAGCGAAATATTTATCTGATATTTTTTTATTTTGTTAACCAAACATTCATTCTGTAATAATAAAATTTACCACAATTTCTGTAATAATTATTTGCACTTCCTACGTAATAAAATTATGTCAGATTTTTTTATTTTATAACCAAACATGACCTAAATCTAGAGACATTGTAAAAATTAAAAAAAATGCATTCTTTTATTATACATATGTGTCACATGGTTCAAGGATGAGAAATTTTAAATTTATATATATGGCCCTCAAAAACTTTTGAAATTATTTTATATAACCTATATAATATCTTTATACATACCTATGGCGATGAAAATTGATAAAATGTTTTTTTATAGATAGGTTATATATATATATATATATATATATATATTGGTTGTAAATGTTTGTTGTTTTTACATTTTACTATTTGGGCTCTTTACATGTGTGTGTATATATAAATATAGAAAAATCAAGATATTTCATTCATAATAAAGATTTTACATATGTATATATATATTGAAAATATAAATTAAGTTAATAATTAATTATAGCCAAAATATAATAATATAATCAGAAAAAGAAACGCATATAAAGGTGACATTACATTACATCTACTTTTAATTATTATTATTATTATTATTATTATTATTATAAAAGAGACATTTCACAATAAAAATCTCAAAAATAAATACCCGAAGTATTTCGTTCCAATTTCTAAAATTTCAAACCAAATTAGGAAACGTGAATGGCAGTGACGTAAATTCCTCGAACGCGAAGCCTCAAAAATAACAAAGTCAAGGAAAGGCAATGACACGCCCAAAGCTCAAGCCCACTCTTTCTTTCCCTCCCGAACGCCCCAAAAACCCAAAACCCCCAAAACTCCAAATCGAGAATCACCAAGAACGAGATAGTGATCACCGAAACCAGAGACCGAGGGCGGCGGTGGCGACGATGGTGGCGGTGGAGGACCTCGCGCGCAAGCTAACACTGTGGGACACTCGGAGGTTTCGGCCGATCATGACGCACGACGACCTGGAACCGATCATGGAGACTGCTGGCTTTGTTCCGATCCCGGCGCCGCTGACGCCGGAGAACGGGAAGGTTGTTTGGAGAGAGTATGTGTACCGTGGTGGCGTCGTCACAAGACCGACTGGGCGGCGGCGGGCGACGCTGGAGACGGTTGCGCCGAGGCCGAGGCTCCCGTTTCCGAGGCTGGATGGGCTTCATCTTTTTGCGTACAAGGCGTTCTTCGTTGCTTTTGGTTTCTACGTCGGTGCCGATCGTGTCGCCGATTACTTCCACGTTAGGTGCGGCTTGCTTGGCGTCTTGCTCGCCCTTTTCTTTTCGATCTTGCTAGGTTTACCTTTTTGTCCTCTTGGTTTTGGTTTTTTCCATGGAGGCGATCGGTCTTGGGATCGGTTTCAGAACCAGATCTCGAGATTCTCAATTCTTTGGGGATTCATTGAATTTTTTTTCTTTTTTTTTTTGGTATCATTTTTGTGTTTTTTTAATTTTGTTTTCCATCGATACAATTAGTCGAAAGATTCTAGTTTTTTTCACATATTTGAGTTTTTTTTGTTTCTTGAAAGTGAGAGGCGGCTGATAATTTAATACTTTCAAAGGGGGTAATAAATAAAAATAATATATATATATATATATAAGCTTGTGATTTTTTTTCGTTTAATTTATGACTTTTAAAAAAATATTAATTATGGATAAATGCTGGTTTGTTTTATGGATTGGAAGCGAAGGGAAACGGCTGAATCGCCTTTTCCCCGCTATTTGAGGTTATCATTTTTGTTTCTGTGCTGTCAAGTGTCAGGGAATGCCCTTGATTGCTGAATTAATTAATTTAGTGCCACTGTCTTTTTTACCATTTTTTTTCGATTGTTTCAGGTGTATTTTCATACTGTACAGGCTGCTTAGCTTAATGAGCTAGCTTGAGGTTGTAAATTTTCATTTAATTTGTTTTTATTTGAGAAAAATTGTATGTGAATTTGTTTTTATTATACAAAATTTGATTTTGAGACTTATAATTCACGTAAATTATATGTGTTTTCTAGAAATTGTTTAGGACAAGGGAAATGGAACAAGTTATACTTTTGTTGTTACTAGGAAGTACACTTGCATCGTCTGCTAGTGTTTGGAAAGGTCATCCTCTATTAGTTTTAAAGTCATTGGTTCTGGACTCATTTATTTATGGAATTTTAATAATATTAGTAGGTCAATTATCAATGGAGGGACTTGGATGATCATAGGCTCTGACACATGTGACTATAAAGGTGTTGTGGACTAGCCGTTTCAGGGACTTGTCAATGGCTGGCATTTGGGAGACAAATGAGGGGTTTCCTGGATGTAGGACTACTTGGAGGAATGGGCTAGAGAACTTTATGCTATTTAAGTCAAACCTAGCCAAGATGTATGCCTTCGGGTGTAATCCAAGAACAATTGTCCTTAGTTTCTTGATCACAGTTAAAGTTATATGATATTCATAATATGTTCTTCAAGGATAAGATGTAGCCTTTGGGGTTAGAAGAACTGGACTTTCTCTTAGAAAGGTGATGCTTTTACCACCAGAAGTGATGCCCAACCCGCAGATGTTTAAAACAATTCGTTTTTTATTTTTTGGCCAATGGTTTGAATTCTTTTGTGAATGACTAAGATATGATGTGTTTTTTCTTGTTGACAAAGTCCCTTCGTTCTATGGAACTATTCCACCTTGGATGTACTTGTAGAAGTGAACTAGAGAACCTACTGCTGCCTACTCCTTAGTTATGCTCTAAAGGAAATGGTCCTCCACTTCCTTAATTTTGTTTAGTGATATTTTTAGAAGTTATATCGAGGACAAGATACACCTCTGCCCTGTGGGATTAGAACACTGGCTTCCCTTAAACAGATGATGTCTTTACCACCATGACAACCAAATTGGAGCTAATGTCTCATCCATTGATGCTGAATACAATTATTTTCTATATATTTTAAATTTCTTTAATGAATGCCAAAGATATTGAAACTCCTCCCTTTCCATTCTGTACACATATCTTTCATTGATAATTAAATAAATTTGGCATGAATGATGAAACCAGTTAAGAGAATAAGATCTTCTATATATACATTTGAGGATTACTGTGAGCCCAAGAAATTTCTAGTGATGACTCTGGAAATGGCTTCAAGGAATTGAAGTGAAGAGGCACATTACTTAATTTACTTGTAAACTTTAATTCAACGGATTGCGCTTATGTAGTATGTATGTAGGTTGATCCTAATTTGATATCTATTATTTTAGAAAGGTCAAAGATGGAACATTAATTTTTATTTGCCTTCTGTTTCATGGTTTGACCAATGATCTCATATTCCACTTCGCAAGCTGATAGTGTGGTCTAAGCTATCTATGCAATCAGCCATAGCTGAGTAGTTTCTACTGATCACCATCATTGGAGTAGATTCACATAATGATTGTCTCAAGTTAGATCTGGTTGGTTGTGTTCTCTTGAAAACCCATGTTTTGTATCTGTTGAATCCTTTTGAGAATCAGATCAGATAGACTGATTTCATGGGCATTGTGTGTCAATGTATGATATAATTGGCCATTTCAGAAATTCAGTTATATGGTGTAAGTGGCCTGTGGAGTGGGGGATACATTTTTGGATTTGATCTCCAGACATTAAAATACTGAAGGGATCATAGTGTTTATTGAGTTCTCAGTTCTGCCTATCCCTCAATTGTGTGTATCTCACACCAGAACTTATAATTTTGATAGGCTGCTTATCGGTACAAATACATACAAATGTTTACTACATTTTTCAATTAATGGCATGTCACAGAGGGAGAAGGGGACTGTTTCTCATTATACATCAAAAGGTAACATAGCACACAACTATTGTTGGCTTTGGGAAGGGTTAAGTACTTCATTTTTCAAAGCATGACTCTTGCACCCAGAGAGGCTATTTCCTTGGTTTCAACTTGTGATTTTTGTTTAACTAGCAAGCTAACTTGTGAATGTTTTAACCATTTTCTTTCATTCACTGTCTGGTTGTAACTTGGTGTGATTCATTTTGCTCCAGGGCCATGTCACTCAGTCGGGCTAATGATCGAGTATTTGATAGAGATTATCGACCAATGAAAGATTCAGAGATGGATGATGAAGGGATCATTTTATACCGAGAAAGCACCCGGGACCAAACCACTGAGTCATTATCCAGCTATGACATCAACATTACCAGTGATACTGAGGACGAGAATTGCAACAATGCCAACACTGATGGCAACAAGCATAACGAAAGCATCATCAGCAACAAAAACACCACCAACTCGCTCGCCATAGTCCCATTGAAAGAAATCCTCCCCCAGAAATATGGCTAGCTGTGGTTGATGAAGCTTAGATCCAGCACAGCATTGTCGCCATCAAGGAAAAATCAGATACTGCTACTCAGCAATCACCCCCAGAAATTTTGATGTTAAATCATGATTGATTTTTTCATTTTTTTTGTTTTTCTAGGAAGCTATTTTTCTGTTCTCATTATACTGAAAATCAATAGGACCAACTGAAAGGGATTTGTGAATATGCTTGTTTTTGAGTTAAATTGACATTTCGTTCTTTCCTTTTCATTTATTCTATGTATGTGCATTCATTTATACTACGAATATGCATTCTCTGTACCCAGGGAAGCTGATGCCACTGTGCATCTCTATTACATTTTAGTTTTCTCTCTTCTTGAGCTGATACTTGTTTTGTCTGTGTATGTTTTTTTTAGATCCCTGAAGCTCAGATGCAAAGTACAAGCTTTGAATGAAGAGACAAGTGACAGAATAAGGACAAGAGGAGGACCCATCAAGGTATGTCTTTCTCATGCTATGCTCATTGGAAGAATACCAAACTTGCATCTTGGTCTATTTGTTTCATGTTTCTCCTCTCTTCTTTTCCTTTATCACCTTTCCCTTTCCCTTTCTTTTATATAACCAGCTTGCTACCAGAATTCCAATCCCTACCCAAAGATCCCAAAAGCTCTCTTGGACCCGTCAACCGGTGCTTCCTTTCCTCAGGGATATGGCCTTGAATTGTGAGCTCTATACCAACTCATCATCAACACCCACACTCTTCCTTGTATCTTGTTATCACTTCCTTTAGGAAAGCAAGCAAAAGAAGATCATGCCTTCATTCTATTCCATACCTCATAGACACACTTTGTTTCTCTCTCTCTCTCTATATGTCATCCTTTCTCTTCTTTTTTGCCATTTGCTTCCTCTGCTTTATATATACTTGCAGTATACCTTCTCATTCATTCTCTTCCAAGTCCCATGCTTTCTTCTTCTCCATGGAGGTATGCATCTATTGCCTATTATTTTAACTTATTATGTTCATGAAGTTTTATTATCAAACTTCATATTTCTTGCAGAGTGTTGAGCTGAAGGTTGAAATGGTGGCGATACATGAGAAAAGACTAAGAAAATGCTTGTCCAAAATAAGAGGCATGAGTACCGAGTTCTTTAATCTTTATTCTTATTATTATTATTATTATTATTATTAAGTCTTTCTTCATTGAGTTCTTATGGTGTTGTTAAATGTTGTTAGGAATTGAGAAGGTTGAAGTGGAGGCTAGCATTCAAAAGGTGGTGGTCACTGGGTATGCACACAAGAGCAAGATCTTGAAGGCATTGAGAAGGGTTGGACTTAGAGCTGAGTTTTGGTCTGCCCAAAATGAGATCCTCCATGCTTATGCCAGTGGAAGCTTCAGAATCAATAACTTCAGCTTCTTTTGACTAAAATAAAACATCAACTGAGAAAAAGGGGAAAAAAAAAAAGTCTCCCATATATTGTGCTTATTTGTTTGTTTCTTTGTTCTTTTGTTCTTTTTCTTTTTGTGTTTTTTCTTTTTGTTGCTAAGACCAAGCATAGACATGTAAGTGAATATGGAGGGTTTTTTCTTTTGTTTTTGTGAGCGGGTTATTGTTAAAAATAATTAAAATGAAAAGAAATTGAGTTTGGCCAATTAGAATGTGCCACGTTAACCAGTTTGTATTTAATGTTGCTGTCCGACTGGATACAGCGGATGCGGATCAAACTTAGGACTCAAGTTTGAGAGTTTTAACCGTTCTTATTAAAGCGGCGGGAGTTGCGGTGAGTTGTCTTTCGCCCGTGAGAGTTGATCACAAGGAGAGGGTACGGTTGAGATCGAGAGAGATGCATCTCACTGAGAACGAAGGGATCGAAGGGAAGCGCTTCGCGGTGACGGGAGGGCTAGGGTTTGTGGGTTCCTCTCTGTGCCTCGAGCTCGTCAGGCGTGGCGCCGGCGAGGTTCGCTCCTTGGATCTCGGGGTCTCCTCCCCCTGGTCCTCCGATCTTCTCAGTAGTGGCGTAGTCTGCATCCAAGGTCTCCCGATCTTTCCTCTTCTTTAGCCTAGTCTTGAGTTTTCCTCTCTTTGGGGGTGAAATCAATTCGGTTTTCAGCGTTTGTGGGTATGGATTTGTTGTTTGACTGCATTGGATTTGTTTGGTGAATCAATTGGAAGTTGAGAAATTTCGATTTTTGTTTTGGGCTAACTCCTTGAGTAATTAAGTGTGATTGTGGCATTAATGTGGACTATTTTGGTCTTGTTGTTGATTTTAATTATTTTTCTTTATGTTTGCTTTAGTGATCTGGAAAAAAAGGAAGGTTTTTTTTAAGTGTTGTAGGAAAATTGAACTGATAAATTGGAGACCAATTTTAGAGTGTAATGAATTTCACATCATGTGAAATGTCGACTATGATTGTTGCTATAGGTGGATGGATCCTCAACTTTTTTGAAATGCCACAGGGGATGTGACCAAGAAGAAGGATGTCGAGAAAGCTCTGCGAGGTGTGGATTGTGTTTTTCATCTTGCTTCCTATGGTATGTCAGGGAAGGAGATGCTCCAATCCGGTCGTGTTGATGAAGTTAACATTAATGGGACGTGCAACATATTGCAAGTCTGCCATGAGTTTGGAGTCCCAAGACTTGTGTATGTGAGTACATACAATGTGGTATTTGGGGGAAAGGAGATTGTTAATGGGAATGAATCATTGAAGTATTTTCCACTTGATGACCATGTTGATGCGTATGGGCGCAGCAAATCGATTGCAGAACAGCTGGTTCTTAAGAATAATGGCCGCCCATCAAAGTAAGCAGCCTTGCCATCTTCAATCTGAAATATCGACCAGGACATTCTTATTTCAGATATTACGCATGAAATTGGTTGACTTTCTTAGTTTTTTGCATTGTTGTCTTTTTTGCCAGAAAGCATGTTATATTATAGTTGCATATTTAATTTTGTATGGTCCAATTTTATCATTATATATATAGAAGAAAAGAGAGGAGGAATAGGAATGTTCAAGAATAATATTATTTCCTGTTGCATCAGAAAGAAATAGAAAAGTTCACCATGTAATCCATTTGTCATTCAGGGGTCACCTGCAATTTGTTTTTTATTTTTATAATTGGTTCCATTTCTTTTAGGAAGTTCTTTACTAATATTATAGAAGGATACCTAATCATTTCTAATTACTGCAAAACATGACATGATTCTTTTGTTGTTGCTTGCTTTAAGGAAAAATAACGGTAGTCCTCTGTATACTTGTGCGATACGCCCAGCTGCTATTTATGGACCAGGTGAAGAGAGGCATCTCCCAAGAATACTCTCTCTTGCCAAGATGGGTCTGTTATTCTTCAAAGTTGGCGACCCAAGTGTAAAGACAGATTGGGTCCATGTAGACAACCTAGTGCTTGCTCTTATCTTAGCAAGTATGGGGCTTTTAGATGATATACCTGGTAGAGAAGGACATCCTGTTGCAGCTGGGCAACCATATTTCATATGTGATGGTACAATTACAATTAATTTTTATCTCTGTTGTCTTTGGAATCAATTAAAATACTTTTTCTAGTTTATGTGCACCTCTTCTCTCTTATTTGTTTCATTTACATATGAATTTTATAACTGATGCGGTTTGCTTAGACTTTTATTTTAGATAAAGTTATTAAACATGCTTTAGATTGCTTTGCCTTGGTGTTAGAAAAGGATATTATGCCTTTTGGTCTGCTTGTTCTATTCAAGGTTTGCTTCCCATCTGGTCCAAAACCTTTGTGGACCATCAAAAACAGTGAAACAAAGCATCTTTATTTAGGTAGCTTTGATGCAGAAAATGTTTTTTGGTCAATATCAGAAACTATAGTAACATTTAAGTCATTGGAGATGATCATTCACTAAAACCCTTTAGGTTTTCGGCAAGCATGTTGTCACAATCCATTGAGGCTCTCCATATTGAAGTAGCAACTGTTATGCGTATAATTGCAGTTAGCAGCCTGTTAATATGTTAAATATTTTATTTTATTCAAAAAACTTCAGTAAGGGAGGAAGATTTACAGGTGATGATTAATACAATTGAAGAAAATTGGTGGCATGATTGCTCATTACCAACAATTATTTAAATGGCACTCCATTACTAATGAACATACGTATCTTATATTTTGTGAGTTTTCTTTCTTACCAAGTAAGTTCTTTAACCTGAACTTTGCAAAAGAAGGCTATCAACCTAAATGTATATTTCAGATGAGCAGTGTTCTCTTATGGCCTTGAAATATTAAATTCACTTGTTTGGCCCAAAGGGCAGAAAACATCATAATTACATAACGCTCCCTCTTAGCTATATTGCTCTGCATTAGGTTTTGCTTCCTCTGATATTTCTACAGTAATTTTTCGAATTACTGCAATGTGTTATCTGTGTGTTCATTTACTGAAAAAAGTTTGGATTCGTATGCTTGCAGGAGCACCTGTCAATAGTTTTGAATCCGTTGTCGGGCCTATACTGCAGAGCTTAGGATACAAGGTGCCAAAGACAACAATGGATGTAAAACACGCATTGTTTATGTCCAGAATTTTCTTGGTCATATATACTATGTTGTATCCATGGCTTAATCACTGGTGGCTTCCCCAGCCTCTTCTTCTTCCTGCTGAAGTGTACAAGGTTGGTTTCCTCATGCCATCATCTTACATTCAAACTTTGTTCAACAGTCAGTCAACTTTTACACTCTGGGCCAAATAAAATAAATTTACTTTCACCGGGTTGAACTTTTTATGTTTATTACACATATACTCTAATGCCATATCATACATTTCGGAGCAATCCACTTGTGATCATATAAATTGTATTTCTGTTAAGTTCCTAATCTTAGTAGAGTCTTCTCTGCAGATTGGTGTGACACATTACTTCTCCATTCTAAAAGCAAGGGAGGAACTTGGCTATGTTCCTATGGTCAGTCCTCGAGATGGTTTGGCTGCGACGATCGCATACTTGCAGGAGAGAAAGAAGAGGGGGTTGGATGGACCAACCATCTTCTCATGGCTTTTTGCGATCATTGGAATGTCTGCTTTGTTCTGTGCAGCTTATTTGCCCCCTGTCGGACCATTGAAGTGGGTGCACGGCCTTCATCTTTTTGTATTTCGTTCCTATTCAGTTATCAGATTCGTCTTTCTTGTGACGACAGTCTTGCACATTGGAGAGGGTGTGTATGCATGGTATTTATCAAGGAGAGTCGATCCAAAAAACTCTAAAGGGTGGTTTTGGCAGACTGTTGCCCTGGGATTCTTCTCTCTTAGGTATCTCCTCAAGAGGGCTAGAGATTGAGATGAGCTTTCTTCTAAACTGTGAACTCTTGTCTTCTTATGTCTACAACCTTATGCATATGGGGGGTGAGAATAATTTCATATCGAAATTTCATCTGAAGTTGTTGTTAGAATGAATGATTTGCTCTTTTATCTGCCATGAGTCACCTTCCTAAAATCTTTAGGTTTTCATAGTTTCTGCAAAAATCTGTCTTACCATCAATTAGATTCATAACTCATGGTTAACCATTTGTTAGGTTCGACTGGAAGTGTGAAATATTTATTCTTAAATAACGAGAGAATCAAATGGAACAGAAGCAACAGCTTTCAGCACATGAAGGCTTCAGAGTCTTACGTTCTATGGGTGTGTAGATAAATTGTTGGATATTTACGCTTAAACTAAGAGAATAATTGAATTAAAAGAACAACCCTTTGTTTTATGGGTACATAAAAGTTAAAATCCTACTCCCAAATCAAGAAAGAAGTAAAAGGATAAAAGAATAATAAAAAACAAATTCTAAGCACTTGACAAATATGCCGGGGAATTATATAATCTTAAAATAAGTCAAGGAATATTCAGTGAACCTCAAAATCTCAAAGAGGTAAACTTGCAACATCCCTTCTGTTTTTCCATATTCTTTGGTTAAAAAAAAAAAAAAAAAAAAATACATGAAAACAGAAAGAACTCAGATGATACATGGTTAAACCGACCTCATTTTTCCTTGTTGAATGTCTGAATCAAAAGGCAAACAAGGGAAATCAAGCACAATGTGCAAATCCAGAAACCCAAGGGTAAAACCAACACATTCTGATGATATCTCTACTACATCAAACATCAGCATGCAATATCTTACAGAAATAACAAACACAATACATGGATAACTAATATGAGCCTGACATCAGCATACAACACCACCCCACCAACATAACATCCTCGCAATCTAAAGGAAAAGAAAAAAGAACCAAATGAAAAACTACATGCTTCTACCTCTAATCTCACACATGATGATGGTACAACACCGGTGTGCTTCGATACATCAGTAGATGGGGATGGTCAGAAACTCAAACTTCCAAATGCACTTCCGAGCTAAGCTACATCTAGTTTTACAGAGGGGAAGATTAGGGGGATGACTAAATGGTTATCATTTCCATGGCATGCTCGGCAAGCCTTGTTGGTTGTTGTTATTGCATGTTCCCGTGCTCTGGTTCAGGGGGCTTCCTGGGCCGCCGGAGGATTCACTCTGTGTGCCCCGGGAAAGGGGACTACTTGGCCCTGCCATGCCAACAGGGGCAATTTTCCCTGGAGCTGATGCAGGATCAGAAAAACTAGTGAACTTCGGCTCTTTTCGCCTATCAGCAAGAAAACTTCCCACAACCACCTGCGATAACCGACAACCAGAAACAGAATTTTTAGAATTTGAAGCTATGGCCATCGTATTATATTAAAATGCATAGACTTATAATCTAACATCCGAGAAAACATGGCAAGATTTTCTAATGTGTTGCATGGCCATATAACTAGCCGAATTACGACTAACCTGCACAGGGGAAGCTGCAGTTAGAAGCCCTGCAACTCCACCACCTAAAACACGTCCATCTGGACCAGCAAGAGATACGCTAAGCCCACCAGTTCGACTACGCTGGCCACCACTCTCAGATAGTAGATATGAGCCAGATAGCGACAAAATCTCAAACCGACCCTGCATGTGGAATACACATTATCCTCAAGAACCATGAGTTTGAACAGGGGTAAGAATTCACTTCACAACAACATCAAGCATGAATTTTCGATATTCATGATTTACAGACCATAGATCACATTGATGATCACTGTTGGACAACTTCATGAAGAATGTGCCATTATTTATGTGATTATACAAACCTCATAAGTAACTGTTCCACCAGATGTAGCTGCCTGACGAAGAGTGACATTGGAAATAGAACCATTTGCCGAAAGAATGCAAACTGCACGAGGCCCATGCTGAGAAAATGACATGATCTTCGAAGATACATCCTGAAATATCAGTGACATAGTAGTTATAAGTTGCACGCTTTTTGTAATACTATTTGCCAAGATCCTAAAAGCATCATTAATAGAATATTCAATATAATTTCACATCAATCAGATGGATAAAAATATAGAGGAGATTATTGGTATTCAAAATAAAGAAAAATTTGCAAGGTTGCTCTACCAAGTAAGAATATACTTCTGCAACAATTTTACTTCACTACTGATCATGAAACTTACACAGTAATGTAAAACATTATTTCACAGTTAGTAATTGACAAGAAAATCATACACATGGAAATGATAGCATCATGAAGAATTAACAGAGGCAAGTAATGCTTCATCAGGCAAACAATAGATAAACAGTAATAATATATATATATATATATATATATATATATATACAAAACCAAATTTAAAGGCAAAGGAGCAGGGCAGAGATAAAAAGCACAAGCAAAAGATCATCAGAAATGGTCCCCTTATCAGATGGTGATCATATACGCTGCAAGAATAAAAAGATACTGACATGTTTGTAAGCAGTGATTAAGTTCCATCAGAGGTGGCATCACACATCCAACTTGTCATTGCATTTTTTTCTCAATATAATAAAATGTACCAAATTCCATATATTAGCTTTATTATGTCAAATCTCAGCAACAAAACGAACAAGGCATCCATAAAAAAAAATCATTTTTTTAAAGGGGCATTGGCCAATAACTTGTCCACCCAAAAAAGGCCTCCAAAAGATAGGAAAATTCCAAGTTTAGCATGAATTAAAACACATATATATCATGTACAAAAATGTTAGGTTCACAATACATTCCAAATAAATGGAAAAGAGAAAGACACATTTGTCTAAAAGATGGATACCTCTCCAGCTTTAACAGTAATAATATGTGGAGTAAATCCAATTCCAGCGGATCCTGCAATTAATTATCACTGTTAGGATAAATTGGCTAAAAACTCGAGTATTAATCCTATATAAATAAGTAAAGAATTAATATGAACAGTACAATTAGTAAAAAAAGAAGATCGGTGCTAGATTTTACTGCACCATAAAACAGATTCCCGGTTAAACTCTCCTTCATTTTCTTTGACTATGTCAAATATATATTTTTTCAAACCAAAATTTTAGAAAATTATGTGTGATCTAATCGGGTGAAAAACAAATTCTATAATACTTTGCATTCAAAGAAAACCTTCAAATTAAACTATCAAGAAAAAGCGAAGATACTAATTTACTAAAAATAAAAAAAAAAAAAAAAAAAAAAAGCAAAATTCAAACTATAACCAAGGTTCCCAAAATTTTCCCCACATGTTCTTTATCTATACCAAATTAAAACCTAAACCAGCAAACAAAAAAAAAAAAAAAAACAAAAGAAAATTATTTCAGAATTTTTCAAAGGCGAATAATCAACAAAAACAATTCCAGGGCATAAAGGTAATCTCTCCCACCATACTCCAATCTTCTCATGTCAGATCTAGCAAAACAAAAATTCAAGGCTTTCTCAGCAGAACCACACACCATTTCTTTACCATTTGACAGAGAAATCTCTCTCGCCCTCAACCCTCCTTATCATTCCAGGACAACCCACAGTTTTCAATGAGAAGCCGAACAAGTAAAAAACCGACATAATAAAAAGCACTAAAATACCCCAACATGACTATATATCTATCAAACATTCCATGACAATTCAATAGCAACATATATAATATAACACAAAGACTACAACATCAACAAATGAGAGAATTGAGGTTTTACCAAGGGCAGCCATTTGCTGCTTCTTGCCCGAACCAGGTGGTCGGCCCCTCGACTTCTTCAAGGGATCCCCGGGACTTCCAGACCGGACCGAAGACACTGAGAAGCCACCGGAACCAGCCCCGGGGGACACAGGCGTCAAGGAGAGGGCCATGGTGCCATCAGGCCCGTATTTCCTTGGCCGCCCACGCTTTCGCTTCATCGGTTCCCCCATGCTAATGTTAAGGCCATGAGTTGATGCCACAGGAGCTGGTGGTGCTCCTTCACCACCCGCTGTTGCTCCTCCTCCACCACCACCACCGCCGCCGCCACCGCTAACTCCTTGATAAGGAGGAGAACTATTAATTGGCTTGTAGATGGCTGTGCCATCAGCAGTGAAAGCCAAGCGCATGTTTTGCATTGAGGGAGGTGACTGAACTGGACTTTTCTGCAAACCAACATTGAATGGCTCCCTACTGGAGATCATTCCGGTCTCGGATCTCACCTCCATGGTTCCAAAGCTTCAAACTTTTGCAGACCTAAGAGCAAAGAGCGCTTCTGCAAATCTAAACCTGGAAAGAATACAACTTCTACGCAACTACGATCACAGTGGTTCCAGAATCTAGCCTGATTTGGAGGGAAAAAGGAACGGCTTTGGAAGATTTAGACACTAAAAGAACACAAATTTAAGCTCAGCGTCTGCGAACACTAACAACAAACGCGAGGGAGAACCACCAAGATGTGATTTTTACACCATAAACTCACTCAAATCAGCTTTGAACCCCTACAAAGAAAAAGCAATTTGAAACCCTAATTTTTTTTTTTTTTACGCAGAAATACAACAAAATAAATTACAGTAGAAGTACAACAGAGAAAATAAAATGAAAAACCCAAAACTAAAACCCTAACTTAAAGATTAAAAATATATATTAAAAAAAAGGCCAAAAAAAAACAAAATTCAAACCAAGATCAAGCGAAAAACTCAGAGAAATTAGAGCTCCGAAACCCTGGACCACCTGAAAAATCTCCCATTTTTTTCAAAATTTCTCCAAAATACCCACAAAATCAGCGGTAAATTCGACGGAAACCGAGATAAAACCCAAAAAAAGCTGCGATTTTGGGAGGGAAAAAAAACCCTAGACAACCACACAGAAGATCAAGAGGCCTCGGACTGCGGTTGCTAATTTAGGGCTTCCTTTGGATTTTTTTTGGGGGCTTTTTAATTTCCCGTGCACTCCTCTTTCAATTAAATAAAAAAATAAAACAAAATAAAATAAAATAAAATAAAAGCAGGTAATAAAGTAGCCGAAATTGTTTTCGTACAAAATAATTAAAAATCATGGGCCTAATTGCATAAATCTCTCCTTCCACTATACCCCCTCACCTATAAATTATTACAATCCAGTACCTTCCTAAAATTTTTAAAATAAAAAAAATTTTACAAAGTTTTCTTCTTTTTTTTTTTTTGTTCTACAGATCAAGACAATCAATAAATCAAGTTGTGATTATAAATAAAATTCTATCCTGTTTCCGAAGACCAAATTGAGATTTAATATATTTGGTATATTTAATATTTAAGTCGGTAATTCATAAACTTTGTTTAATTTAAATCTGACTTTTTTGGCGTGGGATTATACTAATGTTTTCAAGCTTATCTTGTGAATATAAAAAATTTAATAATTTCTCTTTAAATATTAGCTTAGAAGGAAACATTTGAAAGCAATTTTGCAGATAAGGACCTCAGTTGTTATAAATAAAAAAAGAAAGCCTGGTTTTCAGAGAAAGGAATCTTTTTCAATGAATAAATGAGGAGATGAGACCTAAGGGGCGGTGCCAAAAAACTATTATAATATAAATTTGTATATTAATTTAATGTTAACAAGTAGGTGGGATTCAAAATTTAAATAAATGGGTTTTAATTATTTTTCAATTTGTTTTTTTGTCACTGGTGCTCGGTTGGACAATATTAAGTGAAATTAATTTTAAAATGCAAATAATAAATAAACTTAATTATTTAAAAAAAAATTTTAAAAAAGGAAATGACTCATCAAATATGAAATAAGTTTGAAAAAGGGATATTAATTTATTTGATATGAAACATATATGTCTGTATATAGTTAGTGTTTGAAAAAAAAAAAAAGGTCATATAGGGAGAAATAATTTTAGTTTGGTAGTAGTTATCACTATGCAATAAACTAAGTTATTTTTGGGAAGCTTCTTTTCTTCTGAATTAATTTATTGAAAATAATTAAAGTTTATGATGCATACGAAAATGAGTCATTATTTTATAAAAGAAAATAAAGTCACCATGGAGCAAGGTTTTTGAAATAAATAATAATAATAATAAATAAATAAATAAAAACAAAGAATAATACATGGATTTCCGTGGAGAAGAAAAGAAGATGATTTAAAATTTAAAATATAATTTAAATAAATTTTATTTATAGAGCCATGATTTGACTAATTTGCCCCTATATAAGATCAAGGCTGCCACCACTATAAATTTTAAAAAGCAATTCTTATAATTTGAAAAAAAAAAATCATCTATCATTTATCCTCTAATTCTCACAGCTATCCCATAATATTTTTACTTTATCTTTTAATGTTTTTATTTGGAATAAATTAATTTTTTTTTAAGAATATCAGATAAAACTAAGAAAAATCTTATTGTGGGCATCCCTCCTCCCTCTTTCTCCAATGAATAGGTGTGAAATGAAGAAAATTAGTAGCTTTTATGATATTTCCCTTTTATAATAAAATGCATGACTTAATAATATATTGATGTTTTAATTTTTAATATATTATATATATTTTTATATTTATTTATTTATTTATTTATTTATAAGAAAAAGGTGAGCACCTGTGTTGTTAGGTATAAAGTAAAAAAAAGAAATAGATTGAGTAGAAAAGCAAGGTGGATAGTTTCTTTATGTGAAGGGAAAAAGACAAAGCCCCATGTGACCCCCTCATCTTCTTCTCATCTTCCAAATTTTATTTTATTTTTTAATTTTTATTTTATTTTATTTTATTTTATTTTATTTTACTTTATTTCTCTCTCTCTCTCTCTCTCTCTTTACTTTTGTGGTTTGTGACCAAATGTATTAAAAGTGAAGGCCACACCAATAACTCACCATCAATGCCAATTTGAAATAAAGAGTTTGGAACAAGTGTTATTGCTACTCTTTTATTAGCTTGAAATATGTATATTATATTATTTCTTTTTCTTGCTGAAAATTATGATTTAATTATTATTTTACTAAAAGATAGAAATTATTTTTTTCACAGACACACAAAAAATATATAGACACCAAACCAAAACCTATAAAGTTTGGCACAAGTGTTATTCCCACTATTTTTTTTTTGTTTGAAATTTATTATATTATTATTTCTTTTTCTTAATCTAATTATGATTTTATTATTTTATTAAAAGATAAGGTTTCTGTTCACACGCATACATCAACCCAAAAACTACGGAAATTTTTTTTTTTAACATATGCTACATTAATTTTAAGATTCTTGTCTTTGTATTTCGGAATATAATTGACTAGTTAAAATATAAAAAAAATATTAAGTAATTGATGAAAGATAATTTTCATTTTTAAACATTTAATGTTTATATATTTATCTTATATTTATCTTTTTTTTCACATTATTATTTCTTTCAATTTTCAGCTATAGAAATTTATATCTTTTTATATACTAATCATATTTATAAATATTTAATTTAAGGAGGTTATAAATTTTCTTAAAAACAATTCATTGATTTAATGCAATAAACTATGGTTAAGTATATATATGTAATAATGTCAAGTTTTCATGAGTAAACAAGAATTCTTAAAAAATATGAATAGTTTTCATGGTGTAATTAAAACCTAGTGCTAGCTATTGGTTTAGGAGCAAGTCCTGTTAGCTGTTGATGAGTATTGAGAATAAGAAAAAATAAAAAAAGCCAGATAAGCTTTTTAAAACTTCACTTTTCCTTTTTTATTTTTTTCAATATGAATAAACTTGTGTCAAAATTGGGGCAAGCATGAGAAATACATATACAAGCTCGACAACACCTTTTGTCTTCGCAAGTTCAAATTAGAATCCTTCACTTCATAAACATTTTATATATGAGACTCAATGTCAATAAATTAAAAAATCAAAAAATATTTTTAAACATAAAAATTATAACTATTTCATTAGCAAGGTAAAATTTTTTTTACAAACTAATGCAACAACATATGTTTAAGTACAAATATCATAATTTCAATTTTCATGAGTACATATAAAAAGGGGGAAATTTTACAAAGATTTATATATAATTTTGAATTTTTACATATATATATATATATATACAAAATAAATCTTAAGTGTAATTAAGAGATGCATGCAAAAAGCAATACCTAGAGCAAGTAGTTTGAGAGCCAAGTCCTCATAGCTCTTAAAAGCATTGAGAATAAGAGCATTAGCTCAATCTGAGCTTTTTAAATTTTTTTTTTAATGGTTTGGTACAAGTCATTTCATAAGGATTTTTTATGACTTGGTCTCCCCATTTAGGGGCAAACACACTAAATTGGCAATTTCTGATGCTCTTAAAGTTAGCTCAGCACTTACATGCAATCAAGGCCTTTTTAGTGTTTTTGAAAGAGACATCAAGGAATCCATTCTTTAAACCCAATCATTTCAATTTGTTTCAGAACAATATTCAAAATATTGTGTAATGCATTCAAAAGACTTCAAAAATGTTTGATTGGAAGAGATATATATTGTCCACAAGTGAAAAAGAGAATGTGTACTGTTGAATTCTTTTGGTTCAATAGGGAAGTTCAAAAGATACAACAAAAAAAAAAAGAGAGAGAAAACAGAACAGCATAAAACACATTCACAAATGATTCACAAATAAGGAAAACTACATGTTTTGACTACTAGGAGATAGCCGGAACTTAATGCTTTTTTCATAAAGGTCGAAGATGGATGGAGAATATTATGTTTCTTGAAGGCGGTAAATGGTGATTTCTTGCTGTTTGAAGTATCGGCGATCCTCTTCATCCAAGAGAACAAGATTGAGGAAATACTTCACACTGAATTTGTTGTTGGTATTACGGTATGTCGGTGTCAATTCATATGGGCTCAGAAAGAGTCTGATTGGAATTGATTCACCTGTAAAGAAAACACATTTACGTAAGAGATGAAAACATACTCCCATTTGCGCAACACTCTATCCATCTAAATCTGTTTGTGGTATAAGCATATGATCTCGTTAAAACAAAAGGTATGTCGAAAAGCAACACTCTATCCATCTAAATCTGTTTGTGGTATAAGCATATGATCTCGTTAAAACAAAAGGTATGTCGAAAAGCATGAGATATGTATGGTCATAAAATGACCTCATGTGTCAAATAGAATATGAGGCCTACCTCTGACCGGAGCACCATCCATCAATTCAAATTTTGCGAGGGTTTCTGTCTCCACATATGTATTAGGCCCTGATCCAGTGGATTCTCTTCGCCTAATCTCAAGCTCCATATTTTTAATTTTGATTCTTACCAGAAGAAAGTATATTTTCCCTAAGATGACATCTTTCAGATGGTACCTGAATCAGATCAGTTCTTATCAGTGAAGACAGAGCGTCCCTAGTTTATCACTATTTAAGCAAACCCTAAAGCCATTTATAATGAAAAAGTGCGAGATGACAGACAAAAACTCACTTGCTTTTGTTGTACTCAAACTCAATGTGTAAGCAATCTTCTATTCCCACTTCCATCTGCGACGTTAATCACTATGAGTAAGTTTCGCCGCAATGTAGTAAGCTGATGAGCAAAATCATTAACCTAGAGCAATACTTGAGTTTCTATGGTGGAGAATCAAACTTATTGGAGTAAGCAAGCAGAGGGGAAAAATAACTAGATTTACAGATTGATGTTATTGGCCCAGCCTCAAATTTTCTACTCTTTGATCTTAAAAAAAAAATAGCAAGGTTTTCAATACCAGAATTGCAGACTACAACAGCTAAGGGGATTGAGTCATATATACCTACGTCATGCATTCATCTACGCAATTTGTTTTTTGAATATAAACAATATTACAATATTCATAGCTTATCATAGCACTCAAAGCCTATTCTAGATAACAGCTCTATTCATTAAAAAAACAAAAAGCCAGGAAACATTATAAAGAGGATCATACCAATAACAATATTATTTTGTTGTAAGACCATTATAATCATCACACAATGGCAATTATAATGTTATGACTCCATGGTAGATGTTCCAGATAACACATCCATGCAGATTAAGCATCAAACACAATCTATATAATGGGCACACCTTAATGCTGTTGTTGATAGTTGGAGGTGGAGAATAGTTGCGAACCTGACATAGAAATCCAAGTCGTGAACAGAAAAGGCATTAGACAGTAATCACTACATGCTTGATAAGTCATGAGGTCCAGTCTAATATCCAATGTTCCTGGCGTAAATCAGAATAAATTAACGACTCTAAATAATATGCTTACCAGAAAATCCTGATACTCCACAATGTTGCTGACATAGTTGCGACTAATTGTTACTTTCAGGATATACCTGAGAACTTGCAGAAATACCCACTTCAGAAACAAGGCATGATCTAACAATGAAGACAATCTAGCATTACTAATAGTTAAATACTTAATTTTGTAGATACACCACAAAACTGATCCTCAGCTTATATAGAGCATGTTTAGTGCCCATGCATCTATAACACCGTTAAGTTTAACTTAGTTAATCAAGAATTAAAAACCATCACGCTCCAATATGACAGACAAATACATTGCGCCTAGCTAGATTCAACTAAAGTTTGCAAATAAGTAAATTCTTCTCAGTTGTCTGCATATCTCCTGTTGAACCAGATGATGAAAGGAATTAGGAAAAGATCCAAGATGTTAAATGACTACAAACGCACAAACTATGAAGATTTTATTCAACCAAACCATGATAAAATCAAACTATGATCTGAGATTTCCTCAAATAGTCACAACAAATGGAGGCAAACTTACCAAGGAATAATCCAAGATCAAATGGCAACCTACCTCAATCTAACATTCACCCCACTGTATGACTCATATGGCATCTCAACAGTAGAAAACTCAAATGGATATGTTTTCCTCTCATATAAATCACCCGGAACATCCAATTCACGAACTGCAAAATATTACCAGAATCAGGGACTCAAAGTTGTTCAGCCAAACACGGGCAAAAAAAAATAATAAATAATACTTGGAACCCACTATGATGCGAATAATAATCATAGTAACAACAACAATGCCCAAGACAACAAAAACAATAATAATCAAATTACGGCAAGTGCCAAATGACCACGGCAAATGCTTAAATATATGATATCCAATTCTGAGAATTAATTGCTACCATGACTACAACATGAGCGATTCAATTAAGAGGCGTAGTTCAGCATAAATAATAAGTTATTATTAAAGACAATATTGACACTGGAATAATTCTCAGTAATGTATGAAAAAATAATTAGATTGTGATCATGTCCACAGCATTGTGAGCTATTACAAGATAAATACAGCCATGAATATTGCAATAAGAAATGTTTTCCTACTTTCTTTGTGTCAGCAACGTTACAAAAGGATGAAAATGATTATTGTTATAATTATGAACCAGAGCATAGTAAGGTTATATGCCCGATCCGAGTAAGGTCAGATCATCTTAAGGAAAGTGTGAAAATAAATATAATTATGGTCAATGTCCAGACTCCAAACTTCCTAATAAATCTGTTGCATTAAACCTATCCACATTTGTGAGCTCAGAAGTGTTCCCTCGGGGTGCGCTTGATACGTGAAAAAAGAAAGACATCACAACACAACTTTTCTAGTACTTTGATTTGTAAATGGGGTAGGAGTACGGCACAAGTAGTTGTTTGAGTACAGCACAAATAGCTGAAAATTTTATCCAACCAAAACCATGGTAACACTTTTTAATTGAGGAACAACACGACTTAAAAACAATTTTGCCCCTAGTTTAAATGAAAAATTACAACAATGCCTAACTAATTTGCCGAACAAGTCTTCAACCACAATAAAAGTTTCTACAGAGATTAACATAAATACTATTGATGCTATTACTCAACTAATTTCTCCAAAAACATTTACTCATATAAAAGTTTCTAACCCCGATCGCTGGGTTTAACTCCGATAGTTGGCATCCTAACCCCATTAGCTGGGTTTAAGCCTGTTATTATTACTGTACATTATTATTGTTTCCATTGTAAGCTACTAATTATTATTTTTGCATACCTTTCCTCCCCAATTATGGGTTTATAAAAAAATACCACCTTATATAATTTTACCAATTATAAAACATTTAAGTGGTCACTATTAAAGATGAGAGAAAACTAATTAGTTTGTAAATTTTTTTATTCCAAAACAACAAAGAATACTAAACTAGTATTGTAGTAATGTTATGGTTTTTTAATCCAGTACTTACGCAAAACAAACGGAGAATTGCACAAAAAGTTCTATGATGTCCATTGAATATCAAACAAAGAACAATACAAACAGTTGCGTTGTCTCATAGCTACTTGTATTGTATTGTACTCTTGTGTTGTTCTTCTTTGCGTATCAAACAGACCTTTGGGTTGAAACAAGTTGCGTATAAGTTTATATTATGAAGGGTACACTTATCTCAAATTTCCCCAAGCTGACTTAGTTAATGCTAAAAAAAAATATTTTGTGATCAAACTTAATTTCTTGATTGATATTTATTAAAAATTAAAAAAAAATTGATATTAATTATTTATTACATATATTTAACTAATTCAATTATGTAAAAAAAACTATTGCTATTCAAAGTCATTTGAGTTGGAGAGCTCGCAATAAACTGGAATTCATTAATTAATTCCAACCAATCCCAACAAAAAAGACATAAATCTATCATTGGCCGTGGCCATTTAGGTCATTCCTTCATTCCTGGGTTCTTGATATTCCAGCAAAAATTTAGGATATTTTCTAGTTCCCATAAAGATTCACTCTAAATTCATTGTGCATGGCTACATTTCGATGATAAGATTAGTAAAGATACATAACACAATCAAAAGTTCTCATCTCACCTAAAGAGGTGAAGTCGTAAAAATTCCCTCGGTCAAAATAAAGCTCTGCAAGATAACAAGAATGGCAAAAATCAAGAACCTTTGGAAAAACCACGCATGTGTAAATTATAATCACACACATATATTAACAGCAGACATTCCGCATCAGCTAGCACATTAAAGTTAAGTGTACAAGGATCACTCAAAACACAATGCTACTCTCATGAACATAACACCAAAACAATCTCAAAAAGAGATAAGCAACAATCTATCAAGACAATAATAAGTCAAGGTTCTTATCAGAGTTCAAGAATGCAAGCTATTCTAATGAGTCGGTAAAATGTTGATACTTGTGACAATCTTAATACATGTCTTTACTTAATCAAGTACCTATCTGCCCAAGAAGCTCAATTTTGACACCATTGTGTTCAACCTTTTTCCCATGAAGGGGTTCTATGATCACCTGTACAATACAAATATCAGCATGACTAAATTCTCTGCAGTCATTAAGCACATGAAATCCTTAAAACCTGTTACCTCCCCAGCTATATTTTCCTGGCTTTGGAAAAGTGGGACCATCATAGTCTGACCATTCTCTTTCTTCATGGGGGCCTGCACAAATAGTTGGAAAAGAAAATTTCAGATAGCATTTCAGAAATGCACATTCTAGATCTTAAAAAGAGAGAAAACCTCCTCACAGCTACCAACACTTCTCTGCTTACCAAATGAAATATAGTAACAATGAAACAATGGTTCTGAATTTATCTGGCCTCTGTTAATACAGAAAATGCACAGATAGTTTGTTTATCATACAAGAGAGAAAGAAAGAAAAAGAAAAATGGTTCCACTGTCATCAGAACCTGATGCAGATACTTCTGCAGCAGATCTGAAATCAGTTCAGATTTCATCAAAATGATGTAAATAAGTGTAATACTAGGATGCCCTTCAATGATTGTAACAACAACTTACAACAGAAACTAGTTAAAAGCAGCTTCTGATGTGATCATAGAACCTACGTACTACATTTTGGTGAGTGGAACTCTGAGAAATTGGCAAGAACAGGTGAAGCAAAAATATCTAGTTTGGAGATATAGAAAATACCCATAAGTAATATCACAACATACAAAACAAAAAGTGTAAAACTACCAGATGCTTTAAAAATTCAGTTCTAAGATATGAAAAGGTTGGGCAATGCGAGGAAAGCCACACATTGAACATTTGATGCTTACTTTCTTTCGAGTTTTGCCATCAGAAAATATGATTGAAATGTCACACTGTCGCTTGAATGCTCCAACCAGGTAGTTCTGAGAAACAGAGAGTACGGATAACGATAGAACAGGCTTTGACTAAAAGTGCATACACACATAAAATCAAGGTCAGAGCCATTAATGCATGTACAAACAATCCAAGTATTGGTGGGTTGCACCAAGAAAGATACATCCAAGCAGTTAGGAATCTATAAGAAATTGAATGGCATTTGAAGTAACACAGATCAGCGTAGATATAGATCATAAAGGTCCTAAAATTTCACCTAAAAAAAATCCAAATTTCTTGTCAAAACTTATGAAAACCAACTAAGTAATGCAGGCATTATAGTTATCTGCTAAAAACATAGAAAAAGGTTGAGGTTCATGAGATCTCGCATCCGTAGCAACCAAAATGGTTCATAAATCGAATACTAAAGGCAATTCGTGAAGAAAGACAACAATTTGGCCTAAAATCGTGCCAAATCTCAAACCGAACACCAGAACAACAATCTCTACATACTGCCCGCACAATTAAATCACTGAAAGAAGAAAAAAATTACCATGATTCTGATAAACCAACTGAAACCAAAAAAACCCTAAGCGAAGAAGACCCTGCACCAATTCATGCGATCAAGTGAGCCAAAATACAACAAAATTTAGATTCTTACAACGAGGACCAACCGACCAAACAATAGAACAATATAAAACCAAGACCTCGTGACTTCGATCACCTCTTCGCAGGTGATCTCACCGGATTCTCTCGCGGCCACCGTACCGGAGCTCGTCTTCTTCGTTACCTCCGCTAGAGAGACAGAGATTGTGAGGGACTGCGATGAAGGCCCAGTCCAATAAGGGCCAAGTATGGGCCAACCTGATTGCGTATAAACCCTACAAACCTTATTATTTCATATAAGTCCCTGAAAGTTTTTGTATTAAATGAGCAGTGCAGGGTGTGAAGAAAAGAAAATTAAAAAAACGTTTATTTAAGGGCCAGTTTTTTGAAAAAGAAAAAAAAAAAAAAGGTAATTAGTCATCCAAACTTTAATTAAGAATATGCCACATGGTTTAAGGTTGTAAGGTGACCGTGAACTTTACATTAATTTAGGTTTATTTTTTTAACAAACACTTTATTTAAAAAAAATTAGGGACATAATTTTCGAAGTTCTATCTCGCTTGAGTCGAGTTCTCTATGAAATAAGTGTCTTATACAACAATCCCATTGTTAATAGTCCAAAAGACCATAGGAGATTTTTACATTATTATACATAAAAAATATCATAATTTTTTGGTTTTTTTGCTGCAAAATATTGTAATTTTTTTAGATAATACTATTTATTAGTCCCTAAAAAGTTTCAATCATCATGTTCAATCCCTCTGACAAGATAACATCCCACTCCATCCCTCATTTTAAATTTAATTCCATCTCATGTTCATTTTAAATTTTATATCATGAATTTTTATAAAATAAATATCCCAAAATTACCTTTTGGCCTTTGGGAGGGAATGTTGGCGCTTGATCTAATCAAGGCATGACTGCTTGTTCTTTCTAGTTTGTTTGATATTTGTTTGATATGTTTCTTTTGTTGGGGAAATTTGTTGCTTCTTATTTTTCTATTCTTCTGCTTGGCCACTGTATGTAAAGAAACCTTTCTCTCTTCACCACTTCCATCTTCATTTCTCTCGTGGGTTCATATCAAGCTCTTTGTTAACCCATTGCTCTGGTGGCGATGGTCTCGTCGAGGTAAGAATGTCCAATGGAGAACTCTTCGAAGCTTAAATGAGAAAATCAATGGAAGTGTTAAGTCAGAGGCGGCTGGGGAACTCGCAGTGAGAAAAATCCAACGTTGGAGGTGGGGGGTTTGTTTATGTTAATTTGGTATTACTAACTGTCACGTTTGTTTTTTTTTTTTTCGAAGAAGAACGAAACCTCTAATGGGCCCGCTAAACCAAGACGGGGGCGTGCGCATGCCTCGATCGCGGCCTGTGGGGCCGCGCACATATGGGCGCCGGTACCACTCACGGTTCGTGCTCACAATTCTCGAATATACACCCTCATCCAGGAGGATTCGAACTCTCGCCACTTGTGAAGCGTTCTCACGGGGGACCCAAATGCCAATTGACCCAAAAACCGTTGACACTGTCACGTTTGTTGGAAGCTTTCTTGTTGCAAAGTGTTGTGAGTGGCAAGGAAGAGGGTTGTGTCTTAGATTTCACTGTCTTAACTGGATGAAAATAAGATGATATCTTGCATCACCTCAAAAGATGACTTCTAGAGAATGCACAGTATTATTCACTATATATTCAAAAACAATGTGGCGGTTATGATGGTAGACGAAACTATAGAGGGCACTTGCAACCCGTCAACGCTACTGATGAAGATCTTATTTTTTGAAAAAAAAATTTTTAAAAAAAAAAACCTTGTGGTTTCACAGATTTGCGAAATAGGGACATGAGAATTTAACCGTATTAACTCAAAGGGCAAAAGCATCATTTTATTTAAAAACTAGCCCATACGATATAAAAACACATTTTTTTTTTAAAGTTTATTAATCTCTCCCAAATTTTCATTAAATAAAAAAATTCATATAAAAAATAAAACAAAATCATTTTAAAAATCATGTTTTCTACATCACTGTCACGCCCTAAACCCGGCTCACCGGACTCGATGCGTCGACAAACGGCCATATACCCACGAGGCCGAGACTAAGTGGGCACACAAGGCCTCAATACATGTCTCTCAAGTATAAAACATAACCATACACCAATCTCAGATAAAACTAAAGAATTCAAGAAATAAATAAACATGTTTACAACTAAGGTTTAAAGACAACTAAAAAAGCACAATGCTCAAATTCTTAATAAATGACAAATTTATTAAACACAATGGAAAACTATCCTCATGCTAACCACCTGGTGATCACTCAACGTCCCCGCTAAACTAGTCACCACATACCTACTCCTGATCTAAAAAAGATAGAACAACTATTTATGAGCTTAATAGCCTACTAAACAACCACTAAAAACAATAATATAGGGATCACAAAAATTCAATAAATTCAAAAACGTACTTAAAAGTAACGTTATACAATAAATATCAAAAATAAAACCAAGATATCAGAACATTTCAGACAAACATAATTTCAAATGAACAAGAATATATAGGTCCCCCAAATAACTAATGGCAAAAACAAAATAACAGAATTCATATATTTAAACTCGGTGACCTGAGTCAGATTGTCAGAGTTAATTTATTTACCCTCGGCGACCTGAGCAAGATTATCATAGGCCGTTATTCTCCACCGACGGAACGGTGCGAAACTATAGTTCCTTATCAGAATCAAAAATTCATGTTGACATGGTTAGTGTTTAAGCCCCAATGGCAGGGTTATTGCAAAGTTAATTGGGACTACAAGTTGCTATGTTAAAATATATCAGGTTCAAAACCATTGTCAACACAAAAAAAATGAAATTCGGTGATCTCATTTTCTAACGAGCATAACTCAAATTATTTCAAAATATAATAAAGCTAATATGTGACAACAATAATTAAAATAAAACTATTCAATAACTGAATAAATACATAATTAATTAAAATATTCAAATCAATTAAATAAATAACAATTAAATAAATAATAACTAAATAAATAAATAATTAATTAATAAGTTTGAAAATAATAATATGCATAGCATCTCAAAACCTAAAACATATAATTATAATATCATAAAATTTTATTTACAATAATACCCAAAATAATTCAATAATTATGTAAATTATTTTGGAAATCAAGAATTTCATATATACAATATACGGGTATATACATGGTTTACTTACTTGGAACAATATCCCCAAGCTATATATAGGATCCACTCGTACACAAAAATCAGGATTCGGGTAAAGATCCTATAACATGAACATAATACTTGACTTAGATTTCCAAATCTTACATACAAACATTATCAAACTTCAATTATATCCAATTCAAACATAACTTAGGACAAGTCAGCCATGTTGTTAACTGAAGAACCTGGTCAATCCAAACTAATAGACATCTTGATGAGAAGTATTTGATTTACTTTAAACCTCTTACCCAAAATAATTCAATAATTATGTAAATTATTTTGGAAATCAAGAATTTCATATATACAATATACGGGTATATACATGGTTTACTTACTTGGAACAATATCCCCAAGCTATATATAGGATCCACTCGTACACAAAAATCAGGATTCGGGTAAAGATCCTATAACATGAACATAATACTTGACTTAGATTTCCAAATCTTACATACAAACATTATCAAACTTCAATTATATCCAATTCAAACATAACTTAGGACAAGTCGGCCAATGTTGTTAACTGAAGAACCTGGTCAATCCAAACTAATAGACATCTTGATGAGAAGTATTTGATTTACTTTAAACCTCTTGTGCCCTTTTCGGTTAAATTTCGGTTAATTTCTCCTATAATTTCACAACCAGGCCCACTTTCTATTTTTGTTTGTCCCAGGCTATTTCTAAATACGAAGTCATGAAACGCAGTTTCCATGTGCACCAGATCCAAAGTCTTATCAATTTTCCACCACTATGCTATATATATATATATAGTTTAATATTCTAAAATAATAATCATGTCACAAAAATTCACTAAGATCTCCAGAGCAAATGCTTAAAAGCTTTGTCATTGTTTTCATTACCACATCATACATCCAAAAACCATTTCGTCCATTATCTTTGTCGGATGTCCAATATGAAAATTTGCTCGAAGGATACGAAAAAGTAATGAGGTCATCTTGAATCGGCATTGTAGTTGTGAGTATTAGGAATTAAAGACTTATAACCTCCTCTCGCAACTCATGCTTAGCCTCGACAAAAATCTAAGCAAAATTTATCGAATCAATTGTATAAAGCACACTTAATGTCTCTTATTACTTTAACACGTTGGGGTTTAAAACCAATGACAATTCTATCCATTTACAAGGTCATTGTGCATTTGTATAGTAGCGAGACATCACTTATCTTGGAAGTCACTTGTGCATTCCCGTCATGGTTTCAACCTAACCAAACCTAACTGTATGAATAAGTTACCTCATTGACTCCAAAATGAGTCTCATCTTGCGGCTTAGAAGGCCTCGATATGGGACCTTGATCACAAGCTTACGGGTCGAATACAAAAACTATAATCAATCTCTTTATTGATACAACACAAATTAGCCATGCGGTTCTCTGCAAATGGCCCCGATTGACAAACAAACGAATATGAAATACTGAAATATGAGAACTAAACAAAAGCTTCACATAGACGAAACACAATCAACAAGCGAGTGGTTGTGATTCAAAAAAATAAAAATATGATCAACCAATATTTCAGCTATCAAACTCTTACACTAAAACACAAAAATATACTAGATCTATCCTAAAACTAGTTTTACGCCACTCCGATCAAACAACCAACACACAAAACCCTAGATCCGAGAAAAAGGATGCTTACCTCAAGAAGCGAGAGAACAAAATTGACGTGAATCCTCTCTTCCTCTTCGCCGTCGCCGACACAAATAAGGAAAAAAGATGCGGGGTTAGGTCTCGGGTGAAATTCTTTCGTGAGTTCCGAGGCCTTCTCCCCACGATCTATTGGTTACGGGATAAGATCATGAGGTTTTTAAAATTTTAAAAAATTAAAACAAATTTTTATAAATATCCGATGGTTGAGATTTAAAAGGATGGGTTTTACAATCACATAGCAATTTTTATATGAATCGGTGATTTTGTCTTTGCCAAAAAAAAAAAAAAAAAAAGTATCACTATTGGTGGTTTTTTTTGTTAGCTTTAGAAACCACATTACCACTATTGGTGGGGTTTTTTTTTGTTAGCTTTAGAAACCACATTGTTTAAAACTAATAAAAAAATCCTTGCCCTTATTTTGGAGAAGTAAGAAACTACAAAGTTTTTTTTTTTGTAATTTATCCTTCTTTGTTTTCCCTGTTTCACTTCTTTGGATTTCTAGACCCACTATAAATGTTATCTCACTTTTGGAAGTGGATGATTGCATATGATTCATACAATATATTGTATGATAGTGATTGTTATTTTAGTTTTATGCTTATTAAAAATATTTTGTACCTATGTACTGAAAATTATAAAAAAAAAACCCCTAAGTTTGCAATATTGCTAAAAACACCCCCTTAATTTCAAAATTCCTAAAAACCCCTCTCTTATAAACACAATGTTTTCCAAACCCTCAAAGCATGTAACTGTGGTTAACAGAGTTATTTTTGAATTTTATTGATGAATTGCGATGCTTGCATGGGAAGTCTTGGCACTGCAAACATTTCGCCGCTTGAGAGGAAGTGAGGGGTTTTTCGAGGCTAATCCCAAGAAACGACCTTTCTTGGAGACGTATAAAATTTTTTTCTTGATTGCGCCTCTTCACCTTTTCCCTTTCCGAAGTTCTCTCTACTTGGACATCCTCTCGTAACTTCAGTCCATGAGCTTCGAATCACTCGTGCGCAAGTATTCGGCATTTCATCGGTTTGCGGTGTAAAGTATTGAAAAAGTTATGATTATGGTTTTATTTGAACTACTCATTTATACGAGAGATATTTGTTGGTTATGTTTTATGGTTCTGTTTTTATTGCAAGATTCCCAAGTCTCGGGGAGATTTATCGGCTGGGGTTTTGTTAGTCCGTAGAGAGATTTCTCGGCTAGGGGTTTGTTTGTTTTACATTTTCGGTTCGTGTACACGATCGAAATAGTTTCTCGATTGTTATGATTTGTGTAATGTTTATAATGTACGTTTTCCCTTTCATTTGATATGATTGCGGTTTGTAAAATGAGGCTTCCGTGTAAGAAATAAGTTTTTGTTTAAACCCTTTGTCCCGTTTAAATTTTGTGGTTTCCATTTAAGAAACTAGGTCTTTGTTTAACAAATGATATCTCTGTTTAAGAATTGAGTTTTCCGCTTAAAAGCTTGCATCTCTCGTTTAAGAACCGAGATCTCTGTTTAACAAGTGTTGTTATTATCGCGAGGCTTGTGATTATGCGGTAAACCTAGTCAATGGGCGATGCTACTTGACACCGGTAGTGGAGACCTTGGGCTGAATTGAAAGTCCACATGACCCTCGACACTTGGGAGATCATTCGAAGGACACCATTTGCGGCATTCACTGAAGTGGAAGGCTGTATTCCAAGATAGGGCCCTTTTTTATTCTCTTTTGCAGAGGTACAATGGCCGCACTAATAAATTCAGGATCGGAGGCAAGCCTGCTGAGTTTTAGGCCGGAAGATGTGGCTCTCATTCTGGGTCTGCTTACGATGGAGACGCAGTACTGTTTAAGAAGAAGAAAACATGATCAGCTTCCGAAGAGAGATATTTATCAAAAAAACTACGAGAGACACAGAGACTCCATGAAAACCACTCTTCAATAGCTTGTTGGACAGAGGGAAGAAGAGGAAAATTTTGTGAAACTCTTAATGGTGTACCTCATGGGTACTATCCTCTTCCCAAATACCTCGTGCTCGGTTCCCAATTTGGATCATTGATTATGTCGATGATCTACTTGGCATGGGCAGTACGCATGGGCGCAGACAATGCACAAATGGCTTATGGAGGACGTTCCGCAAGCTGCAGCTCGAGTTCAAGCTAGATGCGCGGGGAGAAGACAAACACTTGGGTATATTAAGGGTTGCTTGGTCACGCTAAACATCCGGTTTTACGAGGCGACGAGGAACCGGAAAGAAAGTCCATTTCCGCAAGATCCCAAGGATGCTTTGTGCTACGGTGAAAATACTTACCGGAAGCAAGCGACGATAGAAACCAATTAGTCATCTCTCGAAGGAAAAGAGATAATAAATCATCAACAATGTGTTTAAAAGTAGTAGTTAATGTTTAAATATAGGGTTTAGCATTTAAGAAGTGTAGTTTGTGTTTAACATTTGTCTTTATTGTTTAAAAGTTTAATTTTCTGTTTAAATATGTGCGATATCATTTAAGTATATATGTGAAATGTTTAAATACATTTGTTATTGTTTAAATTGAATGATTTTGCTGAGATTGTTCTGTTTACGTATGCTAGTTTCCTAAGCTGGTCCCGACGAATGCTGATTCTATTGCTCCGGAACCACTTGCTCGAATGCAAGATGAGAGGCCAACCTCTTCCGTGCGCGCTCGACGAAGCCGTTCCCCTACTTCCAGCCCAACGCGCGCACGCGATCCTCGACTTCGGCTAAGCCCTCCCCTACACTGCTCGACGGCAACACCCTCCCATCGCCACAACCCCCTGAACGCGACAGCCCCTCCGACAGCAGTAGGCAACGATGCCACTGCAACTCTTCTGCAGGCGTGCCAGATATTGATCACCAAGTTCCCTCAGCTTGTCGCTCGGGTTGAGGCATTTTAAAGACGGTCACAATCGACCGCGCCGTCCATCCAAACAAATGAAGTACCCGGGACGGAGGAGACATTGGAATTTAATGATGACGACTTTATCGGGATGACCATTCCAAGAATGCCACGTTTAAAGAGGCTTGCAAAAAAGACGAAAATAATAATGCCTCTCTATCCACCATCGGCTGACGATGAAACAATAGCAGCACCATCGGCGGCTGATGCTATTGTTGAGTCCGGTGCCGTTGATGCGGTTGGTATTGCCGCGGTTAAGGAAGTCAACGAAATCCCCCTCACGATGGAACCGGTGGCCGGCAGTGCCGCATCGAAGGTGGTGGCCACAATCCTTGAAGAACAAGAACTAGCTAAGGATGTGTCTCCCCTTGATGCTGTTGTCGTGGCCGTGGTTGAGAAGATCGTTGACTCTGTTGTCAACGAAATCCTGCTCACGGAGGAATCGGCTGCCGAAAGTGCCCCATCCAATATAGGCACAATCCCATAACAGGAAAAAGCATATAAGGATGATCTCAAAAATGCTATTGACGAGGGGCAAGGGAACGTCACTGAAAACACAACGATAGTTATGATCCTTGCCAACCAGCAATATGAAGAAGTTCGGAAAGACTTTATTCCGAAGAAGAAAAAATACGCCGAACAATCACTCCTCAACAAATTCGAGTAGGAGTTGATAAGGATCTTCCTCAACTGCTCTTTGGACATGTAAGTATGAAACTTTTATGTTATTATTTACATATATATGTCTCATTTAAGTTATGTCGTTTAAGTTTAAATATGAGCGTTATCATTTAAGATAATGCTTTACCGTTTAACTTTGTCAGTAACCGAGTAAACATTCACATTATCGTTTAAAGATATATATTTTCCACTTAAGATTTTGTGTTATTGTTTAATTATATCTGTTACCGTTTAACTGCAGGACTATCGTGTGGAGGAATGACTCTGTCAACACCATACGAGCCAACCTATTCACACTACTTGACGGGAAGGAGATGGTCACAGATGATGTGATGGATGCTTTCGTATGCATAATGCAAAAGTCGGCGACCGCAGTACCATATCCTTATAAGAAGCGCGTCTCCATCACACCACCACGCACCTTGTTTATGTCAAAGCGGGAAGACGCATATGACACAACTTTAGCTATGGTCGGAGATGCCGCGCGCACCCTGCATGATGTTGATATTGCCATCCTCCCCATAATCATGAATGGTCACTTCATGTCATGGTCCTCGACAATAACAAACAAAAATACAAGCATTATACTTCATGCCAAAGTGAAGAGTATGATAAAGACGCGGCTGAAATGGTAAGTTCTTTGAGAAATAGATTTTGATTTACAGAGTTTCATGAATAATCACTATTCTAATCTAAAATTGTATGCGTCGACAGCGGAGGCTATTCGACTTCTGTATCGATCTGGAGTTCGGCAACACGGTGACCACAAAGTACCCGCTTGTTCGCGACAATGAAACCCCACAATAAAAAAAAGGAGGGTTGACTGTGTCATCTACGTCATGCGGTTTATCGAACAAATACTCCACGGTGAAAGCTACGGATACCGCAAACAGACGTCCCCTATATGAGGTTAAAGTATGCTGCCTACATACTTATGGAAGGGAGCGCAATCGACATCACTGACAAAGGGGGGTCTTCGATTGCGGGAAAATAGAATTCTTTATCAATAACATTCTTTGTTTTCAAATGTAAAACAGTTTTTTCGTTATTATTTTAAATTCAATTCATTCTTTGTCAATGACATAGCAGATTTTTTAATGTAAATTTACTATTGTTCGTTTAACGTCTGTATTTTTTATACTTCACTTTCGTTGCTTAACTTTCAATTGTAACATTTAAGGGTCAGTATTGCTTTCTAAAATGATGTACTCTCTATTTAGACGACTATGTCGCTATTTAAATATATGTGTTACCCTTTAATAATAAGCGTCTCCATTTAACATTCAGTGTCTACGTTTAAATATCAAAAAATGACAATGAAATTAGATTTTCTCTATTAAATGAAGTTACAGAATTTTAACAAAGTTGCAACAGAAATTGCATAATTTTTAAACAAAGTTGACAAACTAATACCCATCAGGGTTCTTATTTAAAAAAAAAAAAACAAAGTGAACAAAAACTGTCACTCTGCCTTTTTCTTCTCCTTCAAAGCTTGGAGTAGCTTTTGTACATGTGTCTTTCAATTTTTTATTTCATCAAGTTTTGCAGCAAAAAAACTTCTTTTTCTGTTAGTTCATGGACTAAGTCTTCCAAAAACCACTCCAACTCTTCATCTCTGGAGTAATCTCGACTACATGAAAGCCTACAATGGAGACTTCAAGGTTTTAGAAGAACCAAATATTTTTTAAACATTCATAGAGAAATCTTACGGTATTACGTACCTGGAATGGGGACATCATCAGCTTATTGAGTAGCAGGAGACATGTTCTGGGCGTGCTTGGCACATTTTGCAAACTCAAGACCAGAGAACGGGGCACCATCAACCGTGAACGTAGCCACAAAATCGGGGCTGTGGTCGGGGCCTTCCCTGAGGGTGGAGTACTACGGCAAGAACCGGTGCGTCTTCTGACAAAACTCGTTGAGAAGTGTTTTATACATTTTCTTTGGTTCTGGATATATCTGGATGTTTATCTTGTTTGAGCTTCTTGTTTAAATAGAAATCTAGCTCTTGGAAGTTTGAGCTCTTTTCTCAAATAAAACAAAAATAAAAAATTCATGCAACTTTGACCTTGATTTCCAGTGTATTTTTTATAATTTTAAAGAAAGTAATTGCTATTGGTTTTCATATATAAAACAGTTTTGTCGTTATTAATTTAACTTTAATTCATTCTTTTCAAATGACATGGCAGATTTTTTAATGTAAATTTCCTAGTGTTCATTTAATTTCTGTATTTTTTATACTTCACTTTCTTTGGTTAACTTTCAAATGTAATGTTTAAGTATCAGTATTGCTTTTTAAAAGGAAGTAGGCTCTGTTTAAAAGATGATGTCTCTATTTAAATATATGTGTTACATGTTAAGAATAAGAGTTTCCGTTTAACATTCAGTGTCTACGTTTAAATATCAAAGAATGACAATGAAATTCGTTTTTCTCGGTTTAAATATCAATAGTGGACACACAAATAAGTTTGTTTCCTTTTAAAAAATTATTTATTTACAATGCCTAGTCGGCGACAGTTTCATTGCAAGATCTACGATTGCGACGGTACGCGTGGCAGCGGTTGCAATATAACTCGCGGACCTCAGACACTTACGACTCGGTCCACTTTCGTCTAGGACGTCCAGGTTGCCTTCTAGTCACGGGCGGTCGTAAACGCAGTTCGCGATTTTCGTCCGTAGGCTTGTCATTGTTGGGTATGGGGAATATAGCTTCCTTATACGCAAGTTTGTAATTGTCGAGGGTGAAGTAGCCGCTAATAAAACGATGAGCGTTGGTGTCTGTCTGCATTATTGCAGCGCAAGCGTGTTTGCAAGGAATACCATAAACTTGCCATCTGCGACATGAGCAAGTTCTATTGGCAAGATCTACGGGGTTGCTTTGCACCTGGTAAATCACTTCATAACAATCATCGACACAATGACCAACATGAAGATTTCGGGTTTCCTCAACAAGTATCTCTACCTTCAAATGTATGTCTGGGCATAAGTAGGTCTCCCATTTGTTCGCTTGCTCACGATGATTGCATAACATGCACATCAACTTGAACCTGTACAATGTAGAACACAAATTTTAAACAAAGTTAAGTGAAGACATTGATATTTAAACAGAAACACATCTGCTTAAATAGTATGATAATAAATTAAATTAAGATCCAGAAATTTAAACACAGACAATGCTATTTGAACCATACAGGAAATATTTAAAGGATAAGAGCAATTATTAAGTGTTAAATAAATTCAACATTCGAATACCTTATGGAGTCGACCATTTTCGTCACTGGTAAATGCCGAGCTTCTTTGATCCACGCATTGAACGACTTCGCGACATTTGAATATATCTCGCCCCAGTGTTCACTTTTGAACAAATAATTCGACCAATGTGACATGTCCGACTTATGAATCAACCACTGATGGGCTTCGAGTGATGTGGCCTGCAGTTCATTGACGGTATCATCGAATTCTTTAGTCGTGAATGCCCACGCAATACAAAAGTATATGGACCAGCTCTCCTCCCTCAATGCCTTCCTAAGTCTGACATTGGCTTTCATAAAATTAGTCTCCAAGTGTCGAAGGCAGTACGCATGTAGGGATGAAGGGAAGACTCTCGCAATAACGTTTACAATGCCCTTTGACCAGTCATACACGAATGTAATTATCTCTTAATAATCTCCTTCATCGTATAAAGCATCACCTAACTTGGAAATGAACCAAGTCCAATTGGCATCGGTCTCGTTGTCGATAATACCGAAGGTGACGTGGAAAAAACCATTGTTCCCATCTTTACCTGTGGCACCTAATAGAGTACCCTGATACTTTCTAAAGAGCTGGGTACTATCGAGAAACAGCAGTGGCCTACGTGCCCTCTTGAATCCCACAATGCATGCGCTGAAAGAAAAGAATGCATGTTTAAAATGCTCATCGTCTCTTTCCACAAACGCAATGCTACCGGGGTTCGTCTCAACCACCTTACCCACGTACCATAGCAACAAATCGTAGCTAGAGATGTCACTGCCGTCGAGGATCACCCGGGCATGTTCTTTTCCCAACCAAGCCTGCTTGTATGAAATGTGGACACCAAGTTCCAGCAACATGTCTTTCAGAATGTCGATGGCCTTGTACAAAGGCTGATCCTTGAGCTTCTGAATCACTCATGCGCGTACCCATTTTTTGGACGCTTTCGGATGTGACGCCGATCCAATTCCACCACCGCAAGTGTGTGACGGGTGCATTGTCTTAATTCTGAAAGTATTTTTATTATATTCCTTTGATACATGAAGGTGTCATTGACAATCATCGGTAGCGCATTTCACAGTCTCCCGGTGTTTTTCGTTCTTTAGGAATTTGAAATCAAAATTCCGTTTGATAGCAAAATTCCGAAGTGCGTCTCTAAAGTATTCAACGCCTTGAAAACATTGTCCGACATCCAACGACAACACTTCCGATTGATCTGACGAGGATGAAAGGCATGCAATACCGTTAGGGTCGCCATGACGTGGAACATAAGCGATCCCAGAATCCGAAATCCTGCCAACACTTGAATTCAAAGAAAATGATCAAGATTTTAAGCAAAAACACACACTTTTTAAACGATAACTATAACCTTTAAACGTTAAAAACAATATTTAAACAGAAACATAATAATTTAAACGGAGAAGACAATTTTTAAACGGGAACTTGATCTAGTTAAATATTTACTGGGTAATTAAACAATAATTAACATATACAACTAAATAATCATAAAAGAGAAGAACTTTAGAACGAGAACAACTCGTTTTCAGTAGGGTACAATGGCACATCATCTGTCTCGACAACAAGATCGACTACAACGCATTTGAAGATGGAGTACACGTGACACATGCATTGGAAATCAACCTCGTTTTCTATTGGGCAAGCCCTTTTTATGTCTATCGGGTGTGATAAACTTCACCTTCACACGATAAATATCGAGACCCCATCGCTCACATATCTTAGCTAACATTGATTTCCAAGAAGTCAGCGCCGTGAACATTAGCACTCGTCTCTCCCCGTTGTATCTAGCAATAGCACAAAAACTCTCCATAATAGCCCTGTATTTTTATAAATTGTTACTCCCTCCCACAGAATGATCAAAGTGAGAGTAACGAAAAAATTCTCACCTTATCGGAAAACCGGCAGAACTTAAATCGATCAAACCAAATGAGAAGACAAAGAAGAAAAAGAAGATGCAATTCGCCTGCTATGGTGTCTTTGACAAAAGGCAACCAAGAAGGGAAAAAAACTCACAATTATATGCATAAAGGTCAGACATGATGTGATCGGACGGGTTTTTTCCCACTATTTCCAAAGGCAAAAATGAAATTTCATAACAATGATCCATTTGAAGTGACCGATAGGGGGTAGAAGGGAAGTAAACTATAACGGAAGGGTGGGATGTGCAAAAATCAGAGAGTGTTTTTAGAAAGTTTTGAAAATCCCAAGGAGTAAATACTAATTTTCTTTTAAAAAAATTATTTGTGGTTAATTTCTTGCTATTGTTTTTCTACCGCTTCTATTTATTTTTTTTAGTAATTAGATATTTTTAAGATATCTATGTTTACTCATTTCACCATAATAAAAGAACCATTATTATAAAACACTTTCCATACCACATACTATGTGCCTGTCAAGGTTATGTTCTGAAAATTGACATGCCTCGATCCACGTGCGCAGCACGTGACAATCGCTGTGATGTCCAAAAGAAAGTGACATATATATAACTAACTTCGTGAAGTGTTAAAAACTATTTGAAAGATAATCCACACACATACTCACATAACGTATAGTTAAAAAAAAAAGCTCAAGTTCAAAGCGCAATGGATTGAAGATAACTTTATTGATTGTTAGAAAAAAAACAAAATCAAACAACAATAACACATATTAAGGGAAAAAAAGATAGGGAACAAAAACAATTAATCAATATATATATATATATATTCAAATTAGAATTGTTTCTTAAGAAACCAATTTTTAGCCTCACGGAAAACACATTTTCAATTTTTTTTCTCATAAAGAGACATTTCTCAATTTAAACATCTAGTTCAGAGAAAATAATGACCGCAAACCATGCCTCTCAGTTCTTAAAATTAATTTAAATTTAGACTTAAATTAATATCATTTCTTAATTTAATTTAAATTTCGAAAAAAAATTCAAATTAACATGCCAAATATACAAGGACGCTCAACATATAAAAATTGATTTCACTGGACATCCAGCCGCCAAAATCATGAAATAAAATGTCCTTTTTTTTTGTTTTTGTTTTTGTTTTTTTTTTTTTTTATTGGCAAGAGCTGATTTGTGATGCTTTTCTTAAGTTTGAAGTAATGCTTTAAATCACAGTCCCTATCATTTAAGAAGTGGGGACGCACTTTGAGAACCCTATTCAAAGTTGTTAGGCCTTTGTTAGGGGCCGTTTGGTTCGGAAGTGTATTGCCGAAGTGGTGGAAGTCTGGAAATGGCACTTCGGGGGAAGTGAGCAGTTCAGCTGGAAGTGTCCACTTCTATGTGTTTGGTTGAAGCTGAAAACTGGACTTCCGAAACCACTTCTTGTGTTTGGATGGTTGAAGTAGATATATGAAAAATCCCACGTCAGTCACTTTTTGGTGTTAATAAATTATGATATTTTCATAAATGATTTAATTAATTTATCGCCATTGTAATAAATAATTTATTATTTAAAAAAAATATTGCACATCCAATATTAACTTATTATGATGCTAATAAATTATGATATTTACTTAAGTGCTTTAACTAATTTACTCCCATCCTAATAAAGCATGAGATTTACCTAAATGGTTAGATTAATCTATTATCATGGCATTAAATTATTTATTCTTTGTAGGAAAATATTGCACATCTAATATTAATTTATTACCATATTAATATATTATGCGATCTACCTAAGTGAGTTAATTAATTTATAAATTAAAAAGCAGAATATATATATATATATATCCCTGAATATTCGTCTGATACATATATAATATTAAAAATAAGTTATAAATTATATAAATATTGATCTAAACTCAAAATAGGTAATATCAGAATATAAAAGAAAAAAAAAGGAAAATAATGCTCAATTCCAAGACAAACAATTACCAATCAAATGATTGAAAGAGAGAGAGAGAGGGATGATCACGTGTATTTCACGTGCGCCGAAGTCAGGGGTCGAAGTGGTGGCTTCGGCCCTTTTCTTCCCGAAGTGTAGCACCGAAGTGGAGGGGTGCCGAAGTTGTCACATCGCCAGTTCGGTGACAACTTCAGTGAACCAAACACTGTGAACTGGCTCGGAACTCTCCACCTCGGTGACTTCCCTCTCCACTACGGGGAAACAAACGGGCCCTAAAGATGGGCTCCATTTATTTGAAAGTGGATAAGGTGGAAGACCATATTCTTGTGTGCATATATATATATATATATATATATATATATATATATATGCACACAAGAATTCTATAGTTTTTGACATCTGAAGCCATTGCTCTTCCAAAAAAATGGTAAGTTATTACTTTTTTTCTGGCTTTTTTTGTAATTTTTTCTTCTTAAAGCTCCATTAATGTTTTTTCCCCTCAAATTCTCATGTTCAGAATAGTATGAAACTAGGTGAAGATGGGGAGAATTATATCATTCTGAAGTGCAGAGGAAACAGAGCAAATAAAGAGGGAACTGAATGGAGTGATGGAATGGGAGGACAGGTGAAACAAATTTGCATTTGGTATGGTGACTTGATTTATGGTATTCAAGTCTCATACGAGAGAAATGGAAATATTTTTCATTCACCAAGACATGGTGGGAATGAAGGAAACTTTGAACAGGTTAAGTCACCTCTCTGTATTTCTCATGATATGATTACTCAGTATTTTAAAATACTTCATGATACCTACAGCGCCAGTTTTATTAAGTAAAATGTATATGTTTTTTTTTTTCAAATATACTGTATTTTTACGTGATAAATAAATGATCTGGTTTATGCTGCAAAACTGGCATATTAAGTGAAACGTCACATGAAAAATCAAATTATCTGTATATTAAAATTATTAAAATTACCCATTTTTATTGATGTCTTGTAGAACAAATTATTTCTTTTTTATATAAAATCAATTGGTACGGGCGGCCGGAAGTTTAACTTTCAGTTGTGTTATAATTGCAGATACTTTTGGATGAGCCAATCACTTGTGTGAGGGGGCATTATGGATCATTGTCCTGGAATGATGATATTTTTGATTGTAAAGAGAATGAACCGTATCGCTACGCTATGGTGATCAAATCACTTACCTTTGAAACTGGTGGAGCCACATATGGCCCATTTGGGTGCGAGACTGGGGCACCATTTTGCTTCAAGATGTGCACTGGATGCGCCGGATTCCATGGCAAGTCATCTTCTAATGAAGATTATGGTTTACTTCTAGCAATCGGCCTCTATGTCAAAAGTTTCACAATGAAACCAATAAAAGCGGAACCAAAATGGGTCAAGTGAAAGCTTCAGCTCTGCCGCCGGTAGTACCACCCACCCTTGTGCTGCTGAACAATTATAGATATTCTAGGGTTTTTTATTATAATTATATTTTATAGTCTGAAGAAAGCATAGTGTCACTGGCTTGAGAGGGTGGTGGGTGAGACTAATTTCTTGTAACGTTTTGACGCATGTTCAAATCCTGCTTGTATGATTTTTACCCTCTATGTTTTATTTTAAAAAGATTACTGAGATTTCAAAAGTTAAATAAAACATTTAAAAATACTGGGAATTAAAAATTCCAATAAAAATTTAAAAGTTCTTAAATTTATGGAAAAGTAATTATAAGTCCCCGTATGTTTCAAAAATTTCTGATTAGTCCCTCTGACATTTGAATTTCCCTATCATTCTAGTCCCTCCGTCTAACTCCGTCAGCAACATTTATGAGTAATACCAACTTTGCCTTTGGCTTTAGTGGGAAAAAACCCGTCCTATCTTGTCAAAATTTGAAAAAATGTACGAAAAAAAAAAAATTAGACTTTTTAAGTAGTTTTTTCACTTTGCAGTGTAAGTGGAAAACATAAAATATTAAATGAAAACTCTAAAATCTAAACAGAAAAATAAAATACTAAATGGAAACTCTAAAATCTAAACGGAAACAACCAGTAATTTTCTCAATTTTATTATAAATAATAAATTTATTTACTTTATTTGAATTAAATTAGAGCCGGGACGGACTAGGTCGGGTCTCAAACATCATGTCCGAGGCCAAACTTATTTTTAAACAGGGTCTTTTATTTTAGACATGGCCCGATAGACGAGCCTATTATTCTTGTCAAAACCCTGTTATTTTTCCGGCTGGCCTTTGGGCTTGGGTCAGTAGCCTAGCCCTTGGAGAAGTCTAGAAACCAACCTATAATATTGTTTCTGTTTGTTTTCGGTGCTTTTAGTAGTTTATGCAAACCATGACGATGAATGCTTTTCTTTTTTTTTTTATTGGTTGTTTAATTTATGTTAGTGTGTGTTTTTATGTTTTCTAGACTGTTGAAAGAATATTTTGAGTGCTTTTTAACCGTTTATTTTATTTTATTTGTTTCTTTTGCTAATGGGCTTTTGCAAAATAAAAGATTTAAATAGGACTCCTTTATAACTTTATTGAAAAAGTGGAATTCAATGAGAATTGTTCCCAAATTTCTCTCTTTTTTCTAATCTTAGTTGCTATTTCAGAGAATCAGAGAATGCTATTTTTAAATTTCGTCTTGTGATCCAGAGATGTGAAATATTTATTCAATGCTAAAAAAATTAGGATGATACGATGAACCAATCTTAACCTTTTCATACCAAAAACCTCATCCGATCTTCGACGTATACTGTTTAGATTTAATTTATTTCAATTTTTCCCCATGTTTTTCTTTTTTTATTTATTTAGAAACTTAAATGAAATCCTCTAAAATTCTTTAGAAAACTTGAGCTATTTAGGCTTAAAATGAAACCCTTGTTCTTGTGATTGTATTAGTATATTTATTTGTAAAAAATTACTTGTAAATCCGGGTGAAAATCCATGTTTTGGGGCGAAGTTACTGTAGCAAATCCGATGGTTACAGTAAAACCCGATTTTACTGTAGCACCGGAAATTTTCACTAATTTTTGTATTTCTTTGGTCCAAAATGACGTTGTTTTTCCCTAAACCTTAGTGTTGCATGTTAGACATGTAACATCACATTCACATGTATTTTAGTTTTTATTTCTTGTGTTCATTGGTTATTGAATTCCCTACTTGTGTCTAGGTGACAAAGCATCCTCCAAGGGGAAGGAAATTACTGACCAGTGAGCGTGTCTCGAGACGAGACGACTGACTGTGTGAGTGGTTAAATTCGTAATTGCATAGACTTAATAAGAGTATTATAGTATTTCTTTATGTATTTTATAACATATTTCTATTGATAAATCGTATTTCATTTGAATATATATCGAGAATGAATTTATTGAAATGGTTCAATGTGGAATAATTATATATATTTATTTTGAAAGAAGCATGATCGTATATGTATGTGTGTACATGCCAATAGAACATGGTTTGATGTGTATTTTTGTATTTGGATTTGCTGGTGACTACAAACTTTAATTTGATATTGCAGTGGGGGTCCCATGGTCCAACCTGATGGGAGGCGGCCTAGTCAACCCTGAGTTTACCCTAGGTAAGAGGTGCGTAGATCCATTGACAAGGGTTCTTTTACGTGAGAAACCCGGGGTCACTACATGGTGATCTCAATGGCCAACACCAAGGAAGGCAACATTTTTGAATTTTAAAAAGTTTACAAACACCTTTGTGGTCCCGTATCTAGTCGCGGCCACAATTAGGTTGGGAATTATTTGAGACCAGCCTATATTTTGAATTGTGTCTAGTGTGTTGGAAAATTTTACTTGCTTTTACTATTGATAAATTATTGTTCTAACCGTTAATCTGTTGAATTCCTAAAACTTCTTTTATATGTTATTATTATTGTGAAAATTACTATTTGGAATGTTTTATTACTCTGTTATGTGTATGCTGTTACCACTCATTGGGTAGCATCTGTTACTCACCACTCTTTTCTCTTATTCATTCTTAGATTGTGACTTGGATTTGGTTGTGTTGGGTAGCTAGTAGAGTAGTCCATCTTTTCCTTTTCTAGGTTAGTTTGTAGTGTGTATGTAAACTCTACGGATCCACTACACTTGACTTTTTATGTATTGTTCTTGTATTTGTATTTGCTAGTTGTATTTGGAAAGCCCTGACTTATACTGTTGTTGATGTTTTTCTGTATTTAGGGTCCCTAGTGTAAGGGAACCCTATTATATTTTTATTATTGATATCGTCTCGGATTCTTCTTTAGTAAGTTGTGATAGCAGGTTTGTGTTAAGCCTTATGGCGACCCGGAGGTGGGGGTGTTGTGGGACCCACTCCTTGTTGTCGTGGAGATTGTCATGTACCCGGTTAGGGTCGGGGTGTGCCATTTGCACTCATCAATCTTTAACTCTTATTTGATAATTAGGAAAAATACGAATAGTATGCTTTCATGGTAATGAGGGATAATTTACATTTTTGTCAAAATTGGGGGAATTGGTTTCCTCTAGCATAGAAATGATCGTTTTAAGCTTCAACTTTTTTATAATGTATTCAAATAAAAAAATAATTATTTATGTAAATATGATAATTAAGTTGAATGAAATTAATAAACAATTTAAATATCTTTTATTAAATTGGTTAATGATATCAAAATTACAATTTGAAAGATATAATTTAGCTATAACAAATTCAGTTGAAATAATTCAATAATCAAACATTTGTTAAACGATAGTGATTAGTTGAATATTTAATTATAATAAATTAAAATAAATAATTACAAATATTTGATAATAAATCATGGTAATTATTTATTATTAAATCTAAATTATTAGTTTATACAATATCATTCTATTTATAGAGTTGGGCATAACTGTAATTTTACTTTTTTATTCCTAACTCAAATTCTTTCGGATCAAACACCTTTTTTTTTTTTTTTTTTATCATCAATTTTCTCCTATTTTTATTCATATTCCTCTATTGTTCTCATTTCCTATCCTCTCGTTTCTATTTCATAATCCAAATGAACCCGTAATGTCACTAAGATGCTACAGTTTGTAATGAGTTTTGCTTACATTATATCGCCGTTACTAATAATCACTATGTTGTTTTTTTTGGTCCGGTTTGTTTTATAATTTTTTATTTTAATAAGTATAATTTGTTTATTTTTTATAAAAAATTTGTTAGTACGCAAAAAAAAAAAAAAAAAAAAAAAAATCACTTACTTATAAGAAAAAGTTCAATTTAAACTTAGCTTAATGGATGAAGTCATAAACTCCTAAATTCAATTTAATATCTAAACATAATCTAATATCAATATAAGGTAAATTAAAATTTTGATTCAGATTTAAATTTCCATTCCAAAAAAGTTAATTTTCACCAGACACGATCCATCCTCAAAAATCATGCAAAATATAAATTTTCATATTTGAACCGGTTTCCTAAAACAAACTGTGATGTGATCCGTTCCTTAAGGTTGAAGTAAACACTCAAATCACATAATAGTGGCACCAAGCTCTTTAATTTGGAGTGCTTTTTCTCAAAGCTGTCAGTCCTTTAATGCCAAATGCCATTGGAACAACTTTCAAGATGGGCTCCAGTGTGGATGACCACACCAAGACTTGCTAGTCAACTTTATGCTTGTGCTTTTGTGCATATATATATATGTATGTATATCTATGTATAACATAAGCAAGAGCCAATTAAGTTTTCATATCTGAAGCCTTTACTCTTCCAGAAAATTAAAAATGGTGAGATATTACTTTTTCAGAGTTCTTCTCTTCTTTTTCTGTTCTTTGCCGGAGCTTCATTAATGGTACTGTTTTTTCCCCCTTTCAAATTCTGATGTTCAGAGTGATGCAAGAATAGGTGAAGATGGGGAGGTTTATATCACTGCAAAGTGTAAAGGGAACATGGCAAGGCCATATTATGGAAATGAATGGAGTGATGGAGCTGGAGGACAGGTGAAACAAGTATGTATTTGGCATGGTTACTTAATTAATGGTATTCAAGTTTCATATCAGAGAAATGGGAATTTTTGCCTTTCATCTAGACATGGTGGCACTGAAGGAGACTTTGAACAGGTTAAGTCTTCTCTCTCTTTAAAAATCATTAAAGTAAAATATAAATTAAATATAATACCCTTTTTAGATTGAGTAAGTCCTAGATAACATTTTTAATTTGTATATATGTAGCATTATATAACATCTTATACCATCGCAGCATCTTTTTTTTTTTTAAAAAAAATTAATTAATTAAATAAATATGTATAAAAAAACATATTAATTTTAATAAACACTTAGTATATTTAAAAGATATCAAGAATATTTTTGTGAGTTTTGGATGATTTTTTTTTAAACTTCAGTTCATCCTATTTGAATGAATTAAGTAAGTGTTTTGATGATTTTTTTTTTTAAAAATCCATTTCATCCTATTTGAATGTTCACATGAAGTTTATTTCATAAAATGAGAATATTTATATTTAACTAGTTATATATATATTTTTTTTATTTAGATACTTTTGGATGAACCAATCACTTGTGTGAGTGGGTATTATGGATCATGGTGCTTGGAACCAGAAACTTTTGAAAGTGAAGAGGAAGCACCCTACAACTATACTACAGTAATCAGATCACTTAAGTTTGAAACTGGTCGAGCCACATATGGACCATTTGGGCGCGAAACCGGCACGCCGTTTAGCTTCAAGATGAGCACCGGGTGCGCCGGATTCCATGGCCGGTCATCGTCCGATGAGGATCATGGTTTTCTCGAAGCGATCGGTGTCTATGTGAGGAGTTTTGCATCCAAGCCAAACTTTGATGGTTGTTCTCCATCAATTTCAACGGCTCCTTCGGTAGTTGATCCAAATGAAAATAATGAACTGTGATTGATGTTATTGTTGTTTATGTGTGCTTGTATTTGTCATGGAAATAATGAACTATTTCAATTAGAGTACGTTCCTATTTGGTATCATTTTATTTATTTTTTTTGTAAATTTCGACTCACATATTACAAAATTGAACCCAATTTTATCAAATCTAGTTACTATATGCAAGGCCTTCATGCCTTTAACATAGTTGTGTGCACGGGAATTCAAGTAGTTAGAGGGTTTCGCATGACGTGCGAGGTAATAGAAGCATTAATATTTATCATCTTTGTCTCAAAAAAAAAAAAAAAAAAAAAATTGATTTTCTAAATGCTTCACATGAAAAAGGTTCATTGTAGTTTTATAATTTATAATTTTTGCAAATAAGATTTTGTATATGCATATTTCAAAAGTTTTTGCATTGTTAAAATTCAGCATTAAAATGCACAATGAAATATCATGAAATATAGAATGGATTAGACAGAAAGCAACAACAATCAATAAAATCATAAAAACAAAAATAAAATCTATGTATCAAATATTATAATGTTAAGAAATTTTAATTATTTATCCGATTAATGAAATAAAATTATTAATATTATTAAATATTTTTTTTGAAAAAAACATTAAATTTTGTAAAAAAAAGTTTAGATAATTATGGAGTTTTTGTTAATGAAATGATGGGCTTGAAGCCTTAACAGCACACCTATATGGGCTCAGTTTCCTATAATAACAGGGGAGCCCACTTGCTCAACAGCCCAAATATTATTGTTGTTGTTATTCGCGGTAAGCGAAAGGGGGATTCGCGTCATATTGGTCATTGATTCCCAATATAGATGAATACATTGAATAGAGAGCGGTGATCGGTAGAACGGTGATCGGATTCCATAGTCTTGGGCGATACGCTCGTAAGATTTTGATCGATTTGGGGCTGGCTTATGACTCGTTTCCCTCCCAATTGGATGAAATTGAGGGATATCTCAGAGCCGGGACGGAACCCTAATCTGGATTTGATCTGATTCGAAGCCCTAGCCCTCCCCAGGTGCTCTGAATCCTGGCAGGAAGAAGCTATTTTCGAGTTTCTAGTACGCCTGCACGGATAAGTTGAGTCCTTTTCTCTCGTTTCTCCTGGATATTTTGGTATTCATCGTTCTAGGGTTTTAGAATTTGTAGAAAATCCGGAGTTTTGGCGTGTTATCGGAACTCTATGGTTTGATTGCGAAAAGGGTTTGGATTTGGAAATAGATGGATCTTTGCATAAGAGGATTAGGGTTATTTTAGGTTCGCATTATCTGCAAATCTCTTGGTTTTTGTTGCTGTAGTCGTTAGGTTTTTAGGGTTTTGATGATCTCGAGTGGCAAGAAGGTGCAAATTAGGTTTTTTGATTTGAAGGGTTGAAGAAAGAAGGGAACTTTGAGAAAATAGATTCTATCTCAATGAGCGAGATAAAGGATGGTGGAGAGTCAGCACATGAAGCTTCAAAGGTCTCTAGCAAAGACCACAGTGATGTAGTAGAAGAGAAGGGTTCACCTTCTTTGGCTGTTAATCCTATGGATGCGCATAAACACAAGCTACAAAAATCGGAGGCTGAGGCTGAGGCTGGAGCTGGGGCTGGGGCTGGGGCTGGGGTTGGGGCTAGCAATAATTCGGACCTTGCAGGAACCACATCAGAAGTTGGCCTTGTTGAAGCTGAGCCAAATGATAAAGATACTGATGTAACACCCAATTCGAATAATAGCGCTGAGGATCTTGCTTTGAATAATGCTACTGAAGATCCACCTGTGGTGAAACATGTGGATAATGCTGATGAGCGTGCTGTTGTTGATGTTAAGAGAGAAAAGGAGGGTGGGGTGGTTGATTTACCTGTGGAGAGTGGTGGAAGACATGATGAAAAAAATGATGTTAAAAGAACCGATTCTGAAGATAATCATAACCTAGAAACTGTTACAAAAGAGGAAAAGGAAGAGGAGGATCCATCTAATGATGCACCCAACCAGTCTTTCATATTTGACTACACGGAGGGTGAAGAATCTGGAACAGAAGAAGATCAGGTGGCTTTCATGAATGAACTGGAGACTTTTCACAGGGAAAGAAATCTGGAGTTCAAGCCTCCCAAGTTTTATGGAGAAGGACTGAATTGCCTTAAGTAAGTTGTTGCTATGATCTTTTTGTCCCCTTTGTCAGCTTTTCGCAAGATGTCTTATTTCTACCTTACTTTCTTGGCATAGGCTGTGGAGAGCAGTCACAAGATTGGGTGGCTACGACCAGGTATACATGCTATATTTATCCGCATCTTGCATAAAAATATAAATATTGCTACTATTGGTTGAAATTATGAATCTGGTTTTAATGGGGATAGGTGGGGTTGTCCATCAGTTGTCTAAATTTTGTCTCATTGTTGGCGACTATATAAAATTGTTCTCAGTTTCCAGATGTGTAAAGCAACTTGAAAGCCTATGGTTTCATGTGAATTCTAATTTGAAGATATTCTCATACCAACATCAGCACAGAGAATTTGGTTCTGGTGTTGCATGTGGTCATGTTCTTAATGTAGCTCTTGAATTTTTTTCTTTAAGGTCACATCTTGCAAGCTCTGGCGTCAGGTGGGAGAGTCTTTCAGGCCTCCAAAGTAAGTTTTTTTTCTTTTTTGCCCTTGCCCTTTTTCCCCCAGACAGGTATTCCTGTTCCAAAAACCAAAACAATTTCCTATCATATTCTTACGCAGGACTTGTACCACTGTTTCTTGGTCATTCCGGATTTTTTATGAAAAGGTATGTCTTATTCTAAATGTCATCGTGTTTCATGTTTGCCCATTTATTACTTAAAGTGCTTTCCCTGATTGTTTGTGTAGACTCAATCTCTTTTTAATTTATTTGTTATCTGCGTGCTCTTTCTCATGTTTTCATTTTCATTTTCATTTTGAGGTTAAAAAATATCTATACTTTGTTTAAGATCCAATATAAAATAGAAGAGCCTTAGGCTATGTTTCTTTGTGGGGTTACCCCAAGTCTCAAGCCAAATACCTAAGGGTGACCCACCAACCTTCTTTTACAAGATTTAATTTTTTAAATAAACATATTTAGCAATTAATTTTTTTTAAAGTCATTAATATTAATAAACGTCTATCACTAACTAGAAAAGTAAATTTTAATCATGAACCATTTATTTTGATTAGTATTAATTAAGTCAAAGGTTAGGCAAAATTATCTTTCCTAAACAATTTCAAGCTTCCAAACTTTTAATCCCGCTATTCAACCCCAGGCAAATATACCATTAAGGATATGCCATTTATTTACTTAAAGCTTGTGCGTGTCTATGTAGTATGATTGGATCTTATTTTTTTGGCAATTCTGTATCTTATCTCTCACTTTTTTGTAGTCATCTTTCACTTGAATTTATTATTTTCATTCATTCAGGCGCTACTTGAGTATGAGAAGCATAAAATTCAGGCTGGTGAGTTGCAAGTACCTATACCTTCAGTCCCAGAGGCCATGCCACTTGAACATCAGGTTGGTATGCATTCTTTCTCCTTTTCTTTTGTAGTATTTATTAATTAATTTTGATATCTTATTTGCACAGTGACCAAGATGAGGTGACTATTCTTATAACAGTAAAAAATGGTTGAGTTACTTCTCCTTTTTTATTCTTTCTTGGGAAAATGTATGGTCTGACTTTATGAATCAACTAATATTGGTCAATCATCTATGGCTACTTTTATGTGGTCTAAATTATTGCAATTTAACTAAAATGACCCCATTGGTGGGGAGTAACCTTGTACGTACAGATGAAGCTCAGTCATAAGAAACTCTAATATTTCATTCTCGTGGAGTTGGATTCTTGGAAGTGTAGTAAATGAGGAAATAAGGAATGCTTGGCATGTGACATTCATCCAAGCTGGAAAGTCATGTGCGGACAAATGTAGTATGATCTTGGTAATGTGTTTACAGAAATTGCCACTCATCATGTCCCAGATTCTTGGCAATAGGCAGAGGTCACTTTTTTTTGTGGATATTTAATGATCTAGTAAAAAATGAAATGCATGTGATTATATTTTAACTCTGTAGACTTTTCAAGGTAGGCCTAGATAAGATTGTTGTAACTGTCTCATAAATTAGCACGGACATTCTTTCAATGGTTCTTAGTTCCCTGAGAGAAGTTTTGGATGAGGAAAAAACTTGTCACAATGCCAATTAAACACCATAATGGTGAAGTGAAACATGGCTTGATGTATATACAAGCCAAGTCTCCAAAATGATGCATCCAGGAATAGCCAAGGTTTTGTTAGAGTTTTCATGTCAAATTTGGTTAGACGATAAAACTTTTCAGCTTGAGCCACCTGCCCATAATTGGAAGTTTTAAGAGATTGAAGATTTGAATCCAGCCTATTCTTTCCCAGCAATATATAAGTCCTTTTTATTATTGAAATAGAGGGATTTCTTTATTCATGCTTCTTTGGTATTTCTCTTTATCCTTTAAATTTAAATAGGTGATTATTCCAGTTGCTCACATGAAGATAGTAACTACAAACCAATGATGAGTTGTATTAATAATCCCTGAAATTTCTTTTTTGTCCTCCTGAGCTTGTATGCAAATTTTGTGAGCAATGGTTGTGTTTGATGTGATTTTTTGTGGAGTATGCTTGCAGGTGGTTGGAAGTCAAGGTTCTGGCTCAGGAAGAGCGAGAAGGGATGCTGCAGCTCGGGCCATGCAGGGTTGGCACTCTCAGAGGTTACTTGGTAATGGTGAGGTTGGGGATCCAATCATCAAGGTTTGCAGAGAGATTTAAAAAGATTTGCAGCACGCTTTCATTTTGTCCACCAGTGTAATCTGCTGTATTTGCTCTTTGTAGGATAAAAGCTCAGTGAGGGATAAGAATTCTAAAGGCATCGGTAGGGCAGCACAAGAAATGAATGTCTTGAGCAAGTTTTTGATCAGGCTACTTATCTAGATTTAACCTTTTTTTTTCTCTTAAGGTGTTGTTAAGAGGAAGAAACCATCTAGTCTGGAGCATACAGAAGCCAAAGCTGCACGTCCAAAAGTTGCTAAGCCACAGTAATCTTCTAGGAGCTTGGTGCATTTGTGTTGATGTTTTTTCCTGATATGGAAATTTTCATTTTCTTCTCTGCATAAAAACATCCTGCATAGGGCCAAATGTGGTTGACATAAATGAGTGGATTTCTGTAGAATGAATTGGGCTATTGGTTTGTCAGTTCACTAGTAGTTGACTGTTTCTTCTTTTGGAACTTACAAGGAAATTTATTTCGTTGTCTGTTTAGCTATTTAGTTCTGGTTTTTATTATTGAATATGATGAGATTTTATTTGAAATTTGTCGGAAGTTCTCATTAACTAAAGTTTCATATGTTTTAAGGGATAATTTATGTTTTTTCCTACTTTGGACAGGACTGATATTATGGTAGTTGATGTTGGGCCTCCTGCTGATTGGGTAAAGATCAATGTGCGGACAACCGTAAGTTCATCTGTTGTATTCTTTTTATTTTCTGAGGGTCATGAATCCATGATTGTTTAAGGATTGTAAATTGCATGATATTGGTGGTTTAGAGTTGGTGGTCTTTTGTCTTCTTGAGGTTTGAGATATCACTTTCTTGTTTTCAATTTCTCTTTTATTTACTCAGAAGGATTGCTTTGAAGTTTATGCTTTGGTTCCTGGGCTTCTGCGTGAGGAGGTAATAATGGAATGCAACCTGTATCTTTCCTATCATTCTATGATATTTATTTTGCACATAAATTAATCAGCACTTGAATAACTTCAGGTACACGTGCAGTCAGATCCTTCTGGTCGTTTGGTTATATCAGGCGAGCCGGAGCAGCCTGATAATCCTTGGGGTGTCACCCCTTTTAAAAAGGTACAGTGCAGCCATCTTGTCCTGCATTGATCTCAGAGTTTTATCACCCTTAAATATATCTATTAGATCAATTTTCTTTGCAGGTCATAACCTTGTCATCACGTATTGACCCCCATCAGACATCAGCAGTTGTTACTCTTCATGGTCAGCTTTTTGTCCGTGCTCCTTTTGAGCAGTCAGATTCGTAGCGTACCAATGAGGCTGACTAACTGATGAAATGCTTCATATACAACTGATTAAATGGAAAGTACAAAAAAATAACTAAGAGATCTTTGTTGATACTTAGCTGCGTGCTTCAGGTAATTTCATGTGAAAATGAATGTTTGAGAAGGATTCTACATTGTTACAAATGTGTGCTGCTTACTATCGATTTTGCTTTCTTCTCCAGGTCATAAGATTTATGAGAAACTCCTGCGGATGAGCCATCTCCTAGAATTCTGATGCTTAACAATTTCTATTAATCTCCAGTCTGTAAATTGGTACACATTGTCACATCTTCTGAACTGAGGAACTTTGTCCGCTACTGAACTTGGAAGTAGAAAACATCCTTGCGGATGGTTTGTTCAGTAGCTTTGCAGGACTGCTCACTTGTAATGAGTTATTGTTCTAGAAGCAGTCTGATGTGTTGTTTGTTATTTGGTATGGATGTCAGTCGCATTTTAGAGATTGAAGCTATATGTCATATTTAACCAAGATGCTTGTGTTAGAAGATGGAATTCTTCAGTTATATATATGTACTGAAACTAAATGTTTATATGATCCTGACTCACATTCATTGTATATGTTCTGCAAGTAATTTATATATATATTGGCTTGGGAAATGCTAAGAGAATCAAAAGAATATGAATCCTTGTGTGGTTCTGTGTAAGTTGAACCGCATCAGTTCCAAGACATCACAATAACCCTGTGTTGGAAGATGTCAATCTTACAACCAGCGGACTGGTAACTGCAAGTGTTCTAGTTTTCCAGGTAAGTGAACCAAAGACATAGCCCTTTGAAGGGGCGGTAGCTCTAAAACTCAATGTGAAGTTCTTCTTGTCGCCATAGTTTCTGAACACAAGGATTTCAGGCACCACTGTGACTTCAATGCCGGCCGGTTGTGATACTAGAGCTCGATAAACAATTCTTGGCTTTCCTACATTTGTCACGGTTCGTGTTACTGAGTAGCTTCCCCTGAGTTCGGGTACTGTAATTGTCGGATAGTTTAGATCAGAAGCTGATGCTGCGGCCGCCCTTGTGCATGTGCTGTTGTCTCCAGTTACTTGCTGCAATGACTTGTCATCGTAGCCAATGGAACAAAGAAATGCCTTGTAGTCTGCAGGTTGTGCGTCGTACACAAGGCCAGGATCAAGAACTCTTAAGGGGTTCGGGAAGCCTGAGCCGTAGTCAAATGGAGTTGCCATCCTTCCTGTCGGGTCAGCTGTTATAGCCTTCCCTCTCTTGTCCAACATGGTTGCTGCGTTAGGGAGGAGATCATTGACACGAAGTATAAACACATTCAGAACAGGTGTAGAATCTGTGAAGGAGTTTAAGAATCAAACCCGTTGTCATGATTGCTGATTTGATTGCTGACGGAGACCATGAAGGATATACAGCTTTGATCAGTGCCGCAATGCCTGTTATATGAGGACATGACATTGAGGTTCCGGAGAGAATGTTGAAGTTCATTCCATTTACTGCTGGAGACCAAGCTGCTAAAATGTTTAATCCTGGACCTGTGATATCGGGCTTCAAAATTCAAAACAAACAGCAAAGACAAGCAAATGATCAGTGTTTGTGCACATTGACACTGAAAACACTCATTTGAACATTACTACTAACCTTTAAAATCCCTGGGGTCAGAGAATTCGGACCTTTGGAAGAGAATGCTGCCATCCTTGGTGCTGGTTTGGGTCCTAATATCGTCTTTGCAGGTAAAATCAATGACCTTGGATTCCTATTAACATAACATTTTTACATTCATCGATAAACGCATGTAAGCACAACACAACGGCAAGACAAAAGGGATGCTTCTTTTATCTAACCTCGTATGATTTACAAAGGACAAGATTTTTTCTGCTGTTCTTCTGTCAACACTTGCTGCAGGTATAACAAAGGGAATAGCGATATCATTTTCTACTTCATCAATTAGTATCATTCCTACACCTCCTGCTCTCCTCACCACCACACTCTTTGCAAGCCTCGATTCAGAAGAACTACCAGAGTGGCGGCAAATGAGAATTTTCCCTCTGGCCTTTGTTTTGTTCAAAGAGCTTTCCAAGCAGAAACTGCAGAAGAATGAGAACATGTAAGAACAAGAGGAAAATCAACCATGCCAATCACCATATATTCATTCACCTTGACTGATAAGGAGTGAAGTATCCCCCACTGGCTTCTCCAGCCGGAATTATCCCTGCGGATCGATTCATTCTTAATACATTCAAGCTTTCACCCTGTTGATGACACAAATCTTCAGAAAACTTTAGTTTCAGCAGAAAAATATATATACTTTTGACTGCATATAGTTTAAATACCATTAGCTTTGTGCCATTCCTAAGTATAATATATGAAGCGAAATCTCTGTCCGTAGAACTAGCAGCCACGGTTAGCATCCATGGTGCGAGATTAGTCACAGAGCCTCGAGTGCCTACATTTCCCGCTGAAGAAACAACCATGATACCATGACTAGATGCATGAAATGAGCCAATGGAAATAGCATCACTGAAGTAATCTCCTTGCGGAGAGGTTGGTCCTAAGGACACGGAAATTATATCGACCCCATCCCTTATAGCATCACTGAAAGCAGCAAGTATGTCTGCATCGTAACAACCTGACTCCCAGCAAGTTTTGTAGACTGCTATTCTTGCCAATGAAGCCCCTCCACGAGCTTCACCCGACGCCAAACCTTTATAGTTCACATTATTTACATACCGTCCTGCTGCTATTGATGCCGTGTGACTTCCATGGCCAGAACTGTCTCGAGGAGACTTGTACTTGACAGCACTGTTTGAATTCTTCGGAAGGTCATCATATTCTTCTTCGGATTCATATCCATTCAGATAGTACCTTGCTCCTATCACCTTCCTAGTTATTGTAGCAACAATTAGAAAAAACTGATAATAAATTGAATCAGGGTCATTGAATGAGAAACATACTTATTGCAATCAGAAGGAGTGAATGACTCTCCAGTTTGGCACTCTCCTTTCCATCTAGAAGGCACAGGAGGCATGCCATGATCATTAAAGCTTGGTGCTTCTGGCCATATCCCTGAAAATTAGTCAGCAAAGGTTAATCTACAACTTCTAAACTAGTGATGGGGTAGATTAATCTAAGTACACTGATGCATTCATTGTCTAAAGTTCGAAGATTAGTATGTCTTTTAACACAATCATTGTACAAGCAATGATTTAAGTGAATTGGAAGCTATCCAAGAAGAAGACAAATGAATGACAAAGAGCAATTGTCTCATTCATCAAGCAAGGCCAAATCCACCAAATAAGTATTGAAAACAATGACGAGAACCACATACAGCTCACATGCTCTGTGCTGTATATCTGACAAACAACATGAAATTCATAAATTCATTTCTAGAGAAGTTTAACTAACCAGTGTCAATGAAACCAATGATAACATTCTCTTGATTCTTGGTTGCAAATCCAGGAATCTCCATCTCTTCATCAACAGAAAGCCCCATGAAATCCCATGAATGAGTCGTATGTAAGCTTCTCTTCTCATTTGGGAACACAGAGACCACACCAGGCATCTCTAAAGCATCAAAATCCAAATTTAAATTAACAATATAAACACTAATTTAATACACATCTCATGCTCATACTCAAAGAGTAGTGCTAAAACTCACCAGCAATCTCCAAAGCTTGCTCTTTACTCAACTTGGCTGCAAATCCTCTGAAACCATTACTGTAACTATAAACATGAGAACTCACGGCTTTCTCATTGCTGCTCAAAATCAAACACCCAACCAAACAAAATAAAAAAAAAAAAAAAAAAAAAATTTTACCAAGTTGAAAAGTCCACTACAACTCAAAGAACAGCACAACCAACCTTCCTCCATGAACAGCGGCAAGCATTTCATGGTTCTGCTTCAAAACCTCTTCTGAGTGCACAGTACTACTTCCCATATAAACAACGTACACCTATAAATGCACAAGAACAACAACCACAAAGTTCTAACACAAAACCTCAAACAAAAAAAACACACGAAAGAGTACATCAAAGAAGAACTAATCTCACCTGAGAAGTGACACATTGTCTTATTCTTGCAAGCATGACACATAGTAGCAGGTATTGAATGATGATACCACATGAAGCCATTTCCAAGGCGAGAGATAGGGAGAGAGAAAGAGTGAGTAGAGAATGATTAAATGGGAAGAAGGTGGTGGGAAGGATTCACAAGTGACAACCGACTGAAAACGAATGTTAAAAGGTAACTTTCACTAGAAACCGAGATATAGCCGTTTAATAACAAAACTTTGCCCACACCCAAAAACTAATAAATGGTGGATATATATATATATATATATATATATATATATATATATATATATATATATATATATATATATATATATATATTTGGTATTGGTATTTTGGTTGTATATAATTGAGATTTATATACTTGGTGCCAATTCTATATATATATATATATATATATATATATATATATTAGTTCAGTGATCTATGATTTCAAATTCCCAATAATATACATCAAAGAAACAACTTTGTTGGGGTATTCTCTGTGTATTGTGTTTTTGTAGGAGTATATATATGTATCTGTGTGAAAGAGCACTTATTTTATCATAACATATCTCTACTTTTAGTAGAAGTAATTAAAAAAAATATAAAAAGTTTCACATAGTGGAAGAAGTGGAGCAGGACAGAGAGAAAGAGGAAAGCGGTTTGAACTTTGAATTTTAAAATTTAAATTGTTAGTTAGTTACTAATCAGTGTTATTGCATTTGGTTTTCTTCTAAATTATAATTAGTTTCTTTCCATACCTTTGTACATATATGTATATGTAATGCAGATATATAATAATATTACGAAAATCATACTATTTGAACCAATGATGGTAACAAGTAAAAAATTATATTAAACATTAATTTAATTGTTTAATGATTTCTTATTTATTTTATATATAAAAAGGTTTCTTTTTTTTTTTATTTAATATAGAAAATTATAATTATTATAAACATGAAAAGGTTGCTTAGACGTGCAAGGAAGTATTCATTTGGGTCAAGTTCATGTCTTTGAAGGAACTTGTTTCGTGAAATAAATATATATTTTTAATAATTCATAGATTTGATTTCACTCATAGTTTTGATTAGTTTGAGGAACAAGGCAAAGGAATTGGCACAAATAATTGTTCATATTTAAAATTTTATAATAGTAGTAATTATTATTTTCAAGTTGTGGACCTCTAACTCCATTTTCAATAATAAATCATTTTGTTTTTAATAATATTAGCTTGAACAAATCCAAGAATGATTAAGGTTTTCAAAATTATAATCACAATTATTCCTTGAGTATGAAAATATTAAAATCATTCTAATAAATGGAGTCATATCAGATTTAATGACAAAATTGAAAATAGATGATGATGACGACGATGACGACGACAATTAGCTTAAATTTTTTTTTTTTACAAATAGATGACAAGCATTTCGTTTAAAACTAACCAGAGACATGCACAAACATAGAGTTAATATCTCTATATACAACTGTTTTTATCTTGCATGAAGTTTAAGATTCATGATCTTCCTGAAAACAAATACTCTACATAAAAATGAGGCAATGCAAATAAGCCAAAAGAAAGTTTGCATTTTACTCCTCTATTTCTTTTGTTTTTTTTTATGGTTTTGGTAATAGTTTTTTATATTTTTCTAACTAGGGTGTTTTTATAAGAGTACAAGTGTTTGTTAAACTTGTTCAACGTCTGTACACATCTTTAATTCCTCTTAAATAGGGAGTGTTTATCGCTTAGTTTAAATAAAAAAATATAATACAACTCATAACAAATAGTGACTTTACTTTTGTTTTACTAATAATTTAGTTGAAATCAATCACTAAAAGTATCACTTCACAACTTACTTCCACTTTCAATCATCTGCACCTTTTCAGTTGTGTTTGGTACATGGGAGAGTATCCAACTTTATTTGGAAAGTAACACAATGGATCTTTTTAACATGTTTGGTAGAGCTTTCTTGTCGGAAAGTACCATTACCATGGGAAAGTAATTCCACCAAAATGAGAGAAAGTGATTCCCTCACTGCAAGATGGAAAAGTTAGATTCTCATGAGATAATAAAGTGAGTATATTTTTTAGACCAAAATACCCTTTTCTAAAATTACTTTTCTACTTTTTAAGGTTTTCTTAAAGACAAATGTCTTTATTGCCCGGGCCTTCATCGCTTTTTCAGGAAACCCAACAACACTTTCATTGCCCAAGCTTCCATCGCTCTCCTGACAACTCCATCACCGTCGTTTCACCAATTAAAACAATTAGTTAACTTAACAAATTATTTTATTAAATTTTTAAAAAAAAATTATTTAATTGATTTTTTGAAAACATCTTATTATTATTACTTTAATGCTAAAAATAATTGATAAGTTGTTGACAAAGTATACTAACATAAGGGTATTTTTGTCATTTTTCCAAAAATTTTCAAGAATATATTTTAATACCACACACAAACGTATTACTTTCCCATCAATTTAATCAAATTTTCCAATACATATCAAACAAATGAATGTTACTTTCTCATGAATGTCACTTTTCCATCAATTAAATTCTATCACAGCATTCCCATAGTAAAGCACCAAACGCAACCTTTTAGTGAAAATATTTCAACAACCAGTAGGGCATTGTCATTGCCATCCATTCTCCAACCAACACGCTCATGGCTGACTCCCCTCATTGGAGACCTCTCTCCAAATGAGCTCGAAGACCTCCAAACAAAGTCAATGATAAAAAGAAAGCACATGGACTTACATGCACCCCTTGTAGGCCTAACAATGAAAAGCACAACTTTTCCCTTGGAATTTAGAAAACCCAAGGGTTACATAGGAGTCCACATTGCCCCCCATGTTAAGGCCATGTGAATCTTGGGAAAGTTTAGAAAAATGCTTTAGAGCAAAGACACAACATAGTGTTAACCTTGTGCAGTTTTTACACAGCCCATGTAATTATTATATGGCCCTATGTAACAGAAAATTAGGGCCATGTTCCTCTTAGGTTTTCTAGGGTTTTGGTTTAAGGGGACATACACGGCCTCGTATATGCCCTATATTGCTCATGTTTGGGCTTGATTCCTAGATTATAGAGAAAAAAAAGACAAAGATTTAAAAATTTTGTTAGGGCTTTTGGGTCTATCAGAACCAGAGATTCCTACCAATCTTTTAGGGAATTGACAACACCGCATAGAGGAAAGATCCATGGTCTTTGAAGAAGATATTGGCCACAACTATAAGAAAAATACTAAATTGGCATGGTAAAATTGACGCAAATTTAAGTAAAAAAAACCATGTCAAACCGACTTTGGCACCGTATTTGGCATGAAAAATATCCGTGTCTATAGCATTAGTGACAAATATATTTTGTTTTTTACTACCGTGCCAAACTTTGTCACGATCTTTGGCATAATTTTATTACTACCATGCCAAACATTTGGCATAATTTTATTACTACCATGTCAAACATTGTCAATGATTTTTGCCACTGACTTTGGCTTTGTATTTGTCACACCTTTTGTAATGGTATTTTTAGTTCAACATTTGACATTGTTTTTGGCGCGATTTTTTTTTGTTCAACATTTGGCATGATTTTTTTGTTCGCTATTGGTACTGTTTTTAACATTATATATTTTATATTTTGTACCAAAAACTAAGGTATTATAATCTTTATCTTAAATCCATGTTAGCAAAAAACCTGTCCAGCATGCATACACACCTTGAAATAAACAAAGTAGAAGCACTCGAAACCTTTCAATAACTAATCAGTATGAAAGTATGAAATATAATTGTTTCACACCACAGGAAAGTCAAAATAGATTTTACATTAAATTAGTGCAAACAACAAATCCATAATACAACCTATAGCTTTCACTGTGCTTGTACACATCACTTAGTTGTTTGTCAACGACAATTCCTTTAATAATCAATGATCCAAAGGAAATCAGCATAAATACATGTGAAAAAACAAGAAAACCTTGTGAGTGTTTCAGAAGAAAAGATGGCATTGAAAAGCTCAAATGACAGATATTTCAATACAAATTAAAATTCCATGGAATATAACTATAAAACCAAAATAACATAATAGTGGGTTACATCTACAAAGAAAAAAACATCAGCTGGCGGAATAAAACTCAATAAGAATAGGAGGACAATTGGATGCTGAAATATGCACAACATTAGCTCTTGTTACTAAATGAATTATTACAAGATTCTTAATTATTATAATCTACTTTTCTATTTACTCATAAGGGAATAAGCATTGGCCCATACGATGGTCTTGCATCATATATACTTAGTCTTATTAAGTTCATCAAGAGATTGTTGTGTCTCTTACTACACTTCAAAAAACAAATGCCAGTGCCACAAATGGCAGGACAACTTTGTATCTGACAAATGAACCATATAAATTGGCTCATTATATGTGTGAACTCAAGAACCACCATATCCCTCTTCTTTTTTTTTCCATCGAATGTTAATTATTCCTATGTCATTTGTTACCAATGAAAAAAGAAACCTATAATTTCAATGATCATGAATCAATCAATAAACATGATACAAATTCCACTGAAAATGCCTCTTTGTCAGCCACCTTAAAAAAAAATAAAAAAATAAAGAATAAACAATCACCATGTAAAACCATCCAATTGCACGTACGGCAACAACATCAAATCAGAATTAAAAAAAATATCATCAAAGCAATGATAAAGAATTTCTTATAAATAGACAAACAACAACACAAAGCAATTACAAATTAAAAATTGGGCATTAATGAATGAAGGATTTCTTTTCATAAAATCAATAAAGCAATGCAAGTCGAGACTGTCTTGTGGATCATGAGAAAAAATTATAGGAATCCATATATCCATCAATCATACAGAAAACACAGTGAGTGCAAAATATACAATAATACAAGCATGGAGTTTCAACTCTGTAGACTAAAAAAATCAAATATAATATATGCAAGTCCGAACGGCACTAATCAATCCTATTGCAAATTATTAGTCTGATCCAAAAAAGCAAATTGATCACCCACAAAAGCCTTTAAGTTTAGATCAATAGCAATATAATTATAAAAAAAACCATTCTGCAGCATCTACAATGCTTTATTTAGTTATATAAACACGAAACAGTATGCAAAATTACAGTTTTTAACTAAAAAAAAGATCTATCACCAAAGAAATTGAATAAAAAAAATGAGCTCTAATAAATTCAGATATCTTCATCAAATTAGAAACAAAAAGAATTACCAGCCCCAAGCATCGCCAACAATTCCAATCACCAAAGCCAGCAGAGAGCCCTCCAAGACCACAAAAAAGCCCAGAAGAGAGGCGGGCATAGTCATCAAAGTGGTAGTAGGACTTACCCTTGGGGTTGATCCCAGTGTTGATGATCACAGCGATAATCAACCCATAAATCCCAAGCACATGGGGACGATTGACTTCATTGCGAGCTCCGGCCTCATCACCCCCATAGATGCCACTCCCACCCCGCTCTTCGCCATCCAAACGCAGCTCCCATGCCTACAAAACCATACAAGAATCAATCCTGAAAACAAGAAAACCAAAATGATGAGATAGATCAAAATCAGACAATATCAAATGTCTTCGGATTATCGAAAATTTTTTTTTTTTTCAAAGTTTGTTTAAACCTGTTCCTGTGCACTGATTCCGACAATATCCATAGCTCTTCTTGCGGTTAAATAATCATGATCATCACTCACAGCAACCAATTCATAGCAATTTGATTTATTAAGATAGTGAAATGACTTAGGATTACCAAACTTATCCTTTTCAATTTCCTTAAAAAACATTCATAGTAAAAGCTCATGAGTTGATTATAAAAGAAAACAAAATGAAAGTAAACAGAGTCAAAATGAAGGCTACCTCAGGTGGTGCAGCACAAAGAAGATAAAAACAGTGATAATTACGCTCCGGATCAGAAATTTAACAAACTCTGTATCTTTCAAGAAGGTAAGTTCTAATGATAGCACCAGATATCCTCCCTTGCTTATCAAATTGTATCTCAACGAATTTACCAACCCGACAGCAAGACAAAATTATTCCCTGAAAGCATAGAAAACATATCGAATACCCACTTCAACTCCATTTTAATTGAAATATCAACCATCCTACCTTCAGTTATTGTTCCTGACTGTTTTAGTATTGCCAAATGCCTCAAGCACTGGATTAGAAATTTAGAATACAATTACATAAGATGAAAAAATTCAAGTTCTAGAAGCAATAGATAAAGCAGAGCATTTGTTAAAAAATGGGAGCAAGAACATCCAATCGCACTTCTAAAACTCGGCGTTCTACTGTTCTTCCTTCAATTCCAGCTCACCTATAACCAAAATTGAATTGCTCTTCCCTTCATTTATCATTGCCCTGTTCAGAATGACAATTTTCTTTTTTTCGTGAGTTCAAATGCTTGCAAGAGAAACAAGAAAAACAGAGAGACACTCGCTCACCTATAAGCACCATCTGCAACTGCAAATACATGAGGACTAAGCTCCTCAAATGGTACTCCTTTGTATTGTTAAATAATATGTGCATCATATAGATGAGGCAATCTTTGACATGGATTGATTGTAATGAGAATGTTCCCAGTGTAAGTCTTGCAAACAGAATTGCGACATGAAAACAATGATAGAAGACAAAAGGCTTACATAAATGTAATTGATTGCATATCTTATTGCCAAGTTCTACTGAACACCAGGCTCACGCAAATACGAGAGCTTCGTCATGTCATCCACTCCCCCGGCTGGAGCTTCCATGTCTTTCGGGTACTTTTTCGATAAATTTGCAACAATCTAAACAATGCCGATGAATCATATGTTCATAACTATTCTAAAAAACATTTGCGAATTGAGAAATAGCAAACCATTTTGCCATTTCTGGCTTGAACTTCAGCCTCATCACCATCAAGCTTGACAACTTGGCCATCAATCCAAGCTGATATAGGGTCCTCAACCCACACAGAGAACCAACTATGATGGTAACTGATGTTGCCTATAAAAGAAATCTCAAACAATTAGATATATAAAACCAAAGATAATGATGACATTAAGCATAGATTAATGGAGACAAACCATGGAGACAAAACTACATAGGATTAAACAAACTCCCAATCTCTCTATCTCTTGCTTTGATAGCAAGGATTGAGAAAGAGAATGAGAGAATGTGGATGAAGTGTGTGCATAGTGTTGTGTTGTGTGTGAGTTTGGTTGGTTGGTTGGTTGATTTTGGATGGTTTGATAAGTGGAACAAAGAGAAATCCCAAGCAAAGGACGAGCTCCAACTCTCTGCTCCCCGATTGCACTCCGTGCATTCCCGCGGCAATGGAGCCCAATCCGTGCTTCAATGAAGTCGGAGATTAGGGCTTGTAAGAAAGAGATGGGGCTTTGGGATTGCGGGGAGTTAGGGACTAGCGATTGGGGAGGGATGAAACCAAAAAAGCAAACAAATGAACTGTTGGATTTTTTCTTTTTCTTTTTAATTTATTAAAAACTTTTTAGGATAAACTTAAATTAAATTAAATAAATCATTGCTAAATAAACAATTACATCCGGATGAAAAAATCTATCTTTGTATTTTTGGCACAGTAATATTAATAAATTGTTATATTAATATTTTTAGCATGGTATTTCGCACAGTATAAACAAGTTATTATTTTTATTTTTTATATGGTCTTCAGGATGTTATAAATAATTTATAGTGTTTATATTTTTGACTACATTTCGTATTGTATTAATGAATTATTATATTTATATTTTTGACACCGTATTTGAAGTAATATTTCTAAATTATATTTTTGGCTACATTTGGATATTGGCTATATATATATGTTTGAGTTTTTTTAATTGTGATTCAGTTATGTGTATTGAATGTCATGATTTCTTTAGGGTGATAGCTTGATTTCATATTTGTTATATATTTAGGAGTTAAGAAATCCTTGTACATAGATCCATCACAATAGAAAAATAAAAAAATAGACCTAGAGGTAGAAACTTGGATATCAAGATTCTCTTGATTAGGGGTTATCATACCTCTGGATTTTATTAAATGTTTATGCAATTATAAGGAGCAAGATTAGAGAGGGATCTCAATTTAGTTTTCTTAACGATTAGTTACCAATTACCTCGAGAAACAAAGTAGTATAGATTAGGAAATCTAAGTTTAATTTGTTCATAAGGTGTATAGAATGTTAATGCAATCATATGGTGTCTAGATGAGGAAGAGATTCCAATCTTTCTCTATAGATTTCAATTGCTCATCGTCTTAAAAAAAGGTTACGATTTGAATATATTCTAGGAATAGCCTTGGTCTTATTGATTTAATTTTAGTCTGATATCCTACTGTAGTATATGATATTGTGGCACACAGATCATTCTTTTTCTTTTTTCTTTTTTTTTTTGAAAAAAGTGGATAAACCACTATATATTAAAGGAAGAGAACCAGTACAACTAGCCTAAAAAAAGCACAAAAAAAATTATAAAACAGAGAAAAGAAAGAGGAAGACACACGAGACAAAATGATCCACCAGAAGTAGAAACAAAAAACGTAGGGGTGGGGGGTGAGGTAGTGTATGAGGGTCGTGGGAAACGGTCAGATCATTCTAGCCCTAGATTCTTTTTTCACAGAATTGTTAATAAATGTTGGCAGGAGTAGACATGGCCACGGTTCAGGAACCGCCGGTTCCGGTTCCTGAACCGCCGGTTTCGGTTCAAAAAAATCTTGAACCGGAACCGAACCGCCTGGGCAAGGTTCTTGACGGTTCCGGTTTGGTTCCGGTTCCGGTTCCCGTTCTAGCGGTTCGGTTCAACGGTTTCGGTTTGGCGGTTCAAATTGTTCAGTTTTTTTTTCAAACTAAATAATTCAATATTTCAAATTAAATAAACACAAAAATACAACAATTAATTTAATATAATATTTTATTAAAAAAATAAAAGTATTAATAATTCTTGATATAAAAGTATTAATACAAAGTTTGGCAATACTATTTCAAAGACACAGAGTTCGGTTTCTTATAAATGCTCTGAATTGTACTATTTCAAAGACAATACAAACAAGCAATTCAATAATATTTCAATTAGTATTAAAAATTGAGATTGATCTCTATTAAAGCTATTAGTTATAACTACTCCTTATTAATTAAATTATTTTAATAAATCCATATTTAATTTGTTACAAATAATTTCTGGCATAATTAATTAGTTATAACTTATCTCATTGCATGAGTAACAAAGTTTGGCATGACACAATGCATGTAAGTCGGACTAATGTTACGAATCAAACTTAGTGGTCATAATCGGGTAATCAAGTTCAAGTGTTCAGAATCAGACCTAATCAATTTAGTTAATATCTTTAAACATGAAATTAAATTAATAAATTATTAATGATATTAACAAAATAAAGACATAATATATATGTATATATATATCTGGAACCGCCGGTTCAACCGGTTCGAACCGCCGGTTTGAGCACCGGTTCGAACCGCCGGTTGAACCGCCGGTTCCACGGTTTTCAAATTCTGAAACCGGAACCGAACCTTATATGAAGGTTCCGGTTCCGGTTTTTTTATGGTTACGGTTTTGCCGGTTCCGGTTCGGTTTTTGACGGTTCGGTTCCGGTTCGGTTCCACGGTTTCGGTTCAAAATGGCCACGTCTAGGCAGGAGCACCTGGAAATAATAGTTTGTTATAAGTGGAGGTTGGGATGTAGTGAATGTTAGGGGATGGAAATCCTAGTCCCGAAAAAGAAAGGGGAGTTGAGAGGTAAAGATAGGAAAAGAGGAAGAAAATGAGAGCTAACAATCAGAGATGAAAGGTTGCTGCTAGTTGCCAGAATTTGATACCATTAAGGCTTTGTTTGGATGGGCTTTTAAAAAAAAGTGTTTTTTTTAAGTTTTGTGGAAGTACTTTTTTTAAAAAGTGCTTTAAAAGTAAGTTAAGTGTTTTTCTCTGAAACAGCTTTTCAGAAGTGTTTTTCTAAGAAGCATCTATGAGGAGCTTCTGAAAAAAGCTGAATTTTCTGCCCAAAAGCCCAAACAAACATGTTTTTTAAAACCCAGAAGTGCTTAACTTATAAAAAAAGCACTTCTGAGCTTAAAAAAAACCCATCCAAACACCCCCTAAATCTAGTGACAACTGCATGCAGCCATTATGATGGTTCTCACAAATTCATAGGATTCGTGCGGCTTCTATTGGAAGTTGTTGTTCATTTGGCTAGATATTTGCTAGTGTGCTTGGGTGCAATAAGAAAAAAAACATAGAGGGAGCTTGATTTAGACCTCAAAGAACCTCACGATGAGTGATGAGTAGCAAACTGAGAGTGGTCTAGTAGATGAGAAATAATCCGACAGACTCGGGTCCGTGGGATTATCTCTGGAACTGAGACGTGGCTGCTCTTGGTTTTTAAATTTTTTTATTTTTAATTACTTTATTATTTCAAAAATTATAATAATTTAAAAAATAATTTTTTAAAAACCAAGACGTGGCTGCACAGCAGCCATGTCTCGGTTCCACTGATGATCCCACGGACCTGAGTCCGTGGGATCATCACTCCTAGTAGATTAATTAAATGAGTAAATTGTAGTACATTTAAATTTGTAGTTAAAATTTTTTAACTGTAAATTAGGCAATTTTTTTATTCAAACAGAAAGACAGATGTTTGTGTGATACCACCGAGAATTCAACTATAAGTTTAAAATGGATAAATACACTAAAAGAAATATAACTAATCAATAAATAGGAATAATGAACATATGGACAAGAAAATAATTATCTAATAGAGATTATTTAAGTAATAATAAATTAAAGGGAAACTTATTTATATGTCCATGGATAGTTTCTTTTTTCCTCTGCAGTCCCTCTGATTTTTGCACTTCCTCTGCAGTCCCTGCTTTTCACACATAATACATTTTAGTCCCTACCGTAAGAACCGTGAGTGTACTTTTTTAAAATACCAAAAGTACCCTTGCTTTTCATTCCCGCCCAATCACATCAAGCATTTTCTGGAAAGCTCTTCTGTATCATGTTCACTATACTTCATCTTCATCTTCATTCTCTTTCTCCTCTTGTTCTTCTCTGTTTTCTCAGTGTTCTTGTCGTCTTTCTGACAGATTAATCCGCAGGTAAGCATTGTCTGCATTTGGTCTCCATCATGTTGGTTTTTTTTGTTTTTTTACCCAGAAACCGACGTCTACGCAGGTGTTAGTCACCATGGAGACATTTTGTGGTGTTGCTCGCTTCAAAGGCGAAGGACGGCTACTACAATTCACGGTCCTGATAGCCTGGGAGGTTGTTGTCGCAGAGATCTGCGAGCGATAGTTTTGGATCCATCTCGAGTCGTTGTGAAGTTTGTGACACCTGACGCGTACAACACGGTTTACCCAATTGAGTCAGATGTCGATTTCCAACGCATGTGCCACATACATCACACCTTCAAGAAGAATGTGGTGGACATCATCATTGACGAAGTCAGTGGAGCAGCGGAAACAGTCAATAACATCTCCTTACCATCCACGTAATTCAGCAACAAAGATAGTTCTTACTATGTTCGTGTGTATTGTGTATTACTGCTGATTTCCCGTAATATATTACCGTAGTTGAATACGTTTCCTGTGTAACATATTGCTTTTCTGTGTAATATATTACCTTCCTGTGTATTACATGGATTTCCGGTGTATTACATTGATTTTTTGTGTAATATATTGCTTTTTTGTGTAGTATATGTCTTTCTTGTGTAATATAATGCTTTCTTGTGTATTCCACTGGTTTTGTGTGTATTATATTGCGTTTTCTGTGAAATATTCGTGATTTACCTTACGTGTTGCCATTCGCAGGGAGTCAATCTCAGAAAGCATGAATGCGGACATGGAGATGTTCCTGTCCCAATATCGTCCCGCATGTGCGCTCAGTATTACTTCATGTTCACAAACATCTGATGGCTTCACATTGCAAGTAGGGCAACGGTTCGATGGTGTGGATAAGTTCAAAGATGCCTTGCGCAACCATGCAATAAGGAACAATTTCGACTTTACATTCATAAAGAATGACAGACTTCGCACGACGATGAGGTGTGTTTCTCCGGGTTACGGTGGCGTGTCCACGCATCCAAAGAGAAGAACGATGAATCTTTCCGAGTGAAGACAATGCAAGGGATGCACACTTGTCGGGGGGGGCATCGGAATGACAGTCCACCCGAAAGCTAGCAAGAAGTGGGTCGGCGATCGTATTATGCGGAGACTAAAAGAACGGCCTTCTGCACAACAAAACGTCGGATTCTACACAACAAAACCAAAAAATACACACGAAAGTATGAAGTCGGTCGACTTCTCCTTACCCAACTTCTTCTTACCTTTTTCGCTTGTGTTTTTGTTGCAGGAAGTCTCGCGAGTGTTTGCAAAAGACCGAGAGTGCGAAGACGGACGTATGACAAGTCAATCGTCGCCGCAAAAGAGAATAACACCGTCGTCGAACACCGAACAAGGAGAAGAGAGTCGTAGGCGCAAAATGGAGAAGAAGAAACAGAAGAAGAAACAAAAGAACTCTCTACTGCGACCACCAACGCATATAAATATTAGACCAAGAGCCGCTTGAACGGTTTCGCCCGGTGGGTTATCCCAAAGCCGTTGAGGGTATTCTCGACATTTCCACGCCATTCTTTTGAAACTTGAACAAGGGGCAAAAAAGACATTTGCCCTCCCCGTTAGCTTCATCATAACTGCCGTTTCACGTTTTTGGATTTGAAGGGAAATAGATTGAAAAGGAAGGACTAAATAGGAAAGTGAAACATTTCAGGGACCATCCGGGAAACTGCAAACTTGTGGGGGATTTATAAGTAATTATCACTAAATTAAATAATAATTATCAAATTATAAATGTGTAACTGATGAATTAAAATAAAAATTTTCAAATTCCTAGAAAATATGCAAGACAAATGTTTAAATAAAAAAAATAAATAAATAAAACGGGAATTTATTTTTTTAAAAGTAAAAAGATATAAAAATACAATGGATTACTTGCCTAGAAAAAAAAAATCCAAGCTCTATAACTCCATCCCACACAAAAATAGGACTTGAAAATCATGGACACTAAAACACTAACTAAACCCAAGCTAATTACACTTACGCAATACAAATGATGTCTCTAAAATAAACAACAATTTAAAAGAATGTCTATAAGCAGGTTTAGCACACAGTGTATAGTAGATAAAGCACATTTTTATAATCTTACATACATGCAAGGATACAAATGCTCATGCAAAAATTCTAAACGAGTGCATGAGAAAAGGAAGACACAAGCATCAACCCCCTAAAAAGTTCCTTGGGACATTAGCCATCATGCCACTCTTAGAATGTGGACATGATAATGAAATAAGCAGTTGATGATTAGCTAAAAAAAAACAAAATCAAACAAGAATGTCATATTTGAAGCATGCACAAGTCAAAGAAAAGGCTAAGAACAAGTGGGTGCCATGCCACACTGACCAAGGTATCAGTGCAAGGCTTAGACTAGATGGTGATTTTTGAACAAAGTATTAGCTAAAGAAAACATACATGTGGTCAAGATGGAGAACAAAACTAAGCATGATCAAGAGATAAAACAACTTAGGATACTTTTAAACTAAAGAAAGGAAACCTATGAAAATCAACAAGTATCTGCAGAGGTTAAAAGGACATATTTAGGGTCATTTCAAACCACTATGTGTTAGCAAAGAAGACAATATGAAATGAAAGGTACGCAACTAGCTTTGGAACTACAAACCTAGATTCAAACACAAAATAACTCCACTTCTAGGGTATAAGGCTGAAACTACAAACAAGGATAAACCAAATCCCGATGTCCTAGTATATTTCAAAAGACATGGTCTTAATTGGAGAATAAAAGTATGTTAGAGTTAGTGGTGGATCTTGCTATTTAGTCTTTTGGGAAGCTAAAACATTGATTGTAAATAATAAAAACATTGGGGGGCCAATGTAAACATAATAATAATAATAATAATAATAATAATATATGTACTATGTACAAAAACTTTTCAATTTTTGTGGGGCGCAATGGCCCTTTAAAATATTTATTATAGTCCGCTCTTTGTTGGAGTTGTAACATTCAAAATACAATGCATGCAACCCAAGATTACAAGGTGGCAACAAAATATGAATTACCATTCCAACATACAAGCACGTCATATTGAAATAGAAAGCTAGGGAATGCACCGCATGCTGGTCCACAGCAATGCCTCCACTAGTTAGAGTCTGGAAGGAAGAGAGAGGGTGAGTCACTAGAGTCACTCAGTGAATGAGTTAGAACAGTTTTAAGAAATACAAAATACTCTATCAAACGACAATATAAATTTTTGCAATAATACATATAATCCAAAGCATTTCAGTATATATATGTATATATATATATAGCAGCATAAACACAAGTGTAAGGAAAACATATATAGCGTAAAAAAAATTAATTTGCTCAAATGAGAGGTTTTAATAGACGTAACTCACGTATATCAAAATACGAGTTTTAAAGTCATAAAACATGATGCCCCCCATCAAAACAACTTTTGATATGCATAAAGACTTATTTTCTCAAAATACGAAATTTTTTTGCATTTTCGAACAATCGAACAATGGTCTAAAAATCCCTCTAAACTCTAGGCGTGACCGCGGTTAAGTTCAGAGCCATCAAGGCACTCATGTCCTTGACGTTGACCCACCGGGGCCATGTGGTGACTCCGGACTCTCGATGTTCATCAAGTCAGGAATCTACGCATCACCTAAAATGGACATAATCAGCTTGGTCCACCATGCCACCTCTAAAGGCTGGCCCGTGAGGACCCCTACTGTAGTAGGCGGGTTACAACCCCATCACCAACAAAACATCATGTAGTGTAGCAGCAATGTAATTCAAGTAAATCATTTCACCGAGTCCTTGTCTAGGACAAATATTCGTATATCGGTTATAACATCATTATCATATTAAATCAAGGCCAAGTGTGTAATATATATATATATATATGAAGTTCCATACTTTAAAATCACAATGAGCAGTGCATAAATACTAGTATTTACCAAATTAGGTTACTTTCAAAGATAGGCGTGCTCAAAACAGGATATACAATCTAGTAGGTTTCCTCATAATCTTTCATAGATCAAGTTGGCAATTCATTTCATAAATCAACTCATTTACGGCATAGGCGAGTAGATGAAAATACGAATGTAAGAAATAGCATATGAAAATATTCTTATTCCTATTAGAATTAAGCAATCGAATTAACCCACTCACAAACTTAGGAAAACAATATTTCAGCGGCGCTACTCCTCTGCCGGCTCCTTGCCTAGGGCTGAGCTCTCACCATCTACACCAACACATGCCAGAAGGGCTCAAAACCAAGAGAAAACACAAGAAAAAAAGCAAGTATGAACTTTTTCATGCTACAAACCAAGAAACCCTAATAATGCTTGGGTATGGCTTGAACTTGGGCTCCAAGGGTTCCAAAGAACCTTCATGGAGATCAACTCTCAAACCAACTAAGAATACAAAGGTTTAGCTATGAATTTCTCAGTGCTACAGTAGCTCCGATTTCAAGAACAAGGGAAATAAGTTTCATCAAGGTATAAAGGGGTGAATCTTCACATCCACTTGTAATGCCTTTTGGCTTGACTAATGCTCCGGTGACTTTTTTCCACTTAATGAATTAGGTGTTTTTGGACTACATTGATGAGTTTGTGGTGGTGTACTTGGATGATGTTGTGGTTTATAGTGAATCCTTGGAGGATCACCTTGTTCACTTGAAGCAGGTACTATCAAGATTGAAGAAGCATCAGCTATATGTGAAGCTGGAGAAATGTCATTTCGCTCAACAGGTGATCAAGTTCCTTGGGCACATCATTTTTCAGGGTGAAGTCCGAATGGATCGGGCAAAGGTGGCTGCGATTTTGGACTGACCCGCACCATCCAAGGTACCGAAGTTACGATCTTTTCTCGGCTTAGCCAACTACTACAGCTGATTTATCGAGAGATATTCAAGAATGGTCATGCCGCTCACCGATTTGCTGAAGAAGGACCAGCCATGGGGTTGGAGCGAGAGGCAACAGACTGCTTTTGACAAGATTAAAATTGCAATTGCAAGTGAACCAGCCTTAGCATTGCCCAACTTCGAAGAACTTTTTGAGGTGCACACCGATGCGTTAGACAAGGCCGTTGGCGGTGTCCTTATTTAGAATGGGCATCTGATGGCGTTCGAGAGTTGCAAGCTGAAAGACGCGGAACAGCGCTATTCGGCGCATGAGCGGGAGATGCTCGCCGTTATTCATTGTTTACAGGTATGTAGAGTGTACCTTCTGGGCACCAATTTTCTTGTCAAAACAGATAATATTGCCAATACATTCTTTGTTACTCAAAAGAAGCTGTTGGCTAGACAAGCTTGTTGGCAAGAGTTCTTGCAAGAATGTGATTTTGAATGGCAGCACAAACCGGGGAGACACAACCAGGTGGCTGATGCGTTGAGTGGCAAATAGATGGTTGAGTACGTTGCTGCGTTGACGCAAGTGGAGAATGACTTGCAAAGCAGTATTGAGGAGGTAGCAAAGACAGACAATCAGTATGGGAAGCTGATGAAGGATGTCCAAGACAGAGTCATGCGCAAGTACTGGGTGGAGAATGGGCTTCTCTACGCTAAAGGTAGCCAACTCTATGTGCCGAAAGGAGGAAAGATTAGGTAGGAGCTCCTTAAGGAGCATCATGATGTTCCATGGGCGGGACATCCCGGTCGTGAGCGAATGAAGGCCTTGCTCACAAGACATTACTATTTGGCGAAGACATTGAAGCATATGTGAAAACATGTTTCGTGTGCTAACAAAACAAGTCGGAAAGAAGACGGGAGGCAGGTTTTCTCTAACCGTTGAGTATTCCGGAAAGACCATGGGCGTCAATTTCCATGGACTTTATCACCGGATTTCCTAAGGTGGAAGGGATGCCTATAGTGATGGTGGTCATGGACCGATTCACGAAGTATGCGGTATTCATACCTGCACCAGTAATATGTTCGGCAAAGGTGGCTGCTGAGCTATTCCTGAAGCATGTGGTGAAGCATTTTGAGGTACCGGAAGACATCATAAGCGATCGAGATGCTCGCTTTACTAGCCAGTTTTGGACGGCGTTGTTCCGGTTGTTGGGCACAGAGTTAAAGTTTTCAACTGCGAATCATCCGTGGACAGATGGGCAGACGGAAAGAATCAATGCTTTGTTGGAAGAGTATCTGTGGCACTATGTTTTGGAATTGCAGAAGAATTGGCTAAGTCTGCTTGATGTGGCACCGTTTAGCTACAATCTTCATCGGTTTTTTTCGACTGAGAAAAGTCCGTTTGAGCTTGCATACGGATACCTACCTATTACGTGTTCAGAGGTGGCGAATAGGAGGACAGGAGGAAATTGTCCAGCCGTGTATCATTTTGCTATTGATCGACAAGAGATGATGGAGAGTGCTCGGGATAGTCTCGCCAAGGCTGCTCGCCGAATGAAGAAGTTTGCAGATTAAGAGAGAAGTCCTTTGGAGTTCCAAGTAGGGGATAGGGTTTGGTTGAATATCACTCCACAGGTGTGGAAGAAGTTACATCGGAAGGATGTACATAAAGGCTTTATTGCGAGGTATGATGGGCCTTTCACTATTGTCCAGCGAATGGGCAACATGGCATATTATTTGGATCTCCCCGATCGACTGAAACTCCATCCAACTTTTCATGTGAGTTTCTTGAAGCCATGCCAAGGGCGAAGAAGAGTTGGGCCCCGCCGACTATTCGCAAGGAGTTCAGTAAGGTGGCTGAGCGGATCCTATATCGAAGAGTAGAAGGCCAAAGCAAGAAGAACCGCACGGTGTTCTTTCTTGTCTAGTGGAAGGACTTGTCTATGTCGGAGGCAAGCTGGGAGAGTGATACTTCTCTTTGGTAGTTCTAGGAGTTAGTGCAAGACTGCTTGAGTTCGAGACCGACGAGGATGTCGGGTTCAGCTAGTGGGGGTGGTTTGTAAGGTTTGATGACCTTACACTTTGTCAGAGGGCGTACATTTTCATATATACCAAACCATGAGGGCGTACAGATGCGTGGATTGGGTAGCGCGAGGCGTGTGTTGTGTCGTGACCAAGAGCGCGTGGAATATCCCGCACGATCATGTGCTAAGACCGTGAGGCGCGCGCGCTAGACCGTGGGCGTGCGCGTGACCGGTGAGCGCGTGGGGCAGGCGTGTCCATACCAAGAGTCAAGTGTTGCAAGACTTCATTATGTAGAGTGTTGGATCTCTAGCAAGTCTAGGCGGGGCGGGACACTTGATCAGGGCTGGAGACCGAGAGCTGATTAAGTAAATTAATCATTAAATAAACACAACTTAAGGAAATTAAACTTTCTTATATCAAGTAAGAATTTGACAAACTTATAAGGCCAACCATAAGTATACACTTCCATGAGTTCAACGAACAATGAATAGATGCTAATGGGAGATTAACATCTACAATATACACTACAAGAAAAACAGAAATTTGGCACTGTTTTGGGTCCAAAAACCGTGACAAATTGATTTTGGCACGGTTTTATAGACCGTGACAATATTTGTCACGGTTTTTGGTGCGGTTATTGTCACGGTGTATATTGTCACGGTTTTTGTTGCGGAGTTTAGTAGGGTTGAATTTGTCACTAGTTTTGGTATGGTATAGGTTGTCACTGTGTTTGGAACGGTCGTATTTGTCACGGTTAGATTTGTCACAGTTTTTGGCACGGTTAGATTTATCATGGTTTTTGACACGGTTAGGTTTGTCACAGTTTTTGGCATGGTGTTTAGCATGTTTCGATTTGTCACAATTTTTGGCACGGTTTTGTGTGCCACGAAGTTGTCACGGTGTTTTGGAACGGTTTTATTTATCACGATTTTTGGAACGGTGTGGGTTGGCACGGTGTTTGGCACGGTTTTACGTTATTTTGCACATTTTTTTTATCACAAATGTTGTCATGGTTTTATAATTTACATAATTATTAGCACATTTTTGGCACAGAATTTGGCATAATTTTATTTATTTCATGAAAAATTAAATTTTATTTTTCTAAATAATGGCAGATTCATTTGATATCACAACCTACATTAATTTACCAAAATATGTGCATTTGTGAAATAAACATAAATGTTATTGCAATCATCCTAATCTCGGCCTACATCATCCAATAAAATAACACAAAATTGTAACCTTCTACATCATCCTAGTCCTGACCTACATCATCCTCAAAGTCGTCAAGAGAATGATCTGTAGATGGGGAAGCCCGAACTCTCTTCAACATTAGAGAGTGGTCATCGGCATGTTTTTGAGACTCCTGTTGGTGCTCGAGGGGCATGTGGTGGATGAGCAGTAGTAGGCATGCTAGAGAGGTCAATACCTTGTACCCGAAGTGCAGCAAGAAATGATGATTCAAATAACTCACATCGAGCCAACTCAGCATCAGCCTCAGCGCGAGATCTAGCAAGCTCCTCCTGTAACTCTTTAACTTTGTTGCGGAGTTGTTCAGTTGATTCGATAGGCCCTGAGCGTGGCTTGTAATTGGATGAGGACATTTGCCTAACAATGTTACCTTTTCCTACAACTCTGTTACTACCTCTAATAGCTATCCCATCCCATAATTCATCTTGATTGATAGAATCCTCATCTACGCCTTGACTGCATTTGTCTACAATAGCTTTCTCAAATTGTTCCTGCATTTCAAGTAAGCTTCCTTTCAAAATGATTATATAAATATTATCCAAAATCAAACAAAATTTAAACTCAAAATATTCACATTAATATTTATGAATAATATATTAATATCCCAAGTTATTCAAACAACCTTCTTATTTGTCACCATACAAACTAGATAAATACTTTATATATATATATATATAATAAAAATGCAAATCTATGGTTACATATCTCATATGTGAATGTAATATCATAAGTTTTAAATATAAAAGCAAGGAAAACTCGTATCCTTAATCTTATCATAAAATAAGTAAAAGTTAGGCCTATAACAACATGCAACTCTTATCAATACATCCTGTTTAGCAGTTTCTCTTAAAAAGTGAATTGTTAAATGTAAAACAATTCAAATAAAATCATTTAGACCAATCAAACATAGCTTTTGTTTCAACAGGAAATCACTAAATTGTAAATTGACAAATGTAAAGCCCAAAGAAGAGCTTATACAGTTAGAAAGGATTAGCACCAAAGGGTTCAAGTCTTTTTATTACAATAGATCAACTTTCAGACAATCACTAATCTCACTTTTTAGGCATACATCCAAAAGTTAAACTCATAGCCTTGGAACATGAAGGCGCATAGAGACCCTAAGAACTAAAGAAGGTAAATCTCAAATATAAAGATATTGCAAACAAATCTCTAAACAGTCTTCATACTTGAAGTCACATAAAATTTGAGCTATATCCTGGTGGCTAATATTCAAATGACCTTAAATATAACAGCAAAATACAAGTCAAATATTATCTCAACATGTGAAAGAAAATAAGATCCTTCTCCATCACATTCCTAACTAAATTCTTTGATAAAAAAACATAAATCAGTATAAATATGTATATCTACATCCATATAAGATTTAAGACAAGTCAAATATTTTGTTCTTAACAGCAAAAGCACATTATTGTTTTACTTGTAAATTTCCTTAAGTGGTATAGCTTGTTAACAATCATTAGCTTAACTGATTTTTTGAAAATATATCTCAATGAACCATGCCACATTAAAATGTAATTTCCAAAATTTTCATCTTTTAGCTCCAATATTGTTTTATTTCGAAAAAATATATTATACGTACAACAATTTCTGTGGTACGCCCAGCCTCAAGTGTGCCATCTTTCCTTCCATGAGTCCAGATAAGCCATTCTTTAGGTGTCGGCTCTCTACCCAATTCCTCCGCCTAAAAACAACATAATAAATAAATATTAAATAGTCAGATGCAACAATTATAATGGTATTTAAATGGATAAGGGACATTACCAGTCTAAGGCGGTGCACAGCAGTCAGTACTAACAGATCCACTACGATAAATAACGGTGGAGGAGCTTCCAATTTCTGTATTATTTTGTTTGTTCTTTTCACTTATTCTCTTAAACTCCTCTGAATCCCAATACCTCTGCAAACCCTCCCAAACTATAGGAGCCATCCATGGAAATGGAGCGTTATACAATTTATGTGCAAGATATAAATTTTTTTCAGCCATTCACTAGCTTCATGGCCGAAATGTCGTAACACTGACGACTCATGCCGTGGCTCCCATGTATAGATGCCCTTAAAAAATTATTAACAAAGGTAATGTTTTATTATAATTAATATGTATACTTAAAAGATATTTGACTGCTTAATTAAATGATACTTACCTTAAAAGCAGTGAATATCCTTTGCCTCACATCTTTGGGCACTTTTTCCCATCCAGTCCATGCCTTTTTATAGTGACCTTTCACCAATTCATGTATTGCTCTCTTAACTTCATAATCTCTAAATAAAGGAGTGATATAAAACAAATTTACTTAAAACTTAGAAATCCTTTATTAGATAAATTATATACAAAATTATAAAATTGTTATAACACGAAATGCAACTCACACAATTAAACTGTCCGGGGTGATCAACCATGGGGTCCAGTGCTCTCAGACTCATTGGATGACACTTCCATTGCCTGGTAGTAGTCCTCAGATTCATGGGCAGAAGTCTCTCAATGTGGAATTGGGGGAGGTTGCGCTACTGGTATAGCTGGTGAAGGTTGCGTTATTGGTGATGAGGGAGTCATTGCTGTTGTTAGTTGAATGCTTAGATGTATACAAGGAGTCATTTCCAAATCCGTCATAGTATTTGGTATTGATGCAGAGTTGTCACCAGATCTTTGACGAATATTCGGGGTGGATCGACGCCGGTCTGATGTGGAATGACCACCATGGCCCGATTTTGATTGACCACCAGATCGACGTCCAGACTGACCCCATCCTAAGAGATAAGCATAAACAAAAATATAAATGTATATATATATATACGTGAATGATATCAACGCATTGCTATTGGTGGATAAATTCAATGTAATTCAAACAAATTGTTATTTTACCATGTTTCAAATTCATTCAATTCTAGTTTAGCACAATGGTAGAAATCCAAGACTCTTCATTTTATATCCATGCCATCTTACTTAAGGGAAAATAAATATGTTTATTGACATAATCATTGTGTTAACAAAATAAATTTGAAATCAATTTTCAGAGAAAGTAAGATTAAAATAACTGAAAATTCATACCCGATGTTTCCTAGAATCTTGATAATGATCCATCACGCTTCAAGTGAAATAATCAACCCACCTACATTGAAACACAAATGAGAACATAAATTGTAAAACTATTTATCCCATTAAAATCATTAATGAGATTCTCACAACGAGATTACATAGCAAGTTTTTATTTAAAATAAAATAAAACCACCGACTTGATAAAAATAAGAGGTTTATATTAAAGGAGATACAAAAGAAGAGTTTGTCAAAATAGTGCGTAGTTTGTTAAAAGTCATGTTCTTCTTCATCGTCATCATCATCATCATCATCACCATCATCATCACCATCACCATCATCATCGTCATCAATTTGTTTGTTTTCTTCATTTTCCGTTAGCTCATTTTCTTTGTCTTCTTTGGTTTCACCTTCTGAAATGGGTTGCAGATCAGACAAGTCAACAATAAGTTGTATGCCTTGTGAGCCAAACAAAGGACGAATTTCTTCCATAGTACTAACGCCAGTTGTGGACTGGATTTCCTCCATTTGATATGCAGATGCATCTTTTTTCTGACCAACTTGTCTCAACCATTCCCCTAGCTTTTGTGGGACACACAGCCAACCAATCAACTTTGTTTTTCTTTATACTCGGGTATGCAACATAGTTCACTTGAGTGGCTTGTTGGACCAACACAAATGGATCATACTTTTGATAAAACCTTTTACAATTAATATCAACCAACCTATATAGAGGGTGAACCTTGGTGCCATTTAATGGATCAAACCATGTACATTCAAAGAGTACTATGTGATTCCATCTACTACCATGGTACTCAAGCTGCACTACATCTTCGAGTAAACCATAAAAATCACAAGATGAATCCTCTGAATTGCTTCCTCTTACACAAATACCACTATTTATGGTGGTCTTCTCCATTCCATGTGTGACAGTATGGAAGTTGTAGCCATTAATGAAATATCCAGGCCATGTTGTTGCTTTCTTTGATGGACCCCAAGCCAAACTCCGTAAGAGAGGATCGGTTACTTGATTAACTTCATTTTCCACCTAAATCCCAAAAAATGTTAATGAAAATTTTCATTATTTCTTAGTACAATTTAAACATGTTTGCATTATTACTCACAAAATTTTCAAACCATTTTGCGAAATGCTTATCAACTGCCTTATCGATGGCATCAGATGGGTTCCCTTCCAAGTAGGTGACAAATATCCGAAGAATGTCCATTCAAACAAAAAAATACTTATATATCAAAATTAGATCTTAAACATGTACATATTATAAAATTATATTTCTCATTATTGAATAATAACTTACTTGTAATATGGATATACTTCTGGACAATTTCGTAACACATATGTATGTGCTACATGTAACTCATCTTCAGATAACCACCTAATTTTTGGACGACCTTGGCCTCACCAGTATAATTGAATATCGAGAAAAGTAGAAAAATGTCATTGCTACAACCCTCATCATTTTGTCACGGTCTCCTCCTTCTACACGATATGTGAGGCTCAAAGTAATGCTCTGCAAAAATGTTGATTTATTGAGCAATATATGCTTGGCAAATTGAACCCTCGATGTGTGCTTTATTCTTTAATGATTTCTTTAATTCTTTGAGAAACCTACATGTATAAAAATAGTAGAACTCTATATAAATTACATAAAGAAGGAATTGAAGACACCAAAATTAGGAAATGGCGTGTATTACCTCTCGAAGGTATACATCCATATATATTGAACAGAACCTCCAATTCTAACTTCATAGGGCAAATGAATAATGAGATGTTCCATGGAATCAAAAAAAGCTGGTGGAAATATTTTTTTCCAAGTTACATAAACTCATTGCAACCTTTTCCTCTAACTCAATAATTTTATCAATATCAACTGCAGTAGAACATATTGTGCGAAATAACAAACTTAATTTTGTCAACGGATTCCAAGCAAATGATGGCAACAATTCTCTAAAGGCAATCAGAATGAGCCTTTGCATAAAGACGTGGCAGTCGTGACTCTTCATGCCAATCATTTTCAATTCATTCATGTCAACACACCTTCCAAGGTTAGAAGCATAACCATATGGAAACCTTAATTCTTGAATCCATGCACAAATAACCCTCTTTTGTTCTTTTGTCAAGGTATAAACTGCTTTAGGAATAGTTCGACTTGAAAAGTTTGAAGGAACTGCTATCTCTTTAAGGTCACAAAAAATACCAACATCTTTTCTTGCATTAATATTATCCTTACTCTTCCTTTTCACATCCATAATTGTGAAAAACACATTATTAGAGACTTTTTTTTTCTGTATGCATCACATCAAGATTATGTCGGATCATATTATTTTTCCAGTAGAGCAAATCCCAAAAAATACTTTTTCTTTGTCCACTTATGTGTTGCTCCATACCCTGGAGGTGTGTTAACCGGGTCTACCATTGCTGTTGGAAATAGCATAACCTGATTAAAAATTTCCTCGTCTGATAATTTTTGTGGTGAAGTATTTTTTTTCCAATCGACCACGTATGAAAGATTTCTTGTCCTTGCGGTATGCATGATTTCGTGGTAAGAACATCCGATGACAATCAAAATAACTTGTATTCCTACCATGTTGCAGATAGAAAGCAATCGACTTCTCCATACAAATTGGACATCCCAAAACCCCGGTAGTACTCCAACCAGATAGCATCCCATATGTTGGAAAATCATTAATTGTCCACAAAAGTGCAGCTTTGATGAGAAAATATTCATTTCTTGAAACATCGTAAGTCATTTCACCAAATTCCCACAAATTATTCAACTCCTCAATTAAAGGTTGCAAAAATACATCCATATTCTTTTCCGGATTCTTAGGCCTTGGACAAATTAGTGATAAGAACATATAAGGTCTTTTCATGCACATTCATGGTGGAAGGTTGTAAGGGGTCACAACTACTGGCCAACAAGAATATGTTCTCCCAAACTGCCCAAGCGGTGCAAAACCATCAGCACACAAACCCAAACGAACATTACGAGGTTCTTTGGCGAAATTGGAATAAATTCCACCAAAATATTTCCATGCTTCACCATCAGATGGATGATGCATTACTCCCTCGTTTCATTCATGGGTAGCATGCCAAGTCATGTGCGTTGCTGTAGCACTAGAAGCATATAACCTCCGCAATCTTAGAGTTAATGGTAAATATCTTAATATTGCTTGCGCAATCTTTTTATGCCTGCCATTATCAAGTAGCTTGCATCGACCCTTTATCTGTTTATACCTCGGCACATTGCAAACTTGCATGAAATGTGCATGTAATAGTGTTTCCAATATAATGTACAACCATTTTTGCAAGCATCAATTTTAACCATAGGAAGCCCAATTTATTCATGGTTTTCCTGTGATTGTAATAATCTGTTGGCATTGTATTATCTGAAGGAAGAACCTCTCTAATTGCAGTAATCATAGTATTAAAATTAGTCTCAGACATATTGGCATCAGACTTGATAGATAACATTCTAGCAACAAAAGACAATTGAGAGTGATTCTCACAACCTTCATACAAAGGTTGATCAGCAACTTTTAACACATCAAAAAATCTATCAGACTATTGACTTCTCACACCACCCTGAAACTGGAAACTGGCTCATCTAATGGTGGTTGTATGTTTGGACCTGCTTCATTGTTACAATGAGATGGATCCCGTGGTGGAACATGAGAACGGAAACAATCATATACCATCCTTTGATACCAAGTCATCTGCCCATAATCACCCCAATGTGTCACTTGTTCCACAATACAATCCTAAACATCATTTTGCTCATCACTAGTTGGGGACAATTCTTCTCCATGACAAGTCCAATTCCATTAACATTGTTTAAACCCACGGCGATATAAATACGTAACGACATCATTTGGGTGAAAAAACGTGTATTTTTGCACTTGAAACAATGACACATAATATTTTCTCCATTTTTATATGAGTCATCTTGATTAATTGCGAATTGGATAAATTCATCCACACCGGCAATAAATTCGTCAGTCAATCCTTTTCGTCCAGGTAGATTTCGATTATACATCCACTTTCTTGACAACATTTTTGTCCTACAACCACTATTTTTAATAAAGTATTAGGCACCATTTGTTAATTCCCATACTATGTGTATTATACATCCACTGTCTTGATCATGCTCTTGTTAATTACAACATTATATACCACTATGTTTTCTCATTGTCTCAAACTTCTAGTCAACAAAAAGACTTAAAACCAAACACTCCTACTTCTCATTGCATTCAAACTCTATATATACATCCCACTTAGCTCTCTTTCCCTCCCACTCCATCAACCACCAAGCTCCACAATTATTCTCTCATTCTCTCATTCTTTCTTCTTCATTATAATTAATTATCTTCCATCTTCTTCATCATATTAATTTGTTTCACCATGTTGTCCAAGAAAGCCACATGCAACTCCCATAGCCAAGACTCTTCTTACTTTCTAGGGTGGCAAGAATATGAAAAGAACCCTTATCATCCTTTTACAAACCCTTATGGTATTATTCAACTCGGTCTTGCAGGAAATCATATATATATATATAACCCAAAGAGACATGGCTTGAGTTATTAGAACAAACGCATAACTATATATATATATATATATATATATGCACAAATGTTTCAGCTCTCATTTGACCTTATTGAGACATGGCTTGAAAGTCATCAAGAAGCAATGACTTTGAAAAAAGATGGTGTGCTTATGTTCAAAGAACTAGCTCGACTACCATGGCTTGCCTGCTTTTAAGAATGTAAGTATTATCAATCATCTGGATAATACTTACTTTCATCAAGTTTTGTTGATAATAGAAAATATAGATATCTAAGTAGGTCCTAGCAAGCAAGGTTCATGTTAATTTGCTATTAGTGTCATTTCTAATTGAAAGGATAAAGTTTGATGAGTTTAGAGTGAGTCTTCCTCGAGACTTATAAGTAAATTTCTGCCTATATGACATAAATGTGAGATAGAGTCCCTAAGGATGCAATGATGTTCATCCACAAAATATCCATAATAGCAATTTCACATTATTATAATATATAAACAATTACCTGAACTAAACCTATCATCACCAATTTCAATAGTCCTGCATAACCAAAGATAAACAGTGCCAACTATTAATAGCTGAAATGAGAAATCCTATGAAAATAGGTTTAATATATAAGAATATCAAAAGAACCTATATCAAATATGAAAACAAGAAGAATGAGGACCTACAAAGTATATAGTACTAAAATCAAGATGCAAACCTCAATGCATATTCCCTCAACTTAAACAGTATTCATTCAAAGAGAGATGAAGGGCATTCTTAAAATAATGTTATGCAATCAGTTACCTCATAGCCCAGAACAAGATCCGAGAGGAAGTTCCACTTCAATGCTTCCCTTGTTTTGCAATCCACTCTATGTCAAGCACTCAATGCAGCCATCATCTAGTAAAATCTGATCGATAGAACGATCAACAGCTAGACGATAATGATATAGAGCTAGAAATCACCTGGAACCCTAGAAAAATAGGAAGAGAGACTGAGAAAGAGTGAGAGGGAGAGAGATGGAGAAATGGGGCCGATGGTGGAAGTGTGAGTATATAAAGAGGGAGGAGAAATGGAGAATATATACGGCTATGTACTTATTGCCTTGCCCGTGTATCTTACAGGTTTACTGAATAAGCAAAAAACGGGTTACACGGCCGTGTAAATATTACCATGGCCGTGTATCTCTCGGACTTGCTGAATAATCCAATAACACGTCACATGGTCGTGTATATTTTACCTTGCCCGTGTATTTTACAGGTTTAATGAATAATCCAACAGCGCGTTACACGGCCGTGCACATATTACCATCCCCGTGTATCTATTGGGCTTGCTGAATAATCCAACAACGTGTTACACGGCCGTGTATATTACCCATGTATATTACAGGTTTAATGAATAATCCAACAACCCGTTACACGACCGTGTATATTTTATCTTGCCCGTGTATTTTATAGGTTTAATGAATAATCCAACAGCGCGTTACACGACCGTGCACATATTATGATTCATAATGTAAAACTTATCCTGCCCGTGTCTCAATTTCATTTCAATTCCATTTGGGTTTTGGCATTGAGGTTTTGAGTTTTTGTGCAATCATTCTTTTTTACTATTCTTTTTTACTTCTTTTTGCAGAGTATTATGATTCATAATGTAAAAGTTTCTAAATTATCATTTGATTAATGTAGAATGAACAGATAATTCCACAGGTTTTGTTTAATTCCACTTTCAAGGAATTAAATCAATTGTTTATAAAACAAATAAATAAATAAACACATAGCTAAAATTTCATCACAACATATAACCAACAGCTTATATATATAGATTACTTACCTGAATTTTTCTCAACTTTGACTCACACTCCAAGACCAAATCAACCCACCTAAAGAGGCCCTAAAAAACATAAAATCAATTATAGTTGCTCAAAAACAATATATTATCACAAATTAAGACCTCTACAATGTCCATGCCAAAAGCACTGACTTTCCACTCAACATGACACTAGACATCTGAAAGAAGAATTGTAGATCACATAACATTAAGACTCCTTTGCAAAACATCACCCAAATGTAAGGAAATAAAGCCAATAATCATACCTGATCAAGAAAACTGCACAGACATTTTTCAAATGATAAAAGAATCCCAAAAACACTAGCTATAATCATATAGAATCAAATGGGAAGCCAATACAATATGTAAGGAGAATTTAGCTTACAAAACACCTTCCAACTATGGCTACTAGTTGAGATTTTAGCACAACAATTCAATACTACAATGATCAACCAAGTATTTAGCACAATAAGGAAGAACCCCCATAGACAAAGCAACATTATCTAAGTATAGCCACTAATGTAATGCTTCAAAGTTATACACACAAACAATAGATTATACACATCTACTATCCCTATGTACAACAATTGCAAACCAACAAAATAATTTTAATCTTTTTCTAGCAAAAAGCAAACCAACAAAATAAGTTCATCAAACAAAGCACAACAAGTGCAATGTTTGTATCTTCTTCTTCTTTTTTTTTTAACAAAGCAAAATTGCAATGAAAGTCACATTCAAAGAAACACTTTAGCAAAAGAGGTCCTAATATGATATCGGAGTCGTTGAACCACTATGACTATTGCCTTCACTATCGCCCTTGCTCTCTACCTCTGCTCGTGAAGTAGATGCAGATACAAAACTCGGATGCAGGGGACGAAGCTCAATGCCGGAGTGTGTCGCCAATCGGCATAGGGAATCCACAATCCACCTCTCCACCTCGGATGGTGACGTAGTGGTCGGAATCGGTGCGGGTGCTGGTGTGGGTGCTGGTCGTGTTGCCTCTTGCTCATCCTCAGCGGCCCCAACTAACATATATCGGTGTCCTCGAGCAGTCCGCTGAAAGCGAACCATCCCCATGGCCCGAAGAGTATCCATAGCCAATGGGATAGTTTCGCCTACACGTCGCATGTGATCAATATCCTGTAGCTTACCCATACCTCGCACCAACCTGGTTATGTAAGGACCAGCATGAAACACCCCCACTCTCGCATCGGATGCCTAGTGGAGGATGGATTTTGCGATAGTGTACCCTAAGTGGAAAGGAACATGCTCGGCCATCGCGCACAGGTAAATGAAATCGGTAGTGTTTACCACCCCAGTCGACTTTCCTCATGCTGTCAATGTTCTGCATAAGAGGGCATGAAGGTACCTCAACGCGGGGGAACTGAGAGTCGATGCCTTTGGGCGCGTTGGGTGATAGTGTGCCTCCCTGCTGATCCAACGCCAGCACTCCTCTTGCGGTGTCCCCAATGGCAGGTGGGTATACGGGTTCTCATACTCTGGAGTCTGTGTGAACTCCTCGTCGTACAATCCTAGATGGATTGAGAACTCTGTGTACGACATCTGGATCATCTCCCCATGCAACTGGAATTGTATCATACTGCGTGTGTGCCAACTGAGAGGTATCTTCGAAATCATGAATGTGGAAAGCACCTCCAAAGTCAGCTTGCGATACGCCTACTCATCAATCGAAAATAGCCGTTCCCAGGGGCTATCCCTTAGCAACTCATGGGCGTTTGATGCAAGATTGACCGACTCGACCGACTCGACTGACTCTACCGTCTCCCAGTCGATAATTCTGGTTTGCCCGAATTTCAAATGAGTGAGTCGGGCAAAACGCTCCTGATGAGTGGGTACAGTGAATTCCGGCTCGAGTGATTGGTTACTTGATGGCTCCCCTCGGGCCCTCTTGGGCCTACGCGCAATTTGCTTTACTCTAGGCATTTTCTATAGTGAAGATAACAAAAATAGGTGAAATCGAGCTCCATGTTGGTCCATGTTGTACAAAACATCAACAAAAAAATTCAAGCATCTAAAACAACTAAAAACCAATTTACTTCTCCCCTGCCATAATATTGAGTAAAAAAATATCAGGAACTTATTCCTTCAAGTCACAGATTTTTATTTCTGAATGTAAAAAATTCAAGTGACAAAAAAAAATTACCTCTACGGCAAGAAGTACTATTTCATTCATCTCTTTATTCAAAGATTGAAAATTCTAATACTTGTAATTCACTCATAATTTTGTACAACTGACAATAATAAACATAAACAATCTAGATATTGGAATATGCATTAAATAGAGCATCTAAAGTCTATCTAAGATATCATTCCCTAAACTGAAACAAAGTTCAGTTCAATACTCTGCAGTCTGCACCTTCCTAGTCATGTTAAATAAGATTCATGTAAAAACTAAAGACAAGTCCTAAAATTCACAAAAAAATTTACAAATCTGAAAACTCTATTTTTAATTAATTATAGAATCCATGGATTCAAATAAATTGAAAGTAATTTATAACATCAAATTGATTAATGAGCTTTCCTTTCTTGTATTCACTTGTACGGGTTTTCATGTCGCAATTAAATTAATTTCTCTCTTACTACAATACAAATCACTAATCTATTCAAAAACAAAAAACAAAGATGAAACAACAACGTTGGAAGAAGAAGAAGAAAAATAAGATTTACCTGAAGACAACTCGCTTTTTGAGAGAAACACTGATCTCCTCGTCAATGTGAGGAAGAAGAAGATGAGGATCGACTCGCAAAGGTTTCTGGATCTCCTCGTCAATGTGAGGAAGAAGATGATGAGGATCGATTCGTAAAGGTTTCTGGAAGGCTTGAAGTGGACGAGACCTTTTAGTTTCTGGAAGGATTGAAGGTAAAGAGCGAGTGAAGGGGGATGACCTTTAGTTTCTATAAATATAGGACAGTGTAAAATACTCCGTGCCCATGTAAAACGCTTCCAACCCCCGTATTTCACTGGTATACTCAAACAGAGATTTACACGGCTGGGCCGTGTAACTTTTACCCTGCCCATGTATCTCTCAGATATACTGAATACTCAAACAGATTGTTACATGGCCGTGTAAATATTACCATGCCCGTGTATCTCTCAGATATATTGAAAAAGGCGCATTACATGGCCATGTAAACATAACCACGACCGTGTATATGATTTACACGGCCATGTAAAACGTATCATGACCGTGTATCTCTCTGTTTACTGAATATTTAATTGTTGTATTCAAATTAACATAATGCATTTGTTAATATAGAACAAAGTTATAATATAAATTCAAATTACATAATACCTAAAATGGAAAGAAGAACGACGATAAAGGAGAAGAAGGAAAAGAAAGAGAAGAAAACCGAGTGATAGAAAGGGAAGAAAGAGAAAGAAGGGAAAGTAAATTTATTATTAACTCATGTCTACAACATCAATTACATTTTAGATAATGTTAGGGTGTCTTTGACTGGCTGGAAGTCCACCGAAGTGACCAAACTATGGAAGTGCCACTTCGACTGAAGTATGAAGTTCAGTTGAAAGTCTCCAGGTGTTTGGTTGAAATGAGAAATGTCTAATCAGACATCACTTTTTGTGTTTGGTTGGTGAAAGTAAAATTGGAGAAAAGATGACTTCCACACTTCACGGTATTTGGGAAAGTGTAAACGGATTACCCACACCACTTCGGCCATGGGGGTGAGGCTACCCTATACAGTTGCAATATGTGGAATTTTTTTTCTTGTTTTTTGAAACCTATTGATGTGAAAGCGGAGGTTATAGCAGCCATCTTCTTGTTATTTACTTATGTTAATATACTTGTTATATGAAAAGAAATTAAGTTTACAAACATAACATGCTGGCCATCTCACATACGACACATTCATCTCCTAAAACTGTAAACGCATGACGCATGACGCATGACCAATGCTTTGCAAAAAAATTACATTAATTTTATAACAATAGTCTCAAGTGTACGATATTTTCTGAATTACATTTTGAGAATATTACAATAGAGTTTGCAGTGTAAAATACAAATGCAACCAATTAATTAGCAAAACAATACTTCAACGAACACCCCTCCAATTGTCAGTTCCAGGTAGCACACAAGCATGGCTCAGGTCCTCCAATTATCAGTTCCAGGTCGTACACAAGCATGGCTCAGGTTTTTGAACACATACCGCACTTCATCGGCAAGGAGAGGGCCCTTTTGCATCCAAAAAGCATTACAAAAGAAATAGACGACAACCACCCGAAAACGATTCAGGCAAGTAACATGCAAACCATTCTCCAAACACATAAAATAGCATTGGACCAGGATGGCTGCAACGGTGGCTATGTAGCCTCCATGTCGCCCCCGCCATACAATCCATTTACACCCATAAATATAAAACCATTTATGCAAGAAAATATGAAATAGAACAAACAAAGAAAACCTCAACAGCCCAACACACATGCATGGAAAAAACAAGACAGTATTAGAACACAAAAAACCAGCGAAATAAACACACCAAACAATGGACTGAAAGATCCAACAAAACCAAAACTGACGGAATTGCACACAAAAACGTGGAAGTCCTACTATGGAACAAAAAAAAAGGATCGTCACCTCTGCGGCGGCAGCAAAAGAAAGGAGCATACCCTTCAATTGCCTCGCCACTGCTGGTGCTTTTATGGAGCAGAAAAAAGGGTCATCGCCTCTGCTTAGTGTAAGTATTCATCATTGCCATGAATTACACACCTGCAACACAACAAAGAAAGCAAGTATGAAACCAGGACCAACCAAAAACAGAAAACACAAAAAACCTGATGAATCTAAAAATAGAAACAAGATCTGCAAAATAAGGAAATTACACAACAATTCCATGTGTGCAAGATGCATGCATGAAGTCCACAGAAACAGCAACTACGAATTAAACATGCGAGTAGCCCACTTGCATACCCTAGCAGGTAGCACAGTGAACAGAATTAAACCAAAATTAAAGCAAACAGAAAAGATAAGTAGTCATATAATAGAGGGGGGCGCGGGCAGAGTATGTCAATAAGGTAGCATAATTCTTGATCCACTGCAGTCGGTGGTTCACAGCATCCGAGATAGAAACCGCCTGATCCAATCCTGTCGTAGTTCGGTGCTCCTCACCATGAAGCCTCTAGCTTCATTTTCCCTTGTCTGCAGGTACTCAAACACCTCCACTAATTCTGCAGAACTGAAACCATCAACGCTCATAACCCTTGAGTATAAAGTTTCTGTCCAGTGGGTCGGGTTCCTAATTGCGCTCGCCATCTCATTAATGGCAAGAAGCAGGTCTGACACGATAGAAGGATTGTTTGCTCCCTTGTTGTTGCGCTGGGATCTGATAGTGCTAGAGGTGGCAGAGACATTAGGAATTGGCGGTGTAGAGTTGCCATCACCTTCTTCATCACTAACATGGTTAATGGGGGCTGACTGGCCGTTGTCGTTGTTGGCGTCTTCATTTTCAGCTGCGTCTCCAAAATCTGAAAATAAAGATGCCGCATACGAGCCAGTCGCGTAATCTTCACCGCATATAATCCTAAGACCTTCATAATTCTCAATGGGCCTGTTAATGAAGGATTTTGCAGACGGGTGGGCCTGCATGGGTCATTAACAACAAGTAATAGACATTCACATACAATGCACACTAATAGCAACAATATCTGACTGGAAGTGGTGCAGGTATTTTAATAAATAAAACTCTCCATTTTCATACCTCTGTGTAGGTGGCCGCCACAATCGGGTCTAGGGTGATCATTTTATGTTCGTCATCCCAGCCTGCACCGCTGAGGTCCCGTGCTTTCTTGATTTCCACATACCTCGCTTTCAACGTTCTGTAGTGGTTCTCGACATTCTTTGATGTGAAATCAGTATGGCATTTCGCATTCACAACACTCGCAGCATGTGCAAATGCAGCCCGCTTGAACGATTTGTCACACTTTAAACCCTTTCTCACTTGGTCGACTAGAACTGGTATCAACAAATTGTCGAAGTCTGGCCTCCAACGTTTGTTAGGAGTACCATGTTTGCTGCCAGCCTTAGTGGTCGCACCATCACTAACTACATTTCCACCCTCCATGATCCTTCAAATATCAGATTTTGAAAAAGTACACATGTTCAGGAGGTTACACACAGAATTGCCAATAACACAACATCCATGTACTAGGGAAAAAAAATTCAGGCAGAATAGAATTTGATGAAAAGAAAATCACAAACATAAGGAAAAAAATATTCCACAGTAATAAAGCACAACCCTAAGCACAAATGCCGACCAATGTAATGTTCCCACATCTCCCTCGCTATTTTATCCCTCAACTCCACCCATTGCTTGTTCTCCTCTCGTTGTACCCGTTGGGGCATGTTGATGTGGGGTGAAACAAGTTGTTCGTCTTCTTGAACATTGCTCCATGTAGGATCCTATCCGTCGGGTCCACTCCTGCTATGTAGTTATGTAAAATGCAACATGAAAGAACTAACCTTACTTGTGTTTTGAAAGGAAAAAAAAGGCCGCGAGGTAAGAATCTTGAAACGATTCTTCAAAATACCAAACGCTCTCTCCACACGTGATCGTAACATCGAGTGTCTAAGGTTAAACAACTCTTTGGGGTTTGTTGGAGTCCTTCCACTATGTTCCTTTAGGTGGTATCTAACACCACAATATGGGGCAATGAATCCATTCATGGTAGTGTACCCGGCATCGACTAGGTAGTATTTCTCTATAAGAACCCAACATTATCAAACATTAGTAACAATCCATGACTATAATTCGTACGAAGTATTTTACCTACCTTCTATAATTTTTAGACCTTCAGGTTGGGGCCGGAATATTGCATCCCTTAAGACTGTGAAATCATTGGCAAAGCCCTCCCATCCAGCTAAAACGTAAGTGAATTTGAGGTCAAGACTCACTGCGGCCAAGACATTCTGAGTAGGTCCTTTACGGCCACGGAATCGGCGTATTTCATGGGGAGGGACAGATGCATCAACATGCATGCCATCCAATAACCCAATGCAGTCCTACATTGGAAGCAAATTTAGAAAATTTTCAGATTTCGGTGAGGTTGGAAAAAAGGGTTTGCGTGTGCTTACTCAAATTTGTTCACTTACTTTGAAAAATGGATACCAACTAGGGTTACTTTCTATGTCTGGATGACAACTGCTAGTTGGGGGGCGACGAAGTTATCGCGGACCGCACAAATTGCCCGAATCACATTGTTAAAGTATCTACTGATTGTTTCCCCCGATCGAAGAAACTCTACCCGAATGGTTCTGTTCTTTGTGTTGAGGCCAACTATGTGTAGGAAAATTGCAAGTTGTTCCTCTATGGACACATGTCTTGAATCAACAAGTGCCTATCACGCATTAATTGTGACAAGCACAGAAAGGGTCCTACATCCATTCTAAGATAACTCACACAATAATCCCGACCACTCCGTAGTATACGGTTCATATGTTGTTTCCTAGTTACATCCCGTAAAAGTGAGGGTTGGGCACATCTTCGCGTCCTACTGGCATGCATTTCTTCGATGACTAATGTGATAATGATGACAATTGTGGTGAACGCCGCAGCTAGTGGTCTCGCACGCTCACCTAATGCCCAATTACCCATCTACATACATGCTTAAGTAAACAATCATCATTACGATAGCACACATGATTAAGTTACTCTAAATTTGGCTAATGTAAATCAAAAATTTGCAGCAATAAAAAAGGTCAGCCCTCGACAACCAAATAAGTGGCACATTTTAATAAAGGGTCAACAAATAATTGGAAACAACAATAGTATTCATGCAACTCACATCCTAATCATGTAATTTCAGTAGATGACATAGCATGCAAAGGTTGGGTACGTGAATTGGAAACTGAAACAAATTAGGAATCATTTCTGCGCAATTAATAATAAGCAACAGTTCTACCATCAAATGCACACCCTAATCAAGTGAAGTCCATATATTTCTGCAGAAGCAAATCCTGCTGAAGCAAATCCCCACAGCTAAATAGAAACAGCAAATATATCACCTAATGCAGGGCCTAATCAAATCATATAAACATAAAAATAACCCCCACAAACAATATACCATCAAACCCTGCTGAGAAAGCAAACATGATGTGCATATAATTCTGCAGAAAGTAACCCCACAAACCACATGCTGCTATCCACACGTGAAACAAATGCGACAAAGAAGTCATATGCATATAAAATAATTAGAAACAAGAACACTAGCATGAAATACACACCCTAATGAAGTAATTTCAGTAGATGACATAGCGTATGAAGGTTGGGTACAAGAATTGGAAGCTGAAACAAATCAGGAATCATAGCCGCGCAAGTTGAGTAAGCAACATTTCTACTATCAAACGCATGAGGAGGAATCAAGTAAAGTCACTTATTAACATAGCAATCATTTTGTGCAGTAATAAAATGGTGAAACAAATGCGACGACAAAGCAGGGAAATGAAACACAGGTAAAAGCAGATCCGACAATAAAGCAAGCCACAAAAGAAAAAAACAGAAATCACAATACGACAGATGCACAAAGAAAAGTGTGGAAAAAAAGATCCTGGACAAGATCTAGCACAACAACATCATCCAGAAAGAACAACAATATGAATAAAATGTACCACAAACGCCATAAACCTAACAGAAAAAATTCGTCGAATTAGAAGAAGCACATACGAAAATAACAAAGTATAACAAAAGTACCAAGGAATGAAGAGGAATCACCTGAGCACGTAGCCTTCTCTGGATGACAGGAAGTAGTAAAATTAGACCCACACAAATCAAGCAAGTATAATTCAACATGCTGCTGAAATCCCGGGAAACAAATGTGACGACGAAGCAGGAAAATGAAACACAGATCCGACAATAAAGCAAACCACAAAAAAAGACAGAAATCACACATACGACAGATGCACAAAGAAAAGTGTGAACAAAAAATCCTGAACAACATCCAGCACAACAACATCATCTAGAAAAAACAACAATATGAATAGAATGTAGAACAAACGCCATAAACCTAACCGAAAAAATTTGGCCAATTAGAAGAAGCACATACGAAAATAACAAAGTAAAACAAAAATCCCAAGGAATGCAGAGGAATCACCTGAGGATCGTAGCCTTCTCTGGATGAGAGGAAGTAGTAAAATTAGAACCACACAAACCAAGCAACTAGAATTCAACATGCTGATGAAATTCAGTGAAACAAATGCGAGGATGAAACAAAGGAAAAGTGTGAATCGATCGTTATGGAGAAGATCCAACACGATAACATAAAAAAAATCGAGAAGATCCAACAATATGAACCGAATATCGCATAAAAGCTATAACCCAAACCAAGAAAATCTAAAAAAACCGAAGAAAGACATACGAAATGACAATGACGAACAAAAATCTGAATGAAACTAAGGGTCGCAGCCTATTTTGGATCCGTGAAACCAGTAAGGGCTGAACATTAGTCACGCAAGTAGAAAGCCAACAGGGAGAACACGGTGGAGAGATATGTTGATGTGCCGACAGAGAACAAAAACGGTGGAGGAAAACGGCGGTGGGGACTCTTACCAAAAGCCTTTGCGGTTGAGGGAAAAGGGAGAACGATGGACGAAAACCGTGGAGGAGACGGTGATGGAGAGAAGTTGCGCGGTTGAGAAGATGAAGAAGCGAGATGACGGTTGAGAAGATAAAGCATCGGGGCTGGAGGATCTCTGAAGCAGGTGAGGTTAGCACACACGTGATAGGAAAAGACATGGAAGTGGGACTTCAGTCCACTTCGGTTTTTTTGTTTTTTCTGGAAGTCGAATGAGTGAAGTGGGGAAGTCAGAAGTCTTACTTCCTCGTTTCGGCACCCAATTCAGCGAAACAAACAAACCGGGCTGTCATGGCAAACCCCACTTCAGCCACTTCCTTCCAAAATCAGAGAAGCAAACACGATTTTAATAAAGTAGTTTTACAAGATATAATATTTTTTTAATTAAAACATTGCAAATAGGTTAAAACAAAATGTGCAAAATATTAAGAATTTTGATAAAAATAAATAAATAAAAATTTTAATATAATTTTTGTTTTAAAAAATATAATTTCTTAAAATTATCATTATATATAAAAAAGAGAAAATTATTTATAAGTCCCTGAATAGTTTCTTTTTTCCTCTGCAGTATCTCTGACTTTTGCACTTCCTCTGCAATCCTTGCTTTTCGCACATAATACCGTTTAGTCCCTACCGTGAGTGTACTTTTTTTAAAATGCCAAAAGTACCATTGCTTTTCATTCCCGCCCAATCACATCAAGCATTTTCTGGAAAGCTCTTCTGCATCATCTTCACTATACTTCATATTTATCTTCATCTTCATTCTCTTTCTCCTCTTGTTTTTCTCTGTTTTCTCAGTGTTCTTGTCGTCCTTCTGACAGATTAATCCGCAGGTAAGCACTGTCTGCATTTGGTCTCCATCATGTTGGGTTTTTTTTGTTTTTTTTACCCAGAAACCGACGTTTACGCAGGTGTTAGTCACCATGGAGACATTTTATGGTGTTGCTCGCTTCAAAGGTGAAGGACGGCTACTACAATTCACGGTCCTGACAGCCTGGGAGGTTGTTGTCGCAGAGATCTGCGAGCGATGGGCTTTGGATCCATCTCGAGTCGTTGTGAAGTTTGTGACACCCGACGCGTACAACACGATTTGCCCAATTGAGTCAGATGTGGATTTCCAACGCATGTGCCACATACATCATACCTTCAAGAAGAATGTGGTGGACATCATTGTTGACGAAGTCAGTGGGGCAGCGGAAACAGTCAATAGCATCTCCTTACCATCCACGTAATTTAGCAACAAAGATAGTTCTTACTATGTTCGTGTGTATTGTGAATTACTGATGATTTCCCGTAGTTGAATACGTTTCCTATGTAACATATTGCTTTTCTGTGTAATATATTACCTTCCTGTGTATTATATGGATTTTCGGTGTATTACATTGATTTTCTGTGTAATATATTGCTTTTCTGTGTAGTATATGTCTTTCCTGTGTAATATATAGATTTCATGTGTAATATAATATTTTCTTGTGTATTCCACTGGTTTTGTGTGTATTATATTGCGTTTTCTGTGAAATATTCGTGATTTACCTTACGCGTTGCCATCCGCAGGGAGTCAATCTCAGAAAGCATGAATGCGGACATGGAGACGTTCTTGTCCCAACATCGTCCCGCAGGTGCGCTCAGTATTACTTCATGTTCACAGACATCTGATGGCTTCACATTGCAAGTAGAGCAACGGTTCGATGGTGTGGATAAGTTCAAATATGCCTTGCGCATCCATGCAATAAGGAACAATTTCGACTTTACATTCATAAAGAACGACAGACTTCGCACGACTGTGAGGTGTGCTTCTCCAGATTGCCAGTGACGTGTCCACGCATCCAAAGAGAAGAACGATGAATCTTTCCTAGTGAAGACAATGCAAGGGACGCACACTTGCGGGAGGGAGGCATCGGAACGACAGTCCACCCGAAAGCTAGCAAGATGTGGGTCGGCGACCGTATTATGCGGAGACTAAAAGAACGACCATTGTATCGAGCCATCGACATACAGAAAGACATCCTTCATGAATACGGCATGCGATTACCATACAAACGTGCATGTTTGGGTAAGGAGGTCGCTCGGTCCGCTATTCATGGCAGTGAGGTGAGCAGCTACGATTTGTTGTTGTGGTACACCGATAAAGTGGCTGAGACGAATCCCGGTAGCGTTGTCACAGTTGACAAGGATGGAGAGCGATTTACATTGTAGTCGGTGCCACGAACCTGGCCATAATCATTGTTCGTGTAACGCGGTCATAGCGGACTGAGTTATTGAAGACCTACTTTTTTTTGTTGACGAAAGGTTTTTTTAAATGTTTTTTCACCGCTGCTTTCGTGTGAATGTAACGGATAAAACTATTGTGTAGATTGTACTACTAGCTGTGTAGACCTGGTACGTTCCTGTGTAATATATATCTTATCTGTGTAATATACTCTATTATCTGTGTAACACAGAACATACACTATTTCACACAGGAAGGTAATATATTACATAGAAAATAATTATTATACACATAAATGTAATATATTACACAGAACATTCAGGAGTCTACACAGAAAGGTACTATAGTACATAGTAAGGCTGTATATTACACAGAAACATACAATAATACACAGAAAACAAGAATATCAACAAGAAATAACAACCAATTAGACATTCAAAAGATTAGAAGAGAACTCGCCTCTTTCCCTTCCAGGGATTTCAAAAGCCGATCAATTGATGTCGACTTCGTGAATGTGCTTTCCCCGTAACACAGTATACGGGGTGCCCGACCAACGCGTTGTTTCTTCACGGTGCCGGACACCTCGTATAACCATACAATGAGGGCGACCGAGCACCCTTTCAGGTATCCGGCGCTGTCGAACTTCCCTTGGCAGCGCAGCTGCACCAGTGCGGCAGTCTTGGGAAGATCACCCATCAGCCATCTGTGGATGGCATGCGCCCAGGCGTAGTCGCCGATAGTGTCTAAGTTGTCGGCGTACCTGGCCAGGAAGGTGGGCGCATTCAGAGAGGTGTTGGGGAAGAAGATGGTGCTCATCAAGAATACCACGAGGAGCTTCACGAAAGTCTCCTCCGTTCCAACCTTCCCGCTGACAAGTCTGAACAGGTTCTCTTTGATAGCATCGCGATGCCGGTTGTGTAACTTGTTCAGATAAGAAAGCTCAAACTCAGAGGCTCCCTCCTCCCCCTCATGCCTAAATGAGACAATCTCGCCCATGCTGGGGACGCCCATTATGAGGGCGACGTCCTCGGGCCTGAACTGAAGCATGCTCTCTCCAATCTTGAACCTTTCGGTTCGTACATCGTATATACGGAGCAGTGCGTCCAGAACCCCCTTTCTTGGACCACAGCCGGCAGGTCCATCAGGTGCGCAAAAGAGGTCTGCCGGAGTAACTTCCAGTGGGTATTGTTCATAACTTTTTTCAATCCCTATATCGTATCCACGACGGGGGCCAGATAACACCTACCATTGACCAGAGTTCCAGCAATTTCTGTATTCAGTTCAAATTACACAAAATGATCAGATGTTACACAGAAAATGGATATGTTACACAGGAAGACGATAAATTACACAGAAAGTCCAAAAACCCCAAACTAATACACAGAAACCTCGGATTCTACACAACAAAATCCAAAAATACACACGAAAGCATGAAGTCGGTCGACTTCTCCTTACCTTTTCGCTTGTGTTTTTATTGCGGGAAGTCTCGCGAGTGTTTGCAAAAGGCCGAGAGTGCGAAGACGGACGTATGACAAGTCGGTCGTCGCGCGCAAAAGAGAATAACACCGTCGTCGAACACCTAACAAGGAGAAGAGAGTCGTAGGCGCAAGATGGAGAAGAAGAAACGAAGAAAAAACAAAAGAACTCTCTCTGCGACCACCAACGCATATAAATATTAGACTAAGAGCCGCTTGAACGGTTTCGCCCGGTGGGTTATCTCAACCGTTCGGAGGTTCCCAAAGCCGTTGAGGGTATTCTCGACATTTCCACGCCATTTTTTTGAAACTTGAACAAGGGACAAAAAAGACATTTCCCCTCCCCGTGAGCTTCATCATAACGGCCGTTTCACGTTTTTGGATTGGAAGGGAAATAGATTGAAAATGAAGGACTAAATAGGAAAGTGAAACATTCAGGGACCATCCGGAAAACTGCAAACTTGTGGGGGATTTATAAGTAATTATCAGTATAAAAAATGAGTAAAAATTAAAAATATATTGTACTAGTGCATGTTCAAGAAGATTAATTATATATATATATATATATATAATATCATTTTCATTCATCAAACCACTTATGTAAACTAAGTCAACATAGATTATAACAATTAATTAAAAGTCATGAGGCAATTTTCAAATTATTTATTTTCCTCTTATACCTAAATCAAAAACAAATGAAGGAACATCATCATATTAATTAATTTAATTTTGCACAATCTCCATGAATTTCTTGTTATATATTTGACTCATTAAAAAATTTTATTAAGCCAAATATTTCACGAAAATTAAGATATATTATAACAATAATAAATATTTCACCTTAATTAATATATTATAAAGATATATAGATATATATAGCAATAATTTGAAATTTTTTATTAATATATATTTTGTTATTTATGTTTATTTGCTATTGAGTTAATCACAATATTTATGCATGTACACCACAAATATAATTTTTTATTAAAAAAATAAAAATTGTGGCAATGAATATGACAAAGCATGCCCAAAACCGTGCCAATTACCGTGACAAATATTCTTATTTGTCAAGGTTATTGGCACGGCATCGGGCAGACCGTGCCAAATTCCCCGCCAACTAAATTTTTTTTCGAATTATTATTTGACATATAGACGAAAATTGGGATTTTATACCTTTCCATCCATGTTAATTTTATATTTTATTATTTATATTTAGTCAGTATTGAGTTAATCATAATATTTGTGCATGTAGACGGCAAATATAATTTCTTATGAAAAAAATTAAAAATATAAAAATGAATTTGACAACCAATATCCAAAACCGTCCCATTAACAGTGACTAATAAAATTATTCGTCACAGTTTTCATCACGGCATCGGGTGCCAAATACTGTGCCAAATATTTTTCTTTTGCATGGTTTCGAAAAAACCGCTCCAAATTCTGTGCCAAAAGAATAAGTTTCTAATTATTTTATAAAAAATTGATTATAATTGGAATTATATCATCAATAATTTGATAATCCTTGCATGGTGGATGGTTGTAATATAGATAAGATGAGCGGGCGCAAATAGTTATTAGTTTTTAATGTTTTACTTGATAAAATATTCACTAGTTTATTTAGATTATGTTCACTTTAACTAGATGGAGATGTTTCATATGCATTCATGCTAATTTTATATTTTGATGTTTATATTTATTTGCTATTGAGTTAATCACAATATTTATGCATGTACATCACAAATATAATTTTTTATTAAAAAAATAAAAATTGTGGCAATGAATTTGACAAAGCATGCCCAAAACCGTGCCAATAACCGTGACAAATATTCTTATTTTTCACGGTTATTGGCACGGTATCTGGTAGACCGTGCCAAATTCCGTGCCAACTAAATTGTTTTTGTAATTATTGTTTGATATATAGACGAAAATTGGGATTTTATACATTTCAATCCATGTTAATTTAGAATTATTATTGTTAATTATTAAAACAGGAATTATTTTAAATTATTTTATTAATATTTTGAATATTATTATTATTATGAGAGTAACAATAATTGTAAATAATACTTTTGTTTTAATGGGAGATAGTAACCCCGGTATCGGGGTTACTAAATCCGACATAACCACGATGCCGGGGTTATTAACCCCTCCCACTATATTTTTTTATTTCTTATTTAAATTATTATATTAAAATTAATAAAATAGTTAAATAATAATGGGAGACAGTAACCCCAGCATCGGATTTACTAACAATGCTGGGTTATCAACCCCTCCCACTATTTTTTTATTTTTTATTCTTTAAATTATTATATTCAAATTAATAACATCAAACAGAGAAAACAAAAAAAATTTGCAACATATATCTACTCTTGCAACTATCAGATCTCATTTGTAAACACCAAGCACAAGGAAGTCTAAGTGACTATATGTTCATACGCCAACTTTCGCGTATGAGCTAAGAAAGGAGTAAAAAATTCAAAGCGAATCCCCACCATCCTGCGATTGGGATAAGGCAATAAAATAGCAAAGCAGGTAAACAAGCAACCAAAAGGCACAAAACTCATACAGAAAACAAAGAAACTACATAATCTGGCAATGAAGAGCTAACTTCTCCAATTCCACCTATCACTAATCAATCATTTAACAAAGCACACAAATCTAGCACCGGAAATAATCCAACATGCAACAAGATTTAGGAATACCCAATCCCAAGCTAGATCAGAATCCATAAAAAGAATAAGATTCAACAAAAAGCAAAAATTCCATCCCATCTCACGAGATTCAAGACATGCATACTCTTCCAAATCATAACTATTCCGAGTAAAAAAAATTCATCAAAAATAAGCAAAAAAAAACACACCTTCAAACTCAAGTCCACCAAAGATACTTGAAATTCAGGGAAAAATTAATTAAGGAAAAAAAAAAAGAAAAGAGGAAGGATTTCGAGTTCGTACTTGGAGAATGAAGAAGATTGCGAGGCGGAGAGGAGCATAATCCCTAGATCTCTCTTCCTCGTCTCTCTCCTGAGCCGGAATTTGTAGGGTTTCGATAGCGGCTAAGCACGACCAACGGTGAGTCCCGATGGCTTGTTCTTGCTAGTGAGAGCTGAGAATGAGAAATGCTGTGTTGGTTTTGTTTTACGTTGTATTTGGTTTTACGCCCAATTTGGGCGTAAAACCAAATACACCCAAAAAATATTGTTTTGTAAAACCAATTACATCAGGTTTTACAAATACACCTACACAAACAATGGATTTCATAAAGTGGGTGTATTTGGTTTTACATGTAAAACCAAATACACTCAAACAAACAGACCCTAAGTACCGTGCTAAATACCGTGACAAATTTGTCACAAACATTGGCACGGAAACAATGACTGTGACAAACTTTGTCACGGTTTTTTTTCCGTGCCAATTATTGTTACAATTTGTTTTCCGTGCCAATGTCCGTGAAAATGTTGTCACAGTTTTTATTTCCGTGCCAATTTCCGTGAAAAATTTGGCACTGTTTTAATTCTGTGACAAAATTACAGTGCCAAATTCCTATTTTTCTTGTAGTGATATAAAAGGCATTATCATATGAACATAACAAAAGGTTTATTATTCAAATCAACACATAATTATCCTTCATATGAAACTCCATGTTTAGAGTATATATTAAATATTTTATATAGGGTACATACCTAAAGGAGCTATCTAGTTAAAAGTTTCAATTTTAAACTCTCAATTAGAAAGTAAAGCTTTCATAAAACTTTCATAATTGTGCACAAGGAAACATTGTGAAATGAGACAAGTATTCAAATATTTATTCATTCCTTTTTTTTTAATTTTGAAAATTGTCATCTATATTAATTATGACCTCACAATAACATTGGAATATTCATTTGGGAGATAGACAAGGCTTTATATAGTTTAGTGATTTATTCTATAATAAAGAGGAAAATAATAATATGGACATATATATGTATTGATTGTTAGGCCATCTCTTAATTGCCTTTGTTTTTCGGGCTCATAGTTCTCATGAAATCTTCACATCCTATCTCAAGTTTGGTTTACCCATATAATTTAGACAACTATGTAATCTTAATGTGCAATGGCTAGTAGTGTTCGAAATTATGAATAGATGTACAATAGCCAAGCTTGCTCCAAACGCCCATCATTCAGCACTGGTGTTTTATAAAACCATTGTAATTTGCTCTTCTTCACTAGAAAGATAATTAATAAAAAAGACCAATTTAAATACCAGTTACAGTGGCTACAAAAAATTTGAAGTTCTATAGAGATGATGTCTCTAGAGGCAAAGTAAAGTTTTATTGTCTTGATAAAATTAAAGAAAGCTTCCTTTAATCTTCCCATTTTTGTTGGAAGTTTAAGAATTGAATTTGATGACAAAATTATACACATCTAAGTCTAATATTTCCAAACTTTTACTGCTTGTAAAAGAAATTATTTGCAAAAAAACAATGAGAAAGATCAACTAAATTGGACATCTGAATAAACTCCTCCAAACCAAACTTTATGAACCTTCCTTAGCTTGAATCCAACTTGAAATAATCCATTCTTGCATAAATCTTTCTTAATGATTCTGAAAATTTTAATTTTCTAATCAAAAGCATTTGAATCATGAAATTTTAAGGCGAAAGTCAAAATCACTACAACATTCAAATTATTTCTTCAATTGAAGTGAAAATCTCTTTATTGAAGCGAAAATCTCTTTATTGAAGCGAAAATCTCTTTGTATAACAAAAAAAAAATTCAACTTTAGGAATCTAATAAATCAATTAAGCGAATCAATTAAGCAATTTAGCATAAAAATATCAAAGCTCCATATGTTTGAACAATCAAACCAATCATTTGATAAGTGCTTAAGTATGTATATTTTTCTACTACCAATTGATGCACTTAAACGTGTCTGTATTTTTGTGAATGTTATATTAATTGGTACTTAATTTACGTTTTATGAATTTAGAGGTTGTACATCATGAGTTTGAAGGATAAAGAGCAAAAACGAGTCCAAGTGAAAACCAGTGAAGAAATAGAGTTCTAAAAAAAAACAGTACTAGGGGCTTACATGGCCTGTGTTGGCCAAGCAATAAAGAGCACAAGTTTTCCTTCCATTTCTGACTGTATTTTTCATATGACTATATAACTAATGATGAGGGTTGTGTTCTCCCAAGGTTTTCTAAGGTTTTAAGGGGAGATACATTGCTTGACACACGCTCCCATGTTGACCCTATATTTAGGGTTGGTTCCTAGACTAGAAAAAGATGGGCGCAAGGTTTTAGAGAGATTGTTGCTATGGTTTTTTGTGAGCTTTTAGTAGCACTTCAAAGAGGACATCCAGAAGTTCTTTGGAGAAAATATTGATTAATTTTTAAGGAAATTGAATTCATCACCTAGAGAAGAGATCTTTAGTGGTTTTTTGGAGAAGAAATCGATGACATAATGGGAGAAGAAGTGTGGAGCACAATGAGTTTCTTTATCATGTCTTTGATGATATTTGTATTTCCCTTTGATTGCATTTTGCACTTTCATAGTATGAGGAACTAAACCGCTTAGAGTATTAAGACATTAATAAATCCTTGAATGTAATTTGTATTTGACTTTAGATATGCATGGCTATATGTTTGAGTTCTTTTTTGTTGCGATTTAATTGTGTATTAAATGCCATGATATCTTTATAGTGAGGGCTCGATTTCATGTTTGTTATATGTATAGGAGTTAAGAAATCCTTATACATAGATCCACGATGATCGAAGGTAATCAGGAATAGACCTAGAGGTAGAGAGTTGACTGGTATATATAATTCTCTGGATTAGAGTTGCCATACCTCTAAGTTTTATTAAGTGTTCATACAATTATAGGGAGCGAAATTAGAGAAAGATCACAATTTGGTTTATAAGTTACAAATCACTTTGAGGAAAGAATTAGTATAGTTTAGGGAATCCAGGTTTAATCTTTTTAATGGGGTTTATACAACGTTAATGTAATTACATGGTGACTAGATTAGAAAGAGATTTCAATCTAGCTCTGTAGTGGATTAGTTGCTCATCGCCTTGAGAAAAGTGTGAGTATAACCAAGAAACACCCGAGCTGCAATCGATTTAATTTAGACCGATATCCTCGTCTAGCACTCTATCGAACATCCTAGGGGATACCTCTTTTTCATAATTGATTGCCTCCTCGCCGATTTATATATTCTTTATAACTTTTGATTCATTTTGTTCTTATTCCCCATGTTTATTTCTTAGGATAATTTTTTTGAGAGGTCACTAAACTTTGACATGTTTTCAATTTGATCATCAAACTTTAATTTGAATAAAAAAGGTCACTGATCTTTTATTTTTCTTCACCGGCAGGTCACTCGAGTGTTTGCCACCCCCCTTTGCTGATGTGGCTGCCGGAGAAGGCCAGTCAGCACTCACATCACATGCTTTGGGGTTGACATGGCCATCCTAGTCATCACTAAATTCTACTGTGGACTCACCCCGCCACATAAGCAAGCAAGTCTTCTTCATCTTCAAAAATCAGTGAGGCAACATCACCATGGGAGACCAATGTATGCCCTAGAAGACGATCGATGCGCACAAGGAGGAAGATGACCTCGGGCATGGTAGGTCAAGCTTCGTGTATTATGGTGGTGGATACTAGATGGTGGAAATGTGCTAAGTTCACATTGGATGCCCTACCCCTGGTCAACCCTCTCTGAAGCACAATCCTGTCATCTTTGTTCTTCCTTCATTGTTCTTCCTTCATCCTAAGATTGCCCAATAAAATGGACCAATGTAGCAAAAAAACCGAATGAGGATTAGTAAAATTAAGATGCTATAAACAATTACAACACAATTAATTCTATTGCTAATTTTTTAGAAATACATATGCAATTAGTAAAATTAAGTTGCTAAAAACTAATAATCATTACAGAAATCATTATCTTATCCAAGTTCATAACTATGTATCTTCATGATAATTGCCACATGTTCAATCCCAATAAAATGAATGATGATTGATTCATGATGGGTATTTGGAACAATAGATCCGATATTTGCCCCGCATAATAGAACCGATAGAATTGATATTTGGCCAACTTCTCTATTAATATTCAAAGTATGCTTGTCCTGATATACAAGTGCCAATAATTTCAAAGGACTCATGTTTGTGAATCTAGAGTTGCCAACATGTAGAGAGTTACAGATTTTCTTAAACCCAATGAAAAAAAAACAAGCTGAACTTGCACTTTGCTCAAGAGGGCCTTCCATAGCTTCTACAAGAAGCACCTCCTGGAGGGACCCAAACTCTCCTCTTCTTTGCAGCATCACTGTCTTTGCTCTTCTGTCCATCATCTCTACCTTTTCCTGGAATCTTCAGCAGTGGAGGTCTTTCCATATGTGGAGCTAACTTTACAGTCCCTTCAGAATTAATTTGCACTCCTTCTTCTTGTACACATTTGTCAGCATTTCTTTCAACATTTGCATCTTTGCCTTTGCCTCCCCTTGTACAAATTTTTTGTCTTCCCAGCCTACTTCCATATGGAGGAATTGTGCAGGTGGATTGATCCTGAGCAATTGCATTAATTAGCCACATAGTAATATTAAAAAAATGCATAAAAGAAAAGAAAAAAACAAAAAATTAGTTCAAGCATCACTTGTGACATTGGCTCTTTAGAGCTTGGTTGCTCTTATGCACTTGAGTGTTGTTGATCACCTCTGATCAATGTGTCAACCTTTAAAACCCATGCAATAGAAATAAGTGACCATCATCATAAAATTTGAAAAATGGTGGACTTTAAAAAATAAACCAAGAAACAAACCATTGTGAAATGGTCTTCCAAAACCTGTGAATCAATGTTCTCCATTGGATCCTCTTCTCTTGCTTGCATTTTGTTACGTATGTTGTGTCTCCCTATAGTTTCATTCTCGTCCCGCCACACACACATGATTCACTTTCAATAAGTGGTACATCAACTATGAATAACAAAATAGAATAGTGTACAAACCCCTTGCTTTGTTCCATGGTATCTTTTATTATGTCCTTTACCACCACAAATGCTGCATGTCATTGTAACTCCTCTTTTGCTAACTTTCCTATGAGTGTACCCCTTGTTGTCTTCACCTTCTTCCTTTCTCCTTGTTGTGGTCTTCCTTCCCTTTCTCTTGCTAGCTGGTTGAGGAGGAACCATGGGTCCCTGATCACTTTTGGGCCAAGATTCCCTATCATGAGTGGGATTCAAAGTGTGTCTGTAGGTGTCCAGGTAAGTACTAACCTTATAGCAATCATCTAGAAAGTTTTCAGGTTTGTCTTTATTGTAGTATATGACTGAAATGGCATGACTACAAGGGATACCTGTTAACTGCCACCTTCTACAAGAACAACTACCCTCATCTTTGTCAACTACATTCTGCCCATCAGGTCCTAAAACCTGATACTTGGCCCCCCCTGACCAAGTTGTTGTGTACAGGAAACTTAGTTCCTTGAACTTTTCTAATTTTTTCACAATCCTAGGGCAGTGAGTAGATGTGACTCTTTGCATTGCATCTCTTCTTCTCTGTATCCTTATCATTAGTTGGGTTCTTATCATTTCATTCATTGTCACAATCCCCTTAATCCTGGCCTCTAAAATGTGCCCATTGAAGCATTCACACATATTATTCAAGAGTATGTCACATTTAAATTGTGTTTGAAAATGTGACCCGCTCCAGTGATGTGGATCAATGTTTTCCATGTATTGAAAGGCACCTTGGGACATCTCTCTCAGGTTGTTCATGGCTTTTTCAAAGGCAGGAGGGTTTGTGGCAGTGGCACAAACCCAAAGTTGATCTTTAAGAGCTTTTCCCTTATAGGTTTTTCTAAAATTTGTATGGATGTGCCTAACACAATATCTGTGTTCACTATAGCGAAAAAGTTCTTCTATAGCAGGAATTAGGCCCTAATCATACCCAACACCCACAGACACATTGAATATAAAGGAAGAAAATTAGTGATTGCAATAGTAGTGGCAAACATAGATACAGAATACATTAATCAAGGCATCATGCAAAAGAATCTGAATATGAAATACTTAATTGCATCAATCATCCAACAAAGAAGATACTAATCACATAATCAGTCAGACATTTTATACTTAATTTTATTATATGATCCATGGTTTCAAACAAGTTTAAGAGAATGCATTAGTTAACTGCATCAAACATACAATAAAGAATATGTGAAGCATGCTAGACCAATTCAATTAAGACAAATTTGCATGGTGAAGCATATAATGAATTACTTAGTGAAGCATATACATCTACACATAATCATCAAATCAATAAGACAAATTTGCATGATCAATAAAATTTTCAACAGGACATGTAAACAGAATATGTCAATAGAAATTAAATTTCATCCAACAACCAAATTTGCATGATCAATAAAACAAAGGAAGATGGATAACAATGAACTAACCTTCTGCCTGTCAGTCATGAATGCCCATTGGGAGTTGTTTGTGATTTTTAGATCCTCTGCCAATAACTCCATGAACCATTTCTAGTTTTCTTTATTTTCTTTACTCACAGTGGCCCATGCAATGGGGTAGATGCCATCATTAGCATCTATCCCCACTGCTGTCAGCAGCTGCCCTCCATAAAGCCCCTTCAGGAAACAGCCATCCAATCCAATCACATGCCTGCAACCAGCCAGAAAACCCTCTTTTAGGGGTGCCAGGCAAATATACATTGCCTGAAACACCCCTACATCACATTTAAATTTTATGGTTGACCGTGGGTGGGTCCTCATCAACTCCATCCTATAATCAAAAAGCCTCACCATCTGACTTTCTTCATCACCATCTATAATCCTTTGAGACATACAACAACACATATGAACTGGATTAGTTAATTGAGTGCATCATACAGGAACTTCCAAAAAAAAAAAAAAACAGAACACAAGTGTTACTAAAAAAAAAATCACTAGGTATATAAATTACCTTAATGCAATGCATTTAGCCCTATTTGCCTTCACTCTGCTAATTTCCACCTCTTGATGGGTCTTCACTGCTTGAATAATACCTGATATCTTCCAAGAAGGGTCAGCTCTGAATTGTTCCAAATAAGCCTTTGCAATCCAGGCAGCACTGCAATGTCTGTTGTTGTGGTCCCTTGTGCACTCATGTTTTAAGTTACCTGATTTTATTTGCACTGTGTTCCCATCACTCACCATGGGTGAAGCCCACAGATAAAAAGGGCATCCCCTTTTGCAGAATGCCTTGCACATTTTCTTATCATTTGGTCTAAAGTTCATAACATACCTATTTTTGATTCCATAGTTTGTAACTGCATCCTTGAACTGCTTGAAGCTCCCAAACTTCATTCCAATTGCAAATTGGGGGTTTTGCATATCACATTCTTCATTAAATTCAGTATACTTGGACTTTTTAGATACTAGCTCATCCTCATCAGTCGAAGAGCATGAGTGTAACTCATCAGACACTCCATGGTTTGAATCCATTTCAACATCACTCCCTACTCTTGAAGGTGTTCCACCTACATGTACAATAGCCCTATACATTGCAGTGTTCTCCCTACCTTCATCATTTGAATCATGACTAAAATTGTAATCAGAGTCATAAAATTCACTGTCTGCTTCTCCATTGTTATGTTTTTTGCCTTTCCCCATTCCAATTAATTCACCTTCCAAATCACTGTCCACATCATGCATTTCCTCTGCTCCATGGTCTTCATCATATCCAATTGATCCCTTCCCATGGGCATTGACATCTCCGATATTGGCAGACTTTGTAATCTTAATACAGACATACATCTCCCTGCTTGCATCAACAGATTCTGCCATTTTTAGGGCATCTATGTCATTCTTTATTTCCCTTAAGCCTCTAGATTCAATGCTTTCATCAAACCACCAGATACTGCAACCATCAACATCTAAATTAAATTCCCTAGCCATGGTAACCAATTCAATCCTGGACATTACATCAGCAGAGCAAAAGTCCACATATCCTGCTAAACCTTCTATGCCATCAATCATATAATGCATTCTTATCGAGAACAACTCGGCATGGGGCACTGAAATGAAAGTAAGTCCAATGTTATATATGTGTATGGTAACCATTGTAAAATGATAAAGTTCAATGGGGCAGTTCAATAGGGCACTAAAAATTTTAATGAAAGTGAAAGATGTAAATTTTAGGCTACCCATTGTAAAATTATTCTGTTCTACAATTCTCTTTTTTCCCCCTCTCTACAAGAGACAGCTTCTCAAATGAGCCAATTATTCTGTTGTACATAACAGCCTAATATTAAATTTTGTAGTTTAGGGTATAGAAAAGCACATGCTTTGAAATAATGGTTATCATATACCTGATTCCTTCTTGTGTTAGCAGATAATATAAGGTAAATACTCACATTGATAATCTGTGCTATGACTAATGATGGGTAAGTATCATAGTATAACAATTAAAGTTTGATGATCAGAGTGAAAAAAATTCAAAGTTTAATGACCTCTCAAAACTATTGTCCATCTCTGGTTTGAGTCATGATGGGTAAAAGTTTAATGCCCTCTCAAAACTATTGTCCATCTCTGGTTTGAGTGATGGGTAAGTATCATAGTGTCATAATTAAAATTTGATGATCAGAATGAAAAAACCTCAAAGTTTAGGAACCTTTCTAAACAATTGTCCATATCTGGTATGACTCATGATGGGTAAGTATCACATTGCATCCTGGTGAATGTCATTTTTGTTTGTCTCCTCTCCATATTAATGACTATCATAATACATCCTAGTCAATGTCATTTTCTAAAGCATCTTCCATGATAGTCTCAAACTTTACCACAAATATCATCTCCATATTAATAACTAGCATAGTTCATCCTACATTAAATAGTATTGATGGTCAATAGGTGTTACTTTTTTTTTTATGGATACTCTGATGTATATTTTAGGCTATACAATTTAATGTATATTCTGTTATACAATTTCCTTATCTTGGAATAATTATGAATAAAACTTTATCTTGTTATACAAGTTCTCATCTTGATTGTCTACATCAAATTATCACTGATCCATGAAGGTATCAATCTTTTTTGTTTTTTGGGATTTCCTTTTTCCCCCTCTTTACCAGAGATAGCTTTTCAAATGAGCCAATTTGCATACTTTCTAAAAAAACATACCAGCCTAGTATTATACTTTGTCTACATCAAATTCCATGAACTGCTTGTTTGGCATATAATATAAGCTAAATACTCATATTGATAATCTTTAGCATCACTCATGATGGGTAACTATCATAGTATCATAACTAAAGTTTGATGATCGATCAAACTTAAAAAAACCCTTAGTTTAGTGATTAAAAGACAACCTAGAAAAGTAGTCAATGTCTTGTTTTGTTTTGGGTAACAAATCTTCTATCCAACTCAAACTGCACAAACAATCAAAACAGACACACAAAAGAAGAAAAGGGAGCTATTTTACAACCTCATGTTACTTTGGAGCCACAAACTACTTCCACCTTGGCTTTGGCATTATCATTGTCTTGCTGGGGACCACAACTAAGGATACAATTCCTTTGTTTAAATAAGACAATACAAAAACATTCACATCAATAATATAATGGTGTTCTCCTATATAAAAACCCCAAAAGGGAACACCATCCATCAACTATGTTCTTCAATATAACACAGGAAACATTCACCATCCATACAAAAACATTCACATTGCGCTGAAAAAAAAAATTAACAAGGTCTACATCCCAAGATTAGGGTTTAAAAGGGGGCCCTTACAATATTCCGGTGGTGGATCATCCACAGATGCACGTTTCTCCCAATTCACGGCCATCCCCAGTGATTGAACTTCCCTTGTTTGCTCAGAATAAGGATGCAAAACTCCAACATATTCCTTCTTTGCAACGTCTATTAAGAATGGTGATGTTGATGTTGAAGGTGGAGAAGGAGATAACCTTCTAGGGCATACATTGGTCTCCCATGGTGATGTTGCCTCACTGATTTTTGAAGATGAAGAAGACTTGCTTGCTTATGTGGCGGGGTGAGTCCACAGTGGAATTTAGTGATGACTAGGATGGCCATGTCAACCCCAAAGCATGTGATGTGAGTGCTGACTGGCCTCCTCCGGCAGCCACATCAGCAAAGGGGGGTGGCAAACACTCGGGTGACCTGCCGGTGAAGAAAAATCAAAGATCAGTGACTTTTTTGATTCAAATTAAAGTTTGATGATCAAATTGAAATCATGTCAAAGTTTAGTGACCTCTCAAAAAAATTATCCTTATTTCTTACTTGCTAAATAATAGATAAATAACTAGTACTAGTATTTTCTGTCCTAGGAACGCACACCATCAAGATTAGGATTCAAATTCATGGGATCAAGAACAACACAACACTATTAACATCTCTCTCTCTCTCTTTTTATATATATAATCATCTGCCCTTATGGATCACTACTACATCTTTATCCAATGGTCTAAGTGACCAAAATGATGAGCAATTGTTAGAGGGGCTTAAATGGTGAATTCCTTCAAGATAGGGTCAAGAAAAGGCACAAGATTTGAAGTTAGAGAGAAAAGGCGAGGTCAAAGGTGATAGCGGGAAAGAGGGCGTGAAGACAAGATGAAGTGAAGGCGAAAGAGGTGATGACTAATATGGTTGATCATGAGACTGTTAGAAGAGGGAAAGTGGAGATCCTAGCTGTGTAATAGAGAAGAGAAGGGATGGGGGCAATGATGACAATTTAGGGCATCAAGGGAAAGAGGGAAAGCCTGGTGTCACTTTTGAGTTTTGATAAATTAATAATTAATATTAATAAATAAAATAAAATAAGCAATAATAAATTTTTAATTCCTAATAATTAATTAGTTAATAACTTTTGAGTTCCCTTCTATATTTATACCCATATTATTTAATAGGAAGTATTTATTTTTTGAATTTAACTTTCGAGGTACTATTTTTTGTTTACTATCTCAAAATAATCTAAAAAAATAGTATTATAATACAAACAGAAAACTACATTAATAATCCTTTGCTATCAAATGTAATAGTATTACAATGCTATACATTAATGATTACATTTCAAAACAAAATAGAAAAATCATTAGCGACAAAAAATTGTATCGAAAATATGTTGGGAAATTCAATGAAATGAAAATTCATAAAAAAACAAAAACAAAACATAGAATAAAATTTAGTGTGGCCACAACCCAAAACACATTATTGAAAATGTTTAAGTTGCCCACTCATGCATAGAATCATGATTTGTTTCTTTTTAAGAAAATACTATGACCTCCTTCTCAAAATTAACCTATAGCAGCCTTTCCGCTTTTTCCAACAGCCAATAAGTCCCCAAATTTCTAAAACATACAAATTTATTCCAATTCTTTGTATCATTAATTGGCTAGCTTAAGTAGAGGATGAGGCAAGCTCATCTGGCCGTCAAGGCATGCCTTGGTGACCTTGGGCTAGGACTGAGGCAAGCTCAGACGAATAGCATGGGGACATGCTCTCCCTCTAATCATGATGACCTCACACCAAGGCTGGGCAAGTGTTGCAATTTTGATTTAGTCCCATATCGCCTAACAAATAGAGTGTGCATATACATATATGTGAAAAGTAGCCGTCCATCCTATTAAGCCGGTTTTTTTGGGATTGTGGGTTTTTTTTTTTTTTTTTTTTTTTTTTTTTTTTTTATATTTTTTTTTTTTTTTTTTTTTTTTTTTTTTTTTTTTTTTTTTTTTTTTTTTTTTTTTTTTTTTTTTTTTTTTTTTTTTTTTTCCTTTTTTTTTTTTTTTTTTAATTTTTTTTTTTTTTTTTGTTGGGGTGGGGGGGGGGGGGGGGGGGGGGGGGGGGGGGGGGGGGGGGGGTTGGGGGGGTTGGGGTTTTTTTGGGGGGGGGGGGGGGGGGGGGGGGGGAAAAGGGGGGGGGTTTGGTTGTTGGGGGGGGGGGGGGGGGGGGGGGGGGGGGGGGGGGGGGGGGGGGGGGGGGGGGGGGGGGGGGCCCCCCTTGGTGGGGGGGGTTTTAAAGGGTTTTTTTTTTTTCCCCCATTGGGTTTTTGAGAGGGTTGCCATGTGCATATAAGTGGTGGGCATCCTTCCCTTTCAGGCCGGTCTTTTGGGGTCCGCTCTCCTCACCACTTGTGTCCATAACAGTAACACTGATGCTTTCATTGAGAGGATAGTGTAGGACAGGGTTAGGAGCTGACCAGCAGAGAGTTCTGACTAGGGAAAAACCCCGAGTGAAGTGCACTTGAAATGCTATTGAGTGAAGTATGCGACCTATTTGTTTGACGAGAGAATTTACAATTTTTATTTAGCCCACATACCTAAAAAAGAGTGCTAGTATAAGGGAATCTCACCCTTTCAAACTGATTGTGTGCAAGACATTCAAATTTTCCTAGCAAGGAGCTGAGCTCGTCATTTTCATTAAGCTCGCACAAAGGCCAAGGCAAGCTTGCTTTGTTCACAAATCCATATAGTTTTTTTTTTGTCAAGAAGAACGAAACTTTTAATGGGCCCGCTAAACTAAAACAGAGGCGTGCACACGCCTCGACTGTGACATGTGAGGCCCGCGCACATGTGGGCGCTGGGACCACCCACAGTTCGTGCTCACAGCTCTCAGACTTACATCCTCATCCAAAAGATTCGAACTCTCACCACTTGCGAGGTGTCCTCATGGGGGCCCTGGTGCCAATTGACCTAAAGGCCGTTGACGAACAAATTCATATAATTAAAACAATGCTTTTTTATACTAGCAAGTAGTGTTTGAAGGTTTAAATTGAAAGTAGGGACTATACACTTATAGAAATAGTTCTAGGTAGTTGGAAGTTCTTTTGAATCTAATTAAGAACATCTAAGTCATTTTTCTTTTCTTTTTTTTTTTTAATATTCAACCAAATTTCTTCTCAAATCCTTGCTAATGTGCACATTCAAGGCATTAAATTATTTTTCATACTACCCCGAAAAATTAATCTTTGAGGCCCTAACCCATCCCCCCCTCCCTGCAAAATAACTCCATTCCCCTTCAATTTCATTCTTTGATGCCTATTACCCATAATACATTCCAAACCCAAACCAAATCTTTTTTCCCATCACTAATTACAAGCCAAACCCAAAAACACGTTTTATTATCACCTTTCACAAGTTAGGTCAGATACTAACAATTCATTCAAAGTAATTTTATGAGACATTAATAATGATATATGTTTGGGTGTGATTTTCATTTAGTTGTCTAACTTGACAAACCATGTGCTTAATTACAATAATATTGGCTCATTTGTGATATAACATAGAAAAAAAGTTGCACTAATTATAAAACATTAGTGATATCTCATCTTCCCCATTTGGCTTGATTGAATTAACAAAGAATTAAAGTCCAACTTAATGACAATGTTCCAAGCCTTCAATCTTATCCTCTAGCTTTATATATATATATATATGTCATGGCATGTGGAATAGAATTCAATCTAACATAATGGCCAAGGAGGAAGAAGGATGGTAAGATGGTCCTATGTGTTTCATATTAGAGAGGCAATAAAACAACATTCCAACAAGGAGACATTGACAAGAGCCATTAATTAAACTGATTGTCACTTAGTGTCAAAATCTCCATGCTAGCTCCAAATAAGATGTGATTAATGAGAGGAGATGAATGGAGAAGTTCAAGACAAAATTATATACAATCAAGGGAAACAAAGAACTTTTTTTTTATATTAATCAATTCGCAAGAAGAGAATCCACACAATGACTTGTCGGAGAACACAAACTTCAACTAGTTTTCCTGTCTTATATAATGTGTTTATTCTATGATGTTATCACTCAACATTAGTGTTTAGTCTTGCAAATTGAAGACAATTACAATTAGAAATATCATCGCGTACAAGGATCACTAAAACTATTTTAGGGAGTAGGATTTGTAAGCATAAGTATTTATAACCGTTTATATGAATATTTATAGTGTTTAGTCTATTAAAATATGATTGATGATTGATACACACATATGAGTAATGGTGAGCATGAGTGTAGTGTGTGTAGCCTCCATCTTTGCCGCCATGCCTACAATACAAAAAGATTAATAGCTTGTGTTTTATGTGTTGATGAAAAACTTGATTAATTACATAACTTTATTGCTTCTTTAGTTGGTCTTTTTGGCCGACCTTTGTCCTTGTCGGTAATTTATTAATCTAAACCACTCAATTATTCTCTTGCTTATATCATAATCTATTAAAGAAAGGGTCGTCAATTAGCTTGTAATAAAAATAAACAATTCCTTAGGCGACCTATGATAATGATGGCATAATACTTAGTCAATATTGACACCTAATCAAGGAATGACAAATTTATATATTATACTTTTTCGTATCTAATATATATATATATATATATATAAGTCATAATACTAGTACTTTGCATAAAACAAATTAAAGCACATCAAAGTCATATTTATTTGATTCTTAAAACCGACATCACTTATACATTAATTTGAAATTATTTTATCCGTAAAAAATAATTTAAAGGTATCGATTTACTCTGAAGTTTGTTTGAATGTTTATCTTCTTTCATTAGCAAAATCAAGAGTCGGAAAGAAGGTGCAAATCAATTAGAAAAATTATAAGCTTCACAAAATAAATAAATAAATAAATAAATAAATAAATAAATAAATGTTACAAGCCAAGGAATACATACAAAACAAAGAACCAAACCAAGTGCATTCCATTTATCCTCCATTTTTATATACAAACTATGTTTACCTTTGCATCTCTACTTATATATAAATATATAAAGTATAAATTATTTATATAATTATATATCAATTCACCCGCGCGCCAAAGTTGAGAGTGAAAGAAGGGACATGGGTAATTAATCTTTATTAATTTTGACTAGTAATTTAGACTAACATCACTTGATGTCATGTTGCCACCCTTTATTAAATCAAAGTTTGATTATCTTATGTCTCTCTCTAATCAAATAATATTTCTCTCAAGGCAAAGAGTTAGTTCAAACCTGCTCTTCTTCTTCTTCTTCTTCTTCTTCATTGACACTTCTCTTCAAGAAAACCAATTATTAATTCTAAGCTTAGTAATGGCTCATTGGAACTACACCAGACTTGGCCGGAGGTGGAGGCGCATGAGAGGTTTCCGACTAAACACTCACCGGTGCTCCGTTCACAGGCTACGTGTTCGTCTGATGAGCATCCTCCATCTCTTGGCTGGTTGTTTGAAGCCACTGAAAAGAGGTTTTAGAAGCAGTAATAACAGTAACAGTTCCTGTGAGAGAAGCATGAGCAGACGTGGCCTTGTATTTGAAGATCAACATCAACAACAACGTTCAAGCTTTGCAGCTGGTAATAATTGTAAGCAAAGGCATTGCAGTCGTTCAAACTCCTTCTATGCAGAAGCCATTGCTGATTGCTTGGAGTTCATCAAAAGATCATCTGTTTCTGTTGATAATAATGCTCCTGTTGTTGTTGTTGTTTCTTCTCATGATCAGTTCTAGTTTCTTTTCTTTTCTTTTCTTTTCTTTTTTATTTCATCTTATTTAATTCCTTTGTTTTCATCAATGTAAATTAGTAGGATATGTTAACTAGCTATTTCTATCTCCTTCCATAATTCATTTCTGATGATGATCAACAAGAAGAAGAAGAAGAAGAAGAAGAAGAAGAAGAAAAGCTTGAGCAGTTTTCCTCTTCTTCTTTCCAATATTCAAAGAGATGATAGATTGATAGAGCGTCTAAAGCGGCGACTTGGTACAATTCAATTGGTAGCACATGAGTTTTCAAACTTACTGTTCGTCATGGTGCAGTTGGTCTCAACTAAACCAAATCCCTTATTACACCCATGTTTTAAAGATCAATTGGAAATTTATATGCATATATATATAATAATAATAATAATAATAATAATAATATAAAGGCAACATAGGGAAACTTGGGAAAAGAAGAAATCAGCTGGCATGAGAATCCTGCAGGTTACTGAGCAGCATCTTGTATGCTCAGTCTTCATTTACTGCTATTTCATTTCATTTCATTTAGTCAGCAAAGTAAATGACACATTTTCAAAGCATGGCTCAGACTTCCAGTACTTATCTCCATCTTCCCCTCTCTTTTCTCCCATCCATCCCTTTCAATCTCAAAACCAGGGGGCTTTCAACTTCCAATAATTTTTTTTTAACTATTTTTTCCATTTTTATTTTATCTTTTTTTTTTTCAAAGAAATGCAGCCATTACCAAATAAATAAATTAAACAAATAAAAATAAGCTTTCAATTGGAAATCTCCATGCAAAATCTTGAAATTAACAAAGAGAGAAAAACAAATAACAACAAACTAAATTAATACGCGCGCAATAAAATTAATACCAAAGGTTTTTGGGTTGATTAAAATGGTGGCCTAGCACCACCAACCCACCCACCCACATCGCCGGGGAACTGAAAACCACCACCCAAACCATGAAAAGGACCGGCGCCGGCCTCACAACCGGTGACACCGGAAGACTGCGAGGCGTCTGGCGGCTGCTGCACCGCTCCATCGTCGTCGCCTTCGAGCGGTAACCGTTCATAAACAGCGTTGCCGAACGACGCCACCATCAACATCACCGGCCCCGCAGCCACAAGCGGCGCCACCACACTCCCACCCACCACTTGCCCTTGCCCGCCGGCCAGAAAAACAGTCAAGCCACCAGCGCCTGGCGGAGCTGGCGGCGGCAACACAGTCCCGGTGAAGGAGAGTATCTCAAACCTCCCTCTCAATGTCGCTACAACACTCCCCGGCGGAGACGCACCAGGCTGCCGGAGACCCACATTGACGACTGCCCCGCCGCCGGACAACACACAGACACCACGCCCACGTCGGCGAGCATACTCCGATAGGCTCTCGACCACGTCGGCGCCGCTCGAGACTTCCAGCACGTGAGAGCGAAGCGCGCTGGGGTTGTCCCGCGTGACGATGATCGGCGGCTTCGGCCTGTTCTTGGATCCGGCCGGGCGGCCACGAGGCCGCCGAGCTGAGGCCGAGGACGTAGACGGCGGCTCATCAACAGCGGTGGTTACTTCTTTTGGTGGGCTCTTGGCTTGCTCGGAAGGCGGCTGATGGATGTAAGCAGAGGAGCTGGGGTTTACTCCGGCCATCGCCGATGTATCGGCCGCTCTTTCCCACCACTTGCTCGCCAGCTTTCAATTCAAAGATGAGATATTTTTTTTCTTTTTTCTTCTCTTATCTCTCTAGTAAGAGACTAGTGAAGGAAAGCTACAAACTTCTAAGATTGTAAACAATGGATTCAAGCCAACTCGGATCTATTGCTACTGTTGCTTCAGATTGAAGGATTTCTTTAAGAGAAAAAGACTACTGTTCTTTGCTTCAATGAAAAGAGAGTAAAATTAAGCATGCACCTCTCTGCATATATACATACATATTTATATATTTATGTCTATATGTACATACAGACAGACAGACAGACAGATAAACATACACAGAGAGAGAGAGAGAGAGAGAGATAGAGGAATTAGGTTGTTTGAAGATTAAAGGGAAGAGAACCCCACAACAGAAGCAAAGGAGTTCTTGTTCACCTGTAGAGAGAGATGATGAAGATGAAGAAGAGGAAGAAGATGATGATGATGATGATGATGAGGACGACGAGAGGAATAGGGAGAAGAGGAGTGGAGAGGGCGGTGGAAAGCGTGTAGAGCCATATATAAAAGCAAGCGGTATGATATGGATGGTAGCATGGGCTTGCCGCTTGCTCTCTCTCTCTCTCTCTCTCTCTCTCTCTTTTCTATGACTTTATTTATCTTCTCATGAAGTAGTACTGAATGAATGAAGCTTTCTTCATGACTTTCCATTAATCTTTTATTCTACGTTTATGCTTTGAACTTTGAACTTCCCATTGTTTTAGTGTTCTTAGAAAATTTTGCTATGCCTAGTTTATGGCTCCTCAATATAAACTAGTTTAATTTAGACCATTAATACTAAAGTTTTATTAATCCTAAATCTTCTTAGAGTATATTGTTTAATATTATTTTGGTTTATCCTAGGAGGGTAAAAGCCTTGTTTGATTGGCTTATAAAAATAGTTATTTTTTAAGCATTATTTTATCAAATGCTTTGGTGTTTTTACAAAAAAAAAAAAAAAAAAAAAACTATTTTTAGTTTTTTGAACTTATTAGGTAAGATGAGCACTTTCCGAAATAACAGACCTGTTTGGATATGTTTTCAAAAGTTTTATTTCATAAGTTCAAACTTTAAAAAAAAAAAAAAACCAATCTGAACCATTCCTATTTTACACAAAGTAATTTTCTAATAAATTTTGAAGAAGTCTCAAGATTGAAGTTCCGTGTGATAATATTGAGGGTGATATAAGTGCATGTTTTTTCTATTATTGTTATTGACTTAGAATTGTCTACAAAGAAAGTTTGATTTGTGTTTACTTTTTCTCAGTTCTTTCTTTATGTATTTATTTTCCATATTTTAATAGAATTCATGATCACATGAAGCCTGTTTCCTGAATACTCAATTTGAAAACAAAAACAATATTATATCTTATTAGACCAATATTTTAACATGGGGCATGCTATGCCTACATCACTAAATAAATGCCAATAAATAAATTTAAATGAGGACACATTGGAAGACAAATGGGAAACAATAAAATATGGAATCTCTCTTTATTTTATATCTATTAACAATGTAGCATTTTGAAGTTATAACAACTTAAAAAAGATTGGGTTTCCAAGCAAGCAGCATTCATCAACGGGGAAAGTGTAGTAATTGAATATTATAATGTGTGATGGGGTCTATTATATAATGATAGGGAGCATGCTTTTACATTTGGGCATTTTTATAAGGTATCTTTGATAATAAAATACAAAAGCTTGAAAGGTGCAAAGCATACTCTTTATAATAATAAAAACATCATTCTTCGTCATACTTCAATAATCAATGCTTCATTTTTTTTCATTATTTGATGCTTAAATTACACATTAATTAATTCATTGGATAATCACTGCATGATTGAACACTTGCATGTTATGTTAAACATAAATTTGGTATTTATTCCTTTCGAACATATGCACAAATTAAGATAAATTAATTAAGAACATATTGGTAGATATCATGATAAAATGATCACTCAATGGAAAAATAAAATATATTTAAGTAAATCTCAAAACTTTCTCATTTTTTATTATACTCTATAGCCTTAAACAAATCATAGATGGAAACTTTAATTACAATGGGGACCTCCCTATAAGATAGTGAAATCAACAAGCATTAGGTTTTAATGGCATGCCTAATTAACTAAAAACTTTCTTGCAAATTGTGATTAAATTATATAAAAGTTGCATAAAATGAAATCCATGCACTTCAATGAAAAAGAAGGCCAATTTATGTATATATGTAGTTTCATTGCAAGTCTCTGAATCCACCACCTTAGTGGATGAGTGGTGGCTTAATAATTAATTTAATCTCTATAAATCTCATAATTTAATGGTTTCATCATCTAAGAATAAACTGATGCATTCTTCAATAAGTATAAGTATAGTAGTTAACTAACAGGGGGAGCATGTTTTTGTAACATTAACTTATGCAATATTGTATTAAGTAGGGCTTTGTAGTGCCTACTGCACCTAGTGTAGAAGTCTTTGATATATATTGGTATAAAGAAGTTCAGAATGTAGGCTGTGTTTGATTGCACTTTTTTTCCGTGGAAAAATTTTTCACGCACATTCTTTCTACGCCATCATTCACCCTCCACCCTCGGTGGCGTTGAATGAAAAAAACACTTACCACCGCCACGTGGGCAAATGTCACTGAAAACGGATCGGTGCCCTCCCTTGTAGTCCCTTTGCACCTAGTGTAAAAGTCTTTGATATATATTGGTATAAAGAAGTTCGAACGTTGTTTGCCCAAATTTTCCATGGAAAATTTTTTCTCTTATGTTGTCACATGACCCTATTTTCCATCAAAACAAGGAAAAATTTTCCTACCTCCACAATGGGAAAAGTTTTCCATGGAAAATGTAAGGGGTTATGTGAAAAAATAACATGGGATGGCTAATTTTTTCATTTTACAAGAAAAATTTTGATTTTCTAGCTAGAAAAATAATGCCAATCAAACGGCTATTTTTCATTTTTCACGGAAAATTTTTCCATAGAAAACTTTTCAATGGAAAAATTTATTTTTCCACTTATTTTCAATGTTGCCAATCAAACACAACCGTAATGTAATTGGAATATGGAAGAGTTAGTCTTAATAACATATAGGTGTTGGTATAGGAAGTTCAAAAAGTAATGTAATTGGAATTTGGAAGTGATAATTTGTGATCATATTTTAAAAGATTTGCATGTTTATGCATGCATGCAGTTGTATCGACTTTCAGTGGGAATGGACCGAATGGTTATGTGCATGGTGAAAAAGGTAAGAAGCAGGCGTGAAATTAATTGCTATTAAAACAATAAAGAAAAATAAAACGGAATATATATATATAAAGAAAAGATTAATTACATTTATTTGTTCATACTAAAAAAAAAAGTTGCCATTGTTTTTGCCCTTCTTGTGGATTTATTTTGGAAAACTTAATTTGTAGGGTATTATAATTTTTTTTGGGGAAAATGTGGGTGGACTACATTAATTGAAAAAAGGACAAAAGTACAAAGGGAGTTAAAAAAATATTAAGCATAGTCCACTAGTTAGCGGTGAATTGTATTACAAAAATAAGCCCATAAACAACCCCTAATTCTGTGGGGGATTTTCTGCTGATGTGGTAACCTTTGTTTTCAATAGTTTATTAGATATTGTAATTCTTTGTTATGCTTTTAATAATAATTTGTATAACCAATTGCAATTCTTGATATGTTAACTTGTTAAAATATATGGAAATACCTTATTTTTAATTTTTTATATTTTTTAAAAAAAATCTCTTTTAAATAGTGCTTGTAATTAGCTATTAGATATAGAATTAATTTTTATAAAAAATAATGGATTTTTTATTAAAAAGAAAAGGGTATATAATTAAAAAAGCTCTCTAAAATAGTGCTTATAAAAGGGCTGTAAACGAGCCGAGCCGAGCCGAGTATCACCAGGCTCGAGCTCGGCTCGTTTATAATATTCAAAGGCTCGAGCTCGGCTCGAGCTCATTCGAGCCATATTTTTTGTGCTCAAGCTCGGCTCGTTGAAAAGCTCGAGTAGCTCAAGCTCGACTCGTTTAAAAATTTGATGTCATTCAAAGATGTCTCTCCTATCTATCATTAAGCTAAGTAAAAAGCATCTTCATGTTGCAATAAAAACAAATTCAAAATATAAACTCATATAATCCCAAAGAACTTTCAACTAAACATAAGAGTACTTTTTCTATGTATTTATATATATCTACAACACTACAATATATATATATATATATATATAAGCTCGTTTAGGCTCGCGAGCCTCACGAGCTAAGTAATTTTGGGCTCGAGCTCGGCTCGGCTCGTGAAAAGTCGAATCGAATTCGAGCATGGACCGAGCTGATCTCGAGTAGCTCACGAGCAGCTTGACTCATTTACACCCCTACTTATAATTAGATATTAGATATAGAATTAATTTTTAAAAAATATAATAGATTTTTTTATTAAGAAGAAAAAGATATATAATTGATTTTTTATAAAGAAATCATGCTTTTTTAATTAAAAATAGGAAAAATGATTTATGGGTCCCTGAAAGTTTTCATTATTCCCAGATAATCCTTCTGACATTTCAACATTTTAAATGGCCCATGTTCTTTCGCTGTATTTACCCATTCATTCTCATTATTAACTCTGTTAGACTTGATTTTGTGTAATATTGGAATTACATAATATCATGTGTGAAACTTCTTTGTGGCTTTTCTCTATATTCTTTTTATAAGGCTTGTCCTTTCTTTTTTTTGAAGGAGAAGAAAGCTCTTTTCTCCTTTTTTTTTCTTCATCATAACGCTGTGATTATGGATACTATAAAGCTATAAGTAAAACTCTCTCTCTTTTCCTTCGTCTCATCCTTGGGGAGAAAGGTGCTGTGTGGAGGCTTTCCAACATCCACAGGATAGCAAAGCTATGAGTATGTCTGCCATGTTCTTATGTGTTACTCACATTTCATGTCTCATGTTAGTTACTAATGTTATGTAGAATCATGGAGTTGTTTGGTTTTGTCTTTCAGTGGAAACCTTCTTTACTATGGCTAGATACAAAGAAGAAGAACGTGTGTTGCAATTTACAATGATGAGTTCCTAGGAGATGATGCTAAATGAGATATGTGAGAGTTGGGTCCTTGATGTCTCTATAGTAAGAGGAAAGTTTGTCATGCCAAATGCATACATAACGATTTGTCTAATTGACTCGAAGGCAGACATTCAATGCATGTACCACATATGTCACATGTTTGACAAGAACATCGTAGACCTCGTCATGTATGAATTGAAAGGGATAGCGAACATTCTCTAGGGCATTTCTTTCCCAACTTAATAAAACTATAAATATTGATGCCTCAATTAGTCATTGTGTTGTGGTTGTACTAGTGTTCTTTTCTACTTTTAGTCTGGCAGTTGCAAAAAATTTAGTGTTTTCCACGTTCCATTATATGTTTTGATGCATCCTCTAGGCTTTACTCTTACTTTCGCGTGTTTATGTTTATTTTCACATGATTGCGTTTATTATAAGCACTCTCTACATATTAATTATTTGTGTTAATTATACGATCTTCCCCTATATTATGTGTGGTTTTTTGTTTATTTTCATGTGCTTTTGTTTAGTATTAGTAATTTGCACGTAGTGTTCTGTGTTTACGTGTATTATAGATTGTTTCTTTTGTTTTATTTGGTATAATCATGTAGGGAGTCATTTTTAAAGGGTATGACTACAGACATAGAGATGTTCTTGTCCCAACACCCTTCTGTGGGGCCCTAAGCATTGTTGATTGTTCCCAACAAAGATTGTTTTTTACAGCTTCAGCACCAAACTATCCTATTCGCGCACCAAACTATTAATGACATGTGCACACGTCGAAAGAAGGCAACGTCAACACATTCTGAGCGAAGACCATGCAATCCACACATATTTATGGTGTTGCATTAACATGGCATTGCATCCGAAGGCCAGTAAAAACAAAGGTTTGCGATCTTGTGATCCAAGAATTGAAGGATCTGGTCTTGTACAGAGCCACCGATATACCAAAGGACATATTGGAGGAATATGATGTATGTCTACTATTCAAATAGGCTTAGATGGGAAAGAGGTTGACAAGACTGTTATAGATGGAAGTAAAGTAACTAGCTATGATCAGTTGCTCTAGTAAGCTAATAAGGTTGTGGAGATGAACCCGACACCCTAGTAACCATTGAGTGATGTTGAGAGGTTTAAATGCCTTTTTTTCCCTTTTGTGCTTGCCCGCTTGGTTTCAAGAGGGCATGCAGAGTGTTACTCTTCCTTGATGGAACCCACCTATTGGACAAGCACCACATCTATTTTCAAGTGGTCTTTGCTATCATCGAAAATGAAATTGATGGCAACTGGACGTGGTTTCTTGCCACACTTGGAGAGGCATTATACAATGAAGACAACTACGAGAAGATTATCACTTTTGTATCAACCAAGTCCAAAGGGTCTTATCAATGCCATAGAGGAAGTCTTTCTATCTTCCCCCTACAGTGTCTTTCAAAATCTGTTCTACTCATGACAATTGGTGTTATCCAATTTCTATTGGAGTGTAGAATCGGTCATGCCCCAATGGATAACTTTCAATAAGGTGCTCCCCCTTATTGTTTCCACGTTCAACTCAAAGAGAACCTGCTACAAGGAAATAATTTCTTATTAAGTCATTCCCAAAGAAATTATAAACACACAAGAAGTACATACTATGTATTTCACATTGTCATCGTATTTGCGGGACACAAGGGAAAAGTAGGGAACATTTTCTATCAGGCATGACAGGTAAAGATGGCAATGAGAGCATGTTTCACTTGGCCTTTGCTATCATAAAAAATGAAACTAATGACAACTGGATGTGGTTTCTTGCCACACTTGGAGAGGCATTGTATAGAGAGGATGACTACAAGAAGGTCATTACTTTTGTTCTAAACAAGTCCAAGAGTCATGTTGATGCCATTGAGAAAGTCTTCCTACCCTCCTTGTATGGTTTAATATTGTGACAATTGGAGGCAAACTTCATGAAGGAAAATGCTAGGCATAGAAAAATGTTGAAGGAAAAGTGTTGGGCCATAATCTCCATAATTGCATAAGCATGCATGACCAAAGAGTATGATGACATAGTCAATGAACTTGTATCTACATTGGCGCAAGTGCACCCTTGGTTACTTCATAAGTCTGATTTTGATTATTGGTCCAACCATTTGTTCAAGGATGCACATTGGTGTGAGATGTAGTCCAACCTAGCAGAGAGTTTCAATACTTGGACTTAAAAAGGCGTATCATCTTCTAGTGACCGATATGGTTGACTAAATTAGGTTATAATTCATATGTAATTGTCAAGTTTGTTTGTGCAAGACTTTTGGTTAAAGTTTATAATAAGATGTTGATCTTTAAAATGCTCCCTTTCTATTTAACATTAGTATTCATGTATAGTTTCTGATATCCCTATTTCTTATACGTTGAACTGTAGGTTCAAGCTTATGAATATGATTGCTGACTGACATGAAGAACCCACGTATGGAAAACTCATCTTTGTCCTGAGATACATATGAAAGTTGATCAAATTATAGAGGATAGTTATTGTTTGATGGTGGGTCTTTCAAATGGTGACAATCATGAATGTTTGACAAGAACAACAATGGCATCAGCTTGTTGATGAGGAAGTGCTCATGTCATATATCGAAAGTGTATAGCCTCCTATGCAAGCATGCATGTGTGGTAATCATGCAAACGGACGCAAACATGCATCACTATGTTGATGAATACTTTACTATCAAATCTTATCATTTTGCATTTGATACTAAAGACTTTGGTTCGGTTTTGTTTTTCTATTTTGGTTGTGTATAGTAGTTGTTTTGAGTATTTTGTAGAGTTCATGGTTGTCTAATGGTTGTTTCTGTGTGTTTTTGTAGAATACATGGCCAAGAGTCCTCCGGAGCATGTACACGGCTGTGTTTGAGGCAGTGTGACTTTTCCAAGGCCATACGGGCATTCACACGCCCGTATGAGTACCCTTGTGCGTTTTTGGTTTTTGAGAGCACTGTGGTAGTAACACTGTAGCAATCGCTAGAAACGCTCATGGCCGTGTGAGAAATATCAACACGGCCATGTAAACATGTCACATAGTCGTGTGGATGTTTCACACGCCCATGTGAAGCTTTTTCCAGGGTTTTGAGGCAAGGGTATAATGGTCTTTTACTCTTTTTCTCCCCTTTGAACCTTTCTTCCTCATTTGTTCTTCATTTCTCTTTGAATGAGAGCTCTCATCAATCCTCTCCACCTCCCTTTGCTTGTGGATTGAAGGATTATTCCTCACTACTTCTTCTTCTTGAAATCATCAAAGTATGAATTCTTCCTTTTCTCTTTACTCCATGTTCTTCATTTTAGAGGAGTAAATCTAGGGTTTATGGTGAATGATGGTTTTTGAACCTTCAACTTTGTCATGTGCACTGAATTTTTTTTGTCGATGCCCTAGGAATAGCCAATGTGACTACTCTAACTCTCTTGTATGCGTAACACACTACCTTGAGTACTTGGCCTTAGAACACTAAGTTCTATCCTCCAATGGACTCTTAAGAACTTCTAGGTCTTGTTGAGCTAATCCTAGTTTTGTGTCATGTAGTATACTCTGAAGATGTGATCTAGGGTAAATGTGAAAAAAAAAAAAATTAAATGAAAAAAAAAAAAAAAAAACCAGAGTCTATGTCAGTATTCCTCTACTTCTGAAGCATGAATGCGTCTATGTAGACTGTAATCGAGTAGTTGGGTGGCTCTTGTGCCTAACCAGCATGTGCACCCTCCACAAAAATTTCAAAATGATGTTGGTGCAGTCTACGTTAGTCGGACTCGAAAAAAAAAATGAAATGAAAATAAAACCCTAGTGATCCTTTTGAGTATCTACCAAGAGTTTTGAGATGAAAGTGGATCTAGTTTCGAGCTATAGAATTTGAAGGATCTTACTTGGCCATTGAAGTAGCGTTTAGTAGTTTAAGACTTAGTATTCTTTGTAAGTGGAGTGATTAGCATTTAGAGCTGTACTGATTGAAGTCCTTAGGCTAGACCAGATCAGGGCAAATGAGATATAAGATTCACTTACACGACACAGACATATAAGGGGTGAAACAGGATATTTTTATTATGCTTATTGACTATGACTCAACATCTATGTATCATTGTCCATTGCTTTTGGAATCTTATATTTGCTTGATGCCAGAGGTACTGCATTTAGCCACTTTTCAGTCTCTTTGTTTTTCATGAGTTGATTGCTTGGGGACAAGCAACGCTTAAGTGTGGGGATATTTGATAAGTGTCTAAATGTAGTTGCTTTTCATATATATATCGTATTCACTTTGCATGTATTTTGTGAGGTTTGATGCCCGTTTCGCACTTAATCGTCTATTATTTGCTTTGTAGGGCATAAGGAAGCCATGGAGAACAAGAAGATATCATTTAGGCAAAAAGAGAAGAAAACAGGAATTTCATACTACCCCCATACTACCCAGTATGGGGGCCGTATGCACTGTAGCAATGTAATGATTTGGAGTTCTGCCCAGATTTCCATACTACCCAGCATACGGGGCCGTATGTACCCCGTATGAATCGCGAATCGGTAGGTATAAATACTAACTTTTAGGGCAGAATAGAGGACTTTTGGTTGGACTTTTTGGAGGGCTTTTGCTGGACTATTTTTGGGGGAGTTCTTGGGCGACCTTAGGGAGGAGAAGAATGGCATGAAAGTTAGGGGATCATTGAAGCCCAAGGTCCAAGATTCTCAAGGCAAGAAGGCATCATCATTCAAGGGGAGATCTACCACGATTTGAAGGAAGGAGATCCGCGGCTAGAGGAAGCGTCATTCGGCATTCCTTTGGCGGTGGAAGCATCATTCGGCATATTTTCAATCTCCTTCTCCACTATTTCATCTAGGGAGTGTCAATTATGCTTTTCTTGTGTATTTTACTTGATTGTATTGCTTGTTGTAGGATGATGACACACTAGACCCCCAAGGCCACCGGGTGTTGGTGAACCTTGGGGGGTTCTATCATGTATTTTGGATGATTGTTTGCTAATTTCATGCTTGGGTAATTTTGAGATCTAATCCTTTGTTTTCATGCTAAGTGCTACACTAAGGAGAAATCCGTAGCTCTTTTATGAGTGATGCATGTAGATGTGACTTGCTCGCGTGTATTAGATCATGAATGGATTAGAAGAGGACACTTGTATCATCACGCCGAGAAATCGGGTGTTTGGTAGCCCTCCATGTAGGTTTAATCCGAAGAAAAGTAGGTTTACTCCTAAGTGAGATTTCCTCGTACTTATTGCAATCGTAGGAATGTGGATTTGGAAGAAATTCCTATCTATGTTCGTATGGGATTAGGGTTCAATCGCCGAGAAATTGGGGTTGTTCTAATCTTGGAATCTCATGGTCCATTTTACCCTTGCATCTTTTGTTCATGATCCATGTTTCATGATAACCCCTCAAGGGGATCCACATCCATAGGCCTTTGCATTACACTGAGTTTCTTGCTTGCTTATTGCTTGTTCTCTCCAATTTGTTCTTAATCTTGTTTTAATTTTTATTTGCACTTAGTAGAGTAAATTCCATCACTTGAGATCTTAGGCAAGATAATAGCTCGAGAAGGAGTAATAGGAGATCCTTAGCCCCGTGGAATACGATCCTTGTGTCTTCGCACGAGGTATTACTTGGCGATCCCGTATGCTTGCGGGGAAGTAATCAATGAATGTTTTCTTCTTTTAGGTTTCTATGAGTGATTATGTTATGAAATTCTTGAGTTAACTTTTAGGGTTCCAATGTTGCATTTGTTTATGATGTGGGTTTATCTGAATATAAATTATGCTACTCAGGAATTTTGCAGTAGAAAATCTCTGTAAGGTGTTTCTTATGAAAATGCAGATGAATAGGATATATGCAAATGTTGCATGTATTATGCATGATACTAGAAAACAAAGTTTTTGTTTGTGTGTACACTATTGAAGGAAGGATTTGGTATTCAAGTGTTTGATGGAAGTTTGATGAGTATGGAAAAGATTTGCTTTTGTTCTGTATGTATCCCCTTTGAAATAAATTGGGGAAAAATAATAAAAATGGATCTGATGTTCTCACATGATGTAATAGGGTTGTGCATGCACTGCTAACAAGTAAGTGTTAAAACTCAACCTTTGTTGTGTTAAAAATATATAAAAATATATATAGGTTTTCACTTGAATGCTTATGTAGAAAAGTTGAATTCTCATTGATTCAACCAAGGTAGATATCTGGTTTGGCATTGTAGACAGAAGCCGGATAGATCAAGTAAATGGTGAAAGAATAGGCAAAGTAAATTACAACCAAATAGATGAAAAGATAATATTTGGTCAAAATCAACAGCAAGTAGAGTGTTGAACTAAATAGACGAAAATTATAACCCTTGATAGTTTTGAAGTAAGCTCACCACTTATCCCATTAATGCCAAGTTATACACGGAAATAATGGTCGCAGAAATGTTTATTAAAGCATTAATTGACCTAATCTGATGTAAAGCCATTGTGCCATGTCAAAAACTTCACTGTAATTGCTTTGAATGATTATGATATTTATCAAAAGAGATTGTAATGTGTATTTATAGGCATATATAGCCAAGATAAATTTCCAAAAAAAGCTAAAGCCAGGCTAGTTTGGTATTTCCCTTTTCTTGGATTTTAAATAAATAAGGAGAGAGAGAGAGAAAAAAAAGTTTCCTATTGAATATTTTGTTTTGATGATAAGGCTTAATTGATTCTCGATTTCTTATATTTTGAATCTCAATTCTTCCATAAATATTTTGCTTCTTGAAGTGTCTTCATTTTTATAACCTATGTCATGGGTGTTTGACATTCTTTTTTAATTTTCACTAGTTATTTGTAGGTAGGTTCCTTCATGGAAGCGATGGAGCTATTTCGTGGGATGCAACTTGCTGGTGCCAAGCCAAATGAGTTCACTCTGACAATTGTTCTTGCAGCTTGTTCTAATCTTGTAGCTCTTGAGCAAAGAAAATGGATTCACATGTACATTGACAAGGCGAAGCTCAAGATGAATGACAGATTGATGTTCATTCGAGTCCTTTAAGTGTTTATTTTATTTTAGGATGATGTGTGCTATTGTTTTAAGGTTATTAAATTATTAAAATTATTTGTAAAATGGTACATGATTACAAAACCATTACAATTGATTTTAGTAACTGTTATAATAATTATTCCAAACCGCTGCAATAAATACTGTAAATCGCTGCTATAGATATAATAAAACTATTGCCATAAACATTACAAAACCGTTGCCATAGTTATTATAAACCGCTGCAATAAGTATTATAAAATCATTGCAATAGATATCCCAAAACCGCTGCAATAGATATTATACAACCGGTGCAATAGATTTTATAAAATCGGTGCAATAGAATTATATAACCGCTGCAATATATATTAAACAACTGCTACAATATATAAAATAACCATTGCAATGCAAACCGCTGCTATATATGAAACAAACCGCTGCAAAATCATAACCACTGCGAAAAACAATGATAATTAGAGTGTTTTATGCAATGATGTTGAACCGTTGCAATATGTAATATAAAACCGCTGCAATAACCTATTGTAACGGGAGCAGATGCAGCAGGTGGTAAACCGCTGCAATAAGTCTTATGCAGCGGTTGTAAGACCTTTGGCAGCGGTTCATGACCGCTGCATAAAGATACTTATGTAGTAGTGTCAAGAACCCTTAGGAGCTCTTTAAAATCAATGGAGCCCCGTTTTGGGCCAATCCTAGGACTCATTAGGGTTGCATTGCATTCTTAGACTTAGGGTTTCATTTGTGATTTCTTTTGCTTATCTTCTTGCTTATTTTTGGAGGGGTGTGTGTTACTGTTTTGGGAGGTGGGGAGAGCTCGGCTTTAGACAAGGATCCGGCGGAGAAGTAATGCACTTGAGGTTTTATCTCCAAGTTGTGAGTGGGTATGGAACATTTCTAGTAAAATATTATTTAAATATATTTATGGGTTGATTTAAATAAAATCCATGGTTTTATTATGTTAAACGGATGATTTAATCGGTTTGGAAAAACTTTCTATGCTTTTTATTTTATAAAGTAAATTCTTGATTCTCGATGAAAATGCTTATGGTTATGTTATTATTTGGGGTTAAATTGAATTATTAAATTTTATACACATGCTATACTTTTGGTTTTGGTGTATATGACAATGATGTTCATTTCTGGATATGTGAATATTTGACCTGGACAAAGACCCTGTGAAATGATTTACATTATTTATGTTAATGGTTCACTTTCTTGGTGGTTTTATTGGTGATAGGGTTGAAACCCACCTGCTGCAGTAGAGGATCCCCATGGATTAGCCTTTAGAGGTGGTGTGGAGGCTCTAGTTTTATCTGTCCACTTCAGGTGGTGTGTAGACCCCTAATTAGTCACCATACGGATCCGGTGGGCCAATGTCAAGAACATGAGTATCTTGACGGATTTGAACTTAGCCATGACCTCGGCTAGAGTTTAGAGAGATTTCTAGATCATTATGTGCTTGCTCGTGATGTAAATTTCTTGTTTTGCGAAAATATGTCTTTATCCATATTAAATTGGTTTAATAAAGAGTTTCATGTTTTATTGTTTTAAAACCCATATTACACTATTTTATGAGTTATGGATGATGAAACCTCATATGAGTAAAAATTGGTCTTTTATGCTATCTGTGGTATATATATATATATATATATATATTGAAATGTTCTAGTCTATAAGTATTACAGAAAAAGCTTGGTTTTGTAGCTTTACCCATTACTTTGTACACTCCATTAACATTGTGCTAACACATTCACTGATTGACTCTAGTTACTCACCCTCTCTCTCTCTATTCTAGGCTTTAACATCTAGTGGCGTTGCCGCAGAACAGAGTGTTGAGCATTCTTTCAGCTATTTTCTTAATTCCAGTCTTATGTATGTTTCTTCTTGAATATGTTGCATTGTGTAAGAACATGGACCCATTAGTGTATTTGTCACTCTTTATGCATGGTTTATATGCTTGTCTAATTTCTTAAAAATCTTACTGTAATCATGACGAGTATGTTTCATTAAACCCTATATTCAGGTTTTGGTTTAGTTGCTTCTTCTGCGTTATTATTGTGCTCCATACTTTGTTTATTTTAGACTTGTGTTTTTTGTTCACAACTGTTTTCTCCCAAGTGTTTATTAGCCTTGTGGCGACTCGAAAGTTGAGTGCTGCTGGTGTCCCTCCTCAGATTGTCCCGTGCCGGTCCCACAGAATAGGGCGTGACATTCAACCTCTGCATATGCTTAGCAATGACAAAAAATATTCCAGACATCCGAGAAGGAAAATGATTAAATCACAATTATTCAATGTTTGAGAATTGCATTGTAGTGTAGTCAATGTCATGAAATTAGCCACAATCATCGTTCTTGTAATGCAGTTATAGCCGACTGACAACTATTTACATGATATCAACTATAGCTGTGTATTCTATACATATTACGTTTGTGTACTGTGTAATCGGTGGTGGTTCTATATAGTATTGATTGTTTCTAGCTGGATTACATCGTTCATATGCACAAGTAATTATGGCATTGTAACTGTATTTTGAAATTATCATATTGTTAGCATATTTGATTGTTGGTTCATTGTCATGTGATTACATTTTGATATTGTACTTGATGCTTTCTTTGTCCTGTGTATTATTTGTCTACAATGCATTTTTTGACTCAATGTATTTGATGCGTTGAATATTTTAATGATATTTTAATATAACATAGATTGTCCTCAAACATAACAACAAGAACATATGGAGCATGGAATTACAAATATCTAACACACTAGACCAGCAGCACTCGGCGTCTTCCTTCTTTCTATCATCCTCCGTCATCATCGACCCACATAGTGCAGCCGTAAGAATTACACATCAGTGTGCTATAGGCTCAAATCCTCACCTTTAAGAATATGCTTTACGTAGCGCATCATAAAAATAGGACACTTGATGCTATATCCAGTTTCTATTGAAAGTAGGATCTATCATGCTACAATGGACAATCTTTCAACATGGTGCTTCCCGTTCCAATTTCCATGCATAACTGGAAAAGAGCCTACTGCACTGAAGTAATTTCTCATTAAGTAATTGTCAAATAAATTATATACATGCAAGGGATACGTACCATCTCTTTCACATTTCCGTTATATTTGTGTGACACAAGGGAGGAGTAGTAAACATATCTTCAATTAGTCTTGTCCAAGGTAAGCAAAGGCTATTGAAGACGATAGACATCAAGATGAGTTCAACTTTATCGTTATTAAAGATGACATCCTCCTCTATATGAACTGTCTAATCCACTATAAACTGCATCTTTTGCATTGCAAGTTCAAGAGGTCACGTGATAGCAACCTACCTCTTGTAAGTTGAGGCGTTGTTTCTCATTTCCTTACAGATGATGAGGATGATCACATCGACAACGTCATCAAGGACTTGCTCTTTCCATCAAGCAGGATATATAAGTTGCTGTAAGGGTTGATGACCTTACACTTGGTCAGCGGGCATACAGTATCACATAGACCAGGCCACGAGGGCGCACAGCTGCGTGGATTTGGTAGCGCGCGCAGGTGGCGCGGCGCTGGTGTTGTGTCGGGACCAAGGGCGGGTGAAATACCCCGCATGATCATGGGCTGAGACCGTGAGACGCGTGCGTGCTGGACCGTGGGCGTGCGCGTGGCCGATGAGCGCGTGGGGCAGGCGCGCCCCTTACCAAGAGTCAAGTGTCGCCGGACTTCATCATGTAGAGTGTTGGATCTCTAGCAAGTCTAGGCGGGGCGGGACACTTGATCAGGCCGGTTGACCGAGAGCTGATTCCGGATCTGACAAGGCAATACACAGGCGTATGCAAGTAGGCACGTGGCCGGGAGCGTTGCCGAGCCAGGGGCGAGGATGGCACGCGGTATTACCGCGCGTGACCTCTACTGCTACGTGCTGTGACCAAGGGTGGCTGGTTAAAGCTACAGTCGAGTCAGAGGACACTGCAAGCTAAGTGAAGTCAGGGCATTCACACCAGACCGGTATTGGGCATGGGGCTCAATCAACCTTGGATTTGGGGTAGCTCTTGTAATAGGGTCAAATGTGTCTTTGGGAGAAGACAAGGCCACTTGGTGTTGGTTTTGGCCATGGTTGTAAACATTTCTCAATCTAAGAGAGTTTTATGTTTTTCTCTCTCAAAATGGGTTTCATTGTGTCGTGTTTCTCGTACCGAGGGGTTTTCCGGATTTGCTCGCTTCTTCTTATTTTCGCTGTGCTTTGTAATGCAAATAGGATTCACTAACTGTTCTTGCAAGGAAAGGCTGACCTGTCGCTATGGTGCATGTCAGGTGCCGCACGGCCGAAGGTGATCGGTTGAGGCCGTGACAGTTGCCAAGGTGGTTTACTCATAATCATTCCGCCAAATAATAAGAGGCAAAATAAATGGGTTAGCCAACCTTAGTTACGCCACATAATATACAGGCATAACCAATAATACACAGCAAGGACTCGCCCTACACATAAACGACATAATACTACATTGATATCACTAATAATACATGGAACCAAATAATATTAACCATGAAACCAAGAAAGAACATGATAACATTTGGTATTGTATAGGGACAAAAAATCATAATACATTGAATAAAAGAAATTTTTAGTTGTTGGAGGATTGTTGAGGTAGAGGGTGACAACAACTTATTCTATTTCATACAGCCAGAGAAGCCTCTTCATTTCTTTTACTTTGAATGAAAACCTGTTCTGACATTTCTTTTGTATCTTATGATATATCGAGTCCTCGACAGCTGGCTCTTTTTTTTTTTGTCTTTTTGGCCTTGATTTAAATTTTTGGTGGTGACATCTTATTTGGACCCTAAAAAGGGACCATTGCCAGTGTTGTGGGATTGATGGGTTCCACGTTAGCTCCATCATCGGGTGCTTGATTCTACGGATATTGGTGGTTACTAGATGGATCTTCCTCATGGGTCTTCTCATATGTGTGGTCAGTGGTATGCACATTGTCTCCTACAGTATCTTGCATTGTTGTATTCTCCAAACTCATCAAAAATTCAATAATGGCATCGACGTTGAGTACTGTGTTATCATTGACTATCAACTTCGTCATGTTTGCTTTTATTTCTTATTTCACTTTCCCCTCGAGGGGCTCTCTTTGGGGAAAGTTTAAAGGAAGAAGTTTCGGGAGTGGTTTATGTAGCCATAGCAAGTTTTACCCTCTTGGGACTGGTTTCAAGTTTTCCACCATTTGTGGCAGTTATTCCAGCATCAAGGGCAGGTTTTTCGACATCATGGGTAGGTATTTCAACATTTGGCACAAGTATTTAGACATTCAGGACAAGTTTCTCAATATCTAAGGTAGGTTTCTCAACATCTGAGACAATGCAAGCCTTTGAAAGCCTCTTGTGGGAAACATGCTTTGTCCACTTACTTAAACAACGGGGAGGGGAAAACTCCATAGGAGGCCGCTAAACATTTGCCTCTCTTAGCGGTGATGGTGATCTGGCCCTCTGTTCATGGTTATTCTGTGTATTATGCTCATCCATCTACGACTGAAATCCACCAAACTCTCATAAAACACGCTCTTATAAGCACGCCACTTCAACATTACCAAGCGACCTCCACTCGGGGTTATTGTTTGGCAATCCATCATGGGGCTTTTGCGTAGGGCTACTGGAGAGGGAATGTTCCAAACTGGCGAGCGTGTCTTTAGTTTTGGGTTGCCATAGTGGGAATATTCCAAACTGGCAAACCCTGCTTCTTTGGTGTGCCCGCATTAGTCAACTTCTCAAAGGTCGGCCTCCTAGACTCCGTGCGAGAATACCTCCTTCCATATTCCACCAATGTTGACTCTTCATCATTAACATGAATAATCTCAAACAATTAAAAACCACATGTGGGAAAGAATTACAAGAGAATTAATAAAAACTAAGAGAAATTCTTATTGATAGTTGATGTTGTATGACACTACACAATAACACAATATCATAAACATGTACCACATACACTATATAGAAAACACGTCACCACACATAGTTAGGATGAGTAATAAACTGGAAATAGACAAAATACACAGGAAGGATTTATAACACACAAAAACATAGAGAAATAGACAAGAACCAATAAAAATTCATATAAACTTACTTCTTTCCCTTTGAGAGGTTTCATTAGAGGCTAGATATAAGTCGCTTTCATGAAGTTGTTCTCGCCCTAGCACATGATCTTCGGTGTCCAACTCAAATGTAGTTTCTTCTTGCTACTAGTAACTTCATAAAACCAAATGATGAAGGCGAAAGTGCACCCTTTCAAGTATCTAGTGGATATGGAATGTCCTTTGCATTAAAGCTACACATAGGTAACCATCAATGGAATATTAATCATGAGGCTTCTACATGTGGCATGTGCCTATGCATAATGGCTAAGTAAGGCCAGGTCATCAGTATACCTTGCTACCCATGTTGTTGAGTTCATTAAAGTATTGGCGAAGAGGATGGTCCCTACGAGGAAGATCACCATGAGGAGTTTGACAAATGCCTCCTCCCCACATTCTCAACTGTGAACAAGTATCAAGAGATATGTTTTGATTGCATCTAGACGTCGGTTATGCATTTTTTCAAAATACATTTTCTCAAATTCGGATTGTTCTTTTCCTTGTTTAAAGGAGATAACATCTCTACCTAGCACAGTCCAGGAATAAGTGCCACATCCTCGGGTTTGAAAAGGCAATATGCTTTCACCTATCTTGTATCGTTGGGGTGAGATCGTTATACATTTGCATAAATGCATCCAACACCCCCTCTCCTGCAGTATAGGTTCCATGTCCATTAGATGGCAAAGGGTGTTTCATAAGGAATTTTCTACAATCGTTAACTCATGGGCTTCTTTAACTCAGTATGCTTTGCTACAGCTGGCCAAATAACACCTTGTACTGATGAGAATGATAGCTAGATCATGTTACCCACAAACAAATTAAGCAATCCACAAAATCAGTTAATGCTTGAAGTAAAAACCAAATTAACAAACCCTAACCCCTTATTCTATACAAGAATCAACCCATAATACTAGAAACCTCATATAGAAGGAAATGCATAGGACCCATTGAAAAAAACACAAAACACAAAAAACAAAAGTAAACAAAATAGAATAATCGAAACCTTGATCATGTTCTATGATAGCCTAAGTGCCTTCATAACTTCAAGGTGTCGCTTTTGTGGTGAACATCGTAACGGAGGGTTCTTTTCGACATTCGCAAGGCAACAGAGAACTCTAATGAGAAGAAGAAGAATAATGGGGAAAAACTCTCCAGACATATTTTCACTTGAATATGAAAAAGACGAAGAGAAGTAATGGAGAAAGAAAAAGAGATAACACAATGCCCCATGCAATGTCTCAGTGTTCCAACTACTTCACATGACACTTCCCAAGGGCGCAGGTTGGGGGCATTCTGGACTTTTCTCTAAGAGAGAGAGAGCACTCATAAATGACCCTCGGTTGGGGGTATTGCAGTCTTTTCAATGCTTGGAAAAATTCTTAGCATTGTTGGGAACATCCCCATCATTTTCTTGTTGCCTTAACCTCGTTATAACGTCTGTGATGGGAATCCAGGCTGAAAAGTAAATGGCATGAAAAAGAAGAACTTGTTAGGAATATCATAATTTAGGAATTATGTGTAGATAACTAAGTTATGGAGGAACTTTTTGTTACAAGTCTGTTAAGAATACAGGGAATTCTCTCTTATATCCATTATAAATATAAGTTTTTTGGGCCCTTGACCCACACTTGTGGGAAGGATATTGGGAGCCATATAAAGGAGTAGACCTTTTTGAGTAAGCATTTTTTTTTGTATGTATAAAAATTCAAATGCAAAATAATTACCAAAATCTCTAATTTTTTGGATGAAGCTCCATTGATATAAATGAAATTTCATTTGAAAAGAGAGAAAAAATGTGTTATGTATATGTATGAATAAAATACCATCTACCATCCCTTCATCATATTGTAACTGAGTTAAATTAGAGCTACTTCAGAAAAATGGCAATGGGCCTCTAATGCGTAACACATCGAACATAACTCTACTTAAATGTTGTCACAAATTCATTAGCCTCGTTCGTGTGGTACCTTTTGGGTAGATTAAAGCCTTTCCAAAGACGCTAAAAAAAATAGAAGGATGGTATGTTGATATGTTTTAATCTTCATCAAGTTGAATAATTATTCTTAATTATTTAAAATTTTTATTAATATAAGAATTTGTGAAGTATCAAACACATTTCTTTTTTAATTTTAACAATGTTAGCAAGAATCTTATGGAGATGCAATAAAGGAACTGGGTTGTAGCCCAACGATAACCACCAAGCCTTGTGTTTGAGTAGTCTTAAGTTCGAGACCCTCAAAGCACGAGGCACATGGTCCCATGTGGAAGATTTGTAAGAAGAGCAATCTCCCTCCCCTCTAGGGTTACATGGCATGGTTGTTTTCAAGTCACCTATGGTGCGGCTTAGGAGGTTGTTAAACTATAGTACTAGATGCACCTCCTACTTGTTTATCGCTTGACTAACAACGTTTCTCCTTTTCTTAAAAAAAAAAAAAAACGGTGAGGGAAAAAAAGAAGGGTGCTTGCAATTAAAATCAGTGACAAATGGAATATAAGGGTTATTGGGTTATCTGTAAGTAAATTACATGTAAGTCAAATTATAGTGTAATTAAAAATGCTATATTTAAATTTATATAACTGTTGTTTGGTTTATTGTAATTGAAAATGTTATATCTACTTTTTATTTGTTTGGTTTGATATAAGTTTAAGCATAAAGTTGTAATGTAAATGGGATAGTAAGATTAAATACCATCATTATTTTTTATTGATAGTAATTCTTTAACAGTTTTCATAAAAATAAATTTAAATAAATAATAATTAATTAATTTAATAAATTACTTATTAAATTTAAAAATATTTAATATTTTTTTAATTTTATTACTTAAAAACTTACAATTAAATTTAAAATCACTTACTTTGTTAATTATTTTTATAATTTTTTAATGATAAAATATTTTATCATAAAAAATTTTAATTATATGAATATTAAATTATAATATATTAAATATTTTTGATTTTAATACTTACAAATGTTTTATAATTAATTTAAATTTAATTTACTTTATTAAATATTTTTATAATTAAATATGAGATAATATATTGGGGGTAGATGCCCCTTACTTTACTGCATTATAATTTACAACAATTTTTTTTGTAAGTTTAAATGTTGTAAAAGTATGTGAGATGTAAGTCCAGTTACATATAAATAGACTTTTTACATCAAATCAAGCAAGTAAAATTACTTATATTACAATTACTCACAACTAGTTACATGTAACCAAACATTTCCATAATGACTGGTAATCCACGGTGAAGTCATAAAAGTGGAGATCTCATGCCATGAGTTAAGCTTCATATATATTTAAAAAAAAAAACTCAAAAAGAATTTAAAAGTATGAAAAACATTCATTTGAAAATACAAAAACCAGTGCTTCTTTGTTTATAAAATCAACGATTACAAATCTTATTTAGACTATTATATATATAATTGTTAAACTATTATGTAATAGTTCAAATGTTTTGTATAACAATTCAATTTTTCTATGTAACAGTTGAACTATCATGTTTAAGATTTCACTTCATTAAAAAAAAAAAAAAAGGATTATTTTTTTAGTTGAGTTGAAATCCAAGGTGCTTCTTGTATTTTAAAAGAAGATTTTAGGGGTTTTAAAAAAATAATAAAAGTCTATATGTAGCTGTCTCTAACATTGTTCTCTAATAATAAAAAAAATTGACAAAAAATTCCACTCTGAAATTGACTTAATTAAAACTAATCAAACAAATATATTAGTTTACAACTATTGATGAGGGTTTGGCATTATTAAACTTTTTTTTAATTATTTTTAATTATATTCATTTTGAAAATGATAGGTAAAATAGTACCCTTAATTCAATTTTAATTTGTTGGCTAGAGATGCAAGATAACATAGAATATGTATAAGATTCTTTCTTTATTGTATTCTATTTCTTTATTTATCTAGTAAATGGTTTAATCAGAGCCCTTCATGAGAAACCATGCAATGCCTTTCGGCCACCTTCCATGGAATTTCATGCCACCAATGAAAATGAGAAATGAATGAAAATGAAAATGAGAAACCATACAATGCCTTTCGGCCACCTTCCATGGAATTTCATGCCACCATTGAAAATGAGAAATGAATGAAAATGAAAATGAGAAATGAAAATGAAAATGAAAATGAGCTGGTATAACAGGAAGGAGATGGAACTAATATATTCCAACTCATGATGACATGATTTGTAACTTGCCGCTACTTAAATCATTAATCAATTAGATTTTTTTATTAAAAAAATTATGGAAATGACACCTAGCTAAATGGACCTGGAAAAGAAAATGGGACCACTCTTCTTCCAATCATAACTCACTATCATGTTGAGGTGAAAGTCCTTTTCTTTGCTATTTGTTTTTGGATTTTTTTTTCTTATTTGTTGCGTTTGTGGATAAACTCTATCCTCTTATATATATATATATATATATATATATATATATATATATATATAGAGAGAGAGAGAGAGAGAGAGAGAGAGAGAGAAAAGTTGATATTAATATTGCCATGGAGGAAAAGTATTGGAAATTAATCAGTGATTTATTTATTTATTTTTTTGTTAGTTCCAACGGAATATATGAGTTAATAATTAACTCAAAACTCTCGTGTAAGCACATACACAATGCAAGCAATTAAGGGAAAAGAAGCACACAAAATTGGTAATGCAATTCAGCACACCATTTGACTACGTCTGGGAGATCAAATTCGAAGATAAAATCCACTAAAAAAAGAGAGTAAATATGAGGACAATACACTCACTCATCTCACAAAGATATACAAGAGCGAGATATATTGTCTGATGCATACTCTCTTACCCATTCACTTGGGTCTCTCACTCCGGTGACTCATCATATATATTTTGAATTAGCCCCCCTATTAGTAAATCCTAGTTCCACCATTGACCGTTTTTGTTTAGTTGACAAGGACGAAATGTGGTTGGAATATAACATTATTGTGTTTAGTTAACAAGAAATCTTTTATTACAAATTATCTGTTTACTAAAATGACATTATCTAATAAGTACCAAATATGTAAATGGACAAAATTACTTTCTATGATATAGTTTTTGTTTTTAAATAGATTTTTTTTTGTATCTATCTATTCTTAATAGGGTTCTTACCATAGTCTCAATGTCTCATGTGTGAAGAAAAGGGATACAGTTAGATGAGGGAGAAAACTAATCAGAATAGCAAAAAAGTAAATTTTATTTTTTATACTATCCTACCCATTTCTATTCAGACTCTCCTATTGAATTATTTCTTTGGTGGTGGATAGCATAAAATGGATCAATAGAATAACACATATGGACTCACTAAACAAAAGATAAGAGTTTATCACATCGCATTCTCTTTATTCTATCTAAGATCTAGATTTGTTATAATACACTAATAGTTAAAAAATATGATTTTTTTTTTGTTTTTACTCGATTTACGTATTATTGATAATATAAAAAAAACTGTTGTTTGATGAATAAAAATAAATAAAAAAAATATATTAATGATATGAAAATAAAACCACTCCCTATAAAATGATTTTCCATACAATGTCATATATATATATATATATATATATATGATCTTTAACCCACTGGATTAATAGGAGCCACATGTTTTAAATCATTCCAAAATGAAGTACTGAGTCTTGTAACTGGATGGATCTCTCCTAGTTCGATACTAATGGATCAACACTTTGTGGTCATAAAATACTATATTTCATTTATTACATTTGTCTATAATTTATTTATTTAATGTTGTTATAAATCTGTTGGATTATTTTTGGAGTTCAACAAACTCAATTATAAGACTTTGAGAGGACCTAATTAAGTAGAACTATACAAAGTTCAACTTGTCCGCCATTCACACCATGCATCATAACTGTATTTCACTTCACACTCAAGGCCCACAAACACTTTCTCCTCTTTATTGTGACAAACTTAATTGTATATATATATATATATATATATATATATATATATATATATATATATATATATTAAATTTCCTAGTTTCACATAGTTGGACATTTCCATAATAAAATTTAAATGCTTCAATTATAAATACTCCAATATTTTCTTTATAAACATATGAACACTTCTATGGCACACCTATGGCACCTACTAAGAAGACAAAAGATTAAGTCGGGGCTAAAAGGAATCCAATAATATAATTAATCAGTTTTTATAATCCAATATGGTATTCAAATTGGAGCAATTAAAATCCATTGATCCACCTAAAACAAACCACTCCTCTTCAAGGTGGTGGGGTTTTTTTATCTCTCTCACATAATTTTTATAATTTCAAAAATAAATAAATGAAAAAATCTAGCATGAATTGAATAAGCTTCAATTAACAATTATTATTTATTTTTGTAATAAAATATTAATAAACCGCAATTGATATTTCAAAAGACTTATGAGCATTTTATATGAATTGAGTTTCGGTTCCACTTTTTCGGTAAAATAAAAATATATTATGTTAGGGACCCTATGCTAATAAACTGAGAGAGAGGATTCGATGCAAATAAAGCTAGAGTTGATTGGTTCAGTTAATAGTTAATAAAAAAATAATTTAGCTCAATTAACAATTACTTAAGAATATATATATATATATATATATATATTTAAATTTTTTATTTCAAAAAATTATGATAATAAAAGAGAGAGGGTGGAGAAAGAGGGGGTCCCATTTCTTTTTTTTTTTTTTTTTTTAGTTTGTACATACTCTCTTTGCTTTCTTTGAGAATCCCCCAAAGTGCTCTCTCCAAATCATCTTCCAATCTTTCTTTTTCTCTGAACTTTTGAAGAGATCCCTACGCATCCTTGAGCAAAAAGATCAAATTTTGCAGCAATTCCTTGCTATATTCCATTGATTTCCACACTTCCTATTTGATCCAATCCTTCATCAAAAGGTTTGATTTTTATGCCTCCTAGGGTTTCCAATTTCAACCCAAACATCAGACTGTTCCTTGGCCTCTGTGAGTACCTTTGAGCTGGATTTGATTTAAAGGTGTAGCCAATCGCATTAGGGCTTGCTTTGTTTTTCTGGAATTTAGTGCCATCAAAGGCTTTAGTTGTTGGAGTGTTAGGGTTTGGTTTTTTGGGTGTTTTTCAAGGTGAAAGTCGATGGCTTTTCATCGCCCGATCCCTGGCCCGGGATCGGGCTCTGGGCTTCATTTCTTGAATTCTCCGTTCGGGGATACGACCTTCACCAAGGTGTTCGTTGGCGGGCTCGCTTGGGAGACGCAGAGCGACACGTTGCGGCGGCACTTCGAGCAGTTTGGGGATATCCTTGAGGCCGTTGTCATCGCGGACAAGAACACCGGCCGGTCAAAAGGATATGGTTTTGTGAGTATCTCTTCCAAAAATTTCGATTTTCAATGATTTTATTGATGGATTGAAGAAAAACAAAAAGCTTTGTCTTTTTAGGTTGAAGAACCAAATGGTTTGATTGATTTTTTTATTCTATTGTGATGTTTGTGCGGAGGGTTTTAGGTGACTTTCAGTGATCCTGAATCAGCCAGGAGAGCCTGTGCGGATCCCAGTCCCATCATTGATGGCCGTCGGGCGAATTGCAACTTAGCTTCATTGGGAAGACCTCGGCCTCCTCCACCTTATGGTGTGTTCCCCTCTCTGTTCTCCATTGAATTAATTCATTGCTCTTGTTGCTACTTTGCGAACATCTTTGTATAGCAGTTTGTAGTTTCTGTTAATTGCTTGTTTAATAACTCTACTTTGCAGTTTGTCTTATCTACATAAATGTACTTGCATGGTCATGTGTGTAGTGCTATTTCTGGCATTTAGTTTTCTTATAGAAGATTAGACTGAAGAAACTGAATCTTCTGATGCTTATAGTTGTTTGTTGGTATCTAATTCTGCATTGCAGTTCAAGATGTTTACGTAAGTGTGATTATGCTGTAATTCTCTTGTTGGCATTAATTTATATTATGGAAGATCATAACATGAAAAACTTGAATCATCTCTGCTCTGGCATGTACGGCTTATTCTTCTGATGCAACTAGTTGGTGTTCACTGCTTATCTAACTCTGGATTGCAAACATGCATATTTACGTAAATGTGGCCATGCTTGCATGCTCATATGATGTAATGCTATTTTTGTCATTATCATTAAAACTTGAAGAAACTGGATGATTTCCACTCAGTGGGGTTCTACTTGCATCTTTATGTGTTGTAATGCTATTTTGGCATTAAGCTATCTTACAGAAGATTAAGGCATGAACAAACTGAATGATTTTTACTAAAGGTGGTTTTGCTTACATCTTCCTGTGCTGTAATGCTATTTGGGCATTAAGTTATCTTATAGAAGGTAAAAACATGAACAAACTAAATGGTTTTCACTAAATGTTGTTATACTTACATCTTCATCACTGTAATGATATTCTGGCGTTAAGCTGTATTATGGAAGCTTATAATGTGGAGTAACTGAATCATCTCCACTCTGAGCATCTACCACTTATTCTTCTGATGCAAATAGTTTTTGTTCATTGTTTATTTAACTTCACATTGTAAACTGACGTTTTTACGTAAATGTGGCTAATGCTGGCACGTTCATGTCATGTAATGCTATTTCTGGCATTCAAGTTTTAAATTATAGAAGATTAAATATGAAGAGACTGAATTATCTCCCCTTTGGGTGTGGGTCACTTATTCTTCTTATGCAAATCCTTCTATTGTTTTGTTCTTTTGAAGCACAAGTGAGGTCTACTGGCCCCTACTATGGAGCTATCCCGGTTGTGCGAGGTGCTTATGTTGGAAGCCCCTCCTATAATCAACCAATTCCTTACAACTATCACCAAGGGTTTGCCTATCCACAATATGGGTGAGTTGAGCCTTTGGTACACAATGATTGCTTGATGAACTTTCAATTTTGAACTTTAGGTGAATCTTGATTCCAATTTATTACAGGTTTAATCAATATTGCTGATGTATCTACTGTTTTTGAGAAATTTACTGTCTATGAGGCATGATAGTTGCAAACAAGATAAATTAGCAGACAAACATGGAAAAATGTATAGGCACAACTACTACTATCATGCACATGTTCATGTAGGTGAATTGTTTTTCCTACATTGTGAGTGTACTAAGACTCAGCTATATTTTGTCAAAACATATAGAATTTGGTTTGCTATCAGCTGGTTGGTTTTTCTATAAGATCTAGTGGGGCTTTTCTTTCTTGTGCATTTTGAACTGATAATTTTTGACAAAGATGTGTGCAACCTATTTTAAGAAATATCTTAATAAGATCTAGTAGGGAATATCTAAATATCTGTTTATTATCTATTATATTCGAATTAATAGTTTTCCTTTTTTAAACTTCGTAGTGATTAAGATTAAATAATCAAATTCTATGTTTATCAGGGTTAAAAATTTTAGTATGCATGGATCTTTTCCTTATGTTTTTATCAATTTCTACTTTTTTTTTTATCAAGTATCCTCTTTTCACAGCACATTTTGCTGTCTTTATTTGGATGAAGGCATCTGCAAAGCTAGTGAATATATAAGAAAATTCTGCCTTTTTTATATATACACTTATAAAAGTAGATTTTTGCGTATATACCTACATGAAAACTGCATTTACTTATACCGTGCTGATGCATACGAGGGCTAAGTTTATTACTTTTAAATAAATTGTATTTAAATATTGACTGTATGGATATGTAAACAATTATTAATAGTTTGATTATGGTAAGTGAAAAACCTGGCTTGATTAATTATTTTGTAATAAGTGTAGTTTTCTTTTTTTTTACCATTATTTTTCATAACAGTTTGATTTATTCATGTGTATAATGATATGAGAAAGAATGACAAATATATTTTAGAAATTTGCATATTTCCTTCTATAGCCCATGAAGACCTAGATCAATATAAGAAAAAATGGATTGTGAAGGTTAAAGCTGGAAAATTTGACTAGGAGGTTCTTGGTAACTTTAAAAAAGATTTCCAAGTCCTTGAAGCTCTCTAGTTACCAATAGCTCCATATTACTTCAAATATCCACTTCAAACATTCCTCTCTGAATGTAATTGCCATTTTGTTCTTTTTATTTTTATTGTTATTTTCTTCTTCATCTTTCTTGGTGAACTTGCTGTGGCCAGTTAGGCTAGCTTTTTGGGCTCACTCGGCCAGCACAAGCCTGTAGTGGATGGGTGTACTTGCTCACTCTGGGGGTGGAGCTCACCCCACCGGCCTCACCGGCCTTGGCCAAGCGTCGTGAGGTTGGCAAGCTTTCTTGGTCATGAGGAGCTGCTTGGGGTGGGTTGAGCTTACGTAGCCCATAGAACTCTTCGGGTTGAGCTTGCCTCGACTTAGTGAGCTCTCGAGGTAGGGCAAGCTTTACTAGCACGGGGGATTCATCTAGTTGGGGTGCGCTTGGTCCCACTTTAGGGAGATTCTTAGGGTGGGTAGGCTTCCTCAGGCTTTGGCAACTTGCTTGTCCAGGGTGAGCTCGGCCATGTGACTGGCGTTTTTGGGGTGGGGTGGTTTCCCTCAGCCTTGCGGAACTTGTAAACCCGGGATAAGCTCACCTCGGTCCTAACGCAGGGGCTCACCTTGAACAGCCTCGAGTGGTGAGCTCATTAGGGCCAGCCATTGATGTGTGAGCTTGGGAGGAGTACTGAAGAAGGTGGAAGGGTAAAGTAGTTTTAATTATTATAATTAAATTTAGAAGACAAAATAGATCAAAAAAGTCGGTGAATTAAAAACCCTGATTTTTTTGGGTAGGTGAGAGAATAAAGGGAGGCTTTGGTCAAGTGGAACATTTAAAATTATTAGTTTCTTAGCCTATTTGTTTTGAATATTGACTGTAAGGGTTAAAAAATATTATAAGGGTTAAAAAGATATATAAGGTGTGTTTGGGTCATGAGAAAAAATATGTATTTGATTGGAATAATTAATGAAAAATATGTGGTGACTGCATTTGATAACAATTTTTTTCACCTTTGTTTCTGAAATTTATTTTCCAAAATAATTGAAATAACTGTTTATTTAGGATTGTGTAAGGTTTAAACCAAATGACTTAGCGGACCTATCTTATTCATTTTAGTTCAAAACAATACTCCAGTTCCAATTTGCTTTTTTGATTATTTGATTTTTTATTTTCATAAACTGTGATGTGGAATAATCTGAACTCATTATATTATTATTTTTGGAATAAATTAATTGATAATAGCGATAATTATCAATTAGTATTATATCAATCAAATATATAGTTTTGTCTGTGAATAACTGTTGATATATATAAAGTATTTGTATTATTATACATAAATAATGATTTAATGAATATATTCTATATTTGAATTTGGTAAAAATTTTGAATTAATTATATGTAATGACCATTATCACCTACTAATAATTCATGGATAGGGATTCATGTATTTAAGTGATTCCAATATCTATGTTTTTATGTTGTTTAGATTAAAACTTGAAACTGATTAAATGAACACTCATGCATGCATTTTAAAAGCAAAAACAAGAACCAAGTGTTTTCTGAAAGCTAATATAGAAAAATGGGATTTGAATAAATATTTGCACAACAAGACATGCATGCCTACATATCTTCTGTTCTTTGTCTTCTTCCCAGCAAGTTTGTTCCTTCATTCAGTATGCACTCTATAATTTTTTTCTTTGTAAGCTGCATATTAAGAACCAGATAAGTATCTTAGACGTTACTGCTATTGTCATACAGGTACACAGCATATGGTCCTGAATATGTTTATCCTCAAGTAAGACCATCTGTTGATGCTTTAGTTATCTATTTTTTTTGAAGTTTGAAGTACTTAGCTAGGAAGCTGTTGATATCTGAATTCATTGGTATCTTTTTATTTGCAGAATGTATATTCCCCTTATACAGGGCAACAATACATACAAGTGTATGGTATTCCTGGAACAATAAATCCGACAAACTACCCAATCAGCCAGATGGGTCATACCCTCCCCACTGGACATGGATATGCTGCAGTTCAGGGTTACACGATGCCTGGTCATCATCTTGTACAGATTGCCGGACCGAATGTTTCTGGAGCTACAGCTGCACCTGTGCCTGCAATTCCAGCTTATCACGCAGGCAAACTTTCTGTATAGGAAATTCATTTCTTTTTTTGGTTGGTTTTTGTTTCTTGGGTTTTCAAGTTCTTATAATTGTTCGGTAGATTTTTGCACATGGGCACGAGTAGATAACATAGGAGACAGTCATGAATGCATTTCCGAGTGTGATACTGCTGGTTATCTTATGACAATACAATTTTTTTTTAATGGTGTATAGAATTCATTGAATAATTCTACATGTTCAGAGGGCTTTTGTTCCCTTGAATTGCTGATGGTATTTTAACTCATGATGATTTTGTTTATCCAGGGTTAGCAGCCGGGCCATTTCCTGCTCAACCTCAGTTCCTAGGTCCTGCTCATTCACCCCAGTTCACCCAAGGCAGTGGCTCAGACCAAACAGCAAGTTGAAAGGAATGAATGAAAAACTGTTGGGGTATAACTTTTCCCTAGATAATTCTTTTTTAGTCTTCATCTTTGTTGATTCTATTTGTTCCATTTCTACGAATCACAGGAATCCTTAGGTTGCAGCAGGACTAAGGAAAGCAGCACTACACCCGCGTAGCCTGCTTGTCTTGCCTTGCAAACTATCATCTTTGCATTCTTAAGGTGAGTTTCAATTTCATTTCTATTCCTTCAATGCGACACTTGACTAATTGGTATTCTTTGTCCTAACTATCTATTTAAAAAATATTCAGGTTGTCCATAGTCATGGTCACTAGAGATATCAGAGTGTCATCTTCCAGTTAACTCCAGTGGATGGAGCTGGAAGCACAAGAGCTGGAGTGCTCTTGTTCCGCTGCTGTCAAGTGTCTGTGTAGATTGTCATGCTCGATTCACGTGTGTGATGATGCCTGGTCGAGCGTGGCCTGATGGGTGTCGGAGTTGGAATCCGACAACCTGTAGAAATTAGTGTCAGTCAAGTTATAGAATCATCTTGATTCTTTCAAACTCCAGATCTGAGCTCTATATTTGTGGAGTTCTTGTGTTCCTATTTTTCTTGTGTTTAATAGTAGCCTTGTAAATAAAAATACCAAATGATGATGTCTGTCATTAAACTGTTGATTGTCAATGCATTCTCACCCTGTTATTAGCTTTCAATGCTGATGTGCTATCAGTTTGGACAATCTAATAAATGAATTGACTTGAAAACATTCAGCCATGGAGTCTGGAAATTTTGTTTCCTTATCAATTGGGGTCCGTCTCTGTTTATTATGATGTGTTTCTTTTCCCAATCATTGTCAGGCAAATAATTCAGAAAGTTTCATCCAGGCAAAATACAGGAAAGAACAAGAGAAAAACAAGCCTAAGTTTTTCATTGAAAAGCATAATACATAATAAAGTACAGAGATTACATTAGAAATAACAATCAGTGCAAGTGAGTTGTTTCACCAATTATAAAACACAGGCTGGTAAGACCAAATTAAGCGTAGATAATTAGCGGAATCATCATTGATCCCATCTTATAAAACTCTCAGTTGGAGATCAGGATAGCCAACTTCGGCCTTGTGCTTCTCGAAGAGATCTTGTAAGGCAACAACAAACTGTTGGTGAACTTCGTTTACCTGTACGATGCGAACTTTAAGCCAATTTCTATGCTTTTGCCTCTTAACAAATAAAATTAAAAGGTTGCAGTATTTTCATACCTCTTCTGTGGTTGGTTTGGGATTTTTTTCGAGTTCAATTGGCTTTCCCACCACAACATGCATTGGGTGTCTGAAAGGTATGGGTGTTCTAACAGAAGGGGAAGCACATGTAGGTTTTAGCAAAGGGAATTGAAAACATGAGGGAACTTTGAAAACTCACAATTGATTACCCGAATCTCCCCCAAGAGACTATTGGAACATACTGTATTGCTTGAGCAATATTAATAAGTAGTTTGCTGCCATCGAACCTCTTCCATTTGTAAACATAGCTCTGGTAGCCAATAAAAGGAGGAAATAATAAATGTAATGAAATTATTGTCACATAAAATCCGATATTAGGATCAAATTCAAAGGCAAAAATTAGTTTTTCTTTTAAACAATAGAGAACATGATCGGATGCATGTGTGTGAGAAGTTAGATGAAGGAACCTACACACTTTTGAGATATCTATCTATCTATCTATCTATCCTAAACAGCAAGGACTGATCGAATCGTGTTGAATGCCAGCCACTCAGAACAGGTTAATACATTGGAAGAGTTAGTGATTCATCCATTTTTTTTTTTTGGTGTAGCCAAGAGAAGCAGAAAGCAATGAAAGGAATACCACATCATTATCTTTTACAATAACAAAACATAGAGTGGTGTCTTGCACCAGTGGTGATTACCAGGCTTCTATTGGCAAAATTCAGTTTGTGCGGAGACAGAGCATATAATAAGCTAATTACCTGCCCGAAGCAGAAAACAGGAACTAATGGTCGACCTGTCTCCATAGCTATCCGTACGAATCCCTTCCTTGATTTGAGAAAAACAACCTATAAATGAGATCCAATAAATTTGTTACCAGACCACTACAACAAAAAAAAAAAAAAAAAAAAAGAAAAAAAAATCTACATGTTTTGCAGAGTACAGGAAATTATAAAAGGTGAGCAAAAATATCAATGTGACAGCAGAATGAATTGTTATTGGTAATCTGTTAATTAATCACATTATTTCAAACTGATTTGGTAAGTTTAGAAGAATGAAAGCATATACTCTTCCTTGGTCCCAATGGTTCAGAGACCATGAATCAAAACTAAATAATCTCAAATGATTTCATAAAAAATTAAAGTGTAAAAATGCTCAAAATTCCTGCCTTTCAGATGAATCATTACCAATAATTGTTCCTTCCAGTAAGTTTCACACTAAAATAATTTTCAAAAAATAATGTACTTTTAATCATAACGCAAAAGTAGGTTTAGTAAATGCTACACCCAACCACATGTACAGTTAATAGTGATTATGACAACAAGTACTTCGCCGTATTCTGGAGTAAGCAAAAAGGAGAAAACACAAATCTTTATTTCATCCCTTCATACTTTTCTAAGAGGTTTATTTACAGCCAGAATATTAAGACTATTAAAGTTCTTCTGTTATAATGGCTAACCCAAAAAAACAGAAAAAGATCTTCATTACTTTCTAAGCCATACTATCAAAGCTTCTCCATGATTGTTATTTGATTATTTTAAATTACATTTCACAGATTCTGAAGGTTTAATTGAAGCTTAAACTGCGTGAGATGGCAGAAGTAGGATAAGATCCAATTTTTATCCATCCCTCTCTCCAAAATCTGTATTTGGCTGGAGGGGAACGCCATATGCTTACCATCTTTGATACAGACATAAGAATAAAGTTCTTTTGCTTTGCTGCATAAGTTTGTCTGGCACATATACACTTGTCATTAATTGAACTTTCCATTGCTATAGCTACAGCTTTCATGACAAAGCAGCACACTCCATATGCTAAAATCTGCTAAAATAAATGACTGAGGATGTGGTCCTACCATGTAGTGGTAGTACTTGCTAAGTTAGAAAATCAGCAGCATTCATCCAAAGAAGGTCAATAATAGCATGCATCACACACAAGAACACATGCCTTCCTTATCACAAGAAAGCTTCAAGGAAAAAAAAAAAAAAAACTTCAAATTTCAAATGATAAATATATTTCTTCCAGAAAAAAATTTCGATTTTAAATTTATTTCTAATCCATGTAAATTGATACCCAGTGACTTTTGGTTGGATAATTACAGAACAGGGGTCTACCATTGGGAAGACTAAAAGTCAATAAAGAAAAAGACAGCATGAAAGATATCATGCTGATGAAATCCAATGCATGAAGTTCAGAATCGTTACCTCTGTGTCATTGTCCATATGGAGCATTTCTCGCACACCACCTGGCACGACGATGCAACTGTAACCAGCTTCCAAGTACTTGTAGAAATTTTTTCTTGTCGTCGGGACAACCCCTAGCCATGTCCATATCTGCCTCATGAATGGTATGTGGAAAATCTGACCAAATTTTTCAATAATTGCAGTTATGTACCCTGATTTTGCTGAGATATTCAGTTGATAACAATGAACATGGCAGAAGACCTTACAGCACTGCTACCAAGGAACTTAATCTTCGGCAGGGGCATGAAACCAGTATGATCCATGAGACCCCAAGCTCCGATTGCAGTCACTGAATGTGGCTCATAACCAAAAACTGCATGCAAATTACTCCAAAACTCACTCAAATCCTACTTTTAAAAAAATAAATGCAAAGCAGATATCCGAGAATGAATAACTCCTAAAAAATATGAACATAAAATAGCTCCACTTGTAAGAGAAAAGCCAGACCTTGCAAAGGAAATCAGACTTGATAACAATTATAGCTATAAAGTAACAAATTGATCAGCAAACAACAGGAACAAGTTAAAACATGAATCCAGAAGAAGGTCAGGATGCAAAAAAAAATATGAAGATTCAGCATAATGACACTTGAATCTCTCCACCAAAATCACTCTTTTACCACTCCAAAACAGAACCCATAGAGCAAAATTTCAGAGGAGAAACAGAAGGCATTCATCGAGGGATCCAACTCTTAACTACAAAGCCACTTGAATCATCCCCAAAAACTTCCCAGAGCCACTCAAATACCAACTCAAGATCAAAATACTCTAAAAAAAAAAAAAAAAAAAAAAAAGAAAGCTCACCATAAGCCTGGTTCGGATCAAACGCCTGCAAGTCCTCAACATGAAGGGTCAGCGGGAAGTAACCCACGGCATACTTGCATATATACCTACATCATCATCCAACCCCCCAAAAAAAGAAAGCTTTAAAATCGAAATAACAAAAAAATCCAAGGGAAAAGCAGGTTTCCTGTATAATTTGAAATCATGCAATAAAAAACCTTAAATACCTCCAAAATACTTCTCATCCAAAAGACTACTAAAAGCAGCCATGAAAAAAAAAACCTTTTTCCGGAGCCAAAGATTAAAAAAAACATAGCTGTATTGGCCCCAAGGCGAACAATGAGTGTGAGGCATTTAAAAAATCTTGAACGATCAAACGTCCAAATATATATACAAGACTTACCGCTCTTGTCAATAAAAAAAAAAAAAAAAACAGAAAAAACTATAAAGCTCCCAACACAACACGAGTACATCCTCACCTCCAGTCAAATAAAACCAAAAAAAAAAAACAAAATTCCCTTCAAAACTAAAAGCGATTAACGGAAACATATAAATCCCCCACCTTGCCAGCCTCTTACCCAAGCCACTCCTACGATTCAAAGGAATCACCATGAAGAACAGCTGCAAAGCGATCACCCTGGAAGTGGGAACATAAAGCTGCAATCAGAGAATCTACAGACGACATGAAGGAAAATAATTAGAAGAAGAGCGAGGATCACTGACGAAAGCCCCAGACGGGTGGGAAGGAAAAGGAGAGCAGCGAGAACAAGGACGACATTGAAGTGAATGCACCCAAGCCACAGCGCCAGAGCCACCATCGTCCGAGGGAGAGAATAGTCTGTCCCCTTGAACATTGCCGGAGATCCGGCGCAGGCACTGTCCTGGCCCTTCCCTTCAGCAGCCATTACCGGAGAGACGAGAAAACTCTAGCGACGATGCCGTGGCGGGTTGCCGGAATTTATAGCAATGTTGGTGATTTGGGTAAGGAGTTTCCCCTGAAGATGGAAACGACATACGAAGAACACTTGCGGTGCTCAAAAGGACCAAAAAAAAAACGTTAAAATTTTTATCTGAGCTATTAAATAAATATTTTTAATTCAGTAATAATTGTTATTGTATAATTTTTTAAAAAAAAATTACTTGAAGATATTTATTTAAATAATTTCAGTAATAAAAATAGCTTGGGCCCACAAACACTAAAGTGAATTTATTTCAGCACACCCACTTTGCAACGAACTAATGGTCAATGAAATTTAAGCAACACACATCAGTAGATATTATATGAAATTTGAAGGGTTTAAAATTAAAATAAATTAAGATACTTTAAAAAATTTATGATTTTCTTTGAATTGTCTACAAAATGCGCAATCAAGTAATTTTTGCTCCAATGACATGAGATGGATGTTGACATAAATCTACATTAGCATTTACATCATTCTCTCTTAAATGTATATATAGATATATATCATTCTCTTCCTCTTAAATCCAAAATTTTTTAGAACTTAAAATTTAGGGGTTTAGAGTTTTTAGAGTTTATAATTTAGGCTTTAGTTTTAATATTCTATAATGTTTTAAGGTTTAGGATTTAGTGCTTTAGGTGTAGGATGTGATGCTAACCTAAATGTCAACTTGTATCCATATTATTTAAGAAAAGTATTTAAAAAGCCTATTACATACATATAACATTACTCAAAAGTACATTTTTAATTTGTAATACCATTTATTTACACATTCCAAAGTGAAACCGATGTTAATTTATGCTCCAAATTATATTTAAATTTATATATAATCAATTATCCTTTACATTTAATTAGAAGATAGTATTAATATGTCAACATTTGTTTCGTTATGTTCAAGTAAGTACACTTACAATTTGAGTGAGCAGTGGACATTTATTTCTAAGCAGGTAGCTTGTGAATAAGAGAAAGATTCACTTGCAGTATGGGCAGATAACCAACATCTTTAAGCGATTAGCTAAGAATAAAAGTGGATAAGCAGCTAGTAGTAGATATGTTAAGCTAGTATTACGTACGGCTTAACAACTCTTCATAAATTTTAAACAAGCAGTATATTATTCAAAGCCATTATACCTATAAACTAAGTGTGTGGTAGATACTTTTGAGTTAGTAATAACTCGTTCTTCCTTTCCACCGGCTATTCAAAAGTCATTCGCCGATGGGCTCGTCTAGACAGGTGTCTGGTAAATTCTCTTTGGACCGTCAATTTTGATTCTTATACCATTACTCACCTTCCTCGTACGTTTTCTGATCATGCTCCCCTTCTTTTGAAAGCTATTCCTCGCAGCTTTCTCAAAAATAAAATTTTTCACTTTGACAATTATTGGTTAGATTATCTCGGTTGTCATCGTGCAGTCAGAGCAGCTTGGAAGTTTTCTCCTCATTCTAATCCTATGCATGCTTTTTCTCACCTTATTGGTCGTACTAAAAAAAATCTTATTTATTGGTGTTTGAATGATTTCAACCCCTTGGAAAATCAGCTCACTGATACTGAAAATGCAATTTCTAATCTGGAACATCTTGATAGCGCCAATGATACTGATGATAATACTAACTCTGAGCTCTTGATGTTACACAGGAAATATGCTGCCCTCCAGAGGCAGAACACTATTAAGTGGGCTCAGCGAGCTAGATTAGATTGGGTTAATAATGGGGATAACAACTCTACTTTTTTTCACAATACTGTTCGTACTCGCAAGAATTTTAAATCCATCTCTCATATTATGGATGCCAGTGGTTCCAGCTTCACTGAATAGTCTAATATTGTTAGTGTTTTCTTGGATTACTACAATAATCTCTGGAATGATTTTTCTCCTAATAGTTTCACAGATATTCTAAATGCTCTTCCCTCTGATCATAATTCCATTTCCATGCAAGATGAGATCCTCCTCACAAGGGAAGCAACTAAGGAAGAGCTCCACCAGATTGTTTTTTCTCTTCCTGCCAGTAAGAGCCCTGGTCCTGACGGCCTGAATGCTGAATTTTTTCGTTTTTTCTAGAGCGAGGTAAGTGATTCACTGCTTTCTGCTGTTAATTATTTTCTCACTACTTCTTCTATGCCTAAGTCTTGGGGTAAAACTTTCATTACTTTTATCCCCAAGAAGCACAATCCTAGATTGGTCACTGACTTTAGGCCTATTTCTCTTTGCAACGTCTCTTATAAGATTATTGCCAAGCTGTTAGCTAACAGGCTTAAAATCGTGCTTCCTTCTCTTATTGGTAAAGAGCAATGTGGGTTTGTTTCTGATCGTAATGTTTTTGATAATATCATCACTGTCCAGGAAATTGTTTATTCTTTAGATAGAGATTTTGGCAACCCCCCTAGGATGTTAATTAAAGTTGATATAGAAAAAGCTTTTGATACTCTAGTTTGGAATGCTATTCTGGCCACCTTAACCATTATGAAATTTCCTAGCTCTTGGATTTCTTGGATCAAGGCATGTCTTGAGTCAACCTCCTTCTTTCTTCTCATCAATGGGCAGGCCTCCTCTTATTTCTCTCCTCGTAGAGGAATAAGGCAAGGGGACCCCCTCTCTCCCTATCTTTTCATTCTCGTTTCTCAAAATCTCACTGCCCTCCTCAACTTTGCTCAGAGAAACAGTATGATTCCTGGTTTTCATCCAAACCTTCACTATAATTTTAACCACCTTATGTTTGCGGATGGCCTTCTCTTAATTTCCTCCACTACTAGGAAGACTGCTAGAAACATCCGCCTTTGTCTTGACATTTATAATTCTTTAACGGGTCAAAATCCTAACAATGTGAAGTCCAACATTTACTTTCCTACCCGTTTTAACAAAAGACTGGCTAAAAGCATTAGCACCATCCTTTCTTTTAAGGTTGGTTCCTTCCCTTTCATGTACTTGGGCATTCTCATTTCTCCTAAGCGCATTGCTGTCTCTTTCTTTAATTCGATGGTGGATAAGGTCAACAACATTATAGTAAACTGGCACAAAGCCAAAATCTCTCATGCAGACAAAGTTACCCTTATCAACTCTTCTATTCTCACCATTCCTCTCTACTATCTGTCGGTCTACCCTGTTCCAGTTTCAATCCTGGACAAAATTAATTCAAGAGCTAGGAAATTTCTTTGGTCCAAGAGTGTCCATAGCAGTGGCATCCATCTAGTAAACTTCAAGGACACTACACTTGATCGGGCTGAGGGGGGGACTCTCTATCAAAGATCTCAGAATTTCTAGAATAGCTTTGATGGCTAAGCATGTTTTTTCTTATATTAATAATCAGGATTGTATCTGGGTGGATGTCCTTCACCTTAAATATGGCTCTTTCAATATTTGGAAGGACAACATCCCAATTCAATGCTCCTGGTTTTTTAGAAGCTTATGTCATACTTCTTTGCATCTTCGACCCTTTATGTGGATTAAAAGTTTAAACCCCGCTCAAACTTCTTTTTTATATGATCCTTGGCACTCGGATATTCCTTTAGCTTTCAAACCGACTTATCTTAACATGGATGTGGATCACAACTCTCTCAATATCTCGGATTTTTTACTTGATACTTATTGGAACCTTTCCATGTTCATCTCTACCTTTGGTGATTGGAATAATTCATATGCAATTAGATTTGGATCTGTTAACTCAAACATTAACTCTGTTTGGGTTTGGTTTCCCAAATCTTATAACAACAAATTAGCAGCCACTGTCTACAGACATATTAGGTCTCAAAACTTGGACTCTGTTGTTTGGAAAGGCTGGATCTCTCTTTGGTCCTTGAAAATAGCTCCCATAATTAAACATTTCATCTGGATTTTGTTGAAAGGTAAACTTAAAACCACAGATTTCTTGCATTCCTTGAATATTGGACCCCAAGAATTCTGCATTTTTTGTGGTCTGACTTTTGAAACTGCTGAACACATCATCTTTCATTGTCATAAATCTCAATCTGTTTGGCTTAATGTTAGTAATTTGGTTGGTAAGAATATCACCTTTCCTAATGGTTTCTCTTCTAGTGATTGGCTGACTAATGGCTCCTTGAATTATCCAAACTTCATCAAATCTCTAATCTCAGCCACTGCCTGGTATTTGTGGAAAGCTCGCTGCAAAGCTATCTTCAATAATGAGCCTCCAGATCTTGCAAATGTACACATGAAAGCCCTTGCTTTAACTCAAGAGTACAGCTGTACTTCTCCTAATCAAAGAGGAGGAAATCTACTCATCTCCAATTTCACCCCGTCAGATAGCCCTTTTCTTTTTACTGCTGCCTTCTGTGCAAGGGATCTGTCAATTGGGGGGATTGGTTTTATTGTTGCAGATTATAACTATAATGTCTTATTGGCGGGTTGTTGTCCTATAAAAGCAACTTCTATAATTGATGCGAGCCGATGCAGTGATCATTAGTCTTCAAAGCTCTTGTTGGTACGGGCTGACCCCATGGCATGTTTTCCACTCCAGCCACCAACTTGATGCAGTCATCCATGGTGACAACTCTTATTTGGATTGGCGTTCATTGGCTCGTCTTGAAGATCTCAGTCTTTCTTTTGATGCTATCACTCATCTTCACACTCACCTGATCCCTCGGCAGTGGTGTACTCCATCATTCTCTTTAGCAAGCCACAACATCTCCAATCTTTATCTTTCTCTTTTTCATCAAGGTAGAGATCTACCTAGATGGTTAATGAAGAGCTTAAAATCTTTTGGTTTTAATTTGTTTTGACTCTTTCTCTTTAGTCTTTGTCGTTTTGTTGTTTTTTTTCTCTTCTGTCCTTGCTTTTTGTATTTGTTTGCTCTGTTTTAATAAATCAACCTTCTAGGTTCTTTTAACAAAAAAAAAAAAAAAGTCATTCGCATTTTTCTTGTATTTTGCTATTTTGTTTTTTTTTATTTGGTCCTGCTTTTTAACTACTAAGCTATTGTTGACTTACTGCCATTCCTCTTCTTTCATTATTTATTTCTTCCCCACTATATTAGGTGGCGTTTGGTTGCAAGGAGTGAAAAGTAGAGAGGAGTGGAAGAGTAATGAAAATGAGAAGGATTGGAAAAGGTATGTAAATGAAAACTATATTTGCTTGGAAAGATTGGAGAAGTAGTTTATTGGGAATGAGAAAAGTGGGAAAAAAAATATGATAAAATGAATATTATACCTTTTTATGTAAATAAATAGTGTTATATATATATTAATGATATTTGCCAATTATATTTTTAAAAATATTTAAATATTAAAATAAATTAATAGTTATAAATATATATTTCACTTTAGTCTATCAAATCTAAAACAAAATATTATTTTTCATTATTATAATTAATTATTTGAATTAAATATTGGGCTTAAATTATTAAGTATTATTAAAATTATCTATTTACTTATTATTTGAATTAGAATATTATTTTTAATTATTAGTTAATGTAATTCAATTATTAGTTATCATTATTTTCAATTTAAATATTTTCATTATTTATTTAATTATTATGTAAATTAATTATAATTTAAATTATGAAATAAGATTATTTGAATTAAATTATTATTTTAATTATTAGTTATTATTATTTTCAATTTAATTATTTTCATTATTTATTTAATTATTATGTTAAATAATTATGATTTAAATTATTAAAAAAGAGGGGTATAATAGGTATTTCACCCCAAGTAGTGAGGAGGAATGAGCAATCCTCCCATTTTTGAGAGGATTGCTCACTCCTCTCTCACCCCCCCTTCACTCCTTACTCACTCTCACCCACTCCTCTCTCACTCCTATTACTCCACATTCAAACAAGGTAATGTTCAATGTAAGTAATGACTCCCATTTCATTAGTTGCAACCAAACACCACCTTAATTCATTAAAGAAGAATTGGTGTTATGAATAGAGTTTTACAACAAATGTTAAAAAAAAGAATTGATGAGGAGAAACATGAAGAAGAGACTAAAATAAAAAGATTAAATACACAAATAACACAAAAAAGCACAAATAAGATTTTAGTTTATTGCCATAAGATTTTTGCATAATGTGTGTTCGTTGTGCTCAAAAAAGCACAAATAAAAGCCACAGGAGTTGTAAAACTCACCTTTTCACTAGTGTCCATGCCTAATAGGTGACTCACCCATATTTATCAAAATATATAAAATAAATAAATAAATGGAAATAAAATAGATGAAAAAAATTAATAATAAAATATTGTGTTAGTTGACGGTTAGAACCATTAAGCTAGGCTTGTACCAAATGTATTATTTTCATATATATATATATATATATATATATATATATATATATATATATATATATATTATAAATTATAATGATCGGTTATGGTGCACCAACCCCGACCTGCCTGCTCGAACTGCCACCCACCCTCCACTGCCAAATAAAAGTTTTCATTTAAATGAAGAGGAATGAAATCCCACAGCCTGCAGAAATTATAGCGCCGGTGAAAAGTAAGTAAAGATCAACAAGATTCTCTCAAACTCCGGATCTCAGCTCTGCATTTGTAGACTGTCTACATGTTTCCTTTTTCTTTCCTTACGTGTAAGATTAGCCAAGTAAATAAATACAAACCAATTGTGTTCAATCATTAAACGGTTGGTTGTCAATAATGCTGTAATTAGGCTTTAATTGATGATTTCCTGTAAGTTCGGCTAATCTAATAAATGAATTAACTACATACAACTCGGCCACTGAACCTGTCCGGAATTTTCGCTTATTGAGGTCCATTCTGTTTATTATGATGTGTTTGTTTTCTGCATCATTGTCGGACTAGTAATACAGAAAGGGGACGCCCAGGCAAAATCAGGAGATGTATTTTCATTGTAAAGCATAATAATAAAGTACAGATAATGTAGTAGAAACAATAATGAGTACAAGTGAGGGGCCTGTGAGAGCCCTGTATGATCAAATTAAGAGTAGATATGCGCGTCTTGTACGTAGTTGTTCTCATGTCATAGAACTCTCAAGCGGAGATCAGGATGGCCGACTTTGGCCTTGTACTTCTCAAAGAGATCTTGTAAGGCAACAACAAACTGTTCATGGATTTTATTAACCTGATTGACACAAATTTTAAGCCTTGGTCCATGGTTTTGCATTTAATGAGTTAAATTGCAAGGTTGCTAGGCTTACATACCTCATCCATGGTTGGTTTGGGATTTTTTTTTAGTTCAATAGGCTTCCCCACCACCACATGCATTGGGTGTTGGAAAGGTATGGGTGTTCTAAAAGAAGAAGCACATGCAGGTTTTTAATGAATGGATGCTCTAAAGGAATTGAAAACATGTGGAAAATTTCAAAGCTAACGACTAATTACCCGAATCTCCCCCAGAAGATTATCGGAGTAAACTTTATTGCTCGGGCAATGTTAACAAGCAGTTTGCCACCCGGTCTCCACCATTTGTAAACATAGCTCTGGCAGCCAAGAAAAGAAGGAAATTATAAATCTAATGTAACTGTTGAATTATAAATGAAATGCAACTATTGTTACATGAATATCTGAAATCAGTATTCAACTCAAAGATTAGTTTAACTTATAAACAACAGAGAACATGACCGAGCATGTGCATGAAGAGAGATAAAGGAACCTCCACATTTTTGAGATGTCCATCCTAATCTAGATAATGCAGAAAGGTTGATATAGTAAAGATGGATCTAACTGGGTTAAATATCGTACACTCAAAAGAGGACAATACATTGAAAAAAATTAGCAAGTCATCCATTTTGGTGTTGGCAAAGGAAGTACAAAAAGAATGGAAATAATATCGCATTATTATCAATTACAATCAAACATAGCATATGATGCACTACTGATGACAACTAGACTTGTATCGGCAATTCAGTTTGTGCGGAGATATAGCATAACAACATAAGCTAATTACCTGTCCAAAGCAGAAAACAGGAACTAATGGTCGACCTGTCTCCATAGCTATCCGTATGAATCCCTTCCTTGATTTGAGAAAAGCAACCTGTACATCAGATCCAACAAAGGTGTTACCAGACCACTGGGAAAAGAAATTTCCAGAGGCTTTACAAAATACACGGAAATTATGAAAGATGAGGGAAAAATATCAAAGTCATAGAAGGATGAATTGTTATAGAAATACGAAAGCCCTTCACTAACTACATGATTTCAGACTGGTTTGGTAAGTTTAGAAGGAAGAAGAATATAGGCCATGGCCCAATGGTGCAAATATCACACCAAAAAAACTACACTCCTGAGACAACAAGGAAGATACTAAAGTAGTAAATGAAAAACATATGTCCAACACAGTTTAACTGGCCATGAATCAAAACTAAATAGCTCAAATGAGTTTACAAGAAGTAAATGTAAAAGTACTGAAAAGTCATGCCCTTTAAATGAAACATAGCCAAACTCAAATGATTCTACAAGAAAGTAAATTGTAAAAGTACAGAAAAGTCATGCTTTTTATATGAAGCATAACCAAAACTAGTTCCTTCCAGTATGTTTTATTTTCCAGAAAATAATTTACCTCAATCATATACCAAAATTAGGCGCAAGAAGTGCTACACGCAACCACAAGTTTAATCCTTTAATAGAATGTTATTAATATTCATTCCAACAATGATCCCAGCATCTCTCTCCCATATTTTGGAGTCCCCCAAATCATATTTCAAGTAAATTAGGGCAAACACTTGCAAAAGATATTAAACACAAATCTAAACTTCATCCCTTCAGTCTGTCCTGATAGGTTTACTTACATCCAGAATATTATGACTAATGAGCTTCTATCATTGTAATGGCTAACAAGTAAAAATGATCTCTATGACTTCCCAAACCATATAACCAGAGCTTTTTGATGATCATTATCTTGATATTTTTAAAGCACGTTTGCAAACTCTGAAGGATTAATTGAAGCTTAAACTGCTTGAGATAGTAGAACAAGGATGAGGTCAGTTTCTATCATTCCATCTCTCCATATTTGACTGCAAGGGATGCCATATGCTTAGCCATCTTTCATACAGATATAAGAATAGAGTTTGCTTTCTTTGGTGCATAAGTTCGTTTGCCACATATACAGTTGTCATTGATAAAAACTCTTCCGTTGATATGCCTTTTATAGCAACTTGGCAGATATCACACTTCTCAACTTAACCTGATATCAATGAACATATCTGCTAAAATAAGTGGCCCAGGATGTGGAGGGTCCTACCAGCAGTGGTTGTGATTGCTAAGTAAGAAAATCAGTAGCATTCATCCAAAGAGGTCAATAAGAACATATACGTTTCTTGTGAGAAACCAATACAAGGACATCTGTCTTGTCACAAGAGAGCTTCAGAAAAAAGATATCCCTCAAATATCAAAAGATAAATATTTTGCCTTAAAGAAATACTACAAGTGATTGATTTAAATTGATTTCCAGACTATCTACACCACTATCCCATGTCTTGGTTAGGTCATTCATTATAGAACACAGGCCTATCATTGGGAAGACTAAAATTCCATAAAGAGAAGACAGTATAATATTTATCATACTGATGGAAGCTAACGCACAAAGTACAAAATTGTTACCTCGGTATCATAGTCCATATGGAGCATTTCTTGCACACCGCCTGGCACAATGATGCAACTATAACCAGCTTCCAAGTACTTGTAGAAATTTTTCCTTGTCGCTGGGATAAGCCCTAACCATGTCCATATCTGCCTCAGGAATGGTGTGTAGAAAACCTGACAAAATTATTCAATAATAGCAAAATTGTGAGCTCTGTACCATGATCTTCTAAGATATTTGGTTCATGACTATGAACATGGCAGAAGACCTTACAGCACTGCTAGCAAGGACCTTGATCTTTGGCAGGGGCATGAAACCAGTATGATCAGCAAGCGCACAAACTCCAATTGGCAAAACTGAATGTGGCTCATAACCGAAAACTGCATGCAAACCAATCCAAACAAACTAAATCATACTTTCAAAAGAATAAATGCAAAGCAGATATATAAGAATGTAAAACTCAAGTAAAAAAACATGAAATAGCTTCACTTGCAAGGGGACAAACCAGACCATGCAAACGACATTAACAATCCTAGCTATAAAGTAAATAATCGAACAACCAGAAAAGTGGAATAAATTAACACAATATTCCAGAAAATTTGGATGCAAAAGAATATTAAGATTCAATATGATAGCACTTGAATCACTCAACCAAAATCACTCTTTTACCCCAAAAAAGCCAACCTCAAGGAGCAACATTTCAAAGAAGGAACAGAAAGCGTACATTTATGGATCAAACTCTAAACTAAAAATCCAATTGAATCATCCGCAAAAACTTCCCAGAGCCACTCAAATGCCAACTCAAGATCAAAAGACCCAAAAAATCTACATGGAATCGGAAACTACTAAAAGTTAATCAGAAAATAACAAAATTAAGTACAGAAAGAGAGTTCACCATAAGCCTGGTTCGGATCAAACGCCTGGAAGTCCTCAACATGAAGAGTCAGCGGGAAGTAACCCACGGCATACTTGCATATAAATCTACATCATCATCCACCAAAAAAGAAAGGAACTTTAAAATTGAGAATAAACCCCCAAAAAAATCCAATAAAGGCGAAAAAAAGAAAAGAAAAGCAACCATAGATTCTCTAAGTAACTTGAAATCATACAATAAAAAGTATAAATACCCCTCCCAAAAAACCACTAAAAGCAGCCACAAAAAAAAAACCACCATTTTTTTCAGAGCTCGAGGATAAAAAGGTGCAAAGCTCCATTCAAACCAAAAACGAACTAACTTCAAAACCCACAATAATCAAACAAAAACCATAGAAATCCACACCTCGCCAGCCTCCTTCCTAACCTATTCCTATCATTCAACGGAATCACGATGAAGAACACCAGCAAAGCGAGCACCCTGAAAGAGTGATCACCAAGTTTCAATCAGAGAATCAATAGACTACATTAAAAAAAACCAGAAGAGATAGGATCACTGACGCCAGCGCGAGACGGGAAGGAAGGAAAAGAAGAGCAGAGAGAACCAGGGCGACGTTGAAGTGAATGGTCCCTAGCCACAGCGCCAGCGCCACCAGCGTCCAAGGGAGCGAATAGTCAGTCCCTTTGAGCACGGCAGGAGATCCGGCACCGGAACAGTCCTCGCCGTTCTCTTCAGCCGCCATTGGCGAAACGGAGTCGAGAACTCCAGAGATGATGCGGTGGCGAGGTCACTGGGCTTACTAATATGGTCGGGAAACCAGAATACATGCCACGTGTCGTCACTAAGGGAATTGATATTGTGTATCTCCATATATTTAAAATCTTAAATACCAAAAAAAATTCTCATCTATATGAATTAGGGTAATTTTTTTGGGTAAGAAAGCAAGGTTTATTTTTATTTTAGTATCTGAATTTTAATTTAAATCAAAATAGTCCATCAATGGTATATCAAGTCAACAACATGTTTTCTACATGCTAATATAAAAAATTCAGTATTTACGTCCTACCCCCAGAGGTAAAGGAAAGGTCCTTTCCTTTTTGGCCGGTTGTGGGCGAGGATGGATTCAATCAAAAATTTTGTGTGACTATCTAGTAAAATAAAGTGAAGTTGGGTAACTAATTTGATTCAAATTGAAATTTTTTATCTCAAAATAAAAATTTACTATAGTTTGATGCCCTACTAAAATACTTACCCATAGAAATAGATGAAAAATAACCCCATTTCTCTGAAAGGACTAAATATTTTTTTTAGTAACTGGTAGAATATGACTTTTTTAATTATATAACTTAAAAAATTAAAATATAATAAAATTAAAAAATAACTAAATAAATACTAATATTATAAACCATTTTTTTTTATGACAAAATAGATATGTCAAGAGCATACACACCACCAAAAATTTATCATTCAATGCACTACCCCTATAAACAAATGAATTGAGGTGCAAGTCAGATATCCTGTTTTGTATCTTTGTGTTAGGCACGTTTTGAATTTTGATCAATGAGAGTTCTTAAAAAACACTTTTTGTTGTGAGACTAATATCACCAGACCAAAGATTTTTTTGTAATAATGACTATTTTGAAAAACTTCAAAATAATTTTTTATTTTAAAATAACGAGAGTATTAATTAAGATAACATATTTTCACTTAATAATAAATATTTATCAATATGTTGTATGTATTAATTAATATTGTAATTATGATTATTATTTTAAGTTCATATCAAAAACAACTTTTTAGCACATAATATGTTGAAAATAATTTTTTTATACTAAATATAGGAGAGTAGGAAACGGCAATGAATTCGTTCGTCGTCATCTCTGTTCAGCCACGTGCTGGGGTGGGCACTGGGCATGCTTTTGGATGATTGAGAAAAGATCGCCGCCGGGACTCTCTAGAAGGTGAATCAGGACCGTATGATCAAGCTGGACGATGATGGAATGGTCTAGAAGTCATCAAAACCTATGATTTGACTTCTCTTTTGTCTCATTGAATTTATGGGGATATGAATTTAATATTTGTTTCGTGCTTTTATGGGGAACAAGAAATTTGAGTGTCATACAAGTGAGAAAATTTATCAAACTAAGGGGCTGTTTAGTTAGATGTAGTTAAAAATTCAGTGGATTTGTATTTACAAATCCTTGGATTTGAAAATTCAGAAAAGTCAAATCCAGTGTTTGGTTGGATGTATTTGTAATACTGGAGTACATAAATTTGTGTTTGGTTTGAGAGATTTGTAAATCTGGATTTGGAAAACATGTGTTTAGTTTGGTGTATTTTTACCTGGATTACATGTTATGGTCACCCATAGTAAGGTTATCCCTATTTGATATTATAAATAATTAATATATATCATAAAATGTACATTTTATTTTATGTAAACATGAACTACATGAACTCAAAATGCAAATATTATAGATAATTAATATAATTAATATTTATTTAATTTATTATAATAAAATATAATACGTTAATTATTAAGTAAAATAATTATTATAATATAATATAATATAGCAACTATAAATTAATATTTGTATTTAAAGAAATTTTCTATAAGATGCAAATATTTTATTAATTTAATTATAAAGTAATAATTTGATTAACTATAACATTAAACTTAAAACTTAAACATTATATTAATTATATATTTTAGTGAGGGATTTCACAAGTGGGATTTTTAAATACCAAGGATATTCAAAGCCCTCCAAACAAACGTGTGATTTTTAAATTCCAGGGATTTGGAAATCCAAATCCCTTCAAATCCAATCAAACAAACAGCCCATAAAATGGAGTTTGTGGGTGACAGACACGTTAATGAGTTAAAACCTTGCTGCAAGGACTAATGTTCATGTTCATATATATATATATATTGTTGAGTTAGCTAGTGGGGTCTGTTTAATAAGTGGGGTTCTTCTCCATAATTAAAAAAAAGAAAAATATATGTTAACAATAGATTACTATTGAGATTATATGAAAAGAGTAAAACCCAAAAAAGGAAGAAAAAAAAGAGACTGAGCTAGGGCAAGAAGATCAGACAACGATGGATCTCACTCAAATTCCGGGTATAAAATCCTTGCAAGAATCTCTTTATATTGATTCGGTTTGATATTTTTTTTATTCCTATTTGGTATTTGTTATTTATCCATGATGATGATAATGCTTGTGAATGTGGTTGTCATTTGGTATGTGTACATTTAGTTTAACCTAAAAAAGATTTTGTAATCTTTTGTTGACAGAGTGGAAAAATTTTCTAGTGGCTCTAAAAAGTCCCATGGTTTTTCTTTCGATTTAAAGAGTTTTCCAAACTAAATTGTAGTCTTGCTTGTTGTTGTTTGATGTTTTATTGTGTTAATTAGATCTTAAAATTTGTACTAAAAAAGAGGAAGATTTGATCCTCAAAATTCAAAAACAAAAAGTTGTATGGCTGGTATAGTATTTTCACCCGTGTAAATTACATATTTTTAATTTTTGAGTGCTACAGTGCAAGAGCTATATTATTGGTACTACAGTATTTTAAGGGAAAAACATCGTTTGGTGACTTTGATTGTACAGTTTCTCCCTAATATATATATGCTATACTGATCAAATTGCTTTTCCCAGCCATGTCAGGTTCCGCATCACTCACTCTCTCTGTCCTAACATTTGTTGTCTTTGACAGGATCGATGATGATCCAAGGCCATCTGATCAGGACTCATCTCAACTTACTTATCTGGATTGGACAAGGTCGTATCGGTTGAAGATGGAATTGTGTGGAGCATTATGATCTATGCCACTGATGTCATACAATCCTTGCCGAAGTGGGTTGAAATGTCAGTGGAGCTCAACATGAGAAAGAACTCTATCGGCATTAAAGTCTCTATAAAGTTGAAATAGAGATCAAAATGTTTATTTTGTTTCGAATTTTAATTGAATTACTAGTTTGCCTCTCTATTATCTTACATTATGCAAATAGTGAAGTTACCCATTTTCAATATGATATATGTAGGCTCAAGATTGAATTCAACAATTGGAAAAAAAAAAATCAGATATGACTTTGGGTCACAAATTCATTTTTTGTTTATTTTTTACATGTCTTCAGGTCTTCTAAGTTTATGACTTCCATTTGGGGAGGCCTCTAATATTAACCGCCCAAAAAAAATCAAGGGTATATTTTGATTACAAAATAAGTGCAAATGAAACAAGCAAAGAATTTATTTCTTTTTCACTTCAAGCATATGTGTGTTTCAACTTGGGGGACGTGTGAGGTTCATTTTGTTAGGAAATACAGCTATGTATACAGCTGTATTTCTATATCTGTATAGCTACCTTATTTGTATATCTGTGTATCTATATATACCTTGTATATTGTCATTATTGATCAATGAAATGAATGTGATTTTGTCCACCTAACATGGTATCGAGAGGTTTTCCAAAACCTAAACCCTAATTTTTTTTTCGCCCTCGTCCGCCGCGACTTGCCACCCTCGGCCGCCGAGCCCCGCCGCCATCGCCCACCGCGCACCCGCGGCTCGCGGCTCCGCCCGCCGCCTCCACGCGCAGCGCCCCCGCCCCCACGCGCCGCCCTCGGCCCGCGTGCGTCGGCCCCGCGCGCCACCCCCTCGGCCCGCGTGCGTCGGCCCCCGCGCGCCCGAGGCTGCGCCGCCCTCGGCCCCGCGCGCGCACGCGGCCCCGCCTGCCGCCCTGCGCCGGCCCCCGCGCTCCAACGGCGCCCCGGCCCGCGCCGCCCTCGGCCCCCGTGCGCACGCGCGCCTGCGCCGCCCTCGGCCCCGCGTGCCCGCGGCCCCCGCCTGCCGCCCCCGCGCCGGACCCCGCGCTTCGGCGGCGCCCCCGGCCTGCACCCTCGGCCCCCGCGTGCACGCGGCCTGCGCCGCCCTCGGCCCCGCGCGCGCACGCGGCCCGGCCCCGGCCCCTCGTGCCGCCCTTGGCTCTCGCGCGCACGCGGCCCCGCGTGTCGCCCTCGGCCTCCGCGCGCTCCGGCCGTCCTCGGCTCCCGTGTGCCCGCGTCTCGTGTTTTGTGTAGAAATTCCATGGCTTCTGCTCAGGTCTCTTACCTACAAAAAGCAGACGTCATGCTTAATGGCAAGAACTATAAAGCATGGTCTTCCACTCTACGTGTGCTCCTTCGCGGACTTAATCTTTGGGGTCATGTTGATGGTACCCGTCCGCCTCCGGTTTCTTCTACTGACGCCTTTTCTAGCTCCTCTTCGTCTACAGTTACCGGTGCGTTCTCTTTCCTGTCTTCTGATTTGCTCAAGTGGACTGAGGATGATGCTCGTACCATTGCTATCATCTGTCAGTCCTGTGAGCTTCCTATTCGCTTGGTTGTTTGTGATTTTTCTACAGCCAAGGCGATTTGGGATCATCTGCGCGCACTTTATCTTCCTTCCAGTCAGGCGTTGCGCTATTCCTTGCTGCAGACTATCACTTGCACCTATCAGCGTGAGCACTCTGTCTCAGATTTCTTTGCCGTCCTCAGTGACTTATGGCGTCAGTGTGATGAGATGACTCCCTCTCCTTCTCCGACATGTGCCCAGTGTCTTGCAATTGCTCAGGATCGCGATTATCTTCGCACTTATGAGTTTCTCATGCGTCTTCGGCCTGAGTTCGAGGCTGTTCGTGCTCAGCTACTTCACCGGGTTACACCTCCGTCTGTTACTGATACTTTGGCTTATGTGCTTGCTGAGGAGACCCGTCTTCGGTCGTTAGATGTGGTTCCACCACCTGCTGCTCCTCACTCTGTTCTTGCTGCTCCCCAGCAGAACCCAGTGCCGACCACTGCTCCTTTGTTGCCGTCTCCAGGTCTTAGTGTTCCTGTCCGTCCTCTTTCTCAGTCTCAGGGACCAGTTTCTAGTGTCTCCCATCGACGGTCAGTTCGGTGTCATTACTGCCATGCTCTTGGCCATGTTCGTACTGAGTGTCGCAAGCTACAACGGGCTCAGCTAACAGCACAGCAGCGCACAGCCCTCACCCCACCCTCAGCATCTCAGGGTGGTCCGTTGTCTGCTGAGCAGTTTTAGCAGCTTATTCAGCAGCTTTCCCGGAGTCACATGTCTCCCTCTTCAGCCCCAGTACTCACTCAGGATGCATCAGACGTCTCCACTCATCCATCAGTAGCCTCTGCCCCTACAGGTATTTCCTCATCCTCTTGGTTGCTTGACTCTGGAGCTTCTTTTCATATGACCTATGATGCTACCCACCTTCACTCTCTTCACCCATTTTCTTCTGATCTTCGTGTTATTATCGCTAATGGCACAACCCTTCCTGTCCCTAGTCGTGGCCTTTTACACACCACTCATTTTCATATTCCTGATGTTGCTTTTTGTACCCCAGCTCTCCATGAATCTTATTTCTGCTAGCCAGCTTGCTTCTCTTGGCTATCTTGTTATTTTTGATGAGTTTGGTTGCCGTGTGCAGGATCGTCTTACAGGGACCCTCATTGGGGCTGGCCATCGCCATAGTGGGGTGTATGTGCTCGATCATCTTCGTCTTCCGTCCTCCTCTACGTTACCAGCTGCACTTGTTCATTGTTTTTCTTCTGTTCGCTTCCATCAGTGGCATCATCGTCTTGGCCATCCTAGTGGTTCTCGTCTGTCTTCTCTTATTCATCAAGGTGTTTTAGGTCGTGTCTAAGTTGATAGCTCTCATTCTTGTTCGGGTTGTAAGCTTGGCAAACAGCTACAACTCCCTTATCCTTCGAGTGTTTCTAGGTCTGTTTCTCCGTTTGAATTAGTTCATTCGGATGTTTGGGGCCCTGCCCCGTTTGTCTCCAAAGGTGGACATCGTTATTATGTTATTTTTGTTGATGATTTTTCACGTTACACTTGGATTTATTTTATGCGTTCTCGTTCCGAGTTTTATAAGGTTTATGTTGATTTCTCTAGTATGGTGCGCACCCAGTTTTCCGCTACCATTAGTACTTTCCGTTCCGATTCAGGTGTGGTGTATCTTTCTCATGAGTTTCGTGAGCTTCTCGCCTCCCATGGCACTCTTCCTCAGCTTTCTTGTCCTGGTGCCCATGCTCAGAATGGCACTGCAGAAAGAAAACATCGTCATATTCATGAGACCGCTCGTACTCTGGGCGGAGGCTGTCTCTACTGATGTTTACCTTATAAATCTTCAACCCTCTTCCTTTCTTCAGGGTTGTAGTCCAGGGGAGTGTCTTTTCTCCAGTCCACCCCGTTATTCTCATCTTCGTGTTTTTGGTTGCTTGTGTTATGTCCTTCTTTTGCCCCAAGAGAGGACTAAACTTTCTGCTCAGTCTATTCCTTGTGTCTTCCTTGGTTATAGTCCTGAGCACAAAGGCTATCGGTGTTATGATCCTGTTGCACGTCGCCTCCGTATCTCGCGTGATGTCTCATTTGTTGAGGATCGTCCTTTCTTTGTTCCTTCTAAGTCCTCTTCTTCTCACTCCTCTACTACATTGACCGATGTACAGTTTCTCATTGTGTCCTCACCACCTCCTCTATCCCCACCTCCCTCATCTCCTCCATCTGTTTCTCCGTTGCCTGCTGAGCCTCCTGTCCAGGTTCCTGTCCCAGTTCCCATTCCTGCCCCTCTTCTTCCTGAGCAGTCACCCCCGGCGCCAATGGCTTCCTCCGATGTATCCCCTTCAGATGATCCCCCTGCACGTCGCTATCCTCTTCGCGATCGTCATCCCCCTGACCGCCTTAATCTAGCCTCTCAGCTTCTTGACCTCCCTATTCCTCCCTCCAGTGGCCCTCCAGAGCCAGCTTCTTATCGAGAGGCTGTCCGAATACCTGAGTGGCAGGCTGCTATGTCTGCTGAGTTGGAGGCGCTCGAGCGCACCTCTACATGGGATTTGGTTCCCCTTCCTCCTGGTGCTGTTCCCATTACCTGCAAGTGGGTCTATAAAGTTAAGACTCGCTCTGACGGTTCTGTAGAACGGTACAAGGCTCGTCTTGTGGCTCGTGGTTTTCAGCAGGAGCAGGGACGTGATTATGATGAGACTTTTGCTCCCGTGGCTCATATGACTACCGTTCGAGCTCTTATTGCTGTAGCTGCTGTTCGACGGTGGTGTCTTTTTCAGCTTGATGTGAAGAATGCTTTTCTTCACGGCGATCTCCAGCAGGAGGTTTATATGCTTCATCCCCCTGGTTTTTCTTCTCCTTCTGGTTTGGTATGTCGCCTACGGCGTGCTCTCTATGGTCTCAAACAGGCTCCTCGGGCCTGGTTTGAGCGGTTTAGTACTGCTGTGATTGCTGCTGGTTTTCAGCCTAGTCCGCATGATCCCGCTTTGTTTGTGCACTCTTCCTCTCGTGGTCGGACTTTGTTGTTGCTTTATGTGGATGATATGATAATCACTGGTGATGATCCTGCTCATATGGTTTTTGTTAAGCATCACCTTCAGCAACATTTCCAGATGACTGATCTTGGTCGATTGAGCTATTTTTTGGGCATTGAGGTCACATCTACTTCTACTGGTTTTCAGTTGTCTCAGCAGCGTTACACATCTGATATCCTAGCACGGGCAGCTCTCTCTGACTCTTGTGTTGTGACTACTCCTATGGAGCTACATCTTCAGTTGAATGCTGATGAGGGGACTCCCTTATCTGATCCGACACGCTATCGTCACTTGGTTGGGAGCCTGGTCTATCTTACCCTTACTCGACCAGACATTGTTTATGCTGTGCATGTCTTGAGTCAGTTTGTTAGTGCACCTACTTCTGTTCACTATGCCCATCTTTTGAGGCTTTTGCGCTATCTTCGGGCTACTCCGTCTCGATGCCTTCTTTTCTCTCAGCATAGTTCTTTGGAGCTTCGTTCCTATTCTGATGCTACTTGGGCTAGTGATCCGTCTGATCGTCGTTCTGTTACTGGTTTCTGTTTGTTCTTGGGCTCTTCTCTCATTGCCTGGAAGTCCAAGAAGCAAACAGGTGTTTCTCGGTCTAGTACTGAAACGGAGCTTCGCGCCATGGCTACTACTGCTGAGGAGATTGTTTGGTTGCGTTGGCTTTTGCATGATCTGGGTGTTGTCTCGCATGCTCCTACTCCTCTACATTGTGACAACACCGGTGCCATTCAGATCACTTTGAATCCTGTCAAACACTCCCTCTCCAAGCATATTGGTGTTGACGCTTTCTTCTTGCGTGATCAGTACAACAAAGGCATTATGCCCCCCAGTTTATTCCTTCTGAGCGTCAGCTTGCGGATTTGTTTACTAAATCTCAGACACGGGCACACCATGATTTTCTCTTGTCCAAACTCTCGATGTCTGATCCCCCGTGAGTTTGTGGGGGGGGGGTGTTAGGAAATACAGCTATGTATACAGCTGTATTTCTATGTTAGAAAATACAGCTATGTATACAGTTGTATTTCTATATCTGTATAGCTACCTTATTTATATACCTGTGTATCTATATATACCTTGTATATTGTCATTATTGATTAATGAAATGAATGTGATTTTGTCCACCTAACACATTTAAGGATGCTCTAGAGCTAGAGCATCACTTTTCTTGGAATGCCATTGTTTTCACATAGTTTGAATCCCCTTACTTAAACCTGCTTAATTTTCTAATGAGAGTGTGTGCACTTTGTATCATCCACCTGAGGATTTCGATCTTACTCCATAAGTAGACGACTGAAGACCAAAATTTGAATATGGTGTTACCTTTGTTTTTAACTTTTGATATAACCATTTGAGGTGGTCTAGTCTACGTTTGTAAAATCAAATAGCCTTGTTTGTTTTAAATTTAGTGAATTACAAGGTCTAATTTGAGAATTTAGTCGATCATTTATTATGATTGATTTGAATTTGGTGGACCATGAAGGTTTGATTGAGAATTCGATGCACTGTGAAGGCCCGATTTGGGTTTTTGTAAAGTGTGTAATAAGTTTGATTTGAAATATTGGTGGACTGTGAAGGTCTGATTAGGCCATGCAAGCATGATTTGCTTTTCATAAACCACAGAAGGTTTTGATTTGGGATTTTGATAATCCTCAAAAGTCCAATTTGAATTTGAGGACTATAGGACCCAAATTTGAGACTCGGCGACCATGAAAGGTTTGAGAAGCTAATTTAAATTTGGGTGGGTGTAACATCCAGTTTAGTCCTTATTGTAGCGAAATGATCATTTTGTCCATTTAATATCTTTTGTCTGCAGGTGATCCTTTTGAGAAAAATTGTCTGTCATCCTAACAAGCATTAGATTTTGCTTGGCATTAAATAATATTAAAATACAATTAACAGATAATTGTTATAATATTATCATAAATTCCCAAAAAAATCAAAAGAATTGTTAACATGTTAGTATAATTTTCATAATATTTAACATAAAATAATAATTTAATAAATCGCAATTTAAAATGAGTAACTTTATGTTTATTTTTACATTTAAAAATTTTATTAAACAATTTATCTCATTATACAACAATAGGTTATATACTACATACGAATTTGTATTCTAGAAGTTAAATATTTTGAAAATTTTAATAGCATTTTAATTATTTTTTTATTTATTTTTTTTAGAAGTTTTAATAATTTTATATTATTTTTTATATTATTTAATATTGTATCTTGAACCGTAACAGAAAACCTAATGACTGTTAAGAGGGAGGGATGAACTTTTCTCAAAATGGATAAAAAATATTGGAATGACAAAACAATTTTTTCAGTATAATGGAGATACTAAACTGAATATTATAGCTTAAATTGAGAGACAGTGAAAGTCCTATTTGAATTTGAAAGGCCATATGAAAGTTAAGGTGATTATGAAATTCCAATTTTGCATTTGGAGAACTAATTTAAATTTGAGGGACCATAAAAGCCGAATTTCATATTATTGTATTGTGAGGGTTAGACTTAAAAGTTTGATAGACTATAAATGGTGTAATTTTAATTTATTTGAATTTGAAAGACCACAATCACAAATTTAAGCTCAACGACAACAACAGGATTTCATATTTGAGGAGAACTTGAGAGTCCAATTTGAATTTAAAGGACCGGGCTCATTTGATTCTAATATAGGTTTAAATATCTAAATGGTCCTTCTATTATTCGAAACCCGCCCTTTGAGTCCCTCAATTATAATTTCAGCCTTTTCAATCCCTCTATTTTAAAAATCTGGCAATCCTAGTCCACTTTGTAACGGGCGTCTCTTTTGCCGTGAGAAGTTGCTGACGTGGATTTTTTATATATTAAAAAATGATTAAAAAAATAAAAAACAAAAAAAAAATATATTCAACTCATGGATTCGGATCTGATTTACAAAATCAGGATCCGAATCCAAGAGTGAATCATACAAGCAAATTCCCGACGCCGGTGAGAAATCCCTAATCCTGACACCCTTCACCCGACACCAGTGAAATCCCCAAACGCCTTTCTTTCCCGACGCCGGTGAACCCAAGACCCTTTACCCTTTACCCTTTTTTTCACAGCGGTGGTGAACTCCCCAACCGCAGCCAACACCAACGCATGAGGCCCCCTCCATCCGAAACTCCCATCTCGTTTGTTTCTTCTCTATCTTGTAATTTTTCAATTTCTTTGTTAATTCGTTGGATTAGTTTTTGCATTTGCCTTGATTTTTTGCATTTGGATTATTTTTTTCCTTTCAATGATCAGATAGTTCTTTACAGGCAAACCTCAAATACCACCAAATCCTAAAGCATGACATGTGATTAATATTTCCAGCCAAGATCACAACATTCCATTTCATCAAGAATGTTATTTCTAATCAAGATCATCATCCAAACATAACAATGGCTAAACCGTGACATTAAAATAATTTAAACCTTAAACATCAGTCAAAACCTCATCACAAAACACCAAATGAAGCGAAATAAGCTTGTAACAAGACGAGCGAAAAACCAAACCCAACTTGACCAATATAAAACAACGAAATAAAGCCACACTGACAAATCAAACAAATCATTAATCAACCAGAAAAGAACAAGGAAACAAAAACAACCCAGACACCAAGTTATTGAATTATAATTTATGTGTTTGGTGATAGTAGCTTTTTTTCTTATTCGTGCCTCAAATGATTTTAAATTTTCACTTTTGAACTGATTCTAAGTTGCTCACCTCAACTTAAGTGTCATTTTTATTTGATAATTAGTTTGATTAAAAGCATATATAAGCAGTGGCGTTATCCAATCTAATGAAAAGTATTCACATTGAAATCTTTCTTTGATTGTTCATTCATTTTTAAATTGTTTCATTGTAGTAGTCTTACAGGCCTTTTGTTTTATATGCTTAGAAAGTATCTATCTAATCTATACCTTTTTGTCATTGTAATTATCTACATTGAATAGGCTAATGAACAATAGAATGATAGCCATTCGATAAGCTCTCATGAAATGGAGTTATATTTAGTTAATTAATTATATTAACATATTAATCTAGACATTCTCCGTGTCGTTTAGTGCTTAAAATGAGTGTTTTACTAACATGGACAATGCAAACTTTTAATAATATATGTAAACAATGTAAAAGAAAATTAAGGCTTATCTTCAGTTAATTAATCATACTAACATATTAATCTATACATTAACTGTGTCAATTTGTACTTTAATCTAAGCTTTGACTGTGCAATTCTCTATTGTAGAATCATAATTAATTGAGGGGTATTTAGTGTGCAATTCATTCATTGTACAATTCTTTATTGTAGAATCATAATTAATTGAGGGGTATTTACTGTACAATTCTTTATTCTAAGCATTCACTGTGTTACATTTGTTAAATTGAATTTATCATCTAATATGAGTAACTACTTAAAGTGGGTATTTATTTTGTTTTACTTTTCTATAGAAAACAGAATGGTTGCTTTCGATGAGTATATTATTAGGTATCATCATGGAGGAACACTAATAAAAGACGCAGGGGTTAATTACATCAATGGTTCTGTGATAGAGTTTGCAGTTGACCCAGACAAGATATGTCATTGGGATCTCTTGGGAGATATCAAGGAGTTAGGTTATGACATTGAGAAGTCTATCAAATTGTTTTTTATTGATGGGGAGTGACAGTTAAAATATATTTGTGACGATGAGGGGATTGTATGTCTAGCTGATCAATTAAGAAAACAATGTGTAGTAAATGTTTATGTTGAGTTTTTGGGTGTTGATAGTGAGTTGAATATGCCAGACACATTAAAATCTGCTTCGGAGACATTAAAGTCTATTCCAGATACTGTTGTGGAATTAGACATGGATGAGGATAATGGTGGTGACAGTCAAGGTGAGTCAAGTGAAGATTTTGAAGAGATGCTAGTGGATGTTCCTTTTGTTAATTACAATTCAGAACCCGATGAAGAGAGGGACCATGCTAGAGATAATGTCAGTAAATATTTACAGTTGAAGAAATCTATACAAGACAATGCAAATGACAATGACAATGAGAATGTTGAGGGAGATAGGTCTGTTGATAGTGCTAAAAGGGATGTTGGAGCCATTGTTACACCTCTTATGAATGAGCATGGGAAAGTTCAAGGATATGAGAGCGACTATATAGATTCATCAGACCCAGGGAGTTATATGGATACAAGTGGTTCTGATACTGATGATGCAAGGAGACATAAGTCAAGCAAAAAGTATTATGACCCCAATACTCCATTGGCAGATTTTTTCATAGACCTCAGGTTTGATGATCTGAAAATATTCAGGAAAGAACTTGTGGAATTTTCAACCAAGAAAGGTTTTGAATTCAAGTATATGAAGAATCATTCAGTTAGAGTGAGAGCCAAGTGCTCTGCAAAAGGATGTACATGGTTAATATTGTGTTCATGGTGCAGTGGCAAGAAAAGGTATGTCGTCAAGCATTATGTACCGAATCATTCATGCTTGCTTGGGACTACTAAGAATAAAAAGGTGACAGCTCATATAATTGCAAGTAAATTTGGTGATGTCATAAGCAGTATGCCTTTTATTAGGCCTAGGCATTTAAAGGCTATAGTTAGGAGAGAGTTAGGTATCTTCATCACAGATAAGGTGTGTAGGAATTCTAAAGCTTTGGTTGTTAAAAAGGTTGAGCAGCAATTTAGGGACGATTTCATGGTACTGAATAATTATGCTATGGAATTGAAAGCATCTAATCCTGGCAGCAGTGTCCTCATTATATCTGAAAGGCAAAGAATTAATGAACTACCAACATTTCAGAAAATGTACATTTGCCTTTCAGCTCTCAAAGAAGGGTTCATTGCTGGATGTAGGAGAATCATTGGTATTGATGGTTGTTTTTTGAAGGGTTTATTGAAGGGACAGCTGTTGGTGGCAGTTGTAAGAGACGGGAACAATCAAATGTTCCCTATAGCATGGGCACTTGTTGGGAAGGAAACTACTGAAAGCTGGACATGGTTCTTACAACAACTTGAACAAGATCTATGTATTGGAGATGGCCTTGGTTGGGTAATTGTTAGTGATATGCAAAAGGTATGAATTTCTCTAATGTAAAATATGTTAAATACAATCTTATTTTAACTTTTTGATTTTCCTATCTTATAGGGATTGATTCATGCAGTTAGTAATCTTTTCCCATTAATTGAGCACCGCATGTGTGCAAGACATATATATGCAAGATGGGGGAAGCAACACCCAGGTAAAGATCTTCAACTCCAATTTTGCAATACTACTAGATCAACATGTCAAGCTGATATGCATAAGCAATTAGAGTGCATGAGAAGTGTGAAGGGAGGAGAAAAGGCAGCAGAGGATTTATTACATAAATGGCCAATAAGTGGTTGGTGTCTTGCATTTTTTAATACTAATGTTAAATGTGATTGTATTGACAACAACATGTGCGAAACTTTTAATGAAGTAATCTTAGAAGCAAGAAGTAAACCGATCATTACCATGCTTGAAGACATTCGAAAATATGTGATGAATAGGATTGTTGCCAAAAGGAGTTATGCTATGAAGTGGAACACTGATTTTGGTCCTAATATTGTCACTAAGCTTGAAAAAGAAAAGCACAAAAGTGGAAAATGGCAAGTTGATTGGAATGGGGCTGCAAGCCATGAGGTATATTGCGATGATCCAGTATTGCAGATAAGGGAGAGTTTTGATGTTAGCATATCAAGCATGAGTTGCTCCTGTCAAAAGTGGGACAAGACTGGTATACCTTGCCAGCATGCAATTGCTGCTATTGTATTCCAAGGAAATAATCCACTCAGTTACATTTCTGAATGGTTTGAAAAAAGTACATACATTAGAGCATATCAATTCACCGTCAACCCAGTGAGAGGGAGAAGATTTTGGCCAACAAGTGAAGAAGGTCAACTTATGCCACCTATAGCTCGAAGGATGCCTGGTCGACCATCAAGAAAAAGAAGGAGAGAACTATTGGAAGGAAAAAGCAAAAGCACTCAAAAAATTTCAAGAGAAGGTAGGGTTTTCAAGTGTGGAATATGCCATCAGGAAGGGCATAATAAGAGGTGTTGTCTAAAAAGAGTTGATGTCGTAAGTCTTCATTAGTATTGACCTGTTTTATTTATTTCTTACTTACAAGTTAATTAAGTGTATCTAATGAGAACTTCACTATCTATGCAGGAAACTAGTAGTAATATTGGTTCAAATGGCCAACAAACTGAAGGAGGCTGGAACTCAAAGGAAAAAAAAGGCAATTGCTATATCAAAGGGAAAAAAAAGAAAACTGCTGCTACTCAACATTCAAATATTATATTGGGAGTAAGCAATGTTCATTAGAATACTATGCTATTGTAATGAATTAATTAATTATAAATACTTGATGATTTTCGTCAATTGTGTGTCTGTGTGGCAGGGAGAACATGAAGGGAGAAAGGTAAATGAAAGAGAAGCAACAATTGATGTAACAGAGCAGACAAAACAGAGAGTTGTTGCTAGTAGGAAAGCTCCAATCACTATATTCAGAGTAAGAAATCTATTGAATTTTTATTTCTCAAGAGTTGATGACTTGATCAAAGGATTAATTGTGTTTGTGAGAGTTTAGAGTAATGAGATATTTTTATGAATGGCATAGGGTAGACACACCGGAGGACTTATCATTGGGAGGGAGGTGCCACATGCTTCATCAATTTTTACTGCTAGTGAATTAATTGTATTGTCTTTGAACTTGGCTTATTGTTAAGCTTTTAGATAGTAACATATAATTTGTGATGCTTATTACTCTCAGGCTCAAAGGAACACAAGACTTGCTGTAAAGAAAACAGGAATTGAATCAAGTCAGCAAACCTCAATCACAAATGAATCACCAGACTTCTCAACTCAATAGAGTATGACAAATCAGACAACTGCAGGAAATGATTGATTCTGAAAGAAGGAAGCATAGGGCTTACTTTTGGTCTTTTTGTTTTTTCTTTTTTTTGTGTGTGTGTTTGCACGATGTTTTTTTTTTTTTTTTTGTATGTATGATAATGATGGCTTAGAATATTAGATATTATGCCAATGTGAGCAGGATTAAGATGGCTTTGTCAATTGTATGGTCTTGCTTTACAAATTGTTAGATTAATATGTTAGTATGATTCACTCTTGGATTCGGATCCTGATTTTGTAAATCAGATCCGAATCCATGAGTTGAATATATTTTTTTTTGTTTTTTATTTTTTTAATTATTTTTTAATATATAAAAAATCCACGTCAGCAACTTCTCACGGCAAAAGAGACGCCCGTTACAAAGTGGACTAGGATTGCCAGATTTTTAAAATAGAGGGATTGAAAAGGCTGAAATTATAATTGAGGGACTCAAAGGGCGGGTTTCGAATAATAGAGGGACCATTTAGATATTTAAACCTTCTAATATACAACAATGGTTTAATATAAAATTTACTGGACTGTGGAAATTTTGATTTACAATTTGATGGAGTTCAAAGGTCTAATTTGAATTTGAAGGGTATAGGGCACAATTTGGGACTATGTGCCATTAAAAAATATACAATCCCAAACTCTCAGGGACTTATTTTAAATGTTTGTGAAGACTTATTGGTCAAAGGTTTTTGGGTGAAGGACTAAACTGAAATTTTCCTTGGGCTTGATTGTGATAATTGTCCCTGGAACTTGATCCGTTCAATCTTTGAAAGGAAATTATAAGAATTAACTGGGTGGTTCTGGCTTTTCTGGGATTTATTTAGAATGTTTGGGAATTGTAGTAGCATTGTTGGGTGCGCATCTTGCCACAAGAGCAATACCATAATTTTTCAAATGTGGCACATTATTATAACCCGTTACAGTAGTTAACTACTGTAGTGGCTATTGTAGCTTTGAGATTCTCTTGAATTTCAATGAGCTTTTGAAGATAAGTTTGGAAGAGAAGGCTTGTGGAGATAAAGGAAAAGAAATAGAGAAGCTTAGAAAAGTCGAGTAGTTGAGAAGAGGTGTTACTAAAGCTGCAGGCATGGGAGGTCATGCAAAACAACAACAGGAGCACCAAGGTATTAGGAGGAGCTCTAGGTCTAGGCATGGGAGAAATGACATAAAATTTGAAGACTTTATTAGCCATTAATTAGTGGATTAATGAACAACCTATTAGTACTAATGATGTGTGTAATTTCTGCTTTATTAGGTTGCTAAACGGTTATTACACACACTCTATTTGTGATGGCATATAAAATGTTTGTTGAAATGCCATAGTGGGGATGCCATTACATTTTGCCAGCTCACAGCTATATAGCGCAGCATTCAATGAGAATAGGGATCTTTTGGCCAAACTTTCCCAATTCCCTTACTTCTCTGACCTTCTTCTTTTCTCCTTTCCCTTTTTCTCCTACCCTTCTCCTCTGAATACTCCTTGGATCCAGCTGAGGTTACAAATTACCGTAACAACTTGGTGCTTTCATTGACTCATGGCGGAAGGTATGGTAACGCGAGCTCGCGCTGTGGAGGATCAACTCTCCTCTCTCTTTGAACAACTCTCTCGCAATAAAGCCGTCCTCTCCAAGATCGACGGGCTCTGATCAACCGTCGAGCAACACTCTGAGTCCTTTGATCTCTTACGGAAGAATCACGCGGAGTCCTTTGACATCCTTCATAGTTCTCTCGCGGCCTAACAATCGGTGATGGCGGAGATGATGCTCAAGCTCCAGCAACAAAACAATCCTCCACCTCTCCTCCCACTTCTAACACCCAAATTAGCTATACCCATCTCTTGCCCTTTTTCCTTTTCTCCGTCCACCAGTACAGCCCGCCCTCCATGCCGACCACCAAACTACCTACGGTTAATGTACCGATGTTCACCGGACAAAACGTCTTGGCGTGGCTGTTTCAAATCACCCATTTCTTCTCCTTTCATCAAATACTCGACGAAAATTGCCTCTCGATCACGCTGTTCTACATGTCTAGTCCGGCACTCCAATGGTTCCAATGGCTTCACGCCACTGACTAACTGCATCATTGGGAGGAGTTCGTCAGGAAACTCGATCTTGTTCCAAGCGGCTCTGTTTAAGATCAAGCAAACCACCACAATCAGTGCTTATTTATAGGAGTTCGAATGCTTTTCTACACGGGTGATCGGCTTAAGCCAACCTTCTTAATTGTTTCCTCTCCGGTCTTCGAGATGATATCCAGCGGGAGCTTTATTTGCTTAAGCCAGCTTCTCTTCATGACGGAGTCGGCATGGCTAAACTAGTGGAGGACAAATGCCAAACAGCTCGTTCGACCCCACCTTGCCCTATGTTTCATAGACCACCGCCCTCCATGCCCCCTATGGCCACATCGAGGACCCTTTCTCTACCAATCAAGCGCCTTACTCCATCAAAGATGACTGCAAGGTGAGAAAAAGGTCTTTGCTTCAATTGTGACTCTAAGTTTACATCGGCGCATCGCTGTAATCCAGCACAATTCCTCTGCTTATTGGTGGAACAAGAGGAAGTTCTTAACCTTGAGGAGGAACCACCACCGACGAGTCCTAGCACATCGCCGGACCCAACACTCGAACCACCTTGGGTGACGGATTCTCTGAGTATCTCGCTACATGCTTTGACGGGACAAATTGTGCCGTCTACTTTGAAGATCGCCTACACCATTAATGGGAAGGAAGCCATGGTCCTTATTGATGGCGGCTCCACTAATAACTTTGTGTAGACGAAGTTAGCTGCTCATCTCGGGTTGACGGTCCAGCCATCAACGCACCTTCGTGTTACGGTTGGCAATGGTGATGCCGTCACGTGTGGTGGTGCATGTAATGGGGTGCCATTGAAGTTGGGAGACGCTACCTTCACAGTCGACCTATTCTTGTTACTGATTTACGGCGCTGATGTTGTTCTTGGGGTGCATTGGATGCGCCAGCTGGGTCGGATCCTATTTGAGTATAATGAGCTCTGGATGGAATTCACCCACATGGGCCAACAGGTCCGATTATTTGGATTAGATCGGGTCCAGTACGAGTCGATATGCCCCGCTTCCCTTCTTAAACCAAATACTGACTCCGCCCAATTCTACTAGTTAATGGTTGAACCAGTTCACCAGGATCCGAATCTGACACCGACTTTCAGCAACACGACACCCACCGTCTTCCTCAATAACCTCCAAACCATCCTCGCAGACTACGGTGATATTTTTGCTGTTTCTTCCGGGTTGCTGCCGATTAGAGAGCAAAACAACCGGATTCCATTGCTTCTAGGATCTACACCGGTGAACGTCAAACCCTACAGGTACCCCCACTTTTAGAAGTCCGAGATTGAAAAGTTGGTCGGGCAGATTCTCTCCGACTGGATCATTCGCCCAAGCACGAGCCTGTTTTCTTCACCTATTCTCCTTGTCAAGAAGAAAGATGGCACTTGGCACTTCTGCGTCGATTATCGAGCTCTCAACGCCGTCATCGTGAAGGATTGGTTTCCGATTCCTACGGTGGAGGAACTGCTCGACGAAATTGAGGGCGTACAAGTTTTCTCCAAGCTTGATTTGCAGGCGGCCTATCACCAAGTCCGGATTCACCCAACCGATGCGGAGAAAACATCTTTTCGTACCCATGACGGCCATTTCGAATTCTTAGTGATATTGTTCGGCCTCACAAATGCCCCGTCGACCTTCCAATCACTCATAAACAGCACTTTCAAGCCAGTACTTAGAAAATTTGTTCTCATATTTTTTCTATGACATTTTAATTTACAGCTCCGATTGGCACTCCCACTTGTTGCATCTGAAAGAGGTTTGCAACTGGCTGCGATCCCACCGCTTATTGGCCAAGTTATCAAAGTGCGAGTTTGGGTGTGATTCCATTGGTTATTTGGGACATGTAATCACCTGCGCTGGCGTCCCTGTGGACCCATATAAAATTCAGGTGATCAAGGACTGGCCACTTCCCGGATCTGTCTGTGCCTTACGCGGATTGCTGGGGTTATGTGGTTATTATCGCTGGTTTGTCGACAATTATTCCAAGTTGGTCGCACCATTGACTGAGTCACTAAGGAAGGACGCCCTTGTGTGGTCTTCGGTTGCTACTCGCGCCTTCTAGCAACTTCAACAAGCCTTAACTGAAACTTTAGTGCTTCATTTACCGGACTTTTTCCTTCCCTTCATTGTTCAAATGGACGCTTCAGGCACCAGCATTGGAGTTTTTTAGTTACAAAATGGACACCCGATCGCTTATTTCAGCAAGCAAATTTTTCCAAGGCTGCAAGCTGCATCCACCTATGCAAGAGAAATGTTTGCCATCACCGAAGCAATTCAGAAATGGAGATAGTACTTGCTCAGTCGGCGCTTCACTATCCAAACAGATCATCAAAGTTTGCATGCACTGTTACACCAAACTATTCAAACATCGGAGCAGCAACGATGGCTTTATAAATTGGTGGGATTCGACTTCGATATCGAGTACAAACCAGGTACTCTCAACGGCCCAGCTGATGCTCTTTCTTGAGTAACTAGGACCTCTTATCATGCTCTATTTTCAGAATCTCAACCGCAACCCGTTTTGTGGAAGCGATTCGTCAAGCCTACACTAACCACCCTGCCACCTTGACTCTAATGGATGAGGTTGCCAAAACTCCTGGTAATCATCCAAATTTCACAATTCGTGATGGTTTACTTCTGTTTTAGGGCCGAGTGTGGGTTTTGGTGAATTCAGCTTTACAACCGTTGTTGTTGGCAGAGTTTCATAATACCCCAATTGGAGGTCACGTCGGAGTGCAGCGGACAATGGCACATTTGGCCAGAATTTTCTATTAGCCGGACATGCACCGCAATGTATACGATTTTGTCTCCAAATGCGCGGTTTGCCAATCTGTCAAATCAGTGAACGGTGCTACCCAAGGATTGCTGCAGCCATTACCAATTGAGGGCAAAATCTGGCACTCTATCGCCATGGACTTTATCACCGGCTTACCGCCATCTGGAGGGAAGACATCAATTCTGGTAGTGATCGATCGGCTGTCTAAGCATAGCCATTTCTTTGCTCTAAATCCCAATTTCACTGCACCTCAAGTGGCGGAGTTGTTGGTATGAGATATGTTCAAGTTACATGGGATGCTGGTGCAGATTATATTAGATCGGGACCCGATTTTCATGAGCCGATTTTGGAGAGAGTTGTTTAAGCTTCAAGGTATAATGCTGGCCATGAGCAGCGCATACCACCGTCAAACCGACGACCAAACAGAGGTATTGAATCGATATTTGGAAGATTACTTAAGGTGTTTCACTGCTGACCATCCTCGCTTATGGGTCAAGTATTTACCTTGGGCCGAATGGCACTATAATAATGCTTGGCATTCCGCTATCGCAATGACCCAGTATGAAGCTGTTTATGGAAGACCACCATCTTCTTTTTAGGATTATTTGGCGGGCTCATCCACTATTGTAGTGGTGGATGCTATCCTCATTGAGCGCACATCACTCATTGCGACATTGCGGGAGAATTTAAAAAGGGCTCAGACACGCATGAGCAATCAAGTGAATACTAAGCGCACCGATATTCAATTTCAATGTGGGGACTGGGTTTGGCTGAAGTTACATCCTTATAGGCAAGTGACTTTGGCGCGTCGTAGCTCTCACAAACTGGTGCGCAGGTTCTATGGGCCTTTTCAAATTACTGAGAAAATTGAAGCAGTGGCATATAGGCTGCAACTTCCACCAACATTAAAATTGCATAATGTGTTTCATGTATTCAAATTGAAGACGTTTGTGGGAGATCCGAATGCTCATAGTCGTATTTTGCCAGATGAATTTATTAATCAACACCCTCTTCGGGAACCTGAAGCAGTTCTGAGAGCAAGGGAAGTTCTGAAGCGCGGGAAAATTTTTAATGAAGTGTTGGTTCAATGGAAAGGGCAGGCCGTGGAGGATGCTACATGGGAGGATACTGATGCCTTTCACACTACATTTCCAGACTTTATCCTTGAGGACAAGGATGCCTTCAAAGGGCGGACAATTGTTACTAAAGCTGCAGGTATGGGAGGTGATGCAAAACAACAGCATGAATGCCAAGGTATTAGGAGGAGCTCCAGGTCTAGGCGTGGGAGAAATGACAGGAAATTTGAAGACTTTATTAGCCATTAATTGGTGGCTTAATGAACAACCCATTAGTACTAATGATGTGTGTAATTTCTGCTTTATTAGGTTGCTAAACGGTTATTACACACTCTGTTTGTGATGGCATATAAAATGTTTGTTGAAATGCCATAGTGGGGATGCTGTTACATTTTGCCAGCTCATAGCTATATAGCGGAGCATTCGATGAGAATAGGGATCTTTTGGCCAAACTTTCCCAATTCCCTTACTTCTCTAACCTCCTTCTCTTCTCCTTTCCCTTTTTCTCCTACCCTTCTCCTTTGAATATTCCTTGGATCCAGCTGAGGTTACGAAATAAAGTAACAAGAGGCTTCATGAAGGAGATAGAATAAGAGAGGAAGAGAAACATAGGAGATAAGGAAGAAGGAGAATATGGAGATTTTAAGCTTGGTGATGGGTTATGGTTTGTTGCATTTTATTTTTTTTTAAAGTATCATTTTATTTTACAAGTCCTTTGAACACCTTGTCCTAATTTAATGCAAGCTTGTTAGTGTTTTGTGTTTAGTTGATTTAAATGTGGGGGGATGTTGGGTTGTGGATTACACTTTAAGTAAGGACCTAAGGATGCATAACCATTTTTAATTTAAAGAATCTAATTGTAGTGATATAAATAAAGTTTGGATAAGATTTCAATTAGGTAAATTAGATGTGTGGATTTATATTATAATATAAAGAGTTCCTCGGGGCAAAATTGTCAAGTCTATAATGGATAGACTTGTTATTAATCCCATAAATTTTCTTAAAAATAGGATGTGGTCCCTAATTGATGCATATGAATTATTAGAATTTTGAATTAGGTTTTCTCTAGATTTAGGTTCCAAGCTCCCCTTCTGAGTGCGATCGGTAAGAATATCCACAAGGCCCACCCATTAGAATAGATGGATTCAAGTGCAGATACCGATGTATGTGAACTACTAGAATTCAGAATTAGGGTTCCCATGTCCCTTTTTTGCATGTAATTGGTGAGAGAATCCACAAAGTTCAACCATCCACATAGATGGATTTAAGTGCTGATGCATGTGAACTATTAGAATTTGGCATTAGAGTTTCTTTTTTGTTCTCAAGTAATTTCTAACAAGAAGGATCCGGGTTTTTATAAGGATTATTCCCATCAAATTCCATCATATGGTACCAGAGCGATCTTTATTTAGAATTCTTTGAGATATATTACTATTAGGATTTTATTTATTACGTTAAATTTCAATAATGGGACACCTATGTTGAAACTCTAATTATTAAAGGTGAGGAAAAATGAAACGATAGTTTCAATAATGTTGTTTATGATCTCGAAATGAATTTGTTAAAAAACAAAATTACTCAAGATGGCTCATGGAGCTGTTGGCTAACATGGCTGTTGAAATATTCTCGTGTGAGGTCTCTTCGAGTTCATGTCTGCTCAGCTTTTTAATCAACATAGGTGGAGTTCTTTACATGGATTTCAAAGATTCGCCAACATTGTATAGCTTTTCACAGATTTCGAGAATCTTTGGTTAATGTTTGTATATATAGATATACACATTAATTAACTATAGTTTATATAAACATATACAGTGCTTATGCTTGAGATTAACTCAACAATGTGCTTTTACTCCAACTACATTGGGTGTGGTTGATTACCAATTAATATTATCATCTGATGGTCCATGTATATATATATTTATTAATTTTGACTTTCAATCTCATCAGGTTGTTGATATATATATATAATTTTACATTAACTATGGATTAAGTTGCATAATTTAGGTTTTATATTATGCTAGTTGGTTTTTACCTTAGTTCATTGTGCTAAAATAACTTTTGGATTTATGTATAATTTGATAGTGGGATATTGTTTAATTCTAGTTCATAATTTCAGTATTATTGGATGTTGTTGTTGCCCATGATTATAAGATTGTTTTTATGATAATTATTGATAAAAATAACAACTTAAGGTTGCTTGTCATAAGCTTGTTTGGTTGTTTACTAGAATGGGTAGAAACAACATAGTCACCAATTGTGGAAACTTTTGTTTGTGAATAACAATGGTGTTAATGCATGCTTATTCTCATGTAGGTGACACATTGACTCAACAAAAGGCTGTTTTCTAGCAGAGATTTATTTGCAAATGTGATAATGACTAATGAGTTTTGATAGTTATAAGGTGTCTACTGTGACCTTAATGTTGGGTATGTGGAGTTTTGATTAGTGTTTATCTTTTCAGGTCCAAGGCCTATATAAGAATTTTGATTAGTGCTTATTTTTTCAGGTCCAAGGCCTATATAGAAATTTTGATTTGTGTTTTTCTTTTCACTATAAATAGCCATATAATTATAAAGCCCTAATTTGCTATGAGTGAAATAAATTGGTATTAGTGCGGCTGTGGATGTAGGTCTTCAAGATAGAATCATGTAAAATTCTTATATCTTTTTTTGTGTGTGTGCTTTATTTTCTTGTCATTGTTCAGATTGCCAGATCTGTAAAAGTGGTACTAGAGCTATAGGTTGTGAGGCGAGTGGGAACGATGGCTGATGAAGGGAAAGTCAAGATCTATAAGTTCGACGACAGCGACATTGGGTTTTGGAAGATGTAGATCGAAGATTATCTGTACCAGAAGAAGCTACATGAACCTCTGTTAGGACAGAAGCCAGATCAGATGAGTAATAAAGACTGGGAATTATTATATTGTCAAGCTCTTGGTGTGATCGAATTGACGTTGGGTAAAAACGTCGCATACAACGTTATCAAGGAGACGGCCACTCACGGTTTACTCAAGGTATTATCGAATTTGTATGAAAAGCCATATACTTCATACAAGGTATTCTTTATCCGCCAATTAGTCAATATAAGGAGAAAGGAAGGTGCATCTGTCACTGATCACGTGAATGAATTTAACTCTATCATGATTAGATTGGTCTCAGTAGATATTAAATTCGATGATGAAGTGCATGCTTTGATGTTATTATCTTCGTTACCTGAGAGTTCGTCAGGGACAGTCACAACCGTTAGTAGTTCATCCGAAACTTCTAAGTTGACTTTCGAAGGGATTCGGCATTTGATATTTAAAGAGAATATTCGGAGGAGAACTTCAGGGGGTTCATTAGGTTCCTTGCTAAATACAGAGAGCAGCGACATAAAACTTGAAAAGGGCAAAATTAGTGGTGTGGTAGATCGAAGTCGAAAAAGAAGGGCCAGTCCAAAAATTGTAAGGATATAACATGCTGGAATTACTAGAAGACGGGCCACTTTAGAAATCAGTCTAAGGCTTCCTCAGTTCCCAGAAAAAAGGAAAATAAGTCCGTTAATGCAACAATAGAAGAGGTAGACGATGCATTGGTTTATTGCGTTGAATGTCTGTTCAAATTCTAGATCATGGATTCCAGTGCTTCGTTACATGTTTCTCCTTGTAAGGATATGATGCTAAATTTCAGAAGTGGAAATTTTGATAAAGTACGCCTTGCTGATGATGAGAGTTTGGAGATTACGGGCATGAGAGACATAAATCTGAAAACCTCATTGGGTACTGTTTCGACGCTGAAGGATGTGAGATATATCAGTTCATTTGTTTACTATCAGTGACCCAAGCTAGAATATCAGAGGTCATTATTCTTCACCGACGGAACGATGCAAAACTATATTCTCTTAACAGAATTACATGTTGACACGGTTAGTGTTTAACCCCAATGATAGGGTTAGTTATAGTTAATTGGAGACTAAAATGTTGAGATCAAAATAGTTAACGTTCGCAAAAACGACAGAATATCAAGATTCAGAATGAGAAAATACTAAATAATCCACCCAGCAAAAATGTTAACATTCGCATGATGCCACTTTCATATATCAAAATAAGTCAATTATTTTCAAATCAAATAACTTAACAAATAGATTGTAAAATGAATAAGAATTGACTAATTTATATAACTTAGAATATATAATCTACATTGTTTATGAAAAAACTAAATGAATAAACAAATAACTGGAAATTAGTAAATACTTAATAATTTAAAAGAATATAATAATAATAAATTTAATAAATAAAATTATTCAGAAAAATATAATTATTAAAAATAATAAAAAAATAATTAAACTAGTAATTTCATATGTATGGAAAAGTATATACTTATACTAAAATTTATATGTAATTTATTTACCTGGCTAACTCAAGAATTTGTTAGGGCTTTGGCCAGTTCTTAAATTTGTTAAAAAAAACCTATTAAATCATCAAAATATAAATTCACAAAACTTCAGAGGGTATGCAGGAAAATTTCAAGACACTAATGATGCTACCAAGGTTAAGGGCTAATAAGTAAGGGTGTTGTAAAAATAGATTTCAGAATGGAATAAATACAAAAAAGGTTAAGCTATTGTTATATTTTCTAAATTCGGATTCTTTCAAGGGTATAATATCAATTATCAAACCTAAAGGAGATATGAATTATTCCAACATGACCATTGAGGACTAAAACCATTATAACTTTGTCTATCATTCTTCAAATCACAAAATTCTTTCTTCTTAGAAAACTAGATAAATGAGGCTATGACATATAAAAATTTACACTGATTAGAATACTATTAAATTTATAACATCCATTTGAATGTCCATCTATTTTTGCAAACCAGTAAAATCAAACATGACCCTTTTAACATGAGTATCTCTCAGCAAATATCCTCAAATAACATGATATTTTAGAAATAGATAGCTAATCCAAAAATGAACCACTTTTTTATTTTGCACCTTGCCTGATTCAACATAAAAAACCATGAAAAACATCAATCATTCTTCAAATTATGCATATAATACTATTTGATATAGCTACACTAATATGTTATATCTCATAAACTACAGATGTATAAAATCTAAAATTTTACAAGCAGTTATCTGACATCGAACCCTACAACGTTTTTATTTTTCACTTTGTTGTATTGAACCTCTAAAATCATGGATCATGCCAGTCAATCTTCAGGTTTTATAGAATATTAATTGACAGAAGTACATTAATAGGGTTATATCTTGTAAACTATAAATGTATAAAATCTAAAATTTTGCAGCTACTTAGATGATGTCAAACTCTAAAAAAACAATACCTACTAGAAACTGCACCATAATAAGAACTAAACATTAAGCATAACAAGATTTCTCATATCAAGCTATACCAAATAAAATCTAGAATCACCTACCTCACACATGCCGATATATGAGTTCCCAAAGACCATGATCAGAAATTTAATCGTGATGGTAGCAGTGATCAAGGATTTATAAGACTGAATAAGGAGATAGGGAAGAATCTCAAGAGATAATTAGAAAAATAAAATAAATAACAACAACAACAACAACAACAACAACAACAACAACAACAACAACAACAACAACAACAATAATAATAAAGTGTGGGGTCCACACCACAATTGAGGGGACCATCTATACTAAGCAAAAGAATAAAAAAAACTCAACACTTGCCCATAGATTAACTACATTGATCTTGGCATAATCTATAAATGGGTAGCAATCTAAGCAATCTAAAGACAAAACAAATGTCATATCTCATTCTATACAATTTGAAACCATACAACTCAATTCACAAATTCAAACTTACGCAAAAAACTAAACCCTAATGCCAAAATCTACAATGCTTGCCTACTTTGGTTGATTGAAGATGTAGATTGACCGTTGCGTTGGAATTGAAGGACTGTTTGGGTAGGAAGGCTTTGCCCTAAAAATAGGGGTTGTGGATAGCAAGGACGACCTCTTTCACTGGCGGTGGTAGTGATTCGTCATAGGGAAAGGTTGGATGTTGCAGCAGGTGCAGCATGCCGACGCAAGCGTTGGATGAAGTGGCAGGTGCAGCGCCAATGGGCGTCTTCATTGCCTAGTGGGTGGATGATAAGTAAAGAAGGGGGAGATTTTATAATTTTGTTTTTGGATCCTTATCTGATTTCGACCTGGACCTGACTATATAATGAGGTTAGTTATTTTGGATCCAGATCCAATTACTTAACAATGGTGTTAGATGAGTAATAGGGCCAATTAACGATGGCAACCATATATGGCATTATTTTAATCATATTTTATTCGGGTTCAATGCCACGTTAGGGTGAGGGACTACTTTTTCCCAAAATGGATAATGGAGAGATCTCCTATAGACAAAAAAAAATATTAAGGGAACTAATGAGGCACTTTGATCATAATATAGGGACTAATTTAGGTATTACACTTGGAAACATATAGGAGTATATTCTCGATATGCATCTAGCTGGGAAATTGAAGGGTTTGAAAATTGAGCTACCAAAAGATGTTCTAATGCATTTGGTGTCGCTTTCTCTCACTCCTCAATTCAGTCAGTTTGAAGTAAGCTATAATTGTCAAGAGAAAAAATGGTCATTGAATGAGCTAATCTCGCATCTAATACAAAATGAAGACATGATGAAACAACGTAGCTAATCTCACAACTAATATATAACAAAAGACAGGAAGAAACAATATAAGGTTGAGAGTGCTAATTTGGCACTTCTTCTTCAAGCTCTCAAAACAAGAGAAAGAGTTCAGAGAGGTTTAGTTAGTATTGAGCTTATAGGGACAAACTCCAAGGGTGCAGATTCCTACACATTGGCATCTATAGTTTTTCATGAGTATGTTGCTTATATGAGCGTCTTTAGTAGAGATGCTTTGGATTAGTGGGTGTTTATTTTTAGTTTTGCTTAGCTTGCTACTAATATTGATGTCATGACATTTTTCAATAAATTTGATGAAAATTTCAATTTATTTCTTATATTATTCTGAACTATGTTCTATAAAGTTTTTAAAGTTGGATTAGTCGAAAATAGACAAACATAGATTGCATTGGCTTGTACTTTCCATGCTACATATTTATACTTGATCTATGTCGTTAATTGAGTTTATACATGTGATCATTGTGGATGTAGTTGCATTGCACTAGTGATGAGTGCCCCTTTGTTTCATGTTCCATGTATAGACAAGGTTGATTGACAAGATAGATTTAAATGATTTTTAGTTCTAGAAAGACTCTGGTTATTGATGTTAACTTACAAACAATTTGAAATTCCGAATGAGCATGATTGTGTAGTACAAGTGGGAGATGGTTAGGTTGTGGATAAAACTCTAAGTCTAAGAATACAATGCAACCCTAACGAGTCCTAGGGTTGGCCTAAAAAAGGATTCAAGGGTTTCCAAAGAGCTCCTAAAGGTTTTTGGCTTCTACCCAAACCAAAAAAAGCAAGGAAATGAAAGAGATTTATCAGTGCTACAGTAGTGCTATAGTACACCCGATTAAAGGATGAAGATTACTCAAGATTTCAACAAGATACAAAGAGAATCAAACTTTACAACATTCTACACAACAAACAAGAAGGTATTGCAAGCTTGAAGGTTCAAAAATCATCATCCACTACAAACCCTAGATCTACTCAATCAAAAAAATGGAAAACATGAAGTAAAGAGAAGAAGAAGAATTCATACCTTGATGATTTCAGGAAGAAGAAGAAGTGAGGGATAATCCTTCAATCCACAAGCAAAGGGAGGTGGAGAATGTTGATGAAAGCTCTCATTCAACAGGAAATGAAGAGCAAATGAGGAAGAGGGGTTAAAAGGGAAGAAAAACAAGTAAAAGACCATTATACCTTTGCTTGAAAACCTTGGAAAATGCTCCACTAGGTGTGTTAAACATCCACTGGGTGTGTGACATGTTCACACGGCCGTGTGACATTTTTCAATGGCAGTGTTCATTTATGGCGACTGCTACAGTGCTCCCAAATTGAGAAAGGCACAAGGGCACCCACACTGGCGTGTGGTTGCCCCTGTGGCCCATGGAAAGGGCACACAGGCTCAAACATGACCGTGCACAAGCTCAGGGAGACTCTTGGCCATATATTCTGCAAAAACACGCATAAATGACCATTCTAGAACCACGAATTGTACAAACTATTCAAAACAAACTACTACGCACAAACAAAATGGGAAACAAATCCAACCAAAGTCCTTAGTATCACAAGTATTGTAGCAGCCGAAGTGGGCACCCGGCTACACTTGGATTGTGGCCTTGTTCGAAAGGGAGAGATCTATAAATAAACTAAGTGTGGTGGCACGCCCTGCCTTGCCTAGGCAGGTCAGGCAAGCGTTGTCCTTGAGCGGGGCTGGCGTGAGTAGCCGAGCGTCGCGGCCCTTCAGTGTAGACCAGCGTGAGATTGGACAGAAGCTAGTCTTCGGAGTTGACTTGAGCTGCCGGGCGTCACGGGTGTTAGGTGTGGACCAGCGTCAGGCTGGACAGACACAGGCCTTGGGCTCAAGCCAACATGAGCAGCCAGGAGCCATGACCCTTAGGTGTGGACTTGCATGAGCAATCAGGTATAGTGGGCCTTGGGTGCAGAGAGATGCGCTCGACAGTGCTGAGTGCAGAGAAGCGCGCTGAGTAGCTGGGTAGCACTTGGCCCGAACAGGCGCACACGGCATGCTGCTGCGCGCACCCACTCAGGTTGGCATATGGCCAGGCAGGCGGCCTTAAATGTGATCAGTCCGGCTCTCACGCTTGGCCCCAATCATCACCAATGGAGATGGTGGACGATTGATGGTGGTTCCAAAGATATGGGGTGAAAGGATGCCTTATGATCTGGCAGTTAGTTGAACAGGTGGAACCTTTTGTACTCAAGTCTTGTGAGGTTTTGTAAATGGTAGAAAGAAGCTTGAGAATGAAATCTGGTGAGAAATAAGTGACTAAGTATTCAGCTTGCGTATCAGTGTGGGGTTATCTTTGGTGCGCCATTTGTGTTGCGCTTCTGCGTGCTTTACCCTTAGTTGGTGAGAGAGAGTTTGGCTGGCAATAATCGTGGGCTGATTTGCCCCATCACGGGTTCCATTGAGAGCTCATTGAGGGCGAAAAATTGGCTAAGTTTTGTTTAACTGTGTCTTCCCCAGCTAGCACTGTGACAATTGGTACTAGAGCTAAGGTTACTGGTTTATTAGATAGCCGGTAGTACCAAAGATAGGTTGGATCATTTGGAGGAAAGGATGGATCAGTTCGACAGCATCGTTAGGAGGCGCGACGATGTGATCTGGAGTATGGGCGAAGATGTCCTTACTCCGGTAATTCAGTCATTTGTACTCGAGGTGAACCTGTTAAAAGAGGTAGGTTCACTGAGGATAGCGCCGAAAGGAGTGTTGTGCATGTCAAGGTGCCAGAACCTTCAACATTTGATAGTGTTCGGAGTGTCAAAGCCTTAGAAAACTTTATTTGGCATGTAAAGAAGTACTTTAGGGGGGGTGAAACTTCGAGACGATGAGAGAGTCTTCTTGATGCCAAACTGTGGGGCAAGATCCGTTCAACTCATGGGATGAGTTTAAGAAGGAACTGAGGGAGCAGTTTCTTCCTTGTCACATTGGGTGGGTTACAAGAGTGGCTTTGAAGACATTAAGGTAGTCAGGTTGCGTTCAAGAGCACGTGAAGGAGTTCACGTCGCTGCTACTGGACATCAACGACATGTTCGAGAAGAGGATAAGTTGTTTAACTTCCTCACTCGACTGAAACTTGGGCCCAAGTGGAGGTACGAAGGCAAGGAGTGAAGGACTTGGCATGCACCATGATCACCTATGTAGAAGCTTTGGTGGACTATCGAGATGTATCCATGTCTGACATGGAGAAGGTATTACCTCGATCTAAGAAAAAGAAGTCCGAGTGAAGAAAGCACCTTCATCGTGAGGAGAACACAAGGAAGACTCCCAAGGAGGAGGAGACTCAAGAGAGGAAGGTTGAGACTCGATGGAAAGTTTCAACCACCTGGTTATCCGGTTGTTTCTTTTGTGGCGGCCTACACTTGGCAAAGGAGTGCTCAAAGTGGGAGAATCTGGTCGTGTTTGTTGCTACGGAGGGAAATGATCAATAGTTGTTTGCTCGGCTGAACTTCTTGCAGGTGGTGGGGAGACAACTGACACTTGACTGCGATTGAGCGAAGTGGGGCCAGGCCCCACTTCGGCTTCCTTATGGAGAGGCGATGATACTGTGCGAGAGGCGATGAGATAGAGCGTTGGCCTCAAAGGGTCGAGCGAAGAAGGGGCTGGGGCCTTACCTGTGTATCTCGATGGAGGGGCGAGGATGTGGCATGAGAGGCGATGAGCCTATACGGTGGGCTCAGAGGGCCGAGTGAAGTGGGGGCAGGGTTCCTTACTTGTGTCTCCCTATGGAGGGGAGATGATGCGTCACGGGAGGCGATGAGACTGAGTATTATTCTTGGAGGATCGAGCGATGTGGGGGCTGTGTTGCCTACTTGTGTGTATCGATGGAGGGGTGTGATGCAACGTGAGAGGCAATGAGGCTGAGTACTGTGCTATGAGGGCAGAGTGAAGTAGGTGTGGGGTTCCTTAATTGTGTGTCTCCGTAGAGGAGCAATGATGCGGTGTAAGAAGCGATGAGGCTTCTAGCTAAGCTCGGAGGGCCAAACGAAGTGGGGACAGTGCCATGCCTGTACAGCACTATGGAGGGCGATGAAGCTGGATGTTGTGCTCGGAGTACAGGGTAGCTATGGTGTTTCGGCTTTTCTGAGTGTGCGTCATTGCCTAAACTGTTTAGACAACAGTTATGTCTTGAGCTTTGGTGCGTTTTTAGTCATTTTGAATTTAAAATGCAGTTCTCCGAGCAAGCACGGCCGTGCTTATGACCGTGCTCTTGACCGAGCACTTCATGGAATGTTTTGGACCTTGTCTTTAGCAAACCTGTAAATTATATAGGCCGAAGCACGCCTGTGGTTCCGACCGACCTTGTGAGAACACGGTGGTGCAAGGGACAGAGATGCCGTGCTTTCTGCCTGTGCTTCACTAGTAAATCCCACCATGTTTTCCTGTAAAGTGCACTGGGCCCAAACATGCCGGTGCTTCGTGGCCGTGCTTGTGAGTGCACAGGCAGGGGGCTAAGAAGCACGCCCATGTTCAGCCCGTGTTCCCCAGGGGTATTTAAAAGGTCCTGAACTTGAGCCCTAATCCCCTAATTTTGTTTCTTCTTTTTCTTCCTACTTTTGTTCCCTTTAGCTGCTTTGGACAAGAGAAAGCTGCCATTGCTTGACCTTTTCCTCTCCTTTGGTTAAAGTTTTTTGAAGGTAAGCTCTCGTTCTTCCTATTTCCCCTTGTTTCATTTTGATTGGATGAGCATGCTAGTCCTAGGTTTTAGATTTTTGAATCTTAGCTTGATGATGTTGATTTCTTGAGTGTCTTGTTAAATTTCTTTCACCCTTTCTTATATCATGAAGTGGATGTGAAAACCCACCACTTTTTACCTTAATGAAACTTGTTTTGCTTGTTCTTGAAATCAAAGCTACTGTAGCACTGAGAAATCCATTGCTAAACCTTTGTATGCTTGGTTGTATTGGGAGTTTATGTCCATGGAGATCCTTTGGAAACTATGGAGCTGAAGTTCAAGCTATACCCAAGCGTTGTTAGGGTTTCATAGTTTGTAGCATGAAGAAGTTCATGCTTGTTTTCCTTCTAGTGTTTTCTTTTGGTTTTGAGCCATTGTGGCTTGTGTTGGTATAGGTGGTGAAACTTGGCCTGAGGCATGGAGCCGAAGGAGTAGTGCAGTTGGGGAGTTGTTCTCCTAAGTCTATGAGTGGGTTATGATTGCACAATTCTAGCATACTATTATCTAAATATATTCATAGTTTGATTTAAATGAACTCCTTGGTTTTATCATGTTAAAGTGAGAGTTTGATTGTTTTAGAGGAAATTTTATACTTTCGATTCTTATAAATGAAACTCTTATTAAATCAATGTTTTGAAAGAAATTTCCATGCTTTTATTTTACAAACAAAGCTCTTGATGTTTGATGGAATAATTATGGCTACGTTGGTACGTCATACAGAAATAAATGGTTGAACTTATGTACATGTTATATCTTTGGCATGGGTTTATACGAGAATAAGGTTTATAACAGATATGTGAATATTTGTTCTGGACAAGAACTCTGTGAAATGATCTATATGTATTTTTATACACTTCATGATGTTTTGTTAGTGGATTGGAACCCGCCTACTTCAGTAGGGAGCCCCCATGGTTCAGCCTTTAGAGGTAGTGTGGTGGACCCAGTTGATTTGTCCACATCAGGTGACTCGTAGAGTCCTGCCTGGAGGAACATCGGGAGTTGGGAGTCACCACACGACCCCGGTGGATCAACGTCAAGGACATGAGTGCCTTGGCGGCTCTTAACCACGACTAGAGTTTAGAGGGATTTCTAGACCACTTATTGATTATTTGAGATGAAAAATTTTGTATCTTGAGAAAATAAGTCTTCAGGCATAGTAAAATGTGTTTTAATAGTGAACATCATGTTTTATGATTTAAAACTAGTATTTTGCTATTCATGCGTTACGTCTACTAAAACCTCATTTGAGCAAAGTAATTCTTCTATATTATGTATGTTTTCCTTATACTTGTGTATAAGTTGATAGACACACACACACACACACACACACACAGATATATATATGTTATGCAAAGGCTTTTATTGTCACTTTATAGAGTATTTTGTATTCCATAGAACTATGCTAACCCATTCACTAAGTGACTCTGGTAACTCACCATCTCTTTCCTTTTCCAAGCTTTAGATAGTAGTGGTAGTGCGTGTGGACCGGAGTGCTGAGCATTTCCCCAGCTTCTACCTCAATTTCTTGTTTATTGTATGTTTCTTCTTGAACATATGTATTGTATAAGTACATGGATCCACCAGTGTACTTGACACTCTTATGCATGGTTGGTACACCTGTCTACCTCCTTGGTAACCTTGTTGTATTCATGAAAGGCATGTTCTATTGAACTCTATTATCATGGTAATGTTTAGTAGCTTCCTCTAAACTATCTATTGAACTCTTTTATGTATGTTTGGATTCGTGATCTCTGTTCAGAGTTGTTGTCCTCAGGTTTTTGGTTAGCTTTGCGGCGACTCGAGGGTTGAGTGATGGGGGTGTCTCTCCTCGGGTTGTCGCCGCGGTTGTCGAGTGCCGATCCCGCTGGACGGGCATGACAGTAGCATAGGGTTTTGTTATGTGTTGTAGCGTCACATAGTCTTTGTAAGATTATACCATGGCATATAATTACCTTTTTTTGGCTATTGTAATATGGTGTCGTAAGTTCACTTTAAGGGCCAGTTTGGTACGATGTAAAGCGATGACTTTTCCTGCAAAATAAAAGGGATGAATTTTTTTCATTCGTTTGAATTTTAAAATACAAATGGTCTCCTTGCAATCACTTTCCCTTTGACTAGGGAAAGTGATTCACAAGGGGGTGGTGTGAAAGTGATTGCATTATTGAGTGGGAAAGTTGAGTAATTATGAAATTACCACAATACCTTTTTATTATATAAAAACTCTTCATCGCTTCTTTCCCCTTCGCAAAAACCCTAACACATTCGGCATTGCCGCTTCTTTCAAATCCGAGCAATTCTGGTAATTATTTTTTAAAATTTAATTATTGTTTGATTATCATCGTATTGAATGTTGTCTATGTTTTTTATTATGAAATTTATGTTTTAATTGGATTAAATTAGGCAATTTTATTTAGATAATATTTTTGTGGGAGAATATCTATTTTGAATCAAATCTGTATTGATAGAATTATTTAATAGATAAGATAAGAATGAAAAAGAGTAAGAGAATTTAGACATATATATTTATAGCCAACAATTGTTTTATGAATTTGAACAAAAAAGACATGAATATGTGATTATCTTATAAATTTTATATTTAACTAATAATATATATATATATATATATATACTAAATCGAAGCATATTATGCTATGAATTTTAAATTTGTGAAATAGAGAAAAAGGTTTTCTTAAACCCTCGAGTATATACATATATATTTGATAAACCAACTTTAAAATTCGTAAGATAATCCTATAGTATATATTTGATTAACCAATTTTAAAATTCGTAAGATAATCCTAAAGTATACATAGTGCTTGAAAGCCATATTTTTTTAGTATACTATAAAGCATAAAAACCCAATTTGAATTTTTTTTAAAAAAAACTAATGAAGAAAAGGTTAATTATCATTTGGACAAAGTTAATATATTAAAGTTTATTAAAAACCCAATTTTAATAACTACAATAACTAAGGGCAAAAATGAGAATAAGCTTAACTTTACAATGAAAATGCATTCATACCAAACAAAAGAATTAAATTTACATGCAATTCAATTACAAGTTTTATTAAATCCACCAAGCATTGTAATGTTATTTTGCAGGGAAAGTAATTGCATGCAAAATCTTTCCCTACAAAGACTTTGCATGCAATTACTTTCCTTACAAAGTTCAAAATGAGCCTTAAAGAAATGGACTTTGTAGGCAAAAGGGTGGAGTCAGTTTGTTGGAGCAGCAACTTAGCGGCAAGAAGGTGCGGAGGACAGGCGCAATTGAAGATAGGTGTGCCCCCACAGAGGCCTTTCGGCCTTGACAACAGAAGAGAACGAATCGTCGATTTGAGGGGCTAGGGAGGTGATATTGAGCGGTGGCAAAGGAACGATTTCCTGCGCCGTGGTAGCAAAGACAAAGGAGTCAGTGCAACGCCATCAGGCGATGACGGTGAAGGCATAACAAATCCATAGTGTCTGAGAGGCTAGTTTAGGCAACATCGATCGGATGAGGGCGTCGGATTCTCGCGGTGGAGGAGGTCTGAAACAACCCAAGTGGGCGTTCTGCAGCAACTAGCACGTGGTTGGGTGGGCCTATTTAAAGGGGAGAGGCCAATAAATAAACCAAGTATGGAGGCATGTCCTTCCTTGGGAGTGGGCTGGTGCAAGCAGCTAGGCGTTACGACCCTTGGGCGTGGACCAACGTAAGGCTGGGCAGACGCGAGCCTTGGGAGCAAGCCGGCACGAGTGACCGGGTGTTGTGGCCCTTGGGTGCAGACTAGAGCATGACTGGGCCATTGCAGGCCTTGAACATAGGGTAACGTGAGCGGCCCTTAGGAGCGGACCTGCGTAAGCAACTAAGCATATCACCTTTAGGTATCGTTGGCACCCGCATAGGCGGGCTCTACAAGCGGTAGCCCGTGCCTAGTCAGGCTTGTGTACACCTAGGTAAGCAATTGCGCACGTGATCAAGCCAGAGCATGCGCGGGAGCGCACGCCCCAATCGTCGCCAAGGGAGATGGCGGACGGTTGACGGCTGTTGATAGCAGTTCTAAGGACATGGGGTGAAAGGATGCCTTATGATCTGGCAGTTGGTTGAACCGGTGAAACCTTTTGTACTTAAGTCTCGTGAGGTTTTATAAATGAGAGAAAGGAGAGTGAGAATGAAATCTAATGAGAAATAAGAGACTAAATATTTAGCCTGCCTATCGGTATGGGGTTATCTTTGGTGTTCCTTTTGTGTTGTGCTTCCACTTGCTTTAGCATTAGTTAATGAGAAAGAATTTGGTTGACAACGAGCATGGGCTGCCTCGCACTATCACAGGCTCCGCTGAGAATGCATTGAGAGCAAAAAATTGATTAAGTATTCGATAAGCTTGCCTTTCCCGGTGAGTGTTGTGAGAAGCATCATAGTGCATCAATTATTTTAAATGTTTTCATAAATCTAAAATGAAACCAAACCTCAAAGTCGGGTTTTAAAAACCCCAAAATGAACCAAATTTGGTTGAGGAAAAAAAGGGGATCAATTCGGCTAACTGATTATCGGGTCAGTTTGACTAACCTCGTGGGCCCCGCGGCCCCGTAGCCACAAACGGAGCCAATGTGGGTCAAGATGAGAAAGCACCACGTGTTCTAGAACGTTCTGGGCCACGGCTTCGCTATAAGTACTCCAACTTGGAGGTTGCCCGTTGCCCAAGAATTAGGGTTTTATTAGGGCTTTTGGCGTCCTTCCTTTCATCGTTCCGTGGCTCCCGAGCTAGCAAGCCCTTTCAAGACTCTTGAGATCTCTCCCTAATGGCCATTGGATCCGTTCTCTCCCGCTTGTCTCGCTCTAAGGCCTTGGTCTCTGGCGCCTCTTCAGCTTTCTCTCAGGTCTGCTGATGATTCCGTGTTTTCAATTCTTAGCAATCCTTCTTTTGGGGGGCTTTGTTAGTTTTTCATGAATTTATGGTTTTTGAAGCTGTGGTAATGGATTCCTTGGCTTTTTTTTGGTTGTTGAGATGTTGATTATTGAATTGCTTTCTCTCTGAATTGATCTATTGGATTGCGTTCATAAATATACATGTTCATATGTAGATGATTCTGTATTCTGAGAATAAACTGTGAACCTGAGAGGTAAATTTCACTTTTTATAAATGTTATGCGATTTATAGTGAATGCATACTGTTGATGGCCTTTACCATATAAGAGATCATCTTTAGTAATTTTTTTTAATTATTGTTTCTTGTTTCCTGAAGAAATGCGCTTTCTGTTTTTAATATGCTGGAAATAATGAATGTGTGATATGTAGTATATTATGGCCTGTGTGTTTTACTATCTGTTGTCTGTTGATGAATTGCCTTTGATGGCCTACTTTATTATAGGTATCCTTTATAATTTGTTTTCCTAACTTTACTTTTGTGGTGTAAATGGTTTATGATATTATAGAGTCAAAGTAATTTAGATTATTTTTATTTGGTTTTCTTTTTCTTCTTGGAGTGCAAAGATGTCCAAGAGAGTGTTATTAAAGTTGTTTTCTTATAGATTTCATGAAAGATGATTTAGTGGGGCAGCAATTTTCCAGTGCTCTTCTTAATGCTATCTGTTACCATAATTAGCCTGTGAAATCTTACTTTGCTCACAACCCACAAATCATCAAATCATCAAATCAAGCAGCATCACTAGATGTTTTTTTGCAACTCGCATGTTCACATTAGAAATATGTGTTTGTTTCCTGATTTAGGTTCTGTGGCTTAGATTCTTGCTTGATAAATATTTCTGGACTTTGAGACACTCTAGGCTCGTCTTATATATCATCAATATCATAAATGTACTAGCCTGACTTAGTTTTATTTCATGTAAGTTTCTTAAGATGGATATGATTTTGTCATTTGATGATTTACGATAATTGTTGCTTATGTTTAATTAGGCTTCTACTCATCTCAATGCATTTCATGGTTCACTTTTACCTCAAAGATGGGCTGCTGCTGCAAGGGTTTTCAGGTAGAAAGTTTGATTGTGGAAAGCGTTAAATATAATGCTTCTTTCATACTACTTAATATCTGTGTTTTTTCATATGCTTAGCTCAAAGCCAGCTGGAGCTGATGTCATTGGCGTTGATCTGGGTACCACAAACTCTTGTGTTTCAGTCATGGAAGGGAAGGTATGGGTTTGTTACAGTCCCTTCTTCATAAACATGTGCTAGTCAGTCATTTTTATAAAGTGGTTCATAGTGGTTGATGTCTAAGTTATGTGGGAAAGGCTTTTTACTTGTTACTTTGACGGGGCGGATTTCTTGGGAAAAGACTCGATCTTCTTAGTATAGTGAAAGATATAAAATGTTGTGCATTATTATCAATAATTCTATGAAATTTCATTTGAGTTATGATGACTTCCCTTTAAAGAGATTGTCTGTAATTCACATGCCATCTGTGTGTTTTTCAGACCCCAAAGGTGATTGAGAATGCTGAAGGTGCTAGAACGACGCCATCTGTTGTAGCATTCAATCAGAAGGGTGAGCTTCTTGTTGGTACACCAGCAAAGCGTCAAGCTGTGACAAATCCCACAAATACACTATTTGGCACCAAGCGTTTAATTGGGAGGAGGTATGATGATCCACAAACTCAAAAGGAGTTGAAGATGGTGCCTTATAAGATTGTCAAAGCCCCAAATGGTGATGCTTGGGTGGAAATGAATGGACAGCAGTACTCACCAAGTCAGATTGGAGCCTTTGTCCTGACCAAGATGAAGGAAACTGCAGAGGCATACCTTGGCAAATCTGTTTCTAAAGCTGTTATCACTGTCCCTGCTTATTTCAATGATGCTCAGCGACAGGCTACCAAGGATGCTGGGAGAATTGCTGGACTTGATGTTCTCAGAATTATTAACGAGCCCACTGCTGCTGCTCTTTCATATGGAATGAACAACAAAGAAGGTTTGATTGCTGTTTTTGATCTCGGAGGTGGTACATTTGATGTTTCAATTCTTGAGATTTCTAATGGAGTATTTGAGGTATGTTCCTGTGATGTCCTGCTCATTATCATGGTTACTTTTCCTTGCTGGTTATTTTAGGTTTTTAAGTGGTATTACTCTTTTGGCTTTAGGTTAAGGCTACCAATGGAGACACATTCCTCGGTGGTGAAGATTTTGACAGTGCATTGCTGGATTATCTGGTTAATGAATTTAAGAGGACTGACAACATTGATCTATCCAAGGATCGGTTAGCTTTGCAAAGACTAAGAGAAGCTGCTGAGAAGGCGAAGGTTGAGCTCTCCTCCACAACACAGACAGAGATAAATCTTCCTTTCATTACAGCTGATGCTTCTGGTGCCAAGCACTTCAATGTGACTCTTACCCGATCGAAGTTTGAAGCCTTGGTGAGTCATCTGATTGAGCGAACTCGCATTCCATGCAAGAACTGTCTTAAAGATGCAGGCATCACAGCAAAAGAAGTTGATGAAGTACTTCTAGTTGGTGGTATGACGAGGGTGCCAAAGGTTCAGGAGATTGTTTCTGAGATCTTTGGGAAGTCCCCTAGCAAGGGTGTGAACCCTGACGAGGCGGTGGCTATGGGAGCTGCCATTCAAGGTGGCATCTTGAGGGGTGATGTGAAGGAGCTCCTCTTGCTCGATGTTACTCCACTCTCTCTTGGTATTGAGACTCTTGGAGGCATTTTTACTCGGCTGATCAACAGGAATACCACCATTCCCACCAAGAAGAGTCAAGTCTTCTCCACTGCTGCAGATAACCAGACCCAGGTTGGGATCAAGGTCTTGCAGGGTGAGAGAGAGATGGCTTCCGACAATAAACTTCTTGGAGAGTTTGAACTCACTGGCATACCTCCAGCTCCACGCGGCATGCCTCAGATTGAGGTCACCTTTGATATTGATGCTAATGGAATTGTGAAGGTCTCCGCAAAGGATAAGGCTACATCAAGGGAGCAGGAGATCACCATTAGGTCTTCTGGTGGACTTTCAGAGGATGAGATTGAGAAGATGGTGAAAGAGGCAGAGCTCCATGCTCAGAAGGATCAGGAGAGGAAGAATCTGATTGACATCAGGAACACTGCAGACACAACGATCTACAGCATTGAGAAGAGTTTGGGTGAGTACAAAGACAAAATCCCATCAGAAGTTGCCCAAGAGATTGAGGCAGCTGTTTTTGATTTGAGGGATGCAATGAGCAAAGATGACGCGGACAAGATCAAAGAGAAGATTGATGCAGCGAACAAGGCAGTCTCAAAGATTGGAGAGAGCATGAACCAACGTGGCGGAAGCGGGGGATCTTCTGGCCCAGGATCAGATGGTGGAGACCAGACTCCTGAAGCTGAATACAAGGAAGCTAAGATGTAGAATTGCAGGTGTCCAACTCGTTTTTTATCCTTGTTGATTCTAATTAAGATCCCATTTTGCAGTTAGGTCATCTTAATGCCTATAATCTTTGGTAAGACATTAAAAACTAGGGTGTTTGGGTTTGGTTTAAGTTCAGTGCTTTTCAATGGCTGATTCAAGGCCTGTTTTGATGGTCTATTACAATGTGCTACACATCATTCTATAATATATTTACATGGGACTTCGTTACCTCAGGACAAGGTTGCTGATTATTTTATTTGAAGTTTTTTAGCTTAGAAATATTTGCAATACTGCTCCCTCGTGTGCTTGGATCTCTGAAGTTCCCTGCTCAAACTCCCAGGTGACTGGTTCTCCCTGGAGCCACTCTAGAGAAATTGTAAATGATAATCCTTGGACAGAATGGAGGCTGTTATGTGGTAAGTTCAAGATTGCTTACTGTTTTTGTAAAATGGTCCAATTAAATAGCCTGCAATTTGGATCTAATGACTCCTCTATCATTGCAAAAGACAATGATTTACTAGTACTCCCATACAAGGTTTAGCCGGTGGTTGTGAATTAAAATATAGATGCAGTCAGATAGCCAACATCATAAAAGAAAATGAACCATTAAAACCTGAGAAACATTAAGATAAACAACTGAAGATGAAGAAAGACATGATAGAATGGAACGAACTTGTAGATACTTGCTAAGAATTGAAAACGAATATCACCCTTTATGCTTATCTAGTTATACAGATCGGGATAGGTACACTTTCGTGGATTCAACAACAGTCGCATCATCAGCAGCAAATAAGTTAATGATTCATGAGTGCAAAGAGAGCCCAATATAAATTATAGTGTTACAAAATATTGCAAAATTCTAAGACAAATATACTAACCAAATATATAATGGTTACTACCAAAGAGAGGCTAGGCCATAAGTGTAAGTCCTCGTTACTGTGTAGTAGGATTAGGGCATAATGATTCTTAAAGGTTCTTTTGAGAAAAGCTTCGTCCAGAGGGTTAGTAAGGGATTTGGTCCACTCATTCAAAACTTCCTTTAAGAATTAAGGACTACCTATTATCGGTGAGAACAATTAAAAAAAGATTGTCAGCTAAGACCTAGTCATATCTGAAGGGTTATAAAACTAGAAAAGCCTAGGTTTGTATTAGAAAAGTTCTACGTCGCTTACGATTCAAGTTTTGTTTCAGTTGTTAATTTTAAAAAAAAGTAGTATTAAAATTCCTACTGGCAAAAGTAGCATTTAAATTTCTACGGGAAAAAGTAGGATTATAAGCTCTACAGAAAAATATAATTCAAGTTGGTTTCGATATTACTTATTATTATTAGTCTTCCTTCAGTAATAGAAGATAGACTAAGATTGACAGAAGAAAGATTATTAAAATAAGTGGAAGTAATATTTAAGAAAATAACAGTTATAGAACAACATCTGAATAAGCTAGAAACAATACTTTTCAAATAAAGATTATATTAAGAAATCCTTAGAAAACATAAGAGACCCACAATCTTCTCGAATAGAGGAAATTGATGAGTTATGTAAGCTTATGAAAAATATGCAAGTTAGTCCAAAACAAACTAAAAAGATATCACCTTATGCAGTCTGGACTAAAGAGGAATTAAAACAACCTCCTGAATACAGATTAATATTTCCAAAAAACTTCTTACAAACTACTTAGAATTATGGAAAATACATCTTCCACAATCACTACATCTTCAAACTCTAGTAGAGTAGTAAATACCAAAAATAGAATTAAGAGGTTTTCATTATTTGAAACCTATCATATTAATAGACTAGAAATAGTATTTTCACCACAAGAACAAGCACAAAAACTATAAGAATCAAATATTTCATTGCTACCTGGTTACCATTTATATAAACATGAGTTCTTTGATTTTGAAAATAAAATATATGAACATTATGATGAAGTGCAAGTTAATTGCCCAAATGATGAATCTCAAGTAGTTCTAGATTTAATATCAGAAAAAGCTTACAAAGAATTGTGTAAAGAAGGATATACAGTTATGCATCTTGGAATGTTATTATTAGGAATCATAGGTATGCATAGAAAAGGCTTAGGAATAAAAGTAATGGCAAGTTTAGTTGATACAAGGCATTTAGATTCTATGTTTAAGTTGCCAATAGGAATCATGGAAATAGACATGAATAATAATTTTGAAGTAGTCTATATGACACTTGATTATATAGTTTCTATAGGAACTTTATATAAGTATATTAAATTAATAATAAAAACTAAGGGTTATAATATGGTCACTATTGAACCAAATTTATCTATCACAAAGGCTTTTACAGGCCAAATCAGTTAGTCTTGAGAAAAGCTATAAGGGTGGAATTGACTGTTTTAAGGCAAAGATTTAGCAAGAGATTTCGTCCACTCATCCAAATCTTTCTTAAGGAATTAAGGACTGCTTGTAATTGGTAAGAACAATTAAGAAAAGGTCATCAGCTAAAGCCTAGTTATATTTGAAGGGTTATAGAACTGGAAATGCCTAGGTTTGTATAAGGAAAGTTCTCCATCACTTACTATTCAACTTTAGTTTAAGTTATTAATTTAAAAAAAAAGTAGTATTCAAATTCCTACTTGGAAAAAGTAGTATTTAAATTCATACGGGAAAAAGTAGTATTATATGCTCTACAGAAAAGCATAATTCATTTTGGTTTCGATATTACTTATTATTAATTTAGTAATAATATTATCATTAATAGTTTTAATAGTTTATGAAACAATCAGATTAGTCTTTGCATATCTCTATTGTAATATAGTCTTCCTTTAGTATTGAAAGATCGACTAAGATTGTCAGAAGAGAGAGTATTAAAACAAGTAGAAGTAATTTTTAAGAAAATAGCAATCATAGAACAACATCTGAATAAGCTAGAAACAATACTTTCAAATATAGATTATAACAAGAAATTATTAGAAAACAAAAAAGACCCACAATTTTCTAAGTAGAGGAGATCATTATGGAAGGTACGTGCGTTAAAGTCCATGTGTCCGCAGATGTGATTATGAGGACCTAATGGACGAGCCCATGATGTTTTACCTGTTCAGCTTGGTCCTTCTAATATAAGGCTGACTGGTCTATCAATATTTTCTTTGAGAAGGAATATACTATTATTTATTAAAGAATGTGGATACATATGAATAACGGAAACAAATACCTCAAACAATGATAATACCATTTTCAGAATTAAGAATATAATCAATTACACCATTAAACGATGACAAATTTGATGAAAACATTTACCAGATGGCCGCCCCTTAGTACAGTGACACGTGGCATGATCATGGCCCTATGTTCATAATAAAGGATCCGCCCGTACGCTGGTAGCCCACGAGGAGCAATCCTGGCTCTCCATTTGAAATAAAGATCCCACCCTTAGTGTGGAGACCCATGTGTCTGTATAGTGTGTGGTGGACCCCATGCTCACGTGGATCCTAATATGAGAGAAATGTCTCAGCCTTGATGTGACTGTCCATATGGCACGATCCCTGGCGTCAGTTGGAATGTTGGTGATGGGCATTGATTTGGGCCCATGTGATGGTGTGGTTCATTGTGTTATCACCTATCTGTCCACGATGGAACCCACTAACTACGTGTTGTATTCGTATTACCCTGCCGTTTGATAAAAGATATTAGCTATGGCTTGGTGGTGATGGTTGGCCTATACATAGGTAAATGATATCCGTGTAGAGCGGTACATTGTACATTAATATATAATATCTTATAGCTTCACACGCACCTGAAGAAATAGTAGGAAAATGGTTTATATAAATGGAAGGTCGGTGTTTAGTGAGCATGTGTAAAATGGCATATAGAATTCCAACGCAGTGTTATAGGAACATGTATATGAATAACTATAGTAAGAATACTAGTTTTTATAATAGACATCGATGTTTATATAAACAGCCGTAATAGAGTCCACATCAAGATAACCGTTGGTATAAAAGAGGTAGTATCCGTAAAACACAGAAGCCGAGGAAAGAAAACAAGTATATTTCAAAAGAGATTAAAGTCAATGCAAGTATGGTGCACGGTGGTAAGTGTCACGGCCTCAACCGATCAACTTCGGCCGTGCGGCACCTGACATGCACCATAGCGACAGGTCAGCCTTCCTTGCAAGAACAGTTAGTGAATTCCTGTTTGCAGTACAAAGCACAGCGAAATAATAACAAACGAGCAAAACCGGAAAACCCCTCGGTACGAGAAACACGACACAATGAAACCCATTTTGAGAGAGAAAAACATAAAACTCTCTTAGATTGAGAAATGTTTACAACCATGGCGAAAACCAACACCAAGTGGCATTGTCTTCTCCCAAAGACTCATTTGACCCTATTACAAGAGCTACCCCAAATCCAAAGTTGATTGAACCCCATGCCCAATACAGGTCTGGCGTGAATTCCCTGACTTCACTTAGCTTGCAGTGACCTCTGACTTGACTGTAGCTTTAACCAGCCACCCTTGGTCACAGCGCGTAGCAGTACCGGTCACGCGCGGTAATACCGCGTGCCATCCTCGCCCCTGGCTCGGCAACGCTCCCAACCGCGTGCCCACTTGCATACGCCTGCGCAAAGCCTTGTCAGATCCGGAATCGGCTTTCGGTCACCCTGCCTGATCAAGTGTCCCGCCCCGCCAAGACTTGCTAGAGATCCAACACTCTACATGATGAAGTCCTGCGACACTTGACTCTTGGTATGGGCACGCCTGCCCCACGCGCTCATCGGTCACGCGCACTCCCACAGTCTAGCACGCGCGCGCCTCACGGTCTCAGCCTATGATCATGCGGGATATTCCACGCGCCCTTGGTCCCGACATAACTCACGCGTTGCGCTAACCGCACGCGCTACCAAATCCACGCAGCTGTGCGCCCTCGTGGCTTGGACTCGTCTCCCTCTGCAATCCTGACTTCCTAGTACCCCGACCGCAAATCCAGCTTGGAAAAGTATGTTGCTTTCGTCAACCGATCGAATAAGTCCTGTATGAGAGGAATTGGATACTTGTTCTTGACCGTGATCTTATTCAACACCCGGTAGTCCACGGACAGTCGAAGAACGCCATCCTGCTTCTTCTGGAACAATACCGATGCACCATACGGAGCCTTTGACGGCTGAATGAAGCCACTAACAAGAAGCTCTGTCAGTTGTCTCCTCAATTCCGCCAACTCCAACGGTGACATACGATAGGGAGCCCGGGCAGGGGGTTTGCAGCCCGGCATCAACTTAATCTGGTGATCTATTGCACGCCGGGGTGGGAGTTCACGGGGTAGTTCCGGCGGCATCACGTCTTGAAACTCCGTCAAGACTTCAACCACAGCTGAAGGTAGATCACTCACCAGATCATCCTGCACTTCCAATAACGCAGCAACATATGTGGACTCTCCATGTTTCAGTCCTTGCACCACCTGGTGCGTAGAAAGCATCGGTTCCTTCCCTTTCTTCTCCTTTGCAGCCACTCCCGCTACAAAGCATGGGTTCATCTCATCCATTATAAGAAGACCACCTAAATGTGGAACAACAGCGGCCTTCACAGACTTGAGGAACTCCATCCCCAGTATCAACTCGAAATCATCCAATGTGACCGCCAGCAGATCAATCTTCCCTTGCCATCCACCCATGTGAACGGTTACGTCGGAGATCTTCCCAGTCACCGCCAGTGCCTGGGAGTTGACTGCTTTCACTCGGCTCGTGTGCGTCCCCGCGCTCAGTCCCAACCGAGTCGCCACATCCTTCTTGATGAAAGTGTGAGTTGCGCCTGTATCCACCATCCCTTGTATGGCCTTCCCATTCAAGGTCAGCTCCACATAGATCAAGGAATTCACCGCTCCGTCACCCTTGACAGTCTTCAAGGCACCCAACAGTTTTAAAGGACTCACTTTTGCTGGGTCCTCCGAATGGCTTTCTGGTTCATTACTAAACGCGGCCAACTTCTCGCGCTTAGGGCAATCCTTTGCCATATGTGGTCCTTTGCAGATGAAGCATCCACTCATCTTGCCGGAACCACTCGCTGCTTTCTCATCATCCCTGGGTCTATTCCATCTGGCCTGGCCGTTGGGCTTCCTCCTCTGGAACCCATCTCCGGCCCTTCTCTGGATTGGCTTATTGTCTTTGGATTTGAACTTCGCCTTCTCACCCTCTCTACCGGGTAAGGTTCGCAGGTCCACCAGTGTTTCTGCGCCCTGCCTCCGTACCTCGATCTGGGCCCAACTCTGGAGTCCCGTAAGGAAGTTAAACAACTTGTCCTCCTCGGACATGTCCCTGATATCCAGCATCAAGGATGAAAACTCCTTCACGTACTCCCGGACAGTGCCTGTCTGCCGTAGCTTCTTGAGATTTATATGAGCTACCCAAGCAGTGTTGCCAGGCAAGAATTGCTCCCGCAATTCATTCTTCAACTCGACCCACGTGTTTTAACTAGTCCGAGCCGCCAGAGCGTCTTCTTGTTGACGAGTTCGCCACCATAGCTTTGCATCGCTAGTAAGGTACATCCCCACCAACGGGACTTGCTCATGGCCCGGTACCCTTGCAACCTTAAAGTACTGATCCATGTCCCAAAAAAAGTTCTCCAGTGTCTTGGCACTCCGTGCGCCATCAAATGGGGAAGGTTCGGGGACCTTAACTCTCGTGGGCGCCTCCCACGAGACCGGTGAAGCGCTAGCTTCCTTGAGTTGGCCAACCTCGGCCTCCAGAAACTACACCTTCGTCTCAGGACTTCCACAGTCGTCTTCAGAACTTCGACAGTCATCTGGCTCTCGCGATATCCACTCGCCAGGTCTTCTACCATCTTCGACAGGTTCTCGAGCTGATTATCGACACTCCCGATGACGTTCTCCAAGCGCTCTGCTCTCTCCTCAAGGCGATCCAAACGATCCTTCTTGCTAGTCGCCATCTCCATCGTCTTCACCTGTGTGTCTTCTCGCGCTTCGCTTCAAGCCACAAACTCGTAGCTCTGATACCAGCTGTCACGGCCTCAACCGATCAACTTCGGCCGTGCGGCACTTGACATGCACCATAGCGACAGGTCAACCTTCATTACAAGAACAGTTAGTGAATTCCTGTTTGCAGTACAAAGCACAGCGAAATAATAACAAGCGAGCAAAACCGGAAAACCCCTCGGTACGAGAAACACGACACAATGAAACCCATTTTGAGAGAGAAAAACATAAAACTCTCTTAGATTGAGAAATGTTTACAACCATGGCGAAAACCAACTCCAAGTGGCCTTGTCTTCTCCCAAAGACTCATTTGACCCTATTACAAGAGCTACCCCAAATCCAAAGTTGATTGAGCCCCATGCCCAATACAGGTCTGGCGTGAATTCCCTGACTTCACTTAGCTTGCAGTGTCCTCTGACTCGACTGTAGCTTTAACCAGCCACCCTTGGTCACAGCGCGTAGCAGTACCGGTCACGCGCGGTAATACCGCGTGCCATCCTCGCCCCTGGCTCGGCAACGCTCCCGACCACGTGCCCACTTGCATACGCCTGCGCAAAGCCTTGTCAGATCCGGAATCAGCTCTCGGTCACCCGACCTGATCAAGTGTCCCGCCCCTCCTAGACTTGCTAGAGATCTAACACTCTACATGATGAAGTCCTGCGACGCTTGACTCTTGGTATGGGCACGCCTGCCCCACGCGCTTATCGGTCACACGCACGCCCACAGTCTAGCGCGCGCGCGCCTCACGGTCTCAGACTATGATCATGCGGGATATTCCACCCGCCCTTGGTCCTGACACAACACACGCGTCGCGCTAACCGCACGCGCTACCAAATCCACGCAGCTGTGCGCTCTCGTGGCTTGGCCTATGTGATACTGTATGCCCGCCAACCAAGTGTAAGGTCATCAACCCTTACAGTAAGGTAGTTGTATCATATATAAGCCTCCCATCAATGGGTACAGGAAAAGACAGTAGGGAGAGGAATTACATCGTGATAAGGATGTTATATGTGTCAGGATCTTTTAAAGTGACTAATTTACCAGAACAAGAAATGATGTCTGAAGAAGGCAAACCACCGATGATATTACAAGGTGTATTAGGAATCTTTGTTATACAAGATAGGAGACCAAAAGGGAATACGCTTCCGCAATTCGGCCGAATATTCCAAGGTTGTTCATATTGCAAAGCTGACGCTGTTATTAAGTCTCAGATAAGGTTCAGGTATTCTTTCATAATTAAGAAGAAAATTGTTATCAATGAGCTTGGTGTGACGTATATATAGATCTACGAAGATTTGTTAGACTGTCAGGAATGTATCCAGTGTGGAGTGTATTCCGCGATGAAGATGGAGAAAACTCCAGAAAATACTCCAATACCATGAAGAATGCAGTTCTAATACATGTAACATAGGACAGTACAATACATAGCTGTATAGAATTCGGATGTAATACCTGTATCGGGTATATGTAGTACAGGGGAGGTACTTGTTGTGTCACTTATGTAATGGATGTGTTATATTTTATTTTACGTTATTGTCATCTCAGTATATGTATTATTTATTAAAGAATGTGGATGTATATGAACAACGGAAATAAATACCTCAAACAATGATAATACCAATTTATGAAATAAGAATATAATCGATTACACTGTTAAATGATGACAAATTTGACGGAAACATTTACAAATTGAATCATTTATTTACATAAGGCTGCGCAGTGGAACATTGAAATTAAACTCGCTTGGTATTTGTTAGGCCTTCAATAGCTGAATTGGGTTGCACTAGTAGTATTGTTGCACGACCCAGTGTAACAATTGATCCAGAGCAATTAGGTGCACTTATTGGGAATATACCGCTGTATTTAGGACCCGGGTTGCAGAGCACTATAGCGGGAATACCGCCAGAAATATGAACAGGCTTTCCGTATTTACAATTTGATTGCCAGTCGCGCTGTGCACCAATTAATTCTTTCCCGTGCTTTATCTTTAGATAGTAAAGTACGACATCATCGATGACATTATAGATTACATCATTGCGGAAGGCACATGCCTTGAAGTCCATGTGTTCGCAGACGTAATTATGAGGACCTAATGAACGAGCCATGATGTTTTACCTATTCAAGTTGGCCCTTCAAATATAAGGCTGACTGCTCTATCAATATCTTCTTATTATAACCCTTAGTTTTATTACTAATTTAATATACTTATATAAAGTTCTTATACAAACTATATAATCAGGTGTCATATAGGCTAATTCAAAATTATTATTCATGTCTATTTCCATGATTCCTATTGCTGATTTAAACATGGAATCTAGATGTCTTGCATCAACTAAACTTGTCATTACTTTTGTTCCTAAACCTTTCCTATGCATACCTATAATTCCTAATAATAACATTCCTAAATGCATAATTGTATATCCTTCTTTACATAATTCTTTGTAAGTTTTCTCTGATATTAAATCTCAAACTACTTAGGATTCATCATTTAGGCAACTAACTTGCACTTCATCGTAATGTTCATATATTTTATTTTCAAAATTAAAGAACCCATGTTTATATAAATGTTCACTAGGTAGCAGTGAAATATTTGATTCTTGTAGTTTTCATGCTTGTTATTGTGGTGAAAGTACTATTTCTACTCTATTAATATGATATGTTCCAAATAATGGAAACCTCTTAGTTCTATTTTTTGGTCTTTACTACTCTATTAGAGTTTGAAGACGTAGTGATTATGAAAGATGTATTTTCACAATTCTAAGTATTTTGTAAGAATGTTTTGGGAAATCTTAATCGGCATTCAGGAGATTGTTTTAATTCCTCCTTAGTCCAGACTGCATAAGGTGATATCTCTTTAATTTGTTTTGGGCTAACTTGAATATTTTTCATAAGCTTACATAACTCATCAACTTCCTCTATTGGAGAAGATTGTGGGTCTCTTATGTTTTCTAATGATTTCTTAATTTCTTAACATAATCTATATTTGAAAGTATTGTTTCTAGTTTATTCAGATGTTGTTCTATAACTGTTATTTTCTTAAAAATTACTTTTACTTGTTTTTATACTCTCTCTTATGTCAATCTTAGTCTATCTTTCATTAGTGAAGGAAGACTATATTACTATAGAGATATTCAAAGACTACTCCGATTGTTTCATAAACTATTAAAATTATTAATAATAATATTATTAGTAAATTAATAATAAGCAATATCAAAACCAACATGAATTGTATTTTTTTATAGAGCTTATAATACTGCGTTTTCCCTTAGAAATTAAAATACTACTTTTTCTAGTAGGAATTTGAATACTAATTTTTTTTAATTAACAAATTAAACTAAACTTGAATCGTAAGTGATGGAGAACTTTCCGTATACAAACCTAGGCTTTTCTAGTTCTATAACCCTTCAGATATGGCTAGGTCTTAGCTGACAATCTTTTCTCAATCGTTCTCATCGATTACAGGTAGTCTTTAATTTTTTAAGGAAGTTTTGGATGAGTTGACGAAATCCCTTGCAGACCCTCTGGACGAAGCTTTTCTCAAAAGAACCTTTAGGAATCATTATGCCCAAATCCGACTACACAGTAACGAGGACTTACACTCATGGCCTCTCTTCAGTAGTAACCATTAAGGCAAGATAAACTCCAGATCCGTAGAGAAAATACCTCAGGCTCACGTTAACTGAAATCTTAGACTCATTTCCTTAAATGAACTAAGTATCAAGCCGAATAACCCAAACAACAAGGAAGAAAAGAACTTAACTAAAATCTTAACCAATCCTAAGGCTATAGTTTACTAGAAAAACCCAGTAAAGGTTTTAGACAGTGACCTCCATGAAGACTACTTTTGAAAGAATTAAACTAGTGCTCTGATACCAAAAGAGGGGGAGGGCACTAAATCACCAGAGTTACAAAGTGTTAAGTCAGAGGAACGAAGCGGATAGAACAGACAAAAGCAAATAAGAGACTAAAGTTTAAAAAGACGATTTTATTTACTAAAGGGTGGTGGATCTCTGATGATCCATACAAACAAGACAAATGGTCACTTATATAGATAAAAGGGCACCCTTCTGGACTCTTACAGATGAATCCTTTAGTGGCAGATGACTCAGACTACCTCTTAAGTAAATCTTAATGACTCACCCTTATGACTCTAACATGTAGTGGGGTCTAAAGTAAAGTTATCAAGTAGTAAGCATCTTAGCCTACCTTGAACTTGACATCTCCACTTTCTTTCCACTATCTTATCCTAAAAGAATCAAGAACAGTTATTTCCACGTGAGTGGATAGTGACTAAAGCCTTGGATCCTTTTCAGATAATGACTCAAGGATAAACAAATTACTGACCCTTAAGAAAATACACCCTGTACAGACATAACATAATTTCCACTTAATGATCAAATATAATCTTGTTACCGTTAGAAATGAGGAATCTTTAAGATTCTCCTACAGAGGAACCGATTATTAGATTAAGACAATAGTATGGAAAGTTAATTCCTAATATAGGTTATATAAGATTACCTATCCATAAGAAAATTCTATTTGAAAAATGGTGCTAGTTACACAAAGCAGAAGATTTTGTTTTAATAAGAAAATTAGAGGAACATTATTTTGTTGATTTACTAGCATTAGATTTACCAAAAGGACAAAAGGAATGTTTTCTCCAAATTAATGTTCATAGTTTGGAAGATTTGTGCTATTAACTAGTTGATTTGATGAATACCTTATATTTAATTCTAATTATAAGTAAGATTTCAAACATACATTTCGATGTTTTAAATTTTTTTTTGATGTACCAAATTTGTTGTACGGATAGATTTCTAGCGTCGACCAAAAGTCCCACGCCTCTAGACCACACACCAAAATCTAGAAACAACCTCTTCTTCCTCTTTGTAATAGTTGGCTAGGGTTAGAAAAAAAAAGGAGAGATTATAAACTATTTTCATAAGAGAGTAAAATTATTTTTCACACCCCCATTTGGTTAGAGAGGAGTAATATTTATAGGATTTCACAAAACATGACAATTATTATCTTATTCTGAAGTCCTAATATAAATATGATAATAAGGACTACATAGAAGATGATAAACATTATCCTATTATGGAGTCCTAATAGAAATAGGAGTCTTAAATCCATTAAGACAACTTTGTCTTCAAGTCCTTGTAATTTTAATTAATCATTCGATCTAATCGAACTTTGATTAAAATTCAAATTTAAGACAAAAATCTAATTCAATTTACAATTATACTTTATCTAATGAAGTAAAATTGTAAATTGACAATTTTACCTAATTTTGAATTCCTTATCTCTAGGTTCGTCCCGATCGGCAATAAGAGGATACCAAAGGATTTGGGTATCACCTAGCTAGCAACGTAACCCCACGTCGTAGCCCAATCGAACACGAATGAGTAGATCATTACTAACATTTCCTATTATGATTAACATATGTGCATAAATCCTTCATTATTGTATCCCAACCGAGTGAGTGCCATGGATAATGTCAAACATACTAAACTCGATCATATGGTAATAACCATAGTAGAGTAAGATTACCAAACTAACTTTCGTGTTCCACACGATTAGTTTGATTGCTTTGGCCAAGGGCTTCTAATCTTACTTACATGTGACCGCATATGATACTAACTCGTTTACTACGATGAATTCCTTCTTGATGATCACTCATAACTGCTACTTGCCCGATATAGCCGCATTTTGAGGTTGGCCCTACCAAAGGGTAAAATGGGCCCAACTGCTCTAATAAAATATTAAACGTCATAAGTACATTGTGATCCTGATACATTAGGTCAAAGATTCACTTATAAGATCATAATCAACAATCCAATCATTGACTGTCAAAAAGTAAAACCCATGTGATTGGATTGTAACAACTCATGCTTGAATACACCAATCCCACCATTGTATATATAACACATGCTCCCACTATCCCATAGTGTTTGACTGACACTCTTTGTCAAAACATATGGCATTAATTTTTAGTGTCTAGTTAAAGATTTTTTGATTTGTGAACTACTTAAGTGTACAAGTACTTAAACTCTTTTAGTAAAATGGCAACACAAGTTCTATATGAACATCAAAATAATACATATTATTGATAACAAAAACATATAATACAAATGGAATACCTTAATACAAATATCCTTATTGGCATTTGAGAGTATACACCCAACAATAAAAAACTAAGGATTTTGAGATCTCAACTAAGAGGCGAAATGAAGATTTATCCTTAACATTATTATGAAGCTTATACCTCGACGATTGCTTCCTTTTCTACATTCAATTGAACAAGATGCACCTCCTTAATGAACTTCATAATTTCCTTCTTATATGGTTCGCTTATATGCTCCCATGTTCACAGCATTTTGCTCTTGACTTTGGAAACTGATGTTATAACACTGCAAATCACTAGGGAAACCATTCTAGAAAAAGATACCTTGCTACGAGATTTCTGATTGTAACTGTAAGAAACATCAATCTTCTAAGTGGACTTCTAACACAATTAACTTGGTCCAAAATCCAAACTCTCCCATTTAAATGTAGCCACACTGCTTAGTACCTGAAATTGTGGCATGCCAAACAATTAGCATGGAACTTTGAAGCAAATACAAAATGCATATCCTCAGAAGAAATAGAACAAACCTCTTAATTGTGCCAGAGCAGCAAGAAGATTAACAATTTCCATACCCCCTTTATTTGCATTCTCTTGACACCGAGGAAGCAACCTCTGGTTGGGTCTTCCTTCTTTGATGGTTATGGCCTGCAAGCCTATGTCTACAGCTTTTCTTTTCCTCATCAAACTATGATAGAGGGTGAAATCTGAATCATATAAACTTAAAAATTTCGTAAACTTAATCTCGAATTAAGATTTTGTTAGAAAACAAGCCCCACTTGAGGCATTTAAATATAAACCAGAAAGCAGAATATACTCAAAGAAATAAGAACACAACCAATCCAAAACTTCATATCATTGTCTGAGGCATCATATTTCCTAGTTTGGATTAAGAGGTTGAATGCAATTCAAATAATGATATCTACACTCATGATGCAGAAAAACTAGAAAGAATCGCATCAGATGATAACTTGGGAGGAAATCAGTTACCTGCTGCATTGCTGATAAAACCTCTGAATCTGCTTCCTAACAAATGCCTTAGCTGTCTTACTATAAACCTCACACACCTTACGCCGCCGATGATAATCCTTAGCACCCAAAAGGTCAGCCCCGCATTCATCTACTTGGCACATCGGATAACTCACACTATTGGGCGGGGAGCTTGACCGCACCTTCTTGGTCGGCCTTAACACCTGCTCTTCAACCAGATATGGCCCACTCGCAAGTTTCAAAGCGAGATTCTCACCCACTTTCAAACAATTACTCAAAGGTTGCGTTTGGTACTTAACTATGGGAATGTTGTGATGGAATTTAATTGATAAGAGAGTGATTGATAGGAAGTAATTCCCAAGAAAATAACATTTCTTTGTTTGGTATGTGTTAGAAAATTTAATTAAATTGTTGGAAAAGTAATATTTCTATGTGTGGTATTAAAATATATTTTTGAGACTTTTTTGGCATAATGACATAATTACCCTTGTGTTATTATACTTTATCAAAAACTTGTCTATCATTTTAAAGTTAAAAAGTAATAATAAAAAAATATTTGTAAATGCATAAAATGTTTTTAAAAAAATTAATTAAAAAAAATATTTTTAAATTTAATAAAATAATTTATTAACTTAATCAATTGTTTTGGTTGGTGAAACAACGGTGATGGAGATGTCGGGAGAAGAAATACAGGCTTGGGCGATGGAGGTGTTGTCGGAAACTTAGAAAAGTGATGGAGATTCTAGCGATAAAGGCATTTGCTTTTGAGAAAACCCTAAAAAGTGGAAAAGTAATTTTAAAAAAGATTAAGGGTATTTTGGACTAAAAAAATAAGCTAACTCTTCTATCCATGAGAATCCAACTTTCCCACCATGTAATGACGGAATTACTTTTTCTCATTTTGGTAGAATTAGTTTCCCATGGCAATATGTTATGTATGGAACCCCACACAATGTAGAAGAAATATAGTTGTAGAGATAGTTTTCACACCAAAGTCTTGAAAAGAGATTTAATCTCTTACACTTATTCAATGAAAATAAACAACAACAACATACCAACAACATAAAATAGCAAGTAGAGAAAGAAAAGTGATCATTCTTGGCTCTTCACCACTGGAACTCCCAAGGAAAACTGCCCCCAAACTCTCAAGCTAAGAGTTTTTTAGCAGATTCTACTCTCCTCCCCTCTCATGCCAAAACAATGTCTTTATATAATTTGTTCGTCCGCGTATGCCGTGCTCCCACGCCCCTTCTTTCTTCATCCATCCTGCCTTGTCATAAGTGCTTCCCTTTGAGAGATGATTCTCCATTCCTATGCTCATGCATGTGGCCTTCTCCCATTTGTCCCTTATGCTCTACTTTATCAAGATAAAGACCTCCACTTTTATTTGACTGGTCAATGCTCCCAGACTCCCATGTATCAACCTCATGCACATATTCTTCTTTTACCATCACCTTGCATGGCATTGTAGCAATACTCCCCCCATGTAGCCCGACTTTGTCCTCAAGGTCAAGATGAGGATACTGTGCTTGAAGAGATGCCGAATCCTCCCATGTATTGTGTTCCTGAGAGAGACCAGTCCACTGGACCAAGACTTGTGGAACTTGTATATTGTGACAAAGGAGAAAACGAAACTGAAGGAGATATTCAGGCTGTATCACCGGACCCAACTCAGACTTCAGAAGGGATAGAGGAACAGTGCTTCGCGATGGACTCCCGTGACATTTTTTAACAATGAAATGGGGAAGACGGAATGTATACGAAAATTGGCCGGTAATGCCAATTTGTATGCAACAATACCTATCTTCTGGGAAACCTGAAAGGGCCTAAAATAGTGCTTGCTAAGCTTCAGGTTCCGTCGTAGCATAACGGAGTGTTGGCGATACGGCTGTAATTTGACAAACACCCATTCTCCTTCTGCAAATAAGACTTCAGTACGATTTTTATCTGCGAACCGTTTCATGCGGGCTTGAGCCTTAAGTAAGTTGGATTTTAGTTGTTAGAGAAGCTGATCGCGGAAGTGAAGAAGGCTAGTCACATCAGGATGTGAGGTATCTGTAGCCGCGTAAGGAATGAGATATGGTGGGTCGCGACCATAGACGACTCGAAAAGGCGTGAGACCAGAGCTAGAGTGTGTGGCCATGTTGTAAGAAAACTCAGCCCAAGGAAGATAGTCCACCCATTGACGAGGATTCCCGGAGCTGAAGCAGCGTAAATATTGTTCGACACAATGGTTCAAAGCTTCCGATTGGCCATCCGACTATGGGTGGTAGGCGGACGACATTGCTAAAGAAGTGCCCATGCTGCGAAAAGATGTCGCCAAAAAGAACTTGTGCAGACTCGATCCCGATCACTAACAATGGATAGGGGAACACCATGCAGTTTAATAATGTTGTTAACAAAAATATTAGCAACTGTTTGGCTGGTGAAGTCACACTTCAAGGGAAAAAACTGAGCATATTTAGATAATCAGTTGATGACGACCAAAATGACTGAGAAGCCTTTTGAAAGAGGAAGCCCAATAATAAAGTCCATGGCGAGATCTTCCCAAATCTGGTTGGGAAGGATAAGTGGTTGTAGTAAGCCTACAGGGGAAGTCGTCACGTGCTTGTTTTGTTGACAAACAAAACAACATTTGACATACTCATGAACAGCCTTACGCATGCCGGGCCAGAAAAATTGTTGTGCTAGACTAGCATACGATCGTAGTGCCCCGGTGTGGCCCCCATACAAGGAGTCATGAAATTCCTTTAAAAGTTGTGCGCGAAGAGATTGCACTTCAGGAATCCATATCTTACCCTTGTATTTCAAGAAGCCATGTTGCCAAGAAAAGTGGTTGTTTACCTGTTGATTTGTCTGGATAGCAAAAAAAATGGATTGGCACTTTGGGTCAACCTGTTGGAGGGAGGGCATCTGCGGCCAAATTATCAACACCTGGATGATACTCTATCGTAAAATCAAAGCCAAGTAGTTTAGGAAGCCAATGCTGCTGCTCCGGTGTTTGCACAGCTTGCCTACAAAGATGGCGAATAGCTTGGTGATCAGTACGAATGACAAAAGGATGGTCTAGTAAGTAGTGGGGAAATTTGATCACGGCTTCCGTTACTGCATATAATTCCCGTGTATATGCCGATTGTTGCTACATCCCGGGGGACATCTTCTAGAAAAAATACTATAGGGTGTCTATCTTGGCTGAGAACTGCACCCACACCGTTGCCGGATGTGTCAGTTTCAATAACAAAAGGTTTGGAGAAGTCCGGAAGATGAAGCACAGGTGCAGATGTAATGGCCTCTTTCAACACATGAAAGGCCTATGTGGCGGAATCCGTCCAATTAAAATGATCTTTTTTTCAACAAGGTAGTGAGAGAGCAGCCAGATGAGCATAGTTACAAATGAATATCCGGTAATACCCCGACAAGCCTAAGAAACCCCGCAGTTGTTTGATGTATTGAGGCGTAGGCCAATGAAGAATAGCATTAACTTTAGAACTATCCATTTGCACTCCTGCAGCTGAAACTATATGACCCAAGTAGTCAATTGTTAAGTCTATTAGACATTAGGCATATAGACTCAGTTTCCAGATCAGTTATAGGACTGGCAGAGGTTGATATGAATAATAATTTTGAAGCCACCTATATGCCTAATGTCTACTAGACTCAACATAACTTTTGTACCTAATCCTTTTCTATACATTCCAGTAATTCCTAGTAATACCATTCCTAAGTGCATTACTGTGTAACCTTGGCTTACTAATTTGTCATAAGCTTCCTGTGTAATTAAATCTAATCATGTGTTTTGTCGTTAGGACAACAGACTTGTATTTCATCATAATGTTCATAAATTCTATTAGAGTAATCAAAGAAACCGTTCTTATATAAATGCTCACCTGGTAATAATGCTAAATTTTCATCTTTCAATCTTCTCGCTTGTTCTTCTGGTAACAAGATTGTTTCTAAGCACTTAGATGAGGAGTTTGCAGGGATAGCTTACCAGGGAAACAAGCACAGGGATCCCGTGTGTAGATGTGACCAGGGATTCATAGTATACAGGTGTTCCATCAACTTGGCTAGATGGAAAGATACAGTCATAGGAGGAGTTCCTATCTGCTTCCTCTCGCTATTCAGACACGGGTTGGTTGCCCATGTAATCATCACTGAAATGCGCCAGATAGACATTTTCCAGACATACTATCAGTTTGCCAATCTTCTAATAAAGCTATGCGGGACGATCTCTCCAAGAGAGGGATATCTAAATCTGGAGATTAATTCAATCCCACCAGCTCTACAGTTCAGTTACCCAGATGAAGCCAGACATTTAATCAAGGTAACAATTCTTTGTCATCACAGGCCTATCCAGGATGACGTAGACGCACGAGGACCAAAGGTAGTGCATAACCGAGAGGAGTATTACTCGGCAACTTAGCTCGTGGAGAGCATGTGCTCTCACTACTAATTGGAAGAGGACAAGACCCACATTAGAGGAGCCCACCGTAGTCTCAATGATATTAGAGACACAGGTAATAAAACTATACATAGATCCACAGTTCTTTACTGTTTTCAGTCCGTTCCCCCACTTGCTCTAGCAAGATGAAAGGCTGGAGCACCATCTTAAAAGCGTCATGGCATGGACGCACCAATTCAAGTCCGCAGATTATGGACAATTGAGCGTTCCTCACCCAGGGCTCAATTACCAGAACATGGCAACCCAAGTTCGACACTGGAAGAAATGACAAAGATCTCGAAGAGCAAGATGCGAAGTACCAGAAGCACAGCAGCCACCAGAAGAAAATATTCCAGAAAATCTAAGTATAGATGATGTGGAAGAGCATAACCTGGTTAACATGATGGAAGGTTAGCATCCACGCTTTATTAAAAGCAAAGTAGCTCGAAGTGGCCCAACGTTAGTCACTGCTAGCCTAGCTGGAAAAACTGTTTGGGAAACTTCAGGATGTAAGAAAAGAATAAACCATAAGGGAGTGGTTAAAAGTGGGCTAGAGGCCCACCACTCATTCTCTTTACTTTATTTTCTTTTGGTTTAAGCTTGTACACGTAGTCGAGATGCCTTAGAAGGCTCTTGAAGGTTTGATGCTTGCTTTGTAAGTTACCTTCTCCGCAAGTTTGAGTCGATCCAAGGCTTGTATATAAGAGGACCACAAGTGTTTGTAAGGGGATCATCCATCGATCACCCATCAACCCCTTACCAAGTATCAGTTTGAATAAAATTGTTTTTTCGGTTTTCATTTATATTTCTTGCTACGCTTGCATATTCTGACCAAACACCCTACGGCTCGTTGCCTCTCGTTGCCTCCACCCTCCTAGAAGATAGAAAATTTAAAATTAAGGGATGACGGAAAAATAATGAAATGAATACAATTCCGTTACTATATGCAATAGTTAGAAATCTGTATATCTTTGAGGTATATGCAATAGTTAGCAAAGATGTCTTTTTCTTCTCTCTTTGAATATTTTTTTTTAATTTTGGTGGCAGGCATCCCCATTCCATAAAAATTAGCCATATATATATAATTAGAATTAATATTTTTGCTATATTTGTACTTTGCATAAACTTTACCTGCACAAAAAAACAATAGTATAAACTAAAAGGTTATTGATAATTTTTATCATGGATATTAAATTTTATATGTACTTTATATTTAGATAAATAACTAAAAAAAATGAGGAATTAGCGTACCAAATGATTTTCATAATTTGTTCATAATTTGTTGTATTTGTATGATTGGCTCACACACAATAATTTTTTTTTCAATGCACCGCCTATCTCTATCAATATTGTAATAGAGTGTTGATCTCTTAATCTTTCACTAGACAAGAAAAAATTAGGCCTCGTTGCATAATAAATTTTTCTATAGAAAATTTATTTCATAGAATTCGAGTATGATTTTTATGAAATTTACTACAAAAAAAATTCCTACATAATAGTGTTTGGATATGCAAGAAAAATTTTCTCATAAGAATTTAATTTCAAAAAAAAAAAATAGCTGTTAGAGTTTTTTTTAAAAAAAAATACTTCAATATTCTAGCCTTCAATCAATGCCATAACACACCCTTGCCTTCTCTTCCTCTCTAGATAATCACAAATGTATAACAGAAATAATCATACTTCAATATTTATTACTTGTCAACTTTTAAGTAATATAAGACTTAATTAATCCTAAAAAAAAAGTAATAATATATAACCACATCTTTTCCCTTTCCTTATCAGACTTACATCTTTCCATTCATCATTATAATCAGCTACTGTCTTGTTTATTTTGTAAGAGTTGCACTGCTATTTGTCTCCTGGTTATGCATACATGCTCAAGCACAAGTGCAACAATCCATCCCAAAATGATTGGTTGGGTCTCATTATTGGCAGTAAACAAGTACTATTTTTCTATTCAATCTCAAAAACAGCTTTTCTATCATTGAAAGCTTAGTATTTTGGTATTTCTACAAAGTGAACTTTCAGAAGATAAAAACTGGAAAAAAAAAAAAAGCCAGGATCAAAGACAGCTTTGCTGAAAGCCCATTTAAAAAGCTCTTAATTTCAACAGAGCTTTTTTCAAAATAGAATCAACATACCCTAAAGGCTTTCATTAAACTGTGACGGATAACAGAAGCTTTAATCAATAAAACTACTGCAAAACAAACATTATCACAGAAAAATTTAATCCACCTCCAACCAATAACCAATATAATAATATAGAGGTTAAATCCTAATAGAAAACCCCAAGTTTGTTTTCTCATCCACGATAACGAGAAGAACAAGAAGAAAGAAATAAAAGATCTTTCAAGAGGGGGGGGGCCTCTGCTCTCCTCTGAGTTGAAGGTTTCAACGCTCGGTCGCAGCGCCCACCAACCCGAAAAATATAGCAAAATAAAAATTTGGTTCCCAGCTCGTTATAAAATTACTATAGAATCATATGATTCTATAGTAAATTTATACGGTAAAAATATTATCCAAACAGCCTTCATTATAAATTCCTACATAATATTAAATTCCATAAGAATTGCCACTATTCCTATGGAATTAAGTGGTACTCAAACATGCCTTTATTATTTTTCTAACACGAAAGAGGTTTTTTCTTTTACACTTTGTATTTAGCTTTTTTATTTAATAGTTGGGGGCTGGGGGGGGGGTGCCTCTGCCTCTCCTCTGAGTTGATCTGAGTTGAAGGTTTCAACGCTCGGTCGCAGCCACCAACCGAAAAATATAGCAAAATAAAAATTTGGTTCACAGCTCGTTATAAAATTACTATAGAATCATATGATTCTATAGTAACTTTATACCGTAAAAATATTATCCAAACAGCTTTCATTATAAATTCCTACGTAATATTAAGTGGTACCCATAAGAATTGCCACCATTCCTATGGAATTAAGTGGTACCCAAACATGCATTTATTATTTTTCTAACACGAAGGAGGTTTTTCTTTTACACTTTGTATTTAGTTTTTTTATTTAATAGTGTGAATTTATTTTTTGAACTACATATTTTAGTTATTTTCAACAGTTATTTGGCTCACTATATCTTACATTACATGTGATTCTCCAATCATATTGACAGAGATATATGCAATTTGTGCTGGTTTAGATGAGAATTTTATACTATCAATTATTTGATTACTATAATACTCACATCAAATGAGTGCTAAGTATATTAAAACTTATAATATTTTAATGTAAATATCAAACTTATTTGGCAGTTATTATACTAAACAAAAGTAAATTTAAAATTTTAAAATATTCAATTTTTATTAATATTAATTAAATCAAACTTAATTATTTTAAGTAAATATAAATTGTTTTCTCCAACCTAATATTTGAAAAAGGATTTTAATCTCAAAAGTTTTCTTCTCTCCAACTAAATATTGTTATTAATTTATTTGTATATAAAAGATATATGTGGAAATAAAGAACAAGAAATTTTTCTTAAGTCAGATTTTTTAAAAAGTTGATATTTTGATAATATGTTTAGATTTGAAAGGTATAATAAGCAAAAAAAAATATATTACATTCCATCCGAAATGTTATATCATCATATATTGAGTTAATAATCCAATTACTTGTAATATTGCTAAATCATTAGACTCCGAAAATATAGTATTCACACTCTAAGCAACCAAATAAGAAAATCTTACAGTATTCGATCAAAATTCGGGGGTGATATCATATTGTCCGGGTAAGTTTCACTGGTGGCCACAAAAGTTTTTATTTATAATGCTATGGCTAAAAATCTTTTTTTTTGTAATTTTGGTGGCCATATAAGTTTGTTCCGGGTGCATGTAAGGCCATAAGGGTCTGTTTGATAGCTGTTTTCGGCGAGAACGTTGACGTGGCTACCAGCAAATCATTATAAAATTCTTTTACAATGCTGAGGTGACGCCACATCAGAGCCTCATCTAGGGTTTGGATCCATTTCGCCGTCGCCATTCTCCTTCTCTGCGTCTCACCGTTGAAGTCGAAAGAGAGTGCGGTGGAGGAGCCTTCTTTCGTTCTTACTCTTGACTCCGCGAACTTCTCTGAAACGATCAAAATAAATTTTATTTTCATGTCGTTTGGTACTTTGAAGACAAAGTGATAATTTTAGGATTTAGGATCCAATAAATATTTAAATATATTTTTTTGATTAATTATAGACTTCAGATATATATTTCTTGGAATAAAATTTCGAACTTTTACATGATTGTTAGAGTTTAAGCTCTATAGATGCCATTATTTGACACATAGGATGATGATAGGGCAATCATATTAATGTGGCAAGAGATGGCATAAAGATATGGAGACATAAAGATATCTTTAGAGGAGTAATTCTTTGTAAGTCAATTAACTTGGAGGATCTCTCTTGGAGTGCGAGCAATAGTTATGTGAAGAAAATCCAAATAAAAATATAATATAATTTTAGCAAGTAATTCAATCATGGAGATCAATTATTTGGAGGCTAAAAGTATTTCAAGCTTAGTTTGGTGTGACGCTAAATGAAGACACTAAGAAAGACAAAAGCAAGCAAGCAAGATCTTGAAAATTATATTTAGCAAAGCAATTTGAAGTTCAGATTTGGAGAAAAAAATTTGAACTATTTATGGGAGAATATATTTGAATACACAATTATATATGGAAAAACTTGAAGCCCAAGCTTGGATGAATTAAGATCAAGTTTGGAAGATCATGAAAAACTAAATATTGATGCAATGAAATCAAGTTTAGTAACAAAAAAATTAAAGAACCAAACTTGGATGAATGATAATCAAGTCTGAAAATTGTGAAGACCAAATTTGGATGAATGAAGATCAAGTTTGGAAAGAAGATTTGAAGATGTTTGAAAACCATCTTTGGTGAGAGGGAGATGCGCTATGTAAGGTGCAATCCTTACAGAGGGCATCGCTGCTATGACCTGAGGAAATAAATTAGCTGTTGACAGATTGAGAGCGGGATGATTTAACTGCATCGACTTAGACTAGCACAACCAGGAGGATTGGAGGCCTCGCTAGGTCGAGTTGCAATGGAAAGTTAAAACCTAGTTAAGATCAGCAGACGGGCGCATTGCAAGCTCAGTCATAACTGGAGGTGCAATGTCCAAGTTTGGAAAGTATCCATGTTAGGAAGCTGTGGAGATTCTAAAGAATGATTGAGCTATATTTGGGTCCTAAAGAAGTCTATATAAGAGACCATGCTGTGAGATTTAGGATAATCTAAAGAGGGTTATTGTATTCTTTGTGAGGATGAGTGAGAGTGTTGTATTTATGTTTATTCTCTTCTTTAAGTGGATTTTTATTTTCGGGCTTGGCCTCCTAGACATAGACAAGTGGTATGCTTAACTTGGTTACCAATTTTGTGTATCTTCTTCTCTTGCTTGTTTGGATTGTTGTGTGTTCCTGCATAAGAGTTTAAGTGATTATTAACCCACAACACTCCACCAAAACTAATAATTGTTAGAGTTTAGGCTCTATAATTGCCATCATTTGGCACGTAGGAGGATGATGTGTCAATCATGGTGATGTGACAAGAGATTACGTGGAGATATGAACACATGAATACATGAAGATTTTTTTGGAGGTGCTATATTTGGCAAGTGCATCAATTTGGAGGATTTCTCTTGAAGTGCAAGCATTGACCATATGGAGAAAAATCTAAGAGATGATATAATTTAATTTTAACAAGTAAATCAATAATGGAAATCAACTATTTGGAGACCAAGATTCTTTGAAACCTAGCTTAGTGTGAAGCTAAATGCAAACACAAACTAAATAAGGTGAGAGAAAATAAGCAAGACCTTGAAGACCATATTTAGCAAGACAATTTGAAGTTTAGGTTTAAAGAAAAAAGATTAAGGCTATTTATAGACGGATCTAATTAAAAACACTATCATATATGGAGAAGATTGAAACCCAAACTTGGATAAATGAAGATCAAGTTTGGAAAATTATGAAGAACTAAACTTAAATAAATGGAAATCAAGTTTAGTAACAAGAAGATTGAATAATCAAACTTAGATGAATGATAATTAAGTTTGAAAATTGTGAAGACCAAAGTTGGATGAATGAATGAAGTTTGGAAAGAAGATTTAAAGATCTTTGAAAACCATCTTTAGCAAGATGAAGATGCGCCGTGTGAGACGCTACCATTGAAGAAAGTACTACTGGGATGACATAAGGAGACAAGCTAATTGCTGGCAGGTTTAGATCGAGAGGATTCAGTTGCATTGACTCGGATTGGACAACCTGAAGGGTTGGAGGCGTCCCGAGGTCACGGTGCAACAGAAGCTAGAACTCAGCAGGATCAGCAGTGGGGTCGTGTTTCAAGCTCAATCGTAACTTGAGGTGCGATGTTCAAATTTGGAAAGTGTTTAAGTTAGAAAACCATGGAGATTCTAAAAGAGGATTTAGCTATATTTGGAACGCGGAGACGTTTATATAAGAGACCCAGCTTTGAGATTTAGGATGAACCACCAGGTGACAGAGTGAGTATCGCGCAATCTAGAGAAGGTTCTTGTAGTCCTTGTGGGGATGAGTGAGAAATTGTATTCATGTTTATTCCTCTTTTTTAGTCGATTTTTATCTCCATGCTTGACCCCCCCCCCTCCTCCCTCCTCCTCCTCCTCCTCTGACTTAGGCAAGTGGTGTGTTGAACTGGGTTATCAGTTTCATGTGTCTCCTTATTTTGATTATTTGGCTTATTGTGTGTGTTCTTGCATGAGAGTTTGAGTGATTACTTACCCACAACAACCTTGCTAAAAGTAACAAATATTACATCTTATTTATCAAATGGTCTCTATTGTGTATTTGTATAATTATATGGCTATAAAAGAATGTATTTGTTTCCAAAGTCATGAGAGTTGTTTGGTTGGGAGAAAGCATAGAGTTACAAGAATTTATTTTAGAATATTAAGTCGAAGAGAATTTTTTTAATTAATTTTCATTTAACTCATATTTGAACAAAATTGAATTTTTTGGAATTATATTTTGTAAAATAATGATCATTATTAATAATTTTTTCATATAATCATAAAAATATTTATTTAAATAATTAATTTTTATTAAAGAAAGGTTGTCGATGTTGATTTTTTAATAGTATTTTTATTGCGTCACAGTTCACTCGCATATGCGTGTGCAGTGTGTACTAGTACGCGAGTTATACCATAATTATGTTCCTATATATATATATATGTATATATAAGAATGCATTAGTCGGATAGGATCCATTCCAATTCCTATATTGATTATCAATTATTATTGATGAACACCTAACAGAATTAGGTGAGCACCAGGGTAATGTTACTGCAGATTTCTATAGAGGAGGGAGAAAAGATAGAATAGAGAGAGATGATAAGGAGGAGATCAAGAGGCAAGAGGGAAGTTGAAGAGAAACTAAGAGGTAACTCCCTCTCCTTAGTGCTTTACTCGTGTTTATAAAGTCGAGCAGATGCAGTTGAAGCTCATAATTGTATTACAGCAATGCACCTACTTAGTTATGAAGTTATTGAGCTTTTGTGGCTAATTAATTGTTCGTGTGCTTCTTCTAACTGATTATGTTGCTAGTGTTGAATCCCGTGGCCCATTCTTTACTTGCTTGGGAGTACTGATCTCATCATTGCCTCCATCTGCGAAATAGACCTTATCCTCAAGGTCAAACTCTGGATAATCAATCTTGAACTCATTCAGTGATTCCTATGTAGCATCGAAAGTAAGTTGCTTGTGCCAACGAACTAACAATTATGGAACAAAATGTCCCCCCAATTAATGCTTTGCAAAATCTGGGAATTTCTGCAAGCTTCAACAACGGTTTGCCATAAAAACCATCAGGAGGATTACACAATACTATAGATGGTATACCGCCTTATACATATACTGGCTTGTCGTATTTACAATTAGATTGCCAGTCACGCTGTGATTCGAGAAACTATTTCCAGTGTTTCAACTTCAAGTATGTGGGAGTAATATTGATAAGTATACAATTATGCATATTTTATATATTAAATTGTATACTCATCGAGTTAGTATTTGAGCAATTTAGTGGAATACTAGCCTAAATCAAGTATAAACTGTCTTCGCAGGCACCAAGTGTAGGTTAAAGCCAAAGGAGAGCCAAAAGAAGCAATTGGGAATAAAAACATCGAAGATGGCATGCTCCTAACTTAGCACTTGAAGGGTTGTACTGCTTACGGGCCTTACGGCTAGGCTTACGGCCGTAAGCCATATTCAAAAGACCTTGCGGGCATCCTTATGCCCGTAAGAGGAGAAGCCCTACAATACAGAGACGCTTATGGTCTGGACTTACGGCCGTAAGCGAGACCGTAAGTGTAAGACAGAGGCGTTTACGGGAGTAGCTTATGCCCATAAGGATGGAAGCAAGATTCGGCGGATGAGGTTCATGGTCCTAGGCTTACGGACGTAAGCAGGACCGTAACCCTGAAGACAGACAGTCTTACGGGAGAGGCTTACGGCCGTAAACGGGGGCGTAAGGCACGAGGAAAGTTGAAGCTTCGATGCTTACGGCCTAGCTTACACCCGTAAGCTGACCGTAAACTTACGTCTATATAAGGCTTTACTAAAGTTGAAGAGGCGGTTCGTTTTTTAGGTTTTATTCTACCCGTTGGGATTGAGAGAGCGGCTGGGGAAAGGAAGATAATAACTGCTAGATCAAGAGTCGATTTCCCCATTCCAAGGCCAAGAATCCACGAGGTCATCCATCAACATCATCTTCATCATCCATTAGGGCACCGTCGCGGCCAAGTATTGTAACTCCTCCAACCTCGAGGGGAATTTTGTGCCAATCCTTGTCTTCTTGGTTTTGAGGGAGTTTTCCATTTATTTGCGCATTATGATCATGAACATTTGTAATCTTTTGATTTCGTATCTTTGCGTTATGAGCTAATCCCCTTATTGGGAAGCTTGGACTTGAAACCTTGTGGGAATTGTTGAGCTCTATCTGTAATCTTTTAATTTTAATTACTTTTAAAGTTTAATCTCAGGAATGCATGTATGATCGGATGTATGTCTTATTGCATGTTGTGTAGTTGTCGACGTGCGGTGAAAACCCGTCAATCCCCTGATTTAGCGTGCGGTGAAAACCTGTTGATTCTTGGGAACCAGCGTGCGGTGGAAACCCGTCGTGATTCCACATTTCTATTAAATTTCTATTGTAATAGAGTAAGGGTTACCTGTAGAGTTAGGGTGTTAGCGTATAAACCCCAAGGGAGTATTGTCCAAGTGCTCCCATTATTCTCCATACTCTCAATCCCTCGATTGCAATTCATTTCGTTACTTTTGTTAGTTTAGTCAATCATAATTTCGTTCGGACTAGATTTCATAAACCGAAGTTAGTACTAGTGTGTTTGCTCCCTGAGGTTCGACAACCCTATCCCTCTTTGGGATCCACTTTATTACTTGGCGACCCGTGCACTTGCGGTGACGCAAAGGGCATGTCAAATATCATCCAATACATTGTACATGACGTCATTGTGAAATGTACGCGGATTGAGATCCATGTGCCCACATATATAGTTATGATGCCCCAATGATCTGGCCCATGCAGTCTTTCCAATCTGACTTAGGCCTTCTATAACAAGCTTATGGGCAGATCTATATCATGTCTTCGGATTAAATGGGCCGATTCATCAACATTGTGGTCTGTGCTCGATATAAAATTATCATCGACCAATTTTTGTAGTCTCGGTGGTATAATGAATGTAGTATATGCCCACGTAGGTGTAAATGGAGGAATGAGTTTTTGAAATATACGTTCTGCGTTGGAACGCAGATTATAGTACTAAAGGTAGTACGTTCCCGGATCATGCACCCGTATAATATCAAGGATTCTTGTATAGAAGACGCATTGAGCGCGTTTGTGTATACCGCTGCTATTTCAACATTGATTGAACTGCTTGTTCTTCGATCATTATGGAATGTCCCCCATTAAATATAATTACCGTCTTTCTCAATATAAAACTTGACATCTGGGGAAGATCTCATGCTCTATATGTTCGGATGAAAAGGTCGTTTAGATAGAAAATGTGTTAAATCAAATAACCTGTCATTTGATAAGGTTACTCTATCGGAATATTGAATAAGTACGTGGAGATGCGGATGTCCGTCGTCATGTAACTCTCTGGCAATGATGATATATTGCTTTGGAGTCGGTAATCGAACATTCAGTAACTGATCCATTGCCTCATCTTTGGTCAAAATACAGCGTGTGTATGTTAAGAAAATATTCTTTGCGTTGATTCAGAATTTCTTGATTCATGACTGCATCTCTGTAGATGTTTATGTATTAACATTTGGTAAACTGTGTGAAGAATTCTTCAATATATATATATATATATATATATATATATATATATATATATATATATATGTTCAGTGACACTCTCTTAAATAAATGATCATTTATTTACGATCGCGCCATTGCTTAGGGTGCCCACCTAGTCTTCACAGGAATCTGAGTCTTGTGAATATTATATTATATAGCTTTTCACCTTTGCAATAATGATTTGGGTCTTGCAAAAACCTCTTATGAACATGTGTTGGTTTTTTTGGGAATATTTTAAGCGGGCTTTCTATTAATATTGTTCAGGCCCAACTACATAAATGGCGATGCTATTTATAGCATCCCTACGATTTAACAATTAGGATATTATGGAAATTCTTCTATTCATATTACTATGTTATGGAGGATATTATGGTCATTCACATATTAATGTATTAGGAATCCTTAAATCAATGATAATGGCACCCTCTTAAATAAATGATCGTTTATTTTATCGACACCATGATGGTCGGACCATCATGGTCACGGGTAACAGGAACAATTAATAATTGTTATATATCATAATTGCACGATTCACATAGAGATCCCCACTCCGTTGCTCATTCTCATGCTTACATGATAAGCAACTCCATATCTAATGACACATGTAAAGCGGTATCATAAATTCAAAACCTATTACAATATGGTCGGCAGCCTATTCATAGTTTAATAATTCATCCAAGCCTTGTTCACCATGTAATTTATCACTAATCACCAATTACGTATGTGCATGTTTGTATGTGTATATGATGACACGATGGTATGTATTTTTTTTTATTGGATCATGATAGGATCACGACGTATTTGTGTACATGATGACTGGATGTATTTATTTATTTTTTATTGGATCGTGATTGGATCACGATGTATTTGTGTATGACACGTGGTCATTTCTGTTTAGATAGATGGATCAGATCATCTGTCTCTTGATTTTATGAAGCACGGGACTTCAAATACACTTCTCAACCCAGGAATTTTAAGTCGTGAGAAACCTAACATCCATTGACCAACTCCATGGCCATCAATGCCTACCTCACCAAACGGAATATTTAGGGGTTGTTTGCTTGTTTGTAATTTGAGTTACATGTAAGTGAAAATACTGTAATTTAACTTACATCATTGTTGTTTAGTTTGTTGTAATTAGAAATGCTGTAACTATTTTATGTTTGTTTAGTTTGATGTAAGTGAAAGGGTATACTCACCAGGTAAGTGTAATGGTGTGATTACCCCCATTGTATATTATTACCCCTAATTATTTTGTACTCCTTATTAAAACTAATTTAAATTAATTAACAAATTTAATTACAAATTCATTAAAATTAAAAATATTAATTTTTTTAATCATTAAAAATATTTCTTTTTAATTTAAATAATGATTAATATATTTCATACCATATTATTAAATTAAAAATAATTAAAATAACATCGAGATTTTTTCATATAAAACATTCAACATTCGATATTCACTATTAAACTTGTTTCCACATACATTAGTACCATTCAACATTACAACATTTATTCAAAAGAAAGATTTAACCTTCATGTTTAATAATCACCTAATACTATCCAAAATACAACATTTAGCATTCATAGTTACTTTCCACAAAAAAAGATAACATATACTTGTCCAAACACAATACTAAAATACAAAATCACACTTGTCCAAATATTACATTGTTCAAACAAGAAAAGTATTGCAACATCATACCTATCCAAACAACAAAAGAAAATATCACAAGACAAAATACAACATTTAGCATTCATAGCCACTTTCCACAAAAAAAAAAAGAAAAAGCAACATGATACTTGTCCAAACACAATATTAAAATACAAAGTCACACTTGTTCAAACATGACATTGTCCAAACAAAAAAAATATTACCACATCAAACTTGTCCAAACAACAAAAGAAAATACCACATTGTTATAACAACTCAAACTCAACGACCACCCCTTAGATGCTCAAGAAAACCATACATCCAAATGCACCGGAAGGTACGGGTTTTGTTCATGAACCCATTTGCTAAAGGGAGATTCTGTAACAAATAGTGATAAGGTTGTCCAATTTCATGTTCAGTATAATTTTCAAAGTCATGATCTCATCAAACAAGTCTTTGCTAATAAATTTACTCTTATCAGCCTCCAGTGAATTTGTAATCCTACCCAATTCAAACTTAACAACTCGTATGATTTCTTCATCCACCTTAGCACGTTTAGCTCATTTTTTACCCTCCTTAGCATTCGCAGTAGAACTTGTTGGTTCATCGCTAATAGGAGATTTCGTTTGTGCAACCTCATCAAAATCATTAAACCCTTGGGTTTGATTGTCAAGATCAATTATTGGTGATGGTGGTTGTGGTTCCATATGGACACCTAAGCTTCTAGAGCTTTGAGAACCTGTTCTTGCAAACGATCCCGTTACTTGATCATTTCCATATACAATTGCCATCTCTTCATAGTCTTGGATTGGTTTGTTAATATAGATTTCCTCCCTAGGATGTGCCTACAAACATAAAATAAACATTTTTGTAATTTAGATCAATGCACAAATATTACATAAAACTATATATTAATCATAAAATACAACTTGCTTCTTACTTGTATGTATGTTCGGTATTCTTCCTCTCCCATAATTATTTTTTATTCCGCATCATCCCACGACACACCACTTAAACCTTTGATTTTCTTTATTATTAAACATATCTTTCTCACATACCGCAAATAATTATTGACATGTGTGTCACTTACCACCAAGTTGAATCTTGCTCCAACGGCCCAAGCAACAGCATTGATAGCAGTAACTTTAAATCCTTTATCAAATTTAAGCCCAAGGTTTGCTTGCTCAACAAGAGATGACAACATAAACGAGGTCATGGTGGGTGTCCATCGGAAATTAGTTAATGTCATCCTTCCAATAAAATCGTAGTTTTCTGGTGTCATATCTTCAAACTCCATCTACTAAGTATCATAATCAACATTACAACAATTATTTTACACATAAGGGTATTCAGAAAATTGTAAAATACGCAATATCCCCACTAATGAAAACAAAGTTATAGTTACAAAATCGTAAGATACGTTTAAAAAACACACAAAATGTAGTTTACAAAACACACACAAAACCTAAAAAACGTGTTATATGTTACTTCACATGTCATTCACGATTGCTTCCCGAACTGCTAGCCATTCTCTTGCTTCTTCTCGAACTTGAGATTGTGTTCTAACTTCACACACATTTGGTTCCCATTCTTCATGGTTTGGTATATATATGTCTTTACCTCTTCGTAAAATATAATTATGTAGAATACAACACACAATGACAATATCAACTTGGGTGTTAAAAGGGAAAAATGGTCCTGATGTTAAAATTTTGAAACGATTTTTCAAAGCCCCAAAAGCTCGTTCCACAGAAGTGCGCAATGAAGAATGTCTATAATTGAATAATTCATTCATGTTTGATGGTGTGCGTGCACTAAATTCTTTCAAATGGTATCGAACGCCACGAAACGGTGAAATAAAACCCGGCCTTGTAGAGTACCCGGCGTTTACGAGATAGTATTTCCCTATCAGAAAAATGGTAACAAGGTTTTACATAACTACAATAAATTTAATATTTTACCATTTATTAGATAGATATAATACCTTCCGGTACTACAAGTCCATCTTCTCTTTCCAAAGCATTCTGAAGGACAAGTGCATCATGTGCAGAACCTTCCCAACCCGCTAGTACATATGTAAACTTTAATTCAAAATCAACCACGGCCAATACATTTTGGGTGGGATAGGGTTTTCGTCCACGGAAACGGGCTACAATATCATTTGGAACCGATGCATGGATGTGTGTATCGTCAAGTGCTCCACTGCAATCCTATGTAAGTAACAAATTAGTCAATAATATTTACCTTAAACTAAAATTAATCGTCAATTAATTACCTTTAAATATGGCATGAAACTAGGATCTTGTGTGATTAGTGGACTAGTAGTTGTGCTAGGTTGCTGAATTAGTTCACCTCGAAGTTCTCCAACAGCATGTAAAACATGGTTGAAATATCGGCCAACAGTTTCTCCAGACCGTAAAAAATTAACTCCAATAACCCTATTTCTCATATTATGGCCGACAATATGAAGAAACATAGCTACTTGTTCTTCAACACTTACATGTAAAATGTTGTATAGTAGTCCTTTTGATTTCAGAGTATCACATAATCTAAAAAATGATGCTCTACTCATCCTCAACATAGATATACTAATCTCATCTGATCCATGTAATATTCTTGCAATGTAATTTGTGCGTTGTTCATCTCTATTATAATAAGGCTCCAATGGTAACTGAAGTTCTCTTCTTTTTTTATACCACATTGAGGTGAAAATAGTGACAAACAAGACCGTTACGACTGCAGCATGCACCCTCTCACAATTTGAATCCATCTATAAGTCATATGGTATTTATTATTAAATGAAAATAAAACGTTAATTGAATAAAAATATGACTCCATGAAAATAAAACGTTAATTGAATAAAAATATGACTCCATAGCACAGATTTTGGAAACAAGCTTGTTAAAGCAATTCAATACATAGTCATTTATAGAAAGATCTTAAAAAAATCCAATACCAAAATAACAATTTATTATTAAAAAACCACTGTAGAGCAAATGGCAACATGAATTAACCATGAACATTAAACCATCTATACTTTTAGGCTATGTTCAGTTAGGTGTTAAGAGTATATATATAGGGATCAAGGAGGAAACTTGCTTATCTAAGTCATGTTCTTTGACTCTTATTCTAGGAATAATCTATTTTCATAGTCAAGTGGTATCATCACCAGATTAAGCTATTGTGTGACTGGGCGGTTTCACTCCCTACGTCCTCCTTATCTATTGAGCCTTGTTTTGGCCCTCTCATTCTATGAATAATCAAATTCTAATGTTGAGTGATATTAGCCTGTTTCACATTAAAACCACTAATTATGGAATAAACCATCCTGGGTTGTTCAGCTCGCCATCCTATTTTGTTTTCTTGCGTCACCTACAAGTTTACCAATTACACCATGGCATAAGCCTCCATTGGTCAAACATTTTATAATAAGTGTCCAGATCCTTTGAAATCTTCTCTTGATCATATCACCTTCTAAGGTGCCCAAACAAATCATGAACATGTCATATACTTAGTATTCTAGTCTTTGAACATCACAAGATTTAGCTATGAAGGCTCATATATGCCTGATGAGAGTCCCGAAAGTGCACGGGGTCGTCAAGTAATACCCTGTGTGTGACACAAGGATCGTATTCCACGGGGCCAAGGAGCTACTATTACTTCCCCTTCATCTATTTCCTAGCCTAACAATACGAGAGAATAGTACATCTACTAAAATCTATAAATAAAAGGATAAGGCTACCACTACACGCCAAATAAGCATACAAGGGACGGACGAACAGGAGAGGGCGTGATTTGGACAGAGAATCCCCCTAGGGTTGTCATTAAGGCCCGAATTAAGGATGATGTGTTGTGATGGTGGTTTGGACTGAGAGATTCCTAAATTAAGCTAATCCCGAATCCCTCGGTGATTAGCCCTAATCCCATACAAGTATTGACCGGAATCCCTTCCGGTCAATTCCTCCTACGATTGCAATGCACTCAGGGAATCCCTTATCAGGAGTAGACACTCTTCTGGGTCTAAGCCTAACATTCAGAGGGGTACCTAATACCCGAATCCCTCGGCGTATTGGTACATGAATCCCTTTCAGTCTATGTGAGTCTAGTACAAGGGCGATGGTCACGCTCCAAGTACAACCTAGAAATTGAACAACAGAGTTCTCATGCGGTCTAAGAAGAGGAAAGCACACATAGAAAGAATCACAAACCATAGAAATTCTTATACAAGAAATTCAACATCCAACACTAAATCACAAAGGATTATCACCCATAATTACAACAAATCTACCCTAGGGTTCATCATGCCCAAATCACATACAAGTTAGTTCCTCATGAAAGAGGAACACTCATACAAATCCAAGGAACAAATAAACATAAAAAGAAGCTATAAAAACTCCCTCAAGCTTTGGATCGCCTTGGATGGATGAAGATCGCCGGAGTCGCCGAGATTTCTTCTCAAACGATGCTTTGAAGCTCTAGATCTTCCCTATATTTCCTCCTCCAAAGTTTGCCTCCCTCTTGGTGAAGAATGGCACGGTGGATCGCCGGAAAACGCAGCCGGCCAAGGTGGGGCGGCGGCCCAAGAAGAGGAGAAGAAGAAGATGTGTAGCATCCCTTGAAATGCCCTAATTTTGGCTTTTAAAACTCTTTGTCGAGCATCCATACGGGCGGCCTTGCGGGCGCATGCTTGCCCAAATACGTTCTTGAGCTCATTTTGGCTTCTTCAAGGCCTGTAACACAAATAAAACCAATTTAAACGCGAAACGGGCATCAACTCATCAAAATACATGCAAAATAGTAATAGAATAAAATATATAAATACGTACATTTAGACACTTATCAATGCCTATTGATAATGAATATATCACCAATTCTACTATTTATCATCCAGGCACCTAGACACTTTGAATTGCATTCAGCTAAACATTAAATGGCTTATTAACAATTACAAAGGGCATATCAAGTTACTTTGTTTAAGTTTATGCAGGTTGCCTTGCCATAAAAAAAACTGCAGGACAAGAAACAATTAGGGACCAGTTCCATATGTAGTTAGCCACCTGCATGGAAGATGGTTGCAATATAATCTGAAGCAAGCCATTATATCTTTAGTTGTTATTGCAAGAAAAAGAAATAAAATATTAGAACACCCATAATTTGGGACCCATAATATTTTGTGATAAAGTTGTAATGAAAGGTACCTATAATTTAAATTTTGGACACCACTGCATCCCAAATGGCTGCCAGAAAGAATGATAATTGCATTCTTTCATTTTTAATGATTTTTAACTAGTAACTATTATGCTTTATTTACATCAACTGAGATGATAACATCTTTCATTTTTACAAAGCTTTTGTAGAGCAAATTCCACACAATAACTTCATTCAAGTTAAATTGCTCAATGTTGTTCCAACTCAAGCAATAAAGTTGAACTTTAACACAAGTAATTGACAAAAAAAATCCAAAACTAACCAATATTAACCAAATGATATTTAGTTAGTGACAATCACACATTGTAGCTGATAATAGCATAAATAACATTTAAAATGATGCCCACACCGGAGGTCCTGAAAGCAATTCCCAAATGATTGTCCTAGGCAGAGATGTAAACTAAGCAAGTTGTTGTTCTTCCCAAAAGTGAACTAGAAATAATGATTACAAATGAAATCACTGGAAAAAGTTGATTATATACAGAGTAAAACTCAAAGAGAAAATGCATGAAATGCACTACAAGTACAGCAATAATCTCTTCATAGATTATCTTTTCACCATGGAAAGAATAAACAGGTATTTCTGGTAATTTATGCTGAAGATATAAACTTATAGAAAAGCATACTCCATTTAATATTAAACCTTAATATCAAATACATGGCATTGCATAGAAGTGTATCACCAACATCAGCATAACATTATGTAAGCCCTCTTACAATCATGATATACAAAGTTCTAATACATAAATATGGTGATAAGTGACTTGTCTTTTTTGTTCTAGTGGCAAGAAGAAGAAACATGGGCAGTAGAGTGACTTGTTTATTAAATAAAATATGAGATTGTAACCCCACCATTTAGAATGGGTAAGGGTAATTGGAAAATTCATAATAAAGTTGTAATTCTACCATGCGGATTTCTATTACTAAGGTCATGCTTCTAATCTTTATTGGAAACAAACCCCATAGAGAGTGAAGGGATGGGAAGCACATTAATAACAGTATATCTTGTGGGATACAGTGGCCATTGATTTGTTTGGTGCTGTTGGAGAGAGGGATATTCTATCCTTTAGGCAATAGTGTCTTGATGGTGACTAACAAGTCTATCAAACATAATCTTATCTATACAAATCTGCAGATCTGTAGGTATCCCAACTAGAATCATATCATGTTGTTGATTATAACAATAAAGTTTAACAAAAATTGCGTTTTATTTGTATTCAAGTGGGAACAACAAAACAATTTATTTAACAAGTATTCAAGTGGGAAAAAATAATACCAAATTATCCAAAAAACCAACCCAACCCCTAATCAAGCAAGAGAAATTGATGAACAACTGACACAAAGAACACAGATTTAACTCATACCCATAATCATAAACAACCTTTATGATCATAAAACAGAATAAATGAAACTGGCCAACAAACACAGCATCTGATGCTTGAGTGAATAAAGTAAATAGATAAAACTAGCACATTTTAAAATTACCAGAAATTATCCGATGAGATAGAAGTACTGGCAGATCTTCTCGAGGATGTGGGTGCTGATCTCCGCGAAAATCATCTCTTACTTGTTGCAACTTTTTTTAATAAGTTTTAACAAAAATGATATAGCTAGCATTTACAATTTCTTGATTCTTTTTCTAGGAGAACTGAATTCAATCCATTGGTAATGTCCAAGATTGCCACCATCAAATGTATAAAGTAGTAAACACGAATGTAAACTCCATAAGTCAATTTATGAATTGAAACACGTTTCAAGATGGTGATAACTCAAGTTTGATGAAGTTGTCACCACTATTGGCTTCAATGAAAAAATGGTATCTTGATAAAAGTTAGTGTGGGCAAGTATATATATTCCTGGTATTATATGGTCATGATATCTAGTTTGTTACTATAGACATTGATATATTTTTTGTTGGGGAGGAACCGGGGACCAAACAGTAATTTTCCCTGAGCTGTAGCAGCACTGTAGCACTTGCACTGTAGTACCCTAAAATGCAAAACTTGCAATCTGCACGGCTTGGAGCACGGGCGTGCTACTTGCTGGATTCGTCTACTACTGTAGCAACGGTACTGTAATGACGTTACTGTTGCAAATTACTATAGCAGTCGAAAATTCAGAAAACTACAAACTGCACGGCTTGGAGCACGGCCTCACTGCCCTAAGCACGGGCGTGCTAAATTAAGCACGACCGTGTTGAGCTTTTTTCTGAATTTTGAAGCTCAAAACCTCCCCCTTTTGAGTACAATCTTTTGGGATCTAATCGACACAAAAAAATCGTCAAAAACCAACAAGCAAGACACACAATTTAGCGTGGAAAGCCCTTCAAGTCGAGGGAAAAATCACGGGACTCCTTAGAGCCACTTCAAATCATTTTCACTATGTCAATGAAAGGATTACAAAGGCTCTCTAGATTAAACTAGAGGCACACATGCCCAATGGCATCAACATTCATCAAGGATCATCATCATCATCATCATCATAAAAACACACCAAATATGAATCAAAGGAAAGATCAAACCTAATCAATAGGAAGCGCTTTTTGCAAGGATTCTTCACCACGAATTTGAGTGAGATCCGGCGCCGAATCGCCGTCCGTTCGTCTTTCCCTAGCTCAGCCTTTTCCTTCTCCCTCTCACTTAGCTTTCTTCTCCCTGATCAACCTCTCTCTCTATCCTCTCTCTCTCTCTCTCTCTTCATTGACATAGTTTTTTTTTTCAACTTGGGCTGGAGCCCAGTTTTATTGTAGCAAATCCAAATGGGCTGGACCCAACAATTCTCCCCCTCAGCACCATTTGGGGGGCTCTACTAAACCTGCTCTTTCCCGACATGCTTCAAGCTTCTCCTTGGATAATGCCTTGGTGAACATATCGGACCCATTCTCACTAGTGTGTATCTTCTCCAAGTACAACTCTTTGACTTCAAGAACATCTCGAATCCAATGATATCTAACATCAATATGCTTGGACTTCGAATGGAATGTTGAATTCTTGGAAAGATGGATGGCGCTCTGGCTGTCACAATAGACTATGCAGTTTTCCTGTTGCATACCTATTTCTTTAAGAAACTTCTTCATCCACAAAGCCTCTTTGCAACCTTCAATAATTGCAATATATTCAACTTCCGTGGTGGATAGTGCAACACACTTCTGCAGCTTTGACTGCCAAGAAATAGCTCCCCCTGTAAAAGTCATCATGAACCCTGAAACTGACTTTCTAGAGTCCACATCACCTGCCATGTCCGAATCGGTATACCCATCACCTCTACCAAAACACAAACATACCCGGGAAGTACCTCTCAGATACCTCAGTATCCACTTCACTGCAGCCTAGTGTTCTTTTCCCGGATTGGAGAGAAATCTGCTCACAACTCCAACAGCATGAGCAATGTCTGGTCTTGTACACACCATGGCATACATCAAACTGCCAACTGCGGATGCATATGGAACTCGATTCATCTCCTTCTTCTCTTTGTCATTTAAAGGACATTGATTTGAATTGAGTTTAAAATGACCTGCAAGTGGCGAACAAACAGACTTGACATTTTTCATGTTGAACCTCTCAAGAACTTTCTCAATGTAATTTTCTTGAGACAACCACAACTTCCCTTTCATCCTGTCATGAGAGATTTTCAAACTAAGTATCTGTTTTGTTGCTCCTAAGTCCTTCATAGCAAAGGACTTGCTCAACTGTCTCTTCAGGTCTTCAATCTTGCTTGCATCACGGCCAACAATTAGCATGTCATCAACATAGAGAAATAGAATAATAAAATCATCATTTGAGTGTCTCTCCACAAGCACACAATAATCAGCAGATGTTCTAGTGCACCCATGAGCCATCATAAAGGAGTCAAACTTCTTGTACCACTGTCTTTGTGCTTGTTTGAGTCCATGCAGGCTTTTCCTCAATCTACACACTAGATTTTCCTTACCCTTGACTTTGAACCCTTCTGGCTGCTCCATGTATATTTCCTCCTCTAAATCACCGTGAAAAAATGTTGTTTTCACATCAAGTTATTCCACCTCCAAATATAAGCTAGCAGCTAAACTAAGGACAACTCTAATGGATGACATCTTCACAACTAGAGAAAATATTTCTTCAAAGTTAATGCATTTCTTCTGACTGAACCCCTTCACAACCAACCTTGCCTTATACTTTGGTTGTGAGCTGTTACTTTCAGTCTTCAACTTATACACCCACTTGTTCTTGAGTGTCTTCATGCCCTTTGGTAACATTACCAAATCATAGGTGTGGTTCTCACCAAGGGATTTCATCTCTTCCTGCATAGCTCTAAACCACTCCTGCTTCTTCTCATGTTGCATGGCTTCCTCATACGTTTCTGGCTCTCTCCCATCACTGAGCATAACATACTCATTAGTAGTATATCTACTGGAGGGATGACGGTCTCTAGTTGATCTTCTCACTTGGGTCTCAACTAGTGGTCATGGTGATGATTGTTCTTCTTCTTCAACTGGTTTTGCATCATCAGCTGAATGATTTTCAACATTATCTATATCATCACCATTTTCTTAGGTAGCTCCCCCTTGAGCTGAACTCTGTACAGGAGGAGTGACTGGATCTAAATTGACAGGAATTTCAACTGAGGAACTAGAGGCCTCTCCCTGCTCATCACTATCAGTCATTTGGTCTTCTAGAAACACAATATCTCTGCTCCTGACAAGCTTCCTGTTTACTGGATCCCATAGTCTATACCCAAACTCCTCATGGCCATAACCCAAGAAAATACATGGCTTCGCTTTATCATCAAGCTTGGACCTTTCATCTTTAGGAATATGGACAGATGAGTATAGGTAACTTCTTTCCCATACCACACTCTGTTAGGTTCATCACTATCTAGAGCTGCTTCTAGAGAAAGATTTATAATGTCCACTGCAGTCCTCATAGCTTCCCCCCAAAAGGATTTAGAAAGCTTTGTATGAGAGAGCAAGCATCAGATCCTCTCTTTAATTGTTTTGTTCATTCTCTCATCCACACCGTTAAGCTGAGGTGTCTTAGCTGGAGTCTTCTCAAGCCTGATCCCATGAAGTTTGCAGTATTCTTCAAATGGCCCTCCGTATTCACCACCATTGTCTGCTCTAACTGCCTTCAGCTATTTTCCTGTCTTCATTTCAACTTTGACATGGAAATCTTTGAAGACATCAAGCACCTGATCCTTGGTTTTCAGCGCAGTAGCCACACCTTCATTGAATGGTCATCGATGAAGGTCACAACATACAATGCTCCTCCAACAGTTTTCTCTTGCATAGAACAGACATCATTATGAATCAAATCAAGTATATTTGATTTTCTAGAAGGGGGATGATAATAAAATGCTACTCTATGTGTTACCTGCTAAGCAATCAACACATGTTTTGAGAGACACACCTTGGAAGTTCGGTAGAAGATTTTTCTTAGCGAGAAGTTGTAGTCCTTTCTCACTAACATGCCCAAGCCTCCTATGCCATAGCTCGATGCTTGCATCTTTCTGAACTGCATTCAACTCTCCTGTGTGTAGCTTAGCTTGTATCACATAGAGTGTGTTCATTTTTCTTCCTCTAGCAACCACTAGAGAACCTTTGGTGAGCTTGTACTTGCTTTCACCAAACCAACTAGCAAACCCCTTATCATCAAGCTTGCCTGTAGATATTAGGTTTAGGCGTATGTCTAGAACATGCCTAACCTCCTTGAGTACCAGCTTCAGTCCCTGACTGGTCCTTAAGTAAATGTCTCCAATACTCACTATCTTTGATGCACCACTGTTTCCCATCTTTACTACTCCAAAGTTACCACTGTAATATGTAGTAAAGAGGTCACTGTGAGGGGTAACATGAAATGAGGCTCCTGAATCAAGCACCCAATCACTTTCTTGACTCACCAGACTGATACAGCTATCATCACAAATGACACTTAGGTCACCTTCTGTGGCTACTATATTGGTCTCCTTCTCTTCTTTATTGCCTCCACTTTGTTCTCTTTTCAAGAACCTGCACTCCTTTATGTAGCCCATCTTGTTGCAATCGAAACATTTGTTGTTCTTCCTACCATGGCTCTGGATATATCTCTGCTGCCATGACCTTGAGGATATTTATTCTTGCTTCTACCATGGCTTTCAGGCTTCTCTGAAACAAGTACACCAGAGGAAGTTTAACCTTTCTCCTTCCTTCTGGACTCTTCACCTAAGAGAGTTTCCTTGACTATTTCCATCGTCATTTTGCCTCCAGGTACAGATGTACTCAAAGACACCACCAATGTCTCCCAGCTATCAGGTAAAGAGCTCAAAAGCAACAATGCCTGCAACTCATCTTCAAGTGATATCTTCATACCTACCAATTGGTTCACTAAGCCTTCGAAATCACTAGTGTGCTCTGTCATACTCCTGCCATCCCTGTACTTCAAATTTACAAGTCTTCTAATAATTGTGGCCATGTTTCTGAATGTGTTCTTCTCATACATGGCTTCTAACTTCTTCCAGAGTTCATAAGCTTTTACATCTTCAGAGATATGGTGGAAAATGTTTACATCTACCCATTTCTGAATTGTTGCAGCAACTTTTAGATGTAGTATCTCCCACTAATCATCACTCACCTTCTCTGGCTTTGGCTTGTCTATAACAGGTAGGAACATGTCTTTCACAATCAATATGTCTTGCATCTTGCACTTCCAAATGGGGTAATTTGAGGGGTTCAATTTCATCATTCCACTTGAGTTCTCCTTCCATTTTTGTACTCAAGATATTTCTAGCCAACTAGGCTCTGATACCACTCTGTCGGGGAGGAACCGGGGACCAAACAGTAATTTTTCCCTGAAAGTACTGTAGCACCCTAAAATGCAAAACCTGCAATCTGCACGGCTTTGAGCACGGGCGAAGCACGGCTGGGTTCATATGCTACTGTAGCAACGGTATTGTAACGTCGTAATGTAGCAAATTACTGTAGACGTCGAAAATTCAGAAAACTGCAAAATGCACGGCTTGGAGCACGGTCTCGCTGCCCTGAGCACGGGCGTGCTAAATTAAGCACAGTCGTGTTGAGCTTGTTTTCTGAATTTGAAAGGTCAAAACCTTCCCCTAGATTAAAGATTATAAAAACTCTCTATATTAAACTAGAGGCACACATGCCCAATGGCATCAACATTCATCAAGGATCATCATCATCATCATGGATGGATAACACACCAAATAGGAATCAAAGGAAAGATCAAACCTAATCAATAGGAAGAGCTTTTTGCATTGATTCTTCACCCCGAATTTGAGTGAGATCCGGTGCCGAATCGCCGTCCGATCGTCTTGCCCTAGCTCAACCTTTTCCTTCACCCTCTCACTTGGCTTTCTTCTCCCTAATCAACCTCTCTCTCTATTCTCTCTCTCTCTCTCTCTCTCTCTCTCTCTCTTCATTGACATAGTTTTTTTTTTCAACTTGGGCTAGAGCCCAGTTTTATTGTAGCCCATCCAAATGGGTTGGACCCAACATTTTTTTTGTGACAAAATACATTTGCTTAGTTATTTTAACATGAAAAATCATGGTGAAACATCATATTGTTCAAGTATACAAATTTTTCATGGCAATGGTATTTGAAATTATCTCAAACCACCTACATTAGGGGTATTTTGAAGAGGTTTAACATGCAATCCTTTCTTTCACAAAAACTCCAACTGAGAAAGGTGATAAGTTTTCTAAAGCCCAATATCCTCAAAATGATACTAAGATTGCATTTGGTTCGCGAAACAGAAATAGGGAAAGTAATGGGAATGGGGTTAATGAGTAAATGAATGATACTGAAAACTATGTTTGATTGGAAGAATTGGGCGTTGGGAATGTAAAAAAAAAAAAGAGAAATATTGGACAATGACCTTTCTACACTTGTAGCAAAGAAATTATATCTATTTAATGAAACATAAATGTTTTGAATTATTAATATCCTCATGAAGAATTAATTAAGTTAATTCATTTTTTTAATTTGATTACTAACTAAATTAAATTATTTTTTCATTTTTAAATGTCAACATTTCATTTTTTAAAATTAATTATTTAAATTATTTAATTAATTAATTTTTATTATATGGTTAATTGGTATAATTATTGTTTAATCAAATGAATTTTATGAATTTTTCTTATTTATATAATTATTGTTAATTGGGTTTATTTTATATAGGTGATTTATTTATTTTTTGAGGGCAAAATAGCAATTGACTAGGTCAGTAATTGCCATTCCCCCAATTTAAGGGGAATGAATTATTACCCTAGTGGAGGTAATGATTTCCACCAGGATAAAATCATTACCTCCATAAAATGACATCAAAACAGGGTGAAGGGAATGCATAAGCAATGATTGAGTAATGCTATCCATCACAATTTCTTGTCACGAAAATAAATCACAACCAACGTGGCACTCCCCTTCTCTCTCATAGTCAGCATTTAAAATAATAAGAAAATTTCAGATTCAAGCCCTAATCTCACGACCTCCCTCTTCGCGTCCGCCACTGTCTTCGCGTCCTCCACCACCGGTCCACCACCATCTTCACGTCACTGCCGGCCGTCCACCACCGTCTTCGCATCCTCCGCCACCGGTCCACCACTGTCTTCGCGTCATCGCCGGTTGATCATCAACCGATAACCGTTGTCCGTCCACCGACGCTAGCTGCTTGTTAATCAACGCCACTTTTCGCCGCGAGGAGCGTGAATCCCTTATTCCAAATCCCTTCCATCTTCTGGAGTGATCTTTGTTGAGGAGAGAGCTTGACCATGACTCCGACGAGGTTATTATGACTACAATGCTCTACAGGTGAGCCCCTTTTTGTTGTTGCTTAACATTTGATCAAAAACATCTTTTTTGTATTTAGAAAGATTAAATTTGTTCTTCAATTGAAGCCTGAATCCATATTTGAGCGTATAATGTAGTGATACTTCCTCACTTGATGAGAAGCTTTTGTAATGTCAAAGAGAAAGATACATGCAAATACGCCACTGTTCTTGCCAGGTTATCTTGGTGGATATGTCATGTTTTTTCTCAGTGTTTCTTTTCCCATGTTAGCCAAAATTAATTTGCAACTGTGTTTAATTGTCCTCTGGTTTTTATCTTTATGCCCTACTTCATTAAATCTTCTCCTTTCTTTTTAATTATTAAACGTTGTTCTCGTTGCTTGTGTTCAATTTTCCTAGGTGGTCTTCATTGATTAAAGTAGATGTGCAGTCTTTTGGCATTTGCATAGATGATGAACCAGAAGTCGGAAACACTATTGAATGCTGATCATTATTGAATAGCCAATTGTCAAGTAAGTGTACCGGATGAGATTTTTGGAACATACTAGTAAATTTTATGAAATTATATCATTATTATTTAGTTGTGACTGTTTTTTTTTTAAACAAATATGTATTATTTACATAGTGTATAATTATAAAATCGGTATAAATGATTATATAAACGGAATTATTAATTTCTTTAATTAAAAAAAATTATGTGCACTACTACTAAGGTAGATAATTGCCAAAATATCTTCTTCAAGAACGATACCTTCTTATACACCCAAAAGCATTTTGGTTTACTTGCATGGCCCACAGTTAAAAATTCAATTAAAAATTTATCTTTAATGGCAATTCAAGCAATTAACTACTTATTTTCTGTGATTTTGCATTAAATATGATTTTTAATCAGGGAAAGAATTGGTGGAGTTATAAATAAGCGGATACAAATTTCTCTACTGCCTTACTAGTATTTAATTTATGAAGTTTTCAGCCAACTCATATTAGTTATTATGTTATTAACAAGCTAGTGTTGTGACACAAAGATGGTGCTTTAGGGTTTTTAATGTGTGTTATGTGTCTATAAAAATTATTTTTGATCCATTTATAACATTATTATTATTTGTCTATTAGCATATCTAAATTCATATCAATATGAAAGATTTTGAAATTGGGTTCTCTGAAAGGAATGAAACAGAAATTCAACATACTAGTTTAGAAATATTAGACAAAGAATTATCTGAAAAAATTGTTCCAAAAGCCGATATGGTGTTTAATTCTCAAGAAGAAGTTTACAATCTGTATGTTGAGTATGCACGTCAAGAAGGGTTTGCGATCATCAAAAAATGTTCAAGATTGAATGATGATGGAAAATTAAAATATTACACACTTGCATGTGAAAAATACGGCAAAAGAATAAAGAATATCCATAACAAAAAACTCTTTCAACCCAAGGCTATCTACAAAAGTAAATTGTCCGTCCAAAATGAATATTGTTGTGGGCAACGATGGAGATTTTATCATTTCTAGTGTTCACTTCGATCATAATCATGCACTTAGCCCACAAAAATCTCGTTTTCAAAAGTGCAATAAAAAAATGGCTACATATGTCAAAAGAAGACTCGAATTAAATGACCAAGCGGGAATAAGTTTAAGTAAAAATTTTCATTCCTTGGCTGTTGAAAGTGAGGGATATGAAAATCTGACATATAGTGAGAAGGATTGTCGAAACTAGATTGCAAAAGCAAGGTTGTTTAGACTTGGAGTTGGGGATGCTGAGGCTCTTGGAGACTACTTCTCTCGCATGCAACAAAGAAATTCAAATTTTTCCACTTGATTGATATGGATGAGGAAGGTCGGTTGAGAAATGTATTTTGGGCAGATGCGAGGTCCATAGCCGCCTATGAAGCTTTTGGTGATGTTATCTCTTTTGATACAACATACTTAACGAATAAGTGTGGTATGCCTTTTGCTTCGTTTGCTGGCGTAAACTATCATGGGAAAACAAAATTATTTTGATGCGGTTTATTATGAAAGAAAGATACAGAAACTTATATTTTGTTTTTTAAAACTTGGTTGGAATGCATGTCAGGCAAGGCCCCTAAAGCAATCATTACAGATCAATTCATGGCAATTCAAGGTGCAATTAGAGTAGTCTTTCCAAATGCTCATCATTGTCTATGCCTTTGGCACATCATGAAGAGGAGGACATGAGAGAAATGTCCTGCCGCGTATCATTTTGCTATTGATCGGCAAGAGATGATGGAGAGTGCTCAGGATAGCCTCGCCAAGGCGGCTCGCCGGATGAAGAAGTATGCAGATCAAGGGAGACGTCCTTTGGAGTTCCAAGTAGGGGACAAGGTTTGGTTGAAGCTCAATCCACAGGTGTGCAAGAAGTTACATCGGAAGGATGTACACAAAGGCTTAATCGCGAGGTATGATGGGTCTTTTACTATTGTCCAGCGGCTGGGCAACGTGGGATATCGTTTGGATCTCCCCGATCGGCTGAAACTCCATCCAACTTTTCATGTGAGTTTCTTGAAGCCATGCCACGAGGACCCCACGGATCCATCGGCGAAGAAGAGTCGGGCTCCGCCGACTATTCGCATGGTGGCTGAGCGGATCCTCGACCGAAGAGTAGAAGGCTAAAGCAAGAAGAACCGCATGGTGTTCTTTCTTGTCCAGTGGAAGGACTTGCCTATGTCGGAGGCAAGTTGGGAGCGTGATACTACTCTTTGGCAGTTCGAGGAGTTGGTGGAAGACTTCTTGAGTTCGAGACCGACGAGGACGTCGGGTTCAACTAGTGGGGGTGGTTTGTAAGGGTTGATGACCTTACACTTGGTCAGCGGGCATACAATATCACATAGGCCAAGCCACGAGGGCACACAGCTGCGTGGATTTGGTAGCGCGCTCGGTTAGAGCGACGCGTGTGTTGTGTCGGGACCAAGGGCGAGTGGAATATCCCGCATGATTATAGACTGAGACCGTGATGCGCGCGCGCTGGACCGTGGGCGTGCGCGTGACCGATGAGCGCGTGGGGCAGGCGCGCCCATACCAAGAGTCAAGTGTCACAGGACTTCATCATGTAGAGTGTTGGATCTCTAGCAAGTCTAGGCGGCGCGGGACACTTGATCAGGCCGGCTGACCGAGAGCTGATTCCGGATCTAACAAGGTTTTACGCAGGCGTATGCAAATAGGCACATGGTCGAGAGCGTTGCCGAGCCAGGGGCGAGGATGGCACGTGGTATTACCGCGCGTGATCGGTATTGCTACGCGCTGTGACCAAGGGTGGCTCGTTAAAGCTACAGTCGAGTCAGAGGACCCTGCAAGCTAAGTGAAGTCAGTGAATTCATGCCATACCTGTATTGGGGATGGGGCTCAATCAACCTTGTATTTGGGGTAGCTCTTGTAATAGGGTCAAATGAGTCTTTGGGAGGAGACAAGGCCATTTGGTGTTGGTTTTTTGCCATGGTTGTAAACATTTCTCAATCTAAGAGAGTTTTATGTTTTTCTCTCTCAAAATGGGTTTCATGTGTCGTGTTTCTCGTACCGAGGGGTTTTCCGGTTTTGCTCGCTTGTTATTATTTCGTTGTGCTTTGTACTGCAAACAGGAATTCACTAACTGTTCTTGCAAGGAAGGCTGACCTGTCGCTATGGTGCATGTCAGGTGCCGCACGGCCGAAGGTGATCGGTTGAGCCCATGACAAGTGCCACGTTGGTTGTGATTTATTTTCATGACAAGAAATTATGATGAATAGCATTACTAGCAATTATTACCCATTCCTGAAGTAATCACTGCTGTCATCCAAACACACAATAAGAGAAATCAAATGAAAACAATCAATTATATTTCTATTACTACCAACATGATGTGCGCTCAAGTATGCACGTCCTCATATCTCCTTTGTGGTTATTGTACTTGATAAGTGCAAATGAGAGATCCTAAACCAAGTTGTTGGAAAGCAACTAAAAAATTCTCGAGGTATTTTTAGGCACCAAAGATCTTACGTTAATATGTTGATGTAGTGACACTGTTAGTAACTCTAATTACATATGCTACATAAAAGATAAGAAATCCTCATTAATGTGGGCATACCTTTATGACAACGAGAGAAGTTATTGTTGAGGATCACGCAACTTGAGCAATGACAAGAAAAGAAAGCGCACACACAAAAAGACACAAGAATGTTACGTGGTTCGGTTTTGAAGACCTACCTCCATGACCGCATTAATGTCAATCTTTTTCACTCACATAAAATTAGAGTTTTACAATTACAGAGATATTTATAAAAAAAGATAACATGAATATTTATAAAGAAAAGATAAAAAACTATCAAAATTCTCATATTGGCCTTGGGTTTGAAATAAAACATTTTTTCTAGGGGTGCTGCCTCTTGACCCCCGCTCGCTAACTGGTCAGCGAGACCCCCGTTGAGGCACTCGTGCCCTTGTACTCTGCAAAAGAGGCGGTCAAATATCGTTAGTGTATACATCAGACTCCACATACCCAATAGTTATTTCTTAAAAAGTGTTAAATAGTTACAGCATCTTCAACCATAGATCTATGTAAAGTGTTATAAGGTAATTTTTCATATAATGTGGGTATATATTTCATTTTAGCACTGGTGCAGGTTTAGAGTTTAGGGTTTAGGCATAGACTCCATTTTGAGTCAAAATTATATTGTGACAACTCTACAAATGTATTTTTCTCTCAAAACTCTAGAAGCACTTCAAGCTCCAAGCATATTAATATCAAGTCTATTAAATAAAAACAGTTGTAAACTTTTTCATTGCTATTTGGCAAACGCCTATGAGCAACATGTTAGCAAAGCCGCTAACAAAAAGCTTACCTCTTTGTGTGTTTCCAGAAAATGTTTCTCATACAGGATTGTAAAGAGCCTAATTTTTTTGTTTTAGTGCCAGTTTACTGTTGTTTATGTGTTTTGTAAGGATCATTTAAATTTTGTGTAATCCATGCATATTATAGATGTTTTTCACTATTAATAATACTGTATATCTCTATTTTTTTAATAAATAACAAACTCATGATATTTATTCTATTAAATCCAAATTGATACTTTTGTCATGCTTTTTTATAATTAGCATCACGTGATTATGTACAACCATGGGCGGATTGGAAAAAGGGGCAAGGTGGGCAGCCGCCCCCCTGTCGCCGGCGAGATCAATAGACCATGTTGTTTGAGATGCCCTTTGCCCCCTTTCTCCGTCCTGGCCACCCTCTTCCCCGGCGCCAATGTTCCTGTTCTCATGCTACTCCCTCCTCTGTCGAGTTGTGCTGCCATCCTCCTTTTCTCTCTCTCGGTCTATGGCCCAGAAGTGACAATTGATTTTGGTTTTAGGTCTTTTGGATAACAAGTTCACGTTATAATGATAATATATATATATATATATATATATATTAAGTTTGTAACATGATAATGATAATGATAAAATATAATTATTTTTTTATTGAATTTTAATTTATCCCATTCACCATAATCCTATTAAATAAGATTTTTTTAATTTAAAACATTATTAACATTTATATAACTAATACGAGTTATAACTTATAACTATATAGGTGGATAAAAACATTTATTTTAAGATAATAATAAATTATAAATTGTAATTATACCTTTATTTAATTTATTGAATTCTAACTTATTATTCACAAAATTTTAAAATTTATACTATAGTTTGATTTTAAATAAACTAGGCATTAGTTCTCCCTCTCTTAATAATATCTTTCATATCAATGTTATAAGCTAACTAATAAAGTATTTGTAAACTAATTGAAGTTATGGCAAAAAACTTATAACCTCATAGTAGTTATTTATCCATGTTTATCAATATATACACACAAAAATTCTATTATTAGTTAAGGTATAAACCTAGTTCAATATGATTAGGATAAAGTATCCAATTTAGCGTTACACATACTTGATTGGCAAATTTATGAATTTATGATTAAAATTGATTTGTTTGTATATTTAATTTAATCAATTTCATAGATATGGAGAGATTCTTAAATATATACCAAAACGTATTGAAGCAAGAACTTATTCAGAGTCTGATGCAAGTACTGCTTCACAAAAAAGATTAATTTGATTTTTTTTTTTTTTAATTTATAGTTCGCGCTCTCTCACTGCAATTTCTGGCTTCGCCCCTGTATACAACTTATACATTCCATTGATATATTTGATTATATATGATTAGTTTAGCTGTGTATATTATTGAGCAAAAAATTATAGTTTCATTATGATAATCTAAGTGGGAGAATGTTGAATTAGTTTGTAGACTACACATTCTAATTGTATACATCTGAAATTTTTGACCATTTTCGAAACTTGCTCAGCCCATTGGGCCTCTTATATAATACATTTTGTGTTTGCTAATTAATTTATGACTTGATTTCTTTGAAGTGTAAACAAAAGAAGTTGTACAGAAGGTATTCAAAGAACCTCACATCATTTTTTGCATTTGATTTAAACATTATACCAATGAAACCTAATCAATCTCTCAGAGCAAGCACCCACCTTTTACCATTTTTGAGAGGTAAAATCTTTCATCTCTATTTATTTACTACAGATATTATTTATTTTTTTTTTATCAATGATTTGGTTGTTCACTAATGCTCATCAATTGCTGTTGAAAATCTATGATTATGATGTTGGACATGTTAAAGCAGACAGGCATATATGGATCATGGAAATAATATTTTTATATTAATTAAGAAAATGTTGATATTGTGTAATCTTATAAAGAATACCATGGAGTTTCATTTAATGAAGCTTTTCCAGATAAACCGCTGTAAAATCAAATATTTGCACAAGTAATATATGAAAAAAAATATATACATTGGTGTTTTGTCAGATTTATAGATAAATGTTAATTTTGATAAGGTATAGACACAGTTATACGTATATAATTTTATTTTTAATGCTTTTGATTATGACACTTCTAATAAATATTTTATATTAATAAAATATTTATAATTTATAAATAGCCTGAAAATATAATCCTGGATGCTATTGCGCATCATCCAAGTAGTTGCCTATTTTGCGGACCGGTACCAATGAAACATTTTTAATTTATTATTGTTAATAATGTAATATATTTTAACCTTAAATTTCAAAGCTCTTTTTCTGGTTTTTCTAATTTATTACTGATGATATAGTAATCAATTTTAATGTGGCAGTTAATTGGGTGTAATATCTGATTACCTTTAAGGTGGTATCATATATATTCCTTTGGTTGCTTAAGGTGGTATCATATATATATATTCCTCATGAATGTGATAATTTGGTTATATATCATCGAAAATGTGATTACGTTGGAAGAGATGGTAATCTTGCATCCTGATGAATGTGATTTTTTACTCTATTATATCTCTTAGAAGCCGTTTGGTAGATAATATATATCTTACAATCTTACATTACTATTTTTGGTTACATAGAGTAAAAATATTATATTCTCATAATGGGATAAATTGACCAATATTATCGAAAATATGATTACTGATTCAATAGGTGATAATCTCACATTCTAGGATGGAATGTAAATTATATTTCAATTATACCCTTTAAATTTATATATTTAATTACTTGTATGGTCAGAATGAAACAAACATATCTTTTATATGAAAAGATATTTACCCTAATATTTTGATGAAGATGAAAATTTTTGATATATTTTTTTATTCAAAAATAATGTTAGAAGAAAATTAAATAATTTTTAAAAAGAATTATTTTTGTATTAATTAATATTAATAAGAATGAATTATATTAAAATTAAATTTTTATTTTTTATAACAATAAATATTTCTTATTAAACAGTTTCAATAATTATTTCAAAATATTATGAACTTTAATATATTTAGCATTTAATTATTAAATAAAGGTAATTTAATAAAAAGATAATTTGAAATAAAAGATTTTCAATCAACCAGACATAATAATGTTATATTCCAGCCACATTATTATCTTGTCAATCAAAGAAAAATTATACGTATTTCTGTCAATATAACTTGAGGGTTATATTCCTAATAATCCTAGCTATTTCTAATGGTACTGTGAAAATTAGTGAATCAAATAAAAAAATTGTGAATCAAACATCCCCTTAAGTTCATTTTGATTCCTAAAAATTTTAAGCATATTGGTTGGAGACAAAAAAAAAACATTTGAGATTAATTTTTTTTTTTTCAAATAATAACAACAACTTTCACATTTGCATTAGTAATGTTATAAAGTTTAATCTGTTTTGACACATACTAAGGGTATTTTAGTCAATGACAACTTAAAATTCCCACCAACGCAAATATAATATTATTATGTTCTAATTATATTATTGCATTAATTGTCGAATAAAACAAATTAGGCATACTCTCATCAATATAACATAAGAATAAAATTCTGATCAATACTAAAATATTCAGTTCAGACCCCCAAAAAATTAGAGGGATTTTACTCAGAAAATTCAATTACCCAGTCATGGATTTAGTTTGAAGCATGGCCTAAATATATTGTTGCTTGCATGAATACAACAGACATGGTTATTCTCAAATAGAGCAAAAATACCTGCGTCTTTCCTACTAAAATATATAGGCTTCTTAGAAAGAAGAAGATTAATTTGGATATTAAATTAAATTATCAATGACATAAAAGTGATCAAGTCCATGCAATTGGAACATTAAATCCCTTTTAATTTTCTATAACCTTTCCTTTAACTTTAAAGAAACTAATTGATGGAGTTTTAAAGTCAAGTAGGCCAATGAGCACAAGACACAGAGATCAATCACCCTTTTTTTCTTTTTCTGTAAAAAGGGAGCTTCATTAGTTGGGAAAGAAGAGAATAATGATGTCTTGGGACAAACAAGGCATTGTTATCTAGCCATGTACATTCCAAGGCTTTCAGAGCTTCATTTATTTGTGTATCTTGTGAATTAATGAGTTTTGTTCTCATGATCAACATAGAATATAGAATATGGTAGTGGGAATTTTAGTGGTATATGTGAAATGAAAGCTAGTTTAGAATAAAATTAACAAGTGATATGATACGCTATAAATTAAAGCTTTGGAATTCATCAAAAGGGAGAAAAACAATTAAGTATATCCTGGCTATCTATGTCCTTATTACTTTCTTTGAAAAGAAATACAGAAGAAGTTGTCTCTTTAAATGTGGACCAAAGCCATGGCAGCACAAGCTAGCACACTTTGATTACTCATGAGAATTGAAGCATGGGACTCGAATCAAAACCAAACCTAAAGAAAACAATAACTTATAATTGCAGAGGGAAATAAATGTAGGATAACTTAGTTGACCCACTCTTCATTAAATGATAAACTAGAATGCATTATTGTTTCTTAATGTATGGGAGTTGATTAATTTGCATGATGTTCTGCACCAAATTGGTAGCTTAGTGTTGGTGAATAATTAAAGTTGATAAAGCTTGGATTCTATGGTTGATGGCAATGCTTATTTATTTGCATTATAATAATAGGATTCAAGCTCATCTTGTTTCTTTTGAGGAGACTTAAATAGGGTGGCTTTCCTTCTTTTAAGCAAGTAGCTTATAAGTTTTGTGGCAACCTTCCATTAAATAAGATAAGCAATTAAAGTGATTAACATTAATTTTATTATCACTATGACACCCACATGTTTAAGTTTAAAGGTCATGCAATGGAATGGATTCTACTATGGTGTCACTTGTTTAGTCCTCTCTCTCTCTCTCTCTCTCTCTCTCTCTCTCTCTCTCTCTCTCTCTCTCTCTCTCTTCTAACTAAAAAGTTCATTAAGTTTCAACCGAAAGTATCATTTGATTTTTTTTTTTTTATTTCTTTCTCTTATACCTACTCAAACAATTAATGTGATTAATGATTCATCAACTAAACATGGTGTGGAGAACATCAATCAAACTAAATCATCAAACAACTCATAAGCTTTACAGATAGGAAAACAATAATAATTAAGATGTTTATATAATAAGTAGTTCAAAAAGACACTTTAAAAAAAATTGTTATATCTGGCTCTCTTTGTGCCTTTTTTTTAAAAAAAAATTTTGGAATATTTCCAAATGAAAAATTAATTAATCTCTTTTATCAACAATGACGAATGCTAAATCCAATCAATCAACTTCATGTATTTCATTCATTTATCACATATTTGGAAATGAAGTTTTATAATTCTAAATTATTGTTTTCTTTTAAAACATGAATAGGGTTTTTCACCTTTTCGATGAGGTGGCATGTATTGACTTGGTAAGCAAATTTTTTTATTATTTGAAAGAAAATGACCACAATTATTTAAATATCATGAAGCAAAATTGAACATGTGAACCTCCTCACCCTCTCTCATTATATAAAACACAAACTCTGGAAAGATATTTTTCACTTCCAAAGTGACATGAGATTAATCTAATCACAAGCAAACATGGATTAGCATTCAATTGCATTCAATGAACAGTGTCTAACTCTAATCCCACCATCAAAACAACCAAAATAATAATAATAATATTCTATTATATTTCCACAAAATAGTAATCCATTGATTGTGCACTTGTCTCGAGATTCACAAACCCAATCTTTACCTCTTTAAATTAATATATAATTTTATTGTTTTTAAAATTTAAAAATGAAAAACATATCAATCCCATTTTAAATATTAAATACCTATTACTTTATTTGATGATGAGTTGGTATAGACCAAAATTTTTCAATGGTATTTAGATGATATTTTAAAGATTAAATAGATAATAAAATTTTAAAATTTTAGTCTTTACTGCTATTAATCAATTGGCTGTACACTTCTCTCGAGATTCATGAACCCAATCGTTACCACTTGAATATATTTTGCATCCTTAAATTACTAAATCCAAAGCATGAAAAATATATAATTTTTAATATATATATATATATATAGTGATTGAGTCCAAGATCACGAGCTCTGAAAATTTTCTATTTATATAGATTCCCATATCTCAGGCTGAGTGCTAATCCATTGCATATATTTACAGTTATAAATATTGTAATAAATAAATATTGCGATAAATTTATGAAAAAAAAATGAACTTTAATTTAATTGCATTTAATAATTTAATAGTCTTTTGCAACTTTCTGATCAGCATGCATCGGACGGTTGTCAGTGGCCTAGAGTGGAATCTGATTCGCTGTCATCCGTTGATTGAATCGCCGGCGAAGATTAGTAAACCGCCTTATAAGTCTTTTTCTTCCTCTCTTTCTCTCTCTTTCGTGGCTAAAACTCTTCTCATCTTTCTCTCGTCTCTCTGCTTCTCTGTTTCTCTTCTCTTTCCCTGATCTTCTTTTCTCTCTTTTGGGTTTGGATTTTGTCCATTGGGTTCAGGCTTTCTAAGGTGATTCTTTGTGGATTTTTGAGATTGGTGATGTGCTTGAGGAGAAAGACGAGATTTTTATGGTTTTCTTTGATTGTTTTATTTCCAGGTTGAGGTTTTTCTTGCAACTGGACGAGCTGGCGATCGAGAACCACCAAAAGATTGGGTTTGTGAGGACGAAGCAAAAGAAAGTAATGGTAAAGGAGCTTCCTTTCTTTGGTTTTCTTCTAAGAGTTTCAATCTTTTGTTTTTTGTTTAGGTCTTTAATCTTTGTTCTTTGTTTTGGATTGTTGGAAAGATGGTTTCTTTTTTCTTCTTATTTTTTTTTTTTTTATGTATGTGTTTTTCTTGTTCTCCTTCTTCTTGTGTAGGTTGGTCCTGTGATTAGAATGGGTAATGGAAGTGAAGATTTGGGACCTCCATGGTTGACACCTCTGTTAAGGACCAGCTTCTTCATCCCTTGTGAAATCCATCTTGAATCAACCAAGAATGAGTGTAACATGTACTGTTTGGATTGCATGGGAAATGCCCTCTGTTCTTACTGCCTTTCTCACCATAAAGACCATCATGTTGTTCAGGTCTTCAAATTGAACTAATCCCCTTCTCAATTCCTATTGCCTTTTATAGTTTCAAGTATTGAGTTGTTAGTTTTATTGCTCATGTTTAATTTGCAGATTCGGAGGTCATCGTACCATAATGTGATAAGGGTAGCAGAGGTTTCCAAATTCATAGACATCTCATCTGTTCAAACATATATCATAAACAGTGCTAAGATTGTGTTTCTTAATGAGAGGCCACAGCCAAGGCCAGGAAAGGGAGTTACCAACACTTGTGAGATTTGCTGCCGGAGTTTATTAGACTCTTTCCGTTTCTGTTCTCTTGGTTGCAAGGTAAAAAAAAAAAAAAAAATTCTCTTTTTCTTTTTTTTTTTTTCTGAACTCTCATTGTGTGAGTTTTTACTGCATCAAATTAACAGTATCTTTGATTCATTAGTAAAATGTGATTGTTTGCCTTCTGATTATTAATTAGCTTGGAGGAATGAGGAAAGGTGACCCAGACCTGACCTTCAATCTACGTAGTAATAAACCGAGTCGAGACTCACTGCATGGATCCGAATCAGACGATGATTTGACACCGATAAAACTGCGAAAAACTTCGGCATTTGCATTGTTTGAAGATGAAGGTGGTAATAACTTCAATAACAGCATTTCTCCGGGGACTCCTCCAATCATAAACTATAGGACTTCAAGGAGAAAGGGTATACCACACAGAGCTCCTTTCTGAAATAAATGAAAAGCCAAAAAAAAAAAAAAAAAAGAAGATAGCAAACAGAAGGTTCTGTAAAAGAAAGAAATGTGGATACAGTGAATAAATGTGGAAAGATACCCACTATATTAGGACAAAAGGCAAAGGAGAAAGCATAGATACATAGACAGCAAAAAAGGATGGAAACCCTAGCTTTGTGCTTTTGAGCTTCTTTTTTTTTTCTCTTTCCCCATTCTCTTTCTCTTTCTCTTTCTCTTTCTCTTATGGTTCTTGCAGATATAATGTAATGCTAAATGTGTAAAATGTGGTTGTGGGAAGATCCTTGTACATTAGTTTTGCCTGTGTAAATGGATGATATATATATATATATATATATATATATATATATATATATATATATATATATATTATAATCTAAATGCAAGCTCTAGTGCTTGATGTTTGTGTATTTAAATTTGGTTTTGAGTCACTTTTGTCCTTATATTGGTATCTGTTGCTATTTTGTGAAAAAAATTGTTATCCATGGGAGGACTTTTAGATCACCGCAACCAATGCCGTTTATCAGATGATAAGCTGTACATGCTTTAGTGTCTACATGTGTGTATCTATGATCCATGCCACATTAGCATAAATGGACATTTTGGTCGTTGGAGTACGGCGTTAATACTACGTCAACATATATAATTGGATATTTCGAATTTTGATAAATAATAATTTTGATGTAAAGGTTAATAATGATTATAAACCTGCATAAAATTTTTTTTTCTTCTCTTCTAGTTCATAATTTTATTGATTTTCAGATTATTATTTATTTATTTTTTAAAATTCTTCTATTAGAGTTTTTTAAGTCACCAAAGACGGTGTCGTTTATGAAACGCATATATCAATACCAGATCTTTGCCTACATGATCAGTGCCACGTTTGCATAAATGGACATTTTAGCTTTTGACATATAATGTTAATGTTACATCAATATAAATGAATATTTTTTGAGATATAATATTTTAAGTGTAGGCCGGGGTTATTGTAAAATTACATAATTTTTTCCTTTCTCTCTTGCTTATTTTATTTATCATGAACTTTTTAAATCATTACAATTGCAGTCAATTTTGTTTACAAAACACTAAATGTAACATATATATGAGCTATCATCACATGCATGCATCAAATATTTATAATAAAAGAATGATATTTCATTTTTCTCCTAATTGAAAGTCCGGTGTTTGACTCTTTTCCATCATAATCGACTAATGTCATGTTCCTAACATGAACATTTTTGTGTTTGATAGTTCAATGTTAGCATAAACAAATATTTCAAAATCTGTGAAGGTTTTAAATTCAGGGGTCACTAATGATTTTGAACTCATTTAGACTCACACCTTTTGGTTTATAATTTCATTGCCATGAATGAATGTCACTCTAGCGCAAATGAGCATTTCAAGTTTTAATATAAACACATAAATGCCACATGCATAAATGGATTTTTCAATCTCTAAATTTAGGAATTAATAATGATTTTAAACATCGATAAATTAAATTTCTATATCTCACAGTTTAAGTACTAAACAGTTGGTTTGGAACAAGACTGAGTTAAGAATGGCAGTTGGGTTGGGATGGTAGTACCAACTGAATGGTTCGGAAATTTTCAACGGTCCGGATCCGGACATCACATCCGGTCAGTGACTTTGGGGACACGTTAAGCCTCGTGATAAGGACTCTTCCACTGAGTTGAACCAATGAGTTTGAGAGCCGTGTGGAATCCCTTCTTCTTAATTAATTAATCTCTCTTCTCCATGGTGTTAAGCTTTCCACAAAGTACGCTTTCATGGCCATCACTTTCTGAAGTGTGGATGATTACTGCTTCTCCAACACCTTCTTTGGATAAGTTCTCATCACATAAGATTTTTTTTTTTTTCACCATTAAATTAACTATGTGACAGTGGAGATTAGTAATATATATATATATATATATATATTTTAATTTATCATGTAAACTTACTTTTACTCTGCACTTGTGCTTACAGGTATAAGTCTACATCAGGGAATAGGGTTTAGGGTTTGAGTGGAGATCAAGAGGATCACTACTCTTCAGGTTGTGCCACATCATGGCATGTGACAGTGGCCACTTGTGTCTTTTGTGCATGTTGAATGGGCTCCCTCTCAGTGATGGATGATGGAGTACTTATTCCTTTTCCCCTCACTTGGCTTCTTTCCTTTTTCACCATTGATAAATATGCATATTGAGACAAGGATGAATGGAGAGATAAATATCCATATTGAGGCAAAAAAAAAAAAAAAAAAAAAAAAAAAGAAGAATAGATGAGGAGATGAAGAAAAAAAATGGAGGATGAGACAAGGATGAATGGAGAGATAGAGTGAGAGATACTGTGGAAAAAGTTGGCGTTGGGTTTGTTACTTTTATAGGGTTCTTACACTTATTCTTTCTTTGTTGGCATACCTTTGTTGCCATTGCTTGTTTGATGATGATGATGGTGATGATGGTGATGATGGTGATGGCCAAAACATCTCCAACTTTCTTCAACTTGCAGTTAATTAGCTTTTTTATGTTTTGTCACAAGACATTGCAATATTTATTTTTATTTGCAACTATGCTTGCTTTCAGTACTCTAACACATCATTTAATATGTCACCTTGTTTCATTTTTCCCTTCTTTGTGAGAGAAGCTAGGGGCATTGAAGACAATGTAACAAGCACTATTTACCTACTTAGATCTCCATTCTGCCATTTTCATTCTTTAAGGCTAAGGAGACATGTAGAATTACTAGTCCATGTCTCATTCATGGCATTATTGAGTTGTTTATTAGATTTTGACCTTCATACGTATCTAGATACCATTCCGATATTTTAGCTTAAATATATACCAACTTAAATGTGTTATTTTAAAAAAAAAACAACAAACGCGATTTTTTCACTATAGTATTATCATACTCTTGATTTTTATTTTTTTTACTTTCTTAATGTTTAATATGGTTATGTATTTGTATTTAATAATGCTGCGTTTGACCCTTGCTGATTTATATTAGATTAACATCTATATTGTTTTACCAACAAAAAGCAAAGATTAATATGAAATGCTAATTACATCACAAATATAGTGAATTTAATATATCATCTCACCATAAATTATATATAGTCTTAAATTTCACATTGATTGTCATATATTTCTTATCATGCATAGCTATATATATGGGTAAAGTCCCTCCTAAGTACGAAAATAGAAAAATTAGTACAGTGACTATAGTAAATATTTTCTAAGCATAAATTAATACCAAAATAAAAAATTTACAAAAACTTAAAGTATAAAAAAATAAAAATGTAATTGAGTTTTAACAAATTTGGAATATCAATATATAGTGTTTTACATAAACCAATTAATAAGCAAATAGAATGTAGTCTCCTCGTCAATGCTAAAATTTGGCACATGCAATATGTTGTGATGCTCAATAGTAGGAAGTGAAAAAGTCAAGAGAAAAAAAAAAAATATATGCAAATGCTGGTGTTATTTAATTGGTTGAGAACAGAAATCAAATTGAAAATGTATAAAAAATTGATGGAACTCTGCTCTCCTTAATTGGAAATGAATCTTTGAAATAAAAAATTTTCTCAAAATTTGTGCGTGTTTCATGGCCTACCTTCTTTTGATTTTGTTGAACTTAATATTCAATGAATAGTGAAGTTGTGCTCAAGGTGATCCTCAATATTCAACATATGAGAGTGAACACATGGAACCAAGACTAAAGAAATGCAAGAAAAAAAAAAATAATGTAAAATTTTGCATGTTTGGCATGGGATATGCCTCTTAATTCAAATTCTTGAATTGACCCCTGATCTTGCATATGAGAAAATTGGAAATCATGTAGGAAATCATTAAAAATTAATAAAATAATTAAGAAATACATCAAAAAGGAATATTCGTCAGGTTTGTGATCATTTAATTTGAACAGATACTTGTCAATCTCTTCAATTGTTTTCTTCTACTATTAAACCATTGGATTAGTACTATAAGCGGATTTACATCATATATGATTGAAATTTCAAAACTGCAATAATTTAGTATAAAAGTGCCTCTTTTTCATGCGAAATATGAGTTATTACGGCACGAATACATATATAAAAAGAATATTAGTGAGGTGGATTTATTGAAAAAATCTAATTGACTTTATTATATAAAAAAATATAGTAATTTTTATAATATGATATAAATAACTAAAGAATATATAATTATAACTAAATAATTAATGGAAAAATAGCAAACTTAGTTTTAGTGGCATTAATACCAGAATTATCCTAAATTCTAATCTTCTTATGGTCTATTTTGTTCATGTTTTCATTTACAAGAAACAACTTTAATGCTCATACGTTCTGTTTACAATAAAAATTTCAAAAAAAAATCAAATTTAAAAAATAAGAAAGTAAAAAAACAAAGTTAAAAAAGAATTATCTAGAAAAATATATAACAAAAACAATTTAATAAAGAGAAAAATTTTAAATAAAAGGGAGTCAATCCAAAAAAAAGTCTGGATTAAAAAAAGAATTTAAAAAATTACCTAATCCTTGTGATGATCTTTGAAGATTAAAAACAATCTAAACTAACACACAAAAAAGGAAGCAATAAAAACATTAATATGGGGATGAGATAAGATAGGAAAAACAGAGATTTTTAATATCATATGGTTATGATTTGCGAAAAAGAAAAGAAAAGCTCATAAAAAAAACGAGGAAGGAGAGGATGAAAAAAGAGAAAGAATGTCACGCCCCGAACCCGGCTCGCCGGACTCGACGCATTGACAAACGGCCGTATGCCCACAAGGCCGAGACCAAGTGGACACACAAGGCCTCGATACCTGTCTCTCAAATACAAATCCAAAATAATACACTAAATTCCAAACAAAACTAAATAATTAGAGAAACGAACAATAATTGGTTTACAACCCAAATTCAAAGAATACTAAAGGTTTTGACAAATAACAGATTTATTAACCGAAATTAATCTTCTGCTAGGCACCTGGTGCTCACTCAACAGTCTCTGCTAAGCTAGCCACCACACACCTACACTTGATCTGAAAAGAAATAGAACAACAATTTATGAGCTAAATAGCCCAGTAAGCAACCACTAAAAGCTGATAGTAATATAGAGGTCACAAAACTCGATGGTTTCAAAGATATACTTAAAGTAATGTTGTACAATACATATCAACAAAATAAAACCCAGACATCAAAACATTTCAGGCAAACAAAGTTTTCAATGAGCAGGTATATATGTCCCCCAAATAACTAATGCCAAAAACAAAACAAAGAATTCATTTATTTACCCTCGGCGACCCGAGCCAGATTATCAGAGTTCATTTATTTACCCTCGGTGACCCGAGCCAGATTATCAGAGGCCGTTATTCTCCACAAACGGAACGGTGCGAAACTATAGTTTCTTATCAGAATCAGTAATACATGTCGACATGGTCAGTGTTTAACCCCCAATGACAGGGTTATTGCAAAGTTAGTTGGAGACTATAATTTGCTATGTCAAAAATATATCGATTCTAAAATCACTATCAACAATAATTATTCAATAATTGAATAAAATATTCAAATCAATTGAATAAATAAATAAATAAGTACATAAATAATCAATAAATTTGAATATAATAATATGCTTAACATTTTAACCCAAAACAATTAAATATAATGTCGTAAAAATTTATTTCACAATAAAAATCAAATAATTAAATAATTATGTAAATAATTTCAGAAATCAAAAATTTTATATAAATACAAATATGAAGTATATACATGGTTTACTTACCTGGAAATTATCCCCAAGCTATAGGACCCCCCTCGGACACTCAAAATCAAGACTCGAGCGAAGACCCTAAAACATGAACATAATACTTGCCTTAAATTCAAATTTAAATACAAAAAATTAACCACTGGTTAACCATGATCAAAACTCTAAAGACTAACTGTGCTAGTAACACTGGGGTGCACGAAGTACATTTCTTCCCTAATAACACCCTAAAACCAAACCCCACAATATATATATATATATATATTGGCGGACATACATATATATACATATATTTGAAAGTTACGTACAGAGCCACATTTCAAAGTGGCTAAAATGCAATTTAATAATACTTGGAGAAAATGCAAAATAAAAATGCAGGCCCACTTCCTATTATTCTCGCATTAATAGTATGATTTAAAATATCGCATGACTTACGTAACTTCACAGGACCTAATGTAATTAATGATCTTTTCTCGGCTTCTACATGGAAGTGATTAACAATTTCACGAGAATAATGACTTGAGAATTTGAATAGTGTCAAGTCTCGTATGTCTAAAGGCATATGATTTCACCATTCGTAAGACAGTAAGTACATGCTAAAGTATCTATTGATCAAGTAAGGCATCCATGATGTTCCTTCAAATAGTTGGAAATACAACAATAATTTATTCATGAGATCAAAACATTAAATGTAATACTTGGAATGTTCGGGATAAGTCATGATGGATATATTGAGATTGTTTGCAATTGGATACAAGAACCAAAGACCAACAAACATCCATTCATCACTCGAGACAACAACAATGCTAGGTAGGCCCTCATGAATTAACTATACCAAAATAAATATCAAATAACAGAAAAGGATAAAAGAAAGCCTATTTAATACCTATGTATGATAGTGACGGACAGATCAAGATATAGTTAAATAGAGATGGAGAAAGTGAAACTTATAAAAATGAATCAATGCAGGTGAAAGAATTAATATCTAAGACTTATATTGCATGGAGAGAACTATTGCAAAAGTCCCATGCACACGTACGATATAATCATGCACGATCCTGAGAGATCCCTCGGATCTAAATGAATAATATGGCCGATGAAGCATGAAACCAAAGAGTTAAGCCAAAGATGCGAACATATGAAAACCTCTCAAACTGGCCTTAGTCAAAGATGATGATCGCATTAATTGCATGCCATATATCACGACTAATGATACTGAAGATTCGGAGAAAGATGGTTTACTTACACTCAACGATCAAACAACGCACGAACAAAACCCTAGATCCAAGAAAAAGGTGCTTACCTCCAAGAACTAGGGAACAAAACTCGACGTCGGATCCACTCCTCCTCGTCACTGTCACTTCACGAAAGACCAAGAGAAGACACAAGCTAGGTCTCGGTAAAACCTCACCGATTTTTTTTTTCTTCTTCCGAATCTCTCTGTTAGAGGGATAAGGCTAGGAGAGTTTAAATTTTAAAAGTAAAACTGATTTTTAAAATACAAATTCAATTTTTTTTTTTTTAAATAAAGAGGCGGTTTTACAAAGAAGATGAAAAAAAAGGAGGGAGATGAGATGTAAAAAAAGGGAGACGATGAAATAGAAAAAATAGACAAGAAAGGAGAAGAAAAAAAAAACCAACAGATTAGAAAGAAAAGGCAGACAATGAATAAAAAAGAGAAGATGGATATCATATAGAAGGAAAAAATGAACAAAAAAGAACAATATATCGTCATCAAGATCAAGGTTTTCCCTTTTTCTTTCTTTCTTATTTTTTTAAGAACATTATGTGTGGAAATTTGTTAGCATGCCATTGCTTCCATTGTGAGATCAAAATTCTCCATGAAAATCTCATCTAATTATTTCAATAATCATGTGATCTAATTCAGATTTATTTGAAATCAAGATATGTTACATGATTCGACATGCCACAATCCATTAGTTTTGAAAACACTAGGTTTCTTCTTTACTATATACAACCTTTGTTTTACCAAAAAAGTAATTGAGGATCGTAGAATTGAGAGATGTTTGAAGATATATTTGCAAAAAAAAAAAAAAAAAAACATGAAAAAAATGCAATAGAAATTATTCAGGATTCATTTGCCAAAAAAATTACAAAAGATCTGACAATTTGAATGTCTGATGGCTTATTTGCAAGAAGTATATAAAGCATAGGGATTTGGATTTATTTGCAAAATTTCAAACAAAGTATGAAAAGTGAAACTTTAGAGGGTCTTGCCAAAAATTTGGCAAAATAAAAAACATGAAAATTCCAAGAGTGTATTCATAAGTTCACCAGCTTATTTCTACAATCTTATCGTTGAACCCCAAGTAATGTCAGACAGCTTTCCTTCCATTGCCTCTTGAGATTCACATGAATGAAACATTTTAAAGACTATGAAATTTTTTTGTGAATTCAATGCGGTTTGTAAACAGTTTTTGTGTGAATGTCTCCCCATTGCCTCTTGAGATTCACATAAATGAGTAAAAAATTTTGAAGACTACAAAACTTTTTTACGAGTCCAATGTAGTGGCAGATAGTGTTTCCTGTGAAAACCTCCCTATTGCCTCTTGAGGTTCATATGAGTGAGCGAAAAATTTTGAAGACCACAAAATTTTTTTGTGAGTCAAATGCAATAGTAGACAACTTTCCTTGTGAAAGCCTTCTCATTGTCTCTTGAGATTCACATGAATAAGTGAAAAAATTTTTAAAGACCAATAACTCTTATTACGTTCAATGTGGTGGAAAATAGTTTTATTTGTGAATGCATCTCCATTACCTCTTAAAACTCTCTTGAGTAACTAGAAAATATTTTATGAAGACCATAAACTCTTATGGAGTTCAATGTAGTGGCAGACAACTCTCCATGTGAAGGCCTCTCCACTACCTTTTGAAACTCTCTTGAATGAGTAAAAAAGTATTTGTGAAGACCACTAGTGGAGTTCAATGCGGTGACGAGCGGCTCTCTATGTGAGAGCCTCCCCACTAGCTCTTGAAACTCGCTTGAATGAGTGAAAAATATTATGTGAAGACCTTAAAATCTTGTTGAAGCAAACAGCTTTCTATGTGAAGGCATCCTAATTGCCTCTTGAAAACTCTATTGAGTAAGCAGAATGCTTAATGAGATGCATGAATAAAAAAAGAAGAAAACTATGTAAAAGATAAAAAAGAGGTTTTAAAAGCATAAGACGCCGAAGCCTTCAACTATAAGAAAAAAGAAAGAAAAGAGACCAACTTTATGTTTTATAACAAAGAAATGATTGCAACTTGGGATCTAGAAGAAATTCTAAAAAAAAATTAAATAAGCTAAAGCAGTCAAGTTAGTGATCAATCATGTGAGAGGTCGCATTGTGGCAATGCATAAGCTAAGGGTCAATGGCATAAAAAAAACAAGACTTGAAAAGTTTAAAGCTATAGACAAATGAGCTCGGAAGGCTCAATAAACTATGTAACAAACATCCTCATAGGACTAATAGTATACGGTTCATCTCGCATATTTCTTTAGACTATCTAAGAATGCTATCCTAAAACAAGTCATGGTTCTAATTACATAGTAATGGCTTACATATATAATGCACTAGAGCATGCATGTGCATACCATGCTCCTACCTTGTTTCATCTTTCTTATTCCGAGCCCATTTGAAAACATTACTACCTAGCAGCAATCATTAGAGCAATCAGGTAAGATAACACCGAACGACACTAGTCTGTTGGGCATGGAATGTGAGCAGTATGCAACATTTATAGATGACATAGTTGGTCAGGTAGGTGCATCTGTAGACCATCTATCTTGACCAACATATAACAACGCTAATCAGTTGGCCGCTGCTATGGATCTTATGCTCAAGCAAAGATATCCTTGCTTGGATTTGGTCATTACATCAAGACATAGAAGCTCAGGTTGGTTTGTTGCTAGAAGAGGCAAAGCAAGACGATGCTGGTTAGATAAACCCACACAGTGATTAGTCAGCTATATCGGTGGGCAAACACATTGGTGGCCATAAAAGTGCAAGACGTCAATAGCTGGACTAAAGCATTGCATCAGCTTGATGACTGAGGCTAACCAGCAGTAGTTGTTGATAACACATTGGGCATGCCAACCATTGCTGGCCCATTCAACATAGAACAAAAGGCAAGCCTTGTTCAAGTCAATTGCAGCCATGTTTTGGTTGATGCTGCATAGATGACAATAATATCCCAAGACGACAACAATGATAGAGTCGGTGAACTTGACCAGTCGGTGTTGTCAATTAGAAGTGGGGAAATCATTATTGATGCTAAACAGGTTGTTGGAGCCCAAGTGTCCACAACGTCATAGCAGCGACTCACCTTTTCTAAAGACAACACTCCAACAATGGCGGGTTACTTTAAAAGTGTGGTGCAGTTAACCGATGAGTATTCTAAATTTGTACATCACACAATTGCTCCTGGGTTGTAGGAGACCCTGCAGGCGGGGAGCAATCAAAACCAAAGCGTGTGCCATTGTCAGCGGATGAAAGAAATACCTATAAGAAAGCAATATCTTTTAGTGCGGAGCAAGTATCAATGTGGAGTATTGCTCATGTAGTTGTAAAAGATGAGGTCACCAAGGACCGACCATTGAATGTTCACAAGCAAAGTCGATAAATGAACTCGTCGATCAAGTGTGAACACTAGAAACTACCACCATCATCTTCGGGTAATTCATAGATACCAACTAGCTCACAACGAAGGACCTGTGCTTTCTTATGGATCTCTGCGTGGGGGGTGCAAGTGATGTCGTTTGGTTGTATGAAGGAATGTAGTATTAGTGGGAGTAGGTGTTTGATCTCATTCTAGGACAGATGGTCATAGAAGAAATCATCTATGTATATCCTCTAGTTGGCGACATTTTTGCCACAAGTCGGTCATTGTGGCAGAAAGTTACATGCCTGTGACCCATCATACTGGTGGGGATGCTAAGCGCCATCATTGACGTAGTCCTAGTGCTCATCATTGGCAATGATCATTGGCGTCTCCTAGCAATGGACATGCGATAGAAGCAACACATGTAGTACTTTTTCTCCTGGGGGACCCTCGCATACACGGAGGTGCCCAAGGAAATGGACAACTTCCGATGATTAATTTTCATTCCATGCATGATACTTTGGTCTTATTCAAACAATTCCATTTAATCTGAAAGTTGTAGCCACGAGCGCTTGATGGGTACATGACTAAAGTCTTGATCTCAACTAGTAGCCCATCAGGCAGAACAGAAAATGTTCCCACTAGGAACAGTGATTAAATGCCTGTGCCACACTTTGCTGAGATCGAACATTTGAACAAAACAAGAAGTGTTTTTCAAAAATCTCTTTTTTTCATTTTGAAATTATTACAAATATGAATTGACTCTCATCTTTTGGATTATTGGCAACATCAACCCAAGGACGCATACCCAGATGGAAACTAAGTTCCCATTCGTCATTCGCCCATGACAATTCCTATTACATGATGCATTTCATGGAGCGATTGGTGGCAAGGCCAACCTTTCTGCCTTAAAAGCCAACCTTTCCGCCTTAAAAGGGTTGAGGTACTAGCATTGTGCCTCAAGTAAGATATTATGGCATGGTCATCAAAGAAGGCAGAAGAAATAACTAGTCCGAGTTGTGCCGAGCATATATTCACAAGAACAACTCATAGCCGATATAATTAGAAAAGAAAATCAAATACAAATTATCTTAAGATTCATGGTCCGAGGCACCAATGAAGGTTTAGTCTCTCATATTATAAAGAATCCCAATAAAATCTAAAGTATCAGGAATTACTGAAAACATATTGAAGGTGCCCTTAAACTTCTTGCAAGATGGATGATGATGGAATTTCTCATATTTAAATTGATATAGCCATCCCATTTGGTGTCCCAACGGCCGAAAGAGTGGCATCAACTTGTCCTTGAATGATGTACTTTAATTGATCTCCAGTTCAAACCCATAGTCTCAAGTAAGTCTCAAGTAAATCTTTCACTAAAAGTCACAAAATAAAATCTAGCTGTCGAGCTTTATATTACAAGTAAAACGATAGTGTATGCCCTTACATGTTTGCGGTGTGCTTGACCCATGCCTTTTGATGTCGGCTTGGGGCTTTTTATATCATGAACTAATGAAAAAATAGGAATAAGCACAGCCTAAGCAAGCCAATGCTTATTAAAGCATGCATGTGCTCTTGGCTATCTGGCATTGCTCATTTTCAAGTTTAATTTCTGCACTGCTACGTATTCTTTTCATCCCAATTACCTAATACCTCCTCAATAATTATAAAATAACAAATTGAGTATAAAAGTAGAGAAATTCATGATAAAGAACAAGTTAAGTGCATGCATTTATAATATGCATAATACATATTTCATGTACTCGTCATCTTTAACATGGGGCATCAACTTATCGCTGCTTGGTCAGGGGTAAATGGTTGTCTCGTAGCACACTTAATATGAATTGATCGTGAAGCACCAATCTACGTAGTAGCGTTGTATGTTTATCTCCTTTAGTAAAATCGCGGCATGGGAATTCTTGGAGGGGAAGCCATATGGCTACCAACTTATACACGAATATGTGTGCTCTTCCTTGTTAACGATGTTACTCACATGGTTTACTACCTTGAAGTGTACCCCATTTGACTTACAAACACTAAGGTATCTTACTTTGTCAATGTCGTCCTCCAATTTCCAATGTATCACTCAGCACAAATGAGTCTTAATCCATTGGTTGCATTAATCCCGATGGTTGCATATCATTGTCAGCATTGTGAACCTAGCACAAATATTGCTGGCTAGCTAGGTACTGTCCATGCCATGGAAATAGAGTGCGTGTACTGCTATGTTCAAAAGGTCTTCATAATGGCCGAGGAAACTCACCTAATCACGTTGACTATCTATGTCGCTATAAGCATTCTCACATCCTTCACCCAAGCAATGAAAGATTCCGTGATGTTGGAATACATCTCATGCCACTAGTTCGTGTGGGACAAATAGTTGTACCAATGTTGTTAGTTTGATTGCTCGACAGGCCACTTTTGAGCTTACTTCAAAGTATTACATAGTTTGGTCAAACCAACATTGTAACCTGCGTGAGTGTGAATGCTATTCTCTTAAGCAACCACACACAATTCTCCCTCGTATATTTGTGCATCTCATCACTTTGTGGAAATTGGCCTCCAAATATCGGAGACAATACACATGGGGGAACTAGGAATGATGGTCATGATGGTAATGATGAGACCTTTTAATTTGTTTGACACAAACTTGATCGTTTTTTCGTGCCTAAAATCACCTCTATTTAGAGCCGCCTTCAGCATATCAAAACACCATGTCCAGTTGTTATCCATCTTGTCTTTGACTATGGTGAACGTGACATGGTGGAGCCCATTGTTTCCATATTTCGTAGTTAAGACTAAAAGTGTTCCCATGTATCTTCCAAGTAAGTGTGTGTTGTCAACAAACAACATAGTTAGGAAACCATGTGTGAAATCATGCAATGACACATCAAGTGACAAAATGCTCTCATGAAATGACCATTATTGCTCTTAATCCATGTGATACTGCCACCGTTCGTCTATAACACCTTCTCTATATATTATAACAACAAGTTATAGCTTGTGACTGGCGAATCGTGGATCAAGTTATTGGAGGATTCCTTCCCTCTTCACACTTGCTTAGATTGCAATGCAACACCAACACCCTCGAGAAGGTCTCACCTCATGTCTACTGCTTTGTACATTGGTCAATCCTTCCGTTTCCGTAAGATATGCCTGCTCACTAGTTTTTTGAGGCTTTTGGGTGTGAGGACTGTGCTATACCACTGCCATAACCATGATGCAATTTCAGTGTTCTTGTCTTAAACTCGCTATAATATTTATCCTGTGAGGCATGAATGCCATACTGCCAAGCCTCTTTGGCACAATGTATTGTCATCCTTGCCTTACTATATAGTCTTGATGTATGTGAAGTCAAAATTCAGAGATATGGCAAAATCAATGAGTATCTACTTGAAATGCATGCCTTGAATTCCTAAACACCAAGCTAACAATAGGGATAATAATAGAAAACAATCCAAGGGTAGTGCACAGAGATCAGTTCTACCTATTGTACTACATCAACACCTGGTTGGAGTCAAGTCTCACTGTTTCATCTCCGTAGGCCATGCCAAGGTTGCATAGACAAGGATTACACACTTTAGACTAACAATTATGCCAAATTCATTAATATAGCAAACATACTGGAATATATTATGCACATTCGCAGCTCCTGGACCAAGTTAACAATAATGACAAAATGTATGGGGTTGTTTGTTGCATGACAATTGTGGCCAATCACCAAGTCTAAATGATGCTTGTGCCTCAATCTGACATGCTACACTAGCCTTGCTAAACACTTAGACGAAGTTTACAACTATGGCAACATCCATGTACCGGCAGTGCATGGACGCTAAGGCCAACAATAATCTATGAACTACTAATTGCAACGCCGACCACCTACACCAACCTTGCCAAACACCTAGACAAAGGCAACAACAATGGCAACGTCTAGAGACTGGCGGTAGTTAGCTAATGGATGGGCTAACCAACTAAGCGGACCTCGCCAAACCCTTGGATGAGGTTAACAATTAACGATACCAACATCGAAAGACCTGTAGTGCATAGTCGTTGTGGGTAATCATAATGTCTAAATGGATGTTGGATGCTTTGTCCTCATATGCCTATCTCACCAAACCCCTGGCGAAGTTAATAGCGGAACATAATATGAATGGTTGTACAGACCTCCTGCCCTAGCCTCATGAACCCTATAAAAGCTAACAGTTGGCAGAAATTTTCCCATAAAAAACACAGCCTAATGAGTAGTTTTAATATTATAGGGGCGTTTGTTTGTCAGTAATGGACTAGGAATGATTACTTACACAATGCAAAGTTATGTTTGGATGTGGAGTAATGGGAGTGGAGGGGTAATGTGTAAAGAGTGGGGGAGTATTGTTGGGAGAGTGAGACTCCTCCACAAAATGGGAGGAGTCCTCAATCCTGCATCTGAAAATGTCCATTTTGCCCCTTGATTAAAACTTTATCCCCTACTAAGCATTTGACTTGAAGGGTTATTACATAATTACCTTTATAATTACTAAATTTATTGTTTTATAAATTATTATTTTAATTTGGTAGTACTTAATTTGAATTTATTTTTAAATTAAATATTTAATTATATTAATTATTTTTAATAATAGTTTAAATTATTTTTATGTGAATATTATTAATCATAAATATTAATAAAAAAGCATATAATTAATAACTAAAGAGAAATAATACTAACTAATAATTTAATTTTAATGACAATAAAATAAATAAATAAATAAATTTTATTGTAAATAATATTCAAAGTGAAATATTGTATTAATTTTAATAATAAATAATTGATAAAGTGGAATATTTAATTAAAATATTTAATTACGATAATGAAAATAAGACAAGAAATATTTTATTACTTACAAATAGATCTTATTTCACTTTAATATCCTATTTTTATATATAATGTTGTTTATTCCTATAAAGGTTATAAAGGTCATTTTACCATATTTTCATCTTTTACTTTTCCCATTCTCAGTGAACTACTCCCTCATACCTTACTAACCAAACATATCCTTCATTCCCAATCCTCCACCACTCACTCTCATTTCCATTCCCACTCAATCCATTCCATTCCCAATCCGGGAACCAAACGGCCCCTATATTTAATAAAAAATAACAAATAGCTAATTGGATGTCTGTCGTATCTACATAGTTAAAAGGACAAAAACCAAGGCCTTATTGAACAATATAAAATTAAAGGCCCTTAATAATCAGGATGAGTTTATTGAAGAACCGTATGGTAATTTTCCCATTATTTTATTTTGAGTTTGCCCTTTTATAAGTACATCATGTCTCAAAAATTATTCCTTAAAATATTAATACATTTTTAATTCCAATAATTTAAATTATTTTTCAAAAGAATTGATGGCAAAGGATTTTTTGCCTTTGAATGTAAATTTAAATTTAATTTTATATATTTATTCATAAAAAACTATTTATTTATTTTAATAATTAAATTCTATAAATAAGGACAGGTTAAGTTTACTTACTTTGGGTATTTGCAAGGGGACCTTTGATTTCTTCTAGGTACGCGGTAGCCGTTGTACGTTTATTAATATTAATAATGTTGTAAAGATAATGATGTTGACAGTAATGATGTACTCTCCTAATTGCATTTATTGTTTATTGATATTTTTTTAATTATGTAATGTAGTACGTTGGAGTTTGACCTTTCTGTGATACTTTCCATCAATGATTAATTGTACTTCGGTTATTTGTTAGTCGTCAAGATTGAAAGAGAGGTGCATGCAGGTACATGCATGAAAGAGTACTTCTCCTCCAAGTAATTAACTTCTTCTACTCAAATCAAACAAGAAAAGTCTTCAAATGATATCTCAGTCAAGCATCACATTCCCATTATTAATTTCTGTTTAAACTCATTTATTCTGCAAGGTTTTCTTTAAATCTATTTCCTCTATATTGCCTAATTAGTCGAACCATTTGGTTTTGATAAAAACCACTAGCATCGATCTTTGTTTCTTCACATAAATGGTAACAAGAATAATCTCTAATTACCAAAAGAAAAGGGAAAAAAAATACAACAAGTAATCTCACACGGTGTGCATAAATAAATAAAATTAAAAATAATCCTAGAAAAATCAAACATTATATATAAATAGATGTATATATATACAAAAAAAAAAAAAAAAAAAACACCATGCATGATACAATGTGCAACTTCACTCTGAATCTTCAACAATGGTACTTAGCCGTTGTTTAGAGCTACTACTTCTTCCTCTTCTTCTTGTTCTTGGCAAGCTCACCGCCGGCAAGATCTTCAGATCAACATCGCTGGCACTATTTTCTCTAAAACCATCAACTGGCATCACTTGAATTCTACTTGATGATCTCTTCTTGCCAACCTTACCCTTCGCAGCATTATTGAGAGCTTCACTAGCCTTGAAAGCAAGAGCCGCCATGTCTAAACCAGTGAGAGGATGATCAAGCATGAAGGCAGGCAGCACGAAATAGATATGCTCATGCTGAAGCCATTCCTGAGAATCCAGTGGAGGAATATAGCTGTTGTATAGAAGGTCATCAGCATCACAAACAAAACAAGACCAAGAGTTATAATTCTCACCAAGCACTTGGGAAACACTAACAGGTAGCAAGTACTCCATTAATGTTCCTTCAAGAGAGATAACTCTGGCCACTGGTTTGTTATCAAGGATTGGAGAAGATGAAGAGAAGCAAGATCCCATGTTGATTTGATGCAGCACTACCCCTTCAAAGAGATACAGATATATATATCGAGAAAAGGTAGAAGAGTCAAAAGAAGTACATGGTGATGTCCGTGAACGCGTCACAAGCATGAAAAGGAAATATTGTGTGAATCATGGCTGACGAGAGGTGTTTCTTTTTTATTGGTCTTAATTTGTTCATTCATTCAACTATCACATGAACAATAGAGGCAGTCAAAGCATTGTTTTTGTGTCCCTAAAAAGAAGACACGAAGTCAAAACTATTTTTTAGGTTCATACATTTAATAAGTGGACCTGTTTGTGGGGTTTGAAGATAGACAAGGAGATGAAGGTGGGCTCTAGTAATGAGGGAGCTATGGACCCTGGGATTGTGCCATGTTTGTTTGTTGGATGAAAGGCAAAAATAATTTTGTTGGAAGGCTATGATCACACACCAAAATTGACCCTAACAATTGTGTGTGCGCGTGCGTACGTGCTTGAATGCGCGTGCGCGTGTACTTCCGTAACATTGGATCAATGTTGCACCTTTTGCGATGGAGGAAAGAAACATGCTCGTCTTGCATGGGCTCATAGCTTCCCCATTGAGAGCAGGAGCATGGCGGCTTCCATGAGAGTTCCACGCGGACGCTCCGTTAGTATGGATGCGGAAGAAATTAGAACATAGAAAAATTTGGAGTAAAATAACTTTGTATTATAATAGATAAATTATTTAAATACTCATCAAATTATTTAGATATTTTATTTAAATCATTCAACTTTGAAAAATTTCAGTTGATTACTTTTAACTTTAAAATTGCTCTTATATCAATCACTCATAGTCATAGATAGAGTTAATAAAAATCTGAGGTGACATGATGCCACATGGCCTCCGCCACATCACCCATTAATCTCACTTAATTAATCATGTGACTATTTTTTAATTTATTTATTTATGATTATTATTTTAGCAAACCACTATTCATCATTTATTAAAAAAAAAATTAATCAATTAATCAAAAAAATGTCTTTTTCTTTGTCTTTTAGAATAAAATTTCAGTTCACTATCCAGAGGAGTGGCTGCAGGCTTACTGTGCAACATGCCTGTATCTTCAAGTAAACCCTTTGATAGAAGTTGACATGCTAAGAAAGTATTTTAAGAATTCAAGATCCTTAATAGGTAGTGGGAGCTCGAGATTCTTCTTAGGGATGGAAATAGGGCGCGATGGAGTGGGGTGGCCCCGCCCTGCCCTAGCCCCGCCAATCACATAGTTTGCCCCGCGCTTCGCCCCACCCTTTTTTTTTAACATTCTCAATATCATAACGGCCCGTGGTTTTTTTCACTCGCCCCCCCTACCCCGTCCCTCCCCTTTTTATTAAAATTGCTACAAAAAAATAAAAAAATCTTACTATTTTTACTTCATTTACATTAATAATCACAAAATATGCAATACTACATTAAATAAATATGGTATAATTTATATAACAACACAATAACACCATCATTCACCTTAAATTCAAAAAAAATATTAACAAATAAAAATATTAAAATCCTAGTTCAAGTCCAACATTCCATAACTTACTAATAAAAATTTTTAATGGGGTGGAGCCGGGAGGGGCAACGCAAAATAAAAAAGAAAAAATTACTGTTCACATATCGGGAATTTCAAAACTTCCTAAAAACCCCCTCCAACTTTTGCACACCCCGGACAACCCTTCCGTTTATAGTTTACTTCCTTTCTACCCCCTATCGGTCACTTCAAATGGGTCCTTATTATGAAATTCCATTTTTGCCCTTCGAAATTATGGGAAAAAAACCCGCCCGATCACATCATGTCTGACCTTTATGTATACAATTGTGAGTTTTTTCCCCTTCCTGCTTGTTTTTTGGCAAAAACACCATAGCAGGAGAATTAAATCTTTTTCTTCTTCTTCTTCTCATTTGGTTTGTTCGATTTGAGTTATGCCGGTTTCCCGATAAGATGAGGATTACTTCCTTACTCTCACTTTGATCATTCTGTGGGAGAGAGTAACAATTTATAAAAATGCAGGGCTATTCTGAAGAGTTTTTGTGCTATTGCTAGATACAACGGGGAGGGATGAGTGCTAATGTTCACGGCGCCGACTGCTTGGGAATCAATGTTAGGCGAGATATGTGAGCGATGGGGTCTCGATATTTCCTATGTGAGGGTGAAATTTATCACACCCGATGGACATAAAACGATTTTCCCAATAGAAAACGAGGTTGACTTCCACTACATGTGTCATGTGTACTCCATCTTTAAATGCGCTGCAGTTGATCTTGTTGTCGAGACAGATGATGTGTCATCGTATCCTACTGAAAACGAGTTCTTGTCATTGTAAGGTTCTTCTCTTTTATGTTTATCTAGTTGTATATGTCAATTATTGTTTAATTATCCCATTCTTTGTTTAAAAAGATCAAGCTCCCGTTTAAACATTCACTTCTCCGTTTAATTTATTTAGTTACTTTTAAATATTCTCTTCCTCGTTTACATTATTAAGGTCCTGTTTAAATATTGCTTTTAACGTTTAAAGTGTTTACTTATCGTTTAAATTGTTTGTGTTCCTGCTTAAATAGTGATCATTTTCGTTTGAACTGAAGTGTTCGCAGGAATTCGGAATCTGGGAGCACTTATGTTCCACCTCATGGCGACCCTGACAGTGTCGCATGCCTTCCTTCCTCGTCAGATCAAAATGAAGTGTTGTCATTGGATGTCGGACAATGTTTTCAAGGTGTTGAACATTTCAGAGACGCACTTCAGAATTTTGCTATCAAACGGAATTTTGACTTCAAATTCATAAAGAACGAAAAACACCGGGTGACTGTGGAATGCGCTGCCGATGGTTGTCAATGGCGCCTTCATGCATCAAAGGAATATAAAAAAAATACTTTCAGAATCAAGATAATGCACCCGTCACACACTTGCACCAGATGGAATTGGATCGGCGTCACATCCGAAAGAGTCCAAAAATTAGTTAAGCGCACGAGTGATTCAAAAGCTCAAGGACCGGCCCTTGTACAAGGCCATTGACATTCAGAAGGACATGTTGCGGGTGCATGGTGTCCACATTCCATACAAGCAGGCTTGGTTGGGAAAAGAACATGCCCGAGTGATCCTCGACATCAGCGACATCTCCAGCTACGATTTGTTCTTTTGGTATGTCGATAAGGTGGTTGAGACGAACCTCGACAGCATTGCGTTTGTGGAAAGAGACGGTGAGCGTTTTAAACGTGCATTCTTTTCTTTTCAGCGCGTGTGTTGTGGGATTCAAGTGGGCATGCAGGCCGCTGCTGTTTCTCGATGGTACCCACCTCCTTAGATAGTATCGGGGTACTGTATTGGGTGCCACAGGCAATGATAGGAACAATGGTTTCTTCCAAGTCGCATTAGGTATTGTCGACAACGAGACCGATGCCAATTAGACTTGTTCATTTCCAAGTTAGGTGATGCTTTATACGACGAAGGAGATTATCAAGAGATAATTACATTCGTGTCGGACAGGTCAAAGGGCCTTGTGAACGCTATTGGGGGAGTCTTCCCTTCATCCCCACATGCATACTGCCTTCGACACTTGGAGGCCAATTTTATGAAAGCCAATGTCACACTTGGGAAGGCATTGAGGGAGGAATGCTGGTCCATATACTTTCTTATTGTGTGGGCATCGATGGCTAAGAATTCGCTGACACCGTCAATGAACTGCACACCACATCACTCGAAGCCTATCAGCGGTTGATTCATAAGTAAGACATGTCACATTGGTCGAATTATCTATTCAAAGGTGAACGCTGGGGCGAGATGTATTCTAATGTCGCGGAGTCGTTCAATGCGTGGATTAAAGAAGCTCGGTATTTACCGGTGACGAAAATGGTCGACTCCATAAGGTATTCGAATGTTGATTCTATTTAACACTTAAGAATTGCCCTTATCCTTTAAATATTACCCGTACAGTTTAAACATTATTGTCTGTGTTTAAATTTCTGGATCTTCGTTTAATTTGTTATCCTAATGTTTAAGCCGATGTGTTTCTGCTTAAATATCATTGTCTTCATTTAATTTTGTTTAAGATTTGTGTTTTTCGTTGTACAGGTTCAAGTTGATGTGCATGTTATGCAATCATCATGAGCAAGCGAACAAATGAGAGACTTACTTATACCCGGACATACATTCAAAGGTAGAAATACTCGTTGAGGAAAGCCGAAATTTTCATGTTGGTCATTGTGTCGATGATCGTTATGAAGTGATTGACCAGCGCAGCAACTCTTTAGATCTTGCCAATAGAAGTTGCTCATGTCATAGATAACAATTTTATGGTATCCCGTGCAAACACGTTTGCATTGCAATAATGCAGACATACACTAACATTAATCGTTTTATTAGCGGTTACTTCACCGTCGATAATTACATGCTGGCGTATAAGGAAGCTATATTCCACATACCCGACAATGAGAAGCCTATAGACGACAATAGCGAACTGCATTTATGAAACTCTATAAATCGAAATCTACTTCTCAAACAACTTACCATTGCAACCGCACCTTTATTGTACTCTTCACTTTGGTATAAATTATAATGCATGTATTATTGTTTGTTATTGTCGAGGATGACGACATAGAAGTGGCCATTCATGATTATGGGGAGGATTGCAATGTCAATATCATACACGACGCGCGCGGTATCTCCGATGATAGCTAAAGTAGTGTCATGTGCGTCTTCCTGCTTTGACATAAACAGTGCCAGTGGTCGTGTGATGGAGGCGCGCTTCTTATAAGAATATGGTACTCTGGTCAGGGACTTCTGTATTATGCATACGAAGGCGTCCATCACATCATCTATCACCATCTCTTTCTCGTCAAGCAATATGAATAGGTTGGCCTGTGTGGTGCTGACAGAATCATTCCTCCACACGACAGACCTGTGGTTAAACGGCAACAGATATAATTAAACAATAACACAAAATCTTAAGTGGAAAATGTATATCTTTAAAAGATAATGTGACTTTTTAATCAGTAACTGACAAAGTTAAATGGTAAAGCATTATCTTACATGATAACTCTCATATTTAAACGGAAACTACATAACTTAAACGGGAACATATATATGTAAACAATTCCATAAAAACTTCATACTTACATGTACATAGAGCAGTTGAGGAAGATCCTTATCAACTCCTGCTCGAATTTGTTGAGGTGCGATTGTCCAGCGTATATTTTCTTCTTCGGAACAAAGTATGTCCGAACTTCTTTGTATTGTTGGTTGGCAAGGATCATAGCTTTCGTTTTGTTTTCAGTGACATTTCATTGCCACTCGTCAACAGCTTTTTTGGGATCATCCTTACATGCTTCTTGCTGTTGTGGGATTGCGCCTACAATGGATGCTGCACTGTCGCCCTCCGGTTTCTCCATGAGCATGATTTCATTGACAATAGAGTGAACGACCTTCTCAACCGCGACCACGGCAACAACATCAAGGGGAGGCACACCCTCAGGTGGTTCTTGTTCTTCAAGGATTGTGGCCACCACCTTGGATGCGGCACTGTCGGCTGCCTGTTCCACCGTCACGGGGATTTCGTTGACTTCCTCAACCGCGGCGATGCCAACAGCATCAATGATCTTCTCCACCGTGGCGGGCACACCATCAACGGCAACGGACTTAACAACAGCATCAGCCGCCAATAGTGCTGCTATTGTTTCATCGTCGGCCGGTGGTGGACAAAGAGGTATTATTGTTTTCGTATTTTTTACAAGCCTCTTCAAATGTGGCCGTCTTGGAATGGCCATCCCGATGAAGTCGTCGTCATCAAATTCCAACGCCTCGTTCTTCCCGGGTACTTTATTTGTTTGGAGGGACGACGCAGTCGATTGTGACTATCCTTCCAATGCCTCAACCCGAGCGACAAGCAGAGGGAACTCGATGATCAATATCTGGCACGCCTGTAGAAGAGTTGCTGTGACATCTTCGCCTACTGCCGTCGGGGGGGTTGCCGCGGTCGGGGGAGGGGGGGCTGTAGCGATTTGGGGGACTGTCCTTGTCGTGGTCGGGGGGAGTGTTGCCGTCGGGCTGGGTAGGAGAGGGCTTATCCGACGCCGAGGATTGCGTGCGCGTGTTGGGCTGGAAGTAGGGGAACGACGTTGTCGAGCGCGCACGGAAAAGGTTGGCCTCTCATCTTGCCTTCGAGCAAGTGGTTCCGGGGCAATAGCATCTCTCCGCCGTTTGGTCCGAACAAATATTTCTTCATCAGCAATCGTCGGGACCAGCTCAGGTCCCTAACATACGTAAAGAAAACAATCTCAGCGAAATCATTCAATTTAAACAATAACAAATGTATTTAAACATTTCACATATATACTTAAACGGTATCACACGTATTTAAATAGAGAATGAAACTTTTAAACAATAAAGACAAATGTTAAACACAAACTACAATTCTTAAACGCTAAAGGCTAGTTTTAAACATTAACTACTACTTTTAAATGCATTGTTGATGATTTATTACCTCTTTTTCTTTGAGCGATGACCAACTGGTTTCTATCGTCGCTTGCTTCCAGTAAGTATTTTCACCGTAGCACAGCATCCTTGGGGTCTTGCCGAAACGGACTTTCTTACCGGTTCCGATCAGCTCATAAAACCAGATGTTCATCGGGACCGAGCAACCCTTAATATACCCCGTGTCTGTCTTCTCCCCCGCGCATCTAGCTTGCACTCGAGCGGCAGCTTTTGGAATGTCCTCCATAAGCCATTTGTGCATCGCCTGCGCCCATGCGTACCGCCCCATGCCAGGTAGATTGTCGACATAATCAATAATCCAATTGGGAACCGAGCATGAGGTATTTGGAAAGAGTATTGTCCCCATGAGGTACACCATCAAAAGTTTCACAAAATTTTCCTCCTGTCCCCTTTGTCCAATAAGCTGCTGAAGAGTGGCCTTGATGGAGTCTCTGTGTCTTCGGAAGCTTTTCGATAAATATCTCTCTTCGAAAGCTAACCGTGTTTTCTTCTTTTTAAACACAACCGCATCTCTATCACAACGCAGGCCCAGAACGAAAGCCACATCTTCAGGCCTGAAACTCAGTAGGCTTGCCCTCGATTCTGAATTTATTGGTGCGACCATCGTACTTCTGCAAAAGAGGATCAAGAAGGGCCCTTGAAAAACAGCTTCCACCTCAGTGAATGGTGCAAAAGGTGTGTTTCCGATGATCTCCTATTGTCGAGGGGTCATGTGGACTTTCAATTCGGCCAAGGTCTCCACTACTGGTATCAAGTAGCATCTTCCGTTGACTAGGTTTACCGCCATAATCACAAGCCTGCAACAATAACACTACTTGTTAAATAGCGACCTAGTTTCTTACACAGAGATATATGTTTTTAAGTGGAAAACTCAACTGTTAAATAGAGACATCACTTGTTAAACAGAGACCTAGCTTCTTAAACGGAAACCACAATATTTAAACGGAGACAAATATTTTTAAACAAAAACTCATTTCTTATACGGAAACCCCATTTTACAAACTGCAACCATATCAAATGAAAGGGGAAACGTACATTATAAATATTACACAAATCATAACAATTGAAAAACTATTTCAAATGTGTACACAGACGAAAATGTAAACCAAAACAAAACCCTAGCCGAGAGATCTCCCTGCAAACTAACAAAACCCCAGCCGAGAAATTCCACCGCAGACTTCAGTATCTTCCAATAAAAACAGAACCACAAAATAAAACCGACAAATATCTCTATGCAACAAAGTACTTCAAATAAACCAAATCACAACTTCTTCTATACCTTAGACTGCAAACTGATGAAATGCCGGATACTTGCGCATAACTGATGTAGAAGCTCAATGAAAGGGAAAAACTGAAATTACAAAGGATGTTTACGCAGAGACAACTTTGGAAAGGGATAAGCTGAAGAGGCGCAGTCGAGAAAAAAAGCATATACGGCTTCAGTGAAGGACGTCTCTTGGGATTACCCCAAGAAAAATGCCCCACTTTTCAAAAATTCCATTGCCACGACTGCCCATGCAAGCAAGGGGCAATTTCGTTCATAAAATTCAAAAATAACTCCATTAACCACCGTTAAATTCTTTGGGGGTCTGGAAAACATTGTGTTTAAAAGAAAGGGGCTTTTAGGGATTTCGAAATTAAGGAGGTGTTTTTGACCATTTTGCAAATTTAGGGGTTTTTTTTTTGGTAATTTTCATAATAAAAAATTGGCATATAAAGCGATAAAAAGAAATAAAATATGTGAAACAATTATTTTATCAAATTTAAATAACTATTCATTTTAAAATGATATTAATTCCAATAAACAACATTGATTTTGTGTAAAAGTGGCAATTTTAAACTCTCATACTTGGACATTGCAACTCTTGATTTTTTTAATATTATATATTTAGGTTTTTTTTGACGAAAGTGATAAGATTTATATATTTCAATCAGGGCAGTACACATCGTAGGAGAATTGATCGTCCAGTTTACACACCCTCAACTAAAGACGAAGAGTTTAGGTTGTGAGTCAGCACCAACAACTAGTGATATGTTTATGTTATTGTTTCTATAAAGTCTTGTTAAACTCCATACATTTTGAATGTCTCATTCTTATTTTTCATATATAAAGCCAAGTATTGCTGGACTATGAGTCCTTTAGTGTATCAGACGCGCAAGCTCAAATGATAAACATATTATCAATTTTTTATTGAAATCAGAAAAAAATGATAATATGTTTACTGTTTTTAATTATAAAATCTTAAAAACAGTAAACATGTTATACCGTTCTTCGTTCACATTTTTTCAGTAAATATATCACTATTGTTCCTTTAGTCACCATACTTCTAATAAAGTGGAACTTAACATCAATGTGTTTGGTTTTGCCATGCAAAATAGAATTTCTGGAAATTGCAAGGCATGACTTGCTGTCACACAAAACTGTAGTAGCTTCCTTCTGTTGTAGTTCACATTTAGTTAAAATTCTTTTGAGCCATATGCTTTGACACACTGCTACATATAGGGCATCATAGTCTACTTTGGTTGAAGAAAGGGATGTGATTTATTGCTTTTTTAAAATGGAGGAGATAGCTCTAGCTCGAGAAGCGTAAAAACAACACTTGTAATACTCTTCCTATCCTCCACAAAGCCTCCACAATCAATATGTCACGCCCCGAACCCGGCTCATCGGACTCGATGCGTCGACAAACGGCCGTATGCTCACAAGGCCGAGACCGAGTGGGCACACAAGGCCTCAATACCTGTCTCTTAAATATAAATCAAAACAATATACTAATTCCAAACAAAACTAAAGAATTAGAGAAACGAAAAATAATCGGTTTACAACCAAAATTCAAAGAATACCAAAGGTCTTAACAGACATCAGACTTATTAAATGGAAAACTAAACTCCAGCAAGCCAACTGGTGATCACTCAACGGTCCCGGCTAAGCTAGTCACCACACACCTACTCCTGATTTGAAATAATAGAGCAACTATTAATGAGCTAAACAACCTAGTAAGCAACCACTAAAAACAATAATAATATAGGGATCACAAAAACTCAATAATTTCAAAAATATACTTCAGTATAGCGTTGTACAATAAATATCTGAAATAAAACCCCGACTTCAGAATATTTCAAACAAACATGAAAGTTTCTGATAAACATGCATATAAGTCCCCCAAATAACTAATGCCAAAACAAAATAACAGAATTTATTTATTTACCCTCGGCGACACGAGCCAGATTATCAGAGTTCATTTATTTACCCTCGGTGACCCGAGCCAAATTATCAGAGGCCGTTATTCTCCACCGATGGAACGGTGCGAAACTATAGTTTCTTATCAGAATCAGAAATACATGTCGACATGGTCAGTGTTTAACCCCCAATGAAAGAGTTATTGCAAATTTCGTTGGGGACTACAAGTTGCTATGTCAAAATATGTCGGGTCTAAAATCATTGTCAACTCAAAATAGAAAAATTCGGTGATCCCATTTTCTAATGAACATATCTCAGATTAATTCAAAAATAATAATGCTAATATATCACAATAAAATTTAAAATTCATGGAACTCAATAACTAAATACATAATTAATTAAAATATTAAAATAAATTAAACAAACAAATAAACCAATAAATAAATAATAAATAAATAATCAATAAATTTGAAAGTATTAATATGCATAATATCTTAAACCCAAAATAATTAAATTACATAATTATCAGAAATCAAAATTTTAATATATATACAAATATACGGTATATACGTGGTTTACTTACCTGGAAAATAACCCCAAGCTACAGAACCCACTCGGACAAAAATCAAGATTCAGGCACAGATTCCATATATAACATGAACATTTCACTTGCCTTCGATTCCAAACTTAAATAGAAACATGATTCAAGCTCTAACACTTACTATGCTAGAAACACCAGAATGTAAAATGCATTACTTCTTACCCTAACAATCACTCTAACACCAATCAAACCCACAAATATATATATATATATATATGTCTGTGTGCTGTGATTTGTGTGTGTGTGTGTGACGGACGGACGGACATAGCACACTTTACTTTGGATAGAACTTTTACAATTATTCTAAAATCCAAGACTCAAAGTAAATACAACACCATAATAAGAAACAATGATCCATACAAACTGGCATTAATAAGAGCACTAGAAATTCACCATAAAGTGTTGGCATTATAACCAAATAAAAGTAATCTTTGAAAGGAGTTCTCTGTGTTGGCTTTTAAATTCTCGATACATAAATTTTTCAAAACCAACAATAAAAGATCTAAAAGGTATTTCAAGAATCAGGCAGTCGGCCAAACAGTAATCAAATTTTGGGATTTATGAATGTATTGCATTCAAATGAATTTCACAATTGCAAGTATACGATATGTTACTTGGGTCGGCGCATATGTATCTCACTAGGTTAAAATCAAACCAGTGTTTATCATATAGGCAACTATGCAATTCCAAAGTTAGATGAAATATCTGAAGCCATCTAAGAAAGGAACTAGCATGTATTCCCCCAAAAGGATTCAACCCATTCAATCATACAATACACAAAAAAACCCTAACTTCGAGAAAGAGGTTGCTTACCTCAAGAAGTAGGGAGCAAGGTTTTGACGAAAGATCCTCTCCTCCTCGAAGTCGTCGGCACTTCACGGAACGAAGAAAAAGAGGAGCTAGGTCTCCGGTAAAAACTTCGACGAGAGTTTTTTTTTTTGGATCTCTCTATTAGAAGGGATAAGGCTAGAAGAGTTTAAAATTTTAAAAAATAAAACAGAATTTTAAAAAAATCGATTGGGATTTAAAATGGCGGTTTTACAAACTCACCCCCCTTAAAAAGGAGTTTAGTCCTCTAAACTCTCACCTGATCATCAGAAAAGGTACGGGTACTTCTCTCTCATCTGATAAGTGTCTAAATAGACCGTTTCATAACGGTGCATTACTTGTACTTTCATGCATTATTTGAATAAAACCGGTGCCCTTTGATGTGTTTTTCATGGTTTTCATATTTCAGGGCATCTACGAGCCATCTACGTGAGGAGGAGCATTTAGAGGATGAAAATCGAGGCCAAGGAGCGAAAAAACGAAGGTTAAATGAACTCCGGACGTCATTCGGGCACTCCTACACGAAACGGGCCTATTCAGGCCCGTTGGCGGGCCCGTGTACGGGGTGTGTGCGGCTGCACACCAGGGCGCACACAGGTGTGCGGCAAGGTGTGCGGGCGCACACAAGCCCGCACAGGGCTCCGGTATTTAAGCCCGTTTAGGGCTTTTTCGCGGAGTATCTTGCCACCGGCGCCTCCAAACGCCCACACGCTCAAATCTTCACCAAAGGAGGTCATTTTGGAGTGGAATCAAGTGGGAGAAGAGGGAAGAATGCGAAGATCTTCATCTTAGGGCTTGCCGACGCGGATTCGGCAAGTTGCTTCATCACCCCTAGTTAACATCTTCAAGGGGAAGTTCTTACTTTATTTGTGATTAATCTTGTATCTTGTAGCTTCCCTTTGCTTGTAATGTTGAATTAACCTCCAAAGGCCACCGGGCTACCGGTGAACCTTGGGGGGAACACTTGTATTGGATGATGTATTTTTAGTTTAATGAATGTTGGTTTGTTATTTGGTTTCATGCTATGTGTACTTAATTGTAGTGGATTGCATGAGAACTCTGCATTTCATCTTATCGATTGTACTTGGATGCGTGGGATGCGCCCTCGTATTAGATCTACATAGTATGATGGGAGATCCATTGTACCGGTACACCGGAGGTTCCGGGTGCCGGTAGCCTCCCATTGGCTTTGGACTGTATCCTAGCACAATTGCTCTTGGATAAGTCTAGCCAAGACTCCCTATGCCCAATGACATCGTGTGAGTATCCTTTGGATCAAGGAACTTGTACTGGATTAGGGCTACACTACGGAGGTTCCGGGGTAGTCGACTTCCGAGTCTAAGTGGACCAACTAGTACAAACCCTGCATGCATTATTTATTTATCACTCATCCATGCTTGTGCTAGTCCCGGGGGAATTCTAACCCGGGAGCCTTATATTTGATACTTGTTTTCCCTCTACGTGCTTTTAACCTATTGGTGGCTTGATCACTTTTATTACTTTGTTTTCGTTCTTAGTATTATTATAACAAAACCCTTGTTTGATCTGACTAAACAGCTAACCTAAGAGGAAGTAATAGTTGATATCGGGACCCAGGAAATACGACCCTCTCTTGCTCGCACGAGAGGTATTACTTGACGACCCGTGCACTCGCGGCCGGGGAGCCGTGTGCCTGCTTTTTAGCGACACGCGCGGCGACCATCAGCATCTCCGATTCCAACTGCCAAGTTGCCTCACGTTCTGAGTGATTGCTCCAATAAACTTTGACATAAGGGATGATCCGTCTTCTTAGTACTTGCTCCTTGAAATCAACAATCTTGATAGGCCGTTCCTCATATGTCATATCACTATTCAGCTGGAAGTTGGAGAACTGTATCACATGATCAGGATTCGAAATAAACTTCTTCAGCATCGAAACATGGAACACATCATGTACTCGAGATAGCGAAGGTGGTAACGCAAACAGATAAGCCACATCGCCAATGCGTTCCAACATCTCAAAGGGACCGATAAATCGAGGGCTAAGCTTCCATTTAACACCAAAACGGATAACTCCTTTCGTTGGAGTTACTCTCAAGAACACATGATCACCAACCTGAAACTCCAAGCTTCTGCTTCTATTATCAGCATAACTTTTCTGCCTACTCTGAGCTGCTCATAGTCGATCTCGGATCAGACTGACTTTTTCCACTGTCAACTGCACAATCTCAGGCCCTAACAATCTCCTCATCCCCGCAAATAGGTGATCTGCACCTCCTGCCATACAGAGCTTCATAAGGAACCATATGAATACATGCTTGATAGCTATTATTATAAGCAAACTCTATCAAAGGTAAGTGTCGATCCCAAGAACCCCCAAAATCCAACATACAAGCCCGAAGCATATCCTCCAGAATCTGTATCGTTCTCTCCGACTGTCCATCAGTTTGTGGGTGAAAAGCTGTGCCGAAAGTCAATGTTGTTCCCAAAGCCTTGTGCAAACTTTTCCAGAAGCGAGCCACGAATCGGGTGTCCCGATCGACACGATTGACACTGGAACTCCATGGAGTCTCACGATGTGCTCAATGTATAACTCTGCTAGCTTCTCCAAAGATATGCCAGTCTTCACAGCCAAGAAATGTGTAGATTTGGTTAGTCTGTCAATCACTACCCACACACTGTTAAAACCTTTGGCGGTTCTAGGAAAACCAGACACAAAATCCATCGCAATGTTCTCCCACTTCCACTCAGGAATCGGAAGTGGCTGAAGAAGTCCTGCTGGTCTTTGATGCTCCACCTTAACCTGCTGACAGGTCAAACACCGTGCCACAAACTGCGCAATCTCCCGCTTCATGTTATTCCACCAGAAAGTACTCTTCAAATTCCTGTACATTTTAGTGCTGCCTGGTTGAACGGAATAACTTTTGTAGTGAGCTTCTTCCATGATTTAATTTTCTAATATTGAAACATCCGGAACACAAATTCGATCTCCAAACCTCAATGAACTATCCTGATTAATCCTGAACTGAACTTGAGTGCCAGTTTCTATCTCTTGTCGAATCTTCTGGAAATAGTTGTCTTCCTCTTGTACTGCTTTAATTCTTTCTAACAAAGTAGGTCGCACCACTAAACTTGCCAAAGATCCACCTACTCCCTGCAAGATCACTTGTAGTTCCAACCTCCTCATATCCTCAAGGATTGGATTTTGGGAAGTAATCAATGCAACGACACTACCAAAAGATTTCCTGCTAAGCGCCTCAACCACTACATTTGCCTTCCCAGGATGATAACTGATAGTCAAATCGTAATCCTTCAGCAACTCCAACCATCTCCTCTGTCTCATATTCAGCTCCTTTTGAGTGAAAATGTACTTAAGGCTCTTGTGATCTGTGAATACTTCACAAGCCTCGCCATACAAGTAATACCTCCAAATTTTCAAAGCAAAAATCACTGCAGCTAGCTCCAAATCATAAGTGGGATAATTTACCTTAAAAGGCTTTAACTGCCATGAGGCGTATGCCACCACACGTCCATTCGGCATTAGAACCCACCCCAAACCAGTCTTGCAAGCGTCACTATAAATTACAAACCCTCCACCAGGAGATGGAAGTGTGAGAATGGGAGCTTACACTAATCGACGTTTCAACTCCTAGAAACTCTACTCACACTGATCTGACCAAGGAAAGCTTGCTCCTTTCCTGGTGAGTTTAGTCAACGGTGCTGGCCAACACCGAAAACCCTTCAACTCTTGGGGCATTTGTCAACCCAAAAGGCATCACCATAAACTCGTAATACCCATAACGAGTGCGAAAAGCAGATTTCGGCACATCTTCCGGCTTGATCTTCAACTGGTGGTACCTTGATCGAAGATCAATCTTTGAAAATGTCTGAGAACCCTGCAACTGATCAAAAAGATCATCAATCCGTGGTAGTGGATATCTGTTCTTCACTGTCACCTTGTTCAGCTCGCGGTAGTCGATGCACAACCGCAAAGTACCATCCTTTTTCTTGACAAATAACACCGGAGCACCCCAAGGCGAAACACTAGGCCGTATGAAACCCATCTCCAAAAGTTCTTCAAGTTGCTTCTTCAGCTCCTTCAATTCAGCAGGTGCCTTCCTGTAAGGAGCTTTAGAGACGGGGCTGGTTCCTGGAACTAAATCGACAACAAACTCCACTTCTCTCTCCGGAGGTAGACCCGGAAGATCTTTGGGGAAAACATCAGAAAACTTGCTGACCACAGGAATGTCCTCTAACACTGGCCCTCCTAGTTTTTCCTCAACTACTGTTGTAAGGAACCCTGAGCACCCACCCAAGAGTAATTTCCGAGCTTGCAAGGCGGAAATCACACGAGGCGGGGATGCAGACTCACTCCCGCGAAGGGTGAATTCTAATTCTCCAGGGATTTTGAAGACTACTCTCTTTGCATGACAATCAACTACCGCATGATAGACAAACAGAAAATCCATTCCCAAAATAATATCATAATCAGTCATGCTCATAACATGCAAACGAGCTAGTGACTCATGACCAGCAATAGTAATAGGACAATTTTCACAAGCCCTATCCAAAACAACATCAACTCCCAGAGGGGTGGGAACACACAAATCATAATCCAAAGGTATAACAGGCAATGCATGCTTACGAATAAATGCAGATGATATAAATGAGTGCGTAGCTCCAGAATCAAATAGGCGCACGCATAAACAGAATAAACTGATATGGTACCTGACACCACTACATTATAGCCATGAGCATCCTCCTGAGTCATCGCATAAACACGCCCCTGGGTCTTCGGCCTTCCTGCCTTCTGCAGAGTAGAGGAAGTTGGCTGCTCACTAGCTACTTCCTTCCCAGCACGCTGACCCGAAGATGCTTGAGGCTTAGGTACTGACACCAACCTGGAATCCTGCACAGTAGATGTCCTCTGTGCTCCAGAAGACATCTGTGGACACCCGGCAATACGATGCTCCAAACTGCCACACCTGAAACAAGCCCCAGTAGTACGCCTGCAATCTGCGGTCGTATGTGCACCTCGACAAGTAGCACATCTCTGGTTAGAACGGAAAGGAACATATGTCAACCCTCGAGATCGCTGCGCTAGTGGACTGCTAGCCGTCTGAGATGCACCTTGTCCTGCCTCCAACCTAGGCTTTCCTCCACTTCCAAACTGACGGTTCTTCTGGTTATCCAAACTTCTATCCCTCTTTCTGTGAAACTTCCTGCTCTGCTCTCTAGTATTACCCCAAACCGTGTCCAAAGACCTGGCACGATTCACAACCTCAGCATAACTGGTCAAGTGCAAAGCGGCCAGACCCCTACGAATATGCGCCTGCAAGCCTCCCTCAAAGGGTCGGGCCCTGCTATGATCATCATCTGCCATCTTTGGAGCATACCTCGAAAGTCTGTCAAACTCCATCTCATACTCATCTACTGTCATACTTCCCTGAGTCAGATTAATGAATTTCCTCTCAAACTGAACCATCTTGTCTCTAGTGAAGTACTTGCAGAAGAGGGCTTCCTTTAATTTCTCCCATGATTCAAACTCTTGCCCCTGACGAACGCGAAGCTCTCCTTTGTGCCAGTGGTTCGCTGGACCCTTGAGCATGTATACACAAAACCTGAGCTTTTCTTCCTCTGTGCACTTCACTCCTGCAAATGCCTTCTCCATTTCTTCTACCCAAACTTCCAATTCATCAGGATTGGTAGTGCCCTCGAACGGTTTCAGACCAGACCTCTTAAATTCCATCACGGTTTCCTCCTTTGGCTCTATAACTAGAGGAGGAGGTGGTGGTGAGGGCGGTGCTGGTGCTTGCTGTTGCCTCTGCTCACGCAGCAACCCTACCACTTCCCTCATCAAATCCAGTAAAACTTCCTGGTTACCCACTGAACTCGATACCCCTTCAGCAGAGACTTCCATGGCCTCTTCAGCTAGGACTTCTCTTGCAGCCGATGCCTGTCTCAACAATTCGGCAACGCTCCTGCTAATAGCTCTACGGGATGGCATTCTGCGAGGTAAACCCAAACAGAGTCAAACAAACAAACAAAATGATTCTGTCAAACTAACTAACCTTTAAGGATTTCATGCTACACTAAAGTCAGATCGCCTTAACACTCTAAATCAGAAGGTTTTGCTCGGAATACTAGGATAAAATTAACTGATAGCTCTGATACCACTTAGATTTGTCACGCCCCGAACTCGGCTCAGTGGACTCGATGCGTCGAGAAACGGCCGTATGCTCACAAGGCCGAGACCGAGTGGGCACACAAGGCCTCAATACCTGTCTCTCAAATATAAATCATAACAATATACTAATTCCAAACAAAACTAAAGAATTAGAGAAACGAAAATAATCGGTTTACAACCAAAATTCAAAGAATACCAAAGGTCTTAACAGACATCAGACTTATTAAATGGAAAACTAAACTCCTGCTAGCCAACTGGTGATCACTCAACAGTTCCCGCTAAGCTAGTCACCACACGCCTACTCCTGATTTGAAATAATAGAGCAACTATTGATGAGCTAAATAGCCCAGTAAGCAACCACTAAAAACAATAATAATATATGGATCACAAAAACTCAATAATGTCAAAAATATACTTCAGTATATCGTTGTACAATAAATATCTAAAATAAAACCCCGACTTCATAATATTTCAAACAAACATGAAAGTTTCTGATAAACATGCATATATGTCCCCCAAATAACTAATGCCAAAACAAAATAACAGAATTCATTTATTTACCCCCGGCGACCCGAGCCAGACTATGAGAGTTCATTTATTTACATTCGGTGACCCGAGCCAGATTATCAAAGGCCGTTATTCTCCACCGATGGAACGGTGCGAAACTATAGTTTCTTATCAGAATCAGAAATACATGTCGACATGGTCAACGTTTAACCCCCCAATGACAGGGTTATTGCAAAGTTAGTTGGGGACTACAAGTTGCTATGTCAAAATATGTCGAGTCTAAAATCATTGTCAACTCAAAATAGAAAAATTCGGTGATCCCATTTTCTAAAGAACATATCTCAGATTAATTCAAAAATAATAATGCTTATATATCAGAAACAAATTTCAAATTCATGAAACTCAATAACTAAATACATAATTAATTAAAATATTAAAATAAATTAAATAAAAAAATAAACCAATATATAAATAAATAAATAAATAAATGCATAAATAATCAATAAATTTGAAAGTATTAATATGCATAATATCTTAAACCCAAAATAATGAAATTACATAATTATCATAAATCAAAATTTTAATATATATACAAATATACCGCATATACGTGGTTTACTTACCTGGAAAATAACCTCAAGCTACAGAACCCACTCGGACAAAAATCAAGATTCAGGCACAGATCCTATATATAACATGAACATTTCACTTGCCTTAGATTCCAAACTTAAATAGAAACATGATTCAAGCTCTGACACTTACTATGCTAGAAACACTAGAATGTACAATGTATTACTACTTACCCTAACAATCACCCTAACACCAACTAAACCCACTATATATATATATATAAAACCTATGTATGCGTGCATGCTAAAGACGGACAGACATTGAATATATATATATATATATATGCCTGTGTGCTGTGATTTGTGTGTGTGTGTGTGATGGACGGACATAGCTCACTTTACTTTGGAGTGAACTTTTACAATTATTCCAAAACCCAAGACTCAAAGAGTAAATACAACACCATAACAAGAAACAATGATTCATACAAACTGGCATTAATAACTTCACTAGAAATTCACCACAAAGTGTTGGCATTATAACCAAATAAAAGTAATCTTTGAAAGGAGTTCTCTGTGTTGGCTTTTAAATTCTCGATACATAAATTTTTCAAAACCAACAATAAAAGATCTAAAAGGTATTTCAAGAATCAGGCAGTCGGCCAAACAGTAATCAAATTTTGGGATTTCTGAATGTATTGCATTCAAATGAATTTCACAATTGCAAGTATACGATATGTTACTTGGGTCGGCGCATATGTATCTCACTAGGTTAAAATCAAACCAGTGTTTATCATATAGGCAACTATGCAATTCCAAAGTTTGATGAAATATCTGAAGCCATCTAAGAAAGGAACTAGCATGTATTCCCCCAAAAGGATTCAACCCATTCAATCATACAATACACAAAAATCCCTAACTTCGAGAAAGAGGTTGCTTACCTCAAGAAGTAGGGAGCAAGGTTTTGACGAAAGATCCTCTCCTCCTCGAAGTCGTCGACACTTCACGGAACGAAGAAAAAGAGGTGCTAGGTCTCCGGTAAAAACTTCGCCGAGAGTTTTTTTTCTTTTTTTTCTGTTTCCGGATCTATCTGTTAGAAGGGATAAGGCTAGGAGAGTTTAAAATTTTAAAAAATAAAACAGAATTTTTAAAAAAATCGAATGGGATTTAAAATGGTGGTTTTACACAAAATCTGAAGTGTCAGATATGTCAACTGATTGAAGCTTTAAGTTTTGAGTTTCTGCAAGTAAGTTACATGGATAGTTGAATAATGAATGGATAGGTGGAGGGTCAAGATGAAAGGATCTTGTGTTTTGTTTTAAGTCCAAGGCAAATGCTGTTGTGCTTGTTGAGTGAGGTGTGTTATTTGTTAAGGGTAGTTTTGTCTTTTCCTATGTTTGTTTTCCTTTCTTCTTTTCCGAATGTAATATATAGGTATTGTTTTGTGAATTAGAAAAGTAAGAGAGTGAAGTGAATTCGAGAGGTTTTACAGAGAGCTTTGGTAAGGTTCAAATACTCAATTTGTTCTAAATATACTTCATTGTGTTACCTGGGCATTTTGTTCAGCTAATCAGAAATACAACAGTGGTATCAGAGCTTGGAATTGAAGAGTTGAACATACAGAAGTGAGTGTTGTGAAGGTGCTTGTGTCTTTGGTGGCTTGGGTGATGTATGAGCAAAGAGAAAGCATGGCAGCTAGTTCCAGTTCTTCTTTTGAATGTCACCATTAGCCGTATATTTAGTTTTAAAAATCCATTTAAGCCCTACAATCTTCTTCTTAGGAGTTGTTGGAGTCAATTCCCAAGTGTTGTTTTTTTGTATAGAATGTCATTCTTCTTTCATAGCTTTTCTACATTCCTTAAATTTCTTAGCTTCTTCAAATGACATTGGATAATGAACATTGATAGCAAAAGCACAGCTCTCATATATATCCCTTAAAGCTCTGACTCTGAGTGGAGGAGACCCATCCGTAGGAGCAACATTAAACTTAGGTTGAATTTCAACTATCTCATATCTCTGTGAGGTTGGAACTATTTCGCTTGAAATTGAAGTTTTCTGAATTTTCAATCTCATTGTGTTTAATTCTTGGTGCGGGAGAATGAGAATTGTCTAACAACCCAGGCAAAAAAACTCTCTGAGTAGCACCTTCATTGGAGCACCACCACCGACTTGCATCTTCAAAGAATAATACATCTTTAGTAATAATAATTTTCTTGGAGATTGGATTGACTGGCCTATAACCTTTTGAATTTGTTTAATAGCCTATGAATGTACACTTCTGGCCTCTGTCATCAAACTTCTACATAGCATGAGATGAAATATGAGAATAAACAATCCACCCAAAGGTTTTAAGGTGATTCACATTAGGTTTGGTGGCACTCTAAACGTTATATGGTGTTCGATGAGGCACAACTCTTGTAGGGGATATATTAGATAAATAAGTAGCTATTGCTACAACCTCAGCCCAGAAAAAGTCGACAATTTCTTGGACTTCATCATGCTTCTATCTGATTCAATTAATGTCGAGTTCTTCCCCTCAGCAATTCCATTCTACTTAGAAGTGTAAGTGATGTGTATTCCCTCTTAATGCCATACTGACCGCAAAACAATTTAAATTCATTAGATACAAACTCCCCACCTCTATTTGTTTTCAATATCTTCAATTTCAGGCCTGTTTTACGCTCCACCATCATTTGAAATCTCTGAAAACATTCAAAAGCTTCAACCTTGCTCTTGATGAAGTACGTCTAGTACTTACGGTTGTAGTCATCAATGAACAACATGAAATATTTGCTTCCTCCTGAGGAGTCCACTTGCTTAAGTTCACACAAAGCAACATGGACTAACTGCAGCTTTTCTTTGGCTCTCCAGGCTCTGCCAACGGGGAAAGGAGTTATGGCCATCTTGCCATATACACAAGCTTCACACTGACTGAAGGTTTTTAGGCTGGGCAGTCCATGTATCATATCTTCATCTTGGAGTGCTTTAAGGAATTGAAAGTTCAAATGTCCGAACCATCTGTGCCATATCATGCATGGACTCATTACATGCCTTCAAAGCTACATTTACACTCCCAATACTTGAGAATTCAAGAGGAAACATAATATGTTTAGTTCCTTGAACATTAACGAGTTGCACTCTAGTCTTCACATCTTTGATAGTGCATGAGTCACCCTTGAACTCTTCTGCATAACCAGATGACTTCAACAGGCCCACATTGAGTAAATTGTGTGCCAAATTTGGAACAAATTGGATGTTATGAATCACCTTTGTCCATCCTACATATTGAGTGCTATTGTGCCTTTTCCAGCAACTTCAATATTCTTATTATCTCGTAGCCGCACCATCTTCTGGCTCAGAGACTCATCAATAGTCTGAAATAATTCCTTCCCACCTGTCATATGATTTGAACACCTGCTGTCTACCAACCAGGTAGAAGGTTTCAATGGGTAACTTTCATTGTTAGCCGTAAACAAGCTGCCATACTCATGATTTGAGCTCTTTTCAGCTTTGGTGCTTGAACCAGCTCTTTTCTCAACACATTTATCTTTATACCAATAGTTTGCCTTCACATGCTAGTATTTCTCACAAATATAACATTGAACATTGCTTCTAACTGGACGTTGTACACTTGCTTGAGAATTCTACTCTTCTCCTGCAGCATGTCTTGGGCTAAAACCTCTGCCTCGGCCTCTATTTCGTCCCCTTCCTTTTGAGAAATCTTTGCCCCAGCATCTTGAAATCCATTTCTCTGAATCTTTTGCAAATGAAGATTCACCCTTCAAATGAAAACCTCTCTCTTATGGTTTATTAGCAAACCTGTTCATCTAGATTTTGTGGGCTTGCACTGACCCACTCAGTTCATCAAGAGACATCTTTGAAATATCTCTAGCCTCTTCTATAGCAATCACCACATAGTTAAACATAGGTGCCAAACTTATCAAAAATTTGGAAACTACCTCCTCCTCAAAGATCTTGAAGACAAGTCCCTTAGTTTGATTTACCATGGTGAGCACTCTTGTTATGTATTCTTGAATGCTTTCTGTATCCTTCATCTGAAGAGCTTCAAATCTTTGCCTCAATGTCTGACTTCTCACTGACATAATGCGAGAAGATCTTGGATACTGCTTTTGAATCTGTTAAGATAAACTCAGATAACTTACTTCAAATATATTGATAAGAGTGAATACAACACTCAAGAGAAGCTGGCTTAACTTGCCTTTGTTGCTTACTACGAACTAAGGATACATAGCTTAAATAGATAAAAGACAACGGCTTAGCTTGTCAGTAACCATGCTGTCAAAGCTTACAAAGTAAGGCCTAGTCATGATGGTTAAACCAAGTCAAACAACCTGCTTACACTCAACAATGACTAAGCATGGATCTATTGAAAGGTCATTTCTGAGTAGCTTCATTTATCATCTTCCCTTTACTCAGAAATCTCCTTACGCCCAGTGCTCCACAAAAATGAGTGAATTTCTGATGTGATATAGCTTTGGTGAGGATGTCTGCTGTCTGATCATTGGTGCTGCAATGTACCACATTGATGTCTCTGTTGCTTAAGAGATCTCTAATGAAATGGTAGCGCGTATCTATGTGCTTCGTGCGCCCGTGATGAGATGGGTTCTTTGCAATTGAGATAGCTGACTCGTTGTCACAATTGATGACAGTTGAGTCAGTTATCTTTTCATTCATGTCACTTAGAAGACGGTGTAGCCACTTTGCTTCGCAAGCTGCGGATGTAGCTGAGATGTATTTTGCCTCGGTGTTGGACAAGGCTGTGATCGGTTGTTTCTTTGAGCACCAGGCAATCGATGTCGAGCCAAGAAGAAAAACCAGCCTGTTGTGCTCTTCCTGTCGTCTTGAGATCCTCCCCAATCGCTATCAGTGTATCCAATGAATTTGAAATTATCAAAGTAGGAGAAATACAACCCGTGATCTATGGTTCCTGACAGATAATGTAAAATCCTTTTTATAGCACCAAAATGATGCATGGTTGATGCTTGCATGAACCGAGAAACCAATCCCACTACAAACATTAGATCATGTCTAGTGTGAGTCAAATACAGTAGGCTTCCAACAATTTCTCTGTACCGAGTTGGATTTGCCTTTCCCGAGCCATCTTTCAAGTAGAGTTTCTTATTTGTGTTCATAGGGCTGCAAATTGGCTTGCAGTGCAACATCCCAGCCTTTCTTAATATATTTTCAGCATATCTCTGTTGAGATACGAATAAAGCTCCTTCAATTTGCTTCACTTCCAAGCCTAGGAAATAAGTTAATTCTCCTAAATCGGTCATCTTAAATGTTCTCATCATGCTTCTTTTGAAATCAGATAGCAATTCGGCCGACAAGCTCATGTAGATAATATCATCAACGTATAAGCATAATAACAAGATTTCATTTTTACTGACCTTCTTGTAGACTGTGGGTTCATTTAAGCTTTCGACAAACCCGGCCTGAATGAAGTGATCATCAATTCGACTATACCACGCTCTCGGAGCTTGTCGGAGCCCGTACAGCGCTTTTCTGAGTTTATAAACCCAGTCTTCTTTTCCTTTCACCGTGAAACCTTCGGGTTGATCAGCATATACCTTCTCCTCTAAATTGCCATTTAAGAATGCCGTTTTTACGTCATGTTGGTAGATAAGCCACCTTCGTTGAACTACGATAGCGAAGAATGTCCGAACAGTTTCCATTCTGACCACCGGAGAGTATACTTCGGTGAAGTCTACTCCCTTTTGTTGTACATAACCTTTAGCTACTATCCTCGCCATTTTCCTGAGAATAGTACCGTCTGGATTATACTTGGTCTTGTAAATCCATTTTAAACCTATGGAGTGCTTTCCTTCCAGCAAAGTGGTGAGTTCCCAGGTCCCGTTCTTGTGGACAGCTTCCAGCTCTTCATTCATCGCGGTTAGCCAATCATCATCCTTGAATGCCTCTTCGAACAGCATTGGTTCTGTAGATATTAGAGCTAGAGGACAAGAGTCATAGACCTCTGTGAGATTTTGGTACCTTATCGGGGTATCGCCATCTCCGGTGAGCTCTTCTTGACTACCAGGGGAAGGAGAAATAATCTCCATCCCTTCGTTTCTCATATTCAATGGCTCCGATTCATCCTCTTTATTAGTGTCCTCCACGTCAGAGACTGTCGCGAAAGTTGATGTTGCTGAGTCACCAACCTTCGTCCAATCCCAACTTTTGTCTTCGAAAAAGGTTATATTCCCGCTGATGTGGACGGCTTTAGAATCCGGATCTAGCACCTTATAGGCCTTTGAATTCTCAGTGTATCCAATGAATACGCCCTTTAATGATTTGGCATCTAGTTTTCTTCTCAGCTGAGAGTCAATCAATTTAAAACACACACAGCCGAAAACCTTTAGATGGTCAACGTTAGGTTTTCGCCTAGTCAGTGCCTCATATGGGGTCAACTTCTCTAACGCGCTCGTCCAAGAACGGTTGAGGATGTACACAGCGGTGGAAACAGCCTCCACCCAGAGCTCCGTTGGCACCTCCATCTACTTCATCATTGTTCTCGCCATCTCCATCACAGTACGGTTCTTCCGTTCAGCAACCTCGTTTTGCTATGGAGAGCGCGGCGCTGTGAGCTGGTGATTGATCCCGGATTCTTCATAGAAGATCTTGAAGTCTGAGGAAGTGAACTCTCCTGCCCAGTTAGTGTGCAGTATCTTAATTGACCGTGAGTGTTGTTTTTCAATGGCCAACTTGAATACTTTGAACTGTTGCAGAGCTTCTAATTTTCTTTGGATGAAATAAACCCAACTGTATCTTAAGAAATCATCACTTAAAAGGAAAAAATATCGGTTACCTCCAATGGACGACGTTTGCATAGGTCCTACCAGATCAGCATGGACAATTTCAAGTGGCTCTTTTGCTCTGTATGCTTGTCCCTTTGGAAATGAGAGATGAGTTTGTTTTCCAAGCGTACAAGCCTCGCATAAGTTTTTGTGTTTGATCACGGGTAGTTCATCCACCAGCTGATACAGAGTACTTAAGTTTTTATAGTTGAGATGTCCATACCTTCTGTGCCATAGTTCTGAAACATCTCGTTCTCCTTGCATCACGTTAGCTGACTCAACTTCACCAGCTTGCAGAGGAAAAAGCCGATGAGACGTCATGTTGATTTTCGCCACCAGAGTGTTTGAGAGAGCATCCCTTATACTGCATTTCCCGTCAGCAAACTGGACCTCATAGTGTGAAGCTATTAGTTGACCCACGCTGAGTAAATTGTGAGCTAACATTGGTACGTATTGAACCTTGTGAAGGGTTTTTCTCTGGCCTGAGTTGGTTGTGAGAAGGATTGAACCAATTCCGGTAGCTTGAAGAGTGTTGCCATCCACAAGTCATATGGTTTGGTGTGGAATGTCTTCAAGATGATGGAGGAGGCTCTTGTTCCCGGTCATGTGGTTGGAGCAACCACTGTCAAGAAGCCAAGGTTCACCAGTGTTTGTCCCGGAAACAAGACTTGCCATGAAGAGCACTCCCTCTTCTACTTCTTTTCCTTTTTCTGCAACATTAGCTTCCTTCTCTTTGTTATACCAGCATTGGGCTTTTATATGCCCATATTTCTTGCATATGAAGCATTGGATACTCTTGTTTTTGTTTCAGTGAAATGAGGAGAGTCAGAGTTTCTCCCTCGTCCTCGTCCTCGGCCTCTCCCTCTGAGCCACCTCGTCCTCGGTCTCTTCCTCCCCTGCAAGAATACTCTTTGGATGGAAGGGTCTTTACATGCAAGGCTTTTTCTTCATCGCCTTCTTCTGCATTGTCAATGATTGCTTCATGACTCTTCAGTGAGCCGCATAGGTCGTCAATGGAGAGAATGTTCAAGTCCCTAGCTTCAACGATAGAAGAAATAACATGAGTGAAACGTTTGGTGAGACTTCTGATAATCTTGGTCACCACCTTCTTCTCCGGGATTTGTTCGCCAAGAAGCCTGATGCGGTGCACTACGTCAAGTACACGAGTGACGTAATCTTCTATCTTCTCACCATTCTTCATGCGAAGAGAGTCCAGCTCTTGCTGCAAAGAATGAAACTTCACAGTAGAGTTGTTAGAGTTTCCCTGGTACTGAGATTTGAGCATATCCCATGCTTGTTTCGCCGTCGCAGCCTCGGTGATCCGGAGAAGCACTCGTTCATCAAGGTTCTGCTGAATGAGGGCCAACGCTTTGGCATTCCTCTTCATAACTTCATTGATCCGGTGATGATCCTCTACCTCAGCGATACCTTTGTCCACAATGCTCCAGAGATCTTTGGAGTGAAAAACAGTCTTCATTTTGAGTAGCCATAAGTTATGGTTCTCCCCCTTGAAGAGGAGAATGTTCGGTGATGAGGAAGGGGAACCATACTCGGCCATCTGATACCACTGTTAAGATAAACTCAGATAACTTCAAATATATTGATAAGAGTGAATACAACACTCAAAGAGAAGTTGGCTTAACTTGCCTTTGTTGCTTACTATGAACTAAGGATAAATAGCTTAAATAGATAAAAGACAACGACTTAGCTTGTCAGCAACCATGCTGTCAAAGCTTACAAAGTAAGGCCTAGTCATTATGGTTAAACCAAGTTAAACAACCTGCTTACACTCAAGAATGACTAAGCATGGAATGCACGTACACAGTAGCATGCATCTATTGAAAGGTCATTTCCGAGTAGCTTCATTTATCAGAATCTACTCCCAAGCTTCTTTGGTAGTTGTAGTGCTCTACCACTCCTCAAAGTGATTGCTTTAGCATGCTCCCTTGGATTAGCTTCGGTGTTGCTCGGCAAGCTACCCATCGGTCTCTCAACTAGATTCTGGGCAATCTACCCCACTTGGGTCTCCAAGTTCTGAATAGAAGCTTGCTAGTTTCTTAAAAGAGTGTCCATATTGGTTTGCTTTGCATCCGACGTCTGAATGTACTTCGCTAAAACCTTTTCTAGCTCTGAAATCCTATTTGGCTGCTGCTGTGGGTAATGAAATCCAGGCGGGTGTGATGGCCTCTATTGTCCTTGGCCTCCCCATGAAAAATTCGGATGATTACTCCATCCAGGATTATAAGAATTGCTGTAAGGATTATTTTGCCTTGGTGCATTCCCCACAAAATCGACCTGCTCCATCGGCTGTGATGATGTCGAGGCTCCAGTTGATATAGGGCAATCATTCTGTGTATGGGCTCCCCCACACCCATTGCAAGCCATCACGAGCAAGTTCCTTGAAACTATAAGGGCATCGAATTTCTTACTGAGCCCCTCAACCAAAGCAGCTAAAGAAGTAAGGGTATCGACTTCATAAATTCCTGCTGGTCGTTTACTGTCTCTATTGCTCCATTGACAGCTATGTATCGCCATGTCTTCAATTAATTGGCGAGCATCAGCAGGTGTTTTGCTGCCCAAAGTACCTCCAGCAGCGGCATCTATAATTTGGCGTGACTTCTGCTTCATGCCATTGTAGAAGGTATGGATGATCATCTTGTCCAGGGAATCCATGTTGGGGGCATTTCCTCAACAATTCCTTAAATCTCTCCCATGCTTCAAACAAAGATTCAAACTCAGACTGTGCAAATGAAGAGATCTCATTCCTTAACTTTGCTAATTTTCCTAGAAGAAAATATCTGGTAAGTAAAGCTTTAACCATCTCGTCCTAGGTGGTAATGGACACTCGAGGTAATGATTGCAGCCATTGTTTGGCTTTCTCTTTCAAGGAGAATGGGAAGGTACGCAGACAAATAGCGTCATCTGTTACCCTATTAATCTTTAACATGTCGCATACCTCCAAGAAATTCTCAATATGGCTGTTTGGGTCTTCATCAGCTAGGCCATCAAACTGCGCAGTCTGTTGAATCATCTGACTAAAGGCTGGCTTGAGTTCAAAGTTATTTGCAGCTACCCGGGATCGAACTATGCTTGATTGAGTTCCCCATGTGACTGGTCGTGCGAAATATGAAAGAATACACTGCTGTTCGTTTTGATCAGCCATTGCTGCGAGGCTCTCAACTTCAATTTCAACTATCTCTGCAGGTTGGTCCTGCTCAAGCTCTGTCCCAATACCTTGTGCTCAGTGTCTTCTTTGAAGTGTTCTTTCAAGTTCGGGGTCCCCTTCAACTAAAGTTGATGGATTCCTCCGAGTCATACACCGAACCTGAAACCCGTAGGGAGATCAAAAGTGTTACTCAAAAATTTTGTTAAACCAATGCGAGTAAAACAAAAATAGAATTGAAAATTGAAAAGTAAATGGCGAGAATGACAAAGCCAAAGTGTTCCTAACGTTGCTCCCTGACAACGGTGTCAAAAACTTGACACGCCTCTCGTGTCACCGCAAGTGTACGGATTGTCAAGTAATAAAGTGGATCCCCGAAAGGGATCGGGTTGTTGAACCACAGGGAGCAAACGCACTAGTACTACCGTCAGCTTATAAAATCTAACCTAGAAAGGATGATTGCTAACAAGTCTGAATTAAACTAAGAGATCGAAAACAACTAAAGTTATGGAGATTAGTTGGTGAGAAGGGTAAACTTGGACAATACTTCCTCGGGGATTAAATAATGAAGTGCTAACACGAACAATTAATCCTTGCTCAATTAGAAGTAATCTTAGAAGGAATGTGAGAGTAAGACCGGTTTTCGCCGCACACTAATTCGGAAGCTATAACGGGTTTTCACCGCATGCCGGTTCTTAAGAACCGACGGGTTTTCACTGCACGCTAGAACAACTGAACAACGGGCTTCCACCGCTCATCAATAATCACACAATATGTAAAAAACATACATCAATTTTCACATACATTCCCAAAGTTTAACATCACAAACAATTGACATTCAAGGAATAAAAGTGGAGTTTGATAATTCCCCTAGGGTTCACGTCCAAGTTCCCCTAGGAGGGGATTAGCTCATGGTACAAAATAATGAAAGCAAGGAATTACAACCATTCATCATGAAGAGATAGAGTGGAAAACTCCCTCGAAACCAAGGAAGCGAGGATTGGCATGAAGTTCCCCTCGACATTGGGGGAAATGCAATCCTTGACCGCAGTGGCCCTCTAACGAATGATGAAGGTGGTGTTGATAGAAGCACACACAAATCCTTGGCTCCTTTGTGTAGAAATCACCTGTTGATCTCGCAGTTAAGCCCTTTCCTTCTCCAGCCACCTTCTCTCCAAAACTCAAAAGAAAACCTAAAAAGAACTCTCTCTCTCTTTAGCAAAGGCTTAAATAGCCATAAGCGTCGGGATTTCACTTTTTCCATTGCCTTATGCCTCGCTTACGGTCCTGAGCCCCTCCCATAAAGTCCTCTGGCTTCGGCTTACGGTCTGGCTTACGGGCGTAAGTCTAGACCGTAAGCTCCTCTGTATTACAGGACTTCCTCTCTTACGGGCATAAGGGTGCCCGCAAGGTCTTCTGCACGTGGCTTACAGCCGTAAGCCCGGCCGTAAGGAGTCTGTAAACAGTGCAGTCTTCCAAGTGCTAGTGCAAGAGCGTGAAATCTTCGATGTTTTTGTTCCCATTTACTTGCTTTGGCTCTCTTTTGGCTTTAATCCACACTTGGTGCCTACTAAGACAATTTATATTTGATTTAGACTCGTATTCCACTAAATTACTCCAATACTAACTCGATAAGTATACAATTCAATATGCAAATTACACACAATTGTATACTTATCATATACAACTGATAAAGTGGCCAGTGACATGCCACAACAATAGCCAGAAGAAGATGGACGGTAGTCAACTTGGCCACAGGAGCAAAAGTCTCATCGTAATCAATGCCATACTCCTAAGTAAAACCGCGAGCAACAAGACGCGCCTTATAGCGCTCAATAGTGCCATCAGCTCGGGTCTTAACCCGATAGATCCACCGACAACTAATAAGCGTAACACCAAAGGGTAGGGGAATGAGATCCCATGTATGCATGCGCTCAAGAGCCCCAAGTTCCTCTATCATAGCTTGCTGCCAATGGGGATGCTGAACAACCTTACGATATGACTGTGGCTCATGATGAGTGTGAATGGCAGCAAGAAAGGTCTGAAAAGATGGAGAGTAAATAGAAAAGATAGAGAGAGTATACCGAGCTGGAGAATGATGAACACGATCTGGGTAACGACGGGGGACAGCAGGAGCATCTTCAGGAGAAGCGGGAGTGAACGAAGAAGCTAGAGAATCACCTAAAGCATTGGAACATGCGGTGGGGTGTGTAGAAGAAGAAATGATGTGGGGAGGCAGGGGGCTTCAGTAATATCATATGAAACGGTATGCGGAGTCGGGGAGGCGGCAGGAATAGAAGAGGCAGGTAAAATAATAGAAGGTAGAGGGGTAGGAGAAGAAGAGGAAGACTTAAGAATAGAAAACTCTTGAGAAGGAGAAGAAAAGAAGGGTGTGTCTTCAAGAAAGGTAACATTACGGGAAATATGAAGACGATGAGAGGTAGAATCATAGCAACGATGGCCCTTATATTCAGGGCTGTAGCCAAGAAAGATGCACATCGCAGAACGTGGAGAGAGTTTAGTTCATTCAATAGAGGGTAGTAGTACGAAGCAGACACAACCAAAGATATGAAGATGACCATAAGAAGGAGGAGAAGAGAAAAGACGCTCATAAGGGGTAAGATCAGAAAGAGTAGATGAAGGGTTCTATTGATGAGATAGGTGGAAGTGAGAACAGCCTCAGCCCAAAAATGTTGGGGAACAGACGAGGTGAAAAGAAGAGCATGAGTGGTGTCAAGAATATGGCGATGCTTGCGCTCAGAAACACCATTTTGAGCGGGTGTATAAGGACAAGACTGCTAGGAAAGGGTGCCGTGAGAGAAAAGTAAGGCACGAAAGGATATAGAGAGATACTCTTTAGCGCCGTCGGTTCGAAGAACTTTAATCCATTTACCGAACTGAGTATGCACCATTTGTGTGAATTGAGAGTAAATGGTAAGTACTTCATATCGAGAGCGCATAAGATATAGCCAGGTATAGCGAGAAAAATCATCAATAAATCTTATGTAGTAAGAGAAACCAGAAAGAGAAGAAGAAGGAGAAGGTCCTCATATATCATAATGAACTAGATCAAAAGCAGAAACAGATAAAGAGGCACTAGAGGGAAAAGGAAGCGCCGATTATTTTGCAAGTTTACAACCCCTTACAAGAAGATAACGAGCCTGAAGAGACAGAACCAAGTCGGCCTGAACTAGTTAGGAGTTTCAGGCGATTCTTAGATACATGACCTAAGCAAGAATGCCAACGATCTAAAGTACAAACAAAAGCAAGAATAACAGGATTACAAGTAGATTGAGAGGAAGATAGAGGAAGATGAAGAGAGGCTAGGTGATAAAGCCCGCCAACTCTACGCCCGGTCCCAATCCTCTGGCCTGTAAGATGGTCCTGCACAAAATAGTCAGATGAGGAGAAGGTAATAGTCAAACCATGATCAGTAAGCTGACTAACAGAAATAAGGTTTAAAGCTAAACCAGGAACATGGTGAACTATGGGAATAGTGAAAGAAGAAGACTGAAAATAACCGAACTGCGTGACAGGAAGAAGATTTCCATCAGCAGTTCGAACACAAGAAAATGGGTGAGTGCTAGAAAGGTTAACTAGGGTAGTAGCATCCGCAGTCATATGATGGGTGGCACTAGAGTCTAAATCCATGAGGAAGAAGACATACCAGAAGCAGCAGACTTAATAGAGGATGAGCTGGACTGCATAGCACGCTGCATAGCATGAATTTCTCTGTAAGCTGAGCAACCTGAGAAGCAAGAATACCAGAGGAATCAGGAATCACGGTCTCAACAGTAGCAACATGAGGTGAAGAAGAAACACCAGATGATCTCTGAGGAGGACGAGGGTGTGAATGCTACGGTAGTCGGTGCTGAAGCTTCGGACAGTTAGTCTTCACATGTCCCTGCCGTTTGCAATTACGACAGAAAGAAGATGATTTAGGGGAAGAGGAGAACTTGGCACTAGGAGGAGATATCCGAGAGGAGCACGAAGATGTGATAGCCAGGACTGAATCAGTAGGACTCGATCGAGAAGATGAAAGTGCATGTAGCCGAATTTCCTCAGCTATAACACTGCGCACAACGTCGTCGAAAGATGGAATAGGATCTCGATTGAGTAATTGGCTACGAACAACCTCATAATCGGGATGGAGACGCATCAGGAACTCAAAAGTCCGCTGTGTCTGGCGGGATTGAAGGCGAGCCTTACAGCACTTGCACATCATACAAGTGGAAGGCTCCAAAGAGTCAAGCTGTCTCTATAAAGATCGCAACTCAGTAATATAGTCTCAAATAGAACGCTCCCTTTACTGGACATAAGTGAGATCCTGTAAAATAGCATACTGACGAGCAGAACTGCACTACTCAAACATATGACGTAGGTGATCCCACATAGCAAAAGCAGTCGAAAGATGTCCAATCTCCATGCGAATGTCAACCTCACATGACTGACAGATGAGAGTCATGGCGCGATGATTTGCAGTGGACCATGAAGTAGAAGAACTGTCAGTCTCGTCAGGATTGGAGGAGGTGCCGTCTACATGATCAAGTAACTTCAATCCAAGTAAGATGATAAGCACAGTCGTGTACCATTCCTTGTAATTGGAGCCATTTAATTTTACATCAATCGGAGTAAGAAAATTGGGAGAAGTAGAAGAAGCCATTTTTTTTAATAATATATAATAAAATATTTAAATGAAGAGACAGCTGGCGAATATTCAGATAAATAAGAAAAAGATAAGGGAGAGTTTTAAAGTTCATGGATGCATGGGAAATTGCAATAATGAGGTTCACGGGTTTGAACTTTCACATCTCTCCCATTTTCCAAATTTCGCAGGCATGGATCCGATATGGGTATGTGAGGACGATGTCGGTGTTGTGAGCGACGGCGAGCTGGCCGAAGCAGTAGGAGGCGGCGGCACCGGCAGTGGAATGATGGCACGAGCAGCAACAGTGACAGCAAACAACAGCGGCAGCGGACGGCGATCGCTGTCGATGTTGGTGATGTGAGTGACGACGAAGGCGATAGTGACGGTAGCGGGGGACTGCAACGAACAGTGGCAGCGAACAACAATGGTTGTGGCATGCGGCGACGCCTCGTCGTCGGAGAGCAAGCCTTGCACGCCTTTGTTGCTGAAGAAGATAACGGGAGAGGAAGCGGCAACAATAGTTAGAGTAGAGGACAAAACGGCAGCAACAACAACAAGAAGAAAAGGAAGCAGCCGAGGGGCTGTCGCCGGAGCAAAATACAAGGTTGAGTCGACGGAGCAAAGGATAAAGGTCGATGACAAACAAACCTAGTCTGATACCATGTAAGAAATAGGATTTGTATGATTTGTATTGATAAGAGTGGTTACATATATAGAGAAAGAAGAGATGTATACATATACATATATGTATAATACAAGTATGTATGTACATGTAACTCTAACAGAAACCAATAAACCTTCGTGCCTGCCATATAATTACTTTCACTTGTATCTAGAGACTATGCTTCTTGATCTTTTTTTGTTTTATGTTAACAAGATGGTTGATTCTTCTTCCTTTTCACCTTTTGCACAATAAGCTATTTTCCTTTAAAGCTCTGTTTGTATATATAGATGCATAATAAACATACCTTTCACAATTATACACAGAAAATTAGTTCTCTATGCCAATTTTCTTTACGTTGTCCTCTTACAAGCTATCTTGATTTTTTTTTCCTCATAGTTGTTGAAGCTTCTCTCAAATATTTCTCTTCATCTACCATGATAATTGCTACACCACGAGCATATATTTTTCCTCTTGTTCCTCCTCTTCGACTAAAATCTTTCTATTCATCCTTGTATTACAAATCAAATTCTTATAAAGGACATGGGCAAATTGAAATTCCTTCTTTGCCATCTATTCTTTATGAGCTTGTAATGAACCCTTCGAGTCATTGCTAGATAAAGAATCTAAATTATTTGGTTCCTCCATAGCACTTAAATTCCATATCTGAAGGCCACATAATCTTTTCAACTACAGAAGTTTCATATGGGGGGTTTCCATATCTTCTTAGTTAATTAATTATCAACAAAACTCTAGAGGAATATTTAGAAAATTGATTATGAACATTCAGCTTCACAGACTCAAAATCATCTCTTAAGATTTGGTACAAATTTTTAGTACTTCATCATTTCTTTTAAAGGAATCAACAAAATTTTCCATCCTTGTTTGGCATTTATATCATTTGAAATCTTCTGAAACATACTTTCATCTAAACACATATGGATGTATGTCAAAGCTTGTCGATATCTTTTCTATAGTTTATGCAGATCATCCCTTTGTGTTTGTAGCGTCTTCATTATCAAGCTCATCAAACCCTTTCTCAACAACTTCCCCTGCTTATAAGTGTGTGAGTGCACACATAATGTGATTACTATTATCTACATTGGGCATTACTATTCGATGAATTGTTGCCAAAATGGCAATTAAATTATGTTTTGATACATATATTTAGGGCATAAATGGAGTGCATGGAGCATGAGAGAATAAATTAAGGTGATTTTGGAGCAATTCAAGACATTCAATATATCCATACGGGCTTCTTATGTCCGTAAGGATGAAGAGAAGATTCCCTCAGTGATAGGGCAAGGTGAACAAATTAAACAGAAACCCTTGCGAAACATATGACTTGACTTATGCTCGTAAGTCACCGATAGAAGTGTTTGCAACAAGAACTCCTCTTGTAAGGTAGAGCATAATAGTAAGATAAAAGAGCTTGCGAACAAACCTTATGCCCATAAGCTTGGCCATAAGAGTCAAGTTGTAGAGTGGGCTAGGCTTATGCTCGTAATTTAAGCAGCAAACATCAGACCAAACTACTTCGGTTTTGTGACTTACACCCGTAAGCTATATATATCTTAAGACCTAGATAAAAGACCATAGGAGCTATATTATGCCTGTAAGCTGCCCTTAAAATCCATATGACCCATAGTTTTGCCCATAAAAGGCTTTTGTATAAATAGGATTTTTAAGGGTTTCATGGGGGACTTATGGTAGCTAGGCAAGAGGGAAGAGGAATAGAGCTAAGGGGAGCTTTTTTTTCACCAAACCAAGAAGGAATTAAGGACACCAAGTTTTTAGAGCATTAAGGAAGTAATCAAAGAGAGATTTCGGGTCCGTTTTTGGAAGTTCGTTGGGAGTTCGTCTCTATTCTGGTGAGAAGAAGCTTAAGAGAGTTTTCAATGCTTTTATTCTCTTTAACATTGGATTGTTGTTGCCCTTTAACGGGGAATTAATTTTTTAAGTGTTTGGGCATAGATAAATCCTAAGAGTTATTCTTTTGAGACTTGGATGTAAACGCTTTTAATTAATCTTCTTTATCATAATAGTTTGATTCAAATTCAATCATGCGTAATCTTATCTTGGTTTCCATCATTGTGAGAACTGTGAATTCTATGTTTGATTCAAATGAGTGAAGATTGAGAGGTCCATCAGGTCTAGACTAATCATAATTAAGGAGAATTATGAGTTCGCTTAGATATAGGGCACTTTGGGATCAATTGGCAATCCTCGCACTTCTCCAAGTGAAATCAACATAGATAGCTTCCTTGATTACTAATACAATTGTAGGGAGTACTATTGATCAAGAAGATATCTTACTCACTTTTTGTATGAGATTAGTGTTGATTACTTTAAGAAAAGGGTCAACTAATTCAAGAACCCCTATTCGATTTCGAGATAGAATTCACATAGGGTTAATGCAGGCATAGGGATATCCGAAGCTATATATGACACTAGTTATTATTCACCGTGAGAAAGGAGATAGTGCGTTGTAAGAATTCTCTTGGTCTAATCTGTATTGCATATTTGTATTACATCCTTGTTCAATTTGTAATTTTGCTCTATAGGAGGTCCGGACACTTATCTTTTCATGCTTGGTTTCTTTTTAGAAGCTAGTGTCACGAGTCAAGTTCTTCTGTTCTTAATTTCGTCCATTTTTCATTAATCATCGTTATGGTAAGGTTAGATAATAGGGTGAATGATTAATATTACTAGTTCCAAGTTCCTCGTGGATTAGTAACGCTGCTTTCATGCACACTATATTACTTAATTGGCACTTGCACTTACGTCTAGATGTGACATTATACCCCATCACTTGCATCCTACTATCTTAGCAAGGCCTTTATACAAATACTCCAATTATCATCCTTCTCTTTGGTAAGTTTTGGAAACTAAAAGAGAAACATCCTGTTCATGATGATTCAAATCATAAATTCCTAATTTCTCCTTTAGGATAGTGGGGCTAGCAAATCAAGATACTTCTTGAAGGAATTAGTGCCAGAAAGTAATCGTAAAAAACCGTCTATTGAAGAAGACCTAAACTGAGGCTTATTGAACAAAACAAAACACAATTAGTGGTTATTACTGATAATGTTGACTCAGTTGAGTTACGGTTTGTTACCAGCATTTTATAGGAAAATGGTGACTCCTTACTATATTGTTAAAGCATAAACAAGATTGAGATTGATTGTGCATATAATTATAGACCACTACATTATTATGTCTAACCATGGAAAATTTTGATTTATTTCCTGCAAGGTTAATGGCACCCTTCATTTGTGCGATTTGTGATTGAGGATTTTGATTTGTGTAGCCCACAACTCTCAAAAAAAAAAAAATAATAATAATAATAATAATAATGAGTGTTGGACTAGGGAAACAATGGAAAGAAATTTACATCAAATTGTGAAGATGAAGCCCTCTAATATATTTCAAGCATCTTTGCTTGCCACTTCTCCATATTCTCTGTCTAGAGACTATTAGTGTTGCATTTTTTGGTTAACAACGCAGATATCATTACGTTAGAGAGAAAAATAGAAGTAAAGACAAAGCATACTTACTTGTCAGATGACCTGCACAATAGCACATCTATCTATGAAAACAAAAGTGATCCTACTACTAAATACAAAAGTGACCTCACTAATAATATAAACCGCAATATTGATATAAATTCCACTCATTGTAATTGATGTCGAGTTTAAAATTCCAAAAAGAATTAATCAGTAATATTCTTGCATTGCTTCTTATATTGTGGGTTGAATATGTTATTATAAGAAAAAAACGATGAGGAGCCAAATGATAATTTTATTAATCACACACTGATATATTCATAAAAGAACAAACACTCACTGAGACAACAACCTTCTCACGCCACAATGGGTTGGAACACAACACCAAACGACTCCATCTGGGCTAACTTATCACTTACTACTAAGTTCTCATAAATGGTGTTTTATATAGTTAGAGTTATAGATAACATAAATCATGTCCTACTAGCTCTTAAATAGACGAATCCTACACAAACTCATAGTTGCTAATAATACTCAAAATGCTAACCTATTGTTAACTAAATTAAACCTTAAATAACAAATTAGATAGTTATGAGCTTATTCTTTTCTTAAACTCCCACGAAATCATAATAGATATGTTTACTCCCACCTTTTCTTATTATGAATAAGTGGAGTTCATGATTGAAAACTAATCAGTATTTAGACGGAAAAGGTATTAATAATGAACATAATAAATCTTTTGTCATTAATTAAGCTCACTTTTTGTTGACTATTTATTACCCTTACCACATTTGGTTGATAAGCCCTACTTGAAAAACTTCTATACATTTCAAATCATATCCTGTCTGAAAACCACTCTCAATGCGATTAGTAAAATGAATAGCCAAAGGCCAGAGCATTAATTAGAGTATTGATTAGCAATAGATTCTGATGATCTTCAAAGCAATTAAACAATAGCACCACACTTTGAAATTATAATTAAGTGGGAGGCCCTTGCATCATACTTGAAAGAAAGGCTACTGGCTGAGAAACCATAAACAGAAGAATGGACAATAAATAAAGGCTTCACTTTAGCCTTTTTTTAATAACAAAAATATGATCATGAGAGCACTAGAATAAAGGTAAAGGATTAATTAATTCATGCAATACCTCTAGATTCCTTGAGCACAAACCCAAACCTCTGAATGCCCTAGTCTGCATCTGCTTTTCTATGAGTGTGTGATGAAAATGACGAATTGAAAAACCCATTGCTCTTCCTCATGCTCTTCTCCTCATGATTGCTCCCAATTACCATCTATCATTGAAACATTTGTTAATTAATTAACTAATCAAGTTATATTGATGAACATAAACTTGCATTGTGAAAGTGTTGTCAATGACTTATATATTTGGGAATTGTTGAAAATCCATATCTATCACTTTCCACGTGGTGCAGATGTTAAAGCATGATAGGAAACAGTGTATTCATGGATGAACAGTTATTGGGTCCTTTGAAATATGCATTCATGTTCCTTGAGTATAATCAAAGTTTATGGTACTCATTGGATTGTGATTCAGTGTCAAACAGTCAGCCCGGACCCAAGCACTGTCCGAAGCTTCCATCCACCAAATGCATGGTCAAAAGGCTATATCATTTGAATACTAATGCTTAGCCAGTGCATGCAATATTTACTCTAGCTTATGCCATCTAAAGGTGGCCATTTATAAATAAATATATTTGTATGTGTTGGTTTTGATTTAAGAAATATTTTGTTGTGTGGCAATGTGCCAATACTAATGAATAGGTGTGGTGTGTTGAGTAGTACAGGGTAGTCATGAAGTGAGATGGGGCCATGTAGGTGAATGATTGGATTAGCCATGCATGCTTGAATTAATGGCGCCTTATTCACCCAGTGCCTCAAGGTTTTGTTCCTCCTTTTGATGCCAAACCCAGGTGGGTGTTGTCATCACCTTGTCCAATTTTTTTTCTTTTTTTTTTTACCCTCATTTCCACCCTTTAGTTTCTTTCTAGGCAATTTAATTTGCCTTGAATTTCTTTAAAAATACCTTATTTACTAGTTACGAAGCCTTTCGTTTGGTTTTTTCCCTTCATGATCGAATTTTGATACCACTAAGCTAGATTTTGATACCTTATTTACTCCAAAAAAGATTAAACCGAACAATATATATTCAAGCGCAACCTTTGCTTCTCCACTTGTAATTTTATATCTTACTATAGAGGTTAGCTAATCCCAAGGATGGATGACCTCATCTATGAGTGACTTTAGAGGAGTTATTATTTTTTATGGGACACATAATTTAAATTTTTTATCACATATGATATTCAATTATCTTTCATATTTGTTAGATTTTTTTATTGATGAACTTGGGACTTATGCATTTTATAAAAGAAACTATCTTTTAATATCTAATTAGAAAGTGTCTAATACAGCACATATTTAAATAAATATTATAACATATATATATATATACACTTAATTAACAATAGAATTTATTGCAGATTTGATCCATGCCCATTCTTATATAATTCATTTTTATTACTATTATTTTAAAATGTTCAATATAATAACTTATTTGTTTTTTCATTTTTAATTTTTACATTTTTTTATTAATGTTTTACATCGTATATCAAATAACCACTATATTGAATAATATATATACAATGGTTTTTCGGGCTTTATGTTGTTCGTGCATTTTGCTTTTGTTTTTTTCTTCGTTTTCTGTATTCTTTTTCTATCCCTACACCATCTCTCATGGATGTTGTCTTTCTTATACCTAACTTTCTGTGTAGTTATCGTTGAGGTTTTTTGGTCTTTATTTTACACTATCTATCCATTATTTTTCTTATAAATTGAGATTTATCTATTTTTATAAAAAAAAAAAAAACACACACACACACACACATGACTAAAGTTCAAACATGTAAATAGCAATCCATCTTAATAAATAAAATAAATAATAAATAACTTCAAATCATTTCGCCAGTCCAAACTATTCTCCCATTGCACACGCACGCCTAGCTTTAGCATACGCATGGGCCACTACATCCCTTCCTTAATATTCCTACCCCACCCTCTTCTTCCTCTATAAATCATTAATTCCACCTCTATATAATCCCCCCTCCCACCACGCTCTCGCCTCTCCTTCCACCAAAACCAACATCATTAATTAGACCCCCAGCAAAAGAAAAGAAAGCCATGAAGATGATTGACTTAAGCACCAACCCAAGAAACCCCCTCCAAATCATAGACACAACCACATCCGTGGACTGCACCAAAGACGTCCGTTTCCGGCGCTCATTCCGTTCTTTGATGGAATGCATGATCCCTACCTGCTGCGCCTTCCAACCCTCCCCGGTCTCCTCCGACTCCGACACTGACTCCGTCCACGTCTCCTCCTCGACCATCACCGGCACATTCTTCGGCCACCGCCGAGGCCGTGTCAGCTTTTGCCTCCAAGACGACTCGCGCAGCTCACCTCTTCTCCTCCTTGATTTCGCCATCCCCACTGCCCACCTCGCTCGCGAGATGCGCCACGGCCTTCTCCGCATCGCTCTCGAGTGCGACCGTGGTAAAAATCAGAGCCGCTCCCTTTTCTCGGTGCCTGTCTGGTCCATGTACTGCAATGGCAGGAAGGTTGGGTTTGCAGTGCGGAGGCAGATGAATGACAGTGATGCTGCTGTGTTTAAGCTCATGCATAAAGTCTCGGTAGGTGCTGGTGTTCTTGAGGGTCATGTTATGTATTTGAGGGCAAGCTTTGAGCGTGTTATTGGTTCCATGGATTCAGAGTCTTTTCACATGCTTAATCCTGTTGGAAGCTCTGGCCAGGAGCTCAGTGTGTTCTTTTTGAGATCTTAGTGTGTGTGTATATATATATACATACTGTTGTTTTATGTCTATATCTGTATATATGTTCTTCTTTTTCTTTTCTTTTCCTTTTTCCTTTTCCTTTTCCTTTTATTTTATATAATTCGATCTATAAATCTTTTGTCTCTATAGAACTGAGCAAGTCGGAAATTATAGTATTTGTTATTGTGATAATTAATATTTTTGACTTAGTTAAATCCTTAACTCATGGTTTAAGTACTAAACCAAGGAAGTACAGAAAGAATAGAACAAAGAAGGAAACGAAGAGAAAATACCAAATTATTATTGGAGAAATACTAAACTAAGTTGTCTGGAAGGTGCTTTTTTATATGAGAAAAAATTAAATGGAGAAAAAGAAAATTACATTGCGCAAAGAATACTAATTTTTTAAAATCATAAAAGAAACTAATGTTTTTCTGATATTTTCTTCTTAACAGTAGTATAGAAGGCTGCAAAACAGTATGCTTAACACGCTTGTCACTGATCATCTCTCTTTAATCTGGTTGGATTTTGACAGCTATGTCAGACGCAAAAAGTATATACTAGGCTCTACTTAAAGCCTAATTCTGAGGAGTTCGTACGTACCTTAAAATATTTACTACACTTTGTGACTTCCAGCACGTTCAATCCGGAAGTGGCCGTGCACACGAGTTCATAGTGTTTATAGATATATATACTTCAAAAGCTAAGGGCCCTACCCGACACATGCTAAGATACCTGAGAAATCTTATGGACACCTCCTTCTGTTTGTACTTTTTGCTAGGCCGAAAGAAGAAGAGAGAATTGGAACTTAAATAATGCTACAATTGCCCGGGTATATAGGCTTTTATTCTTATTTTTATTTTTGGTTCTGTGATGGAAACTATTAAGTAATGGAATTGTGACTATCTTCAGTGCTCGCCATGTTCATTATTTGTGGCATTTCATTTGGTAAGGTTTTGATTGTCCTTAGAATCACTGTTCATTAGCGTGGGCATTGGACAAACACCTAGCACTAGTTTCAAATCAAAAGATCTTTGTTCTTCATATGCCTCTACAATAATATGGTTTGGTGGATATAGTACTCCTACTGTTTGCCTTTGATGATGATATTCTCCCACGTAACGTTGAAAGTGGAGATCACATTGCGAATATTTTTTATAAGTTTGATGTGATTATTGATTTTGGTTAATTTAAATAAAAAGTTAATTTTATTTTGATAAAAAGAAGATAAATCACATGTGTGTTTTTTTTTTACAATTAAAACTTTGTGGTTTTCTGGTTTTTGCAAATCAAGGAAAAGCCGTCAACGCCGTTTGTGTTTGCTTACGTGGCAGGGCAAAACCGATTTTTTACATAAAAAATTATTTATGTCTCATTAGTTCAAATTAATTAAAGGCTTAAACTAACTTTATCTAGTTGGCTATTTGGCATAAGAAAAAGAATTTTTTATGTGAAAAGTCAGTTTTGCCCTGCCACGTAAGCAAACACAGACGGCGTTGACTGCTTTTCCTTGATTTGCAAAAACTAGAAAACCACAAAGTTTAATTGTAAAAAAAAAATACACATGTCTTTATTTGCAAAAACTGAAAACCACATGGGTTTTTTTTTTTAAACTTTCCCTTTTCTTTATTATTAGCTTTTGCTAAAAATAACTTCGTCACATATACATCAGATAAAATAATTATATAACACGATGGAAAATAACTCGTTATTTAAAATATTTTATTATAAATAATAAAATCAACAACCTCTTGATAGAGTAGTATTAATTCGTAGTTCACAAATAAGATGAATTTGAATATCAACTCATGTAGAATAAAAATTATTGTATAATTAAGCTATTAGCTCCACGTCTATGTATGCCCCCCTAGCCTGATTTATTCATATTTGTTAAAAAAATATTTTGAAAAATTTTAAATATATTTTGTTAGTTTTTAATTATTAATGATAGAAATAGCTCGAGTAAATTTTATGTGTATATGTATTTTTATGAATACTACTAGTTTGACTAACTATAAAATGGAAAGTACAAACTAATCAGTCTTATGTTTTATTTACAACTGTAGAGCATCTAACACTTACATTAAAAAATTGAAACACAAATGAAAAAGAAAGGAATTATGTGGGTTCCATGCATGGAAATGAACGATAAAGAGCATGGAGGAAGTTTCATGGTCAGCAACGCACGTTGGTGAGAGGTTTTATTTCAGCCGACCAACTTATGAGGAGGAATGAATCAAGCTTAAATCAGTAACACTCACCGTGAACATTATAAAGCAAAATGCTCTCTCTCTCTCTCTGATCTATCTAATAATTTCTCCTCGTCAGAAAAGACACAAAAACAATCAATCATGTACAAGGACATCACCATGGATGTACATATCTTCCAATTGATTGGATGCTCATGATGGACTCTATGTTGGTGTTGGAAATGACTAGTTAACTAGAACTAAACATTGTATTCCCAAGACGGGTGACAAGACCAAGGATTGCTAGGTTGATGCTTGCTCTTGAGGATTACATGTTGGTTGTAAAGCTCCCCGAGAAGATGATACATGGTTGGTTAAAATCTATATATGTTGTTTGTCTGTTGATTGGACCATTGTTCATTATCCGGACTAATCAATGAGTAAAAGGCAAAACAAGCAAAATCAGCCAGAAATTGTGATAACTCCTACTGTACCGGTCTGGACCACCTTAGTATTTTGATTGCGATACATGGAGAGTATAGAATTTGTTATATATTTTTAGAGATATTTTTCACAGGTTTTTGAATTATTCTTAATATGCTTAGATTAATTAATTTTGATATATATTGATTATAATTTTCAATTGTTAAATTAATATCTTAATTGTTTTAAGAGTTTGATTGCTACAATTGGGTGATGCATGGCATCAATTGGGGAGAGATGTTGTCCTTAATTTGAATTGATTATTATTAATTATTATTTTATTTCAATTGTAATTGCTATTATAGATTCTAACTTTATGGTTTTCAAAATTTAAAACTTTTAGTTTTAAATTTCTTTCGTTATATATATATATATATATATGAATTTCTCTCTTTGTTTGGGGGCCTCTATTTCCTTGGATTATTTTCACCCTACGCTAAAATTCTACAAAACATTCAAAACATGTGGAAGCGAAATAAAATTGTGACATAAACTAGCTGATCTGATGAATTTCTTAAAAATTAATTCAAATTTTAATTAAGATTTGAAAAATATCTTTTGATGTTCCAAATCTTTTGTTTGATGTGGTCAATTCATTTTTTTGCATCATTTTAGATTTTCAAGCATCGGACAAAGGTCCCATGTCTCTAGACACGCCTAAATAAAAAAAATAACCTCCTCTTCCTCTCCAAAATAGTGGTTTGGATTAGAAAAATAAAAGAGAGATTGAAGAACTATTCTTACAAAAAAAAGAATTCTTTTTCCATTTTTTATACCTCTTGCGTTAGAGAGGAGTCATATTTATTGGGAATTCATGAAAAATAATAAGCATTATCCTATGAAATCCTAATAGAGATACGAGTCCTAAAGCAACAAAACCAACTTTTGTCTTTAACTCCTTATAATTTTAATCAAATATTTGATCCAATCAAACTTTGATTAAAATTCAAACTTAAGAAAACTTTAACCCAATTAACAATTGTACTTCATCCAATGAAGTAAAATTGTAAATTGATAATTTTATTTCTACTATAAAAAACGAGACTGCTTTTGAATATCTTTAAGCGTGACTCTCTAGGTTCATCCCTATTAGCAATGGGAGGATATCAAAGAACATGGTGACACCCAGTCAGCCCCATGACCCCATGTCATAGCCTACTCGGACAAAAGTGAATAGATCGTTACGAACCATTTTGATTATGCTACATATGTGTAGAGTTACTTATGTGGCCCCACATATGTGTATAAACCCTTCATTCTTGTATCCCAGCCGAAGAAGAGCCATGGATAATGTCAAATTTACTAAACTCAATCATATGCTAATTAATAGCTATAGTAGAGTTAGATCACAGAACTAATCTTTGTATCCCACAGGATTAGTTTGACAACCTTGGCTAAGGCCTTATAATCTTATGTACATATGATCACATAGAATACTATCTCAATTACTTTCTAGAGAATGAAATTTTTTTTTGTGATCACTTATAACTGCTATTTGCCCGATATAGCCGCACTTCGATGTTAGCCCAACCAAAGGGTAAATTTGCAATAACTACTCTAGTAACAAACTAGACGCAAGCAAATCATAATCATGGTAGTTTAGGTCAAAGGTCCACTCATAAGATCATAATCAATCAATCACAATCATTGACAGTCAAAGAGTAAAACCCATATGATCGAATTGTAACAAGTCATGTTCGAATACACTAATCCTATCGATGTATCTATGGCACATGCTCCCACTATCTCATATTGTTCGACTAGCACTCTTTGTCAAAACATATGTCATACAAATTATCAATCTTTAATGTCCAATTAAAGATTCTTCAATTTGTAAACTACTTAAGTGTGCAAGTATTAAACTCTTCGAGTGCCCTTATCATTATCCCATAAAGAGTAGAAGATTTAATTAAGAACACAAGGACTATATTGTTCAAAACTTATTAACATTTTATCCCAAATTTTATATACACATCATAATAAATACATATTATTAATAATAAAAATGTACAATACAAATGAAACACCATAATTAAAATATCCTTATCGGTATTCGAGGGCTTGCTCCCAACAGTCTTAGCTTTAAAAGTGATGAACAAGTATAGGTCTTTGATGGGTAAAGGTATGCATTAGCTTGATAATCATATTAGAAGTGATGTGGGTATAAGTGATACAATAGCTATTGCCATGATGTGATCATGTCATATGTTGGTAACCAAGCTAATAATTTTAACGTCAAGAGGTCTTGGATTAAGGATTCAATCAAGCCCATTAATCTTAGTAGGTGTGATTTATCTTGTAACTTCAATATGAATTTATTAAAACCAGTGAGTTGACCATTAAAATGATGCTATATAATTTAAGATCCATTTCAGCTAGCCACTTATATTTGTTAAAAGGTATACTTTCCAACTAGATTTGACAAAAGAGGGGCATTTCCTCTTATTTACTAGTATCTTCTTATGGATGGATAACGATAATGTTAGATGATTTACTTGTTATTTTGCAAGGAAAGGAATAAATACTCATTTTTATGAGTAAAATGGGCTGGTATCATTGGGTAAATAAGGTTTTCTAGGTTTGTTAAAAAAAAAATTTGTGAGGGTTTTTTTCGAAGATTCTTGCACCTATGATGATGAATCCATAAAATACATGTTTTCATATTATAAATGTATGCACTTAGGTTATCCTTTAGCATACTTTTTTTTTTTATTTTTGTGCTCTTTTTGGTTTTTTATACTTATTGAGAAGGTAATTAGGGTCAAGGGAAGAAAAAAAGAGAAGTAGAGCGAAACGGAGAGAAACTAGCAACAAAGCAACTTTCCAGCGAAGAGCACGACTGAAGCATAGGTTTGCTTAGGGCATGTTGATGAAGGACAAGTAGAAAATAAAGAGCACAACCTAAGCATGGCTATCTTGTGCTGAACACCGCAATGCTTGAGAAAGCACGAGTGCGCTCTTTGGTTATGTTTACTACTAAAAACCCAAAATCGCTCAACTTCAAGTCCTGAATGACGCCAACAATTAACATGGTCAAGCACACCCATAAGACTGCCATCCATTACTTTTTTTCCTGCAGTTTGAAGACTGATAGCTAGGTTTTTCAAGGAAACTTTTGGCTAAAGTTTCATTGGTGCCTAGGGTTTGAAGTGGAGATCAAAGTACACCATTCTAGGAAGAGTTGATGCTGCTCTTTCAGCCTTTGGAGACCATTTTAATTGCTAGATCAACTCCAATATGGGAGATTCCATTGTCATCCATCTTTCCAGAAGCTTTGAGGAACCTTCAAATATGAATCCTTACTCATAGTTTGGATTTTATTGAAATTCTCTGTAATATAAGAGGCTAAACTTTCATTCATGCCTCGGGCAATAAATCTTGAGATGATTTGTATTAGATTTTTCTTCTATTCTATCGGCTATGAAGTGTCTTGTAAATCTTCTATGTCATTTATCATTGTTTCTAGTGCGAAAGGCTAATATATATATGCTTTCCATGATTAGGATTGAGAAATCCATCATGTATAGATCACATGGAAGAGGTAGAGATCAAGTGCACACCTTTGACATAGGGTGTATAGTGTCGAACTCTCCTATGATGTTTGGCCTTTTCGTTGTGTCTTAACTGGAGTTTTGGACTAGATAACGCTCTAAACCCCTTAGTAAGTCTTACTGATCACTTCGCTGGACTAATTGAAGTTCAGAGAAAGTTCTAGCCTCCGCTCGACATGCTCCAGCACGCCTTCCCTCGCGGCACAACCAGTAAGTCATGGGTGTGTTGTGCGCTCAAACCGCTGGCTGCATGGCACGACTAGTGAGCTATGTGGCCCATTTGTGTGCCATACCCTACAGGCCCAGTTCGCCGTTTTGGGGTTTTAGGGTCAAGAGGTGAGGGTCTTTTGGTAGTTTCTCTACCTTAACCTCCTTCCTCTTTTTCCTTCTCAACGTCTCATTCTTGTTGTTTCCTCTAGGAGGAGAAGAGCAAATCCTTGGATCTCCTCCATCTTCTCTCTTGGTTGAATGCCTTTTCTCCATCTTATTTCATCCCTAGGGTTAGCAAGGAATGTTGTCACTTTCCCTCATTCATCTCCTATTTTTCTCCTTGCTTCCTCATTCTTTCATGAGAGATCTAGGGCTTAAGATTGTGCGAGTGCTTGAGCTTAAATCCTTGCTTAAACCTTGCGTCATTGAAGTTAACAATCTAAGGAAAATTGTATTATCTTGTTTTCTCCAATTTTGATGAAATCTCCTTTTGTTTAAATTTGGTGTTACTGTAGTACCAAGTAATCTTGTTTTCTTAGTCCTCAATGGAGTTGACCTCCATGGAAAGCCCTTTGAAATCTTTAGGACTCAAGATTAAGCATTACCGAAGTCTTCATTAGAGTTGCATTTTATGACATCCTTGCTTGGTGATTGAGATTCTTGTGTTGCATGGTTTGTTTAGGTGGCGAGGCTTCAGCTAAAGACTAGGAGCTAACGAAGGACTAGGGCCATCGTGATCTCTAGCTCTTCTACGTTTTTTAGTAAATGGTGTTGTTTTTACATAACTCTATTAGATCCCGAATAATTTCATTTGCCTTGGTGCTGTATTTTCTATGTTTTCGTACTACATCCGTGTGTTTCTAATTGATATTTTGAATGATCTTGCAAGGATAATTTGACATATGATCAACATGTGTGTGTGTCTATATATGTATAGTATGCAAACCTAAACTTATCATGGTTGGATACTTATGATTTGGATATTCTAACGAGGAAAATGGTTTTCAATTGTTGATTGTCGATCCTTCCCTTGAATATGGATAATATGAAATGTGAAACCTTGAAATGGTATTGATATGACACTTGATGATGTTGAACATTTGTAATGCTATATTGCTTACTACGATCTTGATCTTCGAGCATGTTTGGATAATGGCTGGGGGCCCTTAGCCTGCTTGCTGCAGTAGGGGTCCTCACAATGGGGCCTTTAGAGGCGATCTTTAGGTGAGGAGAATACCCACTTGGGTGACAATGCACTAAAAAACAATGCCAACATATGGGTTTTAGTGGGTCAACATCAAGGGGATGAATACAATATTGCTCCAGACCAGTTATGTCTAGAGTTAGGGAGGTTTGAGACCATTGCAGATAGATGATGACCGTTTTTTAGCATTTTTCAAATGAAATCATGTATTTCAATAATGATTTTGATTTCAAAAGCCATTCGTACATCTTCCAAATATTCTTGAACAACAAATACTTATTGGACTTGATGTTCTATCAAACATTATTTATGTTACTATACTCTTGGTTGTACCAAACCATCATACCTGTGGATTTTGATATATTGAAATTTCTAGAGTATTTGAATGCTTTATTTATTATCTTCTCTTATACTCATATGAGCATGCTATATTATGAATCTTAAAAGAGTATTTATTCCACTTTTACAAACTTATGTAAAGATTTTTTAGGGCTATACTTGTCCACTCACTGAGTGACGCTTTTACTCACCATTCCCCCTCTTTACAGGCTCTAGCACTTAGAGACAGCATGAGTTGACGTGGTGCTTGGCAACTCTCGAAATATTCTTCCCGAACTTTATGTATCCTTTTCTATGTCATTTGGTTATGTTTGTATTGTATAAGGAAATGGATCCGCTAGTAAACTATATATTTAATTTGTAACTCTTATGAATCCCTTAAGGTTTTGTTATGTTTTATGATTCCCTGTTTCCTCTTGTTTAACCTTTGTTAACCCAGTGAATGTTGTATACATTTCATTGTGACGTTATCTTTCTCCATGTCTTCTTGTTTAGGGAGTTTTATTTTCGTATTGTATGAGTACAAGAGATTGTAAGCCGTGCGGCAATATGAGTGGGGGTGGTTAATCATTCCTTTTTGGGTTGTCGCAGAGGTTGTTGAAAGCCTGTCATGTTGGTTGGAGCATAATATCACTGGATTAGGATTAAATCTAATAGAGGAATTCATGGATCATTCTAATGCAATCATAGGATAATTTCCATTGTTATTTGGATTAGGGTTTGATTGCCTTGAGAAAAGGGTCAAACTAGTTTAGGAGTCTCTACAGTCTACGAACACTAGATAATTAGCTGGTATAGGAAATCAATTGCAGTAATCTCAAGAGGTTGTGTAGTACGTACCATCTCTTCACCTTAACTTTAGTCCTGATTCTCCCTCTTTGGCACATTGATTCTTTGTTTGCTTAGATTAGGGTTTTAGCAACATCAGTTAATATCATCAGCTACATAGTAGAGAATTAATTATTATTAAGAGCATTGGTCCATGTGGTTTGATTACCTATTCCTTGGGTACACTTTACTACTTGCCCACCAGTTCACTTATGGAATTGCACAAATATTAAGGCATTCACCATGAACTTCACCAATGTCATCAGACTAGATTTAGGTTAATTTTTTTGCAAGCCTATTGAATTAATGTTTTTGTGTAGGTTATAACATTGTTTGCAAAATTTGTATATTTATGTTAATCAGATTTTAAAAATTTTCCTCAGAACCTTCCTTTATTTTATTTAATTTTTTATTTACTCACTAAGTAATTAAGTTAGTTAATATATTACTTATTAATATTTTTCCATGTTTAAACTCCTAGTTTGGCTATGCACTAGATGTCATTGTGTTGAGAATGTCACTAGGATCCAAACGCCTTGCTATATTAATTATTAATATTTTTTTTATTGTTCATTCTTGTACTAGTGGTGAATCCACTAGGAGTCAACCTTGGTTGTTTTCATAAAACTTTATTCCACGCATCTTGTACGGCTCAAAGTACTGAACTTCTTTCTATATATTTTGTAACTATTCAATAATTGGGAGAAACTTTTTACTTAAATTGTGGAGAAGATCTCGTTTGTCTAGTGATATCTTCAGGTAAGTGAATATGATCATCGCTTATTTTAGGAGATCACGGTGATTGCCTTGTACCCGATAGTAGGCTGAAGAATGACAAGTTTAACAAAATGTGTCACTTTTGATATAGTAGCAATCTTTTCATCGTTTGTGTTGATGGGATTGAAAGATCTTAGAATAATCAAATTCATCATCTATCTTTTAAAGACATTTCTCATCTTGCAATTAATTTTCAAAAGAGTTGCTCACATTCTACTTTATTTCTTAGTTTCACTCTAGTGAATGACTCAATTAAAATGCTTATAATGGGTTATTCCATCTAACCTACTTAGGGAATCTAATTTTCATCAAATACCTACCTCACGAATATTGTGATTTTGTCTAATCACGAGTCACCACTTGCAAAATAAGTATTTTTACCTTGGTGGTTCGGTATAACTCTCCCTAACTTAGTTTTGTTTGCTATCCCAATCTATTGGTTTTCAATCTCCTAATTGCTTTCTTGGGTTGCATATGATATTGATAAGCCCTATACAACTTTATTTACGGAAGAGCATATTTTGGACCAAAACAGCCAAGATAATAGACTCTAAGATGGCGTTTGGATGAATGTAATTGTAAATGCAATCAAAATTTACCTTTTGTTTAAATGTAACTAGAAATATTGTATTATAGGATTTTGTGTTTGGTTAAAGGGATTTGTAAATTTAGGATTTGAAATCTTGTAATGTGCACACCTAGGGTGAGATTGCTCCCCACATTCTTCTACAAGGCTTTCTCTTTTGATGTTTATGTCAATAAATGTTATTTAAATCCTTGTTGAATTAATCACTTTAACTTTTAATTTAATTATTAAATTAATAGTTCCATTTGTTATATTGATTATGTTAGCTATTATGTTTATTATTATAGTATTATTAGATTTATTAAATTCATTACTAAACATTCTTATGTGTGGATGTATTCTATAACTTTAAGATTTATTTTTTAATCAATATATACATATGTATATATGCGTCACTAGTGACTGATTTTTATGAGATATATGCATGTATATATCAGTAGAATTTTAACTAAGAAAATAAAAACAAATAGAAGCCTACTAAAAATTTTAACATATGTGTATTTATATTATATGAATGTCAAATAACTAACCACCTGTTTGCTAAGGTGCTGTTTGGTTAAACATAATTGTAAACACAATGGATCATTGATTACCTTGTAACTGTAAAGTTTTGTGTTTCAAAATACAGCATAGTCAAATATGGTGTTTAGTTGGACACAATTGGAGATGTTGTATTATAATAATTTTATATTTGATTAGAAGGATTTATAAATCTAGAATTAGAAATCATACATTTGGTTTGATATAATTAAGAAATAAGGTCACTCAGGGTAAGATTACCCTCTAATAATTATATACCAAAATTTCTATGGCATTCTAAATTTATTATTGTACTATGTTATTAAATTAATAATATAATAACAAATTCTATTAATAATTAAATTAATTTTTTATAATTCTATTATTAAATTAATTATTAAATACTTCTCATGATCTCATCCTCATCCCCTAGAAAACAAAATCTATAAACCACCCAAACATGGCCACATGTTTCTTCTTGTTCTTCTTCTTATCACATGGATCATCAATTCATTCTCAAATCATCAAAGAAAACATCCCTCATTCTTAACTTGTCCACAACCTCTAGCACTAATGACTCCTAGATCTGAGAAACCATCCTCTATATGGTAAACCATGACAACCCTTTGATCACCACTGGCTTTAGAAGCCTTTTCACTATCAGTTGTCATCTCTGCTGAGAAGTAGTTCTTTATGATTACTTTCTCCCTTGAATGTGTAAATGCAATGGTTTTTCAAGTGCTTTGGGCATGAGAGGAACTTCAAACTCTAGGATTTGGTTTTAGGCTTTTCAAATACTGTGAACCAAATACCAACTTTTTAAAAACCTATTATATATAACTACAAAAGCCTTCAAACAGAACACTACATAAATCATATTTTTATTTTCTTTAGATTGACAGATAGTCCATGAGAACTGAGAATAAAAGATAACAATGCTTGCTATTCTTCACAAATTTAAACAACCTATCCATTCCACTTCAATAACCAAATCATGATAAATGTGCACACCAACTAGAGAAAACAATACAAATGAAATGGAAAATCAAGATAGATACTTCCATACTAAACTTATTTTAATGATACTAAATTCTAACTGTCAACATATGTTCAAAAGAAGGCGGCTCTTTGCAAGCTACGTGCAGACTCATGCATGTAGAAGTTGACTTTATCCTTTATTTACTTTTGCTTTCTGTCTTTATCTTCAGTCCTATCACCGTTTGTTATCTTTTGCACATGGGTTGAATGCTCAGCTGAGCTGGCTTCAACTTATTGGTAGCTATATATGTAACGTTGCTTTTCTACGTTGAAAGTAAGAAAGTGAGTTTCAATTCTCAGCAACAAGACATTGCTTCATCTCAGCTATACCTCTTCACTAAACTCCCATTCTTTTAGTTCCCTTCATCACAACAATGGTATCAGAGCCGATGGCAGCTTGCTGCTCTACCACACATAATGCCCAAGCCAACGTACCGGTGTTCAAAGGAGAAAACTATAACCTTTGGAGCTTGAAGATGAAGACCATGTTTAGGTCAAGGAGGCTATGGACCTTGGTTGAAAAGGGAATCACTGAAGAAGAAGATGAAGGGAGATACAATGACGCGCTGGAGAAGGATGCTAAAGCTCTTTACCTCATTCAACAGGCGCTGGATGAGCGTATACTCATTCGGATAACAGCTACGTCAACAGTGAAGGAGGCTTGGGATATTCTAAAAACAGAAATTCAGGGGAACTCTGAGATGATCTCTGTTAAAGCTCATGCACTTCAACAAGAGCTGGCAGAGATGAAAATGAAGCATCAAGGAGAGAGTATACAGAACTATATCACCAAGGTCTTGGACATTGTTTTCCAAATTTGAATGCTAAAAGAGGAGGTTCCTGAGAAGGCTGTAGTGTCAAAAATATTAAGAAGTCTGCTCCTAAATTTCAGCATGTTGTAACAACTATTGTAGAGGCTAGAAACCTCAATACCCTTACTGTAGAGAGCTAAGTGGCTCTTTAAAAACACATGAATCTATGATGGCCTTAACTTCAACACGAGAAGAAGAAAAGGCTCTTTATGTCAAATCGGGAGTTCAAGGTAGTGAAAGTTTCGACACAGCTGGTCGAGGGCAAGGACACTACAAAGGCTGATGGAGAGGAAAGGGACGTGCAAGAGGCTTTGAAAGAGGGAGCCATCTTGAGTGGAAAAACAAATCAACCATACAATGCCACAACTGCAAAAAATTCGTGCATGTTAAAACGCAGTGTTGGTTTAAAAACAAGGTAGCAAATGTTGTCAAAAAGATTGAAGCTGAGGATGTGGCTCAGCTGTTCATGGCTGGAAAAGGTTCGTGTGACGAGCCTGATAATACTTGGTTGCTCGACAGTGGATGTTCGAATCACATGACGGGCAACCAAAGTCTCTTCAAATATTTGAATGAAAACATCAACCAAACTGTGAAGTTGGGAGATAACAATGCATTCAAAGTTGCCGGAATTGGTACCATTGTTTTTCAAACTAATTCTGGCAATATAAAGGAACTAAGGGATGTTCAATATGTGCCGAAAATTGCCCACAACCTCCTTAGTGTGGGACAATTATTGCATTCTGGTTACACACTCCTGTTTGATAACCAACTATGTGTGATCAAAGACAAGCAGACGGATGCAATACTGGCCCAAGTTCATATGTCCAAGCATCATTTATTCCCTCTGTCAATAGATGAAGTAAGCTCTGCTTTTGTAGATACACAACCAGGAGATGGTGATCTCTGGCATCAAAGGTTTGGACATATGTGCTCTTCAAGGATGCAGTTACTGTCAAAGAAGAAGCTTGCTCTCGGGCTACCACCTAACTTATAAAGATCAATGTACATATTGCACTCAAGGGAAGCAACCAGATTTTTATTTCCTTAAAGAAGCTACAAGCCGAGCAACCAAGCCTCTCGAGCTTATACACACATGTCTCCGTGGCCCTATACAGACACCATCGAAGGGAAGTAACCTCTATTTTCTACTCTTTACTGATGACTATACACAGTATGGTTGGGTATATTTTCTTCAAACGAAAGCACATGCATTTGAATATTTCAAGACATTCAAAATTCTGGTTGAAAGACAATACGAGCTTCCAATTAAAGTTCTACGTTCTGATCGGGGTGGAGAATTTAACTCCAATGAATTCATGATTTTCGGTCAGAATAATGGCATCAAGAGACAGTTAACAACTCCCTATACTCCAGAGCAAAATGGAGTAGCAGAGCGACGCAATCGCACACTCTTAGAGATGGCACGTTGCATGCTAAGACAGAGAGGAATGCCAACTGAATATTGGGGAGAAGCTATAGCAACAGCTGTTTATTTGTACAACAGATCACCCACTAAAGCGTTGAAGAATTGCAGTCCCTATGAGGCTTTGAACGAGAAGAAGCCCTCAGTCAAACACTTGAGAGTGTTTGGATGCCTAGCATATGCCCTCTCTCCAGCTCACCAAAGCTCCAAATTTGACTCAAGGTCTGAACCACATGTTTTTGTTGGCTATAGTAGTGAATTAAAAGCCTACAAACTATTGAATCCTCTAACCGGGAAGATTACAATCAGTCGTGATGTGGAGTTCTATGAAAATAAGAGTTGAAAGTGGAACTCAGTCAATCCCTTGGAGAATTCAACAGCTGTACAAGATGAAGATGTCATTGATATAGAAGGAGTTTCAGAAACAGCTATATTGAGGGATGAAGAAAATCAACATGGAACTCCACCGAGGTACAAGTCCATTCATGAAATTTATGATACTTGTTCCTTTGTATTTGCAGCCACAAAACCATGCTCATACAAAGAAGCTTCTGCTCAAAGTGAATGGAGGGAAGCCATGGATGAGGAAATTGCATCCATAATTGAAAACAAGACTTGGTATCTCACTGATCTCCCAGAAGGAAAGAGACCTAAAGGATTAAAATGGGTCTGCAAGATAAAAAGTAATCCTGATGGAAGCTTAAACAAAAGAAAAGCAAGACCTGTAGCCAAAGGTTTTGCTCAAATTCCAGGAGTGGACTTTAATGAAGTTTTTGCTCCAGTTACAAGAATTGAGACTGTGAGGATTATGTTGGCAATTGCAGCTCAGTATAAGTGGGAAGTGCATCAGCTAGATGTCAAAGCTGCTTTTTTAAATGGGGAAATCAGTGAGGAAGTCTATGTCTATCAGCCCGAAGGCTATGTACAAGAAGGAAAAGACTAACAGGTCTACAGATTGAACAAAGCTCTTTACGGTTTGCGCCAAGCACCCAGAGCATGGAATTACAAAATTGATGGCTACTTTAGATCACTGGGTTTCCAAAGAAGTGCAAATGAGCCTACAATATATAAGAAATCAAATCAAAACTCTGAAGTATTACTCCTTTGCTTATACGTGGATGATATAATCTACACCAGCTTCTCTGCAAGTATGCTTGGAGAATTCAAAAGTGACATGATGAACAAGTTTAAGATGACTGATCTTGGCATCATGCATTACTTTCTCAGTCTTGAAGTAAAACAGATATCTGGTTCAATCACTGTTTATCAAAAGAAGTTTGCTATCAATCTCTTGAAGAGACTGGGAATGGAACATAGTAAGAGCTTTCCAACTCCATTAAATGCAAATGAAAAATTACAGTTAAATGATGGTTCACACAAAGCTGATGAGAAGTTATATCGAAGTATTATCGGAAGTTTGCTCTATCTCACTCATACTAGGCCGGATATTATGTTTGCAGTCAGTGTTGTCTCTCGATTCATGCAGGCTCCATCCAAACATCACATGGGAGCGCTGAGGAGGATCCTCCTCTACATCTCAGGTACTGTAAATCTTGGAATCTAATATACACATGTACCTAGTTTCAAGCTGGAAGGCTACGTTGACAGTGATTGGGGAGGCTCAATTGACGATCGAAGAAGCACCAAAGGTTGGTGTTTCAATCTAGGCTCAGGGGCAGTGGTGTGGATCTCCAAACGACAAGAAATCACAGCTTTGTCAAGTACTGAAGGAGAGTACATTGCAGCCACTTCCGCAGCCTGTCAAGCCGTGTGGCTTAGGCGACTGCTTGCAGATATGGGAGCAAAACAGCAGGATCCTACTGTCATACACTGTGACAACATGGCAGCAATCTCAATCGCAAAGAACCTAGTCCATCACGACAGAACAAAGCACATCGATGTATGATATCATTTCATTCGAAGTCTTGTAGCTGAAGAGGAGATCAAATTAGAATACTGCAATACTAATAACCAACTCGCTGATATTTTCACCAAAAGTTTAACAGCAGCTAAGCACCTGAAGTTCTCTGTTTCACTAGGTCTTGAAGATTTCTGAACACGGGAGGGTGTCAACATATGTTCAGAAGAAGGCGGCTCTTTGCAAGCTACGTGCAGACTCATGCATGTAGAAGTTGACTTTATCCTTTATTTACTTTTGCTTTCTGTCTTTATCTTCAGTCCAATCGTCGTTTGTTATCTTTTGCACATGGGTTGAATGCTCAGCTGAGCTGGCTTCAACTTATTGGTAGCTATATATGTAACGTTGTTTTCTACGTTGAAAGTAAGCAAGTAAGTTTCAATTCTCAGCAACAAGACATTGCTTCATCTCAGCTATACCTCTTCACTAAACTCCCATTCTTTTAGTTCCCTTCATCGCAACACTAACAAGGGAAACATTTTTGTAGATCCCAAACATTAACACAAACAAAAGCTAATTATTAAGGTAATGGTAGCTTGGTACACAAAACATAAGGATAAGCCACTAATTTAAGATTCTAAAAATTGACAGTTGTCTCTCCCATAGTGGATGTACAACATATGGACCCATATTTGAAGCCATTGAAGCAACTTGAACGTATGAGGAGACTTGTTAATTTTTAGTATCATGTTCTAACAATTGTCAATATATATCTAACTAATGAGGATAATAACAACAAATCAAGTAGAACTCAAAATGTTAGTAGAATCAAATCTCAACTACCAAACAAAAATTAATATAATCAACAAAACAAAATCCAACAGTATGATATAATAATGATGATGATGAATATGTAAAAATCAAGCAGAAAATTTAATGTAATTGTTGGAAAATCTTAAAACCACAAAACCAAACAATATTATCTCCTTATTAAGAACCAAACCTCAATCACCCAACACGACATAATCAATTGAACAATTGAAAACAAAACAATCCAACATGATATATATAGAGGAGATTTGGGATAAGGTATTTTGAATTATGCTAGTTTGGTAGTAATTCAAAATAAGCATGAGGATTTTTTTAATTTAGTTTAGTATTTCAAAAAGTCAAATAAAGTATTTTTTAGAATAAGATATTTGAAGTTACAACTAATTAAAAGGTATTTAGAATGAGGTATTTGAAGTTATTTGTAACTTCAAATACTACCAAACAAACACTACCTAAATGTTACTTTATAAATAATCTTTTTATTCCTATTGTCATGTTTATCAACTGCCCACTGATATTATGAATGCTCTAACTTTGATACCTAAAGGATCTATGAAAAGCACAATTGCATGTGATTAAATTATGGATAAATGTGAAAAGATATAAAAACTAGAAGAGATGTGAAAAATACTCGCATATTTTTAAAGATATGTATTGTGGAGTTTTAAGCTGGTAATCGGTAGCATACACCTCATGAAGAATGTTGGAAAATTTTATTGATGAAGTTTACTGAAAAGAGCTCTCTATAATTACAATAATTAAAGGATAGATGGAACTCATTAAAGAATGATATTTCAATGTGGGCCAACAACAATGGTAGAGACAAAGATGAATGGGCTTTATATGTGGCCCTATTAAGAGGATAATCTTGGACAGAGATGATTGGTAAGGAAGTAAAGAACAAATAAATTTATTAATTTTGAATAATTACATCTTTATATATTAATTATCAAATCTTTTTCTTGAATAATTTCTTCTAAAAACAAGGACTTAGTTCTTTTTGTTTTTTAATTTCTCTAAAATTGGAATATTGGGAGTAGACAATAATGGTGGTTTCTTTTAACAATGTGATGGTTATACATTACATGGTATTGATATCATATATAAACTCATCTAGTGATAATGAAAACCTTAATGGAGATGTTGATGAAAATAAAGAGAATAAAAATAACAACAATAACTACAGCAGTAGTAGTATAATATATTATTTTTTGTCATAAGAGCTAAGTATTTTTTTTTTTTTTTTGAGATAGGGCGACAAGCGCCAACTCTCAGGGGCGTACGCGTGGCGGGGGGATTGCCTACAACGTCCTCACCCTCTTGGAACGGGGGAGCGCGGTTCGGGAGATTGAACTCGCGTCTCCTCCCACGAGGGGACCCGAGCTACCCCTGGGCTACAAGCCCTTTGGTAAGAGCTAAGTATTTAGCGCAAATGAAATGCCCTTAATTAACCTAAAAATTGCTTCCATTTGGGTAAGTTCTCATTCAAAAGCACTTGTAGAAATGAAAATTCAAATAACTTCTTATTTGTGAAACCACTGTCAAGCTAATATATCTAAATATAATTAATAGTTCAATATATTTACTCAAAAGAAAAACACTCATAAGAAAAGCCTTATCAAACTCACAAAAGAAAACACACTTTTTCATAAGCCAATTATACAGATCAATTTGGATCCATATTCGCTTAATCCAATTATTTCATCACTCAAATAGAAGCTTGGTCTTCTTAGAGGAATAATTTCATTAGTGGTATATACATGACAGGTCAAGGATGCACGTACTCTTCTCTGGGATATGGGTTGAGAAGAACAAATATATATTTAACCATTATTATCTACCTCTCATCTCATTTATGTTCTTTAAAACATGGTTTTCTCCACCCTTAATTTGAAGTAACTAAAATTAGAGGAATTAGACGTTAGTATCAAATGCAATTGATTGTGCTAAAAAAGTACTTCTACATTTGGTGAAGAAGAGACAATGGACTTGAAAAATGGAGTTTGGTATTTGGTTAGAGTGGTTTTTGGTATTCGTTTCATAAAATAAAATATTTTTATTATTAAAGTAAAATTGGTAGTAGCGGATGATTGAACTCCTTATAAATCCCAGCATTATGTACGCGGAACCTTAACTAGTCAAACTAAAGGTTATTATTGTTATGTTATTGAAAAAATAGAAAAGAAAACTAGAAAGAATCTCAAGTTTGATTGTCATATGTGATGTTAATAGACTAATACGTACTAAGCAATTCAAAGATGTGATGGAATACTTATAGATGCGTAAGACTCATCAAAAGAATTTGAGTTTTTCTTAAATAATTTAAAAATTCAAAAAAAAAATTCCTAATAAATCACAATAACGGTAAATAAAGCCAAATAATTCAAAATAATCCAAAACGAATGAAGGGTTTGTCGTTAATTACCTGTTAACATGAGCCATGAACTATGTTTATTAAAACCTAATTTAAAAATATATATAGCACTAACAAGCACTTAATTTGTCATTATTTTTATAGCATTTCACTTAGCATTTTGCATGATCTTCTAATATTTTATCCAGATTTGAAGGTCATTTCACAGGCTATGAGAAAACAGAACATGTTTTGAGAAAATTCTAAGCAATATATATAGACAGAGGATGAGAGTGAACACACTCATGTATAGTCCTATCCTGCAAGCACTACAACAAATTTGATAATTATTGACACATCCGTTAGCGTCATCACATCTAAACCTCACGCCATCCATGCTATCTGGTGACATTACAAATGGCGCCACACCGATCGTCACTTTTGCACCGTCGCTAACGATATCTTATGACGGTTTGCTATTATCGTCACCAAATGCAAAATGATCTGTGACAATTAATATTAACGTCACAATACAGTTATGTTTTCGGTGACGCTCCATGCCGTCACACAATAGATTAGAAAATGCCACACATAATCATCGATCGACACAAAATATGGCTTTAATGTTCAACTATGGATGACAATAATTACCTCGTCACACTAATAGATGACGTAGTAATTTGTCACTTATTCATAACAAAATATTGTCACTAGATTGATGATCGTCACGCAATATGTGGGAAATATTCAACTGTTTGTGACCAAACCCCAAATTGTCACACAAATGAGTGATATAATTTATATGTCACCGGATAATCTATATTGTCACAAAACATTTGTTAAATATTCAACTTTTTCATGACGACAAATAAAACGTCACATGAATTGGTGGCTTTATCATTTTGTCATAAATTGTTGAAAATAACATCACTGAATATTTGTAATTTTTTAATTAAGCATGACATTAGGGTAATTGTCACAAACATTGGTGACATTAAAAGTGTCACCAAAATTTATTAACATTTTACATTTGATGACATTCGCAAGTTTAAAAAGTGACAAATAACCTGTATGCTGATTGTCATTAAATATGCTACAAATTCCAATGATCAGTGATGTGAATAAATCATCGAACCAATTTCAATTGTATCAATTGTCACAAATCATAAATATATACTAATAAATGGTGATGATAGTTAGCTGTCATAATTATTATGTGAAATTTTTTGTAACCCACTCACAATTCACAATAAATATTATAATATCATTTTTCATCACATAATTTGTTAAAAACAATAATATTTTATATCATAATATAAACCGAAACATAAGAAAATGAAATCAGTAGTAAATATAATATCCCATCAGTTTTTAAACTTACATACTCAAACATAAAATAGAAAAGTAGAAGAATAATTCAGAAAATTATAAAATATCCTGACATTTTGATAAATTTAAAATGCTTAAAAATAAATCCAAGAAATTTGCTAATTTGTGCAATTTATTCGCTAGCTTCAATCCTATTATTCTGATGACAATGATTCCATTGATGAAGAACTTGGGTCACTTGAAACTGTATTGAAAATTCAATAAAAAAATTAATTAATAAGAAATAAAAATGCAATGATAAGTAAATTTAAAAAATAAATGTCAATGCAAGATAAAATAAAACTAGGACATGCTCTCACCAGCAAACTGTGGCATAGGGACTTGCATTCCATGACCAACCATAGCTTGGGTCATTAGTTGCATGTGATCTCGAACCAGTTCAAAGTTCAACTTATATTCCTTAAGCTTATGTTTAGTCATCTTGAGCTTTTCTGATAACTTAAAAATTGTTGGACTCGTGGTTTGCTTGTCAGGCTTAGGCCCATATCCAAGTCCTTTGATGTAGTTTGCGCTTGTTCCAAGAACTTCATCTACTATTGAGTCAATGGTCCTATGTTCCATTCCTTCTCCAATAGGCTCTGAAAGCAATTCTTGCATTCTCTCCTATAAATTAAACACAGTAAAAAATAGCAAATTTATTTTAATGTAAGAAAATTAATAATTGCTATATTAGAAGGGAAACATACATAATCTGTTTGAGCCTTGGAATTTGACCATCCTTTTTCTTGTGAATAATGAGTCCTTTTAAAGAATTCCATTCTATCCGCTCTTCTTCATCATTGCGCTATATAAGTGTCATTTTAACAGAACATATCATATAACATGAAATTAAAATATATTACATATAAAGTTTAGAATTATCTAAATGTGGGTAAATGTTTACCATGGCATAACGACTTGCACCAAATGCCTTTGACCCTTGATTATGAGGAAACTTGACTTTTCGTCTACATGTTCAATTTTTTTCACACCTTGCCTTCATTAAAAAAAATAAACCAACATTGAATTTTATATAGTATACACATGTAATTATCATTTAATATAAAATAAATTATGTGAGAAGGATGTTCTTGAGCTATGTTTTTTTTTTGAGAAAAGGCATTTCAAGAATCTTAATGGTCTAACACACCCACTAAATACCCTTGTGTTTAGTGGTTGTGTTTATTCTTTCAAAAGTAGCTATAAATAGGTGTTCAAGCTTCATTTCATTGAGAGAAAACAGGATTTTCTTAGAACTTTAATTAAAATAGAAAAAGACCTTTCTTGAGGTAAATTTGATCCTATCGATCATCACTTTGAAAAGGAGATTGGAGATCGATATATAAAAGACTCAAAGAGGAGTTGCAAGAATGTAAGCATTAAAGCCACTCATCAACCTCATTCAGCAATTTGAGGGAATTCATCATGCATGTTTTCACTTTTCTATAGGGTTTTGATCATGATGTGCATGATGTTATCATCCATGTATAGCTAGACACCTCTTTGGTGCTTGGATTTAACGGAACTTGGTTGTGATACGTAGCCTTGAATTTTTTAATATTGATCTAATTCATTTTGGTATTGAGAATTATTATCGCAATGCTTGAATATCCAAGAATTTAGTCAGTGAGAGCCCCAAATTGTGAGTATAGGTTTAGTTAGCGTTGCCCAAGCCTACAAGTGACTCACATGCTTAGTTAGTTAGAGCTCCAGTGTGTGAATGATCTAACATAATTGAAAGAGTTTAAACTCATCTCTCATAGTACAATGATAACTTTCCAGACTAGGGTGACCTAATAGAGCAGTTCACAAAATGGAAATACATTCAAGGAGAAAAGATGTAAAATATGTACTTTACCTTGTTTAAGGATTAGCCACTTACAGTTAAGGACTAATCTATATAAGAAATCTCCATCGTCGAATGATCCTAGTATATTAGGTTCAAAAATACATAAAAGAGAAGTCATTATCTTGAACAACCAAGGGTAATTTTATCTAAGTGAAACTTTTATTATCTTGATCTTCATTAGATTGCATTTGTGTTTCTTTAAAACAAAAATCTAGATAGTTAGTTTTATTATCAACACTTGAACAACACTTTGATTGGCTAGATAATAGGAGGAGGGTTAGTATTAATACTCATTTTCCTTGAGAGATTGATCAACCTTGCACATTTGCACACTCTTACTATTTGATACAACACGTGCACTTACTTCACATGAGCTCGCATGCACACCTCGCACATCATTAATTAAAAACTAAAACCTAATAAATCACAACAATGTGAAACAAAAATAATTAAAAATAACTAAAAAAAAAAGATGAAGTTCTTGCATTTAATTCGTTTATTTATTGAATTAAGTTGCCTACGCATCCTTTTGATTGTGAAAGAAATCAAAATTATATAGTTTCTGTTGAGGATTAGGCAACCTGAGCAATGACAAGAAAAGAAAGCACACACAAGAAAACACAAAAATTTTGCGTGGTTCAGTCATGAAAACACAAGAAAGCACACACAAGAAAACACATCAATTTTTTCACTCACAAATTAGGGTTTTACAATTACAGGGATATTTATAGGAAAAAGAAACCAATCTTCCACTTGGAGATTGATTACATCAACTACACTCACATGCTTGTAAATCCAAAATTATGAAATGACCAACTTTTACTAATGCAGTGCCTTCTCATCAATCAACTCTGAAGGCCAGTTGAAGCTTTGCAAAGCTTCAACTTTTTTGTAGTAACCACCTTGGTCAATATAGCTGCAGGACTATTTGAACCAAGGATATTCATCAATAACAAAACACCACCACTAATCAATTCTCTAATAAAATGATACCTCAGTTAAATATATTTTGTCCTAAGATGAAACATGGGATTTTTTCGCAAGGTGAATAGCACTTTAACTATCATTATAAGAAACATGATTAACCTGTTTCTTGTTTAATGTCTCAAAAAAGTTATTCAACCAAATCATTTCCTTTTCGGCCACTTAGATGGCCATGTACTCTGCTTCTATGGTTGAAAGAGCAACGCTCTTTTGAAGTAAATACATCCAACTCACGGTTGGGCCACGCACTGTGAAAATATACACTGTAGTGCTTTTCCTTGTATCCAAACAACCACCCAAGTTTGCATCAGAAAATCTTTGCAAAATAACATCTTGGCTTTTGTACCATAAGGTAACTTTGGAAGTACTTTGTAAGTAGCGTAATTGCCACTTAACTGCTCCCTGATGCTCTCTTCTTCGATTGGATATGAATATGCTAACAACTACCCCCACGGCTGCACTAATATCAATCTTTTTCACTTGCAAATTAGTGTTTTACAATTACAGGGATATTTATCTGAGAAAGGTAAAAAAATAATCAAAATTCCTATATGGGTCTTAGCCATAAAATAAAATTTTTCTTCCATAGGCATTGCCCCTAGAGACCCATGTTGAGGCGCTTACACCCTGAAACTCTCGCAAGAGATGCGGTCATGTATCGTTAAGATATATATATAAGACTCTACCTACTTTTTCTTACCTTGGATCGAAGTTGTCATCAACCTACCTATTCATCATTATTATTGTTTCAACCTTGGCCTAAGTTTAGATGTGGTATTATACTCCTTATATTATCTGTGAGGAAGAAGTTAGTTATAGTGTTTCGGCTTTTCTACACATGAGTTGTTGTCCAAACTATCTTAGAATAGTTGTGTCTTGAGTTGTGGTGTGTTTTTAGTTATTTGAGCTTAAAACACAATTCCTAAAGCAAGCACTGTCGTGCTCTAGACAATGCTCTTGACCATGCACTTCTCGGGATACCCTGGTTTTATTTTCGGCTTGTTTGTAACTCACCCTGTAAAGTGCACCCGTGCTTATGACCGTGCTTCAAGAGCACGGTGATGCTAGGGGTTGAGAAGTCGTGCTCTTCTCACCCTGAGATTCCTGAAAAGTGCTTCGGCAGAAAAACTGTACTCCTCTTGCCCTGAGTTTTTTGTAAAGTGCACGGGCATCATCATGCCCATGCTTTTGCTCATGCTTGCATCAAGATGAGTGTTTATCACTTCATTCAAAGAGAAGCACAGCCATGCTGGGATTTGCATGGTCGTGCTCTTGGCCATGCACTTTGAGGGGTATTTAAATTCTTGAACTAAAGCCTAATTCTCATACATTTCTTTCCTTCCTTTTCTTCCTCCCTTTGTTCCTTTTTCTTTGGATGAAAGAAAGCAGTCATTGCTTGACCTCCCTCTCTCCTCTTAGCTAAAGATCCTTGAAAGTATGCTCTCTTTCTCTCTCGTCTTTATCCTTATTTCATTTGGATTGGATGAGCATGTTAGCCATAGATTTGTAGATTCTGATCTTTAGCTTGTTGTTGATGATTTGTTAAGTAGTTTGTTTGGTTTTATTCACACTTTCTTGTTTATAAAGTGGATGTGAAGATCCATCCTTCCCCCTTGATGAAACCTTGGATCCTTTTCTTCTTGGACTCGGTGTTACTATAGCACCGAGAAATCCATTACAAAACATTGCCTTTCATAATTATGTTGAGAGTCTATTGCCATAGAGATTCTTTGGAACCCTTAGAGTTCAAGTATAGGCCATACCCAAACCTTGTTAGGGTTTCTTGGCTTGTAGCATGAAGGAGTTCATACTTGTTTTTCTTCCTTTGTTTTTCTCTTGGTTTTGAGCCCCTGTGGTATGTGTTGGTGTAGGTGGTGAGAGCTCGGCCCGAGGCAAGGAGCCGGCGGAGGAGTAGCACCATTAAGGAGTTGATCTCCATAGTTTGTGAGTGCGTTATGATTGCACAATTGTAGTACTTTTCTCTTTGAATATATTTATAGTTGATTTTAGTGAAATCTTTGGATTTATCATAGTGAATGAATGATTTGATCGGTTTAGAAGGAATTCCCATATTTTTAGTTTACAAGCAAAATTTTTGATCTTTGATGAAAATGCTCATGACTATACTGGTATATCGGGTTGAAATGAATTGTTGAACTTTTCGTACATATTATACCCTTGGCTTGGGTTTATACAATAATGATGTTTAGCACCAATATGTGAATATTTGTCCTAGACAAGGACCCTAAAAAAATTTACATGAACTATTATTGGTATACTTCTTGTGGTTTTATTGGTAATGGTGTTGAACATGCCTGCTCCAGTAGGGCAGTCAAGTCTTTAGAGGTGGCACAGTGGACCTGGCTGATCTATCCATTTCAAGTGGTGGAGTAGAGCCCTGATTGGACTAACATCGGAAATCCGGAATCACCACATAGCCTTGGTGGAACAATGTCAAGAATATGAGCGCTTTGACTGCTCTGAATTTAGCCGCTGTCACGGCAATAGTTTAGAGAGGTTTCATAACTATTATTCGATTGCTCGTGATGCAAATGTCGTATTTTGAGAAAATATGTATTTATACAATGCAAAATTGATTTGATATTGAACATCATGTTTTTATTATTTTAAAACCGATATTATGCTAGTCATGAGACTTTAGTGTTAAAACCTCATTTGAGCAAAATTGTTCTTCTATGGTATATATATGATTTCCTTATATATGGGTATAAGTTACTATACATATATTTTCTACAACACTCTGATCTCTATGTTTTACTGCAAAAGTTGGTTTGCTAATTTATTGAATATTTTGTACTCTATTGAATTGTGCTGACCCATTCACTGAGTGACTATGGTTACTTTCCTTTTCTCTTCCTTTTAGGCTCTAGCTAGTAGTGGTGTTGTGGCGGACTGAAGTGCTAAGCATTCTTCTAGCTATTTGATTCTTAATCCTTGTTTCATGTTTGTTTCTTCTTGAACATATGCAACATGGATCCACTAGTGTATTTGTCATCTTTGTGCATGGTTTGTATTTTTGTCTAGCTTTTTGGAAACCTTGTTGTATTTATGACAAACATGTTTCATTGAACCTTATAGTCAAGTTTTGGTTTGGTTGCTTCTTTTGCGTTGTTATTGTCCTCCATACTTTGTATACTTTAGACTTGTGATTTCTGTTCAGGGTTGTTCTTCTCGGGTTGTCATGGTGGTTGTCGCGTGCCGGTCTCGCTATACGAGACATGACATTAGTAGCTTCAAGGTTTTTCATCTTTGCCTTTGTTGCTGAACTTGAGTACGCTTCCAATCACCAGTGTAAATTTGAATTTCAATATTTAGTGTTGTCAAGTGAAAAATGTTATATCCAACATATTTTCCCTTACCCTAAATGTCTGTTCGCATACTATTGTATACATAAGGTATATAAAAAATGTCTTTTATAACTAATGAAAGAATGGAATATATATGGGTTTCCATTGTCTTGCCACCATTCAAGAACATTGAAATTCATACGTGTTGGGCTTTTAATGAACTAGAAATTAGGGTCAAGTACGGGTTTGTCAAGAAGAACGAAACCCCTAATGGGCCCGCTAAATTAAGACAGGGGTGTGCGCATGCCTCGACTGCGGCCTATGGGGCCGCGAACACATGGGCGCTGGTATCACCCACAGCTCGTGCTCACAATTGTCAGACATGCGACCTCACCCCGAAGATTCGAACTCTCGCCACTTGCGAAGCGTCCTCACGGGGGACCCAAATGCCAATTGACCCAAAGGCCGTTGACAGGGTCAAGTACGGGTTGACATCTTGGCAATTATATGCAGAGCCCGCTCTGAGGGCCACACAATTTTTGAGCGCCCCTCATATAGAAATTGTTTAAAAAATATATATATTTAAAATGTTTATCTACTATTATCCTAACCTCATTTTTAAAAAAAAAAACTATTATCTTAACCATAAAATTATTGTTTTTAAAAATTTTAATTTGTTTTTAAATCATAAAACTTAAATACGATCATACCCCATGTTTTTTAAATTATATTTAAAATTTTATTTATCATTATCATATCCACATAATTATAGTTTTATGAATCTTAGCTACTTTTAGTTTCAAAACTATAAAGATAATATAAATTTTTTGGGACTCAAAATCTTTAGGGCTCCACAATGCATGTTTTTTTTTTTTTGGTTCAACTTATGTAAAATTTACATTTACTATTATCAAATCACATAAATTATATGATTATGGTTTTGAAAATTTTATTTTTTTTTAACTATAAAACTTAATTTATCGTAAAATCTAATTTTTTAGGACCCACATTTTAAAAAAATTACATTTAAAATTTTATTTGTTATTATCATATCCATATAATTATATCTATAATCTTTAGAATCTTAACTATTTTTTTTCCAAAACTATAAAGATTATATTAGTATTAATAAATTTTGGGACTCACAATTTTATAAAGCCACACAATGCATGTTTTTTTTAAAAAAAATTTTCATTTACTATTATCTATGCACATAAATATAATCTTGAAAATTTAATATTTTTAAACGATAAAATTAATTAATTTAAGATAATATACAATATGTAATAAATTTAGCTTTTATGATGTTGAATAATGTAATTATTGTTAGAATCATTGTAATTTTAACGTTATGGAATGCCTTTTAGGCTTCTAGCATTCTACTTTTTTTAAAAATAAATACCTCTATGACTCTATAAATCTATCTAAGGGTTAAATATACTTTTTTTCCAGCAAAAAAAACTCTCATTCTCCTTTGGTGACAAGTTTCCTATATTGCTTTTTTAGTATTTCAATTTCAGTCAACATCTTTTCTCATTTGTAAGGATATTGTGTACAAGGAAAAGAGGTATGGTGCCAATTTTATTTTGATATTTTTTTTATAATTTAAATACATTGTTTCTTATTTTTACTACATAGTTAATTGATTTTATTTTTATTTTCTTATAGTGGTCGTGGAATTGTGGAATCATGGAAACGTGGAAAAGATCGCTACTTTAATCAGGTGTTTTTTTTTTCCATTTTATATAATATTATCATTTTTATTATCTTGTATTGTTTGTTTTTTTAAATAGAATGTCTACTAGAAAATATGAATCTGGATATGAGAAACGCAAAAAAAAAAGAAAAGAGTAGATGAGTTAATTCTATCTCAAAAAGGTGCTCTTGAAAAATTTGTTTCCAATAGTAAACAAAATATTACATATGATGAACATTTAGAAAATAAATCTATTCACTGTAATGTGTTAGAAATAGATGAAACGTGCAATGAACAAAGTCCTCACACTAGCGACAATATTGTGAGTTCTTCATTTTCTAGTGAAAAGAATGAAAAAACTACATTTCATATGGAAAACAAAGAATGTCAAAATGAAATATCTTCACAAGTTGAATTAGATTTATATGATCCAGGAAATTGAAAAAATGTCAATTCTAACTTGAGAGATTTAATTGTTGAACGAGGACCTATTAGGGATACAACTAGCAATTTAGATTTTCCGAAAGATGAGAATTGTAACACTTTTCCATTATACATTACACTAGAAAATTGCCAAATGGAGAAAGTTATGATAGAAAATGGCTTGTTTATTCAAAGAAATTAGACAAAGTATTTTGCTTTTGTTACAAGTTGTTTTCAAATTCACATTTAAGTTCTCAATTACTTAATGATGGGTGTAATGATTGAAAAATCTTAGTGCCAAACTCAAGCAACATGAAACATCTAATGAACATATTATTCATATGACTGCTTGGATAGAATTGGATGTACGATTACCAAAGGAAAAAACAATTGATAAAAAATTGCAAGATCAAATCAACAAAGGAAAAGAACATTAAAGAAATGTGTTGCTAAGAATTATTGCTGTCGTCAAAACTCTAGCAAAAATTAGCTTGGCATTCCGAGGGGCAAATGAAAAAATTTATGAAAATAACAACGGAAATTTTTTAAGTCTTATTGAAATGATTGCAGAATTTGATCCAATAATGCAAGAGCATGTTAGACGCATTCAAGTTGGTGAAATACATGATTATTATCTTGGTCATAAAATTCAAAATGACTTAATTGATTTATTATCAAATGAAATGAAATCGACAATTGTGAATAAAATCAAGCAAGCAAAATATTTTTCTGTCATACTTGATTGTACTCCTGATGTAAGTCATCAAGAACAAATGTCTCTCATATTAAGATGTGTAGATGTTTCATCGGCTCCAGTAAAAATAGAAGAATATTTTATAAAATTTTTAAAAGTGGAAGATACATAAGGGAAAGGTCTTTTTGAGGAGCTTATTAATATAGTGAAAAATCTTGATCTTAATATTGATGATGTAAGGGGACAAGGATATGATAATGGGTCCAATATGAAATAAAAACATCAAGGAGTACACAAACAATTGCTTGATATCAATTCTAGAGCTTTTTTTACACCATGTGGTTGTCATTCACTTAATTTGTTACTTTATGATATGGCTAATTATTGTCCAAAAGCTATTACATTTTTTAGAGTTTTACAATGTATTTATTTAGTTTTTTCCTCTTCCACGAAAGGTAGAAAATTTTAAAAGATCATGTTCCTAATTTAACTGTTAAACCATTATCGCAAACTCGTTGAGAGAGTCGTATTGAAAGTGTTAAAACAATTAGGTTTCAAGCTCTTGAAATAAGAGATGCTTTATTTGAATTAGCAAAAGCCAGTGATGATCCCATAACAAATAGTGAAGCTAATTGTTTGGCTTCATATGAGCTCGAAAACTTTGAATTTTTGTGAGACCTTCTAAGGTATTAAGACATTGATGAACCCTAAGATGTAGTCGTGTATTAGACATCATATATCAGCTATGTATTCGAGTCATTTTAATTGTGAGTCAATTGTGTGTTTTGATGCATGATTTTCATGTTGTGAGAGCTCTAATTCATGCTTGATACATGTGTAAGGAATTGGTTTCTAAGGAATTGAGAAACCACTATACATAGCTACTGTAAGGGTTGATGACCTTACACTTGGTCATTAGGTGAATATTTTAACATAGGCCAAGCCACGAGGACGCACAGCCGTGTGGATTGGATAGAGCGCGGGTAGCGTGAGGCATGTGTAGTGTCTTGACCAAGAGCAGATGGAATATCCAGCAATATCATGTGCTGAGAACGTGAGACGCACGCGCCCTAGAACGTGGGTTTGTGCATGACCGATGAGCGCTTGGGGCAGGCGCGCCCATACCAAGAGTCAAATATTCCAGACTTAGATTATTTAGAGTGTGGATCTCTAGCAAGTCTAGGCTGGGCGGAACACTTGATCACACCGAGAGTTGATTCCTGATTTACCGAGGGTTTACGCAGACGTATGCAAGTGGACAAGTGGGCACGTGGGCAAAAGTGTGGCCGAGCCAGGGGTGAGTATAGCACGCGGTATTACCTCGCGTGACCGGTACTGCTACACTATGTGACCAAGGGTGTCTAGTTAAAGCTACAGTAATGTCGGAGGATACTGCAAGCTAAGTGGAAGTCCGGGACTTCACGCCAGACTTGTATTGGGCATGGAGCTCAATTAACCTTTGATTTGGGGTAACTCTTGTAATAGAGTTTATTGTGTTTTTGGGAAAAGACAAGGCCTCTTGGTGATGGTTTTTGGTCATGGTTGTAAACTTTTTTCAATCTATGAGAGTTTATGTTCTTTTTCTCTCTAAAATGGGTCTCTTGTGTAATATTTCTTGTACCATGGATGATTTCCGGTTTTACTCGCTTCTTTCGTATGTTGTGCTTGTGATGTAAACATGAGTTAACTAACTGTTGTTCGTGCAAGGAAGGCTGATTTGTCTCTTGGTGCGTGTCAGGTGTTGCAAGCCCAAAGGTGAGTAGTTGAGGCCATGACAGCTACCATAGTTGAAGGAATTGAGCATTGACCTAAAGATAAAGGATTGAGTGCTTCGATTCTCCCATTTAGGGCTATCTTACCTCTGGATTTCATTAAGTGTCATGCAATCGTATTATGCTAAGGTAGGGAAGAGATTTATACCATGGATCGATAAGGGATTAGCCACTAATTGCTTTGAGAAAGGGATTAGTGTGATTTAGGAAGTCCGCTTTAATCTTTCATGGGGTTCATAGAGTGTTCATGCAGTTATATTATTTCTAATTAGTAAGGAGATTTTGGCCTAGCTCGGTAAGAAATTAATTATTCATCGCCTTGAGAAAGGGGTGAATATAATTTGGAAATCCCAGCAGTCAAAGTAGATATCCTAATCTTGTACTTAATTAAACATCCTTAGAGGGATTCCTTGCATGATTTCTTCCTTCCATGCTTTTAGGGTGCCCTTGCCAATTCACAATATTTGTTTTAACTTTTAATTCATTTTTAGTTTTGTTCGTTAGTCTTACCTCTCTTACTATTAGATAATAGACTAGTAAGTAGTACTTTCCTATCTTTGTGGATCCACTACTTGTATTATTGTGCACTATATTACTTAATACAACTCATGCACTTACGGAAAACACGTCATCCATTTTATTAAAAAAATTTATTTTAAGTCTAACCATGTATAGTGGCGGATCCATGATTTCTACATTATGGGGTCCATATACGTATATTAATAGCTCTTTTTGGTGCAAATAAATAATTATTTAATATTCATATCATTTATTCAATTAAATAGAGTTGACATACATGTAAATAAATTTTTGTTAATATTTGTATAGGATTTCTACACTATGGATTTCTTGTCCACTGAACTTAGTAAAGTAAAACTAGGGCAAACTAAACTTTTAAGAGAGTAATTAAAAGAGTTTTACAAAAAAAAAAGTAATGAAAAGTGATAAAATTTATTAAAATGTTCACTTAAAAATGGGGCTCATGGTCCATAATAAATAATAAATGAGTTTGGATGGTTTGACCAAATTCATGATTTATAAAACAAATGGAATCCAATTTATATAATAAAAAATTTAATCACACGATATCAAACCTAGATGATGCGTCCATGCCATATATATATATAAAGTAATTTTTTAAAAAAAGTGGGGTCCATGGACCCCACTTCTCATAACATGGATCCTCCCCTGGTCCATGTACGTAGTTCATTGGATTTTGTAAGGAACAATCCAAATAGGACGACAAAAGCTGGTTGGATCATCGTTGCAAGAATCGCATGATGTTTGATTAAAAAATATCTTAACCCATGCAACTTAAAAGTCAAACAAAGCAAAGATTGCTGTTTGTAAGCAAACCCTCAACGGCAACATAACCACCTTATCATATCCAAACCACCATGCCATCAGCTTTGAAGTCCACCATCGCATCAATTAGTACTGAGTCATTCCTTCAATCTTACATATTGAATCTATTTAAGCAATTATTTTATAGGATTACCATTGATATTACGTCTGATCTCATGTACTCATGCACAAAGAGAGAGAGAGAAATCTTGGCATCTAAGAGCCAATGTTTTTATGTGAGCAAATTTCTAGGACTACATAACATAACGAAGACCAGGCTCAGAAGATTAAAAACCGCTAACGGTCTTTGGGTCAATTGTCACTCGAGTCCTCCGTGAGGATACCTTGTATGTGACAAGAGTTTGAAACCACTGGGAGAAAGTTCGCCTTTAAGAGTTGTGAGGATAAACTGTTTGTGGTCTCAGCGACTATGTATACGTAGAGCCCACATGTCGCAATTGAGGCATGTGCACGCCTTTGCCTTTTGAATAACGGACCCGTTAAGAGTTTCTTTCCTCTTAACCAAAAAAAAAAAAAAAAAAATTAAAGGCCAAATTCCAAAATAGGGTGTTTGAAGATGCTTGTTAGGTTTATATAAGATAAAAGAACTTATCCTAAGTGAGGGTATATTAACTTTGTAATTAATAATTTAAGAATAAAAACACACAAAGTAACAATATAAAAACTTTTTATTTATATTGTAGAAAATGAATGTTAGATTAGTTGCAAAAAGAAAATATTACCACTTTTGGAATAAGATAGAGGAAAAAATGAAAAAAAAAAATAAAAATCAGTTGAGAAAAGACATAACATTAATTAAGTTTTAAATTAAAAATATTGCAAGTATTAATTTATTATTTTTAAATATAAAACATGTAGTTGAAATTATATACAACTGATTAAGTATTACATTCAAAATTTGAACACTTATTTTATTATAATAAATAATTATTATTGTAATTACAACAATGAGGATTTCAAAAACTTTAATTTTTAAAATTCCTAATGAGGCTTCCAATATTAGGAGGCTTAAAGTCATTAATAAAATAAAATAAAATAAAATAAATAATAATAATAATAATAATAATAATAATAATAATAATAATAATAATAATAATAATCATGTATTCCATTCATTCCAATGTATCTGTCTATCTCAACTAATTTAGAAAATGTAAGAAAATGATTATAGTGAAGAATTTCATCTATATAGAGTTTCATTTTTCTGTTGTAATTTTTCCAACTCTCCATCAATTAATTCACTCCTCTATTCTGTATCCGCTAATTGATTTAAAGTTATATTTAATATGAGTGGTGAGGATAATCTATTTGGAAGAAGAAAGTAGTATATAAAGTTCTTTATAATCCATTACTTAAAAGGGTTGTTTGGTTCGCGCTAATGTGAGAACATTACCATATATTATGTGGTAATATAAAAAAACTATCATGTTTGGATTAGGGCCAATAGTAATGTTGATGGTAATATGAGATTACAATCCTTGAAATATTATCAAAAAACTTGGTAATCTCATTACCACCAAAATAGATGGGTATCTTGGATTACCAAAAGGATGGTAATGTGAAAATTTATTTAGACCAAATATAGCTTTTTTTTTAAATAATTTTAAAAAAACGCAAAGTGCAATATAAAAAATTCACAGAAATATTTTCTTCTTTTCGTTTATATATATATATATAACTTTGTAAGTTAAACATTAATATATACACACTTATTTAAAAAATAATTCATCTAATTGTCTGTATATATTTGACTTTGTAATTTAAACATGTATATGTACACATTAATTTTAAAAAATTTCATCAAATGACATGCCTTATTGTTTCATGTTTCATTTATCTAGTTTTATTACTGAAGAGTAAATTCACTGAATCAAATTTGTAATGTGTGACGTCATTGAAACAATTTTGATTTATTTTTCATTTTTAAATATATTACAAGACTTGTTGCTATATTAATTTAAATATATACATATGTATTATGTTATATAGGCTATATGAGTGATTTGAATGAGTAGATCTTTTTAAGGTTGAAGGGTATTTTGAGAATTTTTACATTTGATCAAATTGATTAGCATAACCAACCAAACGCGGTAATGAACTATTCCCATTAATATGAGTTCCAACTAAACATAGTAATATCAAATATTACAACATTCCCAATCATATAACATTTCCACCTTTATTATCGAGGTAATCTCATTACATGATAATATTTTATTACCACGAACCAAATGGCCCCAAAGAATAAATGGGTTGTTGCACAATCTCACCGCATAGATATCCAATTTGTGGAATAGTACATAGAGAAGTGAACCATTTTATTTGTGATCATAACAATACGAGCTCTACTTTTTTTTTTTAACATTTAGACCCCTCATAAAGACATGAACTTACACAAATATCTTGAAGTAAAAATAATTTCTTATTATTATTATTTAATAATTGATAAAAATAAGTAAAATATCTTTTATATCCTTTAGAAAGTATTCTCTAAAAATTAAACATTTTTATAATCCATTATACATAGCTATTGTCTTTTTTTCATATAATTTTATATAGCCCTAATTGTAACTCGGTCTACAATAAATTTAAAATTTTAAAATATATTTATTTATATACTTATACTATATTTATACACCTGAAGCAGGTATGCTCAGAAGAGCAAAATGTCCAAGGCATTTATGTGTCGAGCCAAAAAGGTATTTTCAAATTAATTTAATAATTAAGTTCAATAATCAACTGTTGATGATGGACCAGCATGTATGAAAGATCAAACTTTACAAAAAATATGTATAATGTTGAGTTTTGGAAAGGGGGTGTATTTGTAATTCAAACCCGCCAAGTAAAATTCATACTGGCAGATTGTTCTTCTTAATTCATAAGCCAGCATTGCTTCAACCAATCCGTTGGAATTTCAAGCCTTGAAACATAACAAAACCTAACATCAGAAAGTACAAATCTTGTTTACAGTACAGCAAAGAAACCTTGTTGAAAAAAAAGAAAAAAAAAACATTTACTGGGGTAGGTCTCCATTGACTTTAAAAAAAAAAATTTACATAGCTGTAACTACAATAGAAAACGGATGGAAATAAACATGAGTTCTTCTTTCAAGTCCTGCAGGACAAAGTACAAGCATAGATGAACAGGTGAGAGTGCATTCATCTCATGCTCAACTTCCCCAATAAAGAAGGAAAGAAGATTCCATACTGATGTTGGGTTTTGTTGGAAGATTATTGCACTACCTTTTACCAGCTACCATAACATATTAGAATTTGATCACCAACTTGTTCTTTCTAGGGCTCTAAATATGTGGGTCATGGTTTATTTAAAAGATTTGGTAATCTTGGTCCCTCACTAGTACTGAATGCTCAGCTTTCTTTGAGCTGTATTGCATTAGCCTTTAGACTTCCTCTTCTTGTTATCAAAGTTCATTCATTCATTCATTCATGGTGCCTTTTGGAATGGTCTGCAGTTACAGTCTTTGGGTGATGCTCTTTCTTTTCTCTTCTTTTCACACAAAGAATATAGCTTTATGTGTTGTTGTTTTGTTCTTTTCTCATATTATCATAGATTTCAGTCAATCTTGTTTGATCTTTTTTCCTTTGTAAAATGATTTGTTATACTGCTTTTCTGTTTTCCCTGCCAACGTTCTCTTCCCTACTTTGGGCTTGCATTTTGGTCACTTGTGTTATATAGTTCTAATGTCCCAACATTATGTACTAAGATTGTGTTGGTTGGTTCTTTGGAGTGAAGAGAAAAGCGAGTGGTCTATATATTCAGAACACATTCAACAAAAGGAATTGAGAGCTTTGCTGCAAGATAAGATCATCAAAAATATGTCAGCTTCCTTCATGCCAGGGCAATCTAAAAGGTAAACAATACAATCAATGATATTTGTTATGCATAAATGTTAGTGAATAGTAATGCAATTAGCCAAATTTTAGTGCTGACTATCATAATGTATGTGTTTGCTTATTTATTCTCGTTGAGATGGTTTCCTCATTCTGTGCCAGTGCCATCGATCATGAAAATAAACTGAATGTTTGGCAGGACGCACCCAGACTATCACATCATTATCAGGTATGCATTTTCCACCGTTCTGTGATCATTTTGATTCCATTAAAAAAAAAAAAAAGAAAGAAAAGAAAAAAACAATCATATTTTGATATTATTGGATTTCTTTGGGCTAAAATATCTGTAGTTTTAATGTAAGAATGATTACTAATATTTCTTCCATACTTGTATATCTTCTCTCAGAAAATCTACATACCGGGAAAAGAGAATGACGAGAATTGCTCATCCACTGAAGAGATTCCCAATCAAAAGGTCTATGAACATTTTTTCCCTTTAATTTTGATTCAAGTATTATACTTTCCTAGTTTTAATTTAGCTATAATGTTTCAGTAAAGCAAGCTCACCATATCTGTTTCTGTGGATTTAGCCAACCGCAGAGCTTGTCAAGGAGATTGCAGCTCTTGAGCTGGAAGTAATAAATTTGGAACGGCACCTCCTCTCATTATATCGCTCTGCTTTTGATCAATGTCATCCAAACTCAGCTGCAAAAATCAACCAGAGTTCTCCATTGGAATTTGAAGATGAATCTGTACAAGTCGGAGAAACTTTTCATACAAATTCTTATCAACAGTTTGGCAGAAAAAATCTTTCACATAGCAGTTGTGATAGAATCAAGAAGAGCAGAGCTTCTGATTGCAAGCAAATTGAAAATTCTCTGGCTAATGATTCTGCTGCAAGTGTTGCTTTTTGCGGAGAACCCAAGATTGTACGCTCATTTTTCCACATATTTTGATCTCTGTTACAGTCTTGCGGTATGAATTGCTCTCAAGATGGTAGCATAATACTTTTGCATTGAACTCTAACATAATTATATTGAACGACATACAGGATATAAAGAGAAGTTTTTCTAAACGTCGAACCCTTGCAGATCATCTGGGTACTTCTACTCTCGTAGATAATCAAACTGACAAATCTTGTAGAGTTTCCGAAGATATCTTGAAATGCATTGCAGCTATCTACTGCAAAATCGCAAATCCTCCTATACAACAGACTCAGCTATTCAACTCACAAACACCGTCAGCATCCCCTTCAAGCTCATTTTCACCACAGAATATAAGTGATAATTGGAGCCCTCAATGCAACTATGATGTCGCATCGAGCCCATTGCCATTTGAATCAGTGACAGATAAGTCTAGCTCATACACTAGCATGATCGAAGTTCGAAAGATAAGTATAGATGGTGAGAGATTTGACTATGCCTATAAGATGCTCAATATATTCAGGTACTTGGTACAATACTCAAATCCATCATTGGTGCCGCACATCTTCATATCAATGCTGCTTAATTAATTAATATGCATCCTGTATTCTTCGTCCTAGATCCCTTGTACAGAAACTTGAGACCATCAATCCAAGTAAGATGAAACAAGAGGAGCAACTTGCATTCTGGATAAACATTCACAATGCTTTGGTTATGCATGTACGATAATTTAGAATATCTATTTAAGCCAACATGGACTTACACAGTGATTGCTTTCGAAGTAACTTCAACTTGTTCTATGAGATTCTGTAGGCATTTTTAGCGTACGGGCTTCATCAAAACCAAATGAAAAGCAGCACGTTATCAATCCTAAAGGTAACACTCTTTCTTAAAATAACAGTGTAATTGATAAACTTCATACAAACTTGTGTTTGAATGAACATTTAGGCAGCATACAATGTCGGCGGATGTTTGGTAAATGCTTATGATATTCAAAGCTTAATATTGAGATGCCAGCCTCATCGTTCAGCGCTGGTATGTCCCATGAGCATGCCTCTGTTCATGCTACTCTTGCAGTTACCTCCACTCTAGTTTACTTATTCATTTTTGCAGTGGCTACGTGTAATATTCTCGCCAACAATGAAATTCATGAAAGAGAATCACAAGCACAAGTACACAATTGATCGCCCTGAACCATTGGTACATTTTGCTCTTTCCTTAGGAGCATATTCAGACCCCGGGGTATGTGTTTGTGCCATTTTCTCAATTATCTAAATTTTCTGTCAAGCTCTCTAAAATATAGCTGCATTATTTGTTTAGGTTCGAGTATATACATCCAAAAATGTGCTACAAGAGCTCAAACTAGCAAAACAAGAGTACATTCAGGCAAATGTCTCAGTTAGAAAAGGAAACAAAATCACCATGCCCAGACTTATATATCACTATGCAAAAGATGCAAATCTAGAGTTATCCGACATCAAAGAGACAATCTGCAACTGCATGCCACAAACAAGACAGACACACATGCAAACAAGCTTTAGAGGAAGTCTTGAAAAGCATATAAAATGGTCACCCTACAAATCAACATTCAGATATCTTGTACACAGAGATTTAGCCAAAGATTCAGGATGATTATTCAAGCTTTCATCAATTTGACTAGTGGAATCAAAATCATCTTATTATTTTTTATCATGCTTCTACTAGAGCAGTAAATGGGAGAGGCTTCACCAGCTCGTGATCCAGAGGAGAACCAGAGCCGCCGGTAGTCTTCAACAGGGATAGATTTGTAGAAACGGGGTATTCCGAGTCCGCCAGCTCCGGCGGCGGCTCCACCGGAGCATCCTTCGGCCCGAGCAAGAATAGAGCAATTGAAATCCTCTCCACTGCCTCCTTGCACTGCACTCTATGCGTCAAGTGACGCAGTCTTCCATTGCTCCACACCTTCATCAAAACCATGCACATATATGAAACAAGAAAAAAAAACATCTCAAAAATTAAAAGCAGACAAAGAAAAAAGATCGCACCTTTGCCATGTCACCGAGATTATCAAGGAAGGAATCAGGAACACGATGAACTGGAATAAAATTACCAGTTTGATCTATGATCTCAAGTCCATCAACAGTATCATCTTCTTAGAGAACAGTGAGGAAGCCAGAGTCAGTATGGGTCTGAACACCAGAAGAGCCAATAGTTTCCTCAGTGAAAGAGTACTTGTTGAGGCGAAACTGGCAAGGCCAACGCTCAAAAAAATGATGAGGAACTCCAATGCTCTTTGCTATCTTGTTTGCTATATCAACAACCAGAGAATGGAGCTTAGAGGAGTATGTTGCAATGGTGTGCTGCTGGAAAGGGGAAGCTTGGAGATTGGAGCAGAAGGAGAGGATGTCAAGAGCAGAGGAGGCGTCGTATAGGCCAAAGGCTTCGTAGAGAGGGTTGGTAAGGGAGGGGCCATGTAGCCGCTGCCATGGGTGACGTCGGAGTTGACGCGCTTGATGTGGTCGGGGAGATGAAAGAAGGAGCGCAAGGCGGACTTCATGTCGGCGGGCAGGGAGGCTGGGATGCCATGGCCGATGACGTGGAAGCAGCCGAGGTTCTCGCAGGCTTGCCTGAGCTTGGGTTTGTCGGAGGGGAAGTTTGTGAGGCCGAGCGTTGGGAGTCGTCACGTTGGGTTCACCAGTGTTGTCACTGAAGCTTTTTTGTTTTGAGGTTTGTGTCGTATGGAAGGTTTTTTCTTGAGAAGACAAGGTGGGTCCCCGTTTTGTTTGATTTTGGTGACAACAAAAGCTTTGCCCATGGGAATGTGGACTTCCGTTTTCTTTTGTCTCGCTTGAGGATGTTGGACGGATAAAGTGTCTTGGATGGCCACACTTAGTTCCACATCACCTGTGACATGAATTTTCTTTTAACTTATATAAGCTTACCAAATCTTCTCTCTAACTACAGTTATGGAGAAGTTATGGTGATGGGTCCCTATCTAACATGGTATCAGAGCTATGGCTAGGATCTTGGGCCCACGGTCCGGGTGGGCCCGGGCTGTATGGCCACCGTAGCCCAGGGGGTGTTGGGATGGCCACACTTAGTCCCACATCGTCTGTGGGATGGACTTCACTCTAGCTTATATACCCTTACCAAACATTCCCTTTAATTAACATGGTATCATGTTAGGGACGCAGTGGTTAACAAGTCCCACATCGCCTGCGGGACTGAGTCCCTCTAACCTTATATACCCTTCCCAACAAAGGATAGGCACTAGTATCCAATCAAATTTGCAAAGTTTTATAAAAATTCATTTTAATTTTAAAAAAAAATTATATATAGAAGTAATATGTATACACACACACGGTTGTACCCAGTAAAAAGAGATTGAGAGTTAAGATGGAGAAGAGCGACAGAGAAATAAAAAAGAGAGACTGTGGGCAACAATTACACTAGACTTGTATTGGCTGAATCAAAAATATTCAGTTGCATCCAAACGTATATTAGGGAAGGTATGTTTTGCTTTTAAAAACTTGATCTTGTGGAGAGGGTGCAAATTCCTTCCAACGGTTGATTAGGTTTTACAAACACTACTTTTGATTTGTTCTTCTTGACTCTTGAAACTTCTCCAATATAGCCGATATCGTATCTGGCCCCACTAGGTCTTCCAATTGTCATTATCTCATCAAGCTTTGTCTTGCCTTCATTTATGGTGTCAATAGTTTTTTTGGGCATGACTCAATTTCCATTGACAATCACCCAACTTCTTCTCAACACTTTTTTTTTTTTCTCAAGACACTTGTTCTACAATATCAACTTGTCAAATCTCCTTAACATGACTTCATAGGTCATAAGAAGAACTTGTTTACTAATCTCTCCATAATCACTGTCACTATCTTGTGAGGTGGTTTCCGATGTTACAACATAATTCGCAAAACACTTGGATCTTCTAGGTTCTCCTACTTTCTTCAATATTGTTGGAAATCCAAAAGGATGACCGGTTAAACCTTCACTTTCATCCTCATCATCTTCCTTGCTCCCTTCTGACTCATCACGCCATCTAACATTGAGTGATTTTCTATTCTTCTTGAGAGTATTGCTAAACAACTCTGATATGGCCAAAACCACCGCATTCTTTACACTTGATGCTTTTGCTCCTCTTATTGTGGTCTTCTTCACTTTTTTTTTCTTTCACCTTAGAGTCTTCTTTTTAAAATCTTCTACTTCTTGTATTATATTGTCTGAACATCTTGTGTAGCTTTTTGGATAATAGCACAATTTCATCGCCTTCTTCATCTTCATCATCATTTTTTTTCTTGGTTGCAGCTCCACCTATTACAACACTTTTTGTCTTCCTGCATCTACCTTTAGTGTTATATCTTCTTTTATTTCAATCTTCTGGTTCATCTCATAGGCTTGAAGTCGCCCAATCAACTCACCGAGTCTCTTAAATATGATGTCACGAGTTTCTTCAATAGTTGCCACTTTTGCTTTAGGTAGAAACCTCAGAGTCTTTTGGACTAGCTTCTCATCTGAATAACTCTTGCTGAGTTGAAACACTTGATTTGTTATGTCCATCAACTTAGAGTTGAATATGGCAATGGTCTTCATCTATAATCACATAATCTTCTATGGCATGATTTGAGGATTAATCAATCACACATTCTTTGGTATGATTGAGAATCAATCAATTATACATTCTTGGTATGATTTGAGGATCAATCAATTATACATTTTTGGTATGATTTGAGGATCAATCAACTATATAAAGATAGCAATTGTAATATTTCCATTCATTTAGTTTACTATTGTAAATACTTGATTCTTGTATAAATATATATATGATTGTATTATCAAATGATCAATGGAAAATATTTCTCTACCTTTGTCTTTCATGGTATCAAGAGCTTCTTAATTTTTTTTCCCGATCCTTTATTCTTCCACCGTTTCCACAACAACAAAGTTGCCTCTACACAATCTTTTTCAAACACCATGTCCCCAAACACTCTAGAAACAATCTACACCCCAACCATACCAATTCACAACATCACTTCCTTCATTACTATTACTTTAGACCCTACAAACTACCTGACATGGCGAAATCAAGTCGAATCTACACTCCTTGCCTGTGATCTTACTGGACACATTGATGGATCCTCCTCGACACCGGACCTGTCAACACCTGAGTTTCTTCAATGGCAACGACATGATCGTCTTGTTTATAGTTGCATTACTACAACTTTGTCTTCAAGCATCGCCTCTTTAGCCCTTGGATGTTCCTCTGCTCGAGCACTTTGGGTTAAACTTGAGCAACACTTCCTTCAACAATCTACTGCTCGCCGTTCTTTGCTTCGTCGCCGCCTTCACACAACAACCAAAGGCAATCACTCTATTACAGATTACCTTGCTGGAATCTCGACAATTGCTGAAGAATTAGCCGCTATTGGAGATCATATTGACGATGAAGATCTTGTTCTATTCACAATCAATGGCTTATCATCAGACTTTGAAGCTTTCATCACCGCCATTGAGAATTTGCCTTCTTCTCATTTCTTCGCTGATCTACGTGCCAAGCTACTGGTTCATGAGCAACGTCTTCTTGTCTTCCACGGGCCCCCGCCAACTTCACCTGAAGTCGCTCTTACAACTCATACTCAACGCGGTGGAAATTATATGAGAACTAGGCGAGGACGTCATGTTTCCCAATCCTCTCCAGGTAATATGTCTTTTGGTTCCTTAAATTTGCAAAACCAGGTTGTGCCCACTAGTTGGGATCAGCCTAGGCCCAATCACTTCCGTTCACGAAACTTTGTGCCTACAACCCACAATCCTGCCTCACATTACCAACCACCCATTTCCAATAGCCCTTATGCCTACAACTCATCTCAATTCAATACCCATAGAGTTTCGCCACAATGTCAAATTTGCAAAAAAAAGGGACATATTGCTGTAACTTGTCGTTATCGATACTCTGAATCCCGTAATAACTCTAAAAACCAAAACTCCACTTACCCCGAAAAGGCATTTTCTGCCCTCAACCTTACTTCCAACACCCATACCTCTGCTTTCACTACTAATCCAGTACCATAATGGCTCCCTGACACTGGTGCTACATCTCACATGACGCCTGATCCGCACTTAGTAGAATCCGTCACCCCGTATCAAGGCTTTACTCAAGTGACTGTCGGTAATGGTAATACTTTTCCCATTTCTTCTATTGGCAACTTAACATTCTCCACACACATTCGACCCCTCTACTTAAAAGATGTTTTAATTGTGCCTCACCTCACTGCCAATCTTTTATCTGATGCCAAGTTTGTTAAAGATAACTCATGTCTTATTGAATTTCACCCCTTTAGTTATGTTGTGAAGGACCTGCACACCAGGATACCGCTTCTTACAGGCAACATCCACAATAATCTCTATCCAATGCAAATTCCTTACACATTTCGGAACCATGTTGCCTTTGCTGCTAGTCATACCCCTATCAATTTGTGGCATCAACGACTTGGCCACCCATGTCAAGCCATCATGTCTCGCTTTCCTGGTAATTTATTTTCCAAATCTAATGTAATAAAATCGTGTTCTTCTTGTTTTCAAGGTAAAAGCACTCGTCTCCCATTTACTTTATCTACTCGAACTACCAGTGTACCTTTACATCTTATACATTATGATATCTGGGGCCCTTCCCCATCACTTTCCCTTTCTGGCTATAGATACATTGTTTTTATTGATGATTATAGTCGCTACACTTGGATCTTTCCCCTTACTCACAAGTCCCAAGCCCTTTCTCACTTCCACCAATTTAAAACTACATCTGAAAACCTCTTCTCCACCACAATCAAGTTCTTCCAGTGTGATGGTGCCCCTGAACTTACAAAAGGTTCCTTTGCCCATTACCTCACCTCCCATGGTATTTCCTATCGAATCTCATGCCCTTATACTCCTCAACAAAATGGGCTTGCTGAAAGGAAATTCGACACATCACTAAAACCGGTCTCATTCTCCTTATCCATGCCTTTCTTCCAAAATCTTTTTGGTTTGAGGCATTTTCTACTGCCGTCTATCTTATCAATCTTCTTCCCATTGTTCACAACAAATCTCCACATGAACTTCTCTATACCACCAAACCTGATCTTTCACACGTACGAGTTTTTGGGTGTACTTGCTTCCCTTTTCTAGGTTCCACTCGAACTGATAAGCTTACACCCAAATCCACCCTCTGTGTTTTTCTTAGATATTCTACTTTATACAAGGGTTATCGTTATTTTGATCCTCTAACTTCTAAAATACATATATCTCGACATGTTAGATTTGTTGAAACCGACTTCTTATATAACAAATCACCTTCGCCAACCTCCTCGTTTCCCTCGCCATCTCGAGTTACCCTTTCTCTTTCTCTTCCACCTATACCCTCTCCTACACCTCTAACTCAACAAATCCCTTCACCATCCCCTTCTCCATCCCCTTTACCTGCACCCTCTCAACCACCATCACAACATCCGATGACTACCCGAAACTGTGATGGTACTCACATCCTTTGAAATTTCCCTGACTATGTCACTTATAACACCATTACTACATCTCCTAATTTTGACCCCACATCTTTTACCCAAGCTAATAAATATCCCCACTGGAGACAAGCCATGATTGATGAATTTCAAGCCCTTCATCGTAACCAAACTTGGTCTCTTGTCTCTCCTCCACCAATTGCTAATATTGTCGGATGTAAATGGGTTTTTAAAACTAAACGAAAACCTGATGGAACCCTTGATCGCTACAAGGCTCGCCTTGTTGTTAAAAGATACCATCAATCTCCTGGAATTGACTATACCGACACATTTAGCCCTGTCATCAAACCCACTACTATTTGTATCATCCTTACCATTGCCTTAACTCAAAATTGGCCGATTCATCAACTTGATGTCAATAATGCCTTTCTTCATGGCACTCTTTCTGAACCAGTCTTCATGTGCCAACCCCCAGGCTTTGCAGACCCTCATCACCCTCACTACGTATGTCATCTTCACAAAGCTCTTTATGGTCTCAAACAAGCACCCCGTGCTTGGTTTCATTGCCTTAGCCAAAAACTTCTTGACCTTAACTTCATCTCCTCTAAAGCCGATACATCCTTTTTATTCATTCTACACCAGCCCATACTACCTTTGTTTTGGTTTATGTGGATGATATCCTGGTGACGGGTTCCTCCCCAACCTTTCTCACTTCTCTTATACAAAACCTTCACACCACCTTTACCATTAAAGACCTTGGTCACATTCATTATTTTCTTGGCATTGAGGCCCAATTCACATCAACTGGTCTTCTCCTCACTCAAACCAAATATACTAAAGATAATTTGCATCGCTCTCAACTTAATAACTCTAAACCTGTTTCTACACCCATCACCCCTACATTACCTTTATCAAAAGACCATGGAACCCCTTTGTCTAACCCATCCGAGTACCGTAGTACAGTTGGTGGTCTTTAATACCTTTGCCTCACTAGTCCTGACATCCAATTTGCTGTTAATAAAGTATCTCAATTACTTCATTGCCATACCGACATTCACTAGGTCGCGGTCAAACGGATTTTACGTTACTTGCGTTTTACACCCTCTCACGGAATTCAGCTCACTAAAGCCACCTCACTCAACTCTCTTACCATAAATGCCTACTCCGATGCTGATTGGGCTGGTTGTCCTGATGATCGACGCTCTACCTCTGGTTATTGCATCTTTTTGGGTCCAAATATTATATCTTGGAGTGCGAAAAAGCAACCCACAGTTGCTCGATCTAGTACTGAAGCTGAATAGAGAAGCATTGCACTTGCTGCTGCTGAACTTTGTTGGATTCGATCATTACTCACTGAAATTGATCTTTCTCATCTCACTCCTATTCATTGGTGTGATAATCTTGGAGCCACTTTTCTTGCTGCAAACCCTGTTTCACATGCTCGAACTAAACACATCGAGATTGACATCCACTTTGTTCGAGATCTTATTGCCAAGAAGACTCTCATTATTCGACACATCCCTGGCTCATCTCGAATTGCTGATGTTCTCACAAAGCCGTTATCTATCACCGCTTTTCGTCGACTTCGAGACAAGCACACGGTCTTTCACTCATGAGTTTGAGGGGGGATGTAATCACATAATCTTCTATGGCATGATTTGAGGATTAATCAATCACACATTCTTTGGTATGATTGAAAATCAATCAATTATACATTCTTGGTTTGATTTGAGAATCAATCAATTATACATTTTTGGTATGATTTGAGAATCAACCAATCATACATTCTTTGATATGATTTGAGGATCAATCAATTATATAAAGATAGCAATTGTAATATTTCCATTCATTTAGTTTCCTATTGTAAATACTTGATTCTTGTATAAATATGTATATGATTGTATTATCAAATGATCAATGAAAAGTATTTCTCTACCTTTGTCTTTCATCATCCATCTTGAGATTCTCGAAATTAGTGGTCAACATCTAAAACCTTGAAACTCGTACTAGGTTTTTTCTTCATGGATTCTTTACAAAATATCACATGCTTCGTTTGCAAATTCACATGTTGCAACATACTTGAACTTGTTATCATCAGCTCCTTTAAAGATAGCATTGAGAGCTTTGCCATTAACATTAGCCTTCTTTGTTTCTTCTGAACTTCAACTACTCTTCTTCTTCTTCTTGGACTTGTATTCTTTGCATCAACATCAATCGTGGGAGACCACCCTTCTTCCATCGCGGTCCATACACTCTCATCAAGTGATTTGATGAAAGCCTTCAAACGGGCCTTCGAATAAGAAAAATTGGATCCATTGTGTAGCGGTGGTCGTATGATAGAAGCTTTTCTCTTCGGACCATCATTGGAACTGGCTTGGATCTCACTAGCCTTGAAACCAAAGCGAATAACGATGACTAGCTACTTGCTAGTTCTAGTGGGATGTGTAGGTTAATAATTCAATCAAATTCTTATGTAAGCACATATACAATATAAACAATCAAGAGAAAAAATAAAAAATTGGTAACCCACATTGACACACCACTTACCTACATCTGGAGCTAAGACAGGAAAAAAAAATCTACTAAAAAGTAGGAATAAACATGAGTACAACATACTCACTCTTCTCACAAGCGTATACAAGAACTCTCTTTAGATTGCCTGCACCCACTCTCTCACCCACTTACTTGGATTTTTCACTTCGGTAGCTCGTCCTAAATCTCAGGGTAGGATCTCTTATATAGGATGTCTTCATAACCCAAATATAGCACAATTCTCTTTTAGAATCTCGACGCTTCCTAACTTGAACATCTTCCAAATTTGGACGTTACACCTCCTGTTCCAACTAAGCTTGCAACGCTACCCGACTGCTAATCCTGACTGAGTTCTACCTCTTCTTGCAATGCGACGTCCCAATGCCCCCAACCCTTCTGGTTGTGCCAACCCGAATTGATGCAGTCGAACCCCCTCGATCTCAATCTGCTAGCAACTAACTTGTCTCCTCACGTCATATTAGCAAACTATCTTCTAGGGTAGCACCCCACATGGCGTGCCTCTATCTCGCCAAAGAAAATCTTCAAAGATCTTTAAATCTTCTTTCCAAACTTGATCTACATTTATCCAAATTTGGTTTTCTCAATCTTCAAGATTGATCTTCCTTCATCCAATTTGAGTCTTAAATCTGCTTGTCACTAAACTTGATCTTAATTCACCCAAATTTAGTTCTTCATAATCTTCAAAACTTGATTTTCATTCATCCAAGCTTAGGCTTCAATTTTCTCCTTAGATGATATAGTGTTCAATTAAATCCGCCCATAAATAGCCTCAATCTTTTTACTAATTCTAAGTTTCAAATGGTCGTGCAAAGCATGGTTCATGTCTTCATTTAGTTTTGTTTTTATCTAGTAATGAGATCTTCTTTATTTGCTCTTGCTTTTCTTATTTGTATTGACCATTGCTTGCATTCTAAGATAAATCCTCCAAGTTGATTGGATTACAAAAATAACTCATCCAAAGATTGTTTTTCATGGCTTCATGTCTTCATATGCCATATCATCATATCACCTCATCAAAGTTGCCCATGTAATCATCATAAGTGTCAAGTGATGCCAACCATAGAGTCTAAACTCTAGCAATATCCAATCTTTTAAATTCTTTGGTAGATTCAGCGCTTGATCGCCACAGTAGAGTAATAACTCCACTCTTTATTTAGTTCATGATCATCTTTAATTTTCTGATTTTCCTACTTTACATGAGCCTCACAAATTTCGGGAGGCCAACTCCATCAAGAACTTCAACCTCTTCATAAATACTACTACATGGGATTTTATTGACTTGCCTCTTGAAAATATTGTATGAGAGTGTGCAAATGGGTGTGTACGACTAGTACTCACTTTTTTTTGTCAAGAAGAACGAAACCCCTAATGAGCCCGCTAAACTAAGACAGGGGCGTGCACATGCCTTGACTGCGGCTTGTGGGGCCGCGCACACGTGGGTGCTGGGACCACCCACAGTTCGTGCTCACAGCTCTCAGACATGCATCATCACTCCAAGGATTCGAACTCTCGCCACTTGCGAGGCGTCCTCATGGGGGACCCAAGTACCAATTGACCCAAAGGCCGTTGACGACTAGTACTCACGTTGATAGACTAGTGGAATGATACAAGGCTTTCTTTGAGGCTCTGGGTTTTATACCAGTGTGGTACTGACTACGGGAAGACGTTGGCTCTTGTCGCTCATCATACATATTTTAATGCTTTGCTAGCTCTTGCCACATTTAAAAATTATAAACTATTCCAAACAGATATCAAAAATGCCTTCTTCGACGTTGATTTAGTAGACGAAGTACATATTCAATCTCCTCCAGTTTTGAGCATCTATCTACAAAGATGTCTTGACTTTGAAAAGCTTTTAGGCTGTGTTTGATTGGCAACATGGAAAATGGGTGGAAAAGAAAATTTTTCCATGGAAAATATTTTCATGAAAAAATGTTCCGTGGAAAATGACCCATGGAAAATTTTTCCAGGAAAAAAGTGCAATTAAACATAGCCTTAAAAGTCTAAAGCAGTCCAGTTGAACGGGTAATTTTTTGGCTGGGTTACCGAACTTTGGTGGTTTTTCACTTTGGTTACCGAACTTCAATTTGTATCTTTTCAGTCACCATAGATTGATTTGGTTACTCCAGAAGGTCACAACACAGCAACGTAGTATACTTGCCACGTCAACTGATCATCCCTGCAACTCAACCACGCAAGATACTTGCCACGTCTGCCTATTTCAAAGAAGACGTGGCAAGTATTTTACATGGCTGTGTTGTCACATTTGAAATAGGCAATAACGTGGAATTTCCGGCGGCCACGTGGACAAATGACACCGGAAAACCCACCAGTGACCTTCTGGAGTAACCAAATCAATCTATGGTGACTGAAAAGATACAAATTGAAGTTCAATAACCAAAGTGAAAAATGACTAAAGTTCGATAACCCACCCAAAAATTACCCCCCAGTTGAACTAAGATTCAAACTTTTGCTTATATTGACTAGGCAAGAGTTTGCTTAAAGCACTTATGATTCAGCTTTATTTATCCATCACTCTAATATTAGTATTAGTATTTTGTTTTGTCTATGTGGATGATATGATTATCGTGGGTGATGTTTTCATCGATATCCAAGCATTTACAAAAGTTTCTCAGTCAACAGTTTGTGACACAGGATTTGAGCTCTCTTAATTATGTTTTGGGACTTGAAATCTCTTGTAGTTCTTGTAGTTCTGAGACTTGGCGATGCTACCCACATATACAGTTAGTTGATAATCCTATTTATCTAATTATAACCACCAAGATATATATTTTATATGTGCTGACCTTAGTTAATTCATGCATACCCTGAGATCTACTCAGAATATTGTTGTCCTATGAATGCTTCGTTACACTAAAAGGACTTTGTGTCAGTATCTCTACTTATTTGCTCACTCATCTTTAGATCTACTAGTATTTTCTGAAGCAAATTGAGCAGGTGATCTTATAGATGGACAATCAACTGACGGGTGTTGTTTCTTGCTTGGTGCATCCTTGGCATCTTGGAAAAATAAAAAATAGGCAGTGGTCTCACACTGTAATATTAAAGCTGAGTAGGCTCCATGGCTAATACCACTTACAAGCTTTTATGGCTTCGTTGGCTACTACAGGACATGGGTGCCCCAAGTACTTATTATCTCACTAGTGCTATGTAAATTGGCTGTAATGTTGTTTTCTTGAACAAACATGGTGCTCTTTAATTTGTTCAGTATGTTGTTTTCTTGAGTATATTAAAACACATTCTCATTTTATTCAACATCATCTTCAACATGGTGTGCTCTTTAATTTGTTCATATTGCTTTTGCTAAAGAGCTTGTTGATATATATACAAAGGCACACCACCAAAGGCACACCACCTGGGCCACATCATGATTTGGTTTCCAAACTTACTTCGGTATCTTCACTACCATCCTCATTATGAGGAAGGATGATGGCATGATTACACCTCCAAAATCATGCTTGATTCATTATGCCTCATGTCATTTGTTGCCATGCTTGATTGACTAATCATTTTATGGTCATCCTGATTGCACCTCAAATCATGCATATGCAATTGCTAAAAGTTTATTACTATACTATTTTTGTATTATCATACTCCAATACAAGGAAGAGTGATTGCATAGATTCATACACAAGAAAATTCTCTTGCTAATGATTATACTACGTAATTGTTATAAGTTTGTTACGGCACTATTTTTGTATCATCATCCTCCTACAAAAGGAAGAATCATTGCATAGATCAGTACACAAGAAAATTCTCTTGCTCATGATTATGCTACTAATGTTCCATTATGCAGAGAAGCTGAGATTGTGCACTCGTTCTTCCATGAAGTTCGATTTCTTTTATAGTCTAATTTTTCTGATATGAATTGCTCCCAAAATGGTAGAAGAATATGATTGTATTGAACTCTAATGTATTTATATTGAACAATAAGTACGATATCAGGAGAAGTTTACTTGCGCTTCAAACCCTTGAAGATCATCTAGGTGATTCTACTGTGATTAATAATCAAACTGGCATATCTTGCAGACTTTCTGATGGTGTTGTGAGATGCATTGCAGATGCTATTCACTACAAAGTCATAAATCCACCTATAGAACAGACTCAGCTATTCAATGCATTCCTGTTATTTACAACAAACTCGCAAATCCACCTATGCAACAGACTCCGCTAGCTACTCAATTCCCAACTCCATCCGCATTCCCTTCAAGCTCATTTTCACCACAGAATCCAAATGATAAGAGCTCTAAATGCAATTTTTAAGTCGATCACCCATTGAGGTTTGAATCAGTGATAGGTAAGTCTATAGCTCATACACTAGCAAGATTGAAGTTCCAAATATAACTGTAGATGATGACAGATTTGTGCCTCTAAGATGCTAAATATTTTTCAATTGGTACAATACCGAAATCTATCATTGGTGTCAAACATCTCCATGTAAAATCACTCAATTAATTAGTATGCATTATGTATTTCTTAGTCATAGATCCCTCACAGAGCAAGTTGAAATTGTCAATCCTAGGAAGATAACACATCATGAAAAAACTTCCATTCTCGATAGAGATTCACAATGCTATGGTTATGCATGTATTCTAATCTGGTTATCTATTAAAGCCAACATAAGCTAACACAAAGAGTGTTCTCCGATTATCGTCATCCTGTCTTATTAGATTTTGGATGCATTTTTAGGATATAGGCTCCATCCAAACAAATGCAAACGCAGCGCCTTCTCAATCCTACTCTTCATTAAAATATCACTGTAATCAATAAGTGTTATTCTAGATTTTGTTAAAATGAACATTCAGGCCGCTTACAATGTCAGTGTCTCTTCAGTAAACACTTAAGATTTTCAAAAAGCTCAATTTTGAGAAGTCAACCTCACCTTTCAGTGCTGATATGTTCCATGAGCATGCTTCCGTTCCTGCTTATTCTTGTACTTAGCTCCACACTCTTTTTTACTTCTTTGGTTTTGCAGTGGCTACTAAAAGATTCTCACCAACGATGAAAACCTTCAATGCAAGTAACAGGCACAAATATACAATTGATCATCAAGAGCCCCTAGCTCAGTTCGCTCTTTCCTCATAAGCATATTTAGATTCCAGGGTACGTACCCACCATTTTCTCAATTAATCAAATTTTCCGTCAAGCTCCCTAAATCTAGCTATGTTACGTAATGTTAATGTTCACCTATATAAATGTACAGATCTGCTACAAGAGCTCAAACTTGCAAACAAGAGTACATTCAAGCAAATGTCTCAATTAGAAAGGGAAACACAATAAAGATGTTAAAATTTTTAAATCATTATGCAAAAGATACAAACCTGCGGTTATCAGACATCATAAAGACAGTCTGTGACTGCATGCTAGAAACACAGACGGACACACATATAAAGAAACTTCAAAGGAAGCCATAAAAATCAACATTCAGATATCTTGTACATTTAGCCAAAGATTTAGAATTATTATTCACTTTCATTAAATTGACAAGTCAAATCAAAATCATCTTATTCATTTATTTATTTTGAACATGCATCAACTAGAGCAGTAAATGGGAGAGGTTTTCACCAGCTCGTGATCCGGTGGAAAGCCGGAGCTGCCGGTAGTTTTCAACAGTGAGAGATTTGTACAAACGTGGATGGTCGGAGTCCACCAGCTCCGCCGGCGGCTCCACCGGGGCATCCTTCGGCCCGAGCAAGAACAGAGCAATTGAAATCCTCTCCACTGCCTCCTTACACTGCACTCTATGCTTCAAGTTCTGCAGTCTTCCATTGCTCCACACCTTCATCAAAACTAAGCACATATATTAAAACAAAACAAAAATTTTAAAACTTAAAGTGCCCGGAAAAAAAAAAACAGGGATTGAATTGAACCTTTGCAATGTCCCCAAGATTGATAAGAAAGGAATCAGGGACAGGATGAACTGGAACAAAAGCACCAGTCTGATCCATGATCTCAAGGCCATCAACAGAATCATCCTCTTGGAGAACAGTGAGGAAGCCAGAGTCAGTATGGATCTGAACACCAGAAGAGCCGATAGTTTCCTCAGTGAAAGCGTACTTGTTGAGGCGAAACTGGCAAGGCCAACACTCAAAAGAATAGTGAGGAACTCCAATGCTCTTTGCTATCTTGTTTGCTATATCAACAACCAGAGCATGGAGTTTAGAGGAGTATGTTGCAATGGTGTGTTGCTGAAAAGGGGAAGCTTGGAGATTGGAGCAGAAGGAGAGGACGTCAAGAGCGGAGGAGGCGTCGTAGAGGCCAAAGGCTTCGTAGAGAGGGTTGACAGGGGAAGGAGCGACGTAGCCACTGCCAGGGATGATGTCGGCGTTGAGGCGCTTGATGTGGCCGGGGAGATCGAAGAGGGAGCGCACGGTGGACTTCATGTCGGCGCGCAGGGAGGCTGGGATACCATGGCCGATGACACGGAAGCAGCCGAGGTTCTCGCAAGCTTGCCTGAGCTTGGGTTCGTCGGAAGGGAAATTCGCGAGGTCGATGGTTGGGAGTTCCCCCATTTTAAGTTTTCAGTGGCGTCGCTAGCGGACTCGTTTTGGTGTCTCCTGGGTTATACTTGCGTATGTGGGATGATACGTTTTGATGGGAGGCAGGTGGATCCCAGTTGTGTTTGATTTTGTTGAAGGCAATAGTTTTGTGAATTGTAAATGGAATTATCGATCATTGATTTGTATGCAGAGGAATAGACCTTGTCAATTTGTTTTTTGTGTCTGCCTATTAATAATTTCCATATTTCAAATAATTCCAATCTTTCAATGTCTTTGTGTATTTTAATTTTTGTGTTACTAGTGCTTCTTTTAAGATGGGCTTTCGTTTCTGGAGTTAACGTAACATTTCCGGTGGTGGGTTTCATCAACTAGATCTTGATTGTCTTCTGTAAGTATTAGGGATGGCTCTTCTTTTATGCACCGGTCTTAAATTTTTAGCTAAAGAAAGAATAGTTATTTAGTGTGAGCTAGGCCTTCTTTAAAAACTATGAAAAAAATTGTTCAGAATGGACTTGACAAACTAATGAAGATGCTGAAACAAACAGAATTACACAAAATATATGCGGCTTGGAACTACAATATATCGTTTGTACATCAACAGATAAAGAAGGTTAGGCTTTTTTATTAAAGCCAATAAGCGTATATTATTATCATTAGCACACATGAGTTAATGCTTCTATTGTCTTTGTCAAGTGACGGGCATGAATGAGTTAATAACTCGAATGCACTCTTATCATGTGAGTGCATATGATTGGGTGGGGTGACATCACTTGTGAATTAATTCCTTCTTGATGACCTACACCAGCAAGCTAAAAGATGCAAATGCACCAAAATTTCTCAAAACCAAACATCAAACTGAAGTACCAAAAAAAGTGTCTAGCCGCGGTGTTTTGGCTAGATCGAAAAAATGTCGTTGTCTAAACTGTTTTAGAACAGTTGTGTCTTGAGGTTTAGCGCGTTTTTAATCATTTTGGACTTAAAACGCAGGTCCAAAGCAAGCATGGCCGTACTCTTAACTGTGTTTTTCTCATGATGTCTTGGTTTGTTTTCTGCTCGTTTATAGCCCAACCTGTAAAATGCACGGGCTTAAGCACGCGCCGTATTTACTGTTGTGCTTTAAGAGCACGGTGGTGCTAGGGGCAGGAGAAGCCGTTGCTTGACCTCCTTCGCTCCTCTTGGTTGAAGATCCTTTGAGAGTGGTGAGAGCTTTGGCCTAGGTAAGGACTCAGCGGAGGAGTAGCACAGTCGAGGAGTTGATCTCCGTAGTCTGTGAGTGGGTTATAATTACACATTTCTAGTATACTACTATCTTAATATATTTATAGCTTGATTTAAATAAAATCCCTTGTTTATTATGTTGAATTGATGATTTGATTGGTTAGAAAGGAATTTCCATGTTTTCAACTTTACAAGCAAAATTCTTAATGGTTGATAATAACGCTTATAACTATATTGATACACTGGGTTGAAATGAATTGCTGAACTTTTTATACGATAATGATATTTATCATCGATATGCGAATATTTGTCCTGAACAAGGACTATGCGAATTGAGTTACTTGAACTATATTATTGATATACTCTTTATGGTTTTGTTGGTGATGAAGTTGGAACCCACCTGCTGTAGTAGGGGGTCCCCACAGGCCAACTTTTAAAAGTGGCTTGGTGAACCCGGCTGATTTGTCCACTTCAGGTGGCGCGTAAAATCCTGACTAGACAAACATCGGGAGTCCGGAGTTACCACATGGCCCCAGTGGATCAGCGTCAAGAAGATGAGTGTCTTGACAGTTCTGAACTTAGCCGCGACCACTACTAGATTTAGAGAGGTTTTTAGACCATGATTCAATTGCTTGAGATGCAAATGTCGTATTTTGAGGAAATATATATTTATGCAAAAAAAATTTGTTTTGATGCTGAGCATTGTGTTTTATGATTTTAAAACCCGTATTATATTAGTCATGAGATTTGAGGGTTGAACTTCTTTTGAGCAAAATGGTTCTTTTATATTATATATGATTTCCTTATACATGAGTATAAGTGGTTATAAATACATTTTCTTTAATGCTCGGATCTATATGTATTACTATAAAAATTTGGTTTTGTTCCTTTATTGAATATTTCATACTCTATAGAATTGTGCTAACCCATTCACTGACTAACTCTAGTTACTTACCATCTCCCTCCTTTTCAGGCTCTAGCTAGTAGTGGCGTTACGGAGGACCTAAGTACTGAGCATTTTTCCAGTTGCCTTCTTTAATCTCTATTTTATGTATGTTCCTTCTTGATTATGTTGCATTGTATAAGGATATGGATCCACTTGTGTATTTATCGCCCCTTATGCTTGGTTTGTATGCCCGTCTAACTTTCTTGAAAATCTTATTGTATTTATGATAGGCATGTTTCATTGAACCATATATTTAGGTTTTGGCTTGATTGCTTCTTCTGCATTATTATTGTGCTCCATGCTTTGTATGTTTTAGATTTGTAAAAACTGTTTAGAGTTGTTCCTCTCAGGTGTTTGTTAGCCTCGTAGCAACTCAAGGGTTTAGTAGCGTGTGTGTCCCTCCTTGGGTTGAGTGTCATATGTGTCCCTCCTTGGTTGTGACAGTACAAATATCATATAAAATTCAATCAAAATACTTGAAAGCAAAAGTTCCATCGAAAACATTCCATGAATTCTTGATGAAGAGACGATGAAATGACTCAACCACCTTGAAAGCTTGATATTCACCTCCATTCTCCTCTTGATCTTCACCTCCGGATCAAATCCCTTTGATTACACTCTTTAAGGTGATGAGAGATCTTTGAATTCATCTCTAAAAAGTTATCTTCCAACTCTAGCCCAAAGGTCAGCAAAAATTCAACCAAACAGCTCTTCAACATATATTTATAGGGTCGCTCATAGCTAAACATAGGGTTACTGAGTGGGCAAGTAAGGTGGTTATGATTCTTAAATCGGTATCTTCAAACACAAACACTACCTAGAGACACCTGCCCATTAAACCAAATTATAGTCTTGTTTTTTTGGAATATGACCATATAGAACAATGTAAGGGCACATTTCCTAAGTGTGTTTCCATAATGAACTAGAAAAACCTATAAACATCATTGAGGAATGTTGTTGTGTTCCTTGGGTGTGTTTAATTCATTTGCTTTGTTTTCTCATTAATGCTTTGCTTCCTTTTGCTTTAATGCCTATATAAGAGGCCTAGACATGAAAATTAACAAGACTGAATATCAAAACTTGACAAAATGATTAAGGATCAAACAATGTTGTGGAAAAGCTATGAAAGTAATGATGCATCAAGCACTTATTAAATTTCCGACACTTATGCATTTGCTTGTCCTCAAACAAATAAAACTAGAAATTAAGAAATATGAGTGCTTGGTCATAGGCGTAAGTAATATGAAAGCAATTAGCCATCAAAGAAAATTGCATTCAAGGGAACAAGAGGGTTCAAGTAGAAAACTAGTTAAAAATATAATTCTTCCTAAATAAATATGCAAAGTCTCTTTTACTTTACCAAAAAATAAATTGAAGATTGAGCATGCAAATAAAGGAATTAAGAAACTTATAATCTTCAAAACTAATTTTCCACTTTTTATTTGTTTCTTTTCTTATTTTTTTCTTCTTTTCTTTGTAAATTTTCTTCTTTTCATATTCTTTAAGATCTTTTCCTTCCTTTTTCTTTTTAAATATAGCTGTTAGCTTTCACACATCTCTTGAGATAGCTCTCTTTCTTAGTAGGATATAAACAAAATATTCGATTTTCTAAGAGAAACATCACATATCGAAAGTGGTAGTTCTTTCTACCAAACACACATCTTTTGAGATAATCCTCTCTTTTGGTGGAACATACAATGAATCTAACTTTTCAAAAGTGATTTCACATTTGAAAAAAAAAAACATGTGTAAAACTCAACTAATGTACAACACAACTACCCTTTCAATAAAAGCTCCATAAAAGAGACTATCATGCTCAATAATGCAAAAGAATCACACAATTAAGTTTAAAAATGAAATTAGCGTAAAACTTTGTCTGAAGATCACATATAGTACAATGATATAAACATGCTAAAAATGCTTCCCGAAATAACAAAAAGCCATGATGATCTACTTTAGAGATGAAATTTCCAAAAAACTTTATGCTCAAAAACCCTTTCTCCACACTTAAATATGTACATTATTCTCAATGTGCTCAAAAAAGCTCAAAAAAAGTAAATGTAATCACCCTAGTAAAAAGCGAAGGAGATGAAATGCGTAAATGAAACAAATACTCCACTAGAGATGCATGCAATTTAACTCTCTTGCTCTCTCTCTTTGACGCCATTCATGCTTTTCACTCATCTCTCAACCTTTGCAAAAGAATTCGAGGAATTCAGCTCGATTCAAGAAAATATAGAGAAGCAAAACTCAAATCAACAACTTATATACAAAAATAATAGAAGAGTTCAAGAATAAACTAAAAATATGAAAATACAAAATAAGAAATGCAAAAGATAATGATGAAAAGAAATGAAATCAAGCGGTTGACTACTGATCCTGAGGAGATGTAACAGCTGTAGATTTATCCTAGCATGATAGTGAAGGTGAAGCAAATGGAAAAGTCAATCGAGTTGATGGTAGCGATGCTGAGAATGAAATAAATTGTTGTGGCAAACACTCGAGTTTGTTTAACTGTCATGATACCCTAGGTCTAAAATCCTATAGCTCATCTTTAGTCTCAAGTTGCCCTGTCCGAAGCTCCTAGATACTCCTTTCAAACATCTTAAGTTTGTCTCTACTGCCCATCACTCAATAGGGTCTTATACTGTATCGCCTCGCCTTTTGGAGTAGAAGAGTGAGTCTTTGTCCCAAACTCCTCATTTTTACCTTTGGCAGTTCGGGCTCACAGGTCCAACTAATTTGTAGATAACCCCCGGATTATTTGTCTACTAGTCACAATACCTATAGTTTGAAACATGTCCACAAAGATAGAAACTGTGCCGTTGACCCTTTGTGTGTTTTCAGCCCTAGCCAACACTCTCAATCCTCTTGATAACCTTATAAAGTATGGTCCAAAAAAAATCACTGCTACTCGAGGATCCTAGGCCTAATGATGAATAAATCTCGTAATTGCATAGCCCAAGTAGATCACTATCTGTTCAATTATACTGTACAAATAAAATCCTTATCCTTGCAGAGACAACTTCAATAGTACCCCCTTTGCCAGTCAATGAACAACTTAATAGAGCATATAAAACCCTAACCACTGAATTTCCTAGCTTAGCGGTTTTCGACCTGGCCATATCGTTGGCAAAATCCTTATTGATTTGTCTGTATTACTTAGTTGGAGTAATGAGAAGTGTCAGATTCAAGAATAACTCCCTATACTCCTTTGTATGGGTATAGTTGATGTCATATAAACCCAAACTCAACAAAAACTTATTGATGCTCATCTGATAAATTTGTTCATTAGCTCAGAATTGAATCTTATGGAGCTGCTCACAACTAATTTGCGTCCGTTGTAAGAAAAATGTTGCTAGAACATCCAAAATTGTCACTCTGTATATGGTTTCTTGAATATTGAACAACAGTCTCAAACACCCCCATGTCCAATAGTTGATGCACTTAATCAACCAAGGTAATCTTCTCTAACACTATATAATCCACTGTCCTAATATCTCCAAATTTGTGTGCTCTCAATCTCTCGGAATGCTCTCTCTATGAATTGTCAGAGAACTCAAGAGAAACTATCGCCTCAAGCTATCACCCCCATCTCCTAGCCTTTTATACGGCCTACGGGCATGGTCTTACACCTATGCATCATACTTGTACAAAAGAAATTTGAGTTGATTAAATAAAATTAAAATCAAGTCAAACATGGGCAAATATAAATCAAAGCATGTCCTTGATTACTGGCGAAATGACCTAAGCACAACTTTACTCCCTAGGAAAATACACTTGTGTTCAATAATGTGTTGCGCAAAATTAGATCAGCACAATCATGCCCTAAGGATTTTGGATGTTACGAACTTAAGTTTTGGATTTGGAAATATAGTAAATATAATCAGAGACAAGGGATGCCCACAGGCGGGGTAGTACTCCCCACCCCCGTCTTATCACCATTTAAGATCCTTGAGAAGAGAAATGATAAGGGATTCTCCATCCCTATTAGGTCGGGTCCCTGAGGAGATCGGAGATTTTCCACCCCGCTACCATCCCTACTTTGTTCTTATTAATTGTGGTTATTTTATTTTATATTATTGTTGATATGAGAAATTCTCATTTTTGTTTATTTCCATAATATTTTGTGTATTAAAAAATACCCATAGTTGTAAACAACGAAGTGTTGAATGTTGCCAACTTAATATAATTCCGTATTGTACATAGATCTATGTTTGACTTTAAAATTTAATACATTGAAAAAAACATTTTATATCATCTAAGTTAATAAACATTCCAGTACTGAAATTAAAATTGAGCAATCTAAATAATTATTTTTCATTTGTATAAAAACCCCAAGAATATTAATTATTTTTTTTACATATGTGTACGTATTATTTTGTAATTTTTTCATGTTTCATTGAAAATAATTTAGATTTAAGGGACCATTTTGTTGAGGGTTAATATCATATTACTATGAGAATATGGATAAGGTAATTTAACATTTATCTAGTTTAGTTATTTAAAGTGAGAATGTCATACTTCCGAAATGTAATAACTTCAAGAAGATTACTGAAAATGTTTATAAATAAGACCTTCCAAATTTATTTTTTTAATTATTTTTATAATACTTTTGTAACTTTTGAAACAAGACATATCTTTTATAAGAAAATATATTTAACCCAATGTTTAGATAAAGATAAAAACCACTTGAAATCATTTTTCAAATATAAAATTAGAGAAACAATTTATATTTATTTAAAACAAGGTTTTTCTTAATTAATATTACAAAAAATTAAGTAGATTGAAATTAATTTTATTTTTTTATTATAACAAATATTTATTATTAAATAACTTTAATAATTACTTTATATTATTATGAATTTTAATATATTTAACCCTTATGATATAAGAGTATTTTAGTAAAAGATACTTTATAATAAAATATTCTCACCTAACCAAGCACCATTATATTATATTCCAGCCACATTATTGTCTTATAAACTAAACAAAATTGTACTGTTCCAGTCAACATACTCAATAATAATATAAGATTTCATGAACCAAACGGACGCTAAAAATATAATTTTAACTAATGTTATTAATTCAATTAATAATCATTATTATTTGAGTAATTAGAGGAGGAGATTTTTTAATGGTAACATATATTTAAAATGTAAGAGTCTTAATCCAACCTCCTAATTGATTGACCTCCTATATATTTCATTGCTATATTTAGAGCTATCAAAACGGGCTTAACCCGTCGGGCCGGCCTGCCCCGCCCACAAAAATTGGCTGGTCGGGTTGGCCTTTTGTAGGCCCGTTTGGAAGCGGGCCCAAACGGGGGCGGGCTTTGGGCGGGCTAGCCCGCCCCTTTAATTCATTAAATTTTTTTAATCTATTTTTTAATCTAGAATTCTAGAAAGATCAGAAAGACTCACAATCAGAACTCACATTCTCACTAGTGGAGTCTGAGAGAAGGAAACCTACTTGACGACGACGACGAGCAGTGGATTCTTCTCGCCGCCCCGACTCCGCCGCTCCTCGATCTCTCTCTCTTCTCTCAGGTATCGCGCTCTTCCCCAATCTCATTATTTTTCTCCTTTATCAAATCTTTTTTCTCACAAGATTTGGCATCATGCCCACCAGATACTATGAAGGCCTGAAGGAGACTTTGCGCTGCCTTTATTTGATCAGAGGAACCACGCAACTCAATAACACACTCAAAGGAAGGGCTGGCCATCAGGAGGAGCTCTCACACAAAGGAAGGGTTGGCCATCAAGTTCACAACTAAAGGGAAGCAGCACGTAAGTCGTGAGATATGATGATTACATAATGAAGTAAATTAAGTTTGATGCATTATTGGTGAAGGTTTGTAATTAGGAAAAACTCTACTATATTAGAAGTTTGTTATTTCTTTACAAGTGGTCGTGGCACACAAGGTGTTTGTGAGAATGCCAGCTGTGAGAATTCCACTCTAGTTAATTAAGCATGCATGCATACTGATAAAATATAGTCATTTTTTGCAGATCATGCATGCCATAACAACCACTTGAACTAATAAAAAAATATATGATGCTCTTCATGCTTGAGTCTTTTCAATAGGCCACCTTTTTACCATATATTATAGTTTTTAGATCACCATTAGCATGAGCTTTTAAAGCTTAAATAACCGACCATCTTCCATTAATTACAATTTATTAACACTCATTTGCTCTATTGTCTTTTTATCAATGTGGGAGTGGGACTACATTTTCTTTTCAATAGATAATTTTTCATTTAGTGAAATTCGTAGCAGCAAGGTTAAAAGAATAAGATACTTTGGCAGTTGGCATGTTGAATTTAGCTGACTTAATACACGATGCATTGAAACTCGAATTTAGTACTGGTAAATCGGAATCCGATGAGTCATACTTATCTTGTTTGGTCCATCTAATTCAATTGAATTTATTGGTTAAGGACTATGTCCTAAATCAGTACTTGATCTATGCTTGACGTTTATTGATCGATATTTGGCCACAAAATGTAAAAAATTCTACAATGTTCATATGATGTTGTCAGTCCTCAATTCACTTTGTGCTTAAAATCAGGCTGTTTTAAATTCAATTATGTAAAATTTTGTTCTGCCTAGTTTAACAAACTACTCAAGATTTTGAAATTTTATGTGTTATTGTATGTATATATATATATATATATTCATTTGCATGCACTCATATGATAGATTACTGATTGAAAATCAAATATCTTTCTTGTTGAAGTTTGTTGAATTGAAAGGTTAAAAGTTTCTGGCTGGAAGTTATTTTAGTGTAATCAGTGCCTGTCTAATTATCTTTTCTCAAGTTTGATGTGAACAATCTATGTATGGGATCAATGATCAAAAAAATTTGTTTTCTTTTATGCTTCTGTACATCTGCTAAAAGTTCCAAAGAAAATTGTTGCTATTAGAACTCATGGCTAGAAAATTGTTGCTGTTATTGTAATATATATATATATATATATATATATCAAACCTTTTGACTATCAGAGTTTGATGGCAGATTGGACAACTAGTTTGTTGACCACCAACAAGCTAGCTAGTTCATTGTCAAAGATTTGATTATTATATCGTATTGTTTTATTATTTTTTATATGTTTCATATATATTTGCAGGATAAATAAAAATCATGGAGTCCGCCTCTTTGAATCAAAGTGTGAACTTAGATGAAAAAGAATTGGAAAGCACTCAATCTGGTAAGGAGACAAGTAAAAAGGCGAAAGAATTCTCTGATGTTTGGAATTTTTTTATAAAGAAGAGGGTGGATCAAGATGGCATACAAATAGCAGAATGCAAGGGATGTAAGAAAGAATACAAATGTGGAGGTAAAAAATATGGGACTTCCTCATTGAGGCGCCACAAGCATAACTGCAAAATGATTAAATTCAACGATGTAGGACAAATGTTTCTTGATCATGAAGGGAAGATAAGGTCAAAAAAAGTAGATCAAAAGATTGCACGTGACTTATTAGTTGCTGCAGTTATAAAACATGATTTGCCATTTTCATTTGTTGAATATGATGGCATTAGAGCTTGGATAAAATATGTAAATCCCGATGGCATTTGCATTTCAAGAAATACTCTTGTTTCTGATATTACAAGAATATATATGAGAGAGAAAGGGAATCTTAAGCATGTTTTGGGTAATATTCAGAATAGAATTTGCTTAACTTCATATGTGTGGGATGCATGCACTAGTGAGGGCTACATTTGCTTAACAGGACATTTTGTTGATGAAAATTGGAAATTGAACAGAAAAATTCTTAACTTTGCTAAATTGCCTCCTCCACACTCAGGAGTTGAATTGGCTACAAAGTTATTTTCATTTTTGAAAGAATGGGGAATTGAGAAAAAGGTGTTTTCTTTGACATTGGATAATGCATCTAGCAATGACAATATGCAAGATATTTTGAAAGACCAATTGTCTTTGCATGATAGTTTGTTATGTGGTGGTGAATTTTTTCATATTCGTTGTTCTGCTCACATTTTGAATCTCATTGTGCAAGAAGGGTTGAAAGTAGCTCATGATACTTTGCATAAAATCAGAGAATCTGTCAAATATGTGAAGGGTTCGGAAAGTAGAATGAAAAAATTTGAAGAATGTGTGGCTGCAGTTGGCAACATTGACACCAGTATTGGCTTGCGATTAGATGTATCCACCCGTTGGAATTCAACATATTTGATGTTAGATAGTGTCATTAAATATAAAAGGGCGTTTGCTTTTCTTCAATTGAATGATAGAAATTATAAGTGTTGCCCTTCAAATGAAGAATGGAGAAGAGGAGAGAAAATATATGAGTTCTTGGAGCTTTTTTATGACACTACCAACTTGATATCGGGATCTTCTTATCCTACATCAAACTTGTATTTTATGCAAGTTTGGAAGATTGAAGTTTTATTAAAAGAGAACTTGGCAATTGAAGATGTGGTGATTAGTGATATGTGTAGAAGGATCAAAGAAAAATTTGATAAATATTGGAAGCAATATAGCATGGTGCTTGCATTTGGGGCTATCCTTGACCCACAAATTAAATTGTCAATGTTGGAGTATTTCTATGGGAAGGTTGAAAGTGATTCTACTAAATGCCAAGAAAAAGTGTCACTTGTGAGGACAAAATTATACACACTTTTTTAGCATTATTCAAATACTAATAAGTCAAGTCCTTTACAACCACAATCTTCTTCTATCATTACACCTACATCTACACAAGGTGGTGGAGGAATTAAAAGTAAGGGTAAAAAAATCTTTGATGTAAGTACTCTATCACTTTCTTTCTTTCTTTATAAACTTCTCTAATTTGTTTATATTTCTTTTATGATAGCATATGCCAATTATTGATTGTAGAAAATTAAAGCATTTGAGAGCCAATCAATTACAAGTGCAGGAAAATCTCAATTAGATGTTTATTTGGAGGAGCCAAAGCTTGAATTTGCATATTATGAAGATTTGGATGTATTGGAGTATTGGAAGAATCATAAGCATAGGTTCCCAATTCTTGCATTAACGGCAAGTGATGTCTTAGCTATCCCAATAACAACTGTTGCTTCTGAATCGGCCTTTTCTATTGGTGTTCGTGTGCTCAACAAATATAGAAGTTGTACCATTCCTGAAAAAGTACAGGCTCTCATTTGCACCCGTAATTGGTTGCATGGTTATAACATTGGTAATTTACACATTATTAATTTAAATTATTTATTTAGTTGGAATCTTGAAACATTTGTTTATTTTAAATTTAATTTTTAACTAATTTTTATATTTGGGGTTTTTTATGTAGATAATGATGATGAAGCAAATATTAAACCAACTACATCCGGTGAGAGTTCAAACATTCTTGAAGTTACTGATGAAGATAGAATGGAAGGAGGAGATGGAGAAGAGGAAAATTTGAATGATTTAATTTAATGGTTGATGAATTTTAAATTTGTAATGAACTCTAATATTGTATGTCTTAATACTTAAGAGGAAAATGATGGTGCTTATTCAGTTTATAGTTTTGTTAGTGTATTGAAAATGATGATGCTTATTTCTTTTCTTGTTGATTGATGATACATTCGGGCATGTAATAGATGAACTTTGTCCTTGTTCAGGACTTGGGACTTGGTGGTGAATTGTGGAGCATTAAAATTATTAGTGGTTGAGGCCAAGTCCAAGCCTGTAATTACTTCAAGGTTTCTAGGACATAAAGGATTGTTTGTTGCATGATTTGGAAGGTTTTGGCATTGTTTGAAGATACTGCATTGCATTGTTTTCTTGCTGGAAGAGTTCAAGGTTATAATATTTATCAGTTGCAACCTCTTGCCTCATTATAAATCTGAAGCTATGAATAAATTGGAGTTCAAATTCAATTGATTGGTGCGTTTTTTCATCTCATTTTTGCACAATAAGAGAAGTTCTTACTCAATGTGTGTGCCATTGCTTTTTCCTTCTCTATGATTGGATTATATTCTTCAAGATTGTTTTTTGATTTTTAGTGGGCCGGTCCACTCAACCAGCCAACCCAAGATAGGTTGGGTCGGGTTGGCATTTTGCCAACCCGCCAAATAGCGGGTTTTGGTAACCCGCAGGCCCGTTTTGACAGCTCTAGCTATATTGTGGTAACATAAATTTTAAATATAAGGGTGCGTTTGGATGGAGGTAATGGAATGAAGGGGAATGAAGTAATGAAAAAGGGGGAAAGGAATGGGTAGGGATGGTAATGAAAAAGGTGTTTGGTTATAGGGGTTATTTATTGGGAATGGGAAAAGTAAAAAATGGAGTTGTGTTAATATTACCTTTTTACCCCTTGTATAAAGAAATTGTATTTATTTTTAATAATCATTATTTACAAAAATAATGAAAACATAAGTATATATATTTTGCTATTACTGATTAATATTTAATTAAAAATTAATTTTAAAGTCTTATTAATTTGATTCCGTACTTATAATTTTAATTAATTACAAATAATATTTATTTCAAATAATTAATATTTATAAAATAATGAAAAATGTGAATAGTTCTTTTATTATTATTGATTATTGTTTAATTAAAAATTAATTTCAAATAACTATTAAATTTTATTATGTACTTATAATTTTTTAGTTAATCACAAATGATATTTGTTTGAAATAATTATTATTTATAAAATGATGAAAACATAAATAGCTATTTTATTATTATTAATTAATATTTAATTAAAAATTAATTTCAAATAACTATTAAAAGTCATTACGTACTTATACTTTTTTAATTAATCAAAAATGATATTTATTTCAAATAATTATTATTTATAAAATAATGAAAACAAAAATATTTATTTTATTATTATTAATCAATATTTAATTATAAATTAATTTCAAATAACTATTAAATGTGATTACCTATTTATACTTTTTTAATTAATCACAAATGATATTTATTTCAAATAATTATTATTTATAAAATAATGAAAACAAAAATATTTATTTTATTATTATTAATTAATATTTAATTAAAAATTAATTTCAAATAACTATTACTTTATATAGTGTCATTTTGAAGTTTAATAAGGGTATAAGGGTCTTTTACTAGGGGGGAATGGTTCATTCCCGCCAATTTTGGGGAATGGCTCATTACCCTGGGAGGGGTAATGGTGACCCCCCCGAGTAATGATTACCTCCAAAAAAAAAAACACAAATATGGGTATGGGAATCAGGGGTAATGGTTACCCCCTCCAAACACACCCTAAGGGTCTTAATCCAGCCTGATTGATTGACCTCCTATATATTTCATAGCTAACATAAATGATAATTTGAATTTTAAAAAAAAAAAAAAAAAGACGTACTTGATTATAAAGTACAATTTGTTTTTTTTCATGAGCAATAACACCTAGGGCCACGTTGCTTATAGTCAAGAACTATAAAACAAAAAAGAAAATGACAATTCCAACAACACAAAAAGTCTATAGCAAATTTCATGACATGTGATAAAGTATCTTGATTTTTTTTTATTTCATTATATTTTTTAACATTTATTTTATTCATAATATTATTTATGTATTTAACTTTATTTGATGGTTGATAAATAGTTGAGTTGTTCTTTTTAATTTTGTTTTTAGTTTCGCTTGAGATTTTTTTTGGCTATGTTGCATGAATTTATTTTCATGTATCTTGGCTCTAGTAGTGTTGGCTTTTAGCAAAAATATTTCAATTTATGTATTATTGATTTTAATGTATCATATATGTTTATATTTAATTTAATTTATATAATTATTTTGCCGTTGCATTTTTGGATATAAATAATTATTGTGGCCTGGAGAAACTAGAAGAAGTGTTAGTTGTCTGAGCAGGCACTACTTCCTAATTTCATGATTCTCAGGATGATTCTATTCATGGTTATCATTTTCATAACACTATTTTACATTTTGAAATTGTTAAGTTAATAAATTTTATTACTTTCAGTTATTCATTTTTTCTTAATTAATTAAGTCATCTATTCACTACTCTATTTTGCATTTTCTTTGTCCAGATGAGAGAACACCATGATAAATTTCTAAGCAGGTTTCAATGATTGGAGGATTAGTTTTATTACAATGCTTGATAATTTATAAATGCCTTTCAGATTTATAAATCATGTTGATATTGCTTTCATTAATGTTTAATTAGTAATGGTTGGGGTTTATTTTAATTTTTATGAATATTTTTAAGTACTATTTTTCTAAATTATGTTTATTAATTTTATAATATTTACATTTTATCTCGTATTTAACTATTGAAATGGATATAAAAATATTAGCATTATAAAAAAATTATGCCATAATTTCCCAACACTTGCAAAATTGGCATCAAGTTGGTATCCACAAATACTATCTTCTAGTTAAAGCAATAAAATTATACAATGTCGATATATGAGTTCAGGAGAGACTAAACAAATGTTGTCAAATGATCTTTGCAACAACATCTATAAATAATATTTTATTTTAAAATTAAATATGATGAATAACTTCTACCAACATGTACAAATGGTACAACATTAGGTTGACATTAACAAATGGGATTTTGTTAAACAAAAGTTTTGTAGGTATTACTATAAACATTTAGAAATTATTATTGTATAATATAATCTCTATGGCAATAGCTATAAATGATCCAATATTATAACATTAATATGATGGAAAACTTATATTGATATTTGCAAACATTTACTAAATAAAAAAAATATTATACTTAATACATGTACAAATGTTGAGATAATATTCATATTGAGATTATTTGTAAATGTTGATCGAATATCATAATTAATGTTGGAATACATAGGTATAACGTCACAACAAAGTATAATGCCTCATATGGTCCAGGGACCTTCACAAAGGTAATAGTGGTACAATTCCTCGATTCACATCTGATGATGCAGTAATAGCTCTTTGGCATAGCAACAATTTAATCATGTACCAATGTGAAGAACAACACATGCCTGTTCAGCTGGGAGAGCTCATCCCAAAAACTTACCAAATTAAGAAAACTTCATGTTTGCATGAGCAAGTTTTGGTAACCTCCCTATCCAAGACTATTGAGTCCATTATCTTTGCTCTCGACTTGGAGAGCATCTCTCCCTTAGAACACAGTTGAAACCATATCCTTAGAAGGGAGACTCTTTACTATCTAAGGGTGTGTTTAGTTCGAAGTAGTTCACCGAAGTGATAGAAGTTTAGAAGTATAACTTCGATTATAGTGAAATTTTCATTTGGGAGTTTTTAGTTTGATATGTTTGGTTGAGGGAAGTGTTAAATTATGAATTTTTTTATTTTTGTTAAGAGTGAAAAAATAAAAATAGGGTTTAGAAATAAATTATTTATTAGATTTGATGTAATGTAAATTTTTTTTTATATTAAAATCTTAATTTTGTTGCAAAAATTAAAAAAATAAAAATAAAAAAATAAAACAAAAAACAATAAAAATAAAAAATAAAACAAATTAGTACAAAAGAAATAATAAAATATTTATAAAAACATACAAAATGGGTGTAATGGGATCCTCAAGTCCTACTTCGCAAAAAACAAAATTCACAAAATCAAAAAGTGAAGTAGGAGGTATTATAAGTGGCAACTTTTCCACTTCGGCTTCTACTTCAGTGAACCAAATAAGTGGAAGTATCACATCAGCTCCCACTTTAGTCACTTCGGTCTCCACTTTGATGAACCAAACACACCCTAAGCCTAAGACAAATTATTAATTATTATTATTTAAGGACTGTTTATGAGGAATCTCTGCCCCCTCACTTGACTGATTTGTCACCGTTATCTAAAAGGGCATCCTTCTATAGCCGCAGAGAACACAATGTTCAAATGAAAGCACAAGGTGAAGAAAACCCTAACGTCCAGCTTATTTATTTAAATCAAGTGATCGACTTTCATTTTTAATTATCAAAATATTTAAGTAACCAATAGCCCCCCCCAATAGTTTGCATGTTCCCTATAAATCCCTCGCAGTTTTGGTATTTTCAAAAAGTCCCTCTTTTATTGTTTGCTTTCGTTTCAGTCCAAAAACAACTAACGAGGGTAGAGATTCCATTACATGATTAAGAAAATTACCAGTTTACCCTCATCTTTTGTAGTCAGAACTTCAGCCCCACGAAATGACCAGAATACCCTCCACAGTTGCATTGGAAACAGCTAGAAGGTCGGCCGCTCGAAATATTGGGATGCGCGTCGGAGACCCTCGAATTCACTCGTCCCTTTGCCTTCTTATTGAGATAAAGACTTTAGAGATCGCTTTCGTCTTCCTTGGCAATTCCAAATGCCTTCGAGTTCTTTACTTCCTTTCAACGTGCACCGACGACTTCCCTGCAGTAACAATCCAGTATTAAGGTAAGAAAATGACCATCGGCCGCCATTCGAGTGTCTTGTGTTTGCAGGGTCATTTTTGTTTCCAGTGTATTGTTGTCCGATTATGTGTATTACTCCAAAGTGTTGCCGTGTATTTTTTTTTTTTTGCTTTTTCTTGTGGTTCTTTGTTTCCTGTGCATAATTACATACTTCATGTGTATTACTTGACATTATTTGTTGTGTTCTGTGTATTGTGTTCACTTTTGGTGGTCGTTCTTTGTTTCTTGTGTATTATTACATAGTTCTTGTATATTACTTGACAATGTTTAGTGTATTCTGTGTATTAATGTTTTGTTTATGTGGTCGTTCATTGTTTCCTATGTATTATTACCTAGCTCATGTGTATTACTTAACATTGTTAGTTTGTTATGTGTATTGTTTCTACCTGTTGTGTATTACACGATTTCGAATTATCATCCATTCACTAATTATATACATTTTTTTAGTTTCAACAAATGATGGCAACCGCACTAGTAAATGCGAGGTGCTACTTGGCCCCAGTCGTGGAGACATTATCGGCTGTTAAGAAGTTGATCTGCCACTAGGAGATTCTCTGCTCCACTCCTTTCTTCCATTTGATGGACTCACACCAGTGATACAGGAGCATAGAGTTCTGGATGCTCTTATGCGGGTGTACAACGCCAAGAAGCAACGTTTCAAGATAAGTGAAAGCTACCTATCATTTAGGGCAGCAAATGTTGCCCTCATCCTTGGCCTCCGCTACAACGGAGACATCATCTCTTTCAAGCACCAATGGACAGAATCCCAGTTTGAGCAAAATTTCTTGAGCCGGATGCACAACTGCCACCGTGATGCGATAAAGCAGAATTTATTGAAGCTTGTTCACATTGAAGATGGGGAGACGTTTGTGAAGCTCCTTGTCGTCTTCCTTATGACAACTATACTCTTCCCCAACATCTCCCTCAATGCAACAAGATTCACAGTATGATACACTAACAACTTGGCGAACCTCGGACGTTACGAATGGGCGCAGGCTGTTCACGCCTGGCTGATGGACAATGTGTCTCCGACCGCCGCACGTGTCCAACTTCAAAGAGAAGGTAAGCAAACAACAGTCGGGTACTTGAAAGGCTTTGCCATTCCCTGGTTATCTGGTTCTACAAGGTGACGGGCAATGTGAAGAAGGTGAGGATGGGATGGGCACCTGAGATAATGTGCTACAGGGAGACGAGTTTTATAAAGTTAAAGTCCATCATCCCCCTTCTTAAATCTCTTGAAGGCAAAGAGATGACGTTTTTTGTTAAATTGTCCCTTTGTCCTATCCTATGTTTTACTTTATGTTCTTGTGAAGTAATCTACCTTCCTGCGTAATATACGCTCTTCCCGTGTAGTATCTCACTTCCTATATAATATTCTATCGTCCTGTGTAATAATCTACCTTCCTGTGTAGTATCTACACTTCTTGTGTGTTACAATACCTTCTCTATAAAACATAGTTCACTTGTACACTAGAAAATCTCTATGTATGTTTTACATTATATATGAACGTGATGGTGACATTTTTGTAAATTTTGTGTGTCCTCACGGTTCTCCGCACTTGTGCCAGCCAAAGATGCGGAGGTTACATTGGTTGCTAGTGGCGGTGAGGCCACCCACCCGCAGAGTAGTGAGGGAGCTTTCGAAGAGGACGATAAGCAAAAACGGCCCTCAAAACCAACCCACGAGGGAGCGAAGAAGCGATCTCGATCACATTCCTCACCCAGCCACCCAACCTAGCCGATGTTCCATAGGGTGACAATGACATGCGATGGATGGTACAATAACTAGTGATGGACACTGAAGAACTACGCACTCATATGAATGCGCATAACGCCGAGGATGGGAGGAGGCAGCAAAGGGCCGTCTCATGGTCACCATCTTTGGGGCCCGGCATCTTTGGGGTCCAGCAAGCTGTTGCACTTCCTCCATCATCAAGTTCTTGCCAAACATCAAGTTGGTAGTTCAAGAGGATGGCTTGGGCTCGGAAAAGGCACCCTGTGTAGCGCACTTCAAAGCCCTCCGGTGATGAGGGTAGTCCTGCCCATGAGGTGATCGTAATTCCTATCTCGCATGTGGAGATTCATCCGGCCGAAGTTGCCCCACCCGCCCCCACCAATGACGTCGTGGCGGTAGACAACCGCACTTTGGAAATCCCTTTTATCGCTCCCCCTCCAGCTCCCATTGGTGATGGCGCTGCCCTTGAGGCTTCATTGGTCGTAGAACATGACGCACCGCTGCGCTTGAAGAAATTAAAGTGAGTCCGGAAAGGGCCCCTCCAAAAAGGGTTCCGCATAAGCGGGTCCCCCATACAGAAGAAGGGCCCACCGAAGAAGGAGGCACAAAAAAGGGCCCCTCCATAGAGGAGGGCCCTTTCAAGGAGGTCCCCGCTGAAGAAAACATCCACATGATCAGATTCCCGCTCGACAAAAATGTCAGACGCAGAAGATAAGGTGCTGATCACCTTCAACGTGTTGCTAGAATCCCTATCCGGGGTTGAGAAGAACGAACCAAAAGATTGTCCGCTTGACCTAGTACCATTTGATGGTACAGTATTGGTCGCATCGAAAACAGAGATTCTAAACAAGCTCGATACAGGGTTCCTCCCCCGGAAGAACAAATATCCCAACTTTGGGGCACTAAACCAAATGAAACAGGCATCCATCTACTTATACTTGAATACATGTGTGGAAGGGTACATGTTATTCCTGTGAATTATCTCTCATTTCTATGTATTATCGTGCACTTCATGTGTATTATTTCTCCTTCTTTTGTATTATCTATCCTTCCTGTGTAGTACTGTCGAGTCTTGTTTAATATGTTACATTCTTGTGTACTTATGTCAACAAGAGCGTCGATTGGAGAGACAAGTTTGGGTTCACGACGCATGCCAGCTTCTACATCCTCCTAGAAGGCAAAAAGCAAGTCCCGGATGATGTCGTCAAGGTACTCGTACTCATGATCGGTGATAAGCTGATTGCAGACCTGTCGGTGTTCGCGAAGTGATCGCTTGTCACGCGGCCTCTTGCGCTAGCCATGTAGAAAATGGAGTTCGCAGTTGACCAAGCGTTGTGTATGATGGAGGATGCTATAGAGTTGTACAAATTGTCGGAAATCATACTCATGCCAATCATATACAATGGTCACTACCATCTGCTTGTCCTTGACATTGAGCAAATGAAGTACCTCCACTACTCATCCCTTAAGTGCGCACTTACGACGTCGATGCTGTCGCCATGGTAAGTGACTCGAGCATTTTTTCTGCCATGCCACCCTCATTTTTTTGGTATGTTCCGCTAATCGCCAACGTTTCCCACGTTTCATCTAGAGCTCTTTGAACTAGCCCTCGGGATTCACACGGAGAAGAACGTATTTAAAGACCTCCAGCTGGAGCATGTACGCGACTGTCCCCAACAAGGCTCCGGAACGGTCGACTGGCCAGTTTTCTTCGTGCGGTACATGGAGTAATAATGCAGGGGGAGAAGCTTGATATACCATTGGCAGACATCCTGTACCTATGATTCCACTATATCGCATAGATACGGCTCAACGGTATGTGGAAAAAGTCATACCGAGTGCTAATGTGATGGTAGCCGCGGACCTTCTGGGACTACCCGGCGGATGACACTTGTTCGAAACTGTTTTATATTCGAACTATGTATAATACACATGAATGACACTTCAAGAAGACATGGTACACAGTAACAACCAAATGATACACAAGAAAGTCGCCTCATACACAAGAATGAGAAGTGATACATAGGAGGAAAAGAATTAATACACAAGAACGGAAAATAATACACAAGAACTTCAAGTAATACATAGGAAAAGAATTAAAACACAGGAACGGAAAAAAACACTGGAACATGGAAAAAATACACTGGAATAACAAATAATACACTGAAATGACAACTAACACACGGGGCGAACCGGTAATATTAAGTGCTCTAGCGGGAGGTTGTTGGAAGGAAAACGTATCCAGGTCAGCATTCATACTTTCGGAGAATGACTCCCTGTGCATTCAACCTGAAAGTACAGTGTTTTACATAAGAAGAGTTAATAATACACTGGAAAGTAACAATACAAGGACAACTAACATAATACAGAGGCAAGTAATACATGGGAAGGTAATATACAGGAAAGTAAAGTAATAAACAAACAAACAGCATAAGCACTCCTTGGTGTATTATGAATGAATCAATGAGCACAAACTTCCACCTGCTCCGCAACTCATGTCCTCGACAGTGATGTCGACAACAGTCTTGTTGAAAGTGACATATATGACACATGAGTTGGAAGTCCGCATCAGACTCAATAGGGCAAAGCGTTTTGTATGAGTCTGGAGTCACGAACTTCACTTTAGCCTGAGAAATATCCAATGCCCAATGGTGACATATCTCACCCATGACTGTCTCCCATGAACTCAAGATGGTAAATTGAAGCAAACATCCTTCTCTTTCGTACTGCGCATAGCACAAAAAAGTTTCCATTAATGACGAACAACTACAGGAGATTTTGAAAAGTTCGTAAGCTTCTACTCCTACCATACAAATGAAGATGATGAAAACACATAAGGAGCATAGATAAAAACTAGAAAAAAAACAATAACAAATCAGTGCAGGCTTCACCAAGAACCATATAAGGAGACGAAGAAAAGGAAGAAGGAGAACAAATGGAAAGGCTTCTTATATGGGCTCCTCTTTGGGATCGCTTCCGTACGTAAAACTTAAAAGGGATGTGATTTGGCGGAAAAAAGGTCTGTGTCATTCGTTTAACCTCACGAGGGCATTTTGGACAACTCACACTGTTCGACGCCAGGAGCTGAAAAGAAAACAACTGAATGAAAGATGGATTAAATAAAATATTGGAAAGTTAGAGGGACTGATCAAGAAAAATGAAACTTGCTAGGGACTTATAAGTAAGTTTCCCTAATGATTTTTATTTATAAAAATAGATTTTAAAACATCACATCAAAACGATGTAATCATAATGACTTCTTAAAAAAAACCAAAATATTGACATTTTTCTTCAAAAACCTTTTTTAAAAACGACAAAAATGAAATATATTTCTTTTTTAAACTGTTTTAAGTTAATATTATTTTCTGAGATTTTATTTTTTTTTAACCAAATTTATTTCGGGAAAATATGTTATTATTATCGGGTTATATATATTTTTTGGCTTCCAGGAATTTTATAAATTTTTTTAGAAATTATATATTTTTTAACCACAATTATATTAAAAGTTATTATTATTATTATTATTATTATTATTATTATTATTATTATTATTATTATTAAAATACGACTTCTTTTACAAGTTTTTCGAAAACTATTTGTGATTGAACATGTTTAAAGCTATTTTGTTCTTTTTTTAAATATATTTCGATGTATTTATTATTATTATTATTATTATTATTATTATTATTGGATTGAGATTAGATTTGTTTATTCCCATGTCTATTTTTGGATGTATGTAACGCTGCAAATGTAAATATTAACAGAAATGTGTTAATCATTCATTTGGTATACTATAAACTCCTATAGGTAGGCCTATGCTCATGTTTTCACCTAGTACCAAGTTCACAGTTTTTGTAACTTACAGTTGAACCAATTATGGTTCCATCTTTAGGATAACGAATTGTAGGCCGACTAAAAATAAGATTAAGACACATGTGAATAAAGAGAAACCTTGACCTTACTAGTTATAATTTATGTTCTTTATGTACACAACTTGGACTTTATAGATCTACTTGTCCAACTCCGGATAAAAACTTGTAACGTGAAAAAAATAATAGATGCATCCTCTATTTGTACTTGATTGCGATTTTTGTTTTTTACCCTACAAGCAAATTATTCAACGAAAAATAATAATAGTAATTATGATAGTCATAATAATAATAATGTAATTTTTTTAAATAAATTTCATTTTAAAAAATAAGATTAGAAAAATAATATTAACTTATTTTAAAAAGAAATAAATTTTTGTGATTTTTTTAAAAATTATAATTTTAAAATGGCTTTAAAAACTAAGAACATGTATAATAATAATAAGTGGAAATGGCAAAAAAAAACCCTAAGTTGAAATATTGCCAAAAACACCCCCTTAATTTGAAAATCCCTAAAACCCCTTCCTTTTAAACACAATGTTTTTCGAACCCTCAAACCATGTAACGGTGGTTAATAGAGTTATTTTTGAATTTTATGGATGAAATTGCCCCTTGCAAGGAAAGTCATGGCACTGCAATCATTTCGCTGGTTGAGAGGAAGTGGGGGGTTTTTCTTAGGGTAATCCCAAGAGACAACCTTTACTGGAGCCGTATTCGCTTTTTCCTGAACTCGCTTCTTCAGCTTTTCCCTTTCCGAAGTTATCTCTGCTTGGACATCCTCTGTAATTTCAGTTTTTCCCTTTCCTTGAGCTTCTGAATCACTCGTGTGCAAGTATTTGGCATTTGATTAGTTTGCAGTCTAAGATATTGAAGAAGTTGTGGGTATGGTTTTATTTGAACTACTCTATTACAAAGAGAGATTTTTCGGTTTTGTTTTGTGGTTATGTTTTTATTGGAAGATACTCAAGTCTGCGGGGGGATTTTTCGGCTAGGTTTTGTTAGTATACAGGGAGATTTCTCCGCCAGGGTTTTGTTTTATTTTACATTTTCGTCTATGTACACGATCGAAATAGATTATAGATTGTTATGATTTGTGTAATGTTTATAATGTATGTTTCCCCTTTCATTTGATATGGTTGCAGTTTTACAAATGAGGTTTCCGTTTAAGAAATGAGTTTTTGTTTAAAAACGTATGTCTCCATTTAAATATTGTGGTTTCCGTTTAAGAAACTAGGTCTTTGTTTAAGAATGATATCTCTGTTTAAAAATGGAGTTTTCTGCTTAAAAATGTATATCTCTGTTTAGAAACTAGGTCTCTGTTTAACAAGTGTTGTTATTGTCGCAGGCTTGTGATTATGGCGGTAAACCTAGTTAATGGGAGATGCTATTTGACATTAGTAGTGGAGACCTTGGCTGAATTGAAATCCCACAACCCCTCGACACTGGGAGATCATCTGAAGGACATCGTTTGCAGCATTCACTGAGGTGAAAGCTGTATTCCAAGAGAGGGCCCTTCTTGATTCTCATTTGCAAAAATACGATGGCCGCACCAATAAATTCAGGATCGGGGCAAGCCTGTTGAGTTTCTGGCCTGAAGATGTGGCTCTCGTTCTTGGTTTGTGTTGCGATGGAGACGCAGTTGTGTTTAAGAAGAAGAAAACACAGTCAGCTTTCGAAGAGAGATATTTATCCAAAAGCTACTAGAGACACAGACACTCCATCAATACCTCTTGCTCGGTTAACAATTTGATCATTGATTATGTCGATGATCTACCTGGCATGGGGCGGTACGTATGGGCGCAAGCAACACAAGTGGCTTATGGAGGACGTTACACAAACAACATCTTTTTTACGAGCGACCGGAAAGAAAGTCCATTTCAGTAAGACCCCAAGGATTCTGTGTTATGGTAAAAATAGTTACCGGAAGCAAGCGACGATAGAAACCAGTTGGTCATCTCTCGAAGGAAAAGAGGTAGTAAATCATGAACAATGTGTTTCACAATAGTAGTTAATGTTTAAATAGACTCTTAGCGTTTAAGAATTGTAGTTTTTGTTTAACATTATTCTTTATTGTTTAAAAGTTTCCTTTTCTGCTTAAATATGGGCGATACCGTTTAAGTATATATGTGAAATGTTTAAATGCATTTGTTATTGTTTAAATTGTATTATTTCGCTGAGATTGTTTTGTTTACATATGTTAGTTTCCTGAGCTGGTCTAGGCCAATGCTGATAAAGATATATTTGTTCGGGCCGACCGGCGGGGGGATGCTATTGCTCTGGAACCACTTGCTCGAAGGCAAGATGAGAGGCCAACCTCTTCCTTGCGCGCTCGACGACGTCGTTCCCCTACTTCCAGCCCAACGCGTGTACGCATTCCTCGTCATCAGATAAGCCCTCCCCTACCTCGCCCGGCGGTAACACCCCCCTCCTGCACATGACAACGACAGTCCCCCCCGACGGCACTAGGCGACGATGTCACTGTAACTTTTCTGTAGACGTGCCAGATATTGATGACCGAGTTCCCTCGGCTTGTCGCTCGAGTTGAGGTATTGGAAGGACGGTCACAATTGACTGCGTCGTCCCTCCAAACAAATGAAGTACCCGAGACGGACGATGCGCAGAATTTGATGACGACGACTTCATCGGGATGGTCATTCTAAGACGGCCATGTTTTAATAGGCTTACAAAAAAGATGAAAATAATAATGCCTCTCTGTCTACCACCATTAACGATGAAACAATAGCAGCACCATCGGCGGCTGATGTTATTATTGAGTCCGTTGCCATTGCTGACATGCATGTCACGGTAGAGAAAATCGTTGATGGTGTTAGCATTGCCGCGGTTGAGAAAGTCAACGAAATCCCCATTACGGTGAAATCTGCGGTCGACAGTGCCACATCGAAGGTGGTGGCCATAATCCCTGAAGAACAAGAACCAGCTGAGGGTGTGCCTCCCTTTGATACTGTTGCCGTGGCAGAGGTTGAGAAGATCGTTGACTTTATTGTCAACGAAATCCTGGTCACGGAGGAACTGGCAGCCGACAGTGCCACATATAAGCTAGACGCAATCTCACAACAGCAAGAAGCATCTAAGAATGATCCTAAAAATGCTGTTGACAAGGGGCAAGGAAACGTCACTGAAAATACAATGAAAGATACGATCCTTGCCAACCAACAATATGAAGAAGTTTGGAAAGACTTTCTTCTGAAGAAGAAAAAATACCCTGAACAATCGCGCCTCAACAAATTCGAGGAGGAGTTGATAAGGATCTTCCTCAACTGTTCTATCGACATGTAAGTATGAAATTTTTATGTTCTTGTTTAAATATATATGTTTCCATTTAAGTTATGTAGTTTCCGTTTAAATATGAGCGTCATCATTTAAGATAATGCTTTACTGTTTAAATTTGTCAATTACTGATTAAACATTCACATTATCGTTTAAAAATATATATTTTCCACTTAAGATTTTGTATTATTGTTTAATTATATCTGTTACCGTTTAACCTCAGGACTGTCGTGTGGAGGAATGACTCTGTCAGCACCACACGGGCCACACTATTTGTGCCTGTTTGACGGGAAAGAGATGGTGACAGACGATGTGATGGACGCTTTCATATGCATAATACAAAAGTCGCTGACCAGAGTACCATATCCTTATAAGAAGCGCGCCTCCATCACACGATCACTAGAACTGTTTATCTCAAAGTAGAAAGACGCTGCTGACACGACTTTCGCTATGATCAGAGATGTCGTACCAAACCTGTATGATGTTGACATTGTCATCCTCCCGATAAAACATGAATGGCCACTTACATGTCGTCGTCCTCGACAATAACAAATAAGAATACAGGCATTATTCTTCATGCCAAAGTGACGAGTACGATAAAGACACATTAGAAATGGTAAGTTTTTTGATAAATAGAGTTTGATAAATAATCGGTAGTCTAATCTCAAATTGTATACCTTGACAATGGAGGCTATTTTGTCGATATAGAGTTCGGTGACACGGTGACCATAAAGTACCCGCTAGTTCACGGTAAAAAAAGGAAGTGTCGATTGCGCCGTCTACGTCATGCGGTTTATCCAACAATTACTCGACGGTGAAAGCTACGGCTACCTCAAATGGGCGTCCCTTATCAGAGATTAAAGTATGTTGCTCGCATACTTATGGAAGGGAGCGCAGCAGGCATTGACAAAGGGGTGTCTTCGATTGCGGGGAAATAAAATTTAGCTAACATTGTTTGTTTTCAAATATAAAATAGTTTTGTAGTTATTAATTTAAATTCAATTCATTCTTTTCCAATGACATGACAGATTTTTCAATATAAATTTACTAGTGTTCGTTTAATGTCTGCATTCTTTTATACTTGACTTTCCTTAATTAACTTTCAATTGTAATGTTTAAATATATTATTGGTTTCTAAAATGAAGTACTCTCTGTTTAAACAACGATGCCTCTATTTAAATATATGTGTTACCTTTTAAGAATAAGAGTTTCCGTTTAATATTCAGTGTCTACGTTTAAATATCAAGGAATGACAAAATGAAGTAGTCTCTGTTTAAACGACGATGTCTCTATTTAAATATATGTGTTACTTTGTAAGAATAAGAGTTTCGTTTAACATTCATTGTCTATGCTTAAATATCAAAGAATGACAATAAAATTAGATTTACGATTGTGTTCGACCGCATTGATTAAGATCTACGATTGTGTTCGACCACATTGATTAAGATCCAGCCTAATCATTCTTAAATACTTATATTAAACAAAGTTATAGAATTTTTTAAAACACATTTACAACAGAAATTATAGAATTTTTAAACAAAGTTCACAAACTAATAGCCCTCAGGGTTCTTATTTATTTTTAAAAAAACAAAGTCAACAAACTATCACTCTGCCCTTTTCTTCTGCTTGAAAGCTTGGAGCAGCTTTTGTACATGTACTTTTCGATTTTTTGTTACATGAAGTTGTGTAACTTGCAGGACTTCTTTTGCTATTAGTTCTTGGAGTAAACTTTCCAAAAACGTCTCCAGCTCTTCATCGCTGGAGTAATTTAGACTGCATGAAGGCCCTGCAATGGAGACTTCAATGTTTTAAAAGAACTAAACATTTTTCAAACATTCATAGAGAAATCTTACGGTATGAAGGACTTGGAATAAAGACATCATCAGCAGCAACGGGAGACATATTCATCTCCCATTGTATGAAGGACAGGGCTGCTTGAACGCCATCTCAGCAGCAATGTTTTGGGCCTCCTTGGCACTTTTTACAGACTCAAGACTAGAAAATGGGGTACCATCAACCGTGACCGTAGCCACAAAAGCGGGCTTGAAGTCGGGGCCTTCCCTGAGGGCGGAGTACTCCGGAAAGAGCCGGTGCGTCTTCTGACAAAACTCGTTAAGAAGTGCCTTATACATTTTCTTGGGTTCTGGAAATATCTGGATGTTTATCTTGTTTGAGCTTCTTGTTTAAATAGAAATCTAGCTCTTGGGAGTTGAAGCTTTTTTCTCAAATAAAACAATAAAAAATTCATGCAACTTTGACTTTGATTTTCAGTGTACTTTTTTATAATTTTAAAGAAAGTAATTGCTATTAGTTTTCAATTCAATTCATTTTTTCCCAATGACATGACAGATGTTTCAATGTAAATTCAATAGAGTTCGTTTAATGTCAGTATTCTTTTATGCTTGACTTTCTTTGCTTAACTTTCAATTGTAATGTTTAAATATCAATGTTGCCTTTTAAACGACGATGTCTTTATTTAAATATATGTGTTACCTTTTAAGAATAAGAGTTTCCTTTTAACCTTCAGTGTCTATGTTTAAATATCAAAGAATGATAATGAAATTAGATTTTCTCTGTTTAAATATCAAAAGTTGACGCTTAAATAAGTTTGTTTCCCTTTAAAAAGTTATTTATTTACAATGCCTCGTCGGCGACAGTTTTATTGCAAGATCTACGATTGTGACTGGACGCGTGGTAGTAGTTGCAATGTAACTCGTGGACCTCAGACACTTGCGACTCGATCATCTTTCATCTAGGACGCCCAGGTTGCCTTCTCGTCACAAATACAGTTCGCAATTTTCGTCCGTAGGCTTCTCATTGTCAGGTATGGGGAATATAGCTTCCTTATACGTCAGTTTGTAATTGTCGACGGTGAAGTAGCCGCTATTAAATCAATGAACGTTGGTGTCTGTCTGCGTTATTGCAGCGCAAGCGTGCTTGCATGAAATACCATAAACTTGCCATCTGCGACATAAGCAAGTTCTATTGGCAAGATCTACAGAGTTGCTGCATTGGTCAATCACTTCATAAGGATCAATGACACAACGACCAACATGAAGATTTCGGCTTTCCTCAACAAGTATCTCTATCATCGAATGTATGTCCGGGCATAAGTAGGTCTCCCATTTATTCGCTTGCATAACAAATCTTAAACAAGGTTAAGTAAAGACATTAATATTTAAACAGAAATACATTGGCTTAAATAGTAGGATAATAAATTAAACGAAGATCCATTGTTAAGCGTTAAGTAAAATCAACATTCGAATACCTTATGGAGTCGACCATTTTCGTCACCGGTAAATGCCGAGCTTCTTTGATCAACGCATTGAACGACTCCGCGACATTTGAATACATCTCGCCCCAGCGTTCACCTTTGAACAAATAATTCGACCAATGTGACATGTCCGATTTATGAGTCAACCACTGATAAGCTTCGGGTGATGTGGCATGCAGTTCATTGACAGTATCATCGAATTCTTTAACCGTGATGCCCATGCAATACAATATTATATAGACCAGCACTCTTCTCTCAATGCCTTCTCAAGACTAACATTGGCTTTCATAAAATTGGCTTCCAAGTATCGAAGGCAGTATGCATGTGGGGATAGAGAGAGGACTCTCACAATAGCGTTCACAAGGCCCTTTGAGCTGTCCGACACGAATATAATTATCTCTTAATAATCTTCTTCATCGTATAAAGCATCACCTAACTTGGAAATGAACCAAGTCCAATTGCCATTGGTCTCGTTGTTGACAATACCGAAGGCAACTTGGAAAAAACCATTGTTTTCATCTTTGCCTGTGGCACCCAATAGAGTACCCCGATACTTTCCAAGGAGGTGGGTACCATCGAGAAACAGCAGCGGCCTGCATGCCCTCTTGAATCCCACAATACACGCACTGAAAGAAAAGAATACACGTTTAAAACGCTTACCGTCTCTTTCCACAATCGCAATGCTGCCGGGGTTCGTCTCAACCACCTTATCCATGTAACAAAGCAATAAATCATAGCTGGAGATGTCGCTGCCATCGAGGATCACCCGGGCATGTTCTTTTCCCAACCACGCCTGCTTGTATGAAATGTGGACACCAAGTTCCCACAACATGTCCTTCTGAATGTCGATGGCCTTATACAAGGGCCGGTCCTTGAGCTTCTGAATCACTCATGAGCTTACCCATTTTTTGGATGCTTTCGGATGTGACACCGATCAAATTCCACCACCGCAAGTGTGTGATGGGTGCATTGTCTTAATTCTGAAAGTATTTTTATTATATTCCTTTGATGCATGAAGGCCCCATTAACAACCATCGGCAGCGTATTCCACAGTTACCCGGTGTTTTTCGTTCTTTAGGAATTTAAAATCAAAATTCTATTTGATAGCAAAATTCCGAAGTGCGTCTCTGAAATATTCAACGTCTTGAAAATGTTGTCCGACATCCAACGACAACACTTCAAATTGATCTGACGAGGAATGAATGCATACCACACCGTCAGGGTCACCATGAGGTGGAACAGAAGCGTTCCCAGAATCCGAAATTCATGCCAACACTTTAGTTCAAACGAAAACGATCAAGATTTTAAGCAGAAACACAAACTTTTTAAACGATAACTATAAAATTTAAACGTTGAAAGCAATAGTTAAACAGAAACATAACTATTTAAATGGTGAAGATAATTTTTAAACAGAAACTTGATTGAGTTAAAGAGAGACTGAAATAATTAAACAATAATTAACATATATAAGTAGATAAACATAAAAGAAAAGAACCTTACAACCAGAAGAACGCATTTTTAGTAGGATACGATGGCACATCATCTGTCTCAACAACAAGATTGACTATATTGCATTTAAAGATGGAGTACACATGACACATGCGCTGGAAGTCAACCTCGCTTTCTATTGGACAAACCGTTTTATGTCTATCGGGTGTGATAAACTTCACCCTGACACGGGAAATATCGAGACCCCATCGCTCACATATCTCAACTAACACTGATTCCCAAGAAGTCAGCGTCGTGAACATTAACACTCGTCCTTCCCAGTTGTATCTACCAATAGCACAAAATCTTTCCATAATAGCCCTGCATTTTTATAAATTGTTACTCCCTCCCACAGAATAATCAAAGTGAGAGCAACGAAGAAATTCTCACCTTATCGGGAAACTGGCATAACTCAAATCGAACAAACCAAATGAGAAGAAGAAGAAGAAGAAGATGTAATTCACCTTCTAAACTTTATTTGACAAAAAGCAAGCAGGAAGGCAAAAAAGAATTCACAATTGTATGCATAAAGGTCAGACATGATATGATCGGGCGGTTTTTTCCCCAAAATTTGCAAGGGCAAAAATGGAATTTTATAACAATGATCCACTTGAAGTGACCGATAGGAGGTAAAAAAGAATTAAATTATAACGGAAGGGCTGTCCGGGGTATGCAAAAGTTGGAGGGGTTTTTAGGAAGTTCTGAAAATCACGATAGGTAAAAAGTAATTTTCCCTAATAATAATAATAATAACAACATTTTTTTAAAAATAAAAAGGGTTGAAGATATCTATATTTTTTAATATTAATAATAAGTTAAAAATTTTAAAAACAAAAATATTTCATTTTTCCGATAATGATCTTCATTAATCATTTTCTATATTTTACATGATATTTCTTCTTTTTAATCTTCTCCATGATTGCAAATTTTCAATATGGGGGGGTGGTTTCCCCGAGCCCCAGAGGGACCCGACCGAAGGGAATTCCCCGATTCTCTCCCTCCATGGGGACAAGAATTGCTATCCCCGCCCCGCTGGTTTTTTTGTCCATTTATTATTTAAACTTATATATATATACTATTTCTCTTCTCCGACGCTCGAGTCACAACCCATCACTCGAACCCATCACAATCAATCACTAAACCCTAGGACAAAGAAGCTTTATATTCAACATTTAGAGTATTTTGTTTTTGTAAATTTTTACATGTTGGTTTGTTGAGATTTATTTTGAATGTTTTTTATATTTTTCATGTGTGTTAATGTGTATTAATAATATATTTTTTTAAAACAATTAAACTTTATCAGTATACGAGGATCCTCATAGGGATCCCCGCGGGGACGAATCCCCGGGGACGGGGACGGAGAGATAACTCCCCCTCGTCCGGGACGGGGAATTCCCGTCCCCGACTTTGGCGGGGACGGGGAGACCCCTCCCCGTCAGGCTCCGTTACCACCCTTACATGGATAGTTCTTTTCCCAAACCAAATGGCGTGCAGCCCAATGTCAGGTCCTCTGCCGGCGTATACCCCTGAAGATCGGTGCTTGTCACTCTACCTCAAAAAAAAGAAAAATAATATTCCCAACAAGAAACAACTTTCCGCATGGCTTCTGCAACACACATTTAATTGGTCGCATACCCACGCACACCACGCTTCACCTACATTAAAAAATTTGAATAAAATAAATTGAGATAAAAGGCGTCATCCGACCATAACCAGCCGCATTAATGCCGCCGTGCAAAACAGGATACAAGTGCCTCAGATTCAAATAAATTGACACAAATGATGACAACAAATTTCTGAAAATTCAAGACATCATGCGCGCAAATAAATATATAATATACCCAATAATTCTCTCAAACTCTTAACGAGTGTTTGTTTACCAAATCGTTTCAGGCGTTAAAGCAAGCAGTTCATTGAAGAAAACAAAATGAAAAAAGAAACGGAAGTTTATCGATTTCCATTCTGTCTCCATGCTCACCGCCAAGACGGCAAATTCTTCTTATTTGGCTCTGCATTCCAGAAAGGAAACTTCCAAGTATTATTTTGGAAAAACATCATCAATTGTTTAAGAAACATGAGGTTTTGAAATTTAATATTACCTTGCAGCTCTACACTTTCTCAGATTGGATTGTGGTTACTTCAGAGCCTCCCCAGGTTGAGACTCTATCATTAGCTAATGATGCCTGCGATATTTTTTTTTTTTTTTGGCGCATTAAAGCAACACGAAAGCATACCGTTTGAGAACTTCAGCTTTACTGAATCAAAGTATACCTCTTGGTCCCAATTGGTCCTCCAAGTTATAACGATAAGGATAATGGTCTGCAATAGGATCCCGATAAGCACACCGGCCCAAAGTCCCTTGCAATGAAAAAAGAAACATCCAAGGTTTGACATTCAGTACATGATTTTGAGTTAAAAAAAATGGTAAATTAATCAAGGAACAAGTTTGCATTTGCTTACCTCTAAACCAAGATTGAATGTGAAACCCAATAAAATAGCAATTGCAAATCCCACAGCGTAATAGCAGCCAAGATTTATGTAAGCGACAGTGGTTTGCCAACCAGCTCCAATGGCTACCCCTGTAAGGTCTCACAAGACTTAAAATTAGCCCTGACGCATGAATAATTGTGGAGAAAAGAAGTAGAGATTACAAAAACACCTGATAGAACTGGTTGTATGCTTGCAAGAAAAATTGAAGCACAAAGATAGTAAGCCATTTTGCTCACCCTCTCCCTCACCAATTCATTTTCCGTGAAAAGTTTTGGAAAATCCTCTCTTGTTACTAAAATTATAATCACAAAAGTAGTCTGTAAGATCAATGATATGCCAGTGACGACAAATACCGAGAACTTTGCAGCTCTTGGATTCCCAGCTCCTAGTTCATTCGAGACTCGAACACTGTTCAGAAAAATGAACAAGAATCAAGAATCTATCTGGGATCCAAAGAAAAACATTACTTCTTGAAACTGAGAAGAACATGATTAAGAGCATACAGCACTATGACAATTACAAAATACAACTGTTTGAAATAATCTGGAGTAAGGATTCAGAAGGAAGAGAACTACTATAGTGATCGTGAAGAGAGATGATCACACCTTATAGCCGCAACAAGTCCAAGTGGAACCATGAAACACCATCCTTCAACATTCATGCTGTTGATACAGAGAAACAGCTAAGCATAACATGCAGAACAAATAAAAGCCAGGAAGGAATTTAGGTTTCAACGAGTACAGTTATAGATACCAAATGGATGCAACATCCACAGCTATCTCAGGATGCTTCAGAAGCCCGGCTAAAACAACTATCACCATGACAGTCCAATATTCCAAACTGCAGCCAGGTACGATAAGGAGAGGATTTCAGCATTTTAGGAGAATTGAAAGCCATTCAAAAAGGAAGTTCACACTGATTCCTCAGAAATGATCCTTCTAAGGTTTCAATCATGAACCATAAAGTTTTATAGAAGAGCACAAACCATAGCATTACAGCTGAGGCAACAGATAAGCGGAAAAATGCACCCAAATCTTTGAAAGCCAACCATGAGAAACCAGTCCAAGAATCCTTGCAGTATCCTGATAGAACAAAACCAAACTGGCCAGCAACTAAAACCAACCAGGAAAAATTTAGAGTGATAGCAGCCCCCACCAAGCCCATTCCCAGTTTAATAATGAAGAGCCAACTGAGAACCAAATGGAGAATGAGACAACCGGCAGAAATCCATGTCATTTGCCACACCTTGCTTTGCGCCTGAAGGAACTTTTGAATTGGAAAATTTATTGCAAAGGCAAAGGGCTCAGGGATCATCCATATGGAAAACCTCCCCGCCAATTCAGCAATCTCATCACTCTGGCCTAATAATTTTAAGATTGGTGTAGCAAAAATGTATACTGAGGAGACGATTAGAGCTGTGAATAGAAGGATTATCCATGATCTCTGCAAGTAAACCCCCAACATGTTTAGCTTCTTTGCTCCAAAAGCCTGCCCGCACAGAGTCTCCAAGGCACTGCCCATTCCCATCTGCACAAAAAAATTCTCAAGTTGTACAAAAAATGAACTGCTTTTGATGTATATAAAACAACCCATATTGCTTTGATGATGAACAACCAAGGAAAAAAAAATTGAAAATGGGTTTATAATCTCTAAGTTAAAAAAGCAATCTTTGGACAAAATCAAATATAAACACCAACTAAGCCGTGCACTTCCTTTGCATTCATAACCATAGTGACAGGAAATTTCCTTTGATTTCATAATAATAGTCACAGAAAAAATCCTTTAAATTCATACCAATAGTCACAGAAAAAACCCTATTTTTAACTCCATAAAAAAGGAAAAACAAGATCAAACACTCTCAAAGGGAAATGGGAAATTGGAAACGAAAGACAGAAGAATAAGGGTCAAACCAACCATGATGCCAAAGGAGATGCCGGCAATGACGAGATTCTGAATACCAACTGCGGCGAGCTCCAGCGTACCAATATGGCCGATCAGCGTCTGCGTCACAGAACCGAGCGTGTACTGGAAAACGGTGGTAAGGATGGCCGGGCCAGCGATACCCCACACCAGCCCCAGTTCCCTGCGGGTGTCCACCCAGCATGAGCTCGCCGTCCTCTCCTCCTCCTCATCCCTGTCGGCGAGCAGTGGAGCCGAAACTGAGGCCATCACTCAGAGTTCTCGCCTTGACACTGCTTTTGTCTCGTCCCTGTGAGACACACCATCTCTATCTTTATAAAAAACATTTATTAATTAAATTACATCATTTTCAAAAAAATAATTATAATAATAATTACATAATTTATATATATGGTCACCTTATATATATATTAAAAGAAAGAAATTGGAGTGGTTAATGCAGTGCTTTCTTCTCAACGGCAGCGTCACCATGATAAATGTGTCTCCTTTCTCACCAAAAAGTTGAAAGATAGCCACGCTTTGCATGATCAACAAGACATTTGAATATAGATAGCACTGTGGCTTCATGCCAATATTGTTGCACTTTTTAAAATTATTGGTGCTAAAACAGATAGGAGGGTGATGCTTGTCTTACAATGATAAAATGGTAGTTGTAGGCTTCCGTATATTTCTGATCTCTGTGACAAGTTGCATGTTGCATGTTGCATGTTGCATCTTGCATGTATTTAAGCTAAATATAAAAAAATAACAGGAACTCCGATAATTGTGATACCTGTAACCACTGCCCGAGAGAAATGATGGGCGTTGTATTATATATATTTTCCATGCTTTTTTTACTCTTTTACCCTATTTGATATTTTGTTTTTTTTTTTTTTGGGTTTTTTTCCAAAATAACCATCTTTTTTGTTTTAATTGTCAAAATAACCATACACAAAATATATTTACCAAACTAGTCATGATCACATCAACCCCAATCTCATCACCCATGTGTTTTTAAAATATAAAATATTATGTTTTTTTCAAGAACACCCTTTATTTGTTTAAAAATACAAATAAAAAATATTTTTATTTTTTAAACCATTTTCTTAAGTTATTATTATTAAATATTTATTATTATTTTTATAAAAAACGAACAAAATAAAATTTTTTTTACGGGATTTATTTTAAAAGATATATTGTTTTAAAAATATATTATTATTTTTTAAAAACACCCTATTTAAGTTGTTATTTATTAAAATCTTTTTTAACTACATTTATTTAAAATATATATTATTATTATTATCATTGGTTTATACATTTTTTTTTATTTTTTAAGTAATTATTATTAAAAACTTATTTTTTTTAAACCACATTTTTTTAGAAAAATTTGGATAACTAAATATTATTATAATAATAATTATTATTATTATTATTAAAAATGATATGCATTGAGGCACACCATGTAATGACATGCATTGATTGTACATCAAGTAGGCTTCAGATGTAGAATCTGATTCCTCCTATAAAGCTGGTTGTGCATGTCTACTACACAAAAAACACCATGAGTTGGTTACACACCAGGTAGGCACACCAGGTAGGCTTCATGATAAGAAATAACATGCATTGACTGCACACCAAGTAGGTTTCAGATGTAGAAAGAATCTGATTCCTCCTATAAAGCTGGTTGTGCATACCTACTTGATAAGAAACATCATGCATTGATTACACACCAGGTAGGTTTCAGCTATAACAAAAATAAGATTCTCCTATAAAGCTGGTTGTGCATGCTACTTGACAAGAAACACCATGCGTTGATTACACACCAGGCAGGCTTTATGATAAGAAATAACATGCATTGACTGCACACCAAGTAGTTTCAGATGTAGAAAGAAACTGATTCTTCCTATAAAGCTGTTGTGTATACCTACTTGATAAGAAATAGTATGCATTGATTACACACCAGACATGCTTCAGCTATAACAAAAATAAGGTTCCCCCTATAAAGTTGGTTGTCCATGCCCAGTTGGCAAGAAATGACATGAATTGATTATACATAAGGTGGCCTTCAGATGTAGAGAGAATCTGATTACCCCTACATGATAAGAAATGACAATGACACACCAAGTATATTTCAAATATAGGGGGAATCTTATTCCTCCACAAGGTAGGCAAAACTCCATGTATAAATATCCCCCCCTCCTTTTCCATCTTCATAAACTCTTAAGCCTTATCTTTCTTTTTCACAAAAGGTTAGTAGACATTTGTTAGATATACATATGATATATAGTTTATAACAATTATCTTATATGATTTTTTCCCCTAATCTGTCTTCTCTCACTTTGTTTTCAGGATGAGTAATACAGAGCTAGCCGTGGTTTTTATTGGGGTGGTTATTTACTAGAAACAAATGAAAGACCTTCATATTCTGGGGGCTATAAAACAGTAATTGGGGTTGACACCAACTGCACTTTGAGTGCATTACAAGAAACGATTGCTACTGCTATTAACTTCAACTTGAGCAATAACTATATGAGCATCAAGTGTAGATGGCCTATAAATCGTGGTGCTAGCACTATCATTAATATTGATAGCGCTAGGGCAATATCATTAATGTTGAGGTTACGTACCCCAATATTATATGTGAATGAAGGAGGACCGCGTGTAATCCCAACCACCACATACATTGTGGACACTTTGTAAGTTTGTAAACTTTTTACCTCATAAAAATATATACGTCATTTTATAATCCTTTATCTGTAATACATATGTTTTTCTTTTCTTTGTAAGCTTCAGTGGTCATGAAGTTGGAAGCTCCAGTGGTCATGAGCATTGGAGGTGTAATGAAGATCCTATTGCACCTGCAAATAAGGCTGATAATGTTGATTTTGAATCAGCTACAAATGACAACAATGATGATGACAATGATGACTATGATGACAATAATGGTGATGATCATAGCAATGATGATAATGATGATGAAGACGAAAGTAGTGATGATGATGCAAGTTTACCCACTAATGTGCAAGAAGGTGTAATAGCAGAAGATGCCATGCGCTCAACCACCTCAAACATGGAGCAAGGGGCAAATGTGGCCTCACATGATCACACACAATTTGAGCCTATTCCTGGTATGTCAACAATAGATGACTGGTACAACGCAACAGAAATAGATGATGTGGAACCACATACATCAACCGGAGATGAAGAGTCATTAAACTTCAATGATTGGGTTTGTTGTATGTTTAATTCAAAAGCACAATTAATAGACATACTGAGTCGTTGGTCTATTAAAAAAGCAGTTTCATTTATTCATGTGAAGAGTAATAAATCCATGCTCACTGTAAAATGTGATAGTTCAGATTGTGATTGGCCCCTTCATGCTTCAGTTTCATCCAGAACATCTCTATGGGCCGTGAAAACTTGTCCGAGGCGGCATAGTTGCACCAATGAAAGAATTCAAGCTGACAATCGGCATTGCACAGCTAAACTGATCTGTGAATTAGTGTTGTCAACATTAAGAGCATATTTAAGCCTGAGTATAGCACAAGTACAAGCAATGGTGAAAGACATGTACCATGTTGATGTCGGTTATACTAAGGCTTGGAAAGGGAAGAATAAGGCTCTCAAACGTATATTCGGATCATGGGAGCAGTCTTATTCTGAATTGCGGATTTATTTTACTGCTTTGGTATGCTCCAACCCAGGTACTATTATTGACTTTGATTCTGAATGGAGTCCTGGATGGGAACGTTTTAAAAGGGTATTTTGGGCTTTTGGGCCATCTATAATTGGTTTCAATTCTTGTCGTCCCGTTCTCTAGGTAGATGGGACATTTTTGCATGGGAAATACAAAGGAACTCTATTAATGACTACAGGGGAAGATGCTGAAGATCACATATTTCCTTATGCATTTGCTATAGTTGAAGGCGAGAATAGAGAAAGTTGGTTATGGTTTTTAAATAATGTATGCAAAACATTAGATCCTTCGCGTCCTATATGCATTATCTCTGACCGATTCAGAGGTAACGTAAATGTTGTTCGTAAAGCTTTCCCTCCACAATATGGCCATGTTCATCGGTACTGTTTGCGACATCTTACTGATAATTTTTTACAACTTTGCAAAAGCAAATTTGATGCAGATCTTTTTTGGAGGGCGTCAACAGTTGTCTCAACACAAAAATTTGAAGAGTTGCAGAACATACTGACCGAAAGATACCCCATGTTTGCAGATTTCTCCTCATCTATTGGGCCAAGAGAAATGTGGACAATGGTGCATGATAATGGTAGACGTTGCGGACGGCACAGCACTAATTTATCAGAAAGTTTTAACTCAGTTCTCAAAGGTGCTCGTGGTTTACCGGTAAGAGCTCTTGTATCATCCACTTTCCATTGTACTGCGATGTATTTTTTTAAAAACCGTGAACGCGGACTTGCTATGAATCGAACTTTGACAACGAAGCAAGAAGCAAGAATGCATGATGGTATTGAGAAAGGCCGATATTTAAATGTTCGGCGCTTTAATTATAATGAATTTCAAGTTACAGAATGTGTTAATGAGGACACAATTGACTATGAAGTAGTCGTTAATGGAATTCATTCCACATGCACGTGCGGATTTATGGTTGCTCGTCGATTCCCATGCATACATGTTTTGAAGGTATGTAATGCTGCAAATGCAAATATCAACCCATATGTGTTGTGCCCTGCCTGGTGTACTCTAGGTTTCTACAGGCAGAGCTATGCTCCATGTTTTCATCCAGCACCAAGTTCACAGTTTTGGCAATCTGTTCCTGGACCAAAGATGGTTCCACCTGTAGGACGACGGACCGTCGACCGACCAAAGATCAGACGTAGAGGCATGCACATGGATCGAAACCCTGATCATAGTAGACATAATTTATGCTCTTTATGTAAACAAGCTGGACATTATATAACTACTTGCCCAACACGGGGTAGAAATATGTAACGTAAGAACATTGATGAATGTATTTTCTATTTGTACTTGAATGCAATTATTGTATTTTAAACTGCAAATAAGTTATTCGATGATGATGATGATGATAATAATAATAATAATATAGTTGTAAAAATAAGTTTTTAATAAAAATAATACTCTTAAAAAAAATGTATAAACTAATGATAATAATAATATATTTTTAAAATAAATGAAGTTAAAAAAGCTTTTAATAAATAACAACTTAAATAGGGTGTTTTTAAAAAATAAAAATATATTTTTAAAACAATATATCTTTTAAAATAAATCCCATAAAAAAATTTTTATTTTTTTCGTTTTTTATAAAAATAATAATAAATATTTAATAATAATAACTTAAGAAAATGGTTTAAAAAATAAAACTATTTTTTATTTGTATTTTTAAAAAATAAAGGGTGTTTTTGAAAAAAAAAACCTAATATTTTATATTTTAAAAACACATGGGTGATGAGATAGGGGTTGATGTTATGGTTTCATGGCTAGTTTGGTAAATATATTTTGTGTAGGGTTATTTTGACAATTAAAAAAAAAAGGATGGTTATTTTGGAAAAAAGCCATTTTTTTTAATTCAGGCTTGATGAACACATTTGAAGCTAAAGGAAATAATGTTTGACAATTTTGAGTAATTTTCAGGCAAAGTTGTGTTTTCTTGAAAGATCCATGCCAGATCCATAGCTATGATGTAATGGCCGATACATCAATCTTTTTCGAGTTGAGGATTACAAATGGAAGATCTCGTGGGAGATACATGGCCCAATCCACTAGTTGATCCATGCCCTTGGATTATCATCTACCTCAATTCCACACCCTCCGGATTCATTCGAAGGCTTCACTCATAATAGGAATCATGGCGTAATTGACAACTATGGGTCACACTGTGAATTAGTACTTTAAGGCATGGTATTTAAGCTGTTGCGACGATTTTAGATATGGGACTTCTTTTCAGACTTTGGAGGAGGATTGGAGAAATGATTTTTAGCTAGAGATTTGTGAGAGTTAAACAAAATTGATGAAGGTGAGATCCAAGGAAGCATCATTGGCAAAATTTTCATTATCCAAGATTGAAGCTTCTCGGGGGCTTTCTATGTGTTCTATTTCAACGTGTCTTCCCATTTAATATTGTATGTTAAACATCTCTAAGACGAAGAACAAAGCATCCTTAGGTATCTTAATTATCTATAAAACTTAAGATGATTTTGTAATTGGATATCAACTTATATTGATTTGTATTGATATGTTCGTAGTTTACCGATATATGCTTTAATGCCATGTATTATCTATTGTGAGAACTTTAAATCATATTTGATCATATGTTGAGATTGAGAAATTTCTCACATGTAGATCTAGTATACGTGAAGGGAATTAGGGCGTGCTCATTTCAGCGTAAGTGGGAGGAAGTCAGGAAGTGGGGGAAGTACCACTTTCTTGAAGTGGTGAAAAATAGTAGAAGTGATATGACTTCCACCATTTTCTGTGTTCATTTTACAGAAAGTGTCTTTTTCATGAAGTGTTCGTTTTTCCACTAGTGGTTAGGGCTAGTTCATCTCGGCATAAGTGGAGAGAAGTAGGGGAAGTGGACTGACTTCCTCCACTTCTTATGTTCTCTTCCTCTAAAGTGGGGAAGTGGCCACTTCCCCCACTTCAGCCTGAAGTTAAAACCCACTTCGTTATTTTTACACCGAAGTGGGGGAAGTGAGTTTTTTTATAAAACACACTTCCCTTATTTCCAAAGACCATTCAGAAATGAACACCATAAGTAGGGAAATGAACACTTTATTGAAGAGACACTTCCGACAAAATAAACACAGGAAGTGGAGGAAGTCATATCACTTCCACCATTTTCTACCACTTCAGGGAAGTGACATTTCCCCCCACTTCCAAACTTCCTCCCACTTACACCGAAATGAACCCCCCTTAAATGAACACGCCCTTAGAGAAGCATTTAGAGATAGGGTGCTACAATTCTTTTGATTAGGGTTAATTAGTGAGAGTGTGAATCCTATTAGAGGGAAGGGAGATAAAGAAAGGGGGAGGCAAGAGGGAGCATTTCTGTAAGGGTTGATGACTTTATACTTAGTCAGCGGGCGTGCATTTCGACATAGGCCAAGCCACGAGGGCGTACAGCTGCGTGGATTGGGTAGCGGGCGGTTAGCGCGAGGCGTATGTTGCGTCGTGACCAAGAGATGGCGGAATATCCCACACGATCATGTGCTGAGACCGTAAGACGCGCGTGCGCTGGACCGTGGGCGTGCGCATGACCGATGAGCGTGTGGTGAAGGCGCGCCCATACCAAGAGTCAAGTGTTGCAGACTTAGATTATTTAGAGTGTGGATTTCTAGCAAGTCTATGGAGGGCGGGACACTTGATTAGGCCGGGAGACCCAGATGCTGATTCTGGATTTGACAAGGCATTACGAAGGCGTATGCAAGTGAGTACGCGGTCGGGAGCATGGTGGAGCTAGAGGCGAGGATGGCACGCGATATTACCGCACGTGACTGGTACTGCTGCGCGCTGTGACCAAGGGTGGCTGGTAGAAGCTACAGTTAGACACTGCAAGTTAAGTGAAGTCAGGGACTTCACGCTAAACCTATATTGGGCATAGGGCTCAATTAACCTTGGATTTGGGGTAGCTCTTGTAATAGGGTCTAATGTGTCTTTGGGAGGAGACAAGGTCTCTTGGTGATTGTTTCTTGCCATAGTTGTAAACATTTCTCAATCTAAGAAAGTTTATGTTTTTCTCTCTTTAAAATGGGTTTCATGTGTTGCGTTTCTCGTACCGTGAATGTTTTCTGGTTTTGCTTGCTTCATTTATTTCGCTATGCTTGTGATGCAAATAGCAGTTTACTAACTATTGTTCTTACAAGGAAGGCTGACCTGTCGCTATGGCGCATGTCAGATACCGCACGGCCGAAGGTGATCGGTTGAGGCCGTGACAATTTCTTAGGTGGGGTCATGTTTGAGTACCATCTCCACCGATTTGATTGTTGCCCACTAATCTCATTGTCCGATGTTAGTTTATTTTCCTCCTTAATTAATCTAGTAGATTTAGTAATCTAGTACTCTTCCTTCAATATTATTAGATCTCCTAAATTATAGAAAGATAGCTAGCACTTGTATTTCCGGTCCTTATGGGTTTGATCTTCTACATAATTGTAATTTTATTACTTAATTAACATGTGTACTAACATATATTATTACAACATAGAATGATAAAGAAACAATCTCCTTTCATCTGAAAAGCAAGGAGGAGGCAAGGTGACCCACTAACCAAATATATGAAGCCCATTTGGATAGGTGAAACAAAGTAGTTTCCTTCAACAATATCATTTATAAGCCATTTTTTGTGTTACATATGCCAATGCGTATTATTCAAATATGATCAAATCATCAGAGTAATAGATCACTCATGCCAATGACATGTATGAGGTTTTAGGGAAAAATTGGATAACCCATCAGGTACATAACCCAAAGATTCTCAAACTTTACTCTTGTATTGAAAATGGGGTCCTAGGAAAAATCATATAAAAAATTAATTATTTTTATTAAATAATAAATTACATAATAAAAATAAAAAATATGAATTAGTATTAATAATTATGATAAATAAAATATTAACCAGGGAAAAAATCTTGAAATATCCTTCTAATCCTTTATTTAATTACCTGCAATGTATAAAAAAATAGAAAATCAATTAAAGTTCACTTTTCTTAGGTTTTGAGATACAAAATTATCAATTAAATTTTGTTATGATAGTTGTGATACCAAATGTTTTTAATAAAAATAATAGTTAATTCATTTAATCTTACTTGTGACATAGTTGACCATAAAAATAATTTTATTAACTTCAATTTTGAAAAACTTTTTTCTGCTGAAGCATCAGTAATAAGTATAATGTATAGTATTCTATAAGCAATCCAAGCATAAATATTAACTTTATTAATTCTTTTAATAGATTATAAACCCATGAGCCATCATAAATATTATAAAACCAAATTTATTATAAAATTTATAGTTTAAGAAAAGTTAAATTTAAAACCAAGTGGTTCAAGTCCTAATATTAACTTCATTAATCCATTAATAGATTATAATACCACTAAATTTATTAGATCATAACTATCTCGATAGATATTAGATAATAATAAATAAAATTTTTAAATATAATTAAAAAAATTTGTGGGTCCCTAGAAAATTGTGGGATCCTATTATAACAATAAATTTATTGGATATTAATCATAAATTAAATTTTATAATTTAAAAACAATTAAAATTTCATGAGATAATTTAATAATAATAATTTTAAATATATATGTTTTTTAAAAAAATCTAGGGGCCCTAGGCATAGGCCTTGGTCGCCTATGTCTAGGGCCGGGCTTGCTCTTATATAAATGGGAGACACATATATGTACAAGAGTAAAAAATCTCAATTTTACATCACAATCCTAGACATATGTTTTCTCTCTAAATAGGCATAATATTCCACAACGATAAAGAGAATTTCATCACAATTATTATTAATGCTAGCAATATAATTGCTATCAAAACAAATTCAAATAAAAAGTTCTAAAAACATAAAAAATAAAAACTAAAATAAAACTACGAAACCCTAAATTTTCCCAATTAGCGTTGGGCCCCAACACAGAAGTGAACAATTCATGTTATGTGATATATTTCCATCGATCAATTTGTGAAGATGAATATCTTTTCCCCAAAAAAATGCACAAAATAAAAACTTGTATGACGATCATGTGCTTAGGTAAAATACCAAATGCTAGATACTTGAGAGATGGTTGATGCGACTTTTTAGAGTGTAAGTGCACTAGTTGTTTCAAGTAATAAAAACCCTTTCATCTCATTCTCCAATTCATAAACCCCAATTTCAAAGGTTTTGAAATAATCCATTTCCATGAAAACACCATCAAACTTAGCTCTGCCCAAAATTCATTGTGGAAGTTTGACTTTTTCTATTTCTCTTGTGCTTTATTTTCTTGAGTAAAACTTGTGTGTTTAAGTTTTTTTTGTTGAGTGTTCTTTCGTGTTAGAACCTTAGTTAAGGTCCTTTTTGGAGAGAAAAAGGAGGAGGAAAAACCTTTGGCAAAGTGCAAGCAAGGCCGAAGACGTGCGGCTCTCACGGTGCGCGCAAGACCCCAAAAACAGGGAGCCTTGCGGCCTCCCTTGCACCCACAAGGGAGCCCGCGAGGATACCCGCGAATCTTGGCCTATAAATACGCCCTTTGAATCTTCTAGGGGCTTCATTAGACTTTTTTTTCCCTCTCTTTTTCCCCTCTTTTTGAATCCTTATTCCCTCCTCTCTTAGATCATTATCCTTGGGCTCCAAGAAAGAAGAGAAATGGCGATCTCTTCTCCTCCTCCATTGGTGAAGGATTTTTCTAGATCTAGGTGATTCTTGAAGATGAGTTCTCTCCTCATCTTCAATTTCTTGTTCTGGATGCCAATTCTTCTTTAATCTATGAATGAAAAGCATGGATCTATTGTAAATCTAAAGTTTAGAAGGAATTAAGGATATGATTTCATGTTTTGGTGAAGAATGAGGGAGATCCGTCATCTCTAAACCTATGATCTTTGTAGCCTCAAATCCAATTGGAATCTTCTTGATCTTCTTGTGGTCTTGAGAGTTGTGAGGATCTCATTTTTGTTAACTCTTCTAGTTAGAGTGTTTAGCAAACCCTAGAAGCAATGAGATCCCATTTTGATAATTCTTTTCCTCTTGTTATTTGTTTGGGTTAATGTGATTGATTCTTGATTTTCTTGGATGTATAATTGCATCTAGGAGGTGGATCTTCGAGCAAGGGTAGAGGGCGAGTAGGCGATTGACTCGGAGGGTTTGATCTCGCCAAGCTTGTGAGTAGGAATTGATTAATTAATGAGCTATGATCATGCTTGTTTGAATACTCAATAATGCATATTTTTTAATGATGATTTTTTTTTGTTTTCAAAAACTCTTGAAATGATTCCTATGAAACCTAGAAATCATGATGATTTATGATTTGGTTTATTTCTTTATTATTGTTAAAGATTATTCATATTTCTTGTAGGTTGGAAACCCTATAGTTTGAAATACATATTTTCAAGATTTGTGTCTTTAGAAGCTTGATGATTCTTGATACAAAGACTCAAGAGAGGCTGATGTGAATCAAAATGAATTTATTTGTGATGATACTATATTTGGCACATATTTTCAAAGAATTGTTCTTGTTTTAAAAACCCAAGAAGAGCCTATGTGAACCCAAAAAAGAATTTCTTTGTGTTGATGCCATTCTGAATCTTACTTTCAAGGAATACTCTTATATGATAATCTTGATGAAAATCGTACCATTGATGATGTTTTACTCGAGTATTCACTCTTGGATTAAGAGTTGCATTTTTGAGAACTTGTGATATCTTGATGAGATATATGTTATTATATTGATGTTTATGTGTGAGCCTACGGGCTATATTGATATCCGAATGTTTGATGGTAACATGGGGAGGATCCCCGGTACATACTGCAGTAGCGAGTTTCTACGGACCGACCTAGTTGGGGTGGCGTGGGGTTCTCGGTTGACTTTCACCCTTTCAGGGGGCGCATAGAGAGCTTGAAATGTGTGGGTTGGGTGCCCAGAGTCACCACACTGGTTCCCCAATGGCCAACTCCAAGATACGAGTATCTTGGTGGCTCCTGACCTAACCACGGCCATGATTAGTGAATGAGGGTTTTTCGGAGGCTATTGATGAAATTGGTGGCCTTAAAATGTGAATGAATTTATACTCTTAGAATTTTAATTAATTTTTGAATTTCGGAAGTTTAACAACTTTTTAAACTCATAAATTTCATTCTGGGATGTATTTATCTTTTGACTCTTATTCTACAAGCCTAGGAATAGTATTCTCCTCCAACTCCATGACATAAATTATTCCTCACTTCCCTCTATTATTCTCTATTGCACATTCATCTTAGAAGTTCAAGATTCGGCTTGATAAAGCTGTCATATCCCAGTTCCCAAAGTTGCAAACTTGTGCTTCCTTGTAAGTAGAGACGGTTGTATAATGGGACACAGACGCTAATTCAAACTCAAGTGGTGACTGTAGCAATTTTGCTTCAAGGAAACTATACTATGCATATGTCTTAGGTCAATTATTTTGTCTTACCTCTTGATATCGGGTTTTTTGATATTCTTACAAAGTTTTCCTTTATTTTAGTTTACTAATTAATTATATTCCATGTAAATTATCTAACAATATTAAAGTAGATTTATTTAAATTTGTTTTGATTTTTCCTTCTAAAATTTAAGTAATGTTTCTCGATTTAAAATTAAAATCAATTTTCATTTTATTGCATGTTGAATGCTAGTAATCATATTTATCTATAGCCTTTTTAGTTTGAATTCATCTTTCCAAAGAATTGAAAGAGACACGGAACCCTTTGATTTAGTACATAGCAATTAGTTATTAGTTAACTTAAAATTTGTATAAACATGAGGTGATAAATATTTTGTTACTTTTATAAATAATAGCACAAGACATTGTTACCTGTGTTGCTCAAAAATAAATACGAAGGCATAGAGAAATTTGCTCTCTATAAAATGGAGAATCAACTCGACCGAAAGATTACAATTGCAAGAAGTGACTGAGGTGGTGAATATGAAGCATCATTTGGAAATTTTGTGCTCAACATGGAATTATACATGAGGCCACTCAAATTTTTTTTTTTTTTTACCTCATTCAAATGGAGTTACTGAGCGAAAGAATTGAAATTTGAAGAAAATGGTGAATGCAACGCTAGTAAGTTGCTGGCTACCTCAAAATATGTGGAAGGGTGTGTTTTTCATAGCTAACTATCTTTTAAATAAAATGCTCTAGAAGACCCCAAACAAATTATGGAAGGAAGGAGCCTTCTTACAAATGTGAAAGAGTGTAGAGGTGTCTTGATAAGCTGGTCATATCTGCCCCTAAGAAGATGAAAATAGGTCAAAAACAAATGATTGCATTTGATTGAATATGCACAAATTACAAGTAATTATCATTTTTTTGTTCATGAGTCTAATGCATGTGGCATTCATAAGAACACAATAATGGAATGAAGAAATTTATCATTTTTTGAACATGAGTTCCCTTGTAAAACAAGGAATGATGCAGGATAGAGCTAGTTTAAACGAACACGAGTTTGTTAATGAGGATAGTTTTGATCAAAACCAAGAGATTAAACTTATACACACTAAGAGTGCAGAGGTTGAAAAGTTATTTAGTCCATTTTTTCTAACCAATTTGCTAGAAAGTGAGACTTAAAGCTACCAAGAGGATATGAATTCTTTATAGGGTTGTTTACGGGAGGAAGCCATTAAAACTGAAGTTAATTCTATCCTACCTCGATGATGTAAATCTCTAGGATGTAATTGGATCTGCAAGAGAAAAAAGAAAGCTTATTGGACTATTGACAAGTATACTGCCAGGCTTGTAATTATAGGCTATAAGTAGTAAGCAGGCTAAAGATTACCTTCGTGCATATTTTCCTCTGATAAGGATACATCTTAGTATAATAATAATTGTGATTATCACCTTAAGAGGTTGTGAAATACATCAAATGAATGTAAAAATATAACCATTTGCAATGACGATTTAGATGAAAGAATTTACCTAGAGCAACAGAGGATATTGTTACTTTAGGACAAAAAAAGGATGTTTGTCAAATGTTAAAAACTCTATATGGTTTAAAACAAGCTTCAAAGCAATGGCATCAAAAGTTTGATAGTGCCATGTTATTAAATGGGGTTAAAATCAATGAGTGTGACAGATATATATATATACCAAGGAGGATAGAAATGGATACATCATTTTATGTTTCTATGTTGACGATATGCTAATTCTTGGTAGCAATGATAAAACAATCAAACCTATTAAAAATATGTTGAATTCAAGGTTTGACATGAAAAATATGGAATTAGCTAATGTAATTTTGGAAAATCAAAACTAAGAACATTAGAAATCTTATTCTTAGTAAGTCACACTATATGCACAAAATCCTTGAAAAGTTTGGTAAAAATAATTATTATGTAGGCAAGAAGCCATTGAATATATATCTACACCTATCTAAAGATAAAGACGAAAGTGTCTCATAACTTGACTATTCTAGTGTTATATGGAGTTTGATGTACTTAATGAGTTGTACAAGACAAATCTAGCTTAGACAATTAATAAGCTAAGTAGATACATAAGAAATTTTGGAGTTGATCACTGGAAAAGATTGCTATATTCTCCTCTGTTTTACACATATACAAAAAGTATATATACATTAATTAGGAACACTTTATTTTGCACTATCATAACATACTATTATATTATGTATATTAAACATAATATATAATTGCATTCTTGTATGTTAATCATATTTTCTATAAATAATATAAAATAATATACGAATGTAACTATCAGCATACAGTATATATTAACATATTATATGATTGAATTTAACATATTAATTATGCTGTAATAGAAAGGTAAAAAAAAAAATCCTTGAACATGCTTTTTTTACTTTGCTAAACTTATTCATTGAGTCTCTCGCATTAAATTTTAACATTTCATTTTTTTTACTATTTTAAATGGACTCATATTAATCTTTGACAACTTTAAAACCTAAATCCTAAACTCTTAAGAAAATAACTGATAGAGATTAATTTAAATAATAAAAAGACTAAAAATTACAGTTAAAATAGAATCACTGAAAATATAATTTTATCAAAATAGAAAGATTATTAAAAAAATTATAAATAAAAAAAAAAACGTCAAAGCACCGACCAACATCAAAGAGCATCCTCAATTGGGACTTTTTCAACATATTATGAAAACTTTATATTTTAAAGTACCAGCATATTATGTGTGTTAACTATCAAAAATGTGCATGACGCGCTCATGCACCTTGTTTTTAAAATTTGTAAGTTATAATTGATATTTTATGAGAGCAAATTCATTTTTAGGTCCCGTTTAGGTGAGCTTATATATATATATATATTAACACTTTCAATTTCCAAATAATTTTGTGGGAGTTGTTTTCATTTTCCCATTTATACTCTTCTACTTCATTTTTCTCACTGTTAAAAATATAAATAATTAATATATTTTGAAATTTTAAAATAATTAATATATTTTTTAAAAAAATATATTTCTTTCAAAAGCTACTATAGACGTACAGTGCCATATAAGTAACATCTTCATGAATATCAAATTGAATTAGACTCAATCACTTTATATTTCACCCATGTCTACGCAAGCAACAATATTGTTTTTTTATACAACATTGTTATTGTTTTGAAATTATATGCCTTTATAGATTTATTTATTTCTCATTACTCATCTTAATACGTTGACATATAATGAATGGTTTTCAAATCAAATACTTTTCATATGTGTTGGAGAGCAATATCATCATTTTTGCGTTTCGTCTAAAAACATCTTTTGCATTGTAATTTTCTGAATGAGAAAAACAACTCAAAAAATATTCAACATATTAAGAATGAGAAAATGAGAAAAATGGATGACAATTGAACCAGAAGAGTATGTGGGGAAAGGAAAACAAACTCATGCAAAAGTACTTGGAAATTGGAAGAGTTAAAATATGAAAATATTTTTTTTAATGTAAAACCTCACTCAAGTGGAACTCACAAACGAATTTGCTTTTATAAAAACCTAATCAAATTTACCAAATAAAAAAATATGACGCTCATGCTGCGCAATTTGGTGATTATTGAATGCATATTTGTTGCCTAAAATGTTTTTAATAATATCTGTATAAAAAATCCCAAAATTGTTGGATAATTTGATATATTGTAAATAAGTTTACAAACCCTATGAAATAAATAAATCAATTTTTTACTCAGTGTCATCCATCCAGGTTTAAGTGGGCTATTTGAAATTCTATTTTACTAAAGTTTTTTTATTAATTTAATATATGCATTTTGAAATAATTTTTTAATAAATTTATTTTTTAAATTAATTATTAAATATATGCTGAATTGAAAGTTTACCCACTTCATTAAAATATATATACATTTATGTTGAACATTTATTGATTCAAAATAAAGCATATGGAGCAATTGACTGTGGCCTTGCAGATTCATATGACTCGTCACCAATATAAATAAATATATATATAAATATATCGATTCGGTGCCATGTCTCCGCCTCACCACTAAACACTTGAACAGCCTTCGTGGCTTGTAGTCAAGGTTGCTGTCCTTCTAAATTATTGCAGGTTATTATTATTATTATTATTATTATTATTATTATTATTATTATTATTATTAGGAAAAATTACTGTTTATTTTTTGGGAATTTCAAACTGAGGTCTGCCGGTTTCCCGATATTATAGAGAGTTTTTGTGCTATTTCTAGATACAACGGGGAGGGACGAGTGCTAATGTTTACGGCGCTGACTGCTTGGGAGTCAGTGTTAGGTGAGATATGTGAGCGAAAGGGTCTCGATATTTCCCGTGTGAGAGTGAAGTTGATCACACCTGATGGACATAAAACGGTTTGCTCAATAGAAAACGAGGTCGACTTCCAGTGCATGTGTCATGTTTTCTCCATCTTCAAATGCGGTGTAATCGATCTTATTGTCGAGACGGATGACGCGCCATCTTATCATACTGAAAACGAGTTCTTGTCATGGTAAGGTTTACCTAGTTGTATATGTTAGTTATTGTTTAATAATCCCCTTCTCTGTTTAAAAGAATCAAGTTTCCGTTTACAAGTTGACTTCTCCGTTTAACTTATTATGTTAATGTTTAAACATTCTCTCTACCGTTTACATTATTGAGTCTCTGTTTAAATACCGCTGTTACCGTTTAACATTTATAGTTATCATTTAAAATATTGGAGTTCATGCTTAAATCCTGATCGTTTTCGTTTGAACTGGAGTGTTGGCAGGAATTCGGAATCTGGGAGCGCTTCTGTTCCACCTCATGGCGACCCTGACGGTGTTGCATGCCTACCTTCCTCGTCAGAATAACATGAAGTGTTGTCGTTGGATGTCGGACAACGTTTTCAAGGTGTTGAACATTTCAAAGACGCACTTCGGAATTTTATCATCAAACGGAATTTTGACTACAAATTTGTAAAGAACGAAAAACATCGGGTCACTGTGGAATGCACTACCAATAGTTGTGAATGGCGTCTTCACGCATCAAAGGAATATAATAAAAACACCTTTAGAATCAAGACAATGGACCCGACACACACTTGCGGTGGTGGAATTGGCTCGGCGTCACACCCGAAAGCATTCAAAAGATGGGTAAGCGCACAAGTGATTCAGAAGCTCAAGGACCGGCCCTTGTATAAGGCCATCGACATTCAAAAGGACATGTTGTGGGAGCATGGCGTCCACATTCCATACAAGCAGGCTTGGTTGGGAAAAAAACATGCCCGGGTGACCCTCGACGGCAGCGATGTATCAAGCTACGATTTGTTGCTTTGGTACATCGATAAGGTGGTTGAGATGAACCCCTCCAGCATTGTGTTTGTGGAAAGAGACGGTGAGCGTTTTAAACGTGCATTATTTTCTTTTAATTCGTGCATTGTGGGATTCAAGAGGGCATGCAGGCCGCTGCCGTTTTTCGATGGTACCCACATCCTTGGAAAGTATCGGGGTACCTATTGGGTGCCACAGGCAAAGATAGGAACAATGGTTTCTTCCACGTCGCATTCGATATTGTCGACAACGAGACCAATGCCAATTGGATTTGGTTCATTTCCAAGTTAGGTGATGCTTTATACGACAAAGGAGATTATGAAGAGATAATTACATTCGTGTCGGACATGTCAAAGGGCCTTGTGAACGCTATTGCGAGAATCTTCCCTTTATCCCCACATGCATACTGCTTCGACACTTGGAGGCCAACTTTATGAAAGCCAACGTCAGACTTGGGAATGCATTGAGGGAGGAGTGCTTGTCGATATAATTCCGTATTGCGTGGGCATCGATGGCTAAAGAATTCGATGATATCGTCATTGAACTGCAAGCCACATCACCCGAAACCTATCAGCAGTTGATTCATAAGTCGGACATGTCGCACTTGTCGAATTACTAGTTCAGAGATGAACGCTGGGGCTAGATGTATTAAAATGTCGCGGAGTCATTCAATGCGTGGATCAAAGAATCTCGTCATTTACCGAAGACGAAAATGGTCGACTCGATAAGGTATTCGAATGTTGATTCTATTTAGCGCTTAAGCTTTGCACTTACCCTTTAAATATGGCCCGTACAGTTCAAATATCATGGTCGGTATTTAACATTCTGGATCTTCGTTTAATTTATTATCTTACTGTTTACACTGATTTGCAAATATCATTGTCTGTGTTTAACTTTCTGGCTCTGCCTTTAAATTGTTATCTTACGGTTTAATACGATATGTTTCTGTTTAACTATCAAATGTCTTCACTGAATCTTGTTTACGATTTGTGTTCTTCGTTGTACAGGTACAAGTTGATGCGCATGTTATGCAATCGCCACGAGCAAGCGAACAAATAGGAGACCTACTTATGCCCGGATATATACTCGAAGGTAGAGATACTTGTTGAAGAAAACCGAAATCTTCACGTTGGTTGTTGTGTCGATGATCGTTATGAAGTGATTGACCAGTGCAACAACTCTATAAACCTTGCCAATAGAACTTGCTCATATTGCAGATGGCAAGTTTATGGTATACCGTGCAAACACGCTTGCACTACAATAATGCAGATAGACACTAACGTTCATCGTTTTATTAGTGGCTACTTCACCGTCGACAATTACAAGTTGGCGTATAAGGAGCCTATATTCCCAATATCCGATAATGAGAAGCCTACGGACAACAATCGCAAACTGCGCTTGTGACTGCCTTTGACGAGAAGGTAACCTGGGCATCCTAGACAAAAGAGGATCGAGTCCCAATCGTGCGAGGTCCTCGAGTTACATTGCAGCCGCTGCCACGCGTCATATCACAATCGTAGATCTTGTAATGAAACTATCACCCATTTGGCATTGTAAATGAATAATTTTTAAAGGGGAACAAAGTTATTTGATTGTCAAGCACTAATATTTTAAACAGAGAAAAACAAATTTCGTTATCTGTCCTCAATATTTAAACAAGGGAACCTAATGTTAAACCGTAACGGTTATTATTAAAGGGTAAAAAACAAAGTTAAATAGAGACGTCGTATTTCACACAGCTTGCCTTCCATGTTAAATAGAGTCATTGATATTTACACAATACAGTGAAACGTTAAGCAAAGAAAGTCACGTATATAAGAATACATCCGTTCAACAAACAGTAGTAAATTTACAAGAAAAATCTGTCATGTCATTGGGAAAAGAGTGAATCAACTTTAAATTAATGACGAGAAAACGTAATTAGAGTAACCCTTCAGTGCAAATTTATTACTAATTAATACAATTAAATTTGATTTTTGAATTCAAAATGTAAGCATAAATGTACACAGAAAATTATGAAAACGTACACAAAAAATCAACGTCAAATTTATTGTTGTTTGATTTGAGAAAGAGTTCAAACTTCCGATAGCTAGATTTCTATTTAAACAAGAAGCGGAAACAAGAGACACATCGAGATATTATACACCGACCTAACAAAATGTATAAGTCACTTCTCAACGAGTATTGCCGGAAGACACGGCGGGCCTCGCCGGAATACGCCACCCTCAGGGAAGGCATCGACCACAACCCCGCTTTCGTGGCCACGGTCACGGTGGACGGTACCACCTTCTCCAGTCCTAGCTCTGCAAGAACCTCAAAGGAAGCCCATAACACTGCTGCCGAGGTGGCGTTAACTGAGCTCTGTCCTTCACACCCTAGGAGGATGAATACGTTTCCCTCTGCTGCCGATGATCTATCCTCTGGAGGTAATTCATACCGTAAGATTTCTTTATGCATGTTTTAAAAATTTCCTAATTTTCTAAATCATTGAAGTCATCATTGCAGGGCCTTCCATCGCAGGGCCTTCCACTACAGGGCCTTTATGCGCCCTCGAGATCTCTATCAATCAAGAGTTGGAGTGGTTTATGGGAGACTTGCTCCAAGAACTTGAAGAAAAAGAAGTCCTTTTTTCTACAAAACTTGATGTAGTGAGAAAACGCAAGGCCCATGTGCAGAAGCTGCTCCAGCCTCTGAAAGTGAAGGAAAGAGCGGAGTGATAGTTTTTGTTTTTATTGTTATTTTCAGTTTGCAAATAAGAACCCTGATCGGTATTAGTGTACTTACTTTGTAATAGAATTTTCTTTAATTATGGAACGCTGTCTAATTCAGAAAATCTAACTTCATTGTCACCCTTTAATATTTGTTAAACGTGAACGGTGCATGTTAAACAGAGGCGCTTAACATTAAATTGTACCATGTATATGTAAACAGAGACACTATCATTTAAATGGAGAATACGTCATGCCGCATTCGTTGATTTTTAACAGTACAAACTGAATGTTAAAGGGAAACGCTTATTCTTAAATGGTAACACATATATCTAAATAGCGACATCATTACACTTGAATTTTAAGCAAATGAGAACCCTGACAGCTTTTGTTCGCTTCGTTTTCATTCTGTAATTTTCGTTGCAACTTGTTGAAATTATGTAACTTTGTTTAATAAAGAAAATCTAATTTCATTGTCATCCTTTGATATTTATACATCGACAGTGCATGATAAACGGAGACGCGTAAACTTAAATGGTACCAAATATACTTAAACCTAGCCACCGTAATTTAACAGAGACTGCTTCATTTTGGCATTCGTTCATATTTCAACGTATACACTGAGTGTTAAATGGAGACGATTATCATTAACGAGTAACACACATGTTTAAATGGAGACATAGCCGTTTAAACAGGGAGTGCTTCATTAGAACATATGGTATCCCGTGCAAACAAACTTGCGTTGCAATAATGCAGACAGACACCAACGTCGACAATTACAAGCTGACGTATAAGGAGGCTATATTCCCAATACCCGACAATGAGAAGCCTACGGACGACAATCGTGAGCTGCGCTCGTGATTGCCTATGACGAGAAGGCAACTTGGGCATCCTAGATGAAGGAGGATCGACTCGCTAGCATCCGAGGTCCGCGAGTTACATTGCAGCCGCTGCCACGAGTCCTGCCACAATCGTAGAACTTCCAATGAAACTGTTGCCGAGTAGGTATTGCAAATGAATAAGTTTTAAAGGGGAACAAACTTATTTAAACAGAGAAAAATGAATTTCGTTATTTGTCCTCAAATATTTAGACACAGAGTCCGAAGGTTAAACCAGTAAGTCTTAGCATTAATGGGTGACACATATAGTTAAACAGATACGTCGTACTTTGCACAGAAAGTCTTCCTTTTTAAATAACGTCATTAATATTTACAGAAAACAAAAAAAAGTTAAGCAAAGAAAGACAATTATTTAATAATACATACATCCAACGGACATTAATAAGTTTACATTGGAAAATCTGCCATGTCATTCGGAAAAGAGTGAATTGACTTTAAATTAATTACGAGACAACGTAACTAGAGTAACCCTTCAGTGTAAATTTATTACTATTAAATACAATTAAATTTGATTTTTGAATTTAAGGTCAAATTTATTGTCTTTTGATTCGAGAAAGAGTTCAAACTTTCGATAACTAGATTTCTATTTAAACAAGAAGCGGAAAAAAGACACACATCCAGAAATTATACATAGACCCAACAAAATGTATTAGTCACTTCTCAACGAGTACTGCCAGAAAACACACCGGGCCTCGCCGGAGTACTCCACCCTCATGGAAGGGCCCGACCACACCCCCGCTTTCGTGGCCACGGTAACGGTCGATGGTACCACCTTCTCCAGTACTGTCTCTGCGAGAACAGCAAAGGAAGCCCTGAACACTGCTTCCGAGGTAGCTTTCAATGAGCTCTGGCATTCACACCTTGGGAGGATGAATACGTCACCCGCTGCTGCTGATGATCTATCCTCTGTAGGTACTTCATACCATGAGATTTCTCTATACATGTTTAAAACAATTCATAATTTTCTAAATCATTGAAGTCTTCATTTCAGAGCCGATGATCTATCCTCTAGAGTAGTTTCTGGAGGATTTGCTCCAAGAACTGGCCGAAAAAGCAGTATTTTGTTCTGCAAAGCTGAATGGAGTGAGTACCCGCACGGCACATGTGTAGAAGCTGCTCCAGGATATCAAAGCGAAGGAAAGGGCGGAGTGACATTTTTTGTTTTGTTTATTGTTGTTTTCATTTTGCAAATAAGAACCCTGATGGGTATTAGTATATCTACATTGTAATAGAACTTTCTTTAATTATGGAACGTTTTCTAATTCAGAAAATCTAACTTCATTATCACTCTTTGATATTTGTTAAACGTGAACGGTGCATGTTAAACAGAGACGCTTAACGTTAAATTGAAACATGTATATGTAAACATTGACACTGCCATATAAACGGAGAATACGTCATGCCGCATTCATTGATTTTTAACAGTATAAACTGAATGTTAAAGGGAAACGCTTATTCTTAAATGGTAACACATATATCTTAAGAAAATGTGAACCCTAACAGTTTTTGTTCGCTTTATTTTCATTCTGTAAGTTCTATTGCAGCTTATTGAAAGTATATAACTTTGTATAATAAAGAAAATCTAATTTCATTGTCATCCTTTGATATTTATACGTCGAGAGTGCATGTTAAACGGAAACTCCTAAACTTAAACGGTACCAAATATACTTAAACAGAGACACCGTAATTTAAACAGTGATGACTTCATTTTGGCATTTGTTCATATGTCAACGTATTCATTGAATGTTAAACAGAGACGATTGTCATTAACGAAAAACACATATGTTTAAATGGAGACATAGCTGCTTAAACAGAGAGTGCTTCATTAGATAAACTTCAAACCCCTAAACGTTACAATTGAATGTTATCCAAATAATGTGATGTATAAAAAAATACATATCATTGGCAAAGAATGAATTGAATTTAAAATAACAAAGACAAAACTGTTATACATTTGAAAATAAAGAATGTCATCTGTATTCTATTTCCCTACAGTCGAACACCCCCCTTTCGGAGTGATGCCGGTTGCTCTCCTTTCCCTGAGTATGCAAACTGAATACTTTAGTCTCAGATAAGGGACGTCCGTCTACGGTACCTGATGCGTCTCCGCAACAACACAACAGGGTGATGTGTGTCAACCCCTTGCGTTACCGCAAGTGCACGGGTCGTCAAGTAATAAAAGTGGACCCAAAGGGTCGGGTTGTCGAACCACAGGGAACAGAAGTACTAGTAATAGCCCCTATTTTGTTATCTAGCCTAATGAGTGTAGTATGTGATGATCTAATGGCCAACACTAAGAGTGTCACCACAAGTGCGCAGGAAATAAAAGGAAAAGAGTTCTCAATCAATAAAAGTGAGGTATCCGGACAATGCTCCCCCTAGGATTCGGGTGTTGGATGTAGATTACAAGTGTTTCTAAACGAAGACAATGAGTCGTGGGTATCCAAAGGTATAACGGCCCCTGCCTCCAGGTCACCGATAACTAGTCCCCTACGAGGTCCCGGCGGAGAATTCTCTCGACGCCTCACACCACATATGACTGCTTAAAACTCTAGGGATCCCAAAGATATGACCAATTCCTAAAAGTAGATCTAACCCTGCCTCCAGGTGGAAGATCCCTAACCCCCTACGAGGTCCCGGCGGAGAATTCTCTCGACGCCTCACACCACATATGGTTGCTTGACACTTAGGGAATATGGAGATAGGAAATATCTGTCGGAAGGGAAAGGGGACACTCCGCTATCTCACGGCTCACCCTCTCAACCCTCTTTACTCTTGGTAATTCTAAACCTAGCGGTGATCTCTCTCTTCACTGGATTGAATAAAACATGCAAGGCAATTAATAATGAAATCAAAAGCACAAACAAGCATTAAGAACTCAAGAGTAAAACTCAAACTGATAAATTCGAATAGAAACACAATGTAAATCTAATGCAAATAAGAATCCTAGGGTTTACATGTCCAAATACCGTCTAGGGGTTTAGCTCTCCATGGAGCGAGTCACAAAACAAATAATAAATTCAGAATAAAGTTCCAAAGACATAAAGAATAACCCCCTTAAATCCGTGATGATGGTCTTGATGGGTAGTTTCCACGTCTGGATTGAATCCACTCCGAAGCTAGGTCACCGATGGCTTCCTTGATGCTATGACGGAGGAGGAATCGATCCAAGTTGGTGAGGAAAGCTTCCCAAAGCCGCAAAGAACTCATTCCAAGCCCTAGCCGCCTTGTCTCTCGAAAGTGGCCAAAAAGATCCCTAAAAATTATCACAAGGCGGCTTTTATAATTTGAATTCGGGGCTTTACGCGGGCATCCACACGGCCAGCCACACGCCCGTGTGGAAATTCCACACGGGCGTGTGAAGTACTCTGCTACAGTACTGCTACAGTAATGCTACAGTGATTTCCCCCCGAAGTCTTCCTTGGAGTCCACACAGTCGGACACACGCTCGTGTGGTAGGGTGTGTGGCTTTCTATGCTTTGAAATCCTCAAGAACCTTCTTCTGCTTTGTACGGAAGCTGGGATATGGGCGTACTACTGCCTTTGTGCCCTTTCGGTTTGTGTAATGACTTGTACTCCTCCGAAAGTTGGCAACACCCCCATGCATATGAACACAGCTTTTGATTGTGGTCTTTAAACGTGTCATCACACCCTATCTTTGCTTCTTCCGGTATGTCATGTCTCCAAAGCCCTGTTTGCACAAAAGAACACAAAACACACCTTGTTAATGCTAAAACCTGATAAAAGTGATGCTCAATGCATATAAACTGATATTATAAAATATATATAATCAAGCACTTATCAGTACCCGCAGTTTTTCACCGTCGAGTAACTGCTCAATAAACCGCATAACGTAGACGGCGCTGTCAACACTTCTTTTTTTTGTTGTGGGTTTCATTGTCGTGAACAAGCGGATAATGTTTGGTCACCGTCTCGCCGAACTCCAATTCGAGACAGATGTCAAATAGGTCCCGCTGCCGAGGTAGATAAATTGAGATCAGAATAGCGACCATCTGTAAAACACTATAAATCGAGATCTATATATCGAAGAATTTACCATTGCAGCCGCGTCTTTATCGTACTCTTCACTTTGGCATAAAGTGTAATGCCTGTATTCTTGACTGTTATTATTAAGGACCACGAGATGGAAGTAGTTGTTCAAGATTATAGGAATGATGGCAATGTCAACATTATATAAGACGTGCGTGGCATCTCCGATCATAGTTAAAGTCGTGTCATGTGTGTCTCCCTCTTCGACATAAACAGCGCCAGTGGTCGTGTAATGGAGGCGCGCTTCTTATAAGGATATGGTGCTCTGGTCAGTGACTTTTGTATTATCCACATGAAGGCGTCCATCACATCATCTGTCACCATCTCCTTCCCGTCAAGTACTATGAATAGGTTGGCCCGTGTGGTGCTCACAAAATCATTCCTCCACAAGACAGTCTTGCGGTTAAACATCAATGGATATAATTAAACAATAATAGAAAATCTTAAGTGGAATATAATAATCTTAAACGATAATGTTAATATTTAAATAGTAACATAAAAAGTTAAATAGTAAAGTCGTTTCTTAAATGATAACTCTCAAGTTTAAACGGAAACAACATAACTTAGAGGGGAACAAATATACGTAAACATTAACATAAAAATTCAGTGCTTACGTGTCCATAGAGCAGTTGAGGAAGATCCTTATCAACTCCTACTCGAGTCTGTTGAGGCGCTATTGTCTAGTATATTTTTTCTTCTTCGGAACAAAGTCTTTCCGAACTTCTTCATATTGCTGGTTGGCAAGGATCATAGCTTTCATATTGTTGGTTGCCCCTACACGCGATGCCGCACTGTCGGACGCCGGTTCCTCCGTGAGCAGGATTTCGTTGACAACAGAGTCAACGATCTTCTCAATAGCGTCCACGGCCGCAGCATCAAGTGGAGACCCACCCTCAGCTAGTTCTTGTTTCTCAGGGATTGTGGCCACCACCTTCGATGCTTCATTGTCGGCAGCCGGTTCCACCATGACGGCGACTTAGTTGGTTACCACAACTGCAGTGGTACCAACACCATCGACGATCTTCTCCATTGGGACGGGCACGTCATCCATGGTAACGGACTCAACAACAGCATCAGCCGCCGATGGTGGTGATGCTATTGTTTCATCGTCAGCCGGTGGTCGACATAGAGGCATTACTGTTTTCATCTTTTTTGCAAGCCTCTTCAAACGTGGCCGTCTTCGGATGGCCACCCCACTAAAGTCGTCGTCATCAAATTCCAACGCCTCCTTCGTCACGGGTACTTCATTTGTTTGGAGGGACGGCGCAGTCGATCGTAACTGTTCCTCAAATGCCTCAACCCGAGCGAGAAGGCGAGGGGACTCTGTGATCAAGAGCTGTCACGCTTGCAGGAGAGTTGAAGTGACATCGTCGCCTATTGCCGTCGGGGGGGGGTCGTTGTCGTTGTCGGGGGAGAGGGGGGGTATCACCGTCAGGCGGGGCAGGGGAAGACTTATTCGACGCCGAGGAGTACGTGCGCCCGTTGGGCTGGAAGTAGGGGAACAGCGTCGTCGAGCACGTACGAAAGAGGTTGGCTTCTCATCTTGCCTTCGAGCAAGCAGTTCCGGACCAATAGCATCCCTCCGCCGGTTGGCCCGAACAAATATTTCTTCGTCAATATTCGCCGGGACCAACTCAGGAAACTAACATATGTAAACAAAACAATCTCAGCGAAATCATTCAATTTAAGCAATAAAAAAAGTATTTAAACATTTCACATATATACTTAAACAGTATCACACATATTTAAACAGAGTAATAATTTTAAACACTAAAGACAAATTTTAAATACAGAAGACAATGCTTAAGTGCTGCAGACAGTGGTTAAACATTAATTGCCAATTGCAAACACATTGTTGATGATTTATTACCTCTTTTCCTTCGAGCAATGACCAACAGGTTTCTATCGTCGATTGCTTCCGGTAAGTATTTTCACCGTAGTACAGAATCCCCGGGGTATTTCCAAAACGGACTTTCTTGCCGGTTCCGGTCAGCTCATAAAACCAGATGTTCAGCGCGATTGAGCAACCCTTAATATACCCCATGTTTGTGTTCATCCCCGCACATCTAGCTTGCACACGAGCTGTAGCTTGCGGAATGTTCTCCATAACCCATTTGTGCGTCGCTTGCACCCATGCGTACCGCCTTATGCCCGGTAGAATATCGACATAATCAACGATCCAATTGGGAACCGAGCATGAGGTATTTGGGAAGAGGATGGTACCAATGAGATATACCATCAAGAGTTTGACAAAATTTTCCTCTTCTCCTCTCTGTCCAACAAGTTGCTGAAGAGTGGTCTTGATGGAGTCTTTGTGTCTCTCGTAGCTTTTCGATAAATATCTCCCTTCGAAAGCTGACGGTGTTTTCTTCTTCTTAAACAGTACTGTGTCTCCATCGCAACGCAGACCCAGAACGAGAGCTATATCGTCAGGCCTGAAACTCAACAAGCTTGCCCCGATCTTGAATTTATTGGTGCGGCCATCGTACCTCTGTAAAAGAGCATCAAGAAGGGCCCTCTCTTGGAACATAGCTTCCACCTTAGTGAATGCTGCAAATGGCGTCCTCTAAATGATCTCCCAGTGGCGAGAGGTCATGTGGACCTTCAGTTCAGCCAAGGTCTCCACTACCGGTGTCAAGTAATATCGCCCATTGACTAGGGTTACCGCCATAATCACAAGCTTGCGACAATAACAACATTTGTTAAACAGAGACCTCGGCTCTTAAACAGGGGAATATGTTTTTAAGCAGAAAACTCAAATATTAAACAGAGATATCAGTTGTTAAACATCGACCTCGTTTGTTAAACGGAAACCACAAAATTTAAACGGAGAAAAAAGGTTTTAAATAAAAACTCATTTCTTACACGGAAACCTCATTTTACAGACTGTGACCATATCAAATGAAAGGGAACGTACATTATAACCATTACACAAATCAAAACAATCGAAAAGCTCTTTCGATGATCGTGTACACAGACGAAAATGTAAAACAAAACAAAATAAAACCGTATCCGACCACTCTCCCTGCATACTAACAAAACCCCAATCGAGAAATCCCCCCGCAAACTTCAGTATATCCCGATAAAAACATAACCACAAAAGAAAACCGACAAATATCTCTGCGTAACGGAGTACTTCAAATAAAACTAATAATAGCTTCTTCAATACTTCAACCGCAAACTAACGAAACGCCGAATACTTGCGCACGAGTGATTCAGAAGTTTGAGAACTGAAGGTTACAGATGATGTCCACGCAGAGACAACTTTGGAAAGGGAAAACGCTAAGAGGCGCAGTCGAGAAGAAAAGCGTATACGGACGTCTCTTGGGATTACCCTAAGGTGGCGTTTGGTTGAATGTAATTCTAAATTCAGTGGATTTCTAATTACAGTGTAACTGGAAATACCTAGATCATAAAATTCAGTTAAATCAAATCTAATGTTTGGTTAGGTGTATCTGAAAATACTATATTGTAATATTTAATATTATTTTAATAATTTTAAGTGCATATTAATTACTTTAACTATTAAATTTAAATTCATTATAAATTTATTAAAATTTATTATATTTTAAAATTTTGAATTTAATTATTAACCTTACAAAAAATGCTTTTATAAAATTTTCATCTAATTTTAACAAGTTTTTTAATATTTTTAATTATTAAATAAATTATTAAATTTATTATTAAAATTGATAAGTTTTTTACTATTCATAAAATTTTAATAATATTTATTTTTCTTTAATTGGTTACATATAGATCACATGTGAGGAAGCAAAAAGATAAGGGATTTCATTTTACGGTGAATTTGGATGTAAAACCAAATCTTTTATTGGATGTAATTGCGAGTTATATGAGTTTTTAAAATCTTGTGAAACAAACACTGAATTTTCAAAAACCCAGTAACTCAAGTTATATGTAATTCCAAAACCCTCCAAGCAAACACTACCAAAGAAAAATGCCACACTTCTTGAAAATTCCTGTGTAACGACTTCCCATGCCAAAAAGGGGTAATTTCGTCCATAAAATTCAAAAGTAACTCTGTTAACTTCCGTTGAAATCTTTTGGGGGGGTGGAAAACATTGTGTTTAAAAGAAAGGGTTTTTAGGTATTTCAAAATTAATGTGGTGTTTTTGGCCATCTTGCAAACTTATTAATTTTTTTGCAATTTTCACTTATTATTATTATTATTATTATTATTATTATTATTATTATTACAGAATGATGTTGGCCTTAGAATGGCAAATTAAAGTTCTAGACTTCCGCGTATTTCTTATCTCATCGGGCAAGTGTTTTTTTATTTTTTTTTTTGTTGTCAAAATTTCATAGGGCAAGTTGCAAGATAGCGTGTGTCATGGCCCCAATTTGCAAATCCCTGATCAAATTGTGCCTTTATAGCTAGACATGGCCACGGTTTAGGAACCACCGGTTCCGGTTCCTGAACCGCCGGTTCCGGTTCAAAAAAATCTTGAACCTGAATCGAACCGCCTAGGCAAGGTTTTTGGCAGTTCTGGTTCGATTCCGGTTCCGGTTCGATTCCGGTTCCGGTTCCGGTTTTGGCGGTTTGGTTCAACGGTTCCGTTTTGGCGGTTCAAATGGTTCAAGTTTTTTTTGTTAAACTAAATAATTCAATATTTCAAATTAAATGAACACAAAAATACAAGAATTAATTTAATACAATATTTTATTAAAAAAATAAAATATTAATAATTCAAAACAATATTTTGCAATAAAAGTACAATAGGGGAAGAAATAAAAAAAATAAAGGACTTGAACTTAATTATATCAAGTTACCTAAGTATCCTCTAGAGGAATTAAATGCCACGTAGTTCTTTTATTTTTATTATACATATTTATCATATTTTCATAATGTCTAATTGCTTGCATCATTGTCCGAGGAGTTGGAACTACAAGTCGACGTTGTTGCATCATATTTATCATTTACCCACTCGTCTGATGATGATGAGTATATAAGGTTATTTTAACTTTGTAGTCTAGCTCTTTCCCAGTCAATAAGGCAAGTTTGTGCTTCCAATGATTCTGGACCTAACCTGATCGTCTTTCATTTAAAATGTTGCCTCGATTACTAAATGTTTGTTCAACTGCAACGGTTGAGGCAGGAACTGCAAGGAGTTTTTTAGCATGTAATTATTTAATTAATAAGTTATTAATGATATTAATAAAATAAAAACATTATATATATATAACTAGAACCACCGGTTGAACCGCCGGTTCCACGGTTTTCAAAATTCTGAAACCGGAACCAGATCGGTTTTTTGACGGTTACGGTTTTGCATGTTTCGGTTCGGTTTTTTACGGTTCGGTTCCACGGTTTCGGTTCAAAATAACCACGTCTATTTATAGCGCGTTATTAGAGAAACTGAAACCAACACTAGAATTTAATTATTAAAATAATTCCTAAGATTTTAAATTACTGTAAAAGTTTGAGACAAAAAAAGAAAATTACAAAGATGCACTTTAAACTAAAGATTCATAATGATTTTTTTTCCTAGCAATGTTACGCAGCAAAAACTACATAAATCCACAAGGACAGAGTTGATTAATTAATCATTGATATCACCAGCTATAAATAAAGGAAGAAGCTTTCTTCCTGAACTGCACACTTATACATTCATAGCAAGGTACTTATTTTAAAAATATATAAACCCCTAGAATATAAATGTAAGGACCAAAAAAAGAAAGCCTAGAAGGACCAAGCCCATCTTAAAGGGAGCAATGGATTTACAAATAGCCCTTCTCTTTGAATGACTTAATGCAATCATCAAACATCTCTACTACTCCTTTGAATCTGAAACCCATGTTCCTAAGTTTGGATGTGTTGAACTCATAGCTAAGTCTCCCTCCAAAGTATTCCTCAAACCTGCAAAACAAGAACTAATTTTTTATTAAGAATATGCTTATTGAAATAGTATAATAACTTCATAAATTGAGACTACCTCTTTGGGATGGGCAGCCATGGATATCTTTCAGAAAGCAGAGTTGCTAACTCATGGTTATCAAGTACAATTGAGCTACAAAGGTATCTCCCTTTGGCAGCTGTGTCCTCAAAGACTAAAATATGGCAACGGGCAACATCGTCGATGTGGACGTAACCCATTCTCCCATACAATGAGAACCTCTCTGCTTCTCCTGCAAACATTGACCATATTTTTCATTCATTCATTCACTCAATTCAATCAGAAACATTTTTCAGTAAAACATTTGAGAGAAATTCTTAGTACCTTTTAGAAGACCAAGAACATCAGAAGCAGTTAAGCACAAGTCATGTGGCAAACAAGGTCCAATCACAAATGATGGTATCACAACCACAAGGTCCATCTTGTTTTCCTTTGCAAATTCCCATGCTGCCTTTTCAGATTGCATTTTGGCCAGTGCATACCATAACTATGCAAGCAATAAAAAGTTCATATAGAGTTAGTGCAGCCCTGCTTGAGATGTTTTTACTTTTTTACTGATAATTAATGAGTTATCTGTTGATCATGTTCACCTGAAGTTTTTCACATAATTCAACATCGCTCCATGATGACTCATCCAATGGTACCTTTGGATCAACATCCGATATCGCTCTGATTGTTGATGAGGACGATGTAATAACAACTCTCTTCAGACTTGTGTTCTTCTTGCATGATCTCAATACATTCAATGTGCCACTAATTGCAGGATCTAGGATTTCTACCTGTATAAAATTTAAAAATTTAATACCATCCATTCATGCACTCATTGAGGTTGTTACTACTTGCCTTTGGATCAAATATGGGTCCTTGAACAACAGGACAAGCAGTGTGAAATACACCTTCACAACCCATGATTGCACTGTCAAAACTTCCTTCTATTGTGAGCTCAGCCTTCACTAGTTGTAGTCTCTCCTTTGCTCCTTGTAATTCCCAGAGATGGGACACTTTCTTGGTATTTTCTTTGAAATCAATAAACCACTTTATAGTTATTACCTTTCGCAAGGTTAGAAAGGAATATTAAAGGATATTAATCATCATACCTGGGTCTCTCACAGTGCCTATCACATGATATCCTAATTCCAAAAGTCTTTTGACAAGCCATGAGGCTACAAATCCTGATGCACCTGTCACACAAACCTTTCCTTTCATGCTAGAATTCAGATCCATTTTAGATATTAGATTTGGAACTTGAGTATCATTCCTATGTGCGTGTGTATATATATATGAGGATTGGATCAGGTGGGTCATCCAATGTTTATGGTGTGAATGTAGTTGATGTAGATGGATAATCTGTTTAGTTGCAAGGTAGAATGGGACTTGTTGGGACACTACAACCACTAATGCTTGCTATTCGGATTAATGAGTTTTCAAAAGATGAAACTATTTTAGTTTAAATTTTTCCATTTTGGAGCAGAAGTCAGCATTGAGCTGTTCAGTAGATCTGAGCTTGTTGGAACGACTGTAAGTAATTGACAGAATTTTGGTGTTCAGAGTCAGAACAACAACTAACAGATCAAAAGCTAATCATAAAAAGTGAAATTTATTTCATCTTTCCATCATGCAGCTATGGATCATCTGAAACAAGTGGCTAGAATATGCTTATTTGAGATCCTCTCCTATCTTAATTGTCATCCATATATTATTGCAATTTTTTAAAAAAATAAAGTTCGAGTAGTTGAAATAATAGCGGAGTCGTTGAATGGCTTCGTTAAGCAACCATGGAATTGGATTTTTACTTAACTGGTGATAATTATTAAGTTTGGTCATATTTGTCCATCTCCATAATTAAATGGTTAGTAGGAATCAGTGATAATTGAACCCCTTCAATTCTAGAGTGACATGAATTGGGAATTTATAATTATACTGTGTAATTATTTTAATTAATGTGCAAAACTTTTCATAATTATTTAGAGTATTTTTATATAGCCTCTATTTTTTATTATGTATTGCAGTTTAATACATAATCCATCAATATTTAATATAACTATGCATATTATGTTCTTTTGCCTTAAAAAACCCTTGTCACTCTCCAATTGCATTATCTAGCTCAAAATTAATTTCATCGAATTTTAATGGCCATTTACAAATTTTTAGAATTTCAAGAAAAGTTCAAAAGTTTTTATTTTAATAATCTGAATTTCAAGGTTATTTTAATTGAATTTCAACCTTTAATTGTTCCCTCATGTCTATAATTTTTATTTATTTATTCATTTTTGATGAAAGTGATAATTGCTATTAAATAAGGGACAAACAAATACGGAGATGCAGTAGAGCATCATATAGATGATTTCAAGACTTCAAGGTCATAATTAATAACTTCCTAAAGTGCATAATAGATGACTTCAAGACTCACCCCCCAAACCTACAATAGAGGATCATATACCCTGTGTTGTTTGAGGGACTCCGACTCCAGACCACTTAAACACAAAGCATGGAGATAAATGTTGGGGTACAACTTTATTTACTCAAGAGACTAGACAACAACATATTTTAATCCTTAGTGAATATTATTGGATCTATATTCAAAGAATATTTGAAGGTAAGAACTCACACACATCTTTGTTGTTTAAGTTTGTGGATCTATTGTTGTTTATAAAGAATTAGACATTTGTCCAACCTAATTGGATTTATACTTTTGGAATCAATTATATAATATTTGAACCTAGGTTTATGTCAGTGCATTTGTTATCAATTTAAAACCACTTTTAAACCCAAAATCTTGTATGATCAAGCATTGCCAAGGAAGCTTATGCGATGATCATTTGAGCAGCCTTGGAGCTCAAAAATTGGGCATAAAAAAAAAAAAAAAAACTCATTATATGGCCATTAGAAATTTTGTATCGGAAATTTACTTCAATATATTTAGTTCATATTCAAAATTGAAGTTAGTTTTTAATGTTAGTAGAGTGCAATGGAACTAGATCTTGTGAATACTATGCAAGTGATTTTGATCTCAATATTAATTATAAGATTGTTTTATAATTTAATTGGTTATAACATTTAATGTAAGTTGTGATAACAGTAAGTAAACTTCCTTCTAATTTACCTAATATTTATACGAAAAATTATATATTATATAACTTAGTTTTGATAGCATAACCTTTTTTGAGGAAAAAAGAATTTAAAACACTCCAAAGTTTGAGGTCATGCATGGAAGAAATGTTGAAATTAATGATTTTGTGTAAATTGTTATTTAAAAAACAGGAAAGTAACTAATAGCCCTCCAATAGTTTGCGCATTCCCTATAAATCCCTCAAAGTTTCTGTATTTCCAAAAGGTTCATCATTTATTGTTTGTTCTCATTTCAATCCAAAAGCAACTGATGGAGGTGGGGATTTCGTTACATTGCTGGTAAAAATACTAGTTTACCCCTCCTCTAGTAGTACGAATTCTAGATACGGAAATGACCTGAATACCTTCCACAGTGGCATTGGAAACGCTGGAAGGTTGGCCACCCAAAACCTTGGGATGCAAGTCGGAGACCCTCTCATTTAGTCACCATTTCACATTCTTTTTATTACGATAAAGCCTCTAGAGATTGCTTTCTCCCACATTTGTCCTCCTTCGCAATTCCAAGCACCTTTGAGTTCTTTGCTTCCTTTCAATGCTCACCGGCGATTTTCTTACAGTGACAATCCAAGCCTAAGATAAAAAGACGACTATCGGCGGACATTTTGAGCATCTTGTGGTTGTTAGTGTTTGCAAAGTCATTTTTTATTTCCTGTGTATTATTACATGATTTTGTTTATTACTCCAAAGTGTTTGTTATGTAGTTTCTAATGTGTGTCATTGTAGTTGTATATTTGTTGTGTATTGTTTTTTGCTTTCTGTGGCCGTTTTTTGTTTCCCATGTATTATTATATAGTTCTTCTGTATTACTTGACATTGTTTATTATATTATGTGTATTGTTTTTTGGTTTCGCTAGTTGTTCTTTGTTTCTTGTGCATTACTTGACATTGTTTGTTGTGTTCTGTGTATTATTTTTTTGGTTTCTATGGTCGTTCTTTATTTCCGATATATTATTACCTAGTTCCTGTGTATTACTTGACATTGTTTGTTTTGTTCAATGTATTGTTTTTTGCTTGCTGTATATTATAAGATTTCGGACTATAATCTATTTAATGATTATATGCATTTTTTTAGTAACAACAAATGATAGCGACTGCATTAGTGAAGGCGAGTGTTACTTGGCCCCAGTCATGGAGACATTGTCGAATATTAGGAAGTTGATGAATATCAGGCATTGGGAGATTCCCCGCTCGACATTCTCCCCCACTTGATGGATGTTGTGCCACTGATGCAGGAGTGGGGGTTTTAGATACGCTTATGCAGGTGTATGACAACAACAAGCGGTGTTTCTAGATAAGTGAAAGCTATATGTCATTCAGGGCAACAGACTTTACCCTCATCCTTGGCCTCAGCTGCGATGGAGACGCCATCTCTTTCAAGCACGATCGTACAGAATCCCAATTTGAGTAGAATTTTTCTAGGCAAGATGCACAACTGCCACTGTGATGCGATTAAGGAAAATTTGCTGAAGCTTGTTTGCAGCCACGATGGGGAGGAGACTGATAAGTATACAATTGTGGTATTTTATATATTGAATTGTATACTTATCGAGTTAGTATTGGAGTAATTTAGTGGAATACAAGTCTAAATCGAGTATGAATTGTCTTCGCAGGCACCAAGTGTAGATTAAAGCAAAAGGAGAGCCAAAGTAAGCGAATGGAAATAGAAACAGCAAAGATGGCATGCTCCTTATTCAGCACTTAGAGAGCTGCAATGCTTACAGGCACCTTACGGCCAGGTTTATGGCCATAAGATAAATCCAGAAGGCCTTGCGGGCATCTTTATGCCTGTAAGAGGAGAAACCCCGCAATAGAGAGGAGCTTACGATTGGGACTTACGGACATAAGCGAGACCGTAAGCAGAAGACAGAGGTGTTTACGGGAGCAGCTTATGCCCGTAAGGCTGGAGGAGAAAATTATCAGATGAGGTTTACCGTCCTAGGCTTACGGCCGTAAGCAGGACTGTAACCGAAATAAAGAGAACCTTCCAGGAGAAGCTTATGGCCGTAATTGGGGGCGTAAGGCACGAGGAAAGTCGAAACCCCGATGCTTACGGCCTAGTTTACGCCCGTAAGTTGGTCGTAAACTTACGCCTATATAAGCTTTTAATGAAGATGGATTGGGGGAGTTCAGTTTTAGGTTTTCTTTGAGTTTTCGAGAAAGAGTGGCTGCAAAAGGGAAGGGCTTAACTGCGAGATCAAGAGGTGATTTCTCCATCAAAAGGGGCAGGAATCCGCTAGGGCATCATTGCGGTCAAAGGTTGTATTCCTCCAACATCGAGGGGAATTTCAGGCCAATCCTAGTCTTCTTGGTTTTGAGGGAGTTTCTCATTTTATTTTCTCATTATGACAATGAACAAATGTAATTTCATGATTTCATTGCTTTGTATTATGAGCTAATCCGTTTTAGGGGAGCTTGGACTTGAACCCTAGGGGAATTGTTAAACTCTACTCTTATTCCTTGAATGCCTATTATTTGTGATTTTAAACCTTGGGAATGTATGTGTGAATTGATGTATATCGTTTACATGTTGCGTAATTGTTGATGAGCGGTGAAAGCCCATTGTTCGGTTGTTTTAGCGTGCGGTGGAAACCAGTCAGTTCTTGAGAACCTGCGCTCGGTGATAACCCGTTACAACCTTCGAATTAGCGTGCCGTGAAAACCCATCTTACTCTCACATTCCTTCTAAGATTACTTTTAATTGAGCAAGGATTATTTGTTCGAGTTAGTACTTCATTGTCTAGTCGCTGCGGAACTATTGTCCAAGTTTACCCTTCTTACCAACTGATCTCCACAACCTTAGTTGTTTTTGATCTCTTAGTTTAAGTTAGACTTTTTAACAATCATCTTTTTTAGGATAGATTTCATAAGTTGAAGGCAGTACTAGTGCGTTTACTCCCTGTGGTTCGACAACCTGATCCCTCTCGGGGATCCACTTTATTACTTGACGGCCCGTACACTTGCGGTGACGCAAGAGGCGTGTCCGAGATGTTTGTGAAGCTTCTCATCGTCTACCTTATTATGCCCGTACTCTTCCCCAACACATCTCTGAATGCGCCAACATGCACAACACGGTAGACTGACGACTTGGCGTACCTCAGACACTCATGAGTTGCTGATGGACAATGTGCCTGCGACAACCACCGGTGTCTAGCTTCGGTGTGAGAGAAAGCAAATCATAGTCGGGTATTTGAAAGGCTGTGGCATTACCCTGGTCATCTGGTTCTACGAGGTGACAAACAGTGTTAAGAAAGTGAGGGAGGGACATGTACCCCAGATAATATACTATGTTGAGATGAGTTTTATAAAGTCAGTGTCCATCGTCCCGTTTCTGAAATCTCTCGAAGGCAAAGATGTGAGTTTTTTTTTTCTTAAATCATACCTTCATGTGTAGTATTTTAGCTTCCTATGTAATATTTTGCTTCCTGTGTAATATTATGTCGTCCTGTGTAATGCCTTTGCTTCCTGTGCATTATAGTACCTTATCCACACAACATAGTTTGCGTGTACTTGTCCCTTTCTTTGTGTATGTTTTAGATTATATATGAATGAGATACTGGCAATTTTGTAAATTTTGTGTGTCCTCGTCGCAGTTCGCTGCACTTGTAACAACCACAATGCGGAGGTTGCATTGGTTGGTAGTGGCTGTGAAGACACCTGGCCAAAGGGAAGGGCATGTGAAAACGGCTCAGAAAACCAACCTGCTAGGAAGAGAGGTTGATCGCACTCCTTACCCAGCCACCCTGCCGAAGTTAGTCTCTCTCCGTCATCCAACTTGGCCAATGTTCTGCAGGATGACGATGACATGCGACGGATGTTATAATGATTGCTTGTGGGTTTTGAAGAGTTGTGAGCTCATATGGACGAGCGCGACGCAGAGGATGTGAGAAGACTGCAAAGGGCCGTCTCATGGTCACCATCTTTGGTGTCAGGCACGTGCGTGGAACGAGCAGCTACTCATCTTCCTCCATCATCAAGTTCTTTACCCATGTCAGGTTGGAGGTTCAAAAGGGTGGCTCAGGCTCAGAGAGGTTGCCTTGTTGATCGACGGAAAATGTCAACACCCGCAAGCGCACGGGGTCGTCAAGTAATAAACCACTCGTGCACGCACGAGTGGGTCGTATTCCCAAGGGGCCCGAGGAGCTACCTTACTCACTTTTCACTTGTTGTTTAGCTCACCGATTCCAGTTTTTAAGAGAATAGCTAAGAAAGAAAACAAATAGCAACAAGAGAAATTTTCTTAATAAATACGATTGAATCAAAACTCGGGAGATGCTCAGGGATGGAAAACGGTCACGGATGAGGATCCCCAAGGGGGCTACTCAAGTGAGTAGGATATTTGAGAAATTAAGTATGTGGCTAGTTGGACCGAGAAAACCTAAGCTTAGGTCAACCCGATGGTCACGGCAATTGACCCCTAACCCGGTACAAGTGTTGAATAAGGAATTTCTTCCACTCAACCTCTCACACGGTTGCAAGGAGAATAATAGTTTTCTCAAGTTAGGGTGGAAACACTAATTAGTTTTCAACCCTAGAAATGGAGGCGTACAAATACCCGATGATCACGGCGTATTTATACAATAATCCCTTCCAAGTTTGGTAGAGTCTAGCACTAAGGCAATGGTCATGCTACAAAGTGCTACCAAGCATTTGATACAACAATTAAGCACATGTACCAAAACAATTAAGAATACCAAACAAGGATCACAACAAGCCAATCATACAATAAATAACTCAAATAATCCAAAACATCACAAGTTTTGCCCCCAAGGTTCACCTACATCCGGTGACCTTGGGGTTTAGTTGTTCATGTTCAACAAAACCACCACACAAACCATGCAAATAACTAGAATAAACATGAGGAACACTCCCTCAAATGGTGAAGGTCGAATGCCGCTTGGATCCCCGGAGAAAACCTTCCGAAGACGCCACTCGAAGGGGTGGCTTCATGTTGTCTTCAACCTCCAAACAATGAAGCTTTTGAAGTAGATCCTCCTAGATCTTGCTCTCCTCACCTAAGAAAACCCGAATTTCCTCTCCCTTTGCCCTCCAAAATGGTGTGGAAATGATGCCCAAACCCTAGCCTTCTTTTCCCCCAAAAGCTCTCTCCAAGAAGATGCAAAAAGTTTACTTCAAAATGCCCTAGATCGCCCTTAAAACCCCAAATCCCGATGGGTAAACGGGTCAGTATACTGCCGGTATGCTGACCCCTCGGGATTTCTACTTTTCTGCCGAGAAGTCCGCGATGAGCTACAGTAACGGCTACAGTGGATGCTACAGTACCGTGGTACAGTGTCCCATCTCGAAAACGCTGTTTTGGTGTCGAAATCGCTCCCCATCTCGTCGTCGAGTCCCCAGGGCTTCTGGCTGGCCTGAAATACAAAAATAAAGCAATTTAGACCGAAAAGGGCGTAGATTCAACAATAAAATATGAAATTAATACACAACAAATAGATGTAAAATACGTACTTTTAGACGTTTATCACTTGTGCAGCACACTACAGAGCTTACCTGCGATTAGTGATGGCAACGAGTCTGGTCGGCTACGGGTTTTGCCATACCTGCACCCGAACCCGCTACCCCGCCACTAGCCGAACCCGACGGGTTTTGAAAACCCCAACCCACACCCGAACCCGACGGGTATTTGGTACCCGCGGGTATACCCAACCCACCATGACCCTATTTAAAAACATTTAAAATAAAATTACAAAATCAAGTAGAAATTAAAAGAAGCATTCAAAGCAACACAAAATAATACAAATTGAACATAAAATAGACATTCAGATCATAGGTTTTTTGTTTTTGCTCAAATGACCATCATTCAAGTAGAAATTAAAATAGGCATTCAAAGCAACACAAAATATACAAATTGAACATAAAATAGACATTGGAATCATAGGTTTTTTGTTTTTGTTCAAATGACCATCATTCAAGTAGAAATTGAAATAGGCATTCAAAGCAACATAAAATATACAAATCCAACATAAAATAGACATTCAAATAATAGGTTTTTTGTTTTTGTTCAAATGACCATAATTCAAGTAGAAATTAAAATAGGCATTCAAAGGAACACAGAATATACAAATTCAGCATAAATTAGACATTCAATGAATCAAATCATAGTTTTTTTTTGTTCAAATGACCATCATTCATCCTAATCATCATCTTCATAGAGATCAATTGTCTTCCAATGCATGAGTAGCTCCAAAACTCCACTTGCTAATAATTCACCTACATAAAACAAAATAAATATTACAATTCCAAATATGAAAACTATATATTTTATACCAATTATCTTTACATTTGTAAAATTTTATTTTTACCTTCACATTCAAAATCTTTCCCATTAATAATCAATCATACCTTCGAATGGAACGCGGGATCATGGGATTCACGGTGGTGGGATCACGGGATTCGGGGCGGCTTCTCCCTCTCTCTTTTCCTATCGAAACCTTAAGACGAAAAAAGAGGATCGAGATGAAACCCTTAAATTAAGTAGTCGCAAACATCTACTCATCTAATTCTTCCTTACAAATCATTCTAAAATGATAAATGCACAAGAAAATAAGCTTTTTAAATGATTTGTTGCAAGATTAACTGAGGATTGATCCAAATAATACAAAAGTTTCAAAGGTTACCATTAAGTCAAGGAAGAGAAAGGAAGCCCGAGGTGAGAAAACTCAGACGAGTTCGGTGTGGAAAAACCGGCAAGGATCATGTAAGAACAACCCAAAGAGATGAGAGAAAAATGGATGGCCAAAAGAAAGTGATGGGGAGTGGTCGCCAAGGTTTTATTTAAGGGAATCTGTCCGGAAGACGAACAGTTGCGACTAAACATGCCCTAAGCACTGTCGTGCTTGACCTGTGTTTTTTTCAATGCCAAATGAGGATTGGGAAGCATGGCCATATTGTCCCCGTGCTTTTAAACCCTGCAATTTATAGATTTTGAAATAAAAAAAAAACTTATTGAGGCAGCACGACAGTGCACAGAGCATGGTAAACCCCACTTTTATGTAAAACATGGCCTCTGCATAAGCATGCTTAGGCCGTGCTTCGTAGAGAATATAATTTTTTCACTTCCAGTGAAGTACATGGTCGCATAGCATGGCTGTGCTTATCCCGTGTTTAGCACAAGAGGGTCTCCAGACCTCTGTTTCCCCTGTTTCAACAGTGTCCTACTAACAAAGGTTTTCAAACTTTACCAAAAATACATGCTAAACTCCAAGGGACTCGAAAGAGAACAATAGAAAGAAAGTAAAAATCTTGGGTTGCCTCCCAATTAGGGCATGTTTAACATCATGAGTCTGAATTATGTGAACGCTCCTCATTGAGGTTAGTTAAAAGAAGTCCTCCTATATCCCCTACAACATAATTATGACAATGCGGTGTTAGTCACTCAATCAGACTGATCTCCACTGACACTCAAAGAATTTGGTTGAATAGTGAGTGCAGGTGTGGTAGGTGGCCTTCTTCTCAAGGTGGGGACTCTATTCCACCATTTTTGTCGCCGAGAAGGCTTTGATGAGTGCATTTCATATAGATATATTTCCCATCTTTTACCCATTATTCACGAATACATTATTTTGAATTCTCCTATTTCCATGCTATTTGAGGTATTTCTAGTTTTCTATGCAGATGTCGAAGCCCCAAAGCAAGAAGAAGCAATTCCGAGCGATTTTAGTGGCTAAGGGTCTTAGAGGAAACCTCATCAAGCTCAGCACGGCATCAACACGCCTGTGCTCCTGAGGCGTGCAATTCACAGGAGAATTCGGCCAGAGTAAGAATGGGCAGGGGTCGCTGAGCACGGTCGTGCAACTCTCAACACGGCCAGAGCACGCCCTTGTTGGACCCCGTGCAGTTTACAGGCAGATGATTTTCCGTAGTTTTTACTTTGCCGTAAACTGCACGGGTTGGAGCACGGTTTCAGCACAGCCGTGCTTACATCGGTAGAAGCTTAAAGACCCCCGAAAACTAGGGTTTTGGAGACTTTTTGCCAAGGAAAAGGAGGGGCTTAAGGGAAGCATCAGGATGAATCTGAAGACGATCGGAGAGGGAACTACGCGTGAACTGTAGGCCAAAGGAGAGGAGAAGATTCATCAACATCAAACCGTTGAGCAACATCAAGGATGGAAGCCACTAGGGAGTCATGGAACTATTTTGTATTTGTCTCTTTTCTGATGTTTTTGTTATTTGAATCCATAAGGGGCTAAACCTTTCGGGAAAGCCCTGGGTTGGAAACTTGTTATGCACTTTTGGATTTAAACTCTTTTACCAAGCATTTATGGTTGTCTTTGAGCATTTATTAGATCTTTCATTGTTGGCTTTATTTATGGTGGTTGAATGTTTATGATTGCTCTTTGATCTCGACTGTAACTTAGCTTGCATATTCTCGCAATGGATGCAAGAAGTTAGGGTTCCTCTTAGAGTATCACCTACATAGCATAGCCTACCATATAGCACAACAAGATTTGGAATTAAAGGTTTCTGAAAGGCACTCCCGATAAATGTTGGTTGAGTTTGAATTAGGTAGCATCAAGGGTTCAACCCGGGCTCCCCATCTTCTCTCTTGAGCAACCTTAGTTCTTCCACTCGCTAAATTCTCTATTTTCCTAGCTGTCTCTTTTCCTGGTGCAAGTAACTCACTCTCTTTCAATTGATTAGATATTAAGTAGGACGATAGTATTAATAGATATACCAGTCCCTGTGAAATCGACTACCCGACCTTAGGGTACACTTACTACTTGTACGACCCTTGCACTTGCGGATACGCAAGGGGCGTATCAAGTTTTTGGCGTCGGTACCGGGGACTATCAACTTCTAAAAATTCGGACAATCTTAGAAATCTAGTCGTTCATTTGTTTTTCAATTTTCAATTTTATTTCTTTTCTTATTTTTGTTTTTTTGTTCGAGAGCTGAATTTTTGATTCTAATATTTTCTGTTTATTTTACGAAGGTTTAGTGTATGACCTGAAGCAGTTCTTCGCCATTGGCTAGTCCTAACCACGACATCGATCGCACCTTTCATTGATGGTTAAGACAAGTCAATCTAAGAGAATCAGGGACAGTTGCGGTTAGCATTGAGGTTGATCAAGAACTAGACATTGCCGGAAATCAACGTAGTATCTCGGATTATGCACAACCTAACTTAGAGGGATCTGGATCGAGTATTGTCCCGCCCCCAATTGCAGCCAATAATTTTGAATTGAAGCCCAATTTTATTCAGATGATACAATAGATGTGCCAGTTTAACGGATTCAAAGATGAAGAACCATATGCCCATTTGGCAATTTTCCTCGAGATTTGTGATACCTTTAAGGCCAACAATGTGTCCGAGGATGCGGTGCGCCTTAGGTTATTCCCAGTCTCAGTGCGAGGAAGGGCCAAGCAACTGCTAAGTTCCTTGCCGGTGGGTTCGATAACTAGTTGGGCACAGCTGGTCGAGAAATTCCTCACTCGATACTTCCCACCGGCCAAGATCACCAAACTTCGAAGTGATATATCTTCATTCTGACATATAAAATCTGAAACGCTGTATAAACCTTGGGAAAGATACAAGGACTTGTTGAGGAAGTGCCCACAACACGGAATTGTGGAATTGATGCAAATTCAGATTTTTTTTACAACGGGTTGAATGTGGGCACCAAGCAGATGCTAGACGTGATGAGCGCATTTCATATATATGTATCGCATGCTTTACCCTCATCATTATTGAATATTTTGGCTGTAATTCTCCAAGTACGGTGCTATTTGAGGTATTCGTTGTTCGTCATGCAGATATCAAAGTCCTGAAGTAAGAAGAAGCGTTTTTGGAATAATTTTAGAAGCTAAAGGACTTAGAAGAAACCTCATCAAGCTCAGCACGGCTGGAGCATGCCCGTGCTGTTTCCCGTGCAAAATGCAGAAGAATTCAACCACAATTCAGCACAACCTGAGTCCGCTGAGCACGGGTGTGAAAACCTCAGCACGGTCGAAGCACGCCCGTGCTGTTTCCCGTGAAAATTACAGGAGAATGCAGCCACAGATCAGCACAGCCAGAGTTCGCTGAGCACGGTCGTAAAAACCTTAGCATGGTCGAAGCACGCCCGTGCTGTTCCCCGTGCAGAATACAGGAATGTGAGTTTTCTGAAGAGTTATTTGGCCAAAATCTGCACGGCCTGAAGCACGGCTTCAACACGCCTGTGCTCACATCGAGAAGACTTTAAAACCCTAGAAACTCAGTTTCTAGAGGAACTTTTGGTGGGCGAACTTTGGGAGAAAGAAATGGAGAGCTTTGGGGGTTCATCCTCCACTTCATCAAGGAATGCCAAGCGTATGGTAGGCCGATCAGGAGGAGATTACACGACATTGTAGATCCTTCGACAACCTCAAGGATGCAAGAAATTAGGGAGTTTTCAATTCTTTGTCTTTTAATTTCTTTGGCATTGTGTTTGTTGGTTGTCATTATGAGGGGCCAAACTCTTAAGGGAGCCCCGGGGTTGGTTGTATGACGTTGCAGCTTGAACTTATTATTTTTACTTGCAGTATTTATGAATGTCTTGTTCCTTTCAATAAATCAAGGTTATTGGCTATCTTGTATGTGGTTTAGTGCTTGATGCTTGGTAGTTAGGTTCTCCTATCTAGGTTTGTGAATCATTATTGATTGTTGCAAGCAGTGGGAGTTCAACTTAGGGCTCGGCAGCGCTAGAAACCACATGCTTATAGCATAACTAGGTTTAGAACTGAAGACATCTCTGATAATTACTGAGAAAGACCGAGTTAGTGAACGTCGGAATTCCAACCCCGGGGCCCCATCTCCTCCATCGAGTCAAACCTCAATCTTCCCTTGGTGAACTTTCTATTCCCTTAACATCCTCGAAGTTAGTCCAAAGTCAATTCCTTCATCTTCGGTTTGGTTAGATATTAAGTAGGACGTTAGTATTGGAAGCTATACCAGTCCCTGTGGATTCGACTACCCGACCCAAAGGGTACACTTTACTACTTGTGCGACCCATGCACTTGCGGTTACGCAAGGGGCGTCAAAGACGCAGCAGCAGGAGGCTCTCTGTGTAGTAAGAGACCCGAAGAGGCACAGAACCTTATCGAAGACATGGACTCTAATGGGTACCAATGGAGCTCTGAGAGGAACAAGCCCGTGAAAACAGCCAGGATTTATGAGGTCGATATGCTTACCACCTTGGTGGCACAGGTTGAAGCTATTTCCAAGAGAGTGGACACAATGCAAATCCAGTCTTCGACGCAAGGTGGAAGTAATGATAGTTGGGCGGGCTAAGCCGGGCCCAGTTATTCATCCGAAGGGGTTCAAGCTACAGAACAAGTAGACCTCATTGGTCAAAATCAGCGGTACGCAAATAACCCCTACAGCAACACGTATAACCCGGGGTGGAGGAACCACTTGAATTTTTCATGGAGTCAGTAGGCTCAACGGCAGCAACGCCCTTAGCCTCAGCAACAGCAGCAGACACAGCCTCAATATTCGAGGCCTCCAGCACCAGAGAAGAGTGGCCCCACTCTTGAGGCTCTTCTTGTTAAATATATTCAGTCCAATGACGCCCGACTCATAGGGCATGAAGAGATAATGAGAAATCAACAGGCATCACTGCAGAATCTTGAGCATCAGGTGGCACAGATTGCCAAGACTCTTTCGGAACGACTCCAGGCACTACAAGAAAAACATGTTTTTGCGACAAATGTTTTTGCGACGGCTTACAATTGCGTCACAAAACAAGGTTTTTGCGAAGCTAAAAAAGCTTCGTCGCAAATAATTAATTTTTTGCAACCAACTTAAATAGCGGTCGTAACAACTATAAACTTTTGTGACCAACACATACATCCATTGAAAAATTATTACTATTTGCGACCAGCACAAATATCTGTCGCAAAAACTATAAGCTTTTGTTGTAGCAAAAATATTTAATTATAACTTTGAGAGGCTATCTGCCAATTGCTACAAAAGATATTTAATTTGATGTAGCAACTTGAAAGCCACAAGTTCCAAGGAAAAACAAAATTCAACAAGGAACATATTTCATTATTATATACAAAGGGAACACCCCTAACAATTAAAAAAATATATATATATATATATATATATATATGGGTTGGTAAACTTCTCACTTTCCTTGTGAGAATTCCGGTCAAAATTCAATTGCTAATAAATATAACACATCAAAAAATAAAAAATAAAAAAACCCTAACAATGAAAACCCTTCTTCTTCTGCATTTCCACCCACTCACCACCACCAACCTTCTCATCGGAAAACCTAATTAATCATCTCCATCTTCTCATCGTCTTCTCACACTAAAAGTTCATCTCCTCATCGTCTTCTCGTCATGTCTTCAACTCCGCTGCCTTAAAGCTCTTTGCGGCCCAACTTCCTCTCCCCCTCCACCGCATCGTCGAGTCCTTCATCCGTCCTTATCGCTCCGCCTCTCTTCTCTGGCCACTATCTTCTCTTCTCCCTCGTATCTCGTCATCTCGTCCTCATCTCTAGGGCATAGAGAATAAAAGGAGCTTTCCAAATCACCGAGGATTTCATCCCTCTTTCGAAGTTTGTCTTTGATCTTTAATTCTTCTCGTCCAGGTGATGCAATTTCAATCTCTTTCTTTGGTCTTCAATTCCCCTATTTTCCCCCTTTCTAGTTGTTGATTGATGCTTGAAGAAAGATACTCTTATTTATAGGTATATGTTTTTATCAGGTAGAAGATTGGTTAAACAGTTTGCCTCGTAGGTAGGATCCATGATATTCACTCTTAAGATGCAAGATATTATGTATATTACAGCTCCTGATAGTGTTGAGTCACTATGGGCATGCAATGTGCATGCAATTTAGACATAAGATAGCCTTTAAACAGTCTTATTAATGGTCACCTAGAATCTAATGACAAATGCTTTAGTTATTGTTACAATTGTAGTGTTTTAGTTGTTATTCTGTCTTTCACATAACAATTTGTTTGAATATCCATATTTGTTTGTTTGTTGCAGGGACACATCACAATTGTTAATTGTTGATTCTTAAGCACTTCACTTGATTGGAACTTGCAGGGATTTATCATTTATAAGGTTAGTTTGTTTTATGTCTTTTTTAATTGAAACAAACGCTATGAATTCATTGTTTAGACTTCCATATGATTCTAATTTGTGAATGATGCTAGTATACTAGTAACAAATTTGTTTAGACTTCCATATTATTCTAATTTTTAAATGTATTTCTTTGTTGCATCTTAGGCTTTAATGCAAAATTTTCATTTTAATAGTGTACTATTGAATTTTTAAATGTTTGCATGTATCATGTTTGTGTGTAGGGAGGTGGTAATGATCTTAGGGATGTGATAGCTAATTCTCAAGAAAATGTAAGAGATGTTCATCATGGCAATGTTAATGAAAAAGATGGCAATGAGAATAGCTTGGAGGAAGATTCTGAAAAAGACGATGATGACAATGAAAATGAAGAGAGTTGTGAAGATGGCGATGATGATGATGATTGAAGATTTAAATGTTTTGAATGTTTCCAACTCTTATTGGATTTCATTTTTCAAACTTTTATTGAGTTAAAGTTTTGTAAAAATCTATAACACTTAATTCTTCACACTTATTTAGTTTTATGTTTTGAGCTTTTATTATGTCATTGTTTTGTAGAATCTTATAATACTTAATTTTGTTAGACATGAATCGATATTAACCTATTATTATGTTCATATGTTAAATTGAGTCAATATTGTGGTAAATGAGCTTGTTGTGTATGAGCTTGTTGTTATATAATTTAAATTATATTGTAATATAGGATTTGAATTAATTAGGTGCATGCTATCCATTTTTCCATATAGCATTTGCGACGACTTGGTCACAAATAATAAGTTGTTACGACGACATATTCTTTGTTGCAAATAATATCTTTTGCGACGTCATACATTTTGTTGCAAATATTATTTTTTGCTATGGCTTAATCTTTGTTGCAAATAATACCTTTTGTGATGGCGTACTCTTTGTTGCACATAATATCTTTTGTGACGGTCAATATGTCATCGCAAATAACACTAATTGCGACAAATAGTTACCGTTGCAAAAACATTTCGTCGCCTTAATTCGTCGCATTATTAATGTTTTTGTAACTAGATTTTAAATTTTTTGTGACGGCTTTTTGTTGTCGAAAAAACTAGTTTTTGCGACGGTTGGTTGCAATAACTATCTTTTGCAAAACCTTTTGGGACGACATTTAAGTTTTTGTGACGGTAAAGGGTTATAGCAAAAAGTAGTTTTTCTTGTAGTGAGGGTTCCTTGCCAAGCAATACTGAAGTTAACCCCCGGGAGTCCCTCAAGGCAGTGACCCTAAGAAGTGGGAAGGAATTAGAGTCCCCACTACCTCAAGTACAGCATGATACTCAAGGGGAACCTGAGGTGGTGGAATTGGAGAATGATGCGGGTGAAGCGCCAAGGGAGAGGATGAAGGGGAAAGAAAAGGATCCGGTGACAGAGTACCGGCCCACTTTACCTTATCCTGCGAAGTTGAAGAAGGATCAACAGGATGCCCAGTTTAAGAAGTTCCTGGAAATATTTAAGACTCTGCATATCAATGATCCATTTGTGGAAGCTGTCTCCCAGATGCCGAAGTATGCCAAGTTCCTCAAGGAGTTACTGACAAATAAGAGGAAGTTGGAAGCAGTCTCAACTGTCACTCTAAGTGAGGAATGTTCGGCGATCATTTCAAACAAAATTCCTAAGAAGGAGAAGGATCCAGGCGGGTTCATAATCCCTTGCACTATTGGGGGAGTGATGGATGAGAGAGCACTTGCTGATTTAGGGGCGAGCATCAACTTATTGCCATACAAAATATTTCAGAAGCTTGGACCTGGGGAACTTAAGCCAACCTAAATGACGCTCCAGCTTACTGATAGCTCTATTCGGCGACCATTGGGAATTGTTGAGGATGTTCTAGAGAAAGTGGATAAGGTCATCTACCCGGTAGATTTCGCCATTTTGGACTTGGATGATAAGGCTGAAGTACCTCTAATTTTTGGAAGACCATTCTCGCAACCTCGCAAGCCATTATCGATGTCAAGGATGGTCGACTAACATTAAGAGTGGGGGATGAAGAAGTGGTGTTTAGATTAAAAGATGTTATGAGGCACCCAATGGCATTTGATGATTGATGTTATTTTTTAAATGCTAACGACGATGTTATTAGTGATTGTGTGCAGGACACCTTGCGCAGGGATGCCCTCGCGGAATTGTTGGGGGAAGAACCTTTATATGAGCCTTCCATCATAAGGAATGAAGAAGTTATTGTGGCGGCACCCGGCGTTAACAATCCAACTGAATGTACCAAAGAGAAGAAACTGTCTCGGGCGAAGGCTTGGTGGAAAAAGGTTGCTGAAAGAAAGAAACAACAAGCCCTGGGTCCAAAATACATCCATTCTGGTTCATTCAGCATTGGTGAGGCATTTTTGATTGAGTCGCTAACTCCTTATGCGAATAGTTCTATTACAGGCTGCCAAGAGAGAAGGTACGTGTTTGAACCTTGATGAGATGAGTGAGGATACGTCAAGCTAATGATGTTAAACAAGCGCTTCTCGGGAGGCAACTAGAGTAGTCATTCTTTTATTTTGTTTTGTTTTGTTCGTTGTGTCCGTTTGTTTTAGTTTTTGTCTCTTTGTTTTCTTGAGTGGTTCTCGGAGTTTTTTCGGTCTGTTTGGAGGTTTTTCTTATGACCAGTACGTTTGGGCAAATTGTTTTTAGTGAATGAGCAAGGAGATTGAGACTTGGAGTAGTTCCCAGGTCCAGCACGGGCATTGCACGGCCGTGTTCTTGGCTATGCGACTTACAGGAGATTGGTGTTTTTATTCTCTCTAGGCAACACGGCTGCAACACGACCGTGCTTCAGCCGTGCTTTTCACAAACACGCTGACGGTGTCATGAACACGGGTGTGCTGTGTTCTTCAGTTTCTATAAACCTTTTGTCAGCACGGTCACACACGTGACAAACACGGCCTTGTCGAGGGCGTGTTCAGCGCAACTTTTCATATTCCGACGAGTTTTCTTTTAAAAACCGGCCACGCCGCACCCCTCCTTCACCTTTTTTCGTGTGATCTAGCCTCATGCTCTCCGGTTTTCACGATTTGCTCTTGTCGAGCTCAGGTTTTGTGGTTTTCTTGGAGTTCCCCTCGCCTCTACTTCTTCCCCCCCTACAGTTGGTAAGTCGATGGCCCTTGACGTTTTTCTTTTCCTTGAATTCGCGGTTTGAATGCTTATAGGACTAGTCTCGATTATTAGTTTTGAATCGTAGAACTGTCTTGGGAGCAATTTCGCTAGTTTCAACCATTTTGTACCATCAATTTTGCACTAGAATTCGTCGGAGATAACGCAGGGTTTTGGCACAATGATTCCACCGAGAGCGCTGACTTTTGAGGTCATCGCCAACAACTTATCTTTTCGATTTTTTTGCTTTATTTTAGATTTATACTGGTACAGTTTGCAAAGGGAGTCCCTTGATAAACTATCTTTGTCTTCAGTTATACTTTTCTTTCCTTATGATGATTGTCCGCAAGCGCACGGGTCGTCAAGTAATACCTCTCACGCACGCGTGAGAGGGTCGTATTCCCTCGGGTCCCAAGAGCTGCTATTACTTCCTTCTAGACGGCACTGTCTAGTCTAACTAAGATAGAGAATTAAAACAAGATAAGAAAACTAACAAAAATAACTATAAACATGTTGGACTAAGGCATACCAAATAAGCATATCAAGGAGGCAATTAGCAATGAAAGTAAGAGGTCCCGAGCTAGGATCCCTCGGGATTACTAAAGCTAGTAGGAAGCTAGAATTACACAGGTACTGGTGGTTCTTGGCCAGGAGAATCCAAAGGTAGGCCAACCCGATGGTCACAGCAGTTGGCCCCTAATCCAGTACGAGTATTGATATGGAATTCATTCCGCCCAAATCCTCCTACGATTGCATTAAAGGCACGAGATTCTCAAATTAGGGTTGAAGCACAAACTAGGCACAACCCTAATACCGGAGGGGTACAAAATACCCGATGGTCAAGGCGTATTTGTACATGTATCCCTTCCAAGCTTGGGAGTCTAAAACTAGGGCGATGGTCACGCAACCTACTATAACCTAGAAATCGATACACAGAGTTCTCATGCATACCAATACATCAAAGTACACCAAGCATGAACCACAAAACACACCAAATACCATAAATGTAAATCTAAAGTATCCATACAAAGCAAGTTCATCCCAAGGTTCACCGGATGCCCGGAGACCTTGGGAGTCTAGTTCATCATCAACAAAGGGGAAAGCAAGAAATAAAATAAATACAAGACAAAACTCAAAGCAAACTCCCCTAAGATGAAGACTAGAAGGTGGTGATGAGAACTTGCCGGATCCGCGCCGGCAAGCTCCTAGATCTTCCCCTTGATAGCCCAACCTCTTCTCCTCTTGATTTTCTCCTCAGATCTACCTTCTCCACTTGCCTTGAAGCCCTAGGTGAAGATGGTGGAGAATGGTGGCCAAAAGTCCCTTTTCAAGATGCCCTAATGAACCTTGAAAAGGGAAATTTCGTGTGTCCTTACGGGCGTAAGGTTGCCCGTAAGGCACCCAGAAACTTTTCCAGAAATTTTATCTCGGGGGTGGTACAGTACCTGCTACAGTGCTGGTACAGTACTGTGCTACAGTAATCCTGCTACAGTAAGAAGGCCCAAAAACGACGTGTTTGGTGTCGATTTCTTCATACATACGTTCTTGAGCTCATTTTGGCTTATTCAGGGCCTGCAACAAAAAATAAATAGATTTAGACCAATAAAGGGCATCAGCTCATTAAAAAGATAATACAATAATTCACACAATTACATATAGAATACGTATATTTAGACGTTTATTAAACATCCCCACACCTAACCGTTTGCTTGTCCCCAAGCAAACAACATGAAGAATAGGGGTAAGTAGATAAACGGTTAAATATACGACGTCAAGCTCAAATGTACAGGACGCCACAAGCACAAATGGAGAGAAATCAAGAAGTGAGTTGCTTAATATATAGAAAAGTAATATTAGCTCTGTTTCATCCAAAGTGTTCTGTGTGTATGTGCCAACTCCCACCTTGACCTCCACACCCTTGATTACCACAGGATGTGTATTCACCTCACACAAATTGAAATTAGTATTATAAGTGCTAAAGACCCTCCCAATAGTCAGTTAAAAATCTTTTGGTCTCAAAACGAAACTTTAACATCAAGTGAAGGTAAAACAGGTTTCAAGTGCCCAAATGATCATAATTTTTTTTTTTTGAAGTCCGCCTTACGTAGACTGCACAAAAATCTTTCAGAAGCATGCACATGCTGGCCAGGCACAAGAGCCACCCAACTTACTTGATTACAGATCTACATATACGCATTCATGCTTTTACAAGTAGAGGAATACTGACATAGACTCATTTTTAATTTTTTTTTTTTTTAAAAAATACATCTTACCACAAGGCGCCTGATCAATCACCTGCTAAAAACCTCACTTAGGGTTAAAGAAAAAATAGGAGACTCAAAAGTTTTTAAAGGACTATTGAAAGAAGAATTTAACATCCTAACAATAAATCAATAAGATGGGTTAGAGTGTCCGAAGTGGAAGTTATAGTGAGCCGGTATCAATGTGCACTAAAGATGAAACAGAACTACATTCAAGCACATGTAAAGTACAACTCACTACTATCTTTCTACCAAGCTAGGAAATCCTTAATAATAAAATCATAGCTATCATAAGTGAGTCAAGCATGCAATTTAAAACAATTCCAAAGTTCATGATCGAGAGAGAATGCGTGCTTGATGCCCTACTTCCATCCTACAAGATAGAAAGGAGCATCATCTCAAGGCATCTAATACACACAAAAAGAAAAAAGAAAAACACAAACAAAAGCAAACAAAACAAACAACTAGCACAACACAACAATCAAGCAAAACAAAATCCAAGCAAGTCCTTTGTTCAATCAATATCATGGTGTCTAAAGCTCTCTAATGCAAGCATGGCTAAGGGTTTACAAATATGATTCAAGATTAAGTCACATACAAGAGAAGCAATGGTTCAACATCATGGGAATGTGAAAGAATTCAAGAATTGCTACAGTAATTCCAAAAAACGTTTTGCAAGAGCTTCTCTTGTAAATGGAGCATAAACATTTTTACAAAGCTTTGAAATTGATCCAAAAACCCACAAAAACAACAAACAACAAAACTCCCAGAAATTTCATTCACAAAAACAAGAAAAACTCAAGGTTTTGAGTGAGAGGTCATACTCTTGCCCTAGAGTAAGATGAGTGAATCCAAGGGCTAGATCCGGCCAAAAGCTTGCTCAAACTCCAAATTTTTGTCACCAAGATGGAAAAGAGGAGGAGGAGAGCAAACTAGAGCAAAAAGAATGATGAAAAATGGTGGAGAAATGAGGGAGAACCGGTTAGAAGAATGGGGAAGAAGAATGAATAGTGTTAGCCCCAAAATATGAACTTTAAAGCTTCAATCGGGTGGTCTTTCGGACCATCCTTGCGGCTGCAAGGATGGTCCGCAAGAAGCTCGGGATAAATCCCGATGGACATCCTTGCGGCCACAAGGATGGTCCTCGGGCTTTTTCTGTTTGCACAATCATTTTCTCCACACTTTGCACACATTAACTATGGATGAAACCTTGGAAAAACAAAGCCGGAAACATCAATTAAACACTCAAAACATCAACATGCATGCATCAAGAACAAGAATTCTTCAAAGACCATATGACAAACAAGAGAACACAAAGGCAATTGAACTAAGAAAAACGATGAAAAAAATACAACTACAAACGAACCACAACTAAAAACACAAGCTAAATAAGACAACACAAACAAGAAAATGAAAATTGGAAATGAAAGGAAGCTTGGTTTGCCTCCTAAGAAGCGCTTTTTTTACGTCATTAGCTTGACGTCTCTCTTTCCTACCTAAGGAGGCTTGAAAATGGTGTGTTCCTCCCGGCTAGAGGTGGCATAAGAGCTACCAAAAAATACGAACTTTACCTTCCGGGATGATGCAAGTTTGGAGGTCATGATTGAGTTACCTTTTGGCCTCCATGGCAAAAGCTTGGGCTGAGCGTTATTCAATCTTTTCAACGGTGGGTCCTCGAACGGCGTCAACCTCCTACCCACATCTTGCTCCTCGGCCATTGTCAAATCGCCTTGAATTACCCATAAGTGTTGTTTGGGTTTCCAAGGGAACAAGTTTGGTTGAGAACTTGTCAAGCTTCGCATAGGTGGATTAATTGGACGCTTTAACACCCTATGCACATTTTTTTTCTCAACCTTTCTTGAATGATCAAAAGTGGCCCATAAAATTTGCTTTGGCCGCCATGGAAAAAGTTTTGTTTGGTAATTGTCCAAGCCCGGCATTGGTGGGTTCAAGGATGACATTGGTTTCCTCACCAAATCTTCAAATACAATTCCCAAATTTTTTTCTCTGCACTTGAAGATTATCGATTGGTTCATTGAATGGTCGATATCGAGGCAAGTAGTTTCTTGAAACATAGTAGATGGGGCCTCCTCTACTTCCTCACATATTTCTATAGTCATGATGACCTCCTCATTGTCTTGCTTTACCCCATCTTCCAATTGTTGTCCACTCATAAGATTGATATATGCCCGGTTTTCACTTGGGTTATTTTCAATATTGCTCATTGGGCTACCCAAAGAAGGCTCGGAATTTGCCCTAGCAAGTTTCTCAACTTGGTTCTCAAGTGCTTTGATTGAAGCTTGGACATTCCTTAGTATTGTACCAAATTCATCAAGTCGTCTGTCCATTATTGCAAACCTTGCCTCTGTAGTGATCATAAACCTTGCTAGAACATCTTCAGTAGTGTATTTCCTCTCTTGCCGATGTTGCGGCTGAAATTGGGGAACTTGGGGTTGTTGAGGTCTTGGTTGTTGTGTAATGCCTTGGCTTGCTTTCATGGCAAAGAGATATTCCATCTTCTTCTCAAGATCATAGACATTTGTGGAAAGCCGGTTATTTTGTTCCTCAACTGCATAGATTTTGGCGGCCAACAAATTTTCTTGAAAATCCATGGCCCTGTATAAAAAATAAGACTAAAAAAATAATAAGCTAACAAAAGAAACAACAAAGAAGGAAAATTAACAAATATGAACAAAATGGTAAAAGACACAAACAAAAACAAATATTCACAAAAATAAAGATAAATGACTAGACCAGTGAGCTAGAGGTTTTCCTAGCATTCTTGGAGTCCCCGGCAATGGCGCCAAAAACTTATGATTGTCCGCAAGCGTACGGGTCGTCAAGTAATATCTCTCACGCACGCATGAGAGGGTCGTATTCCCTGGGGTCCCAAGAGATGCTATTACTTCCCCCTAGACGGCACTATCTAGTCTAACTAAGATAGAGAATTAAAACAAGATAAGAAAACTAACAAAGATAACTATAAACATGTTGGACTAAGGCACACCAAATAAGCATATCAAGGAGGCAATTAGCAATGAAAGTAAGAGGTCCCGAGCTAGGATCCCCTCGGGATTACTAAAGCTAGTAGGAAGCTAGAATTACACAGGTACTGGTGGTTCTTGGCCAGGAGAATCCAAAGGTAGGCTAACCCGATGGTCACAGCAGTTGGCCCCTAATCCAGTATGAGTATTGGTACGGAATCCATTCCGCCCAAATCCTCCTACGATTGCATTAAAGACAAGAGATTCTCAAATTAGGGTTGAAGCACAAACTAGGCACAACCCTAATACCGGAGGGGTACAAAATACCCGATGGTCACGGTGTATTTGTATATGTATCCCTTCGAAGCTTGGGAGTCTAAAACTAGGGCGATGGTTACGCAACCTACTATAACCTAGAAATCGATACAGAGAGTTCTCATGCATACCAATACATCAAAGTACACCAAGCATGAACCACAAAACACACCAAATACCATAAATATAAATCTAAAGCATCCATACAAAGCAAGTTCATCCCAAGGTTCACCAGATGCCCGGAGACCTTGGGAGTCTAGTTCATCATCAACAAAGGGGAAAGCAAGAAATAAAATAAATACAAGACAAAACTCAAAGCAAACTCCCCTAAGATGAAGACTAGAAGGTGGTGATGAGAACTTGTCGGATCCGCACCGGCAAGCTCCTAGATCTTCCCCTTGATAGCACAACCTCTTCTCCCCTTGATTTCCTCCTCAGATCTACCTTCTCCACTTGCCTTGAAGCTCTAGGTGAAGATGGTGGAGAATGGTGGCCAAAAGTCCCCTTTCAAGATGCCCTAATGAACCTTAAAAAGGGAAATTTCGTGTGTCCTTACGGGCGTAAGGTTGCCCGTAAGGCACCCAGAAACTTTTCCAGAAATTTTATCTCGGGGTGGTACAGTACCTACTACAGTGCTGATACAGTACTTTGCTACAGTAATCCTGCTACAGTAAGAAGAAGACCCAAAAACGACGTGTTTGGTGTTGATTTCTTCATATATACGTTCTTGAGCTCATTTTGGCTTATTCAGGGCCTGCAACAAAAAATAAATAGATTTAGACCAATAAAGGGCATCAGCTCATTAAAAAGATAATACAATAATTCACACAATTACATATAGAATACGTATATTTAGACGTTTATCATCTTACATTTTATATTTGCATTTTTTTATTTATTTTGTATGCATTGAGCATCACTTGTGAACCATCATTTCTTATAAAGACAAATTGGGTTTCATTGGATTTTGTGTAATGAAACTCCCACATCAAGAGTAGCAACACCTCTCTCTGTGTTCAGAAAAGTCTCACAACTTCCCTCCTCTACCTTATGCCTTCTTGTTCACATGCAAATGTTGTGTATATTGGGGAAAATGTACAATCCAAGTGTGGATGGGAGTTTTAGGTTTTGTTGAGCTTAGTGTTGTGATGAGTGTATACTTGATGGTGGGCATGCGTATCATTTAGGACGAATGCAACCCTCCCCCGGCCGCAAGTGCACGGGGAGTCAAGTAATAAACCTTTGGATGTGACCGTAAGGGGCCATATTACTTTGGACCCCAAAAAGTACTATTACTTCTCTATCACAACACTATCTAGTTTACCAAATAGAGATAATTGTTTAATTGCAAGAAAAATAAAAAAAAAACAAAGAAAGTAATCACCGCATGAACTAAAATGATAAAGATACGCAGAATATAAGGAAAGCCTATGGCAAGGATTCCCTCGGGAGAATAACAAATAAGGATGAAATAGGAGTAAGATATGATATTGGCTAGGCTTTGATCAGCGAGACTGTAAAGTCAACTACCTCAGAACCTCCAGTGATAGCCATAATCCAATACAAATTCCAACTAGTCACACATATTCAAGAAGGGGGCTTAGAGGAAATTTCTGAAGAAGAACCTGAACAGTTTGAGGAAATTGATAGACAAAAAGGGAAAAGATTACAACCGTCCATTGAAGACCCACCTGATTTGAAGCTTAAAACTCTACCAGAACACTTGGAGTATGCCTTTTTAAGCGAGGGATCAAAACTCCCGGTCATTATATCTTCAGGTATGTCCGTATCTCAAAAGGATAAATTAGTGAGTATGTTGAAGAAGCATAAGACTGCCATTGCTTGGAAAATTTCTGATATTAAAGGTATAAATCCTTCATTCTGCACTCACAAAATATTGATGGAAGATAATTATAAGTCAGTGATCCAGCCTCAACGTCGTTTAAACCCAAACATGAAAGAGGTAGTGAAGGCAGAGGTAGTTAAACTTTTGGATGCAGGTATTATCTATCCGATCTCTAACAGTGCTTGGGTGAGTCCTACTCAGGTGGTCCCTAAGAAGAGAGGCATGACTGTAGTGAAGACTGAACAGAATGAATTAATACCAACCAGAACAGTCACAGGGTGGAGAGTATGCATTGATTACAGAAGGCTAAATGACGCAACTCGAAAGGATCATTTCCCGTTACCATTCATCGACCAGATGTTACAAAGGTTAGCTGGGCATAATTTTTACTGCTTCCTTGATGGTATGTCGGGTTATTTTCAAATTCCCATTACACCCGAGGATCAAGAAAAAACTACATTCACTTGTCCATATGGGACTTTTGCGTACCGAAGGATGCCTTTCGGACTGTGTAATGCTCCAGCTACGTTTCAACGATGTATGACAGCCATATTTGATGATCTTTTGGAGGACATCATGGAAGTATTTAAGAATGATTTCTCGGTGTTCGGAGACTCATTTGATAGCTGTCTGCAAAATCTGGAAAGAGTCCTCAAGAGATGTGAAGAAACAAATTTAGCGTTGAACTGGGAGAAATGCCATTTCATGGTTCAAGAAGGAATAGTTTTAGGGCATAAAATTTCTAAAAATGGGATGGAGGTGGACAAGGCAAAAATTGAGGTGATCGAAAAACTTCCCCCGCCAACCAACGTGAAGGGGATTCGCAGCTTTCTGGGGCATGCCGGTTTCTATCGGCGATTTATTAAGGATTTTTCAAAAATCACTCAGCCATTAACAAAACTTCTTGAAAAAGATGCATCTTTTGAGTTCGGGAATGAATGTTTAGCTACATTTAACATGCTGAAGGAGAAGTTGACTCAAGCGCCAATTTTGATTACACCAGATTGGAACGCTCCTTTTGAGCTCATGCGCTACGCCAGTGATTATGCAATTTGGGCAGTGCTAGGGTAGAGGAAAAACAAACATTTTCAGCCCATCTATTATGCGAGTAAAACACTCACAAGCGCACAAGAGAATTATACTACTACAGAGAAAGAGTTGTTGGTAGTGGTTTACGCATTTGACAAATTCAGGCCATATCTGATCTTATCAAGAGTCATTGTCTTTACAGATCATTCCGCCTTGTGTTATCTCATGAGCAAGACTGATGCCAAGCCGAGGTTAATCTGTTGGGTTCTGCTTCTACAAGAGTTTGACATGGAAATCAAGGACAAAAGATGTGTGGAAAACGTGGCTGTTGACCATCTCTCTAGGTTAGAAGGTTTTGAGGGGTATGAGACATCAAGGCCGGAAATTAACGACTCATTTCCAGAAGAACACTTATACATAATTCATGGCGGGTCGGCAGAAGAGGAAACACCTTGGTTTGCAGATTTTGCTAATTATTTGTCGGGAAAGGTTCTTAAGCAGGGTCTTACTTTTCAGTAAAAGAAAAAGGTTTTCAGTGACTTAAAGAACTATTTTTGGGATGACCCCTTTCTGTTTCGGATTTGTGCAGATCATGTAATCCGACGCTGTGTCTCTCAGGAAGAAGGCTGGAATATTTTAACACACTGTCATTCAGGCCCGACCGGGGGTCACTACGCTTCTGGTAGAACAGCCGAAAAGGTGCTTGCAGCAGGATTTTATTGGCCAACACTATTTCAGGACGCTCACCAGTATGTTCTTCGTTGTGACAATTGCCAATGAACAGGGAACCTCTCTCGGCGCGATAAGATGCCACAAAGTCCTATTCAATTCTGTGAGGTTTTTAATGTGTGGGGGATTGATTTCATGGGACCATTTCCAAGCTCCAATGGGAACAAATATATTCTTGTAGCAGTGGATTATGTATCTAAGTGGGTGGAAGCTCAGGAATTACCTACGAACGATGCGAGGACTGTAGGTAAATTTCTCAAGAAGCTTTTCTCCCGATTTGGAACACCTAGGATCATTATTAGTGATAGAGGAACGCATTTTTGCAATAGTCAGTTCGAGAAAGTGTTGAAGCGATACGGAGTACACCATCGTCTCGCCACTCCCTACCATCCGCGAACAAGTGGCGAAGTAGAGGTTACTAACAGGGAGCTGAAGAGGATCTTGACCAAGTCTGTAGAACATGGGAAAAGAGATTGGTCAGAACGGTAAGATGACACGTTGTGGGCTTACCGGACTGCATATAAAACTCCTATTGGAACTACACCCTATAATCTGGTTTATGGGAAATCTTGTCATCTTCCTGTTGAGCTCGAACACCGAGCTTATTGGGCACTCAAGACAATGAATTTTGACCTTTCTCGAGCTGGGGAACAAAGGAAACACCAAATTAATGAGCTTAATGAATGGAGACTGAGAGCATATGAAAACACCCGAATCTACAAAGAAAGAATACGCAAATGGCATGATAAGCATATCAAGACCCCGAAAGAGTTCAAGGTGGGGGATGAAGTTTTGTTATTTAACTCAAACTCAAACTGTTCCCTGGAAAACTGAAATCTAGATGTTTTGGGCCATATACTGTAACTCAAGTATCACCGCAGGGGGCAATTGAGATCACCCACCCAGATAGAGGCACTTTCAAGGTAAACGGGCATCGTCTAAAGCCATATTTTGGTGGTGAGGTGAGTACTGTAGGTGTGGAGGTGTTTTTGTTGCATAACCCCCCTTGAGTCTAGAGAAACAGGTACGTCAAGCTAGTGACTTAAAACAAGCGCTTATTGGGAGGCAACCCAATTTTTAAATTCTTTGTGCGTGTTGTAGTTAGCTTTTATTTCTGCGGTTTAGTTTTTGTTTAGTTTGTAGTTTGTGTAGATTCATTGTTGGTGTAGTGCAATTTAGTGTTTTCATCGTTTCTGGCAAATTAGGTAGTAGTCCTCTGAATTTTTTGAGATTTCGGCTTTAATCGTGTTAGTTTTCAATTTCTGCAGTCATTTCATATGTTTTCAATGAATTCTGCCAATTTTAGATCATTTTTTGAGCTGAAGAATGGAAACACATGGCCATGTGGAATTTCCACATGGCCATGTGAGCACTATTTTTGAACTGAAAGAATTCATCCAGAGGAAACACACGGCCGTGTGGAATTTCACTCGCTCGTCCGTGTGACCAATACGCAAGTTTTCACAGGGCTGAAATTCCACATGGGCGTGTGGAATTTCCACACGGGCGTGTGGCTCATCCACACGCCCGTGTGGATCCTTGAGATGGCCAATTATAAAGGCTTTCTGAAGCGTTATTTAAGGGATCTTCTTCCAAACTTGAGAGGGGTTGACGGCTAGGGTTCAGGAGGTTCTTGCTACTTTTTGAGGGTGCTTCTTCATCGATTTCAACATCAATCCCTTCCAAGGAGTGCTATTGGGGGAGCCTTCGACGACTCGATTCGTCGAGGTGTGCCCTAGGCTTGAAGGAAGGATTTTTCGGAGAAGAAGGAGAAGCCCTCATAGACCATCGGCACGGAGCTTAAGGGGGTTTCACTTATGGATTGTTTGCATTCAATTCCCATTACTTTCATGATTTTGTATTGCTCCATGGAGAGCTAAAACCCTAGTGGGTTCTTGGACATGTAAGCCCTAGAATTACTATGTTTCTATGACTTTATTGCTGTTCTTTAACTTGAGTTTTAATTTGAGTTTCAATCTTGTATGCTTCTTGGAATTTCCCTTAGAGTGACACTAGGGTTGAGAATCACATTTAATCATCCTTTTGACGAGTGACCATCACCAGTAGGATTAGATCAATCAAGATTGAAGAGGGTCGAGAGGGTGAGTTGAGAGGTAGCACCACGTCCCCTTTCCCTTCCGGTTTGATTTACCCTACCTTCTCATTCCACGAGATAACTTCGATCTCAAAGAGAGTTAGGCGTTGAGAGAAGCCTTTCCGTCGGGACTTATTTGTGATTAGGGATCTTCCGCTTGGACCAAAGGGGTTGGTCCATATTTCGGAATAGGGTTCATTATTTGGATTCCCACGAGTTTTTTTTCGCAGTCATACGTGGTGTGAGGTGTCGAGAGTCTTTCTCTCCGCCGGGACCTCGTAGGGGACTAGTCAGGGTTGACCTTAGGTTTGGGACCCTGTATCTTTGGATTTCCACGACTCATTGATTCTTATTTTAAGAAGAGCAACTTAAACTTTTGCACTAGAAACTAGGATTCTAGGGGGAGCATTGTCCGAGTACCCCATCTTCATATTGGTCTTGTTCTACACTCTAGCTTTTACTTTCAGTACTTTATTTCTGTTTTTCTTGGTTTATTTTCAATCACAACAACAATTGATTTGTCTTTGGCTACTTAGCAAATTGTTACTGTTCTTACGTCTACTCCCTGTGGATTTGACTACCCACCCGTTTGGGTACTTTATTACTTCGACACCCGTGCACTTGCAGAACACACACGCAAGGGTGTGTCAATAACCTATAAGAGGAAGGATGCGGTAAGAAGGAAAATAGTGGGTACTCGAACTATGATCCCCCTAAGATGTTAATAGAAAGAACTACATAAGCTAAGAATCTCTTTTTAAATGCACAAAGTTAAGCCGAAGGAATCCAAAATTCCTCCAATCCCGTTAATACGGCGATTGAAGACTTCTTCAATAGGAATCCTCCTATACATGGCCTGTCACGGTATGAGGTATCATATAAGAGTGATAAGCTCTACGGATTCCAAAATGATCAACTAGGCATCTGAAGTAGGCAAGCTCTTTGGCAAGACAACTATCCACTAATCAAGGATGAACCCTAACAAGATCTGTAATCCAAAGGTTTAAACGATTGCGCTAATCAAACGGGGTACAAAGGTAGGTGTTGGTCAACATGAAGGGGAATGGACACTCCTCTACCTATGACTCACTCCTTCTTCCTTTTAAATCTTGCTAGATCTATTCTAGTTGGACCTCAATACAAGAACGTTCATAAATGTGATCAACGTTGTCACGTAGAAAGATTATGAGCATTAAAACACGAGAAATGAGCTTAAACAAACAACGTCATTAAAGAGAGAAAACCTCCGAATAGATTTAGATCATCAAAGGGTTCACAAGTTTAAGTACCCACAAAATGATGTAGCTCCTTATAGAGTAGTATAAAGTAAACATGAAGATTTCAGAAAACATAATAAAAATCATAAAAATGATAAACCTCCTTTTTCCAATCCCAACAGGTTAATGTCCGGTACCGAATGATGTTTCAAAGACTTCTCCAATGACTTCTGGATTGCTCATGTATGCTAATAAGCTTCCTCGCCAAAATAGGGTTGTAGCCGTCATTCACCAGTAAAAAAGCCCCTTTCTTCTCTGGAAACTAGGGTTTTTAGACCCATCTCTCGAATAACTCTACGGATGTGAACAGTGCTTACCACAGTCGTGGGGTTCTCTGCCTTCAAGCTCCACCAGCATATGAATGTCTCATAGCCGTGGACACATCATCTACGGTCGTGGACTCTCTTTGTCTAATAGTTCCTAAGGGTGTGGACAGCAAAGTCTACCCCTGTGTAGTGTTTTATCTGGCTTCGGAATTGTTTACCACGGTCGTGGCACATCTTCTCATGGTTGTGGACTTCTTTAGCTGGCCGCTAATTGTTCTGAATTGCTCAACATGGCCATGGCATATCCTCCCATGGCCATGGACCCCTCTGAACTCCTCAAAACAAGCTCTTCTCCACTGTATTCTCGCCCTCTGAAGCTTCAAACACTTAGCTTACTCAAAGGAGCAAAACATAAACACTTGAGCTCATAAAACTGCTATAGTTCATGCTCATATGCAACAACCCATGCCAATAAAACATGTATACTCAGACACTTATCATCTTGAAATGAAATTACACAAAAAAAAAGCATAAACAACATCGGTACTATAAAAAGTTCATAGAATAGTTCGGTGAAATAGAGTGTATTTAGACCCTTATCAAATGGCATAAACGGCATCGGTGTTGTAAAAAATGCATGAAAATGCATAAAATACTTCGGTGAAATATAGTGTATTTATCCACTTATCAATACCATTGATGATCTATGATAAGTTTGAGAATCCTAGCTTAGCGGAACACTAGTGTAAGAGCATTTTTTTTAACTTGACTTATAATTTCGCCTTCACTTGGAAACCAACACTTTTTGACACAATACTTTTGCCCTTTCACAACATGTTCATTTATGAAAGATCATTGTCAGTTGACCACTAGTTTAAGAAGATAATAAAACTTCTAAGCTAGTTTTGATGAAAATAAAACCAGGGATTCAGATTCTTTATGAATATCCTAACAGGAAAGTTACAACTGTAAGCTGGTAGAAAGAGCGATTGCTTTTCAAAAATGGCCTTCCTCAAATAGTTGGTTTGTTGGCATTAAAAGTGTACATTTGATAACCTACCAAGCGAGAAAGCTACCTCATGCATACAATAACAAACAATCAATTTGGTTTCAACAATAGCATAGGAGGTATCAGCTAGGTTCTTTGGGTGCTTCATTCCATCCAGGCTTGAGTGTTACTTCTTTTTTCCAAGTTCTAAGTACCATTTTCTGCTCGTGATGGTCTAGATGAGGACCATAAGTGGCTAAGAATGGTTACCCCCAATTAATAAGGACCACCTTGTTTTCATGCACATCTAAAATCACAAAATTAGCCAGGAAGACAAGGCTCCCAACACTCACTAGGGCATCATTCACAATGCCCCACGGATGACGCATGGACCGATTGGCAAGTTGTAAAGTCATTCGAGTGGGCTCATGCTCTTATATACCCAGTTTTAGGAACAAAGAGTAGGGCATGACCTTAATGCTTGCCCTAGAATTGTCTAACGCTTTCTCCACTATTGAGTCATTGATCTTGCATTCAATAATTAATCCACCTGGATCCTTGACCTTCTTTGGTAACTTGCTTTCAAGAATGGTCGAAAAACTTTTACTCAAGGCCACCATGGATGCTTCTTCCAACTTGCGCTTGTTAATGAGCAACTCCTTCATTAATTTGACATATTTGGGCATTTGGGAGAATGCTTCTACAAGTGATATATTGATATGAAGTTGCTTGAGGACTTCCATGAACTACTCGAATTGAGTATCCTTCATGTCCCTTTTCAATCTCGCTGGGTTTAGAATTTTGTGTCGATATTATTGTATCGGTGGTGATTGGGCTTCTTAAAGTTCCTTTTCCTTATTGTTGTTCTTCTCAATGTCAACCTATTTAGTGGGAGTTGCATCTCCTGCAACATTCTTGCCTTTGTCCATCTTCGGCCTAGCATTAGGCCCAACCTCGATTTCTATAAAACTCCTCAAAGTGATAGCATTAAGTTGCTCTCTTGGATTTGCTTCAATATTACTTGGGAGACTCCCTTGTCATTCAGAGCTTGCTCCAGCCAACTGTAGAACTTGATTTTCAAGATTTTGGATGCAAGCTTGGATATTTCTCAAAGTATTGTTCACCGCATCAAATTTTGCATATGTTCTCACCATGAATCTTGCCAACACTTCTTCAATTGTGAACTTCTGTTCCTTCGGTGGTTGAAGGTTGGTACTAAAAGCATGGAGGTTGTAGTGGTCTTTGTTACCCTTATTGCCCATGACCTCCCAAGAAAACTTTGCATGATTTCTCCATCCCACATTATATGAATCACTATAGGGATTTCCTTGAGCTTTTGTCCACCAATACCAAATTGAACTTGTTTATAGGGGCATAGAACATTTGGAATTGGGTATTATCTTACATTCTATCCTCCTTTGTAGTCTCACACGTCATCACCATCTTGGTGCTTTCACTTGCTTTCTTGGCTATGAGAAGATTGAATTTTCTTAATAGTGCCTCCACCTTGACGTCTAAAGTCGTTGTGGTGTCTACCTCATGAATACCGATAACTCAGGTATTAGGTAGAGTATCTAGACAATGCTCCCCCTAGTATACAAGTATTAAGTACTGAATTTACAAGTATTTTTAGATGTAATAATTGAGTCCTGTGTATCCTAAGGTATACCGACCCCTGCCTTTAGGCTACCAATAAATAGTCCCTTACGAAGGCCCCGTGGAAAATTCTCTCGATGACTCACACCATATATAAGTGCATAGCACTCTAGGGATCCCAAAGATTTAATAGATTCCTGATAAGTGCTTGCATGTATATAATAATTGACATGTTTTTCTATCATAAGCATTATTTTCTCAGGTTTTATTGCTCATTTCGTGTGTTTTCATGTTTTTCCATGAAACTAGGGTTGTGAAGAACGTTTGGAGGATATAAGGCAAAAATAGGTCATGAAGGTGCCAAGTGGAGTTCTTTTGTGTAATCATAAAGGTTAAGACACAAACTAGGGGATAAGCAAGGGGTTTGTGCCAACTTCTAAAAGGTTCAAGACATTCCAAAGTTGTAGAGGGACACAAAGGCAGTCATGCTCTCATGTTCTGGTTTATTCGAAGATTTCAAAAGCTCTCCAAGGGTTTATTGATATCAACAAACACTACATGACCTACCACGTGAGCGTGTGTCCATCCGGGTGGCATCAGAAGAAGAAAAGAGCGAAATCAGGGGCCTCTAGATGCATTTCTGTGAAGGCTGAAAGTCCACATGGGCATGTGGATTTTTCACACGGTCGTGTGGATATTCCACATGGCTGTGTGGATGCCTGACTTTTTAGTTTAAATAGTCGTTTTGAAGAGTTATTGAGGGATCTTTTTCCCAACTTCTGGAGAGAGAGTGGCTAGGGTTTTGGCGAGGTTTTACGAGGCTTCGGGGCATTTCTTCATCGATTTTGACATCGAATCCTTCCAAGGATTGCTATTGGGGGAGCCATCGACGACTTAGATTCGGCGAGGTGTGCCTCAGGCTTGGCGGAGGGATCCTTGGAGAAGAAGACTCACCCCTTATAGACTATCAGCATGGAGCTAAAGGGGTTTATCTTTATGGTTTATTTGCATTCATTTTTTATTGTATTATTGACTTTGTATTGCTCCATGGAGAGTAAAACCTCTAGTGCGTACTTGGGCATATAAACCCTAGGATTTCTATGTTTCATTGACTCTTATTGCTTTACTTTTAATTAAGATTTAATTTGAGTTGAATCTTGTGTGCTTATTTGATTTTCCCTTAGAGTGACACTAGGGTTGAAAATCTAATCTAATCAATCTTTTGACGAGTGATTACCTCCATTAGGATTAAATTTACCAAGGTTGAAGAGGGTTGAAAGGGTGAGTCGAGAGGTAGCAGAACATCTCCTTTCCCCTCCGGTGTGATTCATCCTAACTCCATATTCCAAGAGCTTTTAGCAATCACAAAGAGAGTTAGGATTCGAGAGTCCTTTCCGTTAGTACGTATTTGTAATTAGGGATTTTTTCTCCTGGACCAAAGAGTTTGATCTAGAATTTGGAATAGGGTTTATCACTTGGAATCCCTAAAACTTAGCGTAGTCATGCGTGGTGTGAGGTGTCTAGAGTTTCCTCTCTGCTAGGACCTCATAGGGGACTAGTCAATGTTGACCTTAGATTTGGGACCTTGTATCTTTGGATGTCCACGACTCTATGAATCTCGATTTAAGAAAAGTAACTTGAGTTTTGCACTTGAAACTAGGATCATATGGGAGCATTGTCCCAGTACCTGATCTGCACCTTGATATTCTCCTTCACTCTAGCTACTACTTTCAGTCTTTTATTTCTGTTTGACTACTTTTCTATTGATCTCTACAACCATTGGTTTTTTCTTGGCTAATTAGAAAAGTGTTTGTGTTACTAACGTCTACTCCATGTGGATTCAACTACCCACCTATTGGGTACTTTACTACTTCGACACCCATGCACTTGGGGAACACACACGCAAGGGTGTGTCAATTTCTAAGAATAGATCCAATCCTGCCTCCAAATGAAGGATCCCTAACCCCTTACGAGATCCCTGCTTGGAATTTTCTAGACACATCACAGCATATATGGTTGCTTAAAGCTTTGGAATACAAAGATAGGGAAAATCTATCGGAAGGAAAAGTGGACACTCCGCTATCTCACCGCTCAGTCTCTCAACCCTCTTCACTCTTAGTAATTCTAGACCTAGCGGTGATCTCTCGCATGACTAAGATGAATAAAACATGCAAATCAATTAATACTCAAAGTTAAAAAACATGCGAGTATTAAAAACACAATAGTGAAACTAAATACATTGAAATTAAATAGAAACACAATGTAAATCAAATTAAAATAACAATCCTAGGGTTCATATGTTCAAATACCCTCTAGGGTTTAGCTCTCCATGGAGCAAAATACAAAGCGAATAATTAAGAGATAAACGTGTGTAAAAGACATAAAAATTAACCGCCCCATAACCAAGATGATGACTTTGATAGGTAGTTTCGATGTCTGGATGGAACCCACTCCGAAGCTAGGGTCACCGATGGCTTCCTCTCAGGAGTTACCCAAAAGATCCCTAAAATAATGGCAAGGTGGCCTTTTATAAAATGAAATCGGGGCTCACATGGGCCCTTACACAAGCTCCCATATGGCCATGTACAATAGTCACATGGCTGTGTGAAAATTCCACATGGCGGTGTACAGTAATTTACTATAGTATTGCTACAATATTTACTACAATGCTGACACACCCCCTTGTGTTTGCCTTCAAGTGCATAGGTCATCTCGTAATAAAGTGTCCCAAAGTGGGCGAGTTGTTGAACCACGGGGAACAGAAATAGTAATACTAACTATAAATCTTGTTATCTAGCCTAAATGGTAAAGTGAAAGTGATCTAATGTGCAAAAATGCCAAAGACATGCAAACTAGAGAAATGGAATGAAGTCTCAATCCTTAAAAATGGGGTATTATGGCAATGCTCCTCCTAGGATTACAACTTGAGGTATGAGGTTCAACTACACTCTTTATATCAAATGGTTTGAGCCACGGGAATCCTAAATTTCCCCAATCCCATTTGTATGGAAATTAGGGTTTTCTTCAATACAGTCCCCCCATCCGTAATCTGTCACATTACAAGGAACTACATAAGAGTGAAATGCTCTAGGGACTCCTTTACGGATCAACTGGGTACCTGAAGCAAGCTAGCTCTTTTGCAAGGCTACTAGCCATTAATCAAGAATAAACCCTAACAAGACCTATCGCATCCAAGGGTTTAAACAATTGCATTAATCACACTAGATACAAAAGTACGTGTTGATCACCATGAAGGCTAAGGGTACACTCCTTGATATGCCCTTGCGTAACCGCAAGTGTACGGGTCGTATAAGTGGTAAAGGGTACCCTAAAGGTCGGGTAGTCGTATCCACTGGGACTGGTGTAGCTTCTACTACTCTTGCTCTGCTTAGTATCTAATCAGTTGAGGAATGGTTTGATTAATTCTAGGTTGGACTGGAAGAGAATTAAGAGAAGGTAATACACTAGGGAAAAGTAAGGATTGGCTTGATGGAGGAGACGGGGCCCCGGGGTGAATTCCTGATGCTCACTAACTTACACTCTCTCAGCACTTATCAGAAATATCTTCAGTTCTAAAATCTAGTTATGCTAGGTAAATGATGTTCACAGTGCTGTTGAACCCTATGTGGAAATCTCACTTCTTGCAACTATCAATAAAGATTCACAAGCTAAGGAAACATAAGCAAACATTCAAGCATTCAACCACTCAACAACATTCAAGAAAGCCAACAACAAAGATTTAATGCTAGGAACAAGATATTCATAAATACTGCAAGTAGAGTAACAAGTTCAAGCTACAACATCAGAATATTTCCCCCCGGGGCTCCCAAAGAGAGTTTAGCCCCTCATGAGGATAGACAACACAATAAATGCCAAAGAAATTAAAATACAATAAGTTGAAAACTCCCTAATTTCTTGCATCCTTGCGTCTATCTGAGGTTTACGATGTGATGGATTCTCCTCCCAATCGGCCTATCATTCGCGCATCATTTCCCTTGTGATGGTGAGGACGGCTCCCCAAAGCTTCCTCCTTCTTTCCTTCTAGTTCGCAGCCAAAAAGTCCCCAAAAACCCTAAGTTTCTAGGGTTTTAAACTTTTCCCGATGTGAGCACGGACGTGTTGAAGCCGTGCTCCAAGCCGTGCAGATTACGGCCGAATAAAACTCTTGAAACTCCAATTCCTGTAATCTGCACTTGGTCCGACATGCTCGTGTTGCGGCCGTGCTTAGCGAACAAAATGCGTGTTGCTCTCGGCTGGAATCTCCTGTAAATTTCACGTCTTGAAGCACGGGCGTGCTGCGCCCGTGTTGGGCTTGATGAGGTTTCTCCTAAGTCCTTTAGCTCCTAAAAACGCTTCAAATCACTTCCTCTTGCAAGATGATGCTGTGTGCGTGCAACCTTCTTCACCTGGGTTCTTGTAAGCTAGATAGGAGAAAGTGATACCCCGATGACCACTTCTTAAAGTACATCACACCACTTATAGCGGTAACGAACCTTGAAATGGTAGAGAACCCCCTAATGAATTCAAAAGGTACTTCTGTCTCTCCTCTATACACAATTGGCTTTGTTCACACTCTCTCTCTTTTTTTTTTTTTTTTTTGACTAACATGAACTGATTTTTGACTAACATGAACTGTAATCGTCTTTTTAGAAGGGTAAATATGCTGATCAGGCAACAAAAAGACCCAACTTACTCAGAAGATTACAAGTTCACATGAACATGCTCGTGCTTTCCTAGCATTTAGCTTAGGGAACACTCTTTTTAGAAGCCCGAACCCTGAGTTTATTTGCTATTGCAGTATAGGAGCATTGTAATTCTTATTGCTATACACAACTCTTTTTAATTGCTGCAAAGTATTTCCTATTTTGCCAATTTTCAAGAGAAACAGAAGCCCTCAAACAACTTATTAGAGAGAAGCCTAACACATCAAGATACGAATCGCTAAAAATGGGTTAGCTACTAACAGGGTCACGAAGGTTATCATTTAACCTAACCTAGGTGTCCAAGGCCCATGATAAAAGGTATGTGATGGGATGTTGTGAAAGATCGAAATTCATTAAGTGCAGAGTTGTGTCCAAAGCTTAGCATCTATCATTATCCTACTCCAATGTATACTTAAGTCTTAAAAAACTTTGATGTACACTTAGCATCTATCATTATCCTATTCCAATCATGCATCAATGTCATTAAAGTTAACCCTAAAATAAGCATGTACAGAAAATAAAAAAAATTTGACTCCAAAGAACAAAAGTATATGCATGCAACCCCCACTTAAAGTCGTACATTGTCCCCAATGTATAAGATCAGTGGCTCAAAGAATATGATAAAACGTAGAAAGCAAAAATAGGGGGTTATGGGAACTTCCCTGAATCATGGTGGCAGCGTGTGACAAGATAGGCTGAGTGGTTGTGGCGCTACCTATGATAGTGGAGAGAAGATAAGATGATGTCCATGTCTACCCCTGCGAGGTAGAACAGGACATTAGATCGAGACATCCATCTACAGAAAGACAACAAAAAGGAAGATAGGAGCTTGGAAGAGTTAAGCTCTTTCCAACTTACTACTAACACAACTGCAGAGGGAATAATAAATAAACTATGACAAACAATAAGAAACTCAAAACCAGGTGTCATAGGAGTCGGTTCATGCCGATGGTGCTGAGGTGTGTGGATAAGGAGCCGACGAAATTTGGCGTGGAAAACTAGAGATCGCATTCAAAAAGCTTAGATTGGCAAAGTTTCAAAACCCAAAATGTGGAAGAAGATGGAGGAGAAGGAGGAGGAAGAGGAAATGTAGTGAGGGAGCTAAGATGAGAGGGCCACGTGACGCCCGAAAAATGGGCTGCGGCTAGATCCGTGCGCACATCCTGCACAGGGTTGTGCGGCCTGGCGTGTGGGCCGCACACCAGGCTGCATGACCTTCTGGCCAGAGCCCTGTGTGGGGCTGTGCGGCCGTACAAGGGCCGCACATCACTCTGGTAGGCTTGTGCGGGCTGTAGCGCGCCCGCACAGCCTCCAGAAGTGCCGTCTTAAGATTTTTCCTTACTTTTTTCGCCAAAAAATGATTAGACCAATCGATGAGTAACTTTAAAAACAAGTAAACTTCGCCGACAAAAGTGAAAATCACACAACATCAACCGACAATACGTCGACAAATTAAAATGAGATTCAAGTCATCTAATCACAAACGTTAAATAAAACAAACACGTATATAGGGAAGCAAAACAGAACCAATAAAACACCAAATAGCACACAAAGTAAAATAAAAGAAAATACAAGGAAATTAAACTTGGGTTGCCTCCCAAGAGCGCTTGTTTAGAGTCACAAGCCTGACATTCTTGTTCACATTCTCAGGGTGGTTCAAGAGAAGGATTTGTACCTTGTTTCATGAAGAATGAAGGTGATGAGCTAGGGAGGTTAAGTGAAATCATACTCTCAATGTCGTGGGCTCCCAAGTCAACTGTGAAGGCCGAATTCGCCTTGATCTTCTCGCCAGATGAACCTTGTTTGGGTACTTTCTTCCAGGCTTTCTTCCATGGTGGTTCATCACGGCTGCCACTTCCTTTGGGTTTCTCCTTCTACTTCTTAGGGTTGAGTGGCTTCTGATGGTTCGGCTCTCCACTTCCTCCAGCTTCTATTCCCTCTTGCTCTTCCCTCAAATACTCATCGAGGGAGTTAATTAACAGAACTTCCTTCACACAATCAGAGACAATTGGCCGTGTTGAGCTTGATGAGATTTCTTCTAAGTCCTTTAGCTTCTAAAAATCAATCCAAAACACTTCTTACTTCAGGACTTTGATATTTGCATGAAAAACTAAGAATACCTCAAATAGCACCGCACTTGGAGAATTAAAGCCAAAAGACTCAGTAATGATGAGGGTAAAGTATAAAATATATATATATATATATCTATATATATATATATATATGAAATGCACTCATCAAATACCCCCAAACTTGAATTGTTGCTTGTCCTCAAGCAACCTTAATCCCCTAATAAAGTGATGAGTGCATGACCTCTGATCTCAACAAAGTAAGAGAGTTACTGAAGCTTAAGGAGTTTCTAAGAACTAGTGTCTTAGTCAATTGAAAGCTTATGAAAAATTTTCCTCTTACTCCGTACTACCGTGTGTGTGTGTCGCCTTCTGGAGTATGTCAAAACTATTCTTGAGGGGGTCTAGTACAAGCTCTTACTTTTCACTGTGTTCACTCCTGAGTCCTAAACTGGGTAGTAGTTTCATACACCCTAGAGGCAGCCATTTCACATGGTAGGTCATCAAAAATGACATTTGTGATGCCTAAGATCCGACTACTTAAGTGTGGCTTTCGCTTTTTCTAAAGTGACAGCTCTTTCTACCATCTTTCTCACAAAATTTGACAGGGCATCCCAAAAAGGGATCCGACTTGTCACAACATTCTTTTCTTTTTCTCATTTTTCAAATTTCTTTCCATGTTCCTTTTTATTACTTGAGTTTGGAGTCAGAAACTAACTAACTGTTCACAAGCCTTGCAATTAGCCCTTTCTCTAACAGAGTGACAAAATAACAAAGGCTAAGTGTTCAGATTAAGGTTTCCAAAGTAAGAGCAAAATAAAACTTTAAGTTCAACAAAAGTGCACTAGTATGCTCAAAAACTCCTAGCTTAGCAATTCTCAACCAAAAATTATATAGATCGTCCTAAGTCATGCACAACATCTAAACATATTAATACGCAAGTACACAACCCTCTCCCACACTTGAATGAAACATTGTCCTCAATGTTTAAAGATTTAACATGCAAGGCATAGAAAAAGATTTCAAGTAAAAGTGAATTGAGAGTTGGGGAATTTTTACCAAGTTAAGGGAGAGGTGCCGAGGAAGAATTCCACGGTACATGATGGTCGCCGCGTGCGTCGCTAAAAAGCGAGCACACGGCTCCCCGGCCGCAAGTGCACAGGTCCTCAAGTAATACTCTTGTACGGGCACAAAAGAGTCGAATTCCCTAGGGTCCCGAGATCCACTATTACTTCCTCTTTGACAATTGTTTAGCCGAATAAAAACAGATGTTGGTGCAATGAAATGAAATTTAAACTAATGATAGAAACTTTAATCAATGCCAAGTTGCGCACAACGACGAGAAATCAAATAGAGAAGACAATGCTCCGGGCGAGGATTCCCCCGGGAGAAATACAAGCAAGGATGTTATAAAAACAGGTAATGCATGCATGGAGTATTGTTTTGGTCCGTCTAGGCTCGGAAGTCGACTGCCCCGGAACCTCCGTAGTGTAGCCCTAATCCAGTACAAGTTCCTTTATCCAAAAGATACTCACACGATGTCATTGGGATTAAGGAGCCTTGGTTGGAGTTATCTACAAGCAATTTCGCTAAGATAAACTCTACAACCTACGGGAGGCTACCGGCACCCGGAACCTCCGGTGTACCGGTACAATGAGTCCCTCTTCATACTATGTGGATCTAATGCAAGAGCGCACCTCGCACAACCAAGCACATTCGATAAAATGAAATGCAGAGTTCTCATGCAAATCACTACAATTAAGCACACAATGTATAAAACCAAATTCCACACCATCCATTCATTGAATTAAAAGCATAGCATCCAATACAAGTATTCCTCCCAAGGTTCACCGGTTGCTCGGCGGCCTTGGGAGGTTTAGTTCGACATGAATAACAAGGGAAGTTTGCACAAATAAGAATACATCACCAAGAAAACTCAAAACTCCCTCTTGACCGTGTCGGCTAAGGTTGCTGAAGACACTTGCCGAATCCGCGTCGGCAAGCTCTAGGATGATGATCCTTAAGTCCCAACGTCTTCTCTCCCTTGATTTCACTCCAAAATGACCTCCTTTGATGAAGCTTTGGGCGTAGGGGTGTTCGGAGGCGTCGGTGGCCAAAAGTCCTTCAAGAAAAACCCTAGTCGGGCTTAAATACCCCGACCAGTGTGCGGCCTGTGTGCGGGCCGCACATGTGGCCGCACACCCTTCTGCTAGGGTTGTACGGCCTGTGTACAGCCCGCACACAGGCCCTAAAAGGGCGTGGGTTGTGTAGGAACGCTTGGGTGCCCTCCGGAGCTCGTTTATCCTTTGTTTCTTCGCTCCTCGGCCTCGATTTTCAAGTTGTAAATGCTCTTCACAACGCAACTAATCCGTGGCTGCCCTGGATTAAGAAAAACAAGAAAAGCACATCAAAGGGCAACTGTTTTATTCAATTAATGCATGTAAGTATAAGTAGTTCACCATTAAAAAATGGTGTATTTAGACACTTATCTACACACAAGGGAGTGTGTTGATCGCCAGTTAGGGAGGATCCATTTGAAATAACCAGCAAGATAGTTATTCATAAATCCTGAGGTAAACAAGCAAGCATTAGAGCCAGAAAATAACATAAACTCACTGAAAAGAGATCAGTTTAGTAGGGGACTCCTCTTGCTAATTGACTCAAGGAGAACAAAAGACAACAAAAGTAAAAACAAAGAACAAAGACAATAAAACAGAAAATCACAACAGAAAATCAAAACCCAGCGCTCTCTGAATCGGAGTCAGACTCCGATCGAAGGTCGGTGGTGTCGACTCCCATACCCTGGATGTAGAGGGTCCAGCAGCATGGCAAGGAGGTGGAGACAGGGTGACATCGAGATGAGAGGCCAGCCACTGTATACTCCGGATCATCAATCGCCGGAAAAAACGGGACTAGCTGGAGGCGAGTCCGGAATGTGTGTGGATGCGCGAGCACGTGGGGTGCGAGGAGAAGATGGTCCGGCGGCAGCAAGAGGGGAATCAGGGGCGCTATGATCGAATGACTGAGGATAAAATGAATGTACCTGAGGGCTGGGAGACGAAGAGACGAAGCCTTGGACCGGCGAGGGTCGTACGCTCGGTCCGTTTTCAACCGCTGCCAACATGTCTCCGGGGACTCGTGGTACGCCCCTTGCGTAACCGCAAGTGCACGGGTCGCACAAGTAGTAAAGTGTACCCTTTAGGTCGGGTAGTCGAATCCACAGGGACTGCTATAGCTTCTAATACTAACGTCCTACTTAATATCTAACCAAACCGAAGATGAAGGAATTGACTTTGGACTAAGTTCGAGGAGGTTAAGGGAATATAAAGTTCACCAAGGGAAGATTGAGGTTTGACTTGATGGAGGAGATGGGGCCCCGGGGTTGGAATTCCGACGTTCACTAACTCGGTCTTTCTCAGTAATTATCAGAGATGTCTTCAGTTCTAAACCTAGTTATGCTATAAGCATGTGGTTTCTAGCGCTGCCGAGCCCTAAGTTGAACTCCCTCTGCTTGCAACAATCAATAATGATTCACAAACCTAGATAGGAGAACCTAACTACCAAGCATCAAGCACTAAACAACATACAAGATAGCAAATAACCTTGATTTATTGAAAGAAACAAGACAATCATAAATACTGCAAGAAAAGACAATGAGTTCAAGCTACAACGTCATACAACCAACCCCGGGGCTCCCTTAAGAGTTTAGCCCCTCATGATGACAACCAACAAACACAATGCCAAAGAAATTAAAAGACAAGGAATTGAAAACTCCCTAATTTCTTGCATCCTTGAGGTTGTCGCAGGATCTACGATGCCGTGTAATCTCTTCCCGATCGGCCTACCATAAGCTTGGCATACCCTTGATGAAGTGGAGGATGAACCCCCAAAGCTCCCCCTTTCTTTCTCCCAAAGTTCGCCCCCCAAAAAGTCCCCCTAGAAACTCATTCTAGGGTTTTAAAGTCTTCTCGATGTGAGCACGGGCGTGTTGAAGCCGTGCTTCAGACCGTGCAGATTACGGCCAAATAACTCTTCAGAAAACTCACATTCCTGTAATCTGCACGGGGAACAGCACGGGCGTAATTCGACCGTGCTGAGGTTTCACGACCGTGCTCAGCGAACTCTGGCTGTGCTGATCTGTGGCTGCATTCTCCTGTAATTTTCACGGGAAAGAGCACGGGCGTGCTTCGACCGTGCTGAGGTTTTCACACCCGTGCTCAGCGGACTCAGGCTGTGCTGAATTGTGGTTGAATTCTTCTGCATTTTGCACGGGAAACAGCACGGGCGTGCTCAAGCCGTGCTGAGCTTGATGAGGTTTCTTCTAAGTCCTTTAGCTTCTAAAATTGTTCCAAAAACGCTTCTTCTTACTTCAGGACTTTGATATCTGCATGACGAACAACGAATACCGCAAATAGCACCGTACTTGGAGAATTACAGCCAAAATATTCAATAATGTTGAGGGTAAAGCATGCAATATATATATATGAAATGCGCTCATCAAATACCCCCAAACTTGAATTGTTGCTTGTCCTCAAGCAACCTTATTCCCCTAATAAAGTGATGAGTGCATGACCTCTGATCTCAACAAATTAAAAGAGTTACTGAAGCTTTAAGGAGTTTCAGAGAACTAGTGACTTAGTCAATTGAAGGCTTGTGAAAGATTTTACTCTTACTCCGTACTACCGTGTGTGTGTGTCGCCTCCTGGAGCATGTCAAATCTGTTCTTGAGGGGGCTAGTACAAGCTCTTTCTTCTCAATATTTTCACTATTAACTCTTAAATTGGGTAGCAGCTTCATACACCCTACAGGCAGCCATTTCACTTGGTAGGTCATCAAAAATGACATTTGTGATGCCTAAAATCCGACTACTCAAGTGCGGCTTTCGCTTTTTCTAAAGTGATAACTCTTTCTACCATCTTTTCCAAAAAAATTGACAGGGCATCCAAAATGGAATCCGACTTGTCACAAAATTCTAGCTTTTATTAATTTGAGTTTGGAGTCAACATCTAATTTTTCAGCCTTATAAACTAGCCCTTCCTCTAACAAAGTAACAACACAACAGAAGGTTAAGTGTTAGTATTTGGGTTTCCAAAGTAAGAGCAAAATAAACTTTAAGTTCAACAAAAGTGCACTAATATACCCAAAAACTCCTAGCTTAGCAATTCTCAACCAAACAATTTTCATAGATCGTCCTAAGTCATGCACAACATCTAATCGTATTAGGACACAAATACACAACGGATAAACGTCTAAATATACGTATTTTATACGTAATTGTGGAAATTATTTTATTATCTTTTTAATGAGCTGATGCCCTTTTTCGGTCTAAATCTCTTTATCTTTGTATTTCAGGCCTGTCAGAAGCCCTGGGGACTCGACGATGAGATGGGGAACGAATTCAACATCAAAACAGCGATTTCGAGACGGGATACTGTAGCACAGTACTGTAGCTTTTACTGTAGCTCATGACGGGTTTTCTCGGCAGAAAAGTAAATATCTCGAGGGGTCAGCATACCGGCTGTATGCTGACCCGTTTACCCATCGGGATTTGGTTTAAAAGGGGCATTAGGGCATCTTGAAAGGGGACTTTTGGCCACCATTCTCCACCATCATCTTCTAGGGTTTCAAGGCAAGTGGAGAGGGCAAATCTGAGGTGGAAATAAAGGGGAGAAGAGGTTTTGCTATCAAGGAGAAGATCTAAGAGCTTGCCGGCGCGGATCCGACAAGTTCTCATCACCACCTTCTAGTCTTCATCTTAGGGGAGTTTGCTTTGAGTTTTATCTTGTATTCTTTGTATTTCTTGCTTTCTCCTTTGTTGATGAAGAACTAGACTCACAAGGTCGCCGGGCATCCGGTGAACCTTGGGATGAACTTGCTTTGTATGGATGCTTTAGATTTACATTATGGTATTTGGTGTGTTTTGTGGTTCATGCTTGGTGTACTTTGATGTATTGGTATGCATGAGAACTCTGTGTATCGATTTCTAGGTTTTAGTAGGTTGCGTGACCATCGCCCTACTTTTAGACTCCCAAGCTTGGAAGGGATACATGTACAAATACGCCGTGACCATCGGCTATTTTGTACCCCTCCGGTATTAGGGTTGTGCCTAGTTTGTGCTTCAACCCTAATTTGAGAATCTCGTGCCTTTAATGCAATCGTAAGAGGATTTCGGCGGAAGGAATTCCGTATCAATACTCGTACTGGATTAGGGGCCAACTGCCGTGACCATCGGGTTGGCCTACCTGAGCATTCTCCCTGCCAAGAACCACCAGTGCCTGTGTAATTCTAGCATCCTGCTAGCTTTAGTAATCCCGAGGGGATCCTAGCCCGGGACCTCACGCTTTCATTATTATTTGTTTCCTTGAATATGCTCATGTTGTGTACCTGAGTCCATGTGTTTATAGTTATCTTTGTTAGTTTTCTTTTCTTGTTTCAATTCTCTATCTTTGGTAGACTAGAAAGTGCCGTCTAGGGGAAAGTAATAGCAGCTCTCGGGACCCCAGGGAATACGACCCTCTCACGCGTGCGTGAGAGGTATTACTTGACGACCCGTGCGCTTGCGGACAATCGACCAACAACCCTTCCCCACACTTGAATGAAACATTGTCCTCAATGTTTAAAGATTTAATCATGCAAAGCAAAGAAAATCATTGCAAGTAAAAGTGAAGGTTGGGAATTTTCACCAAGTGAAAGGAGAGGTGCCGAAGAAAAATGCGATGGCACACAAGGGCGGGTGTTGATCGCCGATTAGGGAGGAGTTGTTTGAGACAACCATCAAGAATGACAGTCAATAAATACTGAGATACACATGCAAGCATTAGAGACAGAAAATAAACAAAAAGACAAAGATCACACTAAAAAGAGATCAGTTTAGTAGGGGACTCCCCTTGCTAACTGACTCAAGAAAAACAAGAGACAACAAAAGTAAAAAAAAAGAACACAAAACAAAACAGAAACAACAAAATAAAACATCAAAACCCGGCGCTCTCAGAATCGGAGTCGGACTCCGATGGAAGGTCGGTGGTGTCGACGCCGACACTCCTGGACGTAGAAGGTCCAGCGGCACGACGAGGAGGTGGAGACAGGGTGACGTCGAGGTGAGAGGCCAACCGCTGCATGCTACGGATCATCCATCGCCGGAAAGAAGGAGAGCCTGCTGGAGGAGAGTCCCGAGTGTGGGTGGAAGCGCGAGTGCGTGGGGTGCGAGGAGATGATGGGCCGGCAGCGTCAGGAGGAGAATCATGGACGCTGGCAGTAGGGGTGCCTGATGTCTGGTGCCCTGGGAGGTGGACGTGGATCGCAGCATCCCCATCGCCCGGAGCGTGTCCACGGAGACGGGAAGTACGCCACCTACCATCCGCATCGCACGTGTGCCAGCCTGGAGTCCCATCCCCCGAATCAGCCGTGTGATGTAGGATCCGCAGAAAATGGCGCCGACTCGGGAGTCCTGTCCCTGATGCTGGATGCTAAATGCCACCTCGTAGCCGAGGTGCATCTGGAATCCATCCAGCATGCTCAGCAGGAAGTCGAAGTCGCGGCGACTAACGACTCCTGTGCTGTCTCCCCGCCCTGTGATCGAGTGACTGAGAATAAAGTGAATGTACCTGAGGGCTGGGAGACGAAGAGATGAGGCCTTGGATCGGCGAGGGTTGTACTCCCGGTCCGTGCTCAGTCACTGCCAACAAGCCTCCTGTGACTCGCCGAGTGGTCGAGCTACGAGGAGGGCGTCGTACTCTGGAGTCCTGGTGAACTCCTCATCGTACAAGCCCAGTCTGACAGAAAACTCTGTCAGACTCATACGATGTAGCTCGCCTAGCGCCTGGAACTGTACTGTGCCAACGCGGTGCTAGCTGACTGGGCCTCGTGACAGCTCGAAGGTCGCAAGGACCTCCAAAGACAGCTCCCGGTAGGCGTGGTCGGTGATGGAAAACAGTCTCGTCCAGGCGCCCCCTCCATGGTAGCAGTTCACATCTGCCTCCAAGCCCACCTCGCGGAGGACCTCCCAATCTATAGCTCGTATCTCGCCAAACCGCTTCGCGCTCAAACGGTCTTGGCGCTCCTGGTGGATGGGAGTACCGAGGGCTAGCGCAGGGGGAGCGGCTGGGGTCGACGACTCCCCTCTAGCCCTCTTCGAAGAAGGGCCAGATGTAGTAGCCTTCCTCGGCATGATCTGTCGAGAGGAAAAATAATAAACAGTTAAGATCAACAGTGAAACACGGCCGTGCTTCAAATCTGCACGCCCATGTAATTCAAAAAAAATAAGGTTTCCTACGAGCACGGGCGTGCTGAACAGGCACGCCCGTGCTTCCGAGTAATTCCAGATCTCAAATCAAAGCACGGCCGTCTTTAGTGAACACGGCCGTGCTGCTAAAATACATCTTCAACTCCGACGGACTCTAACTCAAAAATCGACGGAACAAATTCATTTAAACTCAATCAAAAGCACCCTAGATGACTCTAAAGATGAATTCAGATGTTTTTATGTAGAATAATGGCATATAGTCAAAGATTTAGAATTAAAACACAAATCTAGGGTTCGTCGACTTACCAAAAGTGGTGATGAAGGAGTAGAAGCGATGAAACTCCGAGAAACCACGACAACCACCAGAAAACTCGCGAAAAACGCAAGAAAATGGAAGCACAAAGGAAAAGAGTCGCCGGTAAGAAGAAAGAAAGGGTGAACGGCGCGTTTAAAAAGGAGAAAATCGCAGGAAGAGGGGCCGTCGCGCTAAGCACGGCCTCAGCACGGCCGTGCTGTGCCCGTGCTTAAGTAAATTCAATGAAAAATGAAGAACGTGGCACGTCCGTGACGCGTGCACTGGCAGCGTGCTCAGGGATTCAGCATGGTCACGGCACGGCCGTGCTTCTCCCCGTGCTGATTGGAAATAATCAAACCTGGAAAACCTGTGAATTGCACCCCCATCAGCACGGGGGTGTTATGCCCGTGTTGGGCCTGGACCCTTCCCTTATGCAGAAAAACACGCCGGATTTGAAACAAAACAAAACCAAAAACACAAAAACACAAAACAACAACCACCACAAGGAACTAACAAAGAAATGAAATAAATCGGGTTGCCTCCCGATAAGCGCTCTTTTAACGTCACTAGCTTGACGGGTCTAGTCTCAACTTAGGATGGTTCAAAGACATACCTTTCCTCTTGGTGCCCTGCAGACCAACATTCTATGAAAGGACAAAAAGAATTTATCAGAAATGCCTCACCAAAGCTGAGGTCATTAGTAGAATTACATTTCGAGGTAGAGGCTTGTTGTTTCTTCCTTTCCTCTACCTTCTGCCGCCATGTCTGGGCCTTTGACCCCTTGCCTTTCCTTCTTTTGGTCTTCAATTCTGGTTGACTAATGATCGAGGGTGTAGCAATGATGGCTTTCTCTTGGTCTATGAGCTCTTCATCTGGGGGTTCCTCACCTAGTAAATCAGTAAGATGATCCTTTCGCCAGATTTCCTGCACACAATCACAAATAATGTCATTAGTAGCGTCTAGGAAATAGCAAGAATCATCAAATGCCATGGGGTGTCTCATAGCTTCCTTCAGCTTGAATACAACTTCTTCATCCCCCACTCTTAATGTTAGGCGATCATCCTTCACATCAATGATGGCTTGTGAAGTAGGGAGGAATGGCCACCCACAAATTAATGGTACCTCAGCCCGTTCATCAAAATCCAGAACAACAAAGTCTACCGGGAATATGAATTTGTCGACCTTCACCAAAATGTCCTCGACAATTCCCAAGGGTTGGGGGGTGGAGCGATCAGCAAGCTGGAGCGTCATTTTGAGTTGGCTTGAGTTCCCCCAACCCCAGCTTCTGAAAAATCTTTAATGGCATGAGGTTGATACTTGCCCCTAGATCAGCCAACGCCTTTTCATCCATCATCCCTCCAATTGTGCACGGGATGATGAAACTTCCCGGATCTTTTCCTTCTTGGGAATTTTATTTGAGATGATGGCAGAATATTCCTCACTCAAGGTGACCGTCGAAACTGCTTCCAATTTCCTCTTATTAGTCAATAATTCCTTGAGAAACTTGGCATACTTCGGCATCTGGGAGAGAGCTTCCACGAAAGGAATATTGATCTGCAATGTTTTAAACATCTCCAGAAACTTCTTGAACTGTGCCTCTTGTTGCTCCTTCTTGAGTTTTGCTGGGTAGGGCAATGTAGGCTTATAGTCTGCTACCAAGTCTTTCCCCTTGCCCTTATCCTTTCTCCCCAAGCTTGCCCCTGAATCTTTATCCTGAACTTCCACCTCGAGTTCTTGTCGGGATTCTTGCTGTGCTTGTGGAGTTGAAGGTTCCAGTTCCCTGCCACTTCTCAAAGTGACTGCCTTGAGGGACTCCCGGGGATTAATTTCCGTATTACTCGGTAGAGCACCCTTGGGTCGTTCAGCAAGTGTCTTGGCGATCTGTGCAACCTGACGCTCAAGGTTCTGTAAAGAGGCCTGTTGATTCCTCATCATCTCTTCATGCCCTGTAATTCGGGCATCATTAGCTTGAATGTATTGAACAAGGAGCGCTTCAATAGAAGATCCTTTCTCCCAATCAATGACTCGCTCCTCGCCAAACCGCTTCGTGCTCAAGCGGTCGTGGCGCTCTTGGTGGATGGGGGCACCGAAGGCTGGCACAGGGGCAGCAGCTGGGATCGACGACTCCCCTCGAGCCCTCTTCGAGGAAGGGCCGGATGTAGTAGTTTTCCTCGGCATGATCTGTTGAGAGAAAATATAAAATAATTAAGATTAGCAGTGAAGCACGGGCGTGTTGAAAATCTGCACGCCAGTGTAAATCAAAAAAAGGGTTTCCAAATGAGCACGGGCGTGCCTGTTAAGCACGCCCGTGCTTTCGTGCAATTTCAAATCTCAAATCAGAGCACGGGCGTGCTTCCTTGAGCACGCCCATGTTGCTGATGTCCTGCGTCGTCTCCGATCGTTTCTAACCCAAAAAGCGATGGTACAAAGTTGTTTAAACTAATTAAAACTCGCCCTAGATCCCTCTAGAACCAAAATTAAATGTTTAACAATGAATAGAGTCATAAAATCAAAGATTTTGAAACGAAACACGAATCAAGGGTTCGTCGACTCACCAAATCGTTGGAGAAGAAGAGATATAAGCTGGAAAACGCCAAGAAACCGAGACAACCGCGCAAATACTCATGTAAAACGCAAGAAAATGAGAGCACAAGAGAGGAAAATCGCCGGTGAGAAGAAACAAAGGGCGAACGGCTTGTTTAAAAAGAAGATATTCGCAGGGAGAGGAACCGTCGCGCTGAACACGGCCTCAACACAGCCGTGTTGGGCCCGTGCTAAGAAAATTAACCACAAATGAAGAACGTGGCACGTCCGTGCTGCGTGCACGGACAGCGTACTAGGGAATTCAGCACGGCCAGAGCACGGCCGTGATTCTTCCCCGTGTTGCTTAAAACTTATAACACCTTAAAAGCCTGTGAATTTCACCCCCGTCAGCACGGGGGTGTTGGGCCCGTGTTGAGCCTGAGACCTTCCAACATAAACGAAAAACACGCCGAACTTGATTTAAAACACGACAAAAACACAAAACAGAAACAACCACAACAAAGAATAAAACAAAAACAATCGGGTTGCCTCCCGATAAGCGCTCTTTTAACGTCACTAGCTTGACAGGTCTAGTCTCACCTCATGATGGCTCAAAAACATACCTTCCACGCCCTGCGGAACAACAGTCCATGAAAGAAGATAAAGAATTAATCAAAAATGGCTCACCAAAACTGAGGACATTAGTAGAAGCTTGATGTTGCTTCCTCTCCTCTACCTTCTACCACCATGTTTGGGCCTTAGATATCTTCTTTTTCCTTCTCTTGGCATTCATTGCTAGTTTACCAGCACTTGATGGTGTAGCAGCGACGTCTTCCACCTGGTTTGTGAGTTCTTCATCTGGAGAATCTACCCCTAGCAAATCAGTAAGAAGATCCTTTTTCCAAATTTTCTGCACACAATCACAAATAACATTATCAGTAGCATCAAGAAAATAACAAGAATCATCAAATGCCATGGGGTGTCTCATAGCTTCCTTTAGCTTGAATACCACTTCCTCACCCCCCACTCTCAATATCAGTCGACCATCTTTTACATCAATAATTGCTTGTGAAGTGGCTAAGAATGGTCGTCCAAAAATCAGAGGGACCTCGGCCCGATCATCCAAATCCAGAATAACAAAATCTACAGGGAATATGAACTTATCCACCTTCACCAAAACGTCTTCTATAATTCCAAAGGTTGGCGGGTATAGCGGTCAGCAAGTTGGAGCGTCATTTGAGTTGGCTTGAGCTCCCCCAAAATTAGCTTCTGAAAAATCTTCAATGGCATGAGATTGATACTTTCTCCTAGATCAGCCAACGTCTTTTCATCCATCATTCCTCCAATTGTGAACGGAATGATGAAACCTCCCAGATCTTTTTCCTTCTTGGGAATTTTATTTGAGATGATGCCAGAACATTCTTCACTCAAAGTGACTATCGACACTGCTTCCAATTTCCTCTTATTGGTCAATAATTACTTGAGGAACTTGGCATACTTCGGCATCTGGGAGTGAGCTTCCACAAATGGAACATTGATGTGCAGGGTCTTGAACATCTCAAGAAATTTTTTGAATTGAGCCTCTTGTTGATCTTTCTTGAGTTTTGTAGGATAAGGCAAAGGAGGTTTGTATTCTGGTATCAAGTCTTTCTATTTGCCCTTAGCTTTCAACCCTGAGCTTGGCCCTGAATCTTTCTCTTGGATTTCCACCTCTAATTCGCGTCGAGACTCCTGCTGTGCTTGTGGAGGTGGGGATTCAAGTTCCTTGCCACTTCTCAAAGTGACTGCCTTGAGGGACTCCCGGGGATTAATTTCCGTGTTACTAGGTAGAGCACCCTGGTGTCGTTCAACAAGCGTCTTGGCGATCTGTGCAACCTGACGCTCAAAGTTCTGTAAAGAGGCTTGTTGATTCCTCATCATCTCTTCATGCCCTGTGATTCGGGCATCATTGCCTTGGATGTATTGGACAAGGAGAGCTTCGATAGAAGATCCTTTTTGTTCTGGTGGTGAAGGCCTCGAAAATTGAGGCTGGGGTTGTTGCTGCTGCTGCTGTTGCTGAGGGGGGCGCTGCTGCCCCTGATTCTGATCCTTCCAAGAAAAGTTTGGGTGGTTCCTCCACCCAGGATTGTATGTGCTGCTGTAGGGGTTGTTCGCATACCGCTGATTTTGACCGATAAAATCTACTTGTTCGGTCACCTGAACCCCTTCTGATAAGTAACTGGGCCCTGCTTGGCTTGCCCAACTGTCATGACTGCTACCTTGCGGTGAAGACTGAATTTGCATTGTGACCAGTCTCTTAGAAATGGCTTCGACCTGTGCCGCTAAGGTGGTGAGAACATCAACCTCATAAAGCCCGGCTGTTTTCACGGGCTTGTTCCTTTCAGAACTCCACTGATACCCATTGGAGGCCATGTCTTCAATTAGGTTCTGTGCCTCATCGGGTCGCTTTCTTGATAAACGTCTAAAAGTACATATTTTACATGTATGTGTTGTATATTATTTTCATATTTTATTGTTGAATCTATGCCCTTTTCGGTCTAAATTGCTTTATCTTTCTATTTCAGGCTAGCCAGAAGCTCTGGGGACTCGAGGACGAGATGGGGAGCGAATTCGACAACAAAACAGCGTTTTCGAGACAGGATACTGTAGCACGGTAATGTAGCATTCACTGTAGCAGTTACTGTAGCTCATCGTGGACTTCTCGGCACAAAAGTAGAAATCCCGAGGGGTCAGCATACCGGCTGTATGCTGACCCGTTTACCCATCGGGATTTGGGGTCTTAAGGGCGATCTAGGGCATTTTAGAGAAGACTTTTGCATCTTCTTGGATAGCTTTTGGGGAGAAAGAAAGCTAGAGTTTGGACATCATTTCCACACCATTTTGGAGGGCAAAAGGAGAGGAAATTCAGGTTTTCTTCGGTGAAGAGAGCAAGATCTAGGAGGATCTACTTCAAAAGCTTCATTGTTTGGAGGTTTAAAACAACAGGAAGCCACCCCTTCGAGTGCCGTCTTCGGAAGGTTTTCTCCGGGGATTCAAGCGGCATTCGGCCTTCACCATTTGAGGGAGTGTTCCTCATGTTTATTTTAGTTATTTGCATGGTTTGTGTGGTGGATTTGTTGAACATGAACAACTAAACCCCAAGGTCACCGGATGTAGGTGAACCTTGGGGGCAAAAGGTTATTTCTTTGGAGTGTTTTGTATTTATGCATGCTTGTTACCTATGATGGCTATGATTATTTTGTTAAAGGATTTCCTAGCTTGGTAGAATGATAGTAGTGAGCTGTACAGTACCTGTGCTTGAATGTAGTTCTGTTTCATCTTTAGTGCACTTGTATACATGCTCACGATCCCTCTCACCTTGTACACTCTAACCAACCCATCTTAATGGCTTTGGCATTAATTTGTTAAATTCTATCTTCAATGCAATTTTAAAAGCTTTTAAGTTCCTTTGTTGTTTTCTCCAACCTTCAGTGAAGTTTTTAGCAGGTAGTTTATCAGGGATCGAAAAAAAAAAAAAGGGGTCTATGTCAGTATTCCTCTGCTTTTTAAGCATGAATGCGTATATGTAGATTGTAATCGATTAAGAGGGTGACTCTTGTGCCTGGCCAGCATGTGCATCCATCTGAAAGATTTTTGTGCAGTCTATGTTAGGCGGACCCAGAAAAGAAAGAATTTGTGTATATTTGTGTGTGAAAGAAATAAAGTTTCCATTTTGATCCCTAGAACCTGTTTTATGGTCACTTAAGAGTTGGAGTTGTATTTAGGAACCAAAGGACTTTAACTGGGCATTGAGGAGGTCTTTAACACTCTAATGCCATCTTCATTATGTGTGGGGTGAATGGTCATCCTGGGGTAATCCGGGGTGTGGAGGTCAAGGTGAGAGTCAGCACACACACACATAGGGCACTGTGGATGAAGCAGATCTATTATCACCTGATTATTCATTGAACAACTCACTTCTTGATTCCTGTCCATTTGTGCTTGTGGAGTTCTTTAATTTTGAGCCTGAGGTCGTATTTTTAGCCGTTTATCTTCTTTCCCTTGTTCTTCATGTTTGTTTGCTTGGGGACAAGCAAACGCTTAGGTGTGGGGATGTTTGATAAACGTCTAAAAGTACGTATTTTACATGTATGTGTTGTGTATTATTTTCATATTTTATTGTTGAATCTATGCCCTTTTCGGTCTAAATTGCTCTATCTTTGTATTTCAGGCTAGCCAGAAGCTCTGGGGACTCGAGGACGAGATGGGGAGCGAATTCGACACCAAAACAGCGTTTTCGAGACAGGATACTGTAGCATGGTACTGCAGCATTCACTGTAGCAGTTACTGTAGCTCATCGTGGACTTCTCTGCAGAAAAGTAGAAATCCCGAGGGGTCAGCATACCGGCTGTATGCTGACCCGTTTACCCATCGGGATTTGGGGTTTTAAGGGCGATCTAGGGCATTTTAGAGAAAACATTTTGCATCTTCTTGGAGAGAGCTTTTGGGGGAGAAAGAAGGCTAGGGTTTGGACATCATTTCCACACCATTTTGGAGGGCAAAAGGAGAAGAAATCCGGGCTTTCGTTGGTGAGGAGAGCAAGATCTAGGAGGATCTACTTCAAAAGCTTCATTGTTTGGAGGTTGAAGACAACGGGAAGCCACCCCTTCGAGTGGCGTCTTCGGAAGGTTTTCTCCGGAGATTCAAGCGGCAGTCGGCCTTCACCATTTGAGGGAGTGTTCCTCATGTTTATTTTAGTTATTTGCATGGTTTGTGTGGTGGATTTGTGGAACATGAACAACTAAACCCCAAGGTCGCCGGATGTAGGTGAACCTTGGGGGCAAAACTTGTGATGTTTTGGATTATTTGAGTTATCTATTGTATGATTGTCTTGTTGTGATCCTTGTTTGGTATCCTTAATCGTTTTGGTACATGTGCTTAATTGTTGTATCAAATTCTTGGTAGCACTTTGTAGCATGACCATTGCCTTAGTGCAAGACTCTACCAAACTTGGAAGGGAGTATTGTATAAATACGCCGTGACCATCGGGTATTTGTACCCCTCCACTTCTAGGGTTGAAAACTAACTAGTGTTTCCACCCTAACTTGAGGAAACCATCATTCTCCTTGCAACCGTGTGAGAGGTTGAGTGGAAGAAATTCCTTATTCAACACTTGTACCGGGTTAGGGGTCAATTGCCGTGACCATCGGGTTGACCTAAGCTTAGGTTTTCTCGGTCCAACTAGCCACATACTTAATTTCTCAAATATCCTACTCACTTGAGTAGCCCCCTTGGGGATCCTCATCCATGACCGTTTTCATACCTGAGCATCTCCCGTGTTTTGATTCAGTCGCATTTATTCAGAAAATTTCTCTTGTTGTTATTTGTTTTCTTTCTTTTCAATTCTCTTAAAAAATGGAATCGGTGAGCTAAACAATAAGTTAGAAGTGAGTAAGGTAGCTCCTCGGGCCCCTTGGGAATACGACCCACTCGTGCGTGCACGAGTGGTTTATTACTTGACGACCCCGTGCGCTTGCGGGTGTTCACACTCCGTGTCGATCATTACTGCACAAGGAGCCTCCTGCTGCTGCGTCCAACATCTGCTTGGTCGCCACATTCAAACCATTGTAAAATATTTGGATTTGCATCCATTCCACTATTCCATGTTGTGGACACTTCCTCAACAAATCCTTGTACCGTTCCCAAGTATCATACAAGGTCTCAGATTCTGCCTATCGGAATGAGGAGATATCACTTCTAAGCTTGGTGATTTTGGCTGGTTTAAAATAGCGGGTCAAAACTTCTCGACCAACTATTCCCAGTTTGTAATAGAACCCGACGGCAAGGAATTTAGCCATTGCTTGGCCGTTCCTCGCACTGAGAACGGGAACAATCAAAGGCGAACCGCATCCTCGGACACATTATTCGCCTTGAAGGTGTCACAAATCTCCAGGAAAGTTGCAAGATGAGCATATGGGTCCTCATCTTGAAAGCCATCAAATTGGCACATCTATTGCACCATTTGAATGAAATTGGGCTTCAGCTTGAAGTTGTTGGCCGCAACTGGGGTCGCACAACACTAGACCCAGATCCCTCTAGATTAGGCCGGGCATAGTCGGAAATACTTCTCTGATTTCCAGCAATATTTCCCTCGTGGTCCACCTCTATGCTTACTTCCACTGACCCGGTTTCCCTTAGATGAATCTGGCGCTGTCTCCGATGAAATGTCCGTTCGATGTCAGGATCCGGAGACGCTAGCTGGGAGGAATTCCCCCGGGTCATACACTACGCCTGCGCAATAACCAAAAGAAAGAAATGAGATATGAACTTAAAAACTTGAAGCAAAAAAAAATAGTAAACAGCTTAACAAAACACAAATATTAACAAAAACTAAAACAAAAGAGTATGAGCAGAAATAAAGAACAAAAGGAAACGGTTAGAGTACTAAGACTGCTCGAGTTCTTACAAGTTGCCAGTCCCCGGCAACGGCGCTAAAAACTTGATACGTCCCTTGTGTATCCGCAAGTGCACGGGTCGTACAAGTAGTGATACGCCCCCTGTTTAGGATCGAGTAGTCGAATCCACAGGGACTGGTGTAGCTTCTAATACTAACGGGGTGCTTAATATCTAACCAAACAAAGAAAGATGGATTGTGACTCTAAGTTGAAATTAAGGAGATTGAGGGAGAGAATTGCACTAAGGGGAATGTAAGGATTGACTCGATGGAGGAGATGGGGCCCCAGGGTTGGAATTCTGACGTTCACTAACTCGGTCTTTCTCAGTATTTATCAGAGATGTCTTTAGTTCTAAATCTAGTTATGCTATAAGAATGATGCTTCCAGCGCTGCTGAACCCTAAGTTGAGATCTTACTGCTTTCAACTATCAGTAACGATTCACAAGCCTCGATAAGGGAACCTAACTTCCAAGCATTCAAGCACTAAACAACACTCAAGATAGCCAATAACTCAGATTTAATATAAAGCACAAGACATTCACAAATTATGCAAGTAAAGATAATGAGTTCAAGCTACAACGTCATACAAACCACCCCGGGGCTCCCTTAAGCGTTTAGCCCCTCATGACAATAAACAACAAGTACAATGCCAAAGAAATTGAAATACAAGAAGTTAAAAACTCCCTAATTTCTTGCATCCTTGTGGTTGTCAGAGGATCTACAATGCTGTGGAATCTCCTCCCGATCGGCCTACCATAGGCGTGACATTCCCTTGATGAAGAGGAGGACGAACCTCCAAAGCTCTCTCCTTCTTCCCCCTTTAGTTCGCCCACCAAAAAGTCCCCTTTGAAACTAAGCTTCTAGGGTTTTAATGTTTTCCTGATGTGAGCACGGGCGTGTTGAAGCCGTGCAGATTACGGCCAAATAAAACTCTAGAAACTCGCATTCCTGTAATCTGCACAGGGTACATCACGGCCGTGCTTAGGGCGTGCTAAGGGTTTGCACGACCGTGCTCAGCGAACTCAGACTGTGCTGACTTTGGCTGAATTCTCCTGCAATCTGCACGGGGTACAACACGGGCGTGCTCAAGCCGTGTTGAGCTTGATGAGATTTCTTCTTAGTCCTTTAGCTTCTAAAAATCAATCCAAAACACTTCTTCTTGCTTCAGGACTTTGATATCTGTATGAAAAACTAAGAATACCTCAAATAGCACCGCACTTGGAGAATTAAGGCCAAAAGACTCAGTAATGATGAGGGTAAAGTATAAAATATATATATATATGAAATGCACTCATCAGCTCGGGATACCATCAGTTGAAGATTAGGGAGTGCTACGTGGCTAAGACAGATTTTCACACTCGCTATGGTCACTTTGAGTTTCAGGTCATGCCATTCGGTTTAACGAATGCTCTTGCAACAATCATAGACTTGATGAAAAAAAAAATTTAAGACCTTACTTGAATAAGTTCGTGATAGTGTTTATCAATGACATTTTGGTGTACTCGCCGACAAAGGAGGATCATGCACGGCATCTGCGTACTATTTTGCAGACTCTTCGAGCGGAGCAGCTATTTGCTAAGTTTTATAAGTGTGAGTTTTGGCTTCTCAAAGTTGGTTTTCTTGGGCATGTGGTTTCAAGAGATGGAATCTTTGTACACCCGAAGAATGTGGAGGTAATTGTCAGTTGGGAGCCATTGAAGAGTGTAACCAAGGTTTGAAGTTTTCTTATCTTAACAGGTTACTACCGGCGTCTCGTAGATGGTTTTCCCCCAGATTGCAACTCCGTTATCGAGGCTTACTCACAAAGAGGTGAAGTTTGTTTGGGATGAGAAGTGTGAGAAGGGTTTTCAAACTCTAAAAGATCGTTTGACATCCGCCCTAATTCTCACATTACCAACTAGTAGGAATTATTTTGTGGTGTATAGTAACGCCTCACATCAAGGTCTGGGTTGTGTGTTGATGTAAGAAAGACGGGTGATAGCCTATGTTTCTCGGCAGCTTAAGAAGCATGAGTTAAATTATCCAAACTATGACTTAGAGCTCAAGGTCGTGGTGTTCGTTCTAAAGATTTAGCGACACTATTTGTTTAGAGAACGGCGTTGAATTTTCTCAGGCCATAAGAGTTTGAAGTATCTCTTCACCCAGAAAGAGTTGAACTTGAGGTAGAGACGATAGTTGGCGTTCTTCCACTCTAGCGTTTATGAGGGTATCATACCTACGACAACTCTAGATCATCAGAGAGTTAGGCGTGGAGCTCAAAGCTGAAGCCGGTGGAGTCTTATTTGCAGGTTTCATGGTGAGACTGTCTCTATTAAAGCAGATCTTAGAGTCTCAGAAAGTGGATGAAAGGTTAGTCGGTGATAGACAGAGGTTAGAGAAAGGAGTTGCTGGTGATTTCAAGGTGCGAAGCGATGGTCTTTTGGAATTTTGAGCTAGAGTGTGCATTTCAAAGGTTGCTTAGCTTCAAAAAGCCATTTTAGAGGAGGCTCATTCTTTGGCTTACGCAATTTATCATGGGAGTACAAAGATGTACCAAACCATCAAAGGTGAGTATTGGTGGCAAGGGATGAAGCAAGAGATAGCCTAGCTTGTAGTTCATTGTTTGGTGTGCTAGCAGGTGAAAGCCGAGCATCAGCGACCTTCAGGACTATTATAGCCTTTACCGATTCCCGAGTGGAAGTGGGAACATGTGACCATGGATTTTGTAGTTAGCTTGCCACGTTCGCCATCGGGTCATGATGCAATTTGGCTGATCGTCAATCGTTTGGCTGAATCACCTTTCTTTCTAGTTATCCACACTAAGGATTCTTTGGAGAAGTTGGCGAAGTTGTATGTAGATGAGATAGTCAGACTTCATGGAGTGCCAGTTTCTATTGTTTCAGATCGTGATCCCAGATTCACTTCGCAAATTTGGCCTAGATTTCAGGAAGCTCTTGGTACCAAGTTGAAGTTCAGCACAACATATCACCCTCAGATAGATGATCAGTTCAAGAGGGCAATTTAGACTCTTAAGGGCATGTTGAGAGCTTGTGTCCTTAATCTTCATAGGAGTTGGCCCAAGCATTTGCCGCTAGTGGAGTTCGCCTACAATAACAGTTTTCAGACTAGTATCGATATGGCGCCGTATGAAGTATTGTATAGACGGAAGTGTAGGACAACTCTTTGTTGGAATGAGATGGGTGAGTGGAAATTACAGAGTGTGGAACTGATTGATGAGAATGTGGAGAAGATAAAGCTGATTAGAGATAGGTTGAAGATCGCTTAAGATGGGCAAAAAAGCTACACAGATACCTGAAAAAATGATTTGGTGTTCGAGGTTCGTGATCATGTATTATTGAATATTTCTCTTTGGAAAGGGGTGACTCGATTTCGCAATAGAAGGAAATTGAATCCCCGGTATATTGGACCCTTCCCTGTTGTTAAGAGAATTGGACCAGTCACATACAGCTTAGAGCTACCGGCAGATGTACAGAAGATCTACAACGTCTTCCATGGTTCAATGCTAAAGAAGTATGTGCCCAACCCGTCACACACATATGAAGGCTATCCAGTGGAATTACAAGAAGACTTGAGCTTTGCCATGCAACGAGTAAAGATTCTTGTTCGGCAAGAGAAGAGGCTACGTTAGAAGGTGATCCCGATGGTCAAGGTGCTATGGAGGAGGTAGGTGACTTGGGAACCATAAGTGACCTTGAAGCATAAACACTCTCTCTTGTTTGAAAGCAAAGGTAAGAAGGAAATTTCAAGGACAAAATTTTCTTTATGGGGGTTCGAATGTGGTGTTTTGGCTTTTCTGAGTGTAAGTTGTTGTCCAAACTATCCTAGAATAGTTATCTCGTGAGTTTTGGCATGTCTTTAGTCGTTTTGGCCTGAAAACATAGTTCCCAAAACAAGCACGGCCGTGCTTTGGACTGTGGTCTTGACCTTGCACTTCACGGGATGTTTCGCACTTCGTTTCTAGCTACTTGTAAAGTGCATAGGCAGAAGCATGCTCGTTCTTCCGGCCTTGCTTAGAGAACATGGCCGTATCAGGGGCTGAGATACCGTGTTTTCACACACTGAGTTTCCTGCAAAGTGCACCGCATAAGCACTACCATTCTCTTGCTCGTGCTCATCCTAGGGTATTTAAAAGTCCTGAACTTGAGCCCTAATTATTGGATTTCTTTTTTCCCCTTCATTCTCCTTTCATTTCCTTTACTTTGGATGAGAGAAAACCGCCATTCCTTGACCTTCCTCTTCCCTTTCGCTGAAGATACTTGAATGTAAGCTCTTCTTCTTCCTGTTTCCCCTTATTTCATCTTGTTTGGATGAGCATATTAGCCCTAGGTCTTAGATATTGAATCTTGGTTTGTTATTGATGAATTTGTTGGTTAGTTTGATTGTTTTCCTTCATTCTTAATTGTGTCATGAGATGGATGTAGAGATCCATCATTTCTACCTTGTTGAAACCACTTCCCCTTGTTCTTGAAATTAGAGCTACTATAGCATTGAGAATTCAATTGTTAAACCCTTGCATTCTTAGTTGTTTGGAGAGTTAATCTCCTTGAAAGTTTTTTGGAACCCTTAGGGGAAAGTTCAGGCCATACCCAAGCCTTGTTAGGATTTCTTGGGTTGTAGCATGAAGAAAGTCATGCTTGTTTTACTTTTTGTGTTTTCTTGTGGTTTTGAGCTCTTGTAGCTTGTGTTGATATAGGTGGTGAGAGCTCTGTTAGAGGCAAAGAGCTGGCGGAGGAGTAGCACCATTTAGGAGTTGTTCTCCTAAATTTGTGAATGGGTTATGATTGTACAATTCTAGTCATTTTCTTCTAAGTATATGTATAACTTGTTTTGATGAAAACTTGGAAATTATCATGTTGAATTAATGATTTAATTGCTTGAAAAAGATATCCATGTTTTGTATTCTGAAATCAAAACTCTTATCATTAGATAAAATGATCAATCCAATGTTGCTTTATCGGGTTGATTTGAATTTTGAAATTTCTTGCATATACTACATTCTTTAATTTGGCTTATAAAAATAAGATGTTTATCATCGAGATATGAACAATTGTCCTAACCAAGGACCTTCTGAAATGATTTACATATATATTGTTAAAATATTTCGTGTTGTTTTGTTGGTGATGGGATTGGAACCCACCTACAGTAGTAGGAGGGTCTCTACGGTACAACCTTTAAAGGTGGCGTGGTGGACCTGGCTGATCTGTCCACATCAGGTGCCGCGTAGAGTCCTAATAGGACGAATATCGGGAGTCTAAAGTCACGACATGGCTCTAGTGTGTCAACATCAAGGACATGAGTGCCTTAGGAGCTCTGAACTTGCTGCTGCCACGACAAGAGTTTTGAGAGATTTCTAGACCACTTATCGTTTGTTCAAGTTGGAAACCTTGTATTATGGGAATATAAATATTTATGTATAGAAAAATTGTTTTGATGATGAATAACGTGTTTTATTATTTCAAAACTCGTATTTTGCTATTCATGAGTTATGGCTTTTAAAACCTTATTTGAGCAAATAGTTTTGCTATGCTACCTATGTTTTTCTTATACTTGTATATATGTTGCTCTATATATACATATTTACACTAAAACGTTCTGATCTATTTATATTACTACAAAAGCCTGTACTATTGTTCTATAGATTATTTTGTATTCCTAAGATCTGTGCTAACCCATTCATTGAGTGACTTTAGTTACTCACCCTCTCCCTCCCTTTCAAGGTTTACCTAGTAGTGTTGTTGCGGCGGACCAGGGTGTTGCGCATTCTTCAGCTAGTTTGTTCTTAATTTCTATTTCATGTACATTGTTTCCTAAACATGCTGTATTGTATCAGGATATGATTTCACTAGTATAACTGTTACCCTTAATGCTTGGGCCTATGCTTGGGCCGTACTTATTTCAGTACCTAGAAAAAATCATTCCTTTTGAAAAAGCACACCCGTGCAAGTAAGCAAGGGCAGGAAGCACGGCTTTGCTTCTTCCAGTGCACTTTTCAAGAATTTTCAAGATAAGAAAAGCATGGTTTCCTTGCTCCTAGCACCCTCGTGCTCTTTCAAGCACGACCGTGCTTTTGCCCGTGCACTTTATAGAAATGGTAAAATCGAGCCGAAAACATGTTCTGAGATATCCCGAGAAGAGCACAGCTAGAGCACGGCCATGCTTGCATTGGGAACAGACTTTTTAAGCCTAACATTAGGGTTTCAAGGGGGGACTTCTTCTTGATCTTTTATTCCCCTTTGGGTGACGCGACGTGAGGAGAGAGTGGCGCACCTTCGGGGGCCAAATCTGGACCGAGAGATCATCATGGTCACCATCAGACACTCTCCGATAAAGATTGTGATGCAAGAAGAGAATTTTTATGAATTTCATCTTATTCTCTTACTGTTTACATTGTGTTCCTTGTAGAATCATTACTGGCTAACCGTCCTCCGGTTCCCTGGATTCTTGAACTTAGTTGTTTATTTGTAGCATTGACCCACTTTTGCAATGTTTATTGAGTTTTATTGATTTCTATGTTTAATCTTGTGTTGCATAACTTAATGTGCAAGATTAGCGTAGTTATGATTATAAGGACTGGCGTGTGTTGATTGGCTTAGTTGTGATCAACGTAGGGTTGTTGTAAATCTTGAAGTTGATGATTTCTGTAGTTACAATTATAAACCTCGATGTTCATGATTGCCATAGATGTGACAAGGCTTTGAGAGCACACATAGAATTCGTAGAATGTACTTGATAGACATTGCGGGAGAGCCACTACAAGTTTCTCTGCGGGATTGCTTCGGGAAGCTACTCCCTATCATTGATCTCTCATTACTTGAACCCTGTCTCTCGCCCTCATTCATCCTATTCCCTTTACTTTTCTTTGTAATTAGTTATCAACCCAAATTATTGACCTGCGCACTTGCTAATACGCAAAGAACATATCAGTCCTACGGGATGGGGCATGACAGTCAAGACCCTCAAGTCCTTGACGTTGACCCACCGGGTCCGTGTGGTGACTCCGGACTCCCGATGTAGATCCATTTAGGGCTCTACACACTACCTGAAGTGGACAAATAAAATCGGGTCCTACACACCATATCTAAAGCCTGGCCCGTGAGGACCCCAAACTACAGCAGGCGAGTTCCAACCCCATCACCAACCAAACCACAAAGAACGTGTATAATACAATCATGTAAATCATCTCACATGACCCTTGTCTATTACAAATATTCACATATCGGGAATGAACATCATTGTAATATAAACCAAAGCCAAAAGTATAATATGTGCATAAAGTTTAATAATTCATTTCAACCCACACTAATATAGGCATAAGCATTTTCATCAACTTTTAAGAGATTGTTTTATAAAACAGAAATCATAGAAACTCCTTCCAAACAGATCAAATCATTAGTTTAATATGATAAAACCAAGGATTTCTTTTAAATCAAACCATCAAGATATTTAGGTAGTATTCTATTAGAAATGTGCAATCACATAATCCACTCACAACTTGGCGATAAAAACCTCGAGTGCATTTCACCTCTGCAGCACCTTACCACTAGCGAAGCTCCACCACCTACCAAAAGACAAACGCACACACCCCCAAAAACAAGCAAGAGGATAAGCAAAAGAAAACACCAATGAAACTCTTAGTGTAAGAATGCAATGCAACCGTAACAAGTCTTAGGGTTGGACTAAAATGGAGTTTCAGGGCTTTCAAAAAATCCTAAGGGTTCTTAGCTTCAACCCAAACCAAGAAAGAAAGGAAATGAATGAGATTTACCGGTGCTATAGTACTCCGCAATTTCAAGGATAAAGGTGACTCAATATTTTAACAAGATACAAAAATGATTATACTTCACAACATTCTCCATATCAAATAAGAAGACATGGCAAGGTTGAAGGTTCAAAAACCATTATTCACCACAAGCCGTAGATTTACTCAACCAAGATGTAGAACATGGAGTAAAGAGAAGAAGGAGAAAAACTTATACCTTGATGATTTCCAGAAGGAGTGAAGGATAATCCTTTAATCCACAAGCAAAGGAGGTAAAAAGGGTTGGTGAGAGCTCTCGTTCAAGAAGAAATGAATAACAAATGAGGAAGAAAGGTTAAAAGAGAAGAAAAATGGGTCAAAAAATCATTATACACTTGCCTCGAAACCCTAGAAAAAGTTTCACATTGGTGCGTGAAACATCCACACAGCTATGTGAAATGTTTACACGGTCGTGTGACATTTTTCACACAGTCTTGTGTGTTTCTGGCGATGCTATAGTACCACGGCTACAGTGATTATGTTACAGTAGTACTAATGCAATAATTCTGCTACAGTGCTCTCAAAACCAGAAAGGCATGTGGCCCCTCGAAATGTCACACGGCCTCAAACACAGCCGTATACATGCTCAGGACACACACAATACAAAAACAAAGCGGAACAAAAGTCCTTAGTATCACATTTACTCTATGTGTCTAATGATGAGTGCATTTCATATATATATATTTTATACTTTACCCTCATCATTATTGAGTCTTTTGGCTTTAATTCTCCCAATTCAGTGCTATTTGAGGTATTCTGGGTTTTCCATGCAGATATCGAAGTCCTGGAGCAAGGAGAAGTGATTTGGAATGATTTTAGAAGCTAAAGGACTTGGAAGAAACCTCATCAAGGTCAACACGGTCTAAGCACGCCCGTGTTATACTCTGTGCAGATTGCTAGAGAATTCAGCCAAAGTCAACACAGTCTGAGTTCGCTGAGCACGGTTGTGCAAACCCTCAACACGCCCTAAGCACACCCGTGCTGTACCCCGTGCAGATTACGGGAATTTGAGTTTCAAGAGTTTTATTTGGCCGTCATGAAGCACGGCTTCAACACGCCCGTGCTTACATTGGGAAAACATTAAAACACTAAAAACTCAGGTTTTTGGGGGACTTTTGGTGGGCGAACCAATGGAGAAGGAAGGAGAGAGCTTTGGGGGTTCATCCTCCTCTTCATCAAGGGAATGTCAAGCTTATGGTAGGCCGATCGGGAGGAGACTTTTCAACATTGTAGATCCTCAGACAACCACAAGGATACAAGAAATTAGGGAGTTTTCAACTTCTTGTCTTTCAATTTCTTTGGCATTGTACTTGTTGGTTGTTGTCATGAGGGGATAAACTCTTAAGGGAGCCCCGGGGTGGTTTTGTATGACGTTGTAGCTTGAACTCATTTTTCTTTACTTGCAGCATTTATGAGTGTCTTGTTCCTTTCAATAAATCTGAGTTATTGGTTATCTTGTGTGTGGTTTAGTGCTTGAATGCTTGGAAGTTAGGTTTTCTTATCTAGGCTTGTGAATCGTGATTGATAGTCGCAAGCAGTAAGATTTCAACTTAGAGCTCGGAAGCGCTGGAAGCAACACCCTTATAGCATAACTGGGTTTAGAACTGAAGTTATCTCCGATAAATGCTGAGAAAGACCGAGTTAGTGAACGTCAGACATCTAACCCCGGGGCTCCATCTCCTCCATCGAGTCAATCCTTACATTCCCCTTTGTGCAATTCTCTCCCTCAATCTCTTTATTTTCAACCTAGAGTCACAATCCATCCTTCTTTGCTTGGTTAGATATTAAGCACCCCGTTAGTATTAGAAGCTACACCAGTCTTTGTGGATTCGACCACCCGACCCTACGGGTGCGGTTTACTACTTGTACGACCCGTGCACTTGCGGATACGCAAGAGCGTACCATCTAATATTCTTGTAAATATAGTGGGCAACATGAAATATTGTTTAATGAAATGAAAATTATTTATGTAGTTATAAAAATTATATAAATGTGATTAAATTCCTTTTTCATGTCTTATTTATGTTAAAGGTTATTTATACCATATATCATATAATCTGGTGATAAAATCTTTTACAACTAGTTATATGATTACTTTTCTAAAATTTTAGTACATTGTCCATACATACAAATAAACGTAAATTTTATAATACATTTCACTCATAAAAAAAATACAGGATCATTAGGATGTAAAAATAATTATTTAAAGTTATTTGCATATTGAGGTAACCTTTTTGAAGTAAATTTTTAAAATTATATAAAATGTGGAATTTTGTTACTTTGAAATATATTACCATTAATTTCAAATGGAAAGTCCAAAGAAATTTTAAAATATAAAAGTTAACAAATATAAAATTAAATCCTATTTTTTGTGAAACATAGCTAATCTAAAATTTCTTTTAAGAGAATAAAGATCCACTATGTTATCTGCTGCCTGACAGCATGGTAAATTTAAACCTATTTCACGTTTAGTAACCCGACATCCACCAGAGATTATTGCAATGAGGCATCTGGTAGTAATCTCCTGATCTAAGTTTCACGTAGCAAGCATATGAGGCATGGATGGGAGTTTGGAATCTTAGATTTGGGTTTATAACAAAATTAGGCGTAAACCAAATCTACACAAATGACAAAACACTTGACTTCAATTTAGTTTGGGATTTTCAAATTTAGCCATCCAAACAAAATGTTTTCAAAGATAATGCAACTACAATTACATAAAGCTCCAAATCTGGCCAAGAAAATGCTACCTGATTGTTTTGATCTATTTAAAAATTATGTGGTCATATGGACCAAATGTCTTCAGAAATTTTATATGCTTTCAAGCATTTAAAATCCTTAAAGGCTGTTTGGTTCCCTGAATCTTATGGTGCCATATAAAATAACATTACTGGGAATGCCATTCCTATCATATTAAGAGGAATATGTCCAATTTCTGTTTAGTTAACAATGTAATGATGTAGTTGGAATATAACATTATTATATTTATTTAGCTGAAAATCTTATATTATCAATTATCTTTTTACTAAAATAAAGTAATTTATAAGATTCCATGTAATTATCAAAATAGTTTGATAACAACTATGTGTTATTATTAAAAAAATAAATTTTACATTTTAAAATATTTAATCTTTATTAATATTAACTAAATCAAACTTAATTAATATATATATATATATATATATATATATATATATATATTAATTAGGGCTTTTTTACAAAGTAGCCCTATCTTTTTTTTAATTAAACTAAATGGCCCTAGGAACATCACATCACACACACGGGTGATGGGATGTGCTGATTGTGCGCTGACTAGGCTGCTGACGTGGTATTTTTAAATAAAAAATCATGATTTTTTACATTTTAACCCCTGAATTATTTTATAATTAATAAGTTTCATTTATTCTTGGATTTTTTAACCAAATGCTTTTAAAAATTATAAAATTTATTAAATTCTTTAATATTTTTTAAGAAATATATAAGTGTGTTTTTTTAATTTAAATCTTTTTTATAATTAATAAATTATCTTTGTTATTTACTTGTTTAACCCAATTTTTTTAAAAAATGTAATTTTTTAATTTATTAAAAATTAATTTTAAAGAATATATTATATATATATATATATATATATATATATACACACATATATATATATATATATATATGAAAACACAAAGGGCTTATAATTTTAAAGAATATATTAAAAAGTATAAATCATGAAATCAATGATAACTTTTAAAATTATTTGAAGTTAAAAAACATAATTGCATTGAAATAAAAATAAAGTTGCATCATATATTTCTCCCTTGCCTAGGGCAAGTAGTTCTATAATAACCGGGTTGTTTACATATAGAGCATAAATTACGTCTTGTGGGATCAGGATTTCTATCCATATGCATTCTTCAACGTCTGATCTTTGGTCGGCCAACAGTACGTCGGCTAGCATGTGGAACCATCTTTGGCCAAGGTACAGGTTGCCAAAATTATGAAGTCAGTACCCGATGAAAACATAGAGCATAACTTTATTTATATTTAAATGCAATTATGTTTATTGACTTATTAATTTTAATAAATTAAAATAATTACATATTTTTTAAAAAAAAAAATTGGGTTAAACAAGTTAATAAAAAAGATAATTTATTAATTATAAAAAAGTTTAATTAAAAAACAGACTTATATATTTCTTAAAAAAGTATTTAAAAATTTAATAAATTTTATAATTCTTTTTTTAAAAAAAGTTTTTAAAAAACTCAAGAATAAATGAAACTTATTAATTATAAAACAGTTCAGTGGTTAAAATTTAAAAAATCATGATTTTTTATTTAAAAATACTACATCAGCAACCTAGTCAGCGCTGAGTCAACGCACAGTTAGTACATCACATCACCCATGTGGGTGATGTGCTGTTCCGAGGGCTATTTTAACAATTGTTTAAATAAAAAAAATAGGGCTACTTTGTAAAAAAGCCCTATTACTTAAGTTTGATTTAATTAATATTAAAAAAACATTTCACAATGAGTTGGATACTATGAGCACTTCCTTGTAAATCTTGAAAGACTTAAGAGCAATGAAAACGATAAAAAAATAATGTATTCTTTTTCACTGTGTTTGTTTTATCACAAATAATTGACAAAGAAAAACCAGACACCATTTTCCTGTTGGACCATTAACTCTATCACAACCACACAAATATTTTAATACAAAAACATCCAAGCCCAGAAATGTAAAATATGAGAGCTCATATAAAAAAACATCACTTACTAACTTGTCCTCTTGCAAGAACAATTTAAAATCAACCTTAACAAATTGGCTCCCTCATATTCTATCAGTGTGCCGGGTAAGGAAAGTGATCCTTTTTCTCTATTAAACATAACTTGATAGAATTCAAACAATACCTTGAATACAAACCAAAAACCATGAATGCCTCAAAAGACATGGAACAAGAGAAAGATAGTGTAATTAAGACAAGGAGTTTCAGAGATGAAAACTACAACAACAGAAGGGTGTTCCTTAGGAGCTATCCACTTCAGTGGGAAGACGATGAGACCTTAGAAGTTGAAGAGGAAGAGGAAGAAGAAGTCTCTTATTTCAAGTTTGGTATAAGAAGTAAGTTCATAGCTCTTATTAACTGGAGTGAAGGGAAAGTGGTGCTACTGAGGAGGATCAAAGATAAGATGGCCTTCTATCTTTTTTCTTGCCATTCTTTTGGCCTCAAGTCTACCAACAAACTCATTACTCTCTAATTTAACTGCCTGTGTTGTTATGATGAGCATGTGAATATCAATGAACTCTTGAAAAAGCAAATCCGATGTTCTATGTTGTCTTACTCTTTTGTTTACCATTTGCAAGATGTCTATGAAGTATTTCTTGCAAATCAGTTGTAGATATTATCAAAGGATTTATAAGGGACATATAAATGTTGTTTTTCCTTTGTGTTTAAAAGCGTCTTAATTGTACTAGTTTCTGCTAAGAAGGTTTTGCGTTTGTCTTGTAATTTTTGTTGTTTGACTTGGTGTATTTTTGGTCCCATTTCATCCTTTCAGAAATGTGAACAAGCTAAGATTTGAATCCTCAATTTTTAAATTAGGAGAAAAATACAATACCAACCACTGTATTATAAGGTGATTATTGTGCCCACTTTGGTTCATGCATTAATTCAATTTTTTCCTTTCTATTTTAAGCATCTCATAATTTTTTTAAAATTCATAAAATGATAAAAGATAATTTATTTAACAGATTCCATTATTATGTACTTCAGCTTTAAATTACATGCTGATTGAGTTAAATTAATAAATAGTCATGTGTCATGTCATATGGCTAAAAGTAATTTACATAAACAAAAATGAATAAAAATATAAAAATAATATTAAATATTGTCAAAGTCTCATAGCATGATCAGGGGTGGACATAAGTTGGGCTGGGCCAGGTCTGTGTTGATCTAGACTCAAAAAACAACCCATAAAGTTGAGCTAGGCTATGGTGGATCACCTTCGGGCCAAATTATTTTGATTCAAACCTGTCCTGTCTAATTTTTATTAGACCCAAGTCTAGCCTATCTCAGTCCAAAATATAAATAATTTATTTATGAAATAATACAAATAAATTAATAAAACCACTAGTACAATCTTTAATGTTTTGTCAAAAAGTTAAAAAAAATACACCACAAGTATTATAAATGGTTCAAATAAAAACTTTATAAATAAGTAATACATAATTTCATAAACAAATATTACATCAAATACAAGTACAACATTCATAAGAAATAAATATTAATAAGTAATACAATAGCTTAACAATTGTCCCATAAGAAGAAAATATTACATAATTAAAATCACAAAGTGAAATAATTCTTGAGCTCATCAAATTAAAGAAAGCAATATCCTATACAAAACACCATCAAGCAAAATATTATGATAAAAATATTAAAAAGTAGCCTAAAATAAACCAAGAAAATACGTACGCTGAAAAGTCATCACACAATCTGAGTTTGAAGATAAATCAACTTCTTCAACACCAACCACCACATCAAAATTTTCCTTTGAATTATTAATTATAATCTTAATTCATTATTTCAAAATAATTAGTTAAAAAATACTAACATAAATTTTTAAAATGTAATTAACTTATTTGGTTCAAAAGTTGCTCTCAACCAATCTCAAAAACACATTATAGCTTATACAACCTTTGAACTTAATGCAGCTCAATAAGGACTAAACACTCATGGACTTGTGCTAAATGTCTCTTTGAGCCAATAGTAGATATTAGAATAGTTAAAATATCACGAGTCATGCTTGAGAGGTCTGGGAATCTCATTGAACAAGATTTCAAAAAAAATCCAAAACATCCAACTCCACATTGTGATCCAAATATGGTTCTTCCAAATAAAGATCTAACTCTGATTTCGCATTTAAGCTTTACTGACATAACCTTCAAATGTATCTAACTCTTGCATTTCATAATAATCATATCATCATGAATGCCATCAGCATTCACGATCAAATTGCTTTTGGTACTCAGAGTATATTTCGAAGAAGATGCTTGATCTTTTTTGTAAATCTCAAAGCATTTATAAAGAGTAGTAACCATGTTTAAGGTATATCCTCCAGCTTCCATCCCATATACTTTAGCAGAATAACATTCAATAAATTTGACTTTATAGCGAGGATCCAAAATCACAACACAAGATAGAATTAAGCTATACTCAGACCAGTATTTATAAAACTTCATTCACATTTCTTTAACCATAAGTCTCAAAAAGCTTTCCGGTTCATTAATCACATTTAGCAATTTATGATAACTTGGCCATATCCTTTTGAAATATAAATTAAAAGTAGAATATCTGACACAAAAAATGCACAAGTCACCTTATGAAAAGACTTCCAAAATTTGCACAAAGCAGCAACATCATTCCACTCTTGATCAGTTAAGCTATGTATAAAATTACTATCTCCTTCTCCCAAATATAATAAAGTAGCATGTTACAAAGTGCCACAACAAGCATGTCATAGATAGAGTTCCATCTAGTTGAACAATCAAAGCACAATTTATGTCTAATGTCCAAATTTAATTTCTTTGCTATGTCACAAAATTCCTTTCTTCTATGAGTTGATTGTTTCACATATTTTATACAAAGACGCAATTTACTAGTACTCAACATAATAACATAAAATGCTGATTGAACAACCCAATTTAATATGAGAGCACAACATCGATATGAATGAATTCACCATCACAAGGAAGAAACATATTGGCTAAGATGATTTTTAAGTGATGAAACAACACAGTCATTCATACTCAAATTATCCAAAGAGATATTCAATGATTTGTGTTGAATGTTCTATTGAGCAACACAAGAATTAATTTCATCTTCAATAAAAAAAGCTGCCATATGGAGATGGAATGAGTTTAAAATAGATAACCCTCTTGTGCAACAGTAACCATTAATTTCCTCAAATGAGATGTTCCTCCCCTACCTTAGCATGAATATACCTTCTTACAATATTTAAATTGAGCTCTATGTGAATTTGCTTCGATTGAGTTCAAAATGCTCCCACACATCCGATCTAGTACCCTTTGATTCAGGCTCAACACTTTCATCATCTAAATTTGTTTATGTACGTGATCGATTGATTTTTTTCATAGCTATTCAACAAAAAAATAATTTACAAAATAAAATTGAAAAAATCAATAGAAATAAAAAAAATTGTGTGGTTTAATAAAAATTTTAATTTTATAAATAAAAATTTAACAGTTGAAATAGAAGAGTGAATATATTACCTGGATAGCTAGACCTCCTTTAAAGATAAATAGGATGAACTAAAAAACATGGGCACGATGTTTGTTTAAAGCAAAAGGAGAGGAGCTTGATGCTGGAATTAGAATTGGCTTGATGATGAAAGTAGGTTTTTTCTTTGTTTGAATGCACCTGGACTTGCATATTTTATGTTGTGCTCGGGTCAACCCTCCCACTCTATAGCCGAAGCATAAATACCAAAATGTATAGGTTAAATACCCTAAATAGTCCCTCTACTTTTCTCTCTCTTCCTTTTTGGTCCCTCTACTTGAATTTGATCCTAACGGTTCCTCTACTTTTTATTTCGGGCGAATTAGACCCAAGCCAGAAACACCGTTAATTGTGCCGTTTGATATGGCTGATGTGGCATCCGACTGAATTTTAAATATTAAAAAAAACCTTTGGCGCCATGAAAGCATGGCTTTTGGTGGTTGCTGTGAGTCGGGGTCGGAGAAGAGGTATATGTCGAGTCTGCCATTCGGCATGTAGTTGTAGACGAGGATGAGATCACCGTGGCGCCGGCACCAACCTTGTTGCTGGACTAGATTCCGGTGCTGGAGCAGGCAGATGCTCGCGATCTCGGCCACGAACTTGCGTATCCCCTGTCTGGATTCATGGGAGCAGCGCTTCACCGCGACTTCCTCCTTGGATCCAGGGAGAGTTCTTTTATAGACTTTGCTGAAGCTGCTGAAGCCGAGGAGCTCGCAGACTCTGAAACCTTTGGTGGGGTGTTTCAGCTCTTTGTAGGAGTATCGATGAGGGCATCAATCCCTTCTCTACTTTCCAAGCTCTATATCCTTCACTTCAAACATAGCTCTGATTGCCTTACTTCTCTATACTTTCAAAGCCACTCTTTCTCTTTACTCCAACTTTCCATCTCTCTCTCTCTCTCTCTCTCTCTCTCTCTCTCTCGCTCTGCGTGTGCTCTCGCATGCGTATCTGTGTTTTTGTGTGTGTTTGTTTGTGTCTGTATTTATGTGAAAAACAAAGTACCAAAGTTCAAGATCTCTCAGTATGTTATGCATGCCTTTGTGTCAATAACTAAGGACCAAAAAAATTAAGCTCAACTTCAGGTCATGATCTCTCTGTACGTTTATGTGTGTTTATATGTATGTCTTCTTGATCTCCGTGTTAGTGTCAAGATCTCTACAATGAATAACTAGCCAATATATATACATACATATATTTATATATATTACAAACAAAAACAAGAGAAAACCACATGATGCAGTTTAGTGAAAGTGCACCACCACCACCACCACTGCAACTCCATCAAAACCCTTTAGACATTTGCCTTGACTTAACTACAACGAGGACCAATTCTCGGCCATGGCCTTCCTTTCCCACCTCCTCCAAAACCCTAAACACCACCACCTTCAACAAGGCTAGCTACATGGAACAACTCCTAGTCCACTGCGCCACCGCCATTGAAACCAACGACTCCACTCTAGCCCAACAAATCCTCTAGGTCCTCAACAACATTGCCCCTCCCAGAAGAATATTGAGCTTGGAAAGTAGAGAAGGGATTGATGCACATACCTTGAGATTGAGATCGTTTTTGATAGAATCGTCGGAGAAGTAAGCAGCGGCTTTGGATATTTTGGAGGTCATACTGTTGATGTCGATGCCGACGTGGTTGTCGTTGATATCGCCGAACTCGAAGTCTTGGACTGTGTCGATCTCGACGGCGAAGACGTGGTTGGTGGCGTTGCCATTTTCGGTGTTGTTGAGAAGGCCAAGGTATTGGCTGGGGAGGGTGCCAGGGAGGGATGATGAGGTGGAGAGAACGAAGGCGAAGCCATGGCCGCCGAGTTGGGGTACTCGGGGAAGATAGGAAGGTTGTGTTTTTTTAATATTTAAAAATTCAGTCGGATGCCACGTCAGCCATATCAAACGGCAGAATAAACGCTTTTCTGGCTTGGGTCTAATCGGCCCGAAATAAAAAATAGAGGGACTGTTAGGATCAAATTCGAGTAGAGGGACCAAAACGGAAGAGAGAGAAAAGTAGAGGGACTATTTAGGGTATTTAACCAAATGTATAACACATCAAATTATAGGGCCAAAAATGCATTTAAACCTTCTTACTACTATGCAGTATTTTTTGTAAAAAACTTATAGTCACATTTACTAAACATTAAAATGAAAATCATTTGTATAAAAAAATTTAACGCGTAATTGAATTATCCATGGTAAAAGTTAATTTTATACAAAAATTAAATGAGAATTAAAATAAGGTATTAAAAAAGGGTTTTAAAATATTTAAAAAATTCAGATAGAAAGATTGGGATCTTGGACTTTTAATAGAAAAACTGCAGTCATCGTCCGATAGTCTTATAGCATCAAGGAATGGTTTCTTTCTTTTCATGAGCATATTTTGCTAACATTTCTAAATTTATAAATCCCTGGAGTTGCATAAACTAAAAAGTTTTCCTTCGCCTCATAAATTGAACAAAGACATTTGGTAATTATTACAAGTCCAAAGTATGACAAGTTAATCTCTGCAATATTAATGACGCAGAGTTATTTATTTATTTATCATTATTTTTTCTGATACTTACTTATAAATCCCCCACAAGCTTGCAGTTTCTCGGATGGTCCCTGAAATGTTTCACTTTCCTATTTAGGCATTCCTTTTCAATCTATTTCTCTTCAAATCCGAAAACGTGAAACGGCCGTTATGATGAAGCTAACGTGGAGTGGAAATGTCTTTTTTGCCCCGTGCCCAAGTTTCAAAAAAAATGGCGTGGAAATGTCGAGAATACCCTCAACGCCTTTGGGAACCGCCGAACCGTTAAAGCGGCTCTTTTGTTTCTTCTTCTGTTTCTTCTTCTCCATCTTGCGCCTACGACTCTCTTCTCCTTGTTCGGTGTTCGACGACGGTTTTATTCTCTTTTGCGGTGACGACTGACTTGTCATACGTCCGTCTTCCCACTCTCGGCCTTCTGCAAACACTCGCGAGACTTCCTGCAACAAAAAAAAAGCGAAAAAGGTAAGAAAAAGTTGGGTAACGAGAAGTCGACCGACGTTTCTGTGTATTAGTTTGGGGTTTTTGGACTTTCTGTTTAATTTATCGTCTTCCTGTGTAACATATCCCTTTTCTGTGTAACATCTGATCATTTAATGTAATTTGAATTGAATGCAGAAATGGTTAGAACTCTGGTCAATAGTAGGTGTTATCTGGCCCCTGTCGTGGATATGATACAGGGATTGAAAAAAGTTATGAACAACACCCACTGGACGTTACTCCGGCAGACTCCTTTTGCGCACCTGATGGACCTACCGGCTGTGGTCCAAGAAAGGGGGATTCTGGGCGCACTTCTCCGTATATACAATGCACGAACCGAAAGGTTCAAGATTGGAGAGAGCATGCTTCAGTTCAGGCCCGAGGACGTCGCCCTCGTAATGGGCGTCCCCAGCGTGGGCGAGATTGTCTCATTTAAGCATGAGGGGGAGGAGGGAGCCTCTGAGTTTAAGCTTTCCTATCTGAACAAGTTACACAACCGGCATCGCGATGCTATCAAAGAGAACCTGTTCAAACTTGTGAGCGGGAAGATTGGAACGGAGGAGACTTTCGTGAAGCTCCTCGTGGCATTCTTGATGAGCGCCATCTTCTTCCCCAACACCTCTCTGAATGCGCCCACTTTCCTGGCCAGGTACGCCGACAACTTAGACACTATTAGCGACTACGCATGGGCGCATGCCATCCACAGATAGCTGATGGATGATCTTCCCAAGACTGCCGCACGGGTCCAGCTGCGCTGGCAAGGGAAGTTCAACAGCGTCGGATACCTGAAAGGGTGCCCGGTCGCCCTCATTGTATGGTTCTACGAGGTGTCCGGCAGTGTGAAGAAACAACGCGTTGGTCGGACACCCCGTATACTGTGTTACGGGGAAAGCACATTCACGAAGTCGACATCATTTGAGCCGCTTTTGAAATCCCTGGAAGGGAAATAGGCGAGTTCTCTTCTGATCTTTTGAATGTCTAATTGGTTGTTATTTCTTGTTGATATTCTTGCTTTATGTGTAATATTGTTGTTTTCTGTGTATTCTTGTATGTTTCTATGTAATATACAGCCTTACTGTGTACTATAGTACCGTTTTGTGTGGAATCCTGAATGTTCTGTGTAATATGTTACGTTTATGTGTATAATAGTTATTTTCTGTGTAATATACTACTTTCCTGTGTGAAATAGTGCATGTTCTGTGTAATCTTTTACCGTCCTGTGTAACATAGTTTTGTTCTGTGTAATGTACGATTATTAGGCTGACATCTTATTTTTTTGAATCCTTTGCAGTTCTCTGACCTTGTTCCTCCCAACGATGAAGAAATGACACTTGTTGGCCGTGCAACTGTACAGGCTCAATCCGGCGATTCAAAAAAAAGAGCCCGACGGCCTTCACCGTCGAGGAGGGCAGCAACAAAAAAAAAAAGAGGCCAAACAACCGAAGAAGAAGAAGACCTGCGAAAGTAGTGAAGTCGACGACCTGTCGGGAACGGGGTGGGGACCACTCCCCCTAAACCAATGTCCCAAAAAGTTCTCGCCGTCAGTCGGCGGCCGAGACGACTGACAGGCCTGACAACGATCCGAGCGTTGATGATGATGTTCGAGGTTTACTCCACCGCCTTCTTGCCGAGTTCAGTGTACTGCGGGCTCGTATGGACGAGCGCGACGCCAGAGATGCTCGGATAGATGTGCCACATGAGCGGACGTCACCGGTGGAAGAGGCAAACGTCAACCCGAATGAAGACGTCGTCCTTCCTCGTCCTTCAGCTACCCATCCTCGGTCAGGTACGCCATTCAAACGGGTTGTCCAGAAGGTTATTCGTGGTCACACCGCCTAGTCAATATCTTCAGCGCCAGCAAAGGCCAGCAGAGAATCTCAGGAGCCTGAGGTGCGACCGTTGGTCCAGCATAAGCCTAGTTGGATGCACCGGCGACCGCTTTAGAAGTAGACACGTCAATGACCGCCGGGGACGTAAAAGATGCAACTGAGGAGGTACCCCTACCAGAGCGGTTCACCAAAGAAGGCCCAAGTGATGAGGGCCCCGCTGAAGAACAACCCAGTGATGAGGGACCCGATCGGCGTCCGCAAAAGAGGGCTACACCGAAGAAGGCCCCAGCGAAGAGGGCCCCCCCTCCTAAAAGGACACCACGAGCGAAGCCCCCGACAAGGGAAATGCCCCTAAGGAGAGGTCGGTCACAGAAGCAGGCCCCGACAAGCATACAGTTGTCCGAGGAGTCAGACGACACTCAGACAGTGCCGCAGCCAAGGAAAACGGCCAGAGGCCGAGCATCGACGACCCGTGGGAGAAAGCGTCCTTCCCCATTGGCACAGTCATCTGACTCATCGGAGATTTATTCCCGGCGGCGATGCAGGCTGTTGACATTCTACTTGAAACACTTTCCGGTGGGAAGAGGAAGAGAGTTACGAAGGATGCAGAAGAACAACTGGCGATCGTACCGTACGATCCCAAGCCGAAAACTCGGCATTATACCGAGTTACAAATCCCGGCAAGGTCTGATTTCATGCCAAAGAAGAAGATATATCCTGGCTTTGCAAGGCTCAATCAACTTGAACAGGCTGCGATTAATTTACACTTAAACACACGAGTCGACAGGTAATATCGTCCTTCTTTCGTACGTATTTTAGATATTTCGTACCCGAATAAGATATGCTATTTTGTGTTATGGGTGTATGTTCCGTTTAATATTATAGCTTTATGTGTAACATTGTATGTTTTCTGAGTAACATGGATATGCTCTATGTAATATATTTCGTTAAAGTGTAATATGTACATTTTCTATGTAAGATACATAGTTCCTGTGTAATATTTACCTTTTCTGTGTATTATCTAGAGTTTCTGTGTATTATTGGTCGTTTCTATGTAATATATGTAGTTCCTGTGTAATAACTGTAATTCCTGTGTAAGATAATATTCTATCTGTTTATGTTGCAGTTCGGTCATCTGGAGGGATGACTATGGGTACACAACCCGCCATAACCTCTTCATATTGCTTGAAGGGAAGGAAGAAGTGCCCGACGACGTGGTCACCGTGCTCGTCCTAATGTTGCGTGAGGAGTTGTTGACAAATCCCAATGCGTATAAGCGGCGTGTGATTATCACGTTACCTCTGGCCTTTGCGATGCGAAAGTCAGAATACGCAGCCGACCAGGCGTTATGCATGATGGAGGACATCATCTTCAGTCATAAGACCGCAGAATTGATTCTTATGCCCATCATCCTCCATGGACATTACCATCTGCTCGTCCTCGACATTGCAGGGCAGACTTATATGCAGTACTCTTCCCTTCAATCTAAGACGTATGATGACGACACTATAGAAATGGTAAGTTACATCGGTACAACAAAGGTTAGTTATACAGACAATACACTAACGCACTAATCTTTCTCGTTTTCTAGCGGGAGCTGTTCGAGTTCGTCATCGAGGTAAACACTGGCGGGAATCCCTTTAAGGCACTACCAATAATGCATGTCCGGTCTTGCCCACAACAAGAATCTGGTAGTGAAGATTGCTTGGTCTTCCTAATACATTACATGGAGTAGATCCTTGATAACGAAACGCTCGACGTCACCCAACCGGACGTCCCATTCCTACGTCTTCAATACGTCACACGGATATTGCTCGACGGTCTTCGCCAGAAGGCCAGTACAACGGACAAGGGACAGAAAGACGTTGAGTCAGGGCAGAACGACGATGCACAAGGACAAGGTTGCAAGCAGCCATCGCCCCCGGAATTGAACAAGTACAAGGCACAGAGGACGAAGTAATCCCCCCAACCTGAACAATTTAACAATTCATGTCAAACATTACATGTAATAGAATTACTGGATACTTATGTCGTAACCCTTGTGGACATGTAATCTACTTAATATCATTAGCCTTCACATATGTGTGCATCTTGGCCATGCCTATAATGATGTATATTACACAGATAATGAATATATTACACAGCTAATGATGTACACTTCACAGATGCCAGTATTTGTTACACAGATAATAGAGTATATCACACAGATAAAATGTATATTACACATATAAGATGTATATTACACAGATAAGATATATTACACAGTTAATAATGTATATTACACAGGAACGTACCAGGTTTACACAGTTAGATAAGTGTAATACACAGCTAGTAGTACAATCTACACAATAGTTTTATCCGTTGCATTCACACGAAAGCAGCGGTGACAAAAAAAATTAAAAAAAAAATTTTCGTCAACAAAAAAAAGTAGGTCTTCAATAGCTCAGTCCGCTATGACCGCGTTACAGGAACGACGATTATGGCCAGGTTCGTGGCACCGACTACAATGTAAATCACGGACTTCTAATCCCTGTGACTCAATTCGTTTCCATCGTGGACGGCCAGGCCGTTTTCTGGAGATTGGCAGCCGGATTCGCAGTTCTCGGTGCTTGTCAGATGGTTTTTCTGTGTCGGGGATTGGATATATAGGTTCAGAATATGCACCGCGGTAGCATTCCACTGTGAAGTAATCTGCAATGTATCTGTGCACGTTCGTGTCTGTTTGCATGATCGCCGCATATGCGTGCCTGCATGGGAGCCCATGGATTTCCCATTTTCTGCAAGAACACTTCCGCTATTGAAGACTGACGGAGTTGTTGTCGTTGTTAACTATTTCGTAAGTGTCAGGGGTTGAACGCCCAACCCTTAAGAACTTGCTATCTTCAATAATCTGTTCGAGTTTTTTGTGTATCTCTGGACATAGTGCCGTATCCCACTCCTTTGCTTGTGCGCATCTGTCGGCAATCATATTCATAAGTTTGAACCTGTGAGAATACACGTTCACTCACTTAGTCTTGTGTGTGAAAACAATTACACACATAAGTATAACACATGAAAAACAAATATTACACATAAACGTAAACTATTACGCAAGTGTTTAATATATTACACAGGCCGTTAGTATAGTACACAGGAACATAATATATTACACAGGAACGTAGGATGTTACACAGAAACATACTATATTACACAAGAACGTAGGTTGCTACACAGAAAGGTAATATATTACACCATAATGTCAAATATTAAACAAACATTACAGAATGGGAAACGGGAACCGAAGAATGTCACATGCGAAAGCTCACCTTATCGAGTCAACCATGCTTGTAACCGGGAGATGGCGGGCCTCTTTGATCCAGGCGTTAAATGATTCCGCAACGTTGGAGTACATCTCACACCACCGCATACCCTTAAATAAATAATTAGCCCAGTGATCTATGTCCGACTTATACAGTAACCAATCATGGGCATCTGGCGATGTCATCGCCAGCTCGTAAAAGTCATCGTCAAACTCTTTGAATGTGTAAGCGTACGCAATTTTGACAATTATAGCCCAACATTGCTCTCACAAAGTTTTGCCAACTTTAGCATTCCCTTTCATGAAGTTTGCCTCCAAATGTCGTAGGCAATACCCATGCGGTGATGACGGGAACACTCTCGCAATCGAGTTTATAAGACCCTTTGACCAATCCGATACAAATGTAATAATTTCGGAGTAATCTCCTTCACCGTATATTACCTCACCGAGTGTGGCAAGAAACCAGGTCCAATTATCTTCAGTTTCGTTGTCAACAATTGCAAATGCCACATGGAAGAAGCCTTCGTTCCCATCTTTGCCGGTTGCCCCTAGCAGAGTCCGCTGTACTTGACGAGCAAGTGAGTTCCGTCAACAAATAACAATGGTCTGCATGCCTTTTTGAAACCGACTAAAGAAGCCCAAAAAGAGAAGAAAGCACATTTAAATTGCTCTCTGTCCTTGTCAACTATGACAACGCTACCGGGATTCGTCTCAGCCACTTTATCGGCGTACCACAACAACAAATCATAGCTGCTCACCTCACTGCCATGAATGGCGGACCGAGCGGCCTCCTTACCCATCCATGCACGTTGGTATGGTAACCGCACGCCGTGTTCACGAAGGATGTCTTTCTGTATGTCGATGGGTCGATACAATGGCCGTTCTTTTAGTCTCCGCATAATATGGTCGCCGACCCACTTCTTGCTAGCTTTCGGGTGTACTGTCGTTCCAATGCCCCCCCTCCCCCGCAAGTGTGCGTCCCTTGCATTGTCTTCACTCGGAAAGATTCATCGTTCTTCTCTTTGGATGCGTGGACACGCCACTGGAAATCCGGAGAAGCACACCTCATAGTCGTGCGAAGTCTGTCGTTCTTTATGAATGTAAAGTCGAAATTGTTCCTTATTGCATGGCTGCGCAAGGCATCCTTGAACTTATCAACACCATCGAACCGGTGCCCTACTTGCAATGTGAAGCCATCAGATGTTTGTGAACATGAAGTAATACTGAGTGCACCTGCGGGACGATGTTGGGACAAGAACGTCTCCATGTCCGCATTCATGCTTTCTGAGATTGACTCCCTGCGGATGGCAACGCGTAAGGTAAATCACGAATATTTCACAGAAAACGCAATACAATACACACAAAACCAGTGGAATACACAAGAAAGTATTACATTACACAGGAAAACTATATATTACACAGGAAAGACATATACTACATAGAAAAGCAGTATATTACACAGAAAGTCAATGTAATACACAGGAAATCCATATAATACACAAGAAGTTAATAGATTACATAGAAAATAAATATGTTACACAGGAAGTGTATTCAACTACGGGAAATCAGCAGTAATACACAATACACACGAACATAGTAAGAACTATCTTTGTTGCTAAATTACGTGGATGGTATGGAGATGTTATTGACTGTTTCCGCTGCCCCACTGACTTCGTCAACGATGATGTCCACCACATTCTTCTTGAAGGTATGATGTATGTGGCACATGCGTTGGAAATCCACATCTGACTCAATTGGGCAAACCGTGCTGTAAGCGTCGGGTGTCACAAACTTCACAGCGACTCAAGATTGATCCAAAGCCCATCGCTCGCAGATCTCTGCGACAACAACCTCCCAGGCTGTCAGTACGGTGAATTGTAGTAGCCGTCCTTCGCCTTTGAAGCGAGCAACACCACAAAATGTCTCCATGGTGACTAACACCTGCGTAGACGTCGGTTTCTGAGTAAAAAAACAAAAAATAAGCCAACATGATAGAGCCCAAATGCAGACAGTACTTACCTGCGGATTAATCTGTCAGTAGGACGACAAGATCACTGAGAAAACAGAGAAGAACAAGAAGAGAAATAGAATGAAGATGGAGATGAAGATGAAGTATAGTGAACATGATGGAGAAGAGCTTTCCAGAGAATGCTTGATGTGATTTGGCGGGAATGAAAAGGAAGGGCACTTTTCATATTAAAAAAAGTACACTCACGGTTCTCACGGTAGGGACTAAAAGGTATTACATGTGAAAAGCAGGGACTGCAGAGGAAGTGCAAAAGTCAGAAGGAGTGCAGAGGAAAATGGAAACTATCCAGGGACTTATAAATAATTTTCTCTTATTTTTTTAACATATAAACAATGACCCCGCTCATTTAAAGGACGGCCAAAAAACCAAACAGACATAAAAGTGCATTAGTATTCGTGATTTATGATTAATATTATTCATAAAAATTAATTTAAGTAAAAGTAATTCATTAATTTAATAAATTATGTCTTAGTTCTAAAATTGTTTAATATTTCTTTAATTTAATTACTTAAAATATTTATAATTAAATTTTAAAAACACTTACTCTATAAAATATTTTATAATACTTTCAACTATAAAACTATTTTTATCATTAAAATATTTAAGTGTGTAAATACTAAATTATTGGTATAATACCTTATTTAGTCCTTTTATTATAATCAATCTGTGTTTTTAGTCCCTCTATTATAATTTAACTGTTGAAAATTCTTGTACTTTCACATATGGGAAATGCCAGTCCTCCATAGATGGCCATTTATTGTTTTTTCGAAGTTACTAACGTGGCATTAATTTGTATAATTCCCTAAATAATCCCTCTACTTTTTTAAACGTATCCTTTTAATCCATCTCCTTTTGAGTTGTAACATTTTAGTACCTCTATGATTTTAATTGAGCCATTTTAGTCCTTTCTTGAGACATTTCAATCCCTTCTTGAAAGTTTAGAGTTTAGGTTTTAAGGTTTTCAAGAACTAATAAGGCTAAATTAAAATAATAAAGGGATTAAAAAATTATAATTTAAAGTAGTGGAACTAAAAAGTTACAACTTAACGTAGAGAGCTAAAAGGATAAGTTTAGAAAAATAGACTTAATATTTTAAAAGTTATTAATGCCAACGCCTTTGACCGAAAAATAGATTATGGTTTGGAGGTGGGACTGGTATTTGCTAAATTATAATAACGGAACTAAAGGGGTAGATAAATTGGGTATTAAACCTAAATTATAAAACATTTAATATTTATATAATTTTATTTTTTAAAAATATATTTAAGAAAAGAATATTTTCAATTATAAAATATTTTTATCAGAAAAATATTTAATTGTGTGAATATTAAATTATAAAATTATTCAATATTTCTTTAATTTATTACTTGAAAATACTTTTACAATTAAATTCAATAACAGCTTATTTTATTAAATATTTTTATAATTAAATATGATATAAGTATAGTAGTGAGTGGATGTCACTAGCATTACTGTATTAAATTCAACTTCTTGTCTATAAAAATAAATGAAATGTAAATCCATCCAAAGGCAAACGGAGTTTTTATATCAAATGAAATAGTCATTTTTATATCAAAAAAAATAGTCACTTATATATAAAATGACTTATATTACAATTATGTACATGTAAGCAAGCAAACTTTACAATAAATTCTAGTTTACAAACATCTTTTTCCATTTCTAGTGAGTTTCTTATTCAATTTATAAACGGATCACGAAAGAAAATACTTTGGTTTCTAAAAGCATTATTGCTAATTTACTTAATAACCGAAATAGTGGTCCTGCTGTTAAATTTTCAATACTAGAATGGAAAATATTTAGTTTCTAATATATTTTTAGCTTAAATTCGTTGCAAATTTGTTTCCACATGTAGAAACGGATTAGAAATCTAATATTAGAAATAGAAAAAAAAAAAACTTTCTGAAGAGGATCGATTATATTTTAAAACAGTTACTAAACTCGCAGAACATAAAATAATTAAAAACAATTGTATTCTAATAATCCTCACAAATCACAGCTATCACTACAAATTTTTTCAACTAAATGCTACAAAAAATGATACTTTTATTAATTTTGTTCAAGCAAATGCGTTTAATACAAAACAATGAAAAGATGGTAAAACCAAGAAAAATACAAAGATGGCTTGAAAGAAGATGACGGCTTGTGAAAAAAATAGTGAAATATTTGCAATGTCTTTGGCTTCAAGAGAGAATATCCTCCATTCCTAGTCCATCCTCAAGCATCCTTCCCATAGGTTGGCAAGAGGAAAGGAAGAGACCACCAGTTAGAAAGTTAGATTTCTGTCCCCATGCACGTTTGTGAGTCAAACCTAACAATGGAATCCATTTTCTATTGTTTAAATACAATCCTCTCAACTATGTAAGGTACATCAACTCTTGTGCAAATCTACTAATTTGTGTAGTTGATGAATAAACAATCTATAGTCCATAAACATCAATCATGATTTATAAGACAAAAAACTCATTTCAGTAACTTCGAGTCTTCTAGAATAAAAAGTTTTAACAGTCTTAACAAATAATCACAACACCCTAGCCACTTGTTAATTTGATATCTTAATGGCAAAAATATTAATGCCTGAGATAATAATGTGCACAAAAAAAAGCATCCACGTGACAGTAAGAGATAGGCAAAGCAAAAATCCAAGCAAAGTGCATTGCAGATAAATATGAGCACTGTAAAAGGCGTGCACTTTGCAATGAAAACCCAGACAAATTCTTGATAGTGAATCTGAAAGTTGCATTTAGCATGGCCAAATCAATATTTCACCTTGGAAATTTCACATCAAACTAACAGAACAAGTTTGCAGTTCTTATTCAGATATCTTAGAATTGAAGCACCCGAATGATTCAATCATTAACAAAAGTCTTCAATAAGAAGTTAAGAAAATATTCCAATTATATCTGAAGTTGATGATACAAACTTTTTGCAAAAGATTTTATCTATAGATGGTCTATCTCGACCCGTTAAAGGAATTTTTTATTAACCTTTATATCAAAAGCTACATATAAGCTATACCACAAAAATTTTCAATTTTTTAATATAAATCGAATAAGTTCTACACCAAATAGTATATATATATATATATATATATATATATGATAATCACTACGTATACTCTTTATCACCTTCTGAACAAGTTTGTAATAGAAATCCAAGCCAGAAAACTAACATCTCACTCACTTTTACTGTCATAGAACAACATCATGCTAACAGAACAAAGATGTAAATACCCAATACAACAAGCAGAGATCATTCCAACTTCTGAAAAACACTACGGGGCTGTTTGGTTAGCTGTAAGTAGCTGTAAGTAGCTGTGATGTAAGTGGTTTTACATGTAAGTGGACTTACATCTCACTCACTTTTACAGCATTTCAACTTACATCAAAATTTGCTGTAAGTTGAAATACAGTAAAGTAAGTGGTATCCACTCACCACCATTTTATCTTAAATATAATTATAAAAATATTTAATAAATTAAATTATCATTAAAATTAACTATAAAAATATTTTTAAGTAATAAAATTTAAAAAAATATTAAATTTAAAATATTTAATATTTTAAAAAATATTTTTATCATTAAAATACTTTTAAATAAATAAATAATTAATTATTATGAAAAGTATTAAATAATTAGAACTAATACTAACATGATTAGTAGTATTAACATGATTACAAAAATAATTATTTATGTTTTATTTAATTTAATATTGTATTTTAAAATATCAATTCTTATTTAATTTATATAGAAAAATTATTTTAATGGCACATACTTAAATTCCATTGCATTTTTTAAATTTAATAAATCACCACGGAATTAATTAAAATTTTAAATTAATATTAATTCGTTAATATAATCAATAGTTTTTAGGGATAAAATTTAAGCATATTATATAATTAAAAATTAGTGTTAACAATAATAATATTAAATAATTAGTATTAACAATATGTGATAGGGGTAATCTTACCATTTCACTTACAGGGTAATCGTACTCCTTAACTTACATCAAACCAAACACAGAAAAAGTAAATACAGCATTTCAAATTACAACAAACCAAACAGCTATGATGTAAGTTAAAATACAGCATTTTCACTTACAGTGTAATTTAACTTACATGTAAATTTACTTACAGACAACCAAACAGCCCCTACATGTACTCTCTAACACACAAGGAACAACATTGTAGTTCAAGTACAGGGCTAATTCTTACTGTATGATTCAAGGAAATTTAAAGAACATGACTACTTCATAACCTAAGAACAACAACTCTTACAGAACAGCACAACATATATGAAAAACTTTTACAAAACATATAACTAATATTAACTAACTAGGGATCATGGGCATGAATCATGAGCCAGGTGTAAGCTTGATCACAGCTTAGCCGCTTAATACTTCAGCCGTTCATCCCTCCAATGTTATTTTTTCACATAACCCCTTACATTTTCCATGGAAAACTTTTCCCATGGTGGAGATAGGAAAAGTTTTCCCTTGTTTTCATGGAAAATAGGGTCATGTGACAACATAAGAGGAAAAAGTTTCCATAAAAAATTTGGGCAAACAAACAGTCTTGAAAATGACCCGTGAAAAATTTCTCTAGGAAAAAAAAGTGCAATCAAACACAGCCTAGTTCTCCTCATTGACTTAGAAATCACAGGTTAAATGTGAAACAGCAGACACAAGATAGAGACACATTGATACCTCTGTTCCAAAAGCACCACAACCTAGCTTATGTCTTGGATGGAAACTACCTGTTGTTGTTCATTAATTGAAGGAGAAAAATGTGACATGACAATGAGATTGCAATTATAAATAGAAATGAGAAGGGATTGATATGGCACCATGGCCACTGATGCGAGACCGCCACAACTGCGGCTTTTGACAAATGGCAAACGGCGCTGCTCTGGCAAACGGCCCTTCTCCGGCAGGTCGCAGTCAGAGAGCTTGATGAAGCATTGGTTGTTGTGGAGCTTGAGGAGGTTGTGTTAAGAAGGAGGCGCCACTAATGGTGGGACGGTGGGAATGCAGGTGAGGAACGGAACAGAAGAGTATATTAGGATTTAGGGAGAAGGAGAAGAGAGATTAGAGATAGAGGAAGGAGAAAGGAGGAGAGGAGTGGCGAGCAGAACATATATCTAAACAATGTGTGTATATATATTTGAAACGGAATTTTTTTTAATCCGTTTCTAATTATTGTTTACAAATATATATCTAAATATCGAAAACAAGTATAACATATATTTAAAAACTGCTTTAATTAGCCATTTATAATTTAGAATTAATTTTGTTTCTAATTATTTATTTAAATATAAAAACCTATGTATCCACATATTTATTAACCCATAATTAATTTATTGATATCACCTTTTTCGTGTATACGATAAGTGCACAAGTCACTCAAGTAGTATAATGTACACAAGGGCCGGGCAGTTAAATCCAAGAGGATAGATACTCCTAATATAAATTTCTCGTCAATTATCTAGCCGGTGAACTTGAGTGAAGATTGCTAACTCTAATCGGTAAGAAAAAGAGTAAAGATAAAGATGGCAAACTTGGGGATAAATTAAAGGATGAGATGGTGCCTCGGATTCACTATTCTTTGACTTTTTTTGCATAAATATCCTAATATTGGTTAATGATAAAGTTTCCTTGGATTGTGGAGTCTACTAGAGTAGTTGATTCTTTTGGTTTATGCAATCAACCATAATGCCATATGTTAAATAGAACATTACCCTACGATCGCATTATGCTTTGTGAGACCCTTAATTAGGTTTCACTCTAATCTGGTGAGATTGACACCATGTTTTCGACTTCTAGTCATGGACTCAAGCTTCATAGCAGTTTGACACCATACACCCTATCTCTAAAGTGCACTCAATATCCAAAGAGTTAGACATCATACATACTATCTGTAGGAAACGCTTAACCTCTATCCTCTAAGTGTGACCTAATAAAGTAGGTTTCTCAATCGTCACCTCACTAATCGGGTATGCTGTTAATGCTCTCGCATAATACAAACATTAAGCACTAAAAGAGGATTTACACACAAACTCTATAGCCAAAATATATATAACTAAGAAATTCAATTTAAGTTATCTAGAGAATCATGATCCGAAGTACTGAATGACAGTTTAGCCTTTCATGTTTGAAAGTAAACAATCATAATCCATACACAGAGACAGATGAAAAATCATAAGGAACTCCCTTCAACTTCTCTAATTGAATGTGACGGAATTAAGAATGAAGAAGGTCGCTTCCCCAATTAAGATGCTCCAAAAACTGTGAAAACGATGGCAACATGCTCTTATAAAGTCGCCTAAAGCTATCCTCCCTCACACTAGCTGCCCCTGTTTCTTTTCTCGAAAGATCCTTTTCAAACCTTGACTTCTAGGTTTTAATCTGCACGTATCATGCTAGTGCACGAGTGTGCTTATTAGTGAGAGTGCACATACTCTTTACTATTGATTCTTGACTAGATTAAGAGCAAACTGCTAGCTTCCAAAGATTTGAATGGCTTTGGGCATGGCTATGCTCTGGGCACCTAACCAGTGCTAATGGTTGTGCTCTTTAGATTTATTCTTCCAAAGTTTTCAACTCAAGCAACATACCCGTGCTTCAGGCATGTTGTTCGCTTATGCTCATTTTGCTAAAAAATGCATCGTTTTTTTTTCCTTTGCCCCAAACCTATTATCTTACATATTTCACTCAAAATACCCCCGTGAAATACTAAAATAGAGAAATTGATATCAAACCTTCAATTATGTGCATGTATTAATTGCAATAGAAAAAGTACAAATCTCATGCGCTCATCATTTATATTTTTAAATCATAAAAAATATTTATTGAAATTAATTTCTGATCCGTTTCTAATTAGGAACGGACTCAAATCCTTTTTAAAATTTCATATTTTTAATATATAGTGAATCATTTATTTACAATCAGTCTTTTATCCATTACCAATTAGGATCAAACTCAAATCAATTTCTAGGTTTTTTTATATTTTGTACATATATTAAAATATTAATTTAAAATTCGTTTTTGATTAAGAAGTATACTCAATTCCATTTATAAATTGTAAATCAAATAAAAAGGAACTGAGATTCTGTTTCTAAATTAAAAAATGATGCAAATTAAAAACAGATTTCTATTCCATTCCCAATTAATTTCTAATTATCAAGAAACAGAATTATTCAGTTTTTAAATTTTTTTCCTCTGTTTTTTTTTGTTTTCTTGGCTTCATAAAAACAAACTCTTAAGTTGTTTTTTCTTTCGGGAGGGGCTCTATCGAGCTAAATTAACAACAAAAAGGATACAAACTAAAACTACTCAAAAGTTAAGACCAGACATAATAGTGAGTTCATCTAACCACCGTGGACGATCGGAGCCTTGATGAAATAGTGAGAGTGTGGGATTTGTTCTTCCATAATTAGCTAAAGCATCTGTCAACTGATTAAGCTCTCGCGGAGAGTAGTGCATCTCCGCCTGGTTGTCATGATCCATCAAACTTCTAATGTGCTGGAAATCCATCCAAGTGCTGGTACTGGTTACTAAATAGGTTCCTGTTAAGAGTTTCATAGTCATAGGGCAGTCCAAATATATCACATCCAGCATCATCTGTTGTAAACTGCTTTGCTCCAGCACTATCCTTATTGCCATAACTTCTGCATGAACACTTGACTCAGCAATCACTGAGGTAGCTCCCGCCAAAAGAATTCAGTTCATCCCATTTACTATTGCAAAACCTGCACCACCAAAAGCATCATCAGAAATCAATGAAGCATCACAGAAAATAACTATTCTATTCCCCCATAAAGGAATTTGAGTATACTCCCTGATTTTCCTTCTAATTGTCCAGCAGTATTCTTGAGTGGTTTTAAGAGCTTGTCTGAAGATCTGGTAGGTTGGGAGTCTTAATTGCTTGAATACCAGGTCGCAACGGGCCTTCCAAACTCTCCATGCACATGTTGACACTAAGGCTATAAAGAGATGATGCTTCTTCATGCCTTCTCCCCCACCAGCAAAGTGCCACTGCCCTTCTAAAAAATTCTGCAAAATACTAGAGTCCACACCAGTATAGTCTGAAACAAAGCTCCAACTCCTTTTGATTACCACACATCTATTCATTATGTGATCAAGAGTTTCAAGCTCCAAACTACATAAGGGACAAACAGTGTGGGGACCTGATGAGTGCATTTCATATATATATATATTTTATACTTTACCCTCATCATTATTGAGTCTTTTGGCTTTAATTCTCCCAATTCAGTGCTATTTGAGGTATTCTTGGTTTTCCATGCAGATATCAAAGTCCTGGAGCAAGAAAAAATGATTTGGAATGATTTTAGAAGCTAAAGGACTCAGAAGAAACCTCATCAATATCAACACGGTCTAAGCACGCCCGTGCTTTACCCCGTGCAGATTACAGGAGAATTCAGCCAAAGTCAGCACAGTCTGAGTTCACTGAGCACGGTCGTGCAAACCCTCAACACGCCCTAAGCACGCCCGTGTTGAACCCCGTGCAGATTACAGGAATGAGAGTTTCTGGAGTTTTATTTGGCCGTAATCTGGGCGGCTTGAAGCACGGCTTCAACACGCCCGTGCTCACATCGGGAAAACATTAAAACCCTAAAAACTTAGGTTTTTGAGGGGACTTTTTGGTGGGCGAACAAAGGGGGGAAGAAGGAGAGAGCTTTGGGGGTTCATCCTCCTCTTCATCAAGGGAATGTCACGCCTATGGTAGGCCGATCGGGACGAGATTCCACAGCATTGTAGATCCTCTGACAACCACAAGGATGCAAGAAATTAGGGAGTTTTCAACTTCTTGTGTTTCAATTTCTTTGGCATTGTACTTGTTGTTTATTGTCATGAGTTGCTAAACTCTTAAGGTAGCCCCGGGGTGGTTTGTATGATGTTGTAGCTTGAACTCATTATCTTTACTTGCAGCATTTATGAATGTCTTGTTCCTTGCAGTAAATCTGAGTTATTGGCTATCTCATATGTTGTTTAGTGCTTGATTGCTTGGAAGTTAGGTTCTCTTATCTAGGCTTGTGAATCATTATTGATCGTTGCAAGCAGTAAGATTTCAACTTAGGGCTCGGCAGCGCTGGAAACAACATTCTTATAGCATAACTAGGTTTAGAACTGAAGACATCTCTGATAAATACTGAGAAAGACCGAGTTAGTGAACGTCAGAAATCCAACCCCGAGGCACCATCTCCTCTATCGAGTCAAGCCTCAAATTTCCCTTAGTGCAATTTCCCTTCCTCAACCTCCTTGAAGTCAACCCAGAGTCAAATCCATCATTTTCTATTTGGTTAGATATTAAGCAGAACGTTAGTATTAGAAGCTATACCAGTCCCAGTGGATACGACTACCCGACCCTAAGGGTACATTTTACTACTTGTACGACCCGTGCACTTGCGGCTACGCAAGGGGCGTACCAGGACCAAAATTACATCTCTAGATGAATTCATAAGTTGGAATTCTTCAATGAAAAGCTCACCATAGAAAAGTTTTAACTTTAGGAGCAATTGGCAGCCTCCAAATCCTATGCCCCCAATTGGAAATGTCAGTTTCAAACATGCAGGCCTTATTGAGATGAGAGTACACAAGACTACTTAAATTGCCGGAGGAATTACAGATCTACCACCTCTAATGAATTTTTATATTGGGATCAAAATGTATGGTATTGATCTTCTCCCAATTGATAAGGCCCCAAAAAAAAATTCTCAACAGCCTCTTTGTGTAGAACATTGCCACTCAAAAAATCACCAGCACACAGGTTATTGTCAAGCAAACTCATATTAAGAAAAGTAGGTTTCAAGGAAATAGGCATGTCAAAAAGCCAAGCATCTTCCAAAAAATTAATGTTGTTAGGATTGCAATTTTGGAAAGCTATATTAGAACTAATGGCCTCAACAGTTTTATGCAGCATCCTATAAAATCAAGACACTTTTTGAAGATTAGGTTTGGACCAAAGATTAAAAGGCCCATTCTTTAAATGAGATATCTGAACCCACAGCTTATCCTCTTGATTTAAGACTGCCAGGACATTTTTGGACATCAAAGCCGTTTTTGCATTACTTAGATTCCTAATTCCTAATCCTCCCTCAGCTTTGGCAAGTGTAGTAATGCTCCAATTCATTGAGTAGAACCTATCGCCAGCAGTGCCTTTTCCCTAAAGGAAGGCTCTAGTTAGTTTAGAGATCGAGTCCAAGACTGTATCAGGAACAGGGTAATAGGACAGGGAGTAGACATGGATAGACATAAGGGAACTGTTAACTAACACAGCCCTACCAGTAAGAGATATGGAAGAAAGGTTCCAAGAATTCAAGCTCTGCTTAGTTTTGTCAATCAAGTTGTGAAACTGGTGGATTGGTAATCTACTAGGAGAAATGAGAGCACCTAGATGCCGGAAAGGAAAGGAGCCAACACTCATATCGAGAATTGTTTTAATTCTGTCCTTATGGTATTTATTACACCACTAGGCAAGTAAATGGCAGACTTACAATAATTGATCTGTTGGTCTGTGAGAGACTTATAAATGTTGAAACTCAGTTTACAGTTCCTAGCTGCAACCCGGGATGCCCTAGTAATCATAATTAGGTCATCAACAAACATCAAATGGTTAAAATTCTGATAAAGCCTCTTATCAAAGCCAGGAATCAGTTCATGGTTCAAGGCAAAATTGAAGATGGTCGAAAGATTCTAGGATACAAGCAAGAACAGAAAGGGAGAAAAAGGATCACCCTGCCTCACACCCCGCTGGCTACCAATCCAATGTGAGGGTTTCCCATTGATTAACAAAGAAAAGCTAGGGATGTGATACAAGTCTTGACCCAGATGTGATACAAGTCTTGACCCAAGAAATCCAAACCTCTGGAAACCTCAAGATTCTAAGGGTGGCAAGGATGGCATTCCACTCCAAAGCATCATAGGTTTTCTCAACATCAATTTTAAGAATCATTCTAGGAAGGGATTGGGAATCAGTCTCTAAGGAATGCACTATTTCTTGCATAGCAATAATATTGTTAATGGTAGATTTACTAGCCAGAAATCCACTTTGTTCAGGGCCAATGAGTTTATAAATGAAACACTTCAATCTATTAGTGAGAATCTTAGAGATAATCTTATAACAGACATTACATAAGGAAATTGGCCAATAATCTCTAACTTTATTGGGAGCCACTATTTTAGGAATTAAAACAATATAAGTTTTGCCCCAAGAAGTAGGAAATGTAGCATGTTGAAACAAATAATTGATAGCATCATAAGGAGGCCTTTGGACAATGTCCCAATAGAAAAGATAAAATTCCACATTTAACCCATTAGGACCAAGACTTTTACCTTTGGGCATAGATTTAAGAGATCTAAAAATTTCCAAGAGAGAAATAGGTCTGCTAATGACATCCCTAACAATATCATTAAGGTGGGGGAGATCATTAGGAAGCTTATTCATCATAACAGACATAGGAACATCAATAGAGGAAGTCTACATATTAGTATAAAAATCAGAAAAAACAGTGGCAATATTATGAAAATCATTGTGAGTATAACCCTTGTCATCAGTTATAGTAGAGATTTTGTTTTTATGATCCCTAATTTTAGCATGCCTATGAAAAAAGCCAGTATTATAATCACCATTCTTAAGCCACAAGAGCTTGGCTCTTTGGGCCCATCTAATAGCATTCTGTCTTAGAAGGGCAGCATGCTTATTGTACAAGGCCTTCATAATTAGGTTATTGCCATCTAAGCTACCAGTAGAACCTTCAAGCAACTCAAGATTGGTGATGTCTTGCTCAATGTTGGCAATTGCAGAATCTAGAGGAGTCAAATCCTTAGATTTCCAACTAAGAACAAGTTTTCTAGTCCGAGCAATCATGTGACTAAAAGCACGCATTGGGGAGCAGTTGGTTCTGAAATTCCAAGCTTTAAACACCGTTTGATGACAACTATCATAATCAAGCCAAAAGTTATCGAAACGAAAGACTTTGTTCTTACTATCATTAGAAAAGAATTTGGAAGTAAGAAGCATAGGCGAGTGATCAGACCCAGTTCTAGATAAATGCTTATTAAAATAAGAATCAAAATTAGACAACCAGATGCTATTGGCAAGAAAGCGATCAAGTTTGACCCATCTTCTAGCCAGACCTCCTTGCATATTACACCAAGTAAAAGGAATGCCATAGAAACCCAAATCCAATAGATGATTATAGGAGATAAAATCACTAAAATATTTAGATTTCACATTATAATGATCAGAATTGCCACCTTTATGTTCAACATGATTTAAAATAGCATTGAAATCACCCATAAGAATCCAAGGCAAGTTAAGTAAAGCAATAGAAGACAACTCATGCCAAAATATATTTTGAATGTGAATGTTCTGGGAATTATAAACAATAGAGGCAATCCATTCTTTAGGATGGTTATTAGAGATGATCAAATGTAATGAATAACGAGAATGCGCTAAAGGGCTGACCTTACCAACCCTCCATTTCCAGAAGGTTATAATTCCACCCGACATACCTTGCACTGTGATGGTAGCGCATTCCCACCTTTTGCTGAACTTGTGACAGAATCAAAGAGATCTATCCAAATCCGCTCTTGTTTCCACCAAACAAACAATATCAGGTTGTAGAGAGCTCATAAGGGTTCTAGTTCTATCAATCTTTGCAGGGCTCACAAAACCCCTATAATTCCAACAAAGGATTTTCAATAATTTTGTATTCATGAGAAAACTCAATTGATAATAAAAGAAATATTCAAAAACTAAAATAGTAGCGAAGGAGAAAATAGTCATGATGCTTCTTCAGGCCCGTCCAATTGGCCCTTTTTGGGGCAAGAAATGGCCTTCATTTTCCCTCGCCGAGCAATAGCTTCCAATTTTGCATCTTTCTAGACTTGAACCAATGGCATGTCATCATCGAAGAGCTCAGGAGTTTGCTGACCATCTTGAAGTCCATCCCCCTTCAACAGAGCTCCACAAGAATCCGCTTAGTATGAAGTATTAAGGGCATGAGTGACTCTGCCAACTAATCTCTCATGATCTTCCTCCGCGCAGTCGTCCCTTCGACATGATTCCTCGGCTCTGTTCAAGGATGTCACCAGCCTCGGAACACTCAACGATGGGACAAGACCATCACCATCTCCAAGCCTCTCCTCAAGCTCTCTGTCAATCTCAACGGCAACCTTCCAAGGGGGAACCTTCTCAACAGCTATATGTTGATGTTGACTCATCTCCGGAGACGAGGCACGATGCAGGTTTGGCGGCGGCGTGATGTGCTTTCCATACTAGGATTGTGACTGTAGCCCTACTCCATCACCCAGGTAACCCTCGTCCTCGGGATAGAGTCTGGCCTGATCCCGAGGTCTGTTGTTCCTATCCTCATGCATCCTTCCCCGGTCTCCACCGAATCAGGCCACATGTAACAAAGATCGTGATTGCATTCCTGCCTAAACCGAAGGTCCAACATCTGTTCCTCTTCCCCAACCACGATTCCGACGAGGACCAACAACCAACCAAGCCCCGAACACATCTTCATCCTTCCTCATTTCCTAGGCTATCTTTTGACTCTCAACTTCAGGCCTACCTTGTAACTGCTCATCAAGTTGCATGTCTTGAGGCTTTGCTCCTATCTCACCATTCAAATCTAGATCCTATGTGATTTCACTATCAACACTGCTCGCCGGAAAGATACAAGCGCCAATGATATGTCCAATTCTGCCACAACGAAAATAGAAAGATGGTATTTTCTCATAAAGGATTGCGACCAGGGTGGCCTCCTCACAATCTCCAACCCATAACCCCCAGTGTAACGGCAATAAGAGATCTAATTCAATACAAATACGTTCATATTTCGTTCTCCCAACATTCATAGAAGGAGTGTCTATATTCCCAGTGTGATCATCAATCCTCAATACTCTTCTCAGAAGCGACCCTAGATTCTCCAACGTCTCGGTTTCCCAATACTCCATCAGAAGATGATGAAGCTAAACCCAAATGGCAGCAGTGTCTAATTTCTCGAAGGCGAACTGAAAATTCTCTCTCCAAGGGATCAGCTGCAATACTATACCATTCACTGTCCACGGTCCGTCCCAGAGAAGTTTCTCCACCATCTTTGTGGATTGACACCGGATATAATAAAAGCCATTTAGCAGGTCAGAGATGGAGAAGGTGCCAATAGACCTCCACAGGCTTTTTAAAGCCGAACAAACCTGATCAACATGTGGCGACTTCCCAAAAAATTTGCTATATAGTGTAGTTTGCATTCGTTCTTGGAGACGCATCTGGAACTCCCCATCTGGCTTGTAACTCAAGTGTCGAAGTCCTTTGAGACGCTGATACCCTTCCTTTGTGTTCACAACTTCATTCCTGAAGATAGTTTCTAACGGTTCCCCGGACATAATACGTGCCCATGACTTGTTTTGCTGTCTGGGAGGTGGAGATTGAAATTCCCCTAATGGGGAGGAATTCGACTGCACAGTAAACACTTTTTCACCCCCACCTGCCATTGCAAGTGGGGGAGAAAGGAGTTTCATCGGTTTGAAGGAAAGGGAAGAAGCTTTCAGAGAAGGAAAGAGGGAAGAGCTCCTATTGATGGTGCTGTATTGGTACTAGCAGAGGACAAGATCAAACTCTTAAGTTGTTGCAACTGAGGAGCCTTGAACTGGTTTGTGGACTTAGCATATTGAGAATAGTTCAGTGTGAAAAATGTCATTTTCTTTTAATATCTTGTCTAATATATATCTCACGCCCTTTCATTAATTAATAACCCCACTATTCAAGTCCTCCTCAATTCCATCAGGGCACACATCATAACATAGATATTTAGCATTTCTTGGCTACTTCCACTCAAACAATTTGGCGCGTGTTGTTGGACTAAGTAAATACCAATTACAAGATTTCAACGTATGTGGACAAGTCTTATCGCTTTTCTTCCACTCATAGAATGATCAGTACAATCAACCATTCAAACTCAACTTATTTGACCATGAATGAGTGCCCCACCCACTTCTCATGACAAATTTATTTTCACTATTCAAACACAATATCAAATTTATAGAGTAAAACTGGGAACTTTCTAATGAACAGAGTGATTGAATCCCCAAAGAATATCAAAGAATATCAAATCCATACATGTATGAACCTTAGTTACAAAGAATTAAAGAACAAATCAATGAACATGCACGTGTATATATTTACGGAACTTTTTTTTTTTATTTTCTAGAGCATCATAAGCCTGAACTCCTCAAAACTAAGGACACCATCTCCATTAAGATCAAATCTGCTGATCATCTTAGTGCATTCCTCCACAGTCTTGGACTCTCCAAGCTTGCTCAAAGCTCTACGAAGGCTCTTCGGTGTGATGCAATCCCTGCCTTCCATTTCATACACCTTGAAAGCATCACTCAAGTTCCTCCCCTTCTCCTCCTCCCCTTCAACATCCACAAGCTTGACAAAGTCTTCAAAACCTAACAGTCCATCACCATCTGAGTCTGAAGACACTACAAGAGCTTCAGCGTCTTCTGCAGACAGCTCCTCGCCTACAGTTCTCATGCAATTGCGCAACTCAGTGGGGGATATCTTCCCATCCTTGTCCTCATCAAAGTAATGGAAGACTCTCTCAAACTCACCAGACTTACTGGAGCACTCTGCTGTGGAGACTGAGGCAGATGATGCTGCATGTTTCGTTAATATGGGCTTCTTGTCCAACTTCTTTGGTGACAATATACAGCAAAGTTTCTGAATGAATGAAGGGCGGTTTAAAGAGTTAACCATGGTTTATTATATGTTTGGTGTTTGGGAAAGGGCTTTGTGGTCGGTTAGGTATATATGTATAGGTTTGCAAGAAAAGTAGATGAGAGAGAAGGGAAGATAAGAATGGAAGATGGATAAGGTTGGGAATTGAAGGTGCTGGTTTTAAGGACATGGTATTGCATGGAGAGTTAGATATTTATTTATATGTTTTGTGAGGCGGTGATCAGGACGAAGCCAGGTGGGTGTTTCCAGGATGTGAGAGAGAAAGGAGAAGGAAATGAACTTCTTTCTTTATTATGGGATAAATAATTGAAGGATGGGTGCTTAGAATTTGGATTGTTCTCGGCCAGACATGAAACTGCGGTTGTTTCAACGGTCGTAGCGTGGAATTTGGTCGGCATCTGTTCAACCGACACGGTTTTCACATAGCTTCTGTTTGCGCGTACCGTAGCATAAGTAGTTTTGAGTTAAATGCCAACCGGTCCACAATTGGGAAGATGCCTCTTTTTATTTTTTTTAAGATAATGAATGACCCCTTAATAAAATAAATCAAAAGAATATATAATTATGATGTAATTATTATGTACATGAATTTTGCAATTTAATTCATAGCTTTCCTAAAAATAACATGCACGAGATTCAATATCAGTAAATCAAAAAGTTATTAATGGGTGCATTTGCTTCAACTCCAAAATACATATAAAAATTTTAATTTCATTTGAAAATTTTAAAACAGACCTTCAAATGTGAGGTATATATACAAATTATTTTATCATAGCTAGGATGAGTTTTTTTTTTTACTATATTTTTAACTTAATATTTTAGCAAAAAATAGGGGGCGTATTATATATTTGGCAATTATCCTGTGAAGTTACCAAAATAACTTCGAAGAATAAATCATTTATATATGTCCCCTTGAAGCAAAACTAATATTATTTGGATTTGATATTATATCAAATTTGATTTTGATATGTATATTATTTGATGATTAATTACTAAAATTTATCTGTTTACATTATAACCAAAAATACACAAGGCATATAAGACACATTTGAAATATCATAAAAATTTTCTGAGAAAAAGGTCATTCGTGCACTTGTATATGAAGTTAAGATATTAGAAATTATTGTAGAAAATTGAAAGTAAAATTAAATTAAAAAAATAGTTATATGCATAAATAAAAATGTAAAACCATAACGGCATCCACAATAACAAAATGAGACCTCATTTACTTTGTAAATTGAAAGTAAAACGTTGAGGTACAATTCCCGTTCACAATAATGGTATTTACAGCTGTTGATCTTTAATATACATAAATTGGCATGGATTTCTGTTAGAATGTCTTAGACATTTGCTGAATTTCCATGTATTATTAAGAACATATTTAACATATTATTTTAATATGCTTTAGATATTAGATAATGAGGGCAATTATCTAGGGATGTAGAAGATCTGAAATCTAAAAATGATAAATAGTGATTGTTAAATTTTAATCCAATAGTCATAGTATAAGGCCCTCCTTTACACACAAAAAAAAAAAAAAAATCAAACAATAACTATCTATAAATATCTTATTTTTTATTAAAAACCACATTAATACCAACATTTGGTGAATTTTGATATATTAGTAAGTATATTATTAAAACATCATTTAAAATTTTTTTAAATATTAAATAGTGAGGGTTGAGTATTTAGGGATGTCCTTAAATTTGAAATGTAGATATGATAAATAATGACGGTTAGATTTTGATCCAAGAGTCATAGTACTAAAAATATACAAAAACAATAACTACCTATAAACATTCTATTTTTTATAAAAAAAATGACATTAATATCAGCTATTAGATGATGATTTAACCACTGATGTAAAGATATCTTTGTATTTAAAAACTAGATAGATGAATTAATATAATATTATAATTTGGTATGTGCTGTGCATAAAATAAAATTATTATTGACAATATTGAGCGGTATTATAATCACCATGCTTACCTAATATTATTTGCTTATTTTTCTACTCACTGTCGCCTGTGTTCCTATGAATTACTCCATGAGCAAATTAAACCCTTTATTAATTTTAGGAGGAAAGGAAAAAAATATATTTTAACTTAACCCATTAAAATTAATATTTAAGATGCGAAGTTTGTCAATTTAAAAACTAAAACAATTTACACAACTTGAACACATTTTCCAACTTACATTATTTGAGCATTTAATCAAAATATAGCATTACAAAGAATGAAAAGTAAAATTTAAGAAAATAATGTTGGAAAAATAACATGATTTATTAGGAAATGCTTGAAAATCAGAGGAATTTTATGTTACTAGAATGTTGGAGTTCTTTTGCATTCTGACCTAGAGCTCAGATTCTATCCATATCCCTTCAAATTAAATATTAAATGTCAAACGCTAGGAAAAGTCGGCATGGCCTGTTGATTAAGACAACCTTAAAAAAAAACAAAAGTTATTCGAGTGGTGCTCTCACAGCTTTCTCTTGGCATATGCTGATATGGATTCACTGAATTAATGCATTCAATTAATAAAGTTATTAAATTCAATTTGACCAGGTTACACTTATGACCCATTTAGCGTGTGTAGTGTTAAATTAAAGTTATTAAATTCAATTTTGGTTATTTTGAATGTTCAGATTTTGATTAATTAATTGAATTAACCGACACGTTCGGTCTAGAAATACAAAGATATGACTCCCTGTTTGTAACTATAGTTAGTGTTCAATTAAAGAAGATTTTACTTGCCACTAACTTTAAATATATGAAAAAAATTTCCTTGTTTTTAAAAATTATGTTTTACAAGAAAATTATTTACTTCCTATTTATTTAAACAAAATATTTTTAATTTTACTTAGTCCTCTTTAAAAAAAATGTTTTCCACAACATTGTTATATATTTTTCCCTATAAACAAAATGTTTAACAAAATAGAGATTTAACAAAATTTAATTGAGCCACCTTCACATTAAAGATTTAAAAGATCTTTTCCTTATGAAGAGGTTTTGTGATTAACAGCTTTTCATAATATTAATTCAGATGAGTGTCTGTTCACCTTGTTAAAAACTAACAACAATAATAAATAAAAATATAATATAAAATAAAATTACATTAAAGCTTTTTTTTTAATTTATTGAATGATTTAGTAGAGTTAGTCACAATAAATTGTATTTAAGTAGATTTTAAGGACGCCAATTTTTTATAATTATCTTTTTAATAAAAATTAATTATAAATTATTGATAATTTGAAAAAAAAAAACATATTGCATTATATGGAGTACAAAGTTATACACCACTTGCCAAATGTTAGGTAGGCTAACGGTGAAGTACTTGGGAACAAAAGTCCCCCACATAAAAATTGGTGTTCAAATCTCACTTCATGCCGATGCCTGGTAAATAGAATGAATAGACTTATATGCTTTATTTAAGAAAAACTATACATTAGATTTTGAAACACACTAATTAAAATAATAGAAAAGTAACTAATGGCCTCCCAAAGTTGGTACATTCCCTATAAATCTTTCGAAGTTTCGGTATTTCTAAAATATCCCTTTTTTTTATTTGTTTCTATTTCAGTCCAAAAGCAATTGATGGTGGTGGAGATTCTGTTACATAGCTAAAAAATTTACCATTATACCCCTCCTCCAATAATCAGAATTCCAGCCCTGTGAAATGACCAGAATACCCTCCATAATCGCATTCACTCACCCTTTCGCCTTCTTCTTATTGCTCTAAAGCCTTTGGAGATCGCTCTCTCTTGCATTCGTCTTCCTTCGCAATTCCAAACGCCTTCGAGTTATTTGCTTCCTTTCAACGCTCATCAGTGACTTCCCTACAGTGACAATCCAGCAGTAAGGTGAGAAAAAGACCAACAGCAGCCATTTGAGCTTCTTATGTGCTTGTTAGTGTTCACAGTGTCATGTTTTGGTTCCTGTGCATTATTGCCTGATTCTGTGCATTACTCCAAATTGTTTGCTGTGTATTGTTTTTTGCTTTCTGTGGTGGTTCATTGTATCCTATATATTATTACATAATTCGTGTGTATTACTTGACATTGTTTGTTGTGTTCTGTGTATTATGTTCGCTCTCGGTGATCGTTCTTTCTTTCCTGTGTATTATCACATAGTTCCTGTGTATTACTTGATAATTTTTATTGTGTTATGTGTATTGTCTTTTGGTTTATGTGTGCGTTATTTGTTTCCTGTATATTATTACTTAGTTCATGTGTATTACTTGACATTGTTTGTTGTGTTCTGTGTGCATTGTTTTTGCTTGCTGTGATTTTGAACTATCATCCATTTACTGATTATATGCATTTTTCAGTCATAATAAATGATGGCAACCGCACTAGTGAACGCGAGGTGCTACTTGGCCCCAGTCTTGGAGACATTGTCAGCTGTTAGGTAGTTGATGAATATTCGGCACTGGGAGATTCTTCGCTCCACTCCTTTCTTCCATTTGATGGATCTCACGCTAGTGATACAAGAGCGGGTGTTCTGGATGCTCTCTGCAGGTGTACGATGACAATAAGCAACGTTTCAAGATAGGTGACAGGCAGTGTGAAGAAGGTGAGGACGAGACAGGCACCCCAGATAATGTGCTACTGGGAGACAAGTTTTATAAAGTCAACGTCCATCATCCCCCTTCTCAAATCTCTCAAATGCAAAGAGGTGAGTGTTTTTGTTAAATTGTCCATTCTTGTGTAGTACTCTATCTTCCAGTGTAATAATCTACTTCCTGTGTAATATGATAAGTGCTTGCATGTACATATTTTTGGAAATGTTTTCCACGCATGAGCATCATATTTCTCAGGTTGTATCACTAATTTCGTGTGCTATTTTGTTCTTTCGTGCAATTAGAGTTGTGAAGACATGGTACGTGAATAAAGGCAAGATTAGGTCATAATGGTGCCAAGTGGAGCTCTTTTGTGCAAATACAAAGTTCAAGACACAAATCGGGTTCAAACGAGGGGGTATGTGCCAATTTCTAAAGGCTTCAAGACAATTCTTTTAAAATGACACGAAGGCAGTCATGCTCGCTTGTTCGGATTTGTTCGAAGATTTCAAAAGCTCTCCAAGGGTTTTTCATCATCAAGAAATGCCACATGACTTTTCACATGGGCATGTGTCCGTCCGTGTGACCTCAAGAGAAGAAATGGGCGAAATCGGGGACCAATACGCAAGTTTCCACAGGGCTGAAATTCCACATGGGCGTGTGGAATTTCCACACGGCCGTGTGGCTCATCCACACACCCGTGTGGATCCTCGAGATGACCAATTATAAAGCCGTTCTGAAGCGTTATTTGAGGGGTCTTCTTCCAAACTTCAGAGGGGGTGACGGCTAGGGTTCAGGAGGTTCTTGCTACGCTTTGAGGGTGCTTCTTCATCGATTTCAACATCAATCCCTTCCAAGGAGAGCTATTGGGGGAGCCTTCGACTACTCGATTCGGCGAGGTGTGCCCTAGGCTTGAAGGAAGGATTTTTCGGAGAAGAAGGAGAAGCCCTCATAGACCATCGGCACGGAGCTTAAAGGGGTTTTACTTATGGATTGTTTGCATTTAATTCCCATTACTTTCATGATCTTGTAGTGCTCCATGGAGAGCTAAAACCCTAGTGGGTGCTTGGACATGTAAACCATAGAATTACTATGTTTCTATGACTTTATTGCTGTTCTTTAATTTGAGTTTCAATTTGAGTTTCATTCTTGTATGCTTCTTGGATTTTCCCTTAGAGTGACACTAGGGTTGAGAATCACATTTAATCATTCTTTTGACGAGTGACCATCACCATTAGGATTAGATCAATCAAGATTGAAGAGGGTCGAGAGGGTGAGTTGAGAGGTAGCAACACGTCCCCTTTTCCCTCCGGTGTGATTTACCCTACCTTCTCATTCCACGAGATAACTTCGATCTCAAAGAGAGTTAGGCGTTGAGAGAAGCTTTTCCGCCGGGACTTATTTGTGATTAGGGATCTTCCGCCTGGACCAAAGGGGTTGGTCCATATTTCGGAATAGGGTTCATCACTTGGATTCCCACGAGCTTTTCGCAGTCATACGTGGTGTGAGGTGTCGAGAGTCTTTCTCTCCGCCGGGACCTCGTAGGGGACAAGTCAGGGTTGACCTTAGGTTTGGGACCCTGTATCTTTGGATTTCCACGACTCATTGATTCTCATTTTAAGAAGAGCAACTTAAGTTTTGCACTAGAAACTAGGATTCTAGGGGGAGCATTGTCCGAGTACCCCATCTTCATATTGGTCTTGTTTTACACTCTAGCTTTTACTTTCAGTATTTTATTTCTATTTTTCTTGCTTTTATTTTCAATCACAACAACAATTGATTTGTCTTTGGCTACTTAGCAAAGTGTTACTGTTCTTACGTCTACTCCCTGTGGATTCGACTACCCACCCGTTTGGGTACTTTATTACTTCGACACCCGTGCACTTGCGGAACACACACGCAAGGGTGTGTCATAATATCAGCACTTTCCATGTAATATCTCGCATCCTATGTAATATTCTATCGTCCTGTGTAATATAGGCTTCCTGTATAGTATTTGCACTTCTTATGTATTACAATACCTTCTCTACAAGACATAGTTCGCTTGTACTTTTCCCTATCGATGTGTATGTTTTAGATTATATATGAACGAAATGCTGACGACTTTGTTAATTTTGCATGTCCTCCTCACAATTCTCTCACTTGTGGCAGCCGACAATGCGGACGTTGCATTGGTTGGCAATGGCAGTGAAGACACCTAGCGAGAGAGTAGTGAGGGAGCTTTCGAAGGGGAGGGCAAGGGAAAACAGCTTCCAAAACCAACCCACGAGGGAGCTAGGAAGCAAGCTCAGTTGCACTCCTCACCCAGCCACCCCGCCGAAGCCAGTCTCCGTTTGTCGTCTATCCTGGCTGATGTTCCCCAGGGTGACGACAACATACAATAGATGGTACAACGACTACTAGTGGAAGTTGAAGAACTGTGCGCTCACATGGACGTGCACGATGCCGAGGATGCGAGGAAGTACAAAAGGCTGCCTCACAGTCACCATCTCTCGGGTTCGGCAGCGGCTTTGAACCAGCAGCTTCCCCTCTTCCTTTATCATTAAGTCCTTTCCCCACATCAGGTTGGAGGTTCAATAGGGTGGCTCGGCCTTGGAGAAACCGCCTTGCGCAGTGCACTACAGAGACCTCCGGCGATGAGGAGAATCTTGCCCATGAGGATGTCACACTTCCTGTCTCGGATGCGGAGATTCCTCTGACAGAAGTTGCCCACCTACCCTCGTTGATGACGTCCTGGCGGCAAATGACCCCCCTTCAAAATTCCTTGTACTACTACCCCTCCAATTCCCATTGGTAACGGCGCTGCCCCTGAGGCTCCATTAGCAGACTTCATTCCGGTGCCATCAACAGCCAAAGGCAATAGAGCTGACGCTTCCCCTAGACGCAGAACACGACACACAGTTGCGCTAGATAAAATTAAAGCGAGTCCGAGAAGGGCCCCTTCAAAAAGGGCTGCGTAGAAGAGGGTCCCATGTAGAGGAAAGCACAGAAAAAGGCCCTGCCAAAGAAAACATCTGCACGAGCGAATTCCCGCTCGACATAAACGTTAGAAGCGGAAAAGAAGGCCTTGATGACGAACCAAAAGATGGCCCGCTTGTGTTAGTATCATATGATGGTATGGTAGCAGCCACAGCAAAAACCGAGGTTCAGAAGAAGCCCGATACAGGGTTCCTCCCCAGGAAGAAAAAATATCCAGGCTTTGGGATGCTGAACCAAGTGGAACTGGCGGCCATCTCCATATAATTAAACACACACATGAACGGGTAAGTGTTATTCCTTTGTATTATCTCGCACTTCTTGTGTATTATCTCGCACTTCCTGTGTATTATCCCTCCTTCCTGTGTATTATCCATCTTTCCTACGTAAAACTATCGAGCCTTGTCTAATATGTTACATTCCTGTGTGTTTATGTCAACAGAAGCGTTATTTCTAGAGACGAATACAGGTTTACGAAGCGTGGAAGCCTCTACATCCTCCTAGAAGGCAAAAACAAGGTCCCCGATGATGTCATCAACATACTCGTACTCATAATCCACGTAAAGCTGATTGCAGACCATGTGGGGTTCCCGAAGCGCGCGGTTGTCACGTGGTCACCTGTGCTTGCTTTACAAAAAATAGAGTTCGCGGCTAAGCAGGCGTTGTGTATGATGGAGGACGCTATGTAGCTGTACACATTGGTGGAAGTAATACTCATGCCAACTGTGTACAATGGTTACTACTATATGCTCTTCCTTGGCATTAAGCAAATGAAGTACCTCCACTACTCATCCTTTAAGTCACACACTTACGATGCTAACGCCGTCGTCATGGTAAGTGTCACGGCCTCAACCGATCACCTTCGGTCGTGCGGCACCTGACACGCACCAAGTGATAGGTCAACCTTCCTTGCAAGAACAACAGTAGTCAACTCCCGTTTACATCACAAGCACAACATATGAATAGAAGCGCATAAAACCGGAAATCATCCACAGTACTAGAAACATGACACAAGAAACCCATTTTAGAGAGAGAAAAACATAAACTCTTTTCGATCAAGAAAGTTTACAACCATGGCAAAATACAAAGGGCTTGTCTCCTCCCAAAGACACAATAGACCATAATACAATAGCTACCCCAATTTCCCAAGGTTAATTGAGCCCTATGCCCAATACAGGTCTGGCGTGAAGTCCCGGATTTCCACATACTTACAGTCTCCTCCGATGTTATTATAGCTTTAACCAGCTACCCTTGGTTATAGTGCGCAGTAGTACAGGTCACGGAAGGTAATACCGCGGGCTATCCTCGCCCTTGGCTCGGCCACGCTCCCGCCCACGTGCCCACTTACATACGCTTGCAGAATCCCTCAACAAATTTGGAATCAGCTCTCGGTATGATTAAGTGTTCTACCCCGCCTAAACTGGCTATACATCTACACTCTAAATAATCTAAGTCTGCAACACTTGACTCTTGGTACATATGCGCCTGCCCCACGTGCTCATCAGTCACGCGCACGCCCATGGTCCAGTGCACGCGCTTCACGGTCTCAGCATATGATTGTAAGGGATATTCCACCTGCTCTTAGTCACAAGACAACACATGACTCGCGCTAGCCACGCTCTACCCAATCCATGCGGCTGTGCACCCTCGTGGCTTGGCTTATGTTGATATGTTCGCCCAATGACTAAGTGGAAGTCATCAACCCTTACAAACCACTCCCACTAGTTGAACCCGACGTCCTTGTCGGTCTTGAACTTAAGAAGTCTTGCACCAACTCCTCGAATTACCAAAGAGTAGTATCACGCCGCCAGCATACCTTTGACATAGGCAAGTCCTTCCATTAGACAAGAAAGAACACCCTGCGATTCTGCTAGGAATTTCCACACGGCCGTGTGGCTTTTCCACACCCCCGTGTGGATCCTCGAGATGGCCAATTATAAAGCCGTTCTGAAGCGTTATTGAAGGGATCTTCTTCCAACTTGGAGAGGAGGTGACGGCTAGGGTTCAGGAGGTTCTTGCTACACTTTGGGGGCGCTTCTTCACCGATTTCATCATCATTCCCTTCCAAGGAGAGCTATTGGGGGAGCCTTCGACGACTCGATTCGATGAGGTGTGCCTTAGGCTTGGAGGAAGGGATTCTTTGAAGAAGAAGAAGAAGTTCCCATAGTCTATCAACACGAAGCTTAAGGGGGTTTTCTTTATGGATTTCTTGCATTTGTCTTCATTTATTTTGATGAACTTGTATTGCTCCATGGAGAGCTAAACCCCTAGTGGGTACTTGGACTTGTAAACCCTAGATTTCCTATGCTTCATTGACTTTAATGCTTTTATTCAAGTTGAGTTGAATTTGAGTTTCAATCTTGTATGCTTAATTGTTTCTCCCTTAGAGTGACACTAGGGTTGAGGGCTAATCCAATCATCCTTTTGACGAGTGACCATCACCATTAGGATTAGATTAATCAAGATTGGAGGGGGTTGAGAGGGTGAGTTGAGAGGTAGAGACACGTCCCCTTTCCCCTCCGGTGTGGTTTTCCCTACCTTCTTATTCCAAGTATTACCTTCGATCTCAAAGAGAGTTAGGCGTTGAGAGAGGCCTTTCCGCCGGGACTTATTTGTGATTAGGGATCTTTCGCCTGGACCAAAGGGATTGATCTATAGTTGGGAATAGGGTTTACCATTTGGAATCCCTAGAGCATAGCGTAGTCATACGTGGTGTGAGGCGTCGAGAGTCTTCTCTCCGCCGGGGCCTCGTAGGGGACTAGTCAAGGTTGACCTTAGATTTGGGACCTTGTATCTTTGGATTCCACGACTCTTGAAATTTTGATTTAGTAAGAGTGTTTGAAGTCTTGCACTTGAAACAAGGATTCTAGGGGGAGCATTGTCTGAGTACCCAATCTTCTTATTGATCTATTTCTACATCCTAATCTTTATTTTCAGCACCCTATTTTTACTTCTTTCCTATTTTATTTTCTTTCACAACAACAATTGGTTTATCTTTGATTACTTAACAAAGTGTGATTGTTCTCACGTCTACTCCCTGTGGATTCGACTACCCACCCGTCTGGGTACTTTATTACTTCGACACCCGTGCACTTGCGGAGTACACACGCAAGGGTGTGTCATGATGCTAAAAGAAAATGATCATTGCTATGTTATTATATTGAATTGAATTGAATTATGGAACTTCATACACATGCAATACTCATGGTTTTGATTTATATGATAGTGATGTTTATCACCGAAAGGTGAAAATTTATCCAGAACAAAGACTCTATGAAATGATTTACATAAACTATATTGTTGATAAACTTCTTATGGTTTTGTTGGTGATGCGGTTGGAACCCGTCTGCTGTACTAGGGGATCCTCACGGGCCAATCTTTAGAGGTGGCATGGTGGATCCTATTTATCTATTCACTTCAGGTGTGTGTAGGTCTTGATTGGACGAACATCGGGAGTCCAGAGTCACCATATGCACCCGATATATTAACGTCAAGGATATGACTGCCTTGACTGCTCTGAACTTAGCCATGGTCATAGCTAGAGTTTAGAGGGATTCCTTGACCATTGTTCGATTATTCGAGATGCAAATTTTGTATTTTGAGAAAATATATATTATGCAAAGCAAATTGATTTGATGATGAGTATCGTGATTTATGATTTTAAAACCTCATTTGAGCAACGTGGTTCTTCTATGCTACATATGTTTTCATTATACATGTCTATATGCTCCTATATATATATACACACACTGCTATGTTTTAGACTGTATGTATTACTGCAAAAGCTTATATGGTTGCTTTATAGAGTATTTTGTATTCCTTAGATTTGTGCTAACCAAACACTGACTGACACTGGCTACTCACCCTATCCCTCCCTTTCCAGGCTCTTGCTAGTAGTGGTACTACAGCGGACCAAAGTGCTGAGTATTCTCTAGTTACCTTTCCTAATTCTTGTTTCATGTATGTTTCTTCTTGAATAGGTTGCATTGTCTACGGATATGGATCAACTAGTGTATTTATCACCCTTTGTGTTTGGTTTGTATGCATGTCTAACTTTCTTGGAACGCTAGTTGTATTTAGGACAAGCCTTTTCCACATTATTTCGGTTCTCCATGCCATGTATGTTTTACACTTGTAACATTTGTTCAAAGTTGTTCTTCACACGTGTTTATTAGCCTTGATGTAACCGCAAGTGCACGGGTCGCACAAGTAGTATAATGTACCCTTTGGGTCGGGTAGTCGAATCCACAGGGACTGGTGTAGCTTCTAATACTAACGTCCTACTCAATATCTAACCAAATCAAGAATGAAGGAGTTGACTTTGGACTGACTTTGAGGAAGTTGAGGGAATGGAAAGTTCACCAAGGGAAGATTTAGGATTGACACGATGGAGGAGATGGGGCCCCGGGGTTGGGTTTCTGATGTTCACTAACTCAGTCTTTCTCAGTAATTATCAGGGATGTCTTCAGTTCTAAACCTAGCTATGCTATAAGCATGTGGTTTCTAGCGCTGCCGAGCTCTAAGTTGAACTCCATCTGTTTGCAACGATCAATAAAGATTCACAAACCTAGAAAGGAGAACCAAACTACCAAGCATCAAGCACTAAACAACATACAAGATAGCCAATAACCTTGATTTATTAAAATGAACAAGACAATCATAAGAACTGAAAGTAAAGACTACGAGTTCGAGCTACAACGTCATACAACCACCCCCGGGGCTCCCTTAAGAGTTTAGCCCCTCATAATAACAACCAACAAACACGATGCCAAAGAAATTACAAAACAAGGAATTGAAAACCCCCTAATTTCTTGCATCCTTGAGGTTGTCGAAGGAGCTATGATGTCGTGTAATCCCCTTCTGATCGGCCTACCATACGCTTGACATTCCCCTGATGAAGCTGAGGATGAATCCCCAAAGCTCTCCCTTTCTTTCTCCCCAAAGATCGCCCACCAAAAAGTCCCCCAAAAACCTAAGTTTTTAGGGTTTTAAAGTTTTCCCGATGTGAGCACGGGCGTGATGAAACCGTGCAGATTACGGCCAAATAACTCTTCAGAAAACTCACAAACCTGTAATCTGCACGGGGAACAGCACGGGCGTGCTTAGACCGTGCTGAGGCTTTGCACGACCGTGCTCAGCGAACTCTGGCTGTGCTGATTTATGGCCACATTCTCCTGTAATTTTCACGGGAAGCAGCACGGGCGTGCTTCGACCGTGCTGAGGTTTTCACACCCGTGCTCAGCGGACTCAGGCTGTGCTGAATCGCAGTTGAATTCTTCTGCATTTTGCACGGGGAACAGCACGGGCGTGCTCAAACTGTGCTGAGCTTGATGAGGTTTCTTCTAAGTCCTTTAGCTTCTAAAATTGTTCCAAAAGCGCTTCTTCTTGCTTCAGGACTTCGATATCTGCATGGAAAACCAAGAATACCTCAAATAGCACTGTACTTGGAGAATTACAGCCAAAATATTCAATAATGATGAGGGTAAAGCATGCAATACATATATATGAAATGCGCTCATCAGTGAACCTTGGGAGGAACACTTGTATTGGATGACATTTCTTTAGTTTAATGAATGCATGGATTGTTGTGTTTGGTTTCTTTCATTCTAATGTATGTTCATTCTACAGTGGATGGATTTCATAGAATTGATTATGAATGATACTTGTTTGGTGGGATGCTAGCATATATTAGGTCAAAGAATGTTAGGTGAGGGATCTATTGTACCGGCGCACCGGAGGTTCCGGGCGCCTGTAGCCTCCCTCAGGCTTTAGAGTGTATTCTAGCACAATTGCTTTTGAATAACTCTAGCCAAGACTCTCTATGCCGAATGACATCGTTTGAGTATCCTTAAGATCAAGGAACTTGTACTGGATTAGGACTACACTACGGAGGTTCCGGGGTAGTCGATTTCCGAGTCTAAGCGGGCCAACATGTTACATACCATGCATGCATTAGTTATTTATCTTATCATCCATACGTGTGTTCTTCCCAAGGGAATCCTCGCCTGGGGTCTTATCTTTGATACATGTTTTCCCTCTACATGCTTATTGGTTGTTGGTGGCTTGATCACTTTTATTACTTTGTTTTCGTACTTATCCTTATTATTGCAAAACCCCTGTATTGACTTGACTAAACAGTTAACCTAAGAGGAAATAATAGTAGATCTCTGGACCCCAGGGAATACGACCCTCTTGTACTCGCACAAGAGGTATTACTTGACGACCGGTGCACTTGTGGCGGGGGAGCCGTGTGCTCACTTAGCAGTGACGCGCGCAACCGCCATCAGTAATGGCAAAGTAAACATCGTCTAACAAATTATAATGAAACACAATTCAATAGCTGAAATAATGGCTTGTGTTTAGAGGAATTCAACAATAGAACCTACACATAAAGATCCCTCGATGAAAGTTGATTTTGAAGAAGACTCTAAAGATGAGCCTGAAGAGGAACCTCCAGATCTTATGACTCTTGATCAGGGATATGGTGGACCTTGGAAGAATATTCTTTCACGCAAGGGCATTACAGAAAAGGATGGCTCCCATAAGAAAGAAAGATTGGACATTCTGTCGACTTGATTCGGCCTCTATTTTTTGGTGTTCTCTTCCCTTGGTTGCTATTTAGTAGCTTGAATTTGTTTTCTTTCTTTTAATTCCAATCTATATGATGACTACACTTTTTTTTTTGTTGGAATTGCATAGGAGTCTTTAATCATGATACCTTTAATTAAGTTAAGGATTTGATCAGGACCCACAAGCATATTCTGTTATGCTTAGTGGAAACTCGTGCAAATTGTACGAGGGTTCATAGGTTTTGTTCCAAATTTAATCCTTCTTGGAGTTGGGTGGCTATTCCAGCAATGGGATTGTCAGGAGGAATTATCATTTTCTGGCGTCGAATTGTGGGGCTGGTCACTCCCTTGGCGCATTTGGTAATATCTTCTGAGTCTCTTGGTATTGGATCCTAACTGTTGTCTACAACAGCCAGTTGATTCAAGCTCAGAAAAGGCTTTGGGAAGAATTGTTTGCTCTTTCTCTTCTTAATTTGCCTTGGCTTATTGTTGGTGACTTTAATGCTACTGGAACTGAGCATGAGCATAAGGGTGGTCTTTTTAGGTCTTATGCTCATAAGGCAGCTTTCTTTAATGATTTTATTGCCACAAATGCTCTTCTTGAAATTGATTATGTTGGTTTGACCTATACATGGTGTAATAATCAGTCTGGTCCTGCATATAGGTAGGCCAGACTTGATCGTTACTTGGCCAATATTAATTGGATTTCTTCTTTTCAATCAAATTTTGTCTCGCATTTATCTCGTATATCTTCTGATCATGCTCCAATTCTTATCACAATCACGCACAAACTTCATGCTACAAGCAAGGTTTTTAGATTTGATAACTTTTGGTTAGAATACCCTCAATGTCTCCATATTATGGGTTCAGCTTTGAATTGTTCCCCAAAATCTTCTCCAATGCATTATTTTTCTCATCTTTCAGCCCTTTTCTAAAAGGGTTTTATCAATTGGTCTGAATCCTTTAGAGATGGAGATCAGAGATACTAATTTGAAATTGCAGGATCTAGAAGCTCAATCTCTATCCGCTTCTGTTAATCCCAATGTCTTCTCCAATCTTAGAATCCTGCACAATAAATATCATGCCTTTCTAAGGCAAAATGCTTCTAAATGGTTTCGAAGGGCTAGATTCCAATTTCTTAATGAGGGAGATTCCAATACTGCCTTCTTCCATAACAATGCTAGGATCCGTAAGTATGTCAATTCCATATCTACTATTGCTAATTCTAATGGTAACATTCACTATGATCATAAAGGGATTAAGGATTCTTTTCTGAATTTGTATAGGACCTCGTGGCAAAAAGATAGTAATTACTCTTTCTTTGAGCTTAAAAATGCTTTTCCTACTGATCTCCCTTCTGTCTGCCTAAGCCAAAGAGAGGATTTGGTTAAAGACATTTCTTTGACTGAACTTTAAAGATCTATCATGTCTCTTCCTTTAGGGAAAAATCTTGGTCAGAATGGATTCAATGCAAAATTCTATAAATTCTTTTGGAATGACCTGAAGGAGAGTTTGTATCATGCAGTACAGTTTTCCTTTAGAACTTCTAAATTGCCAAAATCCTAGGGATACACATATATCTCACCCTTGTTCCTATCAAGAAGAATCCTAAATTTGTCAATGATTATAGGCCTATATCCCTGTGCAAGTGTTTGTTATAAATTGATCTAAAAATGCTTGCTAATAGATTGAAGCTTGTAATGCCAGATCTTATAAGCAGAGAGCAAAGTGATTTTATACATGGGAGGACTCCCTTGGACGGTATTCTTATTGTGCAGCAGATCGTTCATTCCATGAATTTTGATTCCAAGAGCCCTCCGATGATGTTGCTTAAGGTTGTATCGAAAAGGCATATGACACCATCAATTGGACTGTTATTCTTGCAACCTTAGCTAAAATGTGGTTTCCTTCCCTTTGGATTTCTTGAATTAGAGGTCGTATTTCTTCTAGTAATTTTTCCTTTGTCATTAATGGGCAGCCTTCTGCCACTATCTTTCCTTCTCGAGGTTTTAGATAGGAGGATCCGTTCTCACCCTTCCTTTTCATTTTTGTTTCCCAAAATTTTTCCAATATCTTAAGGTATGCCATCTCTCTTGATTTGGTTGCTTGTTTTGATGTAAGGTTGCCTGTAAATTTTAATCACCTCATATATGCTGATGACCTTATTATTTTTACTAGCGCCACTAAGAGAGTTGCTAGAAACACTAAAATTTGTCTTGCTTTTTACACCAATTTGTCTGGTCAGAAGCCAAATCCTACTAAATCTGTAGTTTGTTTTCCTACTTGGTTAAATTCTTCTTTGACTAAGAGAATTAGCAGCTACTTTTCTTTTAGGACGGGTCAATATTCTTTTACTTACTTAGGAGTTTCGGTTACTCTAGTAGACTTCCTGTCAGTCATTTCTCTCCTTTAATTTCCAAAGCTTCCTAAAGGGTGGCCTTTTGGAGTACTCGACATATAACTCCAGCTTGGCAAAATTATTCTTATCAACTCTTCTCTTTTGACTTTGCCTAGCTATTACTTGGCTGCCTACCTTGTCCCAAATACAGTCCTGGGATCCATTTCCAAGGTGACAAGGAATGTTTTTTTTTTTTTTTTTTCTTAAGGATGGTAATTGCAGTGACACCCCGTTAGTGGCATGGAGTACTATGACCCTTAGTAAATATGAGGGGGGACTTGGAATCAGAAACCTTTGTCTTAAGCTCTCAATGATGACTAAGAATGCTCTTGCATATCTCAACAATAAAGAGGCACTCTGGATTTTAATTCTAAATCGTAAGTATGGCAGGATTGCTCCTTACGTTGTCAACATTTCTCCTAAGTTTTCTTGCTTTTATGGTTCGCTTTGTAAACCTATTTCTCATTTAAAACCTCACATTGGTCTTCAAGTTTTAAATCCTAGTTCTATTTCTATTTCCATGGATCCCTAGTGTTACGATCTGCCTTTTACCTATAAACCGATGTTTCTGAATATGAATATTAACTGGTCGAATCTTCATCTTTTTGATCTTATCTTGAACTCCACTTGGAATCTAGCAATCTTAAAGGAGATTCTTGGAAATCATGAAGAAATCTTAACTGCTGTCATAAAAAGAATCTGAATGTCAACAATGGCAATTTATGGAGTTGGTTTCCATCTCGTAACTCTTGGAAAATTATCCCTTCAATGTATGCTCATTATAACAGCAAGGGTAAGGATTTTAATTGGAATGGTTGGAGGGTTCTTTGGACCTTGAATGTTTCTCCCCGAGTGATAAATATTAATTATAGCACTTTCCATGTAATTATTGAATACATAATTGAATTTGATGCTTAATTCATTTCTATTTCGTATTCAGGCTAGAATGAAGACATATAAATCAAGAGAAACAAGGTCGAGGTGATTTAGGCTCATTTTGGAAGTAAGATAGCATTTTCAGAGGGACTTACGGTCCGGTTTAAGGGTGTCCTTACGGTCGTACTGTAGCAGCATTACTGTAGTACAGCACTGTAACAAATCGCTGTTCATGGCACTGTTACGGCACTTTTACGGCCGTAACACCTAGACAGAGGAGGTTACGGGCACCCTTACGGATACGCTTATGGCGGTAAGCGTGGCCGTAAGAATGCCCTTATGGCGGTAAGAACTCCCGATTTTTGAGTTATAAAAGCAAGAAACTAGGGCTTCTTCTCTAGTTCTAAGCCACCCCTTTGGGCGGCGATTAGAGGGCTTCACGACAGATCTTCCCAGGCGGAAGAGAGGAAAGAGGAGAGGCTAGACGAAGGTTCATAGCTTCAAGGAAGCCGTTAGTGCGGAGATCTCCAGGGTGATATTTGGGAATCTTCGAAGAACTTCGTCCATCCAAGAGACTGCAAGCTTTGAGGGAGTGTTGCCATTCTCTTTATGTATTTCATTTCATTTGGATTGGATTGTTGTTCTCCATTAATGGAGAACTAATTGTGATGGTGTTTGGGCATGTGAATACTGGGATTATTGAATTGTTGGAATTCTATTTGCTTATTAATTCTAGTGATTTGTGAGTTTCAATCTTGTTTGTATCTTGTTCAATTGCATCTGACAATCGTGATTGAGTTTGGATTATCCTGAGGTGAGTGACAGACACTTTAGTGTAAGGCCACCCAAGATTGAAGAGGGTGGAGAGAGTGAGCCTGTAGGTAGAGGACTATCCTCTTTTCCTTTCGTGTAGATCATCCTACCTTCGTGTTTCTGCGAGTTCTTAACAATCGTGTAACCCTTTAGTTGAGAGAATTCTCCTTTTTGTCAATTGTATGGGATTAGGGGGTGTTTCACTCGAGAAAGGATTCAACCTATGTTTAGGAACCCAAGTTGATTATTGAGGAAAGCCTAGATCGTAATGCACCCGCCAAGATACCATGCATCGAGAGTTCTCCGCTTGTCACTTTTGGTGAGGTAGGTACTGATGGCCATCGAGTGGGTCAGTGGGTATTAGGTTCCGCACAACTCAAAATTACTAAGTTAGGAAGTGTGTTTGAATTCCCGTACTTCATAGAAATATCCAGGTAGGATCATCGCCCGAATACCCTGTGTCATTTATTATTATTTCTTCTTGTTTTTTTGCTTATCATTTCATTCCCATTCTTAGTTAGGTTAGATAACAGAGAGTTGGCCATTGCTAGTGCTTCTGCTCCCTGTGGTTCGACAACCCGACCCTTTACTGGGTCCACTTTATTACTTGACGACCTGTGCACTTGCGGTGACGCAAAGGGCATGTTAAAATGAGCCTAAATCACCTCAACCTTGTTCTTCTTGATTTATATGTCTTCATTCTTGCCTGAATATGAAATAAAAGCGAATTAAGCATCAAATTCAATTATGTATTCAATAATTACATGGCAAGTGCTATAATTAATAATTATCAAATACATTCATTCAAGCACTTATCAAATTCCCACACACTTACACTTTTGCTGTCCTCAAGAAAAAAAAATTATTGCACACAAAGAGAAAGAAGTAATTGACCTCAGGTAATTTGAAATTGAGGAGTTCCACAAGTAATTGAGGGGATAACAATGCAAGAATACGAAAAATTCTTGGGATCCAAAAGCAACTAGCTGAATTCTTGATACGCCCCTTGCGTAACCGCAAGTGCACGGGTCGTACAAGTAGTAAAGTGTACCCGAAGGTCGGGTAGTCAAATCCACAGGGATTGGTGTAGCTTTCGATACTTGTCGGATTTCTAATATCTAGCCAGCACAAGAATTTGGGTTGGAGACTAATTACACAGAAAAGTAAAGGAAATAGGAGGAACGAAAGGGGAAAGCCAGGATTCAGGTAGCGATAGAGCAGTAATAGGGAGAAGTGCTCCGAATCAATCCCTCGGAATAGCTTGCAGCCACTTTCTCACAATGGCTATCAAGTATATCCTACGAAATCTATGTGTGCTCTGGAGGCTTGTTGCAGATATGGGGAAGATAAGCATCAAGGTAATGAATGCACTACGCAGCCTCTACTCTTCAAGGAAGCAATCACTCAGGGTGATTACACTAAGAACAAAGGAAACAAGCCAAGATACAATCAACCTATGCAATCAATTCACTCAGCAAGCATGCAACACAAGCATTAACATAGAAAACGATAAGACTCCATAAATATTGCAAAAACGTATTCTACTATAAGATAACATTCGAGCTCATAAATCCAGGGCAAAGGAGAACTATTAGCCCCTCATGGTTCTACAAGAAGCATAAGGTAAACAACAAGAGAATAAGATTCAATTCATAAACTTCCTTCTTGCTTCACAATCTTTGAAGGTGCACCCCTCTACCATTCCGCCGTCTCCCCAAAAGGGAGCAAAAATCCCAAAAAAAGACCCCTTGAAACACTAACTTTTGGGCTTAAAATGTGGTTTTTCGATGCCAACACGGCAGTGTTTAATTCTGCACGCCAGTGCTCCAGCCATGCTTCAACCTGTGCAGATTTCCGATTTCGGAGTTTTCGTTGCTACAGTATTTTAGCTACAATGCTTTTGCTAGAGTGTTTTCCCCAAAAATTCGCCAAGCCGTAAAGTGCACAGCACGCCCATGTTGAAGCCGTGCTCCAGTCTGCACACCCGTGCTCAGGGCACTTTGACCATGCCTCCTCGTTCTTGCCAATTCCGTGCTTGCCTTGACGAACTTCCCGTTAAGTCCTTTTGATGTGAATTCTCCTCTAAATCACTTCTAATTGCTCTAGGACCTAAATATCTACACAATAAACTCAAAATAACTTAAATAGCACTAAACTATACAAGTAATAGCAAAAGGACAAATAAATATCGGGTGTAATACGTATAAAATATATATATATATATATATATATATATATATATATATATAGCACTCATCAATTCTATTCCCAGCTCATGAGTGCATGTGTCCCAGCTCTCTCTAATTCGCTCCTATCAAATGTCATGACTTTCATGGCAAAAATTCACAAAAAATTCACTAATTGAAAGTTAAGGTGGTAGCTTCACACACCTCCTAAGGTAGCCCTTTCTCTCCGGATCCTGTAGAGTGGCTTTCACGCTTAGGATAGGTAGCTCTTTCCACATTTTTGTCAAGGATGATGGTAGCTTTCACTCACCTAAATAGGTAGCTCTTTCTCTCATTAGGGCATAACCAGTATCCGACTTATCGAGACTAGCTTCACGCATCTAGTAGGGGTAGCTCTTTCCATCTCCTTTGAATACAATTTTTTTTTCAAAATTGCAATTATTTTTTTCTTAGAAATTGCATTTCAAGTTCAATGGAAAATAAAACTACAAAAGTCATGAACAATCTAAGTTGCTACAAAAGAGAAGTTGTGTGCTCAAAGTTGGTCAAAAAGCCAAGAATAGAGCAAAACTAGAAAAAAATAAAACCCAAAAATGAATATTCCAACATGTGTCCACTCTAAACTATGGAACTCCCACTAATCATTCCACTACATCTTCATTGGTCAAGTTTAGTCATGCGTAGAGTGCAGCAACTATGTAATCCCTCCCCCACACTTAAAATCATGCATTATCCTCAATGTATGTAGAATAGTAATATAAAGACAATGTACATAATATAGGAGGAAAATGGAGAACGATTACTTCCCAGGTTTGGGGGATGATTGAGTGATTACACAACCTGGCATACTGTTATTCCCTTTGATGCTCTGGCGAGCGTGGGGTTCATTCGAGGGCAAGATGAAACCGAGTGAGTACCCATTTTGAGTGGGTTGGGTATGGCACACTAATCCTGCAAAGCTGAAGATATGCGTTAAAGCTCAATAAGAGAAAAATAAGGAACGAAAAATGAAAGACAACAAAAGAAAACAAAAGTAAGGTCTAAAACTTGGCAGTGTAGTTAGACAGCGCAGCAGTTGAGCTGGCAAGAAACAGGTTACCTGGTGCAGGGAGCTAATCCCCTTTCTAAGTGCTCGGATATGACAGTAAAGAACAAAGAAAGTGAAAAAGTGGAAGAAAAAGTCACCAAAGGTGTATTAACCCTAGGTGCTCATGGCCCACTTACGAGCGTAAGCAGGCCGTAAGTATCTATGTCTTCACCTTACAGGACAACTTACGGCCGTAAGCATCCCCCGTAAGGGTTCCACATACCTTTCAAGTCGGGATTACGATCGTAAGTGGGATGAATGGAAGGAGCAGTCAGGCGCTTTGTCTCCCTTTACAGTCTAACTTACGGGTGTAAGTATGCCCGTAAGGATCTCTGTGGATATTTCTCCAAAAGAGATTACGGGCCGTCAGAGTTTGTTGATGTGTCCGTAAGGCTCTCTGGGTGACTCTTACGGTCCCCATTACGTGCATAAGTGTGCCCGTAAGGACCTCGGAATTTATCTGCCAAGTTCTTACGGTTGTATGGTTAACAGCAAGACTGTCTGTCTACCCCTAACTGGGTGACTTACGGACGTAAGGCCACCCGTAACCGTCTTGGCCTAGAGATTACGGCCTAGCTTACGGGCGTAAGACACCCGTAAGCTTTCCTGAAAATTTCGGCAGAGTTTTCCTTGCTCTAAAAATTGTGTTCAAATATAACCTGATTATCAATTAAGCATGGAAATGAACAACTAGCACTTAATAGGTCACCAACTCATGAAAAAGATAAGACTACATATGCCAAGCATTTATTACTAAGCCAACTAAAACAAAACTAACAAAAGAAAAGAAAGTGCGAAGAAAATACGAAACACTTGGGTTGCCTCCCAAGAAGCGCTTGTTTTACGTCAAGAGCTTGACGTACCTTATTCTGACCTTATGGAGGCTTGAAAACAGTGTGCTCCTCTCGGCTAGTAATTGCATAGCTACTTCCATTAAAACAAACACTTACTTGCTGAGGAAAACCACTTTTTAGAGGCTCCACCCATCTTACTTTAGGCCTCCAAGGAAAGAGATTGTTTTGGGAATTGTCTAGACTTCGCACAGGTGGGTCTTTGGGTGGTGGAAATTTTTTACCCACATCTTCTACAATTTCCAAAATCTCCTTCTTGCATTTGATAGGTTGATCAATTCCAAAGAAAAATGTGTGCTCCATAACCATGGGACTTGCTTCTTATCGTGCCAATTCAACTTTGAAAAAACATGATTTTAGCAGCCCTCTTTGTACAATTTCATGTCCATGAACACATTCTCCATTCAAGCAGTCCTCACTCTCAGAGAGGAGTTCTTTTCCCTCTCTTGCAATTCCTATAGTATCATATTCATTCAGCTCCATAGCATCATTAACATCCGCTGCCTTATCATTTCCGTAAGGAACTTGGAATGCTCGCTCAAATTCTTCTTCCTACTCCTTAGTGAGTATGTCAAGGATCTTTCCTATTTGATGCTCCAGATTCTTAATGGAGATCGCTTGACATCTTAATGTGTCTTCCATATGTTCGAAATGGGCATCGGATGCTTGGATGAACTTGGATAATACATTTTCCAGCCGAATTACATCCTCTTCAAGTGGGCCATCCATTTGAAATTTTGTCAGGGGTGTTTCCCATTGTTGACCGTCCTCATTCCATAAGAAGTTTGGGATGCAAATTTCACTTGGATGATCTAGACTAGTATCTTAATTGCTTCGATGTCGTGCTATAGAGATTCTATCAAGTTGATCACTGAGAGCTCCAATTTGAATGGATAAAATAGCGATTGGCTCAACCATCATTCAAGTGCCTTGCAAGAAAAAGTAAGAACTATAATCAAAGAAATGGGGATAATAAAACAAAAGGTGAAATAACAGAAAACAAAAGAGAATGGCGGAAGAAGATCGAATGAAAAAGACAAAAACGAAAATGAAAAAAAATTTTGCCTGGCTTAACAAATTGTTGGTGTTCCTAATATTCTGCTTCCCGGCAGCGGCGCCAAAAAACTTGACATGGCCTTTGCGTCACCGCAAGTGCACGGATCGTCAAGTAATAAAGTGGACCTAGTGAAGGGTCGAGTTGTTGAACCACAGGGAGCAGAAGCACTAGTAATAGCCAACTCTCTGTTATCTAGCCTAACTAAGAATGGGAATGAAATGAGAAGCAAAAAGACGAGGAGAAATAATAATAAATGTAACAGGGTATTCGGGCGATGATCCTACCTGGATATTTCTACGAAGCACGGGAATTGAAACACACTTCCTAACTTAGTAATTTTGAGTCGTGCGAAACCTAATACCCGCTAACTCACTCCATGGCCATCAGTACCTACCTCACCAAAAGTAACAAGCAGAGAACTCTCTCGACGCATGGTATCTCGGCAGGTGCATTACGATCTAGGGTTTCCTCAATGATCAACTTGGGTTCCTGAACATAGGTTGAATCCTCTCTCGAGTGAAACACCCCCTAATCCCATGCAATTAACCTAAAAGAGAATCCTCTCAACTAAAGGGTTACAAGATTGCTAAGTGTTCGCAGGAACACGAAGGTAGGATGATCTACACAAAGGGGAAAGAGGACAGTCCTCTACCTACAGGCTCACCCTCTCTACTCTCTTCAATCTTGGGTGGTCTTACACTAAAGGGCATGTCACTCACCTCAGCATAATCCAAACTTAATCACGATTGTCAGACGTAATTGAACAAGATACAAATAAGATTGAAACTCACAAATTACTAGAATTAATAAGAAAATAGAATTCCAACAATTCAATAATCCAAGTATTCACATGCTCAAACACCATCACAATTAGTTCTCCATTAATGGAGAACAACAATCCAATCCAAATGAAATGAAATACATAAAGAGAATGGTGACTCCCTTAAAGCTTGCGGTCTCATGGATGGATGAAGTTCTTCGAAGATTCCCAAATATCACCGTCGAGATCTCCGCACGAACGGCTCCCTTGAAGCTTTGAGCCTTCGTCTAGCCTCTCCTTTTTCCTCTCTTCCATCGGGAAAGATCTGTTGTGAAGCCCTCTAAATCCACTACAAGAAATAACACTTATAGCGGTGGAAAAATCTGCCGCTATAGATCTTGTTTAAGCCTCAATACCTTTATAGCGGCGGATAGCAAACTAGCCGCTAAAACCTTGGTCGCTAAATGTTTTCTGCAACACATGTACACTTTTGCCGCTATGTATCTGTTAAAGTTAAAGCTGCATAATGATCTATAGCGGTGGAAAATTTTGCCGCTACAAATCCTATGGTGGTGGAAAATTTTTGTAGCTATAAATCCTATAGAAAAATATGCAACTATAAGCCTTGCAACTCACCCAAAATATTAAATCCTATGAATTGAGTAAATGTCTTAACAACTAATCAAATATGATTCTCATATACACAAACAAATATATATAAGACAACATCAAAGACTATATTAAAATTTTAATTTATTAATCTCATAACATAAAAGTTACAAACATAATAAACTAAAGAACAACTTTTTATATAATCAATATACATATTATAAGAAAACACTATACGCACGCATACATACAAACATTATTAGTCTATTACAACAACAAAGTATATACATAGAGATGTCAAACACATGATCGATGGTTGCTTTTTTGCTTTTCTTGGCTGTGGATGCATCTCTCTCGGAAAAACTTGTCACTCCATTCTCCATTTTCTACGAGGAAAAGGAACAACAAATGTTTTTAATTGAGTGCACTCTTCATCAAATCCATGATCTTTGGCAAAGGAATGATGTGGTTGAAAAATAAAATAAACAAAACATTCAATACCAAAAGCAAGCATCAAAGAATTAAATTCCAAGCCGACATATAAAACATCAAATACAGGAATTATCCAGAAGAGGAAACAAGAGTCTTGGAATTGCACCACTTCTTAACTAGAGTCTTGGACCATGAGAGCTACTCACAGAAAAACCATATAAATATAAACCAAACGATGAGAATTATGTGGTTTAAGAAGGCATTGTGTTTTTTATTCTTCAAAACATTTAGGAGGCATCGAGTTCCTTTTCACCTGTTTCTTGCCATCCATAACTCACTCTATATTTGCAAATAGGACATGTTCCTTGTTGCAGCAACCATGGATCTATACAATTGCAGTGGAACTGCAAAAGAAATGCATCGTATATCATGAATGACTTTTAGATAAACACTTGAATCTTTAATCTTCTTTATAAGAGAAGTATATGCTGATAGCAACAATAAGAAGTAGAGAATTGAAACATCTTCTGTACTTATTACTTTACTGAACTTGTCAATTTAGATGTTTAAAAAGAAGGAATTAGAAAAGCTAGTGCTGCTGAAAATGACTTATTGGTTTGTGGTAGTATATACTATAAACTATAAACGATTGGACAAAAATTGCATCTACCAAATGTATAGAAAATGAAATGTTAAATGATTTTCCAAGGGATAAAGTTTAAACTGAAAAAGAAGGTGGCATTTTTTTCATAAGCAAGTTGTCTATAAGGATATTTTACCTGATGGAAGCATGGCAAACTTCTTACAAACTCGCCGATATTGACTTGCTCCAAGCAAACACTGCACGTCAGTTCATCATCTAGAGCTTTTGTATTTTCATCTGATTTGAATCTAGTGCTTGCAATTTGAACAAGTAGCAGATGTAGTACTGTTGAACCTATAGATTGCATAAGGTAGGTAAGACAAAGCTTGGTCTTGCTCTTGCTCTTGCTCAAACAAAATGGCATTATTTGGAACACAAGCATGAAAAATGCCACTATGACCACAAAAAATAATGATATTGATGGAAAGGTGACATGGAGTATCATGTGATAAATAGTACCTCACGCATTGGCTCTCTAAGCCTCTAAAAATTTTCAATGAATTGGCACTCTTTTATTAGAGGCTCAAAGGCCCACCACTTTGGGGTTGTATTTATTCTAAAATTTTCAAGTGCCCTCTGTCTAATCAAAGTTCAATTAATTGGCAAACCATGTAAATTAACTTCTGCAAAATTCAACAAGAAATTTGAGAGCATTACGATTAAATATCAATATATTATAAATTAAAATGCACCCAAGTTGATAAAGCTAGATATAGTGAAGTTAAAATGCAGATCTTGTGGAGGAAATTATTCTGGTGGCTCAATTGACATAAAATGTCACTCAGGAAGGACTTACAAAAATGTTGCAGCTAGTAAAAACAAATTTGGAAGAGATCAAAGATCAACGGTTACTTAGAGACTTGGAAAAGAAAGAACAATATTGGAGATGATTATGTTGATGATCTTTTCAGAGAAAATAATGAACAAGTTCATGGGGAAATATGAGTATTAAGAGAAGACTTTAAACTCAATAAAAACAAGAGAAGGAAGTAGGAAACAAACCACATTGAATGCAGTGCTAAAAAATCGTGAGATAGTACGCAGAGCTATATGTAGGTTTCCTTATGGCAATTCCATCAAGCTTAATGTATTGAAAACTCCATTGTTTAAAAATATGATTAAATCCATTGGTAAACTTTGGACAAGATTGAAGCCTCCTAGCTATATATCATGAAGTAACAGTTAACTTGAAATAGATAAAGTACTACTAATAAGCATCCAAACAACCAAATTGGGATTCAGCTTATCTCATTTTCAAATTGGGAGATGTATGTTGAGGATGTGATTGAGGATACAGAGAAGGCTGACAATAGTTGAAACTTCACTGGGCTTGCATCTACAGAAGCATGCACGTACCACCCCAACATCATCTCAAAAGGAGTCAACCTGATGACTTACAAATGAACCCTGCAATGAAGTATGGTTTGCATAATGGGCTAGTGTACCAGCTTGCAAATGTTTAAGTTATCTAGTTAACCGTTAGTAAATGAAGTTGCTTTTATCTTTAACTTTCAGTCAATGTATCTCTTATAAGTTCAATGTAATGTTTTGGATGAAAGTAAGTGAGTATGAAATACTTTTGAGCATCATAGCTGTTCTACTCTCTTCACAATTTGAAACTCACTTCTCTACATCTTGAGCCAATATACTGAAACCATAGTTCTGGAATATAGTGACAATGTATATACTACTATGTGAATAATGACTTAAATGGCTAAACCATAGAAATAAAACTAGAAAAAATACATAAACTTGCAACAAATAACAAAATTAGATTCCTATAACATTTATGATTGTTCTTACTCTCCTTAAAGCAAGAGAAACACAAATTCATAGCATCCACAAAATGACAAATATTCTTTCAAAATAACCTTGGCCTTGTACCTATATAATATATATACATCTAACAAAATACACCTCATATCTTCAAGCATCCACAGTTGACCTCTTGCAAGATATATATAATGGGAATCATAGATAAGAATAATAATAATAAGAATAAGAATATTAACAAGAAGAAGAAGATCAAGATGAAGAATGCTAGGGAAAAGAAATAGAAGTAAAAATAATTCCTGCTCTTCAAATTGGTCAGAGAAATACCAAGCATTCATGTGTGCATGAATTCATACACCCCAAATTTTGTAACCAAACTATTGAAAATTAACAACACCAATCCAAATAAAATCAAAATATTAGAAAGCTACTTACCATGTCTCAAGCTCATCTTTAGATAACACTATTAATTCAAGACCAGCTTCCCCTTCGTTACTAATTGAAAAGAAAAAAACCTAATTAAGCATCCAAAGTATAAGGTTAGTCATGACGATAGAACTTGAATTATAAGAGATTATTGCTAGAGATATTACTCCGTTCAGCATTATCGGTGCCAGTGTTGCCACCGGCGGCGGGGAATCGATCAGGGAGGAGATCCAACGGTCTAGATTCCAGCGTTCACCTCTTCCCCCAATCTCCAAAAACCCTCTCTCGCTTTCGCCTTTTCAGATGGTTTTAACCGGCGAGCAATCGATCGGGATCTGGCGGGGAGTCGATCAATATTGAAGGATGCTTCTATATTGAAAGATGAAACTTTCCCTAGCGTAGGGTGCAAGCCAAGACGGATGAGATTTGCCACTATTGAACTGCATCAAGGCCCACTATTGGAATTTGCAAGTTCTATAGTGAAGGATATTTGCTTGGATTGGCATGGAGCTATTGAAATGCCCAGGCCCATGAAATTGTTCATGGCTTTATATATATATATATATATATATATATATATATATGAAAAAAAATTTGCAGGTTCTTAAAAATATCAAAAATATCAAAGTCACCAATGTTTTTAATGTATTAATTTTTTCAATATATATGTCAAATTTATGTTTTCAATACATTATGTGATCTTTTTGCATTTTGTAATATAATCAATTATTATTTTTTTTCAAAAATAATCTTCGATGAAAGTAAATTCTTTCTCTAATAATTTTTTAAATAATATATTTTCGTAAAGATGTTTTTGCTAATATTTTTTATTTAAATAAATGATAAAAAACAGTAGAGATTATTTTTTGATATTAAAATATAATTTTTAAATTTTAATATGTATAGCGGCTAATACATGAATTGGCCACTATAAAAATTATTATCAAAAAAATAATAAACAAACTTTTACCTATAGTAGCTAATTCAAAAATTTGTCACTAAAAACATATCTATAGCGGCGGATATACAAATCAGTCGCTATATGTATGATACATTGTTAATCTATAGAGGTGAATTTTAAAATCCACCGCTATAGAGGTTTAGAGCGGCTAATTTATAAATCTGCCGCTAAATTTAGTCGCTATAACACAACTTTCTTATAGTGATCGCCGCCTAAAAGGGCGGTTTAGAACTGGAGAAGAAGCCCCCTCAAAAGCCCTAGTTTCTGGCTTTTATAACTAAAAAATCGGGGGTTCTTACGAGCGTAAGGGCATTCTTTCGGTCCCGCTAACGGCCGTAAGCGTGCCCGTAACCTTCTCTGTATGGGTGTGACGGCTGTAAAAGTACTGTAACAGTGCCATGAAAAGTGATTTGCTATGCCGTACTACAGTAACGTTGTTGCAGTAACGGCTATAAGGACACCCGTAAGCCACACCGTATGTCCCTCTGAAAACGCTATCTTACTTCCAAAATGAGCCTAAATCGCCTCGACTTTGTTCCTCTTGATTTATATGGCTTTATTCAGGTCTGAATACGAATTAGAAGCGAATTAAGCCTCAAATTCAATTATGTATTCAATAATTACATGGAAAGCGCTATAATTAATAATTATCAAATACATTTATTCAAGCACTTATCACCGAGCAATGTATTTTGCTCGGCTTTTCATTCATGGCCGAGGGAAAACTTCCCATTATTTGTATACACTCAAACTTGGCCCCGCTTTATCTTATTCAATCTGCAGTTTGCAGAGTGAGACCATGATCCATCTTTTTACAGAATGTTGGAAGATCCAATTGGTTTGGCAGTACTCAACTCAGTTTGCTTGTATCGTGGTTCCCTTCCCTTTCCCCTATCTCAATGGGTCTTGGTTGGTGAATGAAAGATCCTCTAAGGAGGGTTATGTAGCTGCTATTATTGTAGCAACTATTTTGAAAATTTGGAAGGCCAGGGGCAATCTTATTTTTAGGAAAACTCCTTTAAATCCTTTCTGGGTTGCACAAAGAGCAGTTTTCCATATGCTGGAATGCTATAATAAAGCGACATAGAAAATGAAATCATTTTTTTCTCAATTGTTCTAATTCTGGATTATCCAAAACCTTTGTGTTTTTTGATGCGTCGTGGATCCAGGATGGAAACAACAGAGATGGAGGTTTCTTCTTTTTGAAATCTATTATTAATATTTTCTTTGCAGGTTATTAGAAGTTAATTACTGGAACAAGTTTGGATGCAAAGCTTTTGGCATTGGAGATGGCTATTAGGTGTGCAAAGAATAGAGGGATTGAAATTGCAAATATTTTCACTGACTACTTGCAAGTTAATTCCTTAAGCTTTGGAGGTTCAAGATCTAGACACTGGTTGGAGTAGAATGGCACTGATTTATAATATTAAGTGGATGCAGCAAGAGCTTGGAAATCCACCCGTTATTACTATTCCTTGGGAGTGGAATACAAGATCTTCTTGCTGCTAGAGGAAGATCGAGTCCTAGTTTGTCTTTATTTCATCAGAGTTTACAAAAGCCAAGATGGCTGATGAGAGCCATTGAAAAACATAGATTATTCTTTTAATTGTTTTGGCCGTTCCTTTTTTCTTCCGTTCTCCTTAAACCATTGTGGTCTTGTAATCCTTCAGCCCTTGGCTTTGTGGCTGTTTTTGTTTGTGTTTTTTTGAATAAAGTATAGCTCTAGCAGCTCTTTTCTAAAAAAAAAAAAAAAAAAAAAAAAAAAAAAAAAGCCCATCCACACATATTACAACCCAGTCATAAAATATTAGAATATACATATATGTATACACACAGATTTGAACGTTGGGTCAAGGAAAGAGCCACATTTAATAAACATTTTACAAAAGGGCACATACAAAAAATTAAATACAATAAACTGACTTAACTGACCCAAGAGTCTTGGTCATAGTCAAAGTCAAAACCAGGATGGGCTACAGTAACTGATGCTTGCACTGCTTTTGTGGATGTAAAATACATCATAATTTAATATTATGTCCGACATAACCTCCAAGAACTTTTGTTGCCACCTGTGAAAGTGCCACAATTGCGGATCAATGTAGAGTTAATAGATGGAAAGGTTAATTTCTGAGAAGTTTCTCAAAAATTAGTCAAAATAACTTCCCTTTAATTTTTATTTATGTCTTTTCGGAACTGATTCATTATATCTTAATATCAATTTTGTTTATATGTATTTCTAATTTACATGCTCTTCTCATTTCGAAAATTTCAAAATGATGTTTAGTTGGGGTTCCCATACGTTTATTTAAGTTTAGTTCTTTGATTTTTTTTTTTTTTGAGAAATAAAATCCAATAATAAAAAAACACACACACAAACACAGATTCATAAAATCTAAAATAATTGAAAACTCATGGACAAAGGAAAAGATATTTTGTTATGTTAAAATTGAGTACAATTAGTTGCAGCATGCACGTTACTGCATTATAAGTTGGATTGCTATCATAGTAAATCATAAAGAATGACTTGTGATGACTGACTACTCCTCAAGTACGGTATAATTACCCAAGCTTTTCAAACAGCTCCATATCCCAACGGTTTTTTAGGTCGGATTAAAGGAAACTAAGGTTACAAACTTTCACAATCTCTATATTGACACAAATTCCAATACAAGGAATAACTTCAATCTTTAGTAAACAAACTGTCACCCCCCAGCCCAAAGCCGGGCCCGCTGACAGACCGGCCGCACTCGATAGAGTTGGACCCCACCGAGTGCAAGGCCTTAGATTTCATATTTCATCAGAGTCATCGCGTAATAGACAACACCGGAAACAATAGTATGGAAAAACAGAACAAATAATAATAAATAAAGATAATTCAAATATGGGCTTTAGTAGCCCTACAAATTGACAAAATGCGGCACTTAATAATTTGAAGTAAGAATACAATCTCACTCACACAGGATAGAACTATTTCAGACAGAACTGACAGCTACAGGAACTAAACCCCAGAAAACCCCTGTTCCTAGGCTTACCTCTCACCTGTAAGAAAGAGGCAACACAGAGTACATAAGTCACAATGACTCAGCAGGATCGCATCATAACAGAAAAAATTACGAAATAACATCAAAATAAAAATATAACAAACAGAAATACAGAAACTAATCAAAATACAGAAATAACATAATACAGAAGTAATCATAATAGAGAAAATAATCAGAATACGGATATGATCGGAATATAAAGAAAATAAAATGTTCAGATATGATCATAATACAAAATAATCAACATACAGATATAATCAGAGTACAGAAAATAATCAGAATACAAAATAATTAAAATTACAGAAAATAATCAGAATTTAGAATAACCAGAATACAAAAATAATCAGACTGCAGAGAATAACTAGAATACAGAATAATCAAAATACAGAATAATCAGAGTACAGAAAATAATCAGAATACATAATAATTAAAATTACAGAAAATAATAAGAATTTAGAATAACCAGAATACAAAAATAATCAGACTGCAGAGAATAACCAGAATACAGAATAATCAAAATATAGAATAATCAGAGTACAGAAAATAATCAGAATACATAATAATTAAAATTACAGAAAATAATCAGAATTTAGAATAACCAGAATACAAAAATAACCAGACTGCAGAGAAAAGTCAGAATACAGAATAATCAAAATACAGAATAATCAGAGACAGAAAATAATCAGAATACATAATAATTAAAATTACAGAAAATAATCAGAACTTAGAATACCCAGAATACAAAAATAATCAGACTGCAGAGAATAACCAGAATATAGAATAATCAAAATACAGAATAATCAGAGTACAGAAAATAATCAGAATACATAATAATTAAAATTACAGAAAATAATCAGAATTTAGAATAACCAGAATACAAAAATAATCAGACTGCAGAGAATAACCAGAATACAGAATAATCAAAATACAGAATAATTAGAGTACAGAAAATAATCAGAATACATAATAATTAAAATTACAGAAAATAATCAGAATTTAGAATAACCAGAATACAAAAATAACCAGACTGCAGAGAATAGTCAGAATACAGAATAATCAAAATACAGAATAATCAGAGACAAAAAATAATCAGAATACAAAAAAATACGTGAAAACCAGAAATGTACATCTCCCTGACTAATAAACAGAATCAACAGCTTGAAGCTGGATCTTTGACTGTGAAGTCGGAACAGACAGAATATCAACGGCCGAAGCCGGATCTTCGACCGCAGTCGGATGGTAGCGCTACGACAGAAAACATGTGCACATGGCTAGGACTTGCTCCTCCTAGCTGGGTAATTTGCCAGAAATGGCGGCAGACAGAATATCAACAGCTGAAGCCGGATCTTCGACCGCAGTCGGTTGGTAGCGCTACTACAGGAAACATGTGAACATGGCTAGGACTTACTCCTCCTAGCTGGGTAATTTGCCAGTAATTGGAGATGTACTAAAAACCGCTGAAATACAAAGTATAGACAGAGAAAATACCAAATAAATCATTTCGCAAAATAATCAACTTAATTTGTTAAATAAATAACAAATACAGAATAATAAACAAAATACCAACATAAATAATGTAAGAACATCATAATTGAAATTAATTAATCAATTAAATAACCATCCACAAACATTACAGAGTTATATTATACGATTACGAGAGCTTACCTGATTCCGAACTACGAAGGTGTAAAACTAACTCCCGCGAATTAAGGGCTCGCTATAGCCAACCACAATGCTCTAATTACGGTGTTTCAATTGCATACATACTTACCAGACGAAAACAACAACAACTGAGCTTCAAGCAATGACCACCAACACGTAAGCATTCATTCATGATTTACCCGAATTCATACAAACAATCAACTAAAAGACGACATTATACCCTCAAATAGCATAATCAAAATGCAAGAAAATATCAAGTTTTAGAAAGAACTAACAGAAAATTTACGCTAATGAAACTTGGGTGAGAATTATGAAATAACACCCTTTAACAGCCATTTCTTCTTCCATTCTTGTTTCCACAATCCAAAACACAACTTAAATTTTGGCTTCTAAGGTACATATGAAGGCCAAAACAAACAAAAGCCAGTTCAGCCATATTGTATCTGAACTGGGCAATGGTGCTCCACCCAAAGCCTGACCCCGTGGTTCACTAGATGTTTCATATGTCTCAGATGTCCCACACAACAACCGATCAAATAAAGAAATAGCTTGGCATAAGATAATCAACAAATTGCTAACTTATTATTCTACAAAACAGAGTGCTAAAATAATGAGAGAAAACGACACCTAAGAATTCAGGGAAGAAGCTAGAGAATGAGAACTCATCACTTGGATCCCCCTTCAGGATTGTTTCTAACTGTCTTTGAAAATAACAAGTAGATCCAACTCATATAAATTCCAAACAATATGATTGGGGCATAAGACACTGAATCAGAGCTAAAGAAACTGGTAGCTACTGAGATCAACACAACTATTAATGGCAGCCAATGGTATGGGAATAATGATGAAAGCAACTAATTAGTTTGATTCTTGCAAATAGATAATGACTCATCAATAATAGAAATGGTACAATAAAATAGCTACCTCAGCCTTCATATTGACCATGAAGAATAGACTCAGCTTCTGATCCGGCATAATTTGTTTAATGCCCACCAAGAACCCTGAAAGAACCCCATGGAATCCAGAGATGGGTGTATAAAGGTAACTTTCGTCCCCTTTCATGTCGTATAATGCAATAGTAGTAACAAAAACACTGATCGAAGTCAAAAGTTGACAACAAAAATGAACTTCAGGAACTCCTTTGAACCCCACAATGGTTCCAACAGCTTCCCAACAACAAGAAGACCAATTGTGCTAATAACTACCCCAGGAAGCTAATGTTCGAGGAAGCCAGAGGTGACAAGGTTCCACACAAAGAGAATTGTCCTGGCAGGGATGTGAACAAAATATGTGGCAGCTGAGGGAAAAATCTGCAGTAGACCATAACCTCCGACAAGAATCACAGAGAGACCTTTGCATAATCGAGTTAATCCTGAAAACAAGTTGCTTCCTCACTCCTTAAGATTGGTGCTGGGCTGAACTACTGCTCATTATCGCCGGCCCGATCTCCACAAGGAGAGCACAGAAGTGAGCGACCTCCAAATCGAGCAAAGAGAAAGAGAAGCAGCAGCAGCAGCAGCTATGGGAATGGAAAGGGAAAGAGAAGAGCGTGGCGGCATGAGGCGAAGAGGAATCACCGAGAGCTTCCGGAGAAGAGAGAAGCGAGAGCAGCGGCGGAGACCGGAGAAAAGGGGCAGAACTCTTGAACCACCCACCCATTTTCCCCCTTTTTCCCGTGCTCTCTCTCTCTCTCTCTCCCCCTCTCCGCCAAAAAACCTCCTCCCTAACACCTGATTAAGCCTTTAATCAAGTCTAACAATTCAGCAAAAAGACAAATGAGTGGGGCATGGCTGTTGGGAATCCTATGTTTAAATAATGCAAATGTTACACAAACTCTCCCTCCTCTTTTACCAATGGCGAACCCAATAACAGCACTAACCAAGTCTAAGGAATGCTTAAACTTGTCTATTGAAAGTAGATCTTGATTGAAATCAATATCTTTAGCTACATGCATATAAGCATAAGCAACTAGATTGGTGGCTAGACAAACACTGAAGAGTTTTTAATGAAGAAACGGCTGGACTGTACGTGCATGGAGAGGCATGCATGAATAGATTGTTACTTTTTATCTTAGTCCTACTTTTGTTCTTTCCTTTTTTCCGATGTGTCCTTTGAGTCGTCTTTTTTGTTAAGTCTTGTGTCAGAGTCCAAGTCTTTATATTTGAACCGTTAAGTTAGTAATGAAGTTAAGCCAAAGTTAAGTATCAGCTGAACTTCCATTCAACAGATAAGTTCTCAACCTCCCTTTAACTCATCATATAATACTGTCGTGTCCTTAGTGGTGTCAATGGTGGTGGCAAGGAAACAAACTAAGTTGTGGATTCTAGTGTTGATCTACAGAGAAAATCTCAAACTCCACTTGAGTATCTAAATTCTGCTGAGATTTACAAAATGAATCTTTAGGAGGTAAGTCAAAGAGTGTTGGAGATATTGACATAAAGAAGCATAAGATTTGTAATAAAATTCTACTGTACTTCTGATATTCAAAGTGATATATAAAAGGAAAACATGACAGCTTTTAACCTTAAAGAAAAGAAAACTGACCACTAACAACATGATCCTACAAATAGGCCACAATCAACAGCATCAAAGAAACCACTTAACTGCTTCCTAAAGACTAAGCAACAATTTAATAACTAAAAATAGTAAGATAAAACACATGAACAACAAGCGGACATGTTTCAGTCCTAAAGCACGTTTTTAATACTTTTCATTGCTTTAGGAGCTGCAAACACCAACTTCCTACTTTAGAAACTCGAACCTGCTAATTTGAAGTGGCTTTGTGAACAAGTTTGCAAGCTGATCTTCAAATTTGCTGATCTTCAATATCTTTCTACACTTCTCTTAGGAAGAACAAGTTGATGTTGAAATACTTAGTTTTCCCATGAAACATAAGATTATGGGAAATAGCAATAGCAGCTTGATTGTCAACAAAAATATCAGTGCTTTCTTTCTGCTCCAGATTAAGATCCATTAAAATTTTCTTCAACAACAAATTTTGCTTCCGCTGTGGATTAAGCCACTGTTTTTTGCTTCTTTGAGCTCCATGAGAAAACACAAGATTCAAGAGTAAAACAGTAATGATAAGTGCTTGATTACACATTTTCTTATATTATTTTGTGCACTTTTTCAGCTTGTTTAGAGTTGTAACATGGAAGATGATGCTTAACATGGTGTAATTTTCTCTATTCAGGTCCACAGGAAGTTAAAGATGAAAGAAGTCCAAATAAAGCAATTTAAGGCCAAAACTGAGGAAAAGGAGTTCTCTCGGCATCAATTCCTGAAAGATAAGCCACAGACTAAGACCATTGCAACCATGCTTATGCCCGTAAAGTGGAGCATAAGAAGAAGCTAGTGGGGAACACATGTCCATAAGGGTCATCTTGTAAGTGGAGACCGTAAGGGTCATCTTGTAGAGTTTACAAGGGGAACACATGTCCATAAGGAGTGGTGACAAGGATGGACAGTGAAGTTTATGGGCCCCAAGCTTATGCCCACATGTGGGACCGTAAGGCTAAAACAGAAGACCTTACTGGCAATGCTTATGGTAGTAAGCCCTACCGTAAGGTAGCGATCAACATGAGGCCCGATCCTTACGCCCATGGCTTACACCCATTAGCTGCCTGTAAAGGGCTAGTGTATAAAAGGAATCTAGGTTTCCAGATTTGGAGAGGCGGATATTGGAGAAGAATTAAGAGGGTTGCAGCTAGAGAAGAAGAAAAGCGGCGAAGCTAAGGCACAAGAGAGGATAACCATGGAGAAGATAGGGAAAGAGGTAAAGATCTTCATCGACTCTATCCTAGAATGGATTTAAAGGGGGTTTTTAGTGTTTAAGGGGAAGCAAGGTGGATATTGTATAAGTGTCATTTGGCAATTCAAGGGGAAGCATAGGGTGTGTTATCTTCTCCAGATTTAAAGGGGGTTTTTAGTGTTTAATTTCTATCTTAGAATGGATTTCAATTCCTTTGCTATGTATTTGGATGTCTTTTGCTCCATGAGGAGCTAAACCCTTTGTGGTACTTGGGCATGTGAATCCGTAGATTGTTCAAGGGTTGGAATTCTAATTTGTTTCTTAATTCTAGTAATTTGCGAGTTTCAATCTTATTTGCATTTTGTTCAATTGCATCTGGGAATCATAAATGAGATTGGGTTATGCTTAGATGAGTGACAGGCCCTAAAGTGTAAGACCACCCAAGATTGAAGAGGGTAGAAAGTGAGCCTGTAGGTAGAGCAGTGTTCTCTCTCCCCTTCGTGTAGATCATCATACCTTCATGTTTCCATAAGCGCTTAGCAATCATGTAACCAAAGGTTGAGCTAGATGAGTGATACGCCCCTTGTGTAACCGCAAGTGTATGGGTCGTATAAGTAGTAAAGTGTACCCTAAAGGTCGGGTAATCGTATCCACTGGGACTGGTGTAGCTTCTACTACTCTCGCTCTGCTTAGTATCTAATTTGTTGGAGAACGGTTTGATTGACTCTAGGTTGGACTGAAAGAGAATTAAGGGAAAGTAATGCACCAGAGAAAAGTAAGGATTGGCTCGATGGAGGAGACGGGGCCCCGGGGTGAATTCCTGATGCTCACTAACTTGCACTCTCTCAGTACTTATCAGAAATATCTTCAGTTCTAAAACCTAGTTGTGCTAAGTAAATGATGTTCACAGTGCTGTCGAACCCTATGTTGAAATCTCACTTCTTACAACTATCAATTAAGATTCACAGGCTAAGGAAAGTGATAAGTGCTTAAATGTGTATATTTATTTATAGTATTTTTGTTTTAAATTACATGCTTTTGTTAAGCCGACGCCCGCTTTTGGGGTTAAATTAGTTTATTTGTGTTACAGGCCTTGAAGAAGCCAAAACGAGCTCGAGAACGTATTTTGGAAGAAATCGACACCAAATACGGCGTTTTTGGAGCTCTATTACTGTAGCAAGGTTACTGTAGCACTGCAGAGAACGATTTTTTGGAGAATTCCTGGGAGCCTTGCGGGCAAGCATGCGCCCGCAAGGCTGCCCGTATAACCCCCCGATTTTCATGTTTAAAGGGCGTTAGGGCTAAGAAAGAAGGGAGCTTTTGGTGAGGCTTTGGGAGAGAGGTTTCTTGAGCTTGAAGGAGGCTTGAATCTGAAGAAGGAGGGACCTTTTCTCATCAATTGGAGAGTGGAGATCAAGAGGAGAGGAGAATTCTTGGCAAGATCCATCTTCCATTTCACCTTTCAAAGTTGAAGAAGAAGAAGGAAGCCGCCCTCATTGCGGCGTAGGTGGAGGCGCGTGGCGACGATCCGGCTCACCCTTTCATCACCAACAATTGAGGGAGTGTTGTTATGGCTAGACTAGTTGTTTTTATGATGTGTTGTATGCTATTTGCTTGTATGAACAACTAAGTCCCAAGGTCACCGGACGCCGGTGAACCTTGGGACGAACGAGCTTGTATGGATGCTTTGATTTATTTTTAATGCAATTTGTTAGTTTGTGGTTCATGCTATGCGTGCTTGATTGCCTCGAATTACATGAGAACTCTGTAGTTCGATTTTTAGGTTGTACTTGGAGCGTGGGATACGCCCTTGTATTAGACTCCCATAGTTTGAAAAGGATACATGTACCTATACGCCGAGGGATTCGGGTATGTGGTACCATTCCAATCATTAGGTTCGAACCTAAATACTGAGTTTGACCCTAATCAGAGATTTCCCTAGTCGTAGTGCAATCATAGGGGGAATTGGTCAGAAGAGAATCTGTCCAATACCTGTATGGGATTAGGGGTTAATCACCGAGGGATTCGGGGTTAACCTATTTTTTTGGAATCTCTTGGCCCAAACCGCAATTGCAATTTTAACCCTAGCATCTGTCTAGCTTCAGTAGTCCCAGGGGGATCCGGGTCCGTGACCGTTTTCTCCCCTTTGCGATTCTCCATTTATTTCGGCTGTAGCTCGTCTTTCAGTTAGATTTTCTAGAAGTCAGTCTGTAGAACTTAGCACCCAACTTCGAGACATTTGGTTAGACAATAAGTGAAGAGGAAGTAAGGGTAGATCCTTGGCCCCGAGGAATACGACCCCTGTGGCGCACACAGGGTATTACTTGACGACCCCGTGCACTTGCGGGACACTCATCAGAAAGATAACCAAACATTCAAACATTCAACCACTCAACAACGTTCAAGATAGCCAACAACCAAGATTTAATGCTAGGAACAAGATATTCATAAATACTGCAAGTAGAGTAACAAGTTCAAGTTACAACATCAGAATACTTCCCCCCGGGGCTCCCTAAGAGACTTTAGCCCCTCATGAGGATAGACAACAGAATAAATGCCAAAGAAATTAAAATACAAGAAGTTGAAAACTCCATAATTTCTTGCATCCTTGGGTCTATCCGAGGTTTTACGATGTGATGGATTCTCCTCCCAATCGGCCTACCATTCGCGCAGAATTCTCTTGGTGGTGGTGAGGACGGCCCCTCAGAGCTTCCTCCTTCTTCCCTTCTAGTCTGCAGCAAAAAAGTCCCCCCAAAAACCTAAGTTTCTGAGGTTTAAAACGTTTCCCGTTGTGAGCACGGCCGTGTGGAAGACGTGCATATTACGGCTGAATAAAACTCTTGAAACTCCAATTCCTGTAATCTGCACGGGGTACAACACGCCCATGTTGCGGCCTTGCTGAGAGTTGCACGGCCGTGCTTAGCGAACAATTTGCATATTTCTCTCGGCTGAAATCTCCTGTGAATTTCACGGCTTGAAGCACGGGCGTGCTACACCCGTGTTGAGCTTGATGAGGTTTCTCCTAAGTCCTTTTGCTCCTGAAAATGCTCCAAATCACTTCTTTTTGCCTTAGGACTTTGATATCTGCATGGAAAACTAAGAATACCTCAAATAGCACTGAATAAGGAGAATTTATGCCGATAAATTGAAGGATCATGGGAGTAAGATATGAAATAAATATATATGAAATGCACTCATCAAATGCCCCCAAACTTGAATCGTTGCTTGTCCTCAAGCAATCTTAATTCCCTAACAAAGTGATGAGTGCATGACTGGTACGCCCCTTGCGTATCCGCAAGTGCACGGGTCGCACAAGTAGTAAAGTGTACCCTTTAGGTCGGGTAGTCGAATCCACAGGAACTGGTGTAGCTTCTAATACTAACGTTCTGCTTAATATCTAACCAACAGAAAAAAATGGAATTGACTCTGGGGTAACTTCAAGGAGGTTAAGGAAAGGGAAGTTCACCAAGGGAAGGTTTGAGGATTGACTCGATTTAGGAGATGGGGCCCCGGGGTTGGATTTCCAACGTTCACTAACTCGGCTTTCTCGGCGCTTATCCAAGGTGTCTTCAGTTCTAAACCTAGCTATGCTATAAGGGTGTTGCTTCTAGCGCTGCCGATGCTCTAAATTGCAATCTTACTGCTTGTAACTATCGATTGCGATTCACAAGCCTAGATAAGAGAACCTAATTTCCAAGCAATCAAGCACTAAACAACACACACAATAACCAATAGCTCAGATTTAATGAAAGGAACAAGATACTCATAAATGCCGCAAGTAAAGATAAAGAGCTCAAGCTACAACGTCATACAAACAACCGGGGCTCCCTTAAGAGTTTAGCCCCTCATGATAACAAACAACAAGTACAATGCCAAAGAAATTGAAAGACAAGAAGTTGAAAACTCCCTAATTTCTTGCATCCTTGTGGTTGTCTGAGGATCTACAATGTTGTAAGATCTCCTCCCCATCGGCCTACCATAAGCTTGCCATTCCCTTGATGAAGAGGAGGATGAACCCCCAAAGCTCTCTCCTTCTTTCTCCCTTAGTTCGCCCCCCAAAGTTCCCCTGGAAACTAAGTTTCTAGGGTTTTAATGTCTTCTCGATGTGAGCACGGGCGTGTTAAAGCCGTGCAGATTACGGCCAAATAAAACTCCAGAAAACTCACATTCCTGTAATTTGCACGGGGAACAGCACGGGCGTGGTTAGGCCGTGCTGAGGTTTGCACGACCGTGCTCAGTGAACTCAGGCTATGCTTACTTTGGTTGAATTCTCCTGTAATCTGCACGGGGTACAGCACGGGCGTGCTCAAGCCGTGTTGAGCTTGATAAGATTTCTTCTAAGTCCTTTAGTTTCTAAATTTATTCCAAAACACCTCTTCTTGCTTCAGGAGTTTGATATCTGCATGACAAACTAAGAATACCTCAAATAGCATCGTACTTGGAGAATTAAAGCCAAAATATTCAATAATGATGAGGGTAAAGCATGCAATCTATATATATGACATGCACTCATCAAATACCCCCAAACTTGAATTGTTGCTTGTCCTCAAGCAACCTTAATCTCCTAATACAGTGATGAGTGCATGACCTCTGATCTCAACAAATTAAGAGAGTTACTGAAGCTTAAGGAGTTTCTAAGAACTAGTGATTTAGTCAATTGAAAGCTTGTGAAATATTTTACTATTACTCCGAACTACCGTGTGTGTGTGTCGCCTCCTGGAGCATGTCAAAACTGTTCTTGAGGGGTTCTAGTGCAAGCTCTTTCTTCTAAATATTTTCCTTGCTGACTCCTAAACTGGGTAGTAGCCTCATACACCCTAGAGGCAGCAATTTCACTTGGTAGGTCATCAAAAATGACATTTGTGATGCCTAAGCTCCGACTACTCAAGTGCGGCTTTCGCTTTTTCTAAAGTGATAGCTCTTTCTACTATCTTTCTCCTAAATTTTGACAGGGCATCCCTTAAAAGGAATCCGACTTGTCACAAAATTATTTTCTTTTTTTCTCATTTTTTTTTAAGATTTCTTTTCATGTTTCTTTTTATTACTAGAGTTTGGAGTCAGAAACTAACCTTTTCAAGAGCCTTACAACTAGCCCTTCCTCTAACAGAGTGACAAATCAACAAAGGCTAAGTGTTCAATTAAGGTTTCCAAAGTAAGAGCAAAATAAAACTTTAAGTTCAACAAAAGTGCACTAATATGCTAAAAAACTCCTAGCTTAGCAATTCTTAACCAAAAAATTCATAGATTGTCCTAAGTCATGCACAACATCTAATCATATTAAAACACAAGTACACAACCCTCCCCCACACTTGAATGAAACATTGTCCTCAATGTTTAAAGATTCAACATGCAAAGTAAAGAAAACGATTTCAAGTAAAAGTGAGAGTTGGAGAATTTGCACCAAGTTAAGGGAGAGGTGCCGAAGAAGAATTCCATGGCACACAAGGGTGGATATTGATCGCCAGATAGGGAGGATTCGTTTGAGACAACCAGCAAGATAGAAATGCATAAATCCTGAGGTAAACATGCAAGCACTAGAGACAGCATAAATGTAAAATAACAAAATAACACTAACAAGAGATCAGTTTAGTAGGGGACTCCCCTTACTAACTGACTTAAGAAAAACAAAAGACAACAACAGTAAAAGCAAAGTACACAGATACAGAACCAAACAACAAAACAGAACATCAAAACCCGGCGCTCTCAGAATCGGAGTCAGACTCCGATGGAAGGTCGGTGGTATCGACTCCTACACTCCTGGATATGGAAGGTCCAGCAGCACGGCGAGGAGGACAATGGTCAATGATTTTCTGAAAACTCCGCAGCATCCACTGGCAAAATTCACGGTCAGATGAAACATCAGAGGAATCAGAATCCGAATTGGACGGGCGAGATGTGTCGGGAGGTGTTGTCGGCTGAGCTGATGCAGACGTGGGTGGAAACAAACCCATACTCCGCAAAGTGCGCGCATTTATAGGATGAACGAGCAATTAGCTGGCAACAAATGCATGCGATGTGCCAAGTGAGTGATGTAGGGTTCGACAAAAATGGTTTTCGTGCGGCGATCCTTAGACTGATGCTGAAAGGCCATAGCGAGCACATAACCCAGATGAAATGGAATGCCATCCCACATGCTAACCAAATAGGTGAATTCAGCGTTGGTGATGACACCTGTGCTTTCGCCCCGGCCAGTGATGGTCCCACTCAGGAGGAAGTGAATGACTCGCAAGGGATGCAAGCCCCAAGGGTGCAGGTACACTGATCTTCTCCATCCCTCTAAGTGCCTCAGTCAACCCCATGCCACGAACGAGTCGGGTGATGTATACTCCTGAGAAGGTCACACCGACCTGCACGGACTGGCTTTGATGGCGGAGGTAATCCGCCACAACAAAGCCTAAATGCATGGGGATATTCTGGACCATGGTGTATAGGTAAAGCAAGTCGAGGCGGATCAAAACTCCAGTGCTGTCGCCTCGTCCCATCACGGTCCTGCTAAAGATAGAGTGTATATACCTGTAGGGCGGACGGCTGAGCATGGTGGCCTTGGAGGATCCCGGCTCGTACTGGAAACCTAAGCATATGGACGCGTACGCACGGCTCGGGGTGAGTCCAATAGGGTAATCGACGATGAGTTGCTCGTACTCCCCCGTGTGAACATAGTCTCTGTCATATAAACCGAGAAAAATAGAGAACTGCGTGAGGCTCTTTGAGTGGTACTGAAAGAATAGCCTGAAGCGGATCGTGTAATCCATCTCAAAATCAGGGCGAGCGCGATCGAAGTCGAATAAGGACAGGACCTCTAGTGTGAGCTCACGATAAGTGGGGTCACGAATAGTAAGGAGCCGGTCCCAGCCTCCCACAGTGGTAAGCTCGCGCACCTCATCGGCCAAGTCAATCTCCTCGAGTGCCTTCCAATCAATTACGCGCGCCTGCCCGATTTTGAGACGCTATAAGCGCTCATATCGCTGTTGATGCTCAGGGACGGCAAACTCCAATTCCTCGGGAGGGGAAGGCTCCCGAGTGGCGCAAGAACGCTTGTGGGCGACCTTCTTAGTCCTAGGGGCCATATCTGTGAAAATCAGGGCAAGTTAGTGCAAGAATTCACCATGCAGGAATCCACATGGGCGTGTGGATGATCCACACGCCCTTGTGGATCATCCTCCTCATCCACACATAAAAACATCCCTAAATCGACAAGCATGCATACTATGATAGTTCCCATGAAGAATTCATGCATAAAACATCAACAAATCAACAGATCTGAAATTCAAAACTCATTGCAAGAACTAGGGAAACATGGAGCTTACCGGAGATTTTTGATGAAAAAAAAAGAGATGGGGCTCGCCGGAAAAACACCCAAGAATCCTTAAATAAGCTTAGGAGAGGCGTTAGGAACCCAAGAGGTGTGTCTCTTCGCGTGGAGGCGTCGGAAGGAGAAAAGGCGCGAAAGTTTGAATGGTGGTTTCAAGGCCTTCTCATCTCTTTTATAAGTCACATGGGCATGTGAGGGTCTCACACGCTGGTGGTTGTCCCGCAAGCGCACGGGGTCGTCAAGTAATAAACCACTCGCGCAAGCACGAGTGGGTCGTATTCCCAAGGGCCCGAGAATCTATTCTTACTTCCTTTTCGCAATGTTGTCTAGCCGATCAGACTTGAGATTTGGAAAGTAAAAGTAGAGAAGTAAAAACAAAGCAATTAAACTACTAAATACCAAGGGCGTTAAACGGGAGGAAAATCAGGGTAAGAAGATGGTCGAGGATCCCCTCGGGGTTACTAAAGTGCGAAGGATGTTGGATTAACATGCAAGTGGCTTGATGGACCGAGAAAACCCTAGATTATGTCAACCCGATGGTCACGGCAATTGACCCCTAATCGGGTTCGAGTATTGAATACGGGCTCTACCCGTACAATTCCTCCTACGATTGCAAAGGGCAAGATGGTTTTCTCAAACTAAGGTTGAATCACACATGAGTAATTAACCCTAGAATTGGAGGGGTACAAATACTCGATGGTCACGGCGTATTTGTACGTATTTCCCTTCCAAGCTTGGTGAGTCTAATACTAGGGCAATGGTCATGCAACCTAGTATTGGCTAAGTATGGATACACAGAGTTCTCATGCATACCCAAGCATTCAAAAACACCAAACATGAATCACAAACAAGCTAACAAGCATGAATTAAACCAAATCATCCAAACATCACAAGTTCACCCCAAGGTTCACCCACATCCGGTGACCTTGGGGTTTTAGTTGCTCATATTCTCCAAGTACATGAATGAAAGCATAAAAACAACTAAACTAAACATAAAAGACCTCTCTCCAAAGGTAAGAGTCGAAGAAGCTTCCAAAGACGCCACTCGAAGAGGTGGCTTCCCGTCGTCTTCAACCTCCAAATTGGAAGCCCTAGAGGTAGATCCCGCACAATATCGCGCTCTCCTCGCCGATTCCTCCATGGAAATGCCCTCCAAGCTCTCCTTCTTGGTCGGATTTGGAAGTGAGGGTGTCAAGCTCCAAGAAGAGGCAAAAGTCCCCCTTTCTTTCATGCCCTAAAAGCTCTTAAAAGGGTGAAAATCGCGACTTCTCACGGGCTGCCTCACGGCCATGAGGTTGCCCGTGAGGCATCCAGAAAGTTTTGCAGAAAATTTCACCTCGGGTGCTACAGTACCATGCTACAGTAATACTATTACAATATTTTCGCTACAGTACGGCTACAGTGAAAAACCCAAAAACGTCATATTTAGTGTCGAATTCTTCCTAAATACGTTCTTGAGATTATCTAGGGTCTGCAACACAAAATAAAGAGATTTAGACTATAAAAAGGGCATCGACTCATCAAAAAGATAATAAAATAATACAAATGAATACGTATAAAATATGTATATTTAGACGTTTATCAAACATCCCCACACCTAAGCGTTTGCTTGTCCCCAAGCAAACAAACATGAAGAACAGGGGCAAGACGGTAAACGGCTAAATATACGACCTCAAGCTCAACTGTACAGGACTCCACAAGCACAAATGGATAGAAATCAAGAAGTGAGTTGTTCAATGTATAGTCAAGTAATATTAGCTCTGTTTCATCCAAAGTGTTCCTGTGTGTGTGTGCTGACTCCCACCTTGACCTCCACACCCTAGATTACCCAGGATGTTTGTTCACCTCACTCAAATTGAAATTAGTGCTAGGAGTGCCAAACAAAAATCCTCTCAATAGTCAGTTAAAAATCTTTTGGTCCCCAAACGAAACTTTAACATTAAGTGAAGGTAAAACAGGTTTCAGGCGCCCAAAGGTTACAAAAGTTTTTTTTTTTTTTACGGAGTCCGCCGAACGTAGACTGCACAAAAATCTTTCAGCTGGATGCACATGCTGGCCAGGCACAAGAGCCACCCGACTTACTTGATTACAGATCTACATATACGCATTCATGCTTTTAGAAGCAGAGGAATACTGACATAGACTCAATTTTTCACCTTTTTTTTCTTTTTTTTTTTTTTATACAACCTAACTCAGGACGCCTGATCAACCACCTGCTAAAAACCTCAGTTAAAAACCTTACTTAGGGTTAAAGCAAAAATAGGGGACTCAAAAGTTTTTAAAGAACTATTGAAAGAAGAATTTGACATCCTAACACAAAATCAATAAGATGGGTTAGAGTGTCAGAAGTGGAAGTTAGAGTGAGCAGGTATCAATGTACACTAAAGATGAAACAGAACTACATTCAAGTACATGTAAAGTACAACTCACTACTATCATTCTACCAAGCTAGGAAGTCCTTAACAATAAAATCATAGCTATCATAGGTGAGTCAAGCATGCATTAAAATAAAATACTCCATCCCCACACCTAAAGCTGTACATTATCCCCAATGTACATAAGTCAGCTGCACAGGGTGGGAAATAAATACAGAACAAAAATTTAAAGATGGAGTAAGAAACTTCCCCAATCCGTCGATGAGGTGTAAGACTGACACACCCTTGGTGTGTGTTCCGCAAGTGCATGGGTGTCGAAGTAATAAAGTACCCAACGGGTGGGTAGTCGAATCCACAGGGAGTAGACGATCGGAACAAAAACACTTCACTAAGTAGCCAAAGTAAACCGATTGTTGTTGAGATTAAAAAGTGATTAAAAACAGAAATTAAAAACTGAAAGTTAAAGCTAGAGAGTAGGAAAAGATCGAGATAAGAATGGGGTACTCGGACATTGCTCCCCCTAGAATCCTTGTTTCAAGTGCAAGACTTCAAACACTCTTACTAAATGAAGATTTCAAGAGTCGTGGAATCCAAAGATACAAGGTCCCAAATCTAAGGTCAACCTTGACTAGTCCCCTACGAGGTCCCGACGGAGAGAAGACTCTCGACGCCTCACACCACGTATGACTGCGCTATGCTCTAGGGATTCCAAGTGGTAAACCCTATTCCCAACTATAGATCAATCCCTTTGGTCCAGGCGAAAGATCCCTAATCACAAATAAGTCCCGGCGGAAAGGCCTCTCTCAACGCCTAACTCTCTTTGAGATCGAAGGTAATACTTGGAATATGAAGGTAGGGAAAACCACATCGGAGGGGAAAGGGGACGCGTCGCTACCTCTCAACTCACCCTCTCAACCCTCTTCAATCTTGGTAATCTAATCCTAATGGTGATGGTCACTCGTCAAAAGGATGATTGGATTAGCCCTCAACCCTAGTGTCACTCTAAGGGAGAAACCATTAAGCATACAAGATTGAAACTCAAATTTAAACTCAAATTGAAATGAAAGCATTAAAGTCAATGAAACATAGGAAATCTAGGGTTTACAAGTCCAAGTACCCACTAGGGGTTTAGCTCTCCATGGAGCAATACAAGTTCATCAAAATAAATGAAGATAAGTGCAAGAAATCCATAAAGAAAACCCCCTTAAGCTTCGTGTTGATAGACTATGGGAACTTCTCCTTCTTCTTCAAAGAATCCCTTCCTCCAAGCCTAAGGCACACCTCGTCGAATCGAGTCGTCGAAGGCTCCCCCAATGGCTCTCCTTGGAAGGGAATGATGATGAAACCGGTGAAGAAGCGCCCCCAAAGTATAGCAAGAACCTCCTGAACCCTAGCCGTCACCTTCTCTCCAAGTTAGAAGAAGATCCCCCCAATAACGCTTCAGAACGGCTTTATAATTGGCCATCTCGAGGATCCACACGGGCATGTGGATAGTAGACACGGCCGTGTGGAAATTCCACACGGCCGTGTGGAAATTCCACACGCCCATGTGGATTTTCTGCCTTGTGAAATCTTCATACTAATCCTCGATTTCGCCCGTTTCTTCTCCTGAGGTCACATGGATGGACACACGCCCATGTGAAAGGTCAAGTGGCATTTCTTGATGTTGGGAAACCTTGGAGAGCTTTTGAAATCTTTGAACCAATCGGAACGAGCGAGCATGACTGCCTTCGTGTCCTTCTACAAGAGTTGTTTTGAAGTCTTTAGAAGTTGGCACATACCCCCTCGTTGGAACCCGATTTGTGTCTTAAACTTCGTAATTGCACAAAAGATCTCCACTTGGCAAAATTCTGACCTAATCTTGCCTTTATTCACGTACCATGTCTCCACAACCCTAATTGCGTGAAAGAACACCAAAACACACGAAATTAGCGATAAAGCCTGAAAAATGTGATGCTCATGCGTGGAAAACATTTCCAGAATTATATACATGCAAGCACTTATCGAACTCCCCCACACTTAAGCTTTTGCTTGTCCTCAAGCAAAGTTCATACCATGAGAATTAAAGGTTGAGTGATGAAAATGCTTGGCCTTAAGTTCACCAAAAGTGTACAACGATAGTATTCTCAAAAAGGGAGAATTTAAACATAGATAGATAAAAACCAAAACTCTAGCAAAAACTCAAATTACGAAGAAAATAAAATCTGAAAGCGTGAGTGTGTGTACACTTACTCATGCCAACCCCAGGTCTACGCTTGAACATTATTAAAACAAGGACTTATTTAGGAAAAAGAAATCGGTGGTAGCTGCACACAACCTCAAAGGTAGCCATTTCTCAAGATGCCTCCTAGGTGGCTTTCACCCTATTAAGGTGGTAGCTCTTTCCACCAGGGAGTGTTAGCTTTCACGCAGCCTATTAGATAGCTCTTTCTCTCATTAGGGCATAGCCAGTATCCGACTTATGAGAGTAGCTGCATACAGAATAGGTGGTAGCTCTTTCCACCCCAAGAACAAAGGAGCACCATTTTTTTTTTTTTTTTTTTTTTTTTGCTCAAGAAAAATGAAACTAATGTCCTTTCACACTGAACTAGCGTTATCAAGGTTAACAGAGCAAGTAAAGTGCAAGAAATGCAATCAGACAAAAAAAAATTTCTAAGTTTTTCGAGTAAACTAGAGCATTGTAACAACCGAAGTTTAAATTTCTCCTAAATTCGAAAATACACTCATGTTCTTAGGGTGAACTGTCATTGGCTAGATGAGCATGAAAGTGATGATCAACAATAAAGAACGTGTGCAGTGTGAACTCCCCCCCACACTTAAGCTGTACATTGCCCTAAATGTACTCATACAAACATGCAACATAAGAACGCAAATAAAAAAAACATGAGGGCGTGGGTATTAAAAACAACACTCCCCTGATCTCCGAGTGTGGTAGTTGAATGGAGGTGTGAAGGTGGGAAGTGGAGTTGCGTAGGGTTGTGAAGCTCACACGGCCGTGTGGAAATTCCACACGGCTATGACCATTTCTCAAAACCAAGTTGACAAGTCTATCTGCACATCACAAAAGGGGTTCAGTGGATTTCAACAAAAGCTACGATTAAAAGATTGCAAAAAATAACAAACCAAAAACAAACTGAAACAAGAACATGAAAAATAGAAGCAGTAAGATAACTCTCAGAAGGTGGAACCTTGCTGAGTACACAAAGACTCAACAGAAAAGAAAATACAAGAAAATAAAAAGAAGAGCAAAAGACGCATCAAGCGTCGGCATCTCGCCGGTGTGCTTTGGGGATCTTTGGGGAGGCGTAGGGTGCTCGGGGTGGGGACGGCGAAGTGGAATCGCTACCTCTCGCCATCAACTGGTGGAGTGAAGTGATGTGCGTCATCATCTCCGAATGGTACTCAGCCATGCGAGGGAGAACCTCAGTGTGGTTCGCTGCCTGAGTCACCCGCATGGCGGCGAGATCAGTCTGAAGAGTCCCCACAGCAGCCTCAAGTCTGCCTATGCGATCCTGTGCTGGCGGGGATGCAGGTGCTGATACCGGTGGCACCTCCTCATCTGCTGGGGTGTCCTCCGCCTCCATGGGTGCGGGTTGTGATGATGGCCCTGCCCGGGTCTCCTCCGAGTCTTCGTCTTCGTCCTCAGACTCCTCAGACTCATCTGGGAATGGAACAAAGCAAGTACGTACTGCCGGGGCGGCCCTCTTCACCATGCCCATCATACGCAAGGTATCAAGGCCAAGTGGGGAGGGAACAATAACCTTGTCAGCTCCCCGAACAGCATCAATCAGTCCCATTCCTCGGATGAGTCGGGTGATGTAGGGACCAGAGAAAAGAACTCCTATCCGCGCGTACTGTCCCAGGTGCCTCAGAAAATCAGCTACCACGTAACCCAGGTGCAGGGGCAGGCTCTGGACCATAGAGTATAAATAGAGGAGGTCCAGCCGCCCCAATACGCCGGTGCTGTCTCGCCGCCCAGTAATAGACCTGCTCAGGATGGCATGAATGTACCTGTGGGCGGGGCGGAGGAGCAAAGACGCCTTAGTCAACCCGGGCTCGTACTGTATATCTCCACACAGCATCCGGCAAACCCGGCTTGGAGTGACGCGGAAAGGATAGTCGAATGGCAGCTGCGCGTACTCCTCCGTGTGGATGAAGTCTCGATCGTATAGGCCGAGGGCGACAGCAAAATCTGTCAAGCTCATGCTGTGGTACTGCCCAAAGATGCGGAATCGAACTGTGTCCGGCCGGTGGTAGTCGGTGTGGGAGCGATCAAACTCGAATGTCGCGAGGACTTCGAAAGTGAGATCGCGAGTGGCTGGGTCTTTGATGCACAATAGTCGCTCCCACCCGCCCACAGCAATAAGCTCACGGACCTCATCCGCCAACTCGGCTGCACGCGCATGTTCTATTGCCTCCAAAGCTTGCAAGTCGGGAATGCATGTCTGGCCAAACTTCAACTTCGAAAGTCGATCAAACCGTGCTTGATGTTCGGGCACGGCGAACTCGAATGGTGCGGGCGAGAGATCACGGGACTCCCGGACCTCACGGGCCTCACGAGGGCGCTTATTAGCGAGTTTCTTCGTTCTTGGGGCCATTCCTGTGCATAAGAAAGGTAAGGAAGTTAATTCAGAGCTTAAAATAGGTTCCCAGAATTCCACATGGCCGTGTGGAATTTCCACGCGGCCGTGTGTCTCCTCTAGTTACCCAAAAACAAAGAAACAGGCAATACACACGGCCGTGTGGAATTTCCACACGGCCGTGTGGATCTTCGACCATGGCCAAAGCGGCATGGTGAATCCACACCATTTAATACAATCATCCACACATTTGAGCACAAGTGTTTTAAGCAATAATCTAAGTATTAAACACGAAAATAGCATGCAAAAACACAAGATTCAACATCCACAACAACTAATGAAGGTTTCATGGCAAGAAGAGGGGAAGAGGGCTTACCGGAGAAGATGAGTCCAATCTAACAATGTAGTAACGAGTAAGGCCCACAAATCCCTTAAATAAGCGAGAGAATGGAAGGAGAAGAGCAACCGTCGCGACCTTTGAAGAGGAGGCGTTTGAAGATGAAGGGTTGCTTGGAGGGGATATAAAGAGAAAGGCCCCTTTCATGTTTAAGTACCCCACACGGCCGTGTGGAAATTCCTCACGGCCGTGTGGATTCTCTGTATGGCCTTATAAAACTCCCCGAAATTCCACAAGGCCGTGGGTAATTTCCACACGGCCGTGGGGATTCTCTGTATTGTGAAGATTTGTACTAAATAAATCCACATGGCCGTGTGGAATTTCCACACGGCCGTGGGGATTCTCTGGATGAGAAAATGCCTTCACAATTTCATCCACACGGCCATGTGGAAATTCCACATGGCCGTGTGCTTCCATTCTTCAACTCAAAAATAGTCCAAACTCTGCAGAAATTAATGAAAACACATGGAACGACTGCAGAAGTTGAAAACTAACACGTTTACAACTTAAAATCTCGCAAAATTCACAGGAATACCACCTAACTTGCCATAAACGATGAACACATAAACATGCATTACCAGCAATGAATCCACACACTACAAACTAAACAAAACACAAAAAATGCAGAAATAAAACTAACTACAACACAAGCAAAGAGTTTTTTTTTTAAAAAAAAAAAAAAAAAAATTGGGTTGCCTCCCAATAAGCGCTTGTTTTACGTCACTAGCTTGATGTACCTGCCTCTCTAAACTCAAGGGGGGTCATGGGTCGAAAGCACCTCGCTGCTTTGAAATGTGAAACAAGAAGAGCATAAGTTCTGGAATTTAGAAGATGAGTGATCGAATTTGTTACCAGATGGAGGGATATCATCCTTAGACCTTGAATGAACGTCCGCAGGTTCATTCGTTTGCTTCTTGCGGCGATGTCTTACCCTCTTTAGCTTTTTCATTAGTTTGTTGACCGTACCCGTGGTAGATGTATCCTTGTTTTCCAGGTCAACTGATGAACTGTGATCATCATCCATTTCTCGATCCAACAAATCAGCTAGCGGATCCGGGCAAAAGATCTCCTGCACATAATCATCAATCAAAGCATCAGTAGTGTCAAGAAAATACAAAGTATCATCAAAGTTGAGAGAATGTCTCATGGCCTCAGCAAGGCGGTAGGTCAGCTTCTCATCTCCTATCCTCAATGTCATCTCCCCGCCATCCATGTCTATAAGAGCCTTGGAAGTACGCAGAAAGGGTCTTCCAAGTATCAGCGGCACGTCGACATTTTCATCTACATCCAGTACCACGAAATCTGCAGGAAATATATACTTATCCACTTTCACCAAAATATCTTCAATGATGCCTCTCGGGTGACTAATGAAACGGTCAGCTAGTTGTAAGGTCATCCGAGTGGGCCTTGGCTCTCCCAGTCCCAGCTTCTTGAAGAAGGAGTAAGGCATGACATTGATACTGGCTCCTGAATCTGCCAATGCCTTCTCTTCACCCAAATTCCCAATGTTACATGGGATGATGAAGCTTCCAGGGTCTTTCATCTTGTTAGGTAGATTTTTCTGCAACACAGCTGAACAAGATGCATCCAATATCACTGCTGCACCCTCTTCCAATTTCCTCTTGTTCGTTAAGAGGTCCTTCAAAAATTTTGCATATCGAGGCATTTGAGACAAAGCCTCCACAAAAGGGATATTAATGTGCAGCTGCTTGAAAACGCCCAAAAACTTCTTGTACTGCTCATCATTTTGATCATTCTTCAGCCTTGAAGGGTAAGGAATCCTTGGTTTGTATGGTGCAGGTGCTACCTCCTTTTCCTTACCCTTTTCCTTGTCTGTCTCCTTAGCAGGAATTTGAACAACCTCTTCAGTGGGAAGTCTACCCTCAACCTCACGACCACTCCTCAGAGTGATTGCCTTCAGCTGCTCTCTTGGGTTGGTCTCTGTATTTCCCGGGAGACTTCCTTGTGGTCGTTCAGATAAGGATTTTGCAATCTGCCCCACCTGGTTTTCCAAGTTATGTAGGGAAGCGGTGTGATTGCGAAGTGTACTCTCCACGCCTTGAAAGCGCGTGTCTGAGGACTGAATGAACTTGGTTAACGCCTTTTCCAAGTCTGTCATTCGGTTCTCAAGCCCTGAAACTCGGCCCTCCATGTTTGGTTGTTGGGGTTGCTGAAATCCGAGGGGTGCAGAGGGCCTTTGTTGCCCTTGATTGCTCCATGCAAAGTTCGGGTGGTTTCGCCACCCCGGATTGTAGGTGTTGCTATAGGGGTTTCCTTGACCTCGTCCAGCATTCCCCACAAAATCAACCTGTTCAACAGGTGCTGTTCCGACCATAGAAATAGGGCAATCAGCAGAAACATGCCCTCCTCCACAACTATCACAATTCATCACTGCAGCTATTCTAGATGGGCCTGCCAAAGTGTCCAACTTCTTGCTCAATGCTTCAACTTGAGCTGCTAGAGATGTCACTGCATCAACTTCATGAATACCCGCCACTTTCCTCTTGTCTCGAGCATTCCACTGATAGCTATTCATAGCCATTTCTTCTATCAGTTGGCAGGTAACTTCGGGGGTCTTGCTTCCTAAGGTACCTCCTGCTGCGGCATCAAGTAGCTGTCTTGTGCTTGGGTTCAATCCATTGTAGAAGGTGTGGATGACCATCCACTCGGGGAACCCATGTTGAGGACATTTGCGCAGAAGGTCCTTGAACCTTTCCCATGTCTCGAAAAGAGACTCCAATTCCGACTGCATGAAAGAAGAAATTTCATTTCTCAGCTTGGCCGATTTCCCAGGAGGGAAATATCGGGCAAGGAAGGCCTCAACCATTTCTTCCCAAGTGGTAATTGATGCTCTAGGTAAAGATTGCAACCACTGTTTTGCTTTCCCCTTCAAGGAAAATGGGAAGGCTCTCAATCTGATGGCGTCGTCCGTAACTCCATTGATCTTCAACATGTCGCACACTTCCAAGAAATTTTCTATGTGATTGTTTGGGTCTTCATCTGCTAACCCATTAAACTGTGCGGACTGTTGGACCATCTGAATAAACCCCGGCTTAAGCTCAAAGTTATGAGCTGAAATTGGTGGCCTGACTATGCTTGACTTTGTACCACGAACAGACGGCCTAGCAAAATCAGAAAGGGTCCGTTGTTGCTCATTCTGTTCAGCCATGGTTGCGGACTCTTCAACTTCTATCTCAGCCTGATCAAACTGTTCCAAGTCAGGTTGTCTTCCCCGTCTGTGCAATCTCCTCTCTATCTCCGGATCACCTTCCACTAATGTCGAAGGATGTCCACGGGTCATAACCTGGGGCTGAAATCAAGAAAAGAAAGTAAAGTCAGAACGATGGATGTAAAAGGAGTGTGAAATAGGATGTACGAAAAATGACTAGCGAAACAAAGTGTAAAAATTCCTAAAACGCCTAACTCCCCGGCAACGGCGCCAAAAACTTGACACACCCTTGCGTGTGTGTTCCGCAAGTGCACGGGTGTCGAAGTAATAAAGTACCCAACGGGTGGGTAGTCGAATCCACAGGGAGTAGGCGATAGGAACAAAAACACTTCACTAAGTAGCCAAAGAAAACCGATTGTTGTTGAGATTAAAAAGTGATTAAAAACAGAAATTAAAAACTGAAAGTTAAAGCTAGAGAGTAGGAAAAGATCGAGATAAGAATGGGGTACTCGGACATTGCTCCCCCTAGAATCCTTGTTTCAAGTGCAAGACTTCAAACACTCTTACTAAATGAAGATTTCAAGAGTCGTGGAATCCAAAGATACAAGGTCCCAAATCTAAGGTCAACCTTGACTAGTCCCCTACGAGGTCCCGGCGGAGAGAAGACTCTCGACGCCTCACACCACGTATGACTGCGCTATGCTCTAGGGATTCCAAGTGGTAAACCCTATTCCCAACTATAGATCAATCCCTTTGGTCCAGGCGAAAGATCCCTAATCACAAATAAGTCCCGGCGGAAAGGCCTCTCTCAACACCTAACTCTCTTTGAGATCGAAGGTAATACTTGGAATATGAAGGTAGGGAAAACCACATCGGAGGGGAAAGGGGACGCGTCGCTACCTCTCAACTCACCCTCTCAACCCTCTTCAATCTTGGTAATCTAATCCTAATGGTGATGGTCACTCGTCAAAAGGATGATTGGATTAGCCCTCAACCCTAGTGTCACTCTAAGGGAGAAACCATTAAGCATACAAGATTGAAACTCAAATTTAAACTCAAATTGAAATGAAAGCATTAAATTCAATGAAACATAGGAAATCTAGGGTTTACAAGTCCAAGTACCCACTAGTTCATCAAAATAAGTGAAGATAAGTGCAAGAAATCCATAAAGAAAACCCCCTTAAGCTTCGTGTTGATAGACTATGGGAACTTCTCCTTCTTCTTCAAAGAATCCCTTCCTCCAAGCCTAAGGCACACCTCGTCGAATCGAGTCGTCGAAGGCTCCCCCAATGGCTCTCCTTGGAAGGGAATGATGATGAAACCTGTGAAGAAGCGCCCCCAAAGTGTAGCAAGAACCTCCTGAACCCTAGCCGTCACCTCCTCTCCAAGTTAGAAGAAGATCCCCCCAATAACGCTTCAGAACGGCTTTATAATTGGCCATCTCGAGGATCCACACGGGCGTGTGGATAGTCCACACGGCCGTGTGGAAATTCCACACGCCCATGTGGATTTTCTGCCTTGTGAAATCTTCATACTAATCCTCGATTTCGCCCGTTTCTTCTCTTGAGGTCACATGGATGGACACACGCCCATGTGAAAGGTCAAGTGGCATTTCTTGATGATGGGAAACCTTGGAGAGCTTTTGAAATCTTTGAACCAATCGGAACGAGCGAGCATGACTGCCTTCGTGTCCTTCTACAAGAGTTGTCTTGAAGTCTTTAGAAGTTGGCACATACCCCCTCGTTGGAACCCGATTTGTGTCTTAAACTTCGTAATTGCACAAAAGATCTCCACTTGGCACAATTCTGACCTAATCTTGCCTTTATTCACGTACCATGTCTCCACAACCCTAATTGCGTGAAAGAACACCAAAACACACGAAATTAGCGATAAAGCCTGAAAAATGTGATGCTCATGCGTGGAAAACATTTCTAGAATTATATACATGCAAGCACTTATCAAAGACATGTGCGTGTGGACTTGGGGTAAACTATGTGGTGAGGGCCTGGAGTGTTGAACAGCTGTATCATCATCCTGAAATCACAACAAAAGCTGATCACAACTCCAGAGGCAAAAATAATAAAGGAAGAGCGCGCACAAAATAGTTCACAAACACCCAAAAAAAAAAAAGTTTAGCAGAGCAGGGGCCCTGACTAACTTAAAAGTACAACAGACAGCAAAGGAAAATGAAAACAAACAAGTTCGAAGAAAAGAAAAAAAAAACAAGGTGGTGGTAGTGTCCTGGGGCCTAGGGGCCCTGTCTCTGTGTCCTCTTTCAAACGCCTGTAGCTGCTGGTAATCCTCAGGTGAGTCTTCAATGAATAACAACTTGTCCTACCCATCATGGGAAATTAGATGCAAAACAGCTTCATCAAGCTCCAAGGTTCTCAATACATCCCAACCAATTTTTCCAATGGTTCCAAATGTCATACTTGACAAAAGTGTGAATCATGTCTTATGATCGTTTTTTTTCAAAACCTTGATTCGTTGGTGGGTTGGGGTATGATCTCTCCGTGTCCTCTTATGAGCAATTTTCTTGGTCCTCATACCTACCAGATCAAGGGGACACCAATACAAGTAATTACAAGATAAGCAATAGCAAAATAATGAAGATTTCAAGGAAAATGCTCATTGCTACAGTAAATCAGAGACAATTTTGCAAGAGTTTTTGACACACCCTTGCGTGTGTACTCCGCAAGTGCACGGGTGTCGAAGTAATAAAGTACTCAAACGGGTGGGTAGTGGAATCCACAGGGAGTAGACGTAAGAACAATCACACTTTGTTAAGTAATCAAAGATAAACCAATTGTTGTTGAAAGAAAATAAAATCAGAAAGTAGTAGAAACAAAGTGCTGAAAATGAAAGCTAGGTCGGAGAAATAGATCAATAAGAAGATGGGGTACTCGGACAATGCTCCCCCTAGAATCCTTGTTTCACGTGCAAGACTTCAAGTACTCTTATTCAATAGAGATTTCAAGAGTCGTGGAATCCAGAGATACAAGGTCCCAAATCTAAGGTCAACCTTGACTAGTCCCCTACGAGGTCCCGGCGGAGAGAAGACTCTCGACGCCTCACACCACGTATGACTGCGCTATGCTCTAGGGATTCCAAGTGGTAAACCCTATTCCCAACTATAGATCAATCCCTTTGGTCCAGGCGAAAGATCCCTAATCACAAATAAGTCCCGGCGGAAAGGCCTCTCTCAACGCCTAACTCTCTTTGAGATCGAAGGTAATACTTGGAATAAGAAGGTAGGGAGAACCACACCGGAGGGGAAAGGGGACGTGTCGCTACCTCTCAACTCACCCTCTCAACCCCCTCCAATCTTGATTAATCTAATCCTAATGGTGATGGTCACTCGTCAAAAGGATGATTGGATTAGCCCTCAACCCTAGTGTCACTCTAAGGGAGAAACAATTAAGCAAACAAGATTGAAACTCAAATTCAAACTCAAATTGAATAAAAGCATTTAAGTCAATGAAACATAGGAAATCTAGGGTTTACAAGTCCAAGTACCCACTAGGGGTTTAGCTCTCCATGGAGCAATACAAGTTCATCAAACTAAATGAAGATAAGTGCAAGAAATCCATAAAGAAAACCCCCTTAGGCTTCGTGTTGATAGACTATGGGAACTTCTCCTTCTTCTTCAAAGAATCCCTTCCTCCAAGCCTAAGGCCCACCTCGCCGAATCGAGTCGTCGAAGGCTCCCCCAATGGCTCTCCTTGGAAGGGAATGATGATGAAACCGGTGAAGAAGCGCCCCCAAAGTGTAGCAAGAACCTCCTGAACCCTAGCCGTCGCCCCCTTCCAAAGTTAGAAGATGTCACCCTTTATAACGCTTCAGAACGGCTTTATAATTGGCCATCTCGAGGATCCACACGGGCGTGTGGATGAGCCACACGGCCGTGTGGAAATTCCACACGGCCGTGTGGAAATTCCACACGCCCATGTGGAATTTCAGCCCTGTGGAAACTTGCTTATTGGTCCCCGATTTCGCCCGTTTCTTCTCCTGAGGTCACACGGACGGACACACGCCCATGTGAAAGGTCATGTGGCATTTCTTGATGATGAAAAACCCTTGGAGGGGTTTTGAAATCTTTGAACAAATCCGAACAAGCGAGCATGACTGCCTTCGTGTCCTTCTACAAGAATTGTCTTGAAGCCTTTAGAAGTTGGCACATACCCCCTCGTTTGAACCCGATTTGTGTCTTGAACTTTGTATTTGCACAAAAGAGCTCCACATGGCACCATTATGACCTAATCTTGCTTTTCTTCGCATAAACCTTCTTCACAACCCTAATTGCACGAAAGAACACAAAAACACACGAAATGAGAAATATAACCTGAAAAATGTGATGCTCATGCAAGGAAAAACATCTCAAATTATATGTACATGCAAGCACTTATTAGTTTTTCTTTAAAAAGTAGCCAAAAATTTTGACAATCATACCAAATCATACTTAAGATGCTCTTGCAACAAAAGAGAGCAAGATCCAAGCTTAAAATACCCCACAAACCCAAAAGAAATCAAGCCCTTGAGAGAAAGAGCCTTTACCTAACCCTAGGATATGTGGAGCAATCCCTTTGCAAAATCCGGCCAAAGGAGTGTTTTTTCTTTAAAATCTCTTCACCAAATTAGTTGAGGGGAGGAGGAGAGGGATTTAGAGCAACAAATATGAAGAAAATCGGTGGAGAATGGAGGGAGAAATGAGAGAAAGTTTTGGAGAAGAAGAATGAACAAGAGAGGCTTGAAAAGGGCCTCTTTAAACCCCAACCTGTGAGAAATCCCTGGATGGCTCACCGGTGAGCTCACGCCCGTGAGCTCACCCGTGAGCTTCCATTGAATTTCTCAAGGGCGCACTCACGGGCCAAAAACGGCCAAAATCTGAATTTTCTTCAACTTAACCTCTTCCAAACCCTCAAAAACGTTTAAAACAATGACAAATAAAGCATGGAAACACTCAAAACATGATTTTCATGGCATCTAATTTACAAATCATTCAAGGAAACACAAGATCATGCAAAGGAATTTGGACAAAAATGATGAACAAAACCACCACAACATGAAAAACAACTTGAAAACTAACACACCAAAAATACGGAAAAAGAACACACCAAGCAAACAAACAACAAGGAAAAAGAAATGCAACAAATTTAAGAGCTTGGGTTGCCTCCCAAGGAGCGCTTGTTTAAAGTCGTTAGCTCGACTCTTCTTACCTCGAATCAGGGTGGGACAAAGGGTGGAGAATTACCTCCATTTCTTGACGCGATGTTGTGACCTGGAATGTTCATGGAAAGACAAGAGAAGATGCAAAATTTACCTTGATTATCAAAATAAAGGCGGTCTACCTCACTTGGTGGTAATGAGGAGATACTCATGCTTTTCTTCATTTTTGCATTCACCTTTCGCCATGCCTTCTTCAAAGTTCCCTTTTTCTTATGATACGGAGGTGATGTAACTTCCACCTGGGCTACTTGTGGTGTTGGCGGAGGCGAGGGGTCCTTTACTTCCGGTTCGTCATCCTCGATTCCTTCTAGGTACTCATTTAAGGGGTTCACAGCGAGGACTTCCTGCACACAATCAGAAATTATTACGAGATGAGATCCGCAAGTGCACGGGTCGTCAAGTAATACCTCTCACGCACGCGTGAGAGGGTCGTATTCCCTGGGGTCCCAAGAGCTGCTATTACTTCCCCCTAGACGGCACTGTCTAGTCTACCAAAGATAGAGAAATAAAACAAGAAAAGAAAACTAACAAAGATAACTATAAACACATGGACTCAGGCACACCACATGAGCATATTTAAGGAAGCAAATAATAATGAAAGCGCGAGGTCCCGGTCTAGGATCCCCTCAGGACTACTAAAGCTAGATGGATGCTATAATTACACAGGCAATGGTGGATGGGCCAAGAGATATCCAACAGTAGATCACCCCGATGGTCACGGCGATAACCCCTAATCCGGTACGAGTATTGGCTCGGAATTTCTTCCGACCAAATCCTCCTACGATTGCACTACGCTTAGGAAAACCTCTAATTAGGATCAATACTCAACCTAGGTCCAGCCCTAATGGTTGGAGGGGCATGAAATACCCGATGGTCACGGCGTATTCATACATGAATCCCTTCCATGCTATGTGAGTCTAGTACAAGGGCGATGGTCACGCACCAAGTACAAACTAGAAGTTGAATCGCAGAGTTCTCATGCCAAACAACACATCAAAGAACACAAAACATGAACCACAAACCAAACCACATACCATAAATGTAAATATAAAACATCCATACAAAGCAAGTTCATCCCAAGGTTCACCGGATGCCCGGTGACCTTGGGAGTCTAGTTCATCATCAACAAAGGAGAAAGCAAGAAATATAACAAATACAAGACAAGGCTCATAACAAACTCCCTTAAGATGAAGACTAGAAGGTGGTGATGAGAACTTGTCGGATCCGCGCCGGCAAGCTCCTAGATCCTCTCCTTGATAGCACAACCTCTTCTCCCCTTGATTTCCTCCTCAGATCTGCCTTCTCCACTTGCCTTGAAGCCCTAGGTGAAGATGGTGGAGAATGGTGGCCAAGAGTCCCCAAACATGATGCCCTAGGAGCCTTTAAAAAGGTGAAATCGCGACTCCTCACGGGCTGCCTCACGACCGTGAGGTTGCCCGTGAGGTATCCAGAGAGGTTTGCAGGAAATTTCACCTCGGTGCTACAGTACCTGCTACAGTGATTCTACTATAGTATTTTGCTACAGTACTGCTACAGTGAAAACCCAACAAACGCCGTATTTGGTGTCGAATTCTTCCTAAATACGTTCTTGAGCTCATTTAGGGTCTGCAACACAAAATACAGAGATTTAGACTATAAAAAGGGCATCGACTCATCAAAAAGATAATAAAATAATACAAATTAATACGTATAAAATACGTATATTTAGACATTTATCAAACATCCCCACACCTAAGCGTTTGCTTGTCCCCAAGCAAACAAATATGAAGAACAGGGGCAAGACGATAAACGGCTAAATATACGACCTCAAGCTCAACTGTACGGGACTCCACAAGCACAAATGGACAGAAATCAAGAAGTGAGTTGTTCAATGTATAGTCAAGTAATATTAGCTCTGTTTCATCCAAAGTGTTCGTGTGTGTGTGTGCTGACTCCCACCTTGACCTCCACACCCTGGATTACCCAGGATGTTTGTTCACCTCACTCAAATTGAAATTAGTGCTAGGAGTGCCAAACAAAAATCCTCTCAATAGTCAGTTAAAAATCTTTTGGTCCCCAAACGAAACTTTAACATTAAGTGAAGATAAGACAGGTTTCAGGCGCCCAAAGGTTACAAAAGTTTTTTTTTTTTTTATTTTATTATTTTTTTTTTACGGAGTCCGCCTAACGTAGACTGCACAAAAATCTTTCAGCAAGATGCACATGCTGGCCAGGCACAAGAGCCACCCAACTTACTTGACTACAGATCTACATATACGCATTCATGCTTTTAGAAGCAGAGGAATACTGACATAGACTCAATTTTTAACTTTTTTTTTTTTTTTTTTTTTTTTTTTGTTTTATATACAACCTAACTCAGGACGCCTGATCAACCACCTGCTAAAAACCTCACTTAAAAACCTTACTTAGGGTTAAAGCAAAAATAGGGGACTCAAAAGTTTTTAAAGGACTATTGAAAGAGAAATTTGACATCCTAACACAAAATCAATAAGATGGGTTAGAGTGTCAGAAGTGGAAGTTAGAGTGAGCAGGTATCAATGTACACTAAAGATGAAACAGGACTACATTCAAGTACATGTAAAGTACAACTCACTACTATCATTCTACCAAGCTAGGAAGTCCTTAACAATAAAATCATAGCTATCATAGGTGAGTCAAGCATGCAATTTAAAACAATTCCAAAGTTCATGAAAATCTACCCCCCCACTCAAAGATGCACATTGTCCTCAATGTGTCTAAATCAGTAGTGCATAAAAAATATAGGTAAAAAAAAATGTAATAAGAGGGTTTCATGAACTTCCCCAAGTCTCAAAACATGAGTCTTGAAATCCATGAGATCGGGGTAGCCACCGATGATGCAAGTAGATGATCGAGAGAGAAGGTGTGCTTGATGCCCTACTTCCACCCTACAAGATAGAAAAGAACATCATCTCAAGGCATCTAACACATACCAAAAGAAAAAAACACCAACAAAGCAAACAAAACAAACAACTAGCACAACACAACAATCAAGCAAAACATAATCCAAGCAAGTCCTTTGTTCAATCATTATCATGGTGTCCAAATCTCTCTAATGCAAGCATGGCTAAGGGTTTACAAGTATGATTCAAGATTAAGTCACATACAAGGGAAGCAATGGTTCAACATCAAGGGAATGTGAAAAAATTCAAGAATTGCTACAGTAATTCCCAAAAAAGTTTTGCAAGAGCTTCTCTTGTAAATGAAGCATAAAAATTTTTACAAAGCTTTAAAATTACTCCAAAAACCCACAAAAATGACAACCAACCAATCTCCCACAACATTGGCATCCATTCAACTTGAAAAGAAAAAGAAAGGGAGAAGAAACACTCATGCTTGAAATCTAGGGTTTAGAGAGATGTACCTTTGGGGAATCGATGAAGATGATGTTACAACTCCCCATAATTAGTGTAGATCAGGTCTCTAAAAGTAGAAGAGGCGTGAAGAGGAAGAAAAATGAAGAAAAACGGTGAAAGAATGAAGGAAAACGGATGAGAGATGAGAAAGTTATGAAAGAAATGGTGAAGGGTCGTCAAGTAATACCTCTCACGCACGCGTGAGAGGGTCGTATTCCCTGGGGTCCCAAGAGCTGCTATTACTTCCCCCTAGACGGCACTGTCTAGTCTACCAAAGATAGAGAAATAAAACAAGAAAAGAAAACTAACAAAGATAACTATAAACACATGGACTCAGGCACACCACATGAGCATATTTAAGGAAGCAAATAATAATGAAAGCGCGAGGTCCCGGGCTAGGATCCCCTCAGGACTACTAAAGCTAGATGGATGCTATAATTACACAGGCAATGGTGGATGGGCCAAGAGATATCCAACAGTAGATCACCCCGATGGTCACGGCGATAACCCCTAATCCGGTACGAGTATTGGCTCGGAATTTCTTCCGACCAAATCCTCCTACGATTGCACTACGCTTAGGAAAACCTCTAATTAGGATCAATACTCAACCTAGGTCCAGCCCTAATGGTTGGAGGGGCATGAAATACCCGATGGTCACGGCGTATTCATACATGAATCCCTTCCATGCTATGTGAGTCTAGTACAAGGGCGATGGTCACGCACCAAGTACAAACTAGAAGTTGAATCGCAGAGTTCTCATGCCAAACAACACATCAAAGAACACAAAACATGAACCACAAACCAAACCACATACCATAAATGTAAATATAAAACATCCATACAAAGCAAGTTCATCCCAAGGTTCACCGGATGCCCGGTGACCTTGGGAGTCTAGTTCATCATCAACAAAGGAGAAAGCAAGAAATATAACAAATACAAGACAAGGCTCATAACAAACTCCCTTAAGATGAAGACTAGAAGGTGGTGATGAGAACTTGTCGGATCCGCGCCGGCAAGCTCCTAGATCCTCTCCTTGATAGCACAACCTCTTCTCCCCTTGATTTCCTCCTCAGATCTGCCTTCTCCACTTGCCTTGAAGCCCTAGGTGAAGATGGTGGAGAATGGTGGCCAAGAGTCCCCAAACATGATGCCCTAGGAGCCTTTAAAAAGGTGAAATCGCGACTCCTCACGGGCTGCCTCACAGCCGTGAGGTTGCCCGTGAGGTATCCAGAGAGGTTTGCAGGAAATTTCACCTCGGTGGTACAGTACCCTGCTACAGTACCTGCTACAGTAATTCTACTACAGTATTTTGCTACAGTACTGCTACAGTGAAAACCCAACAAACGCCGTATTTGGTGTCGAATTCTTTCTAAATACGTTCTTGAGCTCATTTAGGGTCTGCAACACAAAATACAGAGATTTAGACTATAAAAAGGGCATCGACTCATCAAAAAGATAATAAAATAATACAAATTAATACGTATAAAATACGTATATTTAGACGTTTATCATTACGTCAGTTATATCCGTGAAATATAAAGTATCATCATGGTCTAGTGTGCGCTTCATAGCTTCTGGAAGAGTGAAAACAACTTGTTCATCCCCACTCACAATGTCATCTTCCCTCCCTTAACATCAATTAGGGCGCCCGCGGTGTTGAGGAAAGGGCGGCCAAGGATCAACGGGACCTCTACATCATCATCCACGTCTAGTATCACAAAGTCCACCGGAATGATGAGTTTATCAACCCTCACAAGAACGTCCTCGACAACTCCTCTTGGTCTTCTCACTGAGCGATCTGCAAGCTGGAGGGTCATTCGCATGTGTCTCAAGTCCTCTAGCCCCAACTTCAGGAATAGATTGTATGGCATCACGTTTATACTGGCTCCTGAGTCGTCCAGAGCATTTTCTTGCATCCCCTCACCTAGTACACAGGGTATGATGAAGCTTCCCGGGTCTGTCAATTTCCTTGGCAATTTCTTTTGGATTACAGCTGAACAGGTTCCCGTAAGTGTCACTGTGTCTAGATCCTCCAACTTCCTCTTGTTAGTGAGGAGGTCCTTCATGAATTTGGCATATTTAGGCATCTGCGATAAAGCTTCGACCAAGGGGATATTAATATGAAGTTGCTTGAACATGTTGAGGAACTTTTTGAATTGGGCTTCATTCTTGTCTTGCTTGAGCCTTGAGGGATATGGCACCACAGGCTTGTATTCAGGGCTCTTATGAGTGGGTGGTTTTGGAACATCCTAATTCTGTTTCTTCGCAGTATCTACACTTGCATTTTTACTGATATTGGGGTCTTCCCAAATGGCTACCCCGTCATTGGAAGCACTTGGGCTCTCTTCGGCCCTTGCCTCCAACTGTTTCCCACTTCTCAGTGTCACAGCTTTTAAGTGTTCCCTCGGGTTGCTTTCGGTGTTACTTGGTAAACTACCCGAGGGACGTTCTACTTGTGCTCTAACGAGTTGCCCAACTTGATTTTCCAGATACTGAATAGACGCTTGAACATTTCTCAACACAGTACCGATTTCATCAAACCTTTTATCTTGAGCAACAAATCTGGATTCAGTATTAATCATGAATCTTGCCAAGACGTCTTCAGTTGTGTATTTTCTTTCTTGTTGTTGAGGAGGTTGATAAGAAGGACCTTGAGGTGGAGGTGGCCTTGGTTCCAAGAGAAGCTTGCATTGTTTTTCCACCCCGGGTTATATGTATTACCATATTGGTTACCCGGTCCCCTCTGACCACCACTGACATAGTCTACTGACTCCATTTGTGCAGGGGGAGTAACAAGAATGGGGCATTGGTTCGTTGCATGCCCGCCACCACATGTTTCACATGACATCACGGCCTTTGAGCTTGAACTGGAGCCTAACATGAATTGATCAAGTTTCTGAGTCAAAGCTTCCACCTTAGCATTGTTATCAATAACGTTCTTGTTCAGGGCTTCAACTGTTGCCGCCAAAGCAGTAGTCTCATTCACCTCATACAGTCCAGCTACTCTAACTGGCTTCTGCCTAGTGCTCCAGTGACATTCATTACTAGCCATAGTCTTAATTAATGCTTCGGCTTCTTCAGGGAGTTTGTTACTTAAGGAGCCACCTGCTGCTGCGTCGATGAGCTGCCTTGTAGCATAATTCAGCCCATTACAAAATGTCTGCACCCTCATCCATGCAGGGAACCCGTGATGAGGACATCTTCTTAGAAGGTCCTTAAATCTTTCATGCGCTTCAAATAGGGTCTCAGAATCTCCTTGTCGGAATGCTGAAATTTCTTGCCTCAGCCTCGCTGCCTTGCTTGGTGGAAAATATCGGGCAAGAAACTTCTCCACCATTTCCTTCCATGAAGTAATCGATCCCGGAGCCAAAGAAGTAAGCCATCTATAGGCTGCTCCCCTTAAACTGAAAGGAAATAGTCTCAACCGATTGCATCATCTGAAACAGAATTGATCTTGAAGGTTGGGCATATTTGAAGGAACTTGGACAAGTGGGCATGCGGGTCTTCATCAGCTAGACCATGAAACTGTTCTGAGTTTTGCACCATCCCAATTGTGCTGGCTTTTATTATCAGATAGAGTTCTTCTTGGCTCGGCCATAACTGTGGGCTCACTGGATTCTACCTGAACTTCTCGTTGGCTTGAACTCTCAATACCTTCTCTCAAACGACGGTACAGTGTTCTTTCTATCTCGTCGTCGGGTTCAACTAAATTTTCTTGACTTGCTCGGGTCATAAGATGGGTACCTTGCAAGAAAATTCAAGTCAAGCGTTAAAACTTACAGACGAATAAGTAGGAAAATACAAAGAAAATGAAATGACGGAATATAAACAAGAATGGCAAAAATGAAACAAAACAATGGCCAAATCAACACGCTCAAAGTTTTCCGAATATTTCTCGTGGCTCCCCGGCAACGGCGCCAAAAACTTGGTGGTTGTCCCGCAAGCGAACGGGGTCGTCAAGTAATAAACCACTCGCGCAAGCACGAGTGGGTCGTATTCCCAAGGGCCCGAGAATCTATTCTTACTTCCTTTTCGCAATGTTGTCTAGCCGATCAGACTTAAGATTTGGAAAGTGAAAGTAGAGAAGTAAAAACAAAGCAATTAAACTACTAAATACCAAGGGCGTTAAACGAGAGGAAAATCAGGGTAAGAAGATGGTCACGGATGAGGATCCCCTCGGGGTTTCTAAAGTGCGAAGGATGTTGGATTAACATGCAAGTGGCTTGATGGACCGAGAAAACCCTAGATTAGGTCAACCCGATGGTCACGGCAATTGACCCCTAATCCGGTACGAGTATTGAATACGGGCTCTACCCGTACAATTCCTCCTACGATTGCAAAGGGCAAGATGGTTTTCTCAAACTAAGGTTGAATCACACATGAGTAATTAACCCTAGAATTGGAGGGGTACAAATACCCGATGGTCACGGCGTATTTGTACGTATTTCCCTTCCAAGCTTGGTGAGTCTAATACTAGGGCAATGGTCATGCAACCTAGTATTGGCTAAGTATGGATACACAGAGTTCTCATGCATACAAAAACACCAAACATGAATCACAAACAAGCTAACAAGCATGAATTAAACCAAATCATCCAAACATCACAAGTTCACCCCAAGGTTTACCCACATCCGGTGACCTTGGGGTTTTAGTTGCTCATATTCTCCAAGTACATGAATGAAAGCATAAAAACAACTAAACTAAACATAAAAGACCTCCCTCCAAAGATAAGAATCGAAGAAGCTTCCAAAGACGCCACTCGAAGGGGTGGCTTCCCGTCGTCTTCAACCTCCAAATTGGAAGCCCTAGAGGTAGATCCCGCACAATAACACGCTCTCCTCGCTGATTCCTCCGTGGAAATGCCCTCCAAGCTCTCCTTCTTGGTCGGATTTGGAAGTGAGGGTGTCAAGCTCCAAGAAGAGGTAAAAGTCCCCCTTTCTTTCATGCCCTAAAAGCCCTTAAAAGGATGAAAATCGCGACTTCTCACGGGCTGCCTCACGGCCGTGAGGTTGCCCGTGAGGCATCCAGAAAGTTTTGCAGAAAATTTCACCTCGGGTGCTACAGTACAATGCTACATTACTGCTACAGTGAAAACCCCAAAAACGTCGTATTTGGTGTCGAATTCTTCCTAAATACGTTCTTGAGCTCATCTAGGGTCTGCAACATAAAATAAAGAGATTTAGACTATAAAAAGGGCGTCGACTCATCAAAAAGATAATAAAATAATACAAATGAATACGTATAAAATACGTATATTTAGACGTTTATCACACGCCCTTGTGGACGTCCACACGGGCGTGTGGATGAGCCACACGCCCTTGTGCCTTCAAAAATCGACGCCTGAACGCCACAAGGGCACTCACACCGGTGTGGATGAAAAACGCGAGACAGAAGGCCACAGGGGCACTCACACGGGAGTGTGAGTGTCCTTGTGGACTGGAAAATCCACAGGGGCAGCCACACGCCCGTGTGGATGAGCCACATGTGGATGAGTGTCCCTGTGGCCTTGTGCCCTTTTTCCTCTCAGGAAACCTGAAAAATTGATTTCCAGGTCTCACACACCAATGTGAATGAGCCACATGGGCGTGTGGCTCCTTAGGAAGGTCACAGGGGCACTCAGATGGGCATGTGAGTGCCCTTGTGCCCTTCTGTTTCATGTTTTTCCCAATTTTCAGCAAGGCACAGGGGCACTCACACCGCCTTTTACCTGCCCTTGTGGATTTTCAGCACAACATGAAACAAATAAGGACAAGGCCAATTCCTTAACTTTAAACCCCTAGAACATTCTAGATCAAGCCACACATGTATAATTATCGTGAAACACCAAGAATATATAATAAAAACACAGCAACGACAGAATTAACGCAAAGTCGCCTACTTAAGCTTATTATTACTGCAGAATGAAAAACTAACTATGAAAGCAATAAAATGACTTGGGTTAGCTCTTAAGAAGTGCTTGTTTTACGTCACTAGCTTGACTATCTGATCTTCCTTACTTTATGGATGCTTGAAGAGGTTGTGCTCCTCCCGACTATATCTTGCGTAGCTACTTCCCATGAACACAATTTTGTCTCATCGGTGATGCACTTTTATTGGAGGCTTGAGCACTTTTACTTTAGGTCTCCATGGAAACAATTTTGGCAGAGAATTGTTCAAGTTCACCTTTGGTGGGCCCTCGGATGGTTTGAGCCTCCTACCCACATCTTCTTCAATTCCCATGACCTCTTTCTTGCATTTTGTTGGTTGATCAATTTCAAGGGGAGGTACTTGTTCCATTGCCTTGGGGTTTGCTTCTATTACCTTATCAACTTGAAAGAGATATGACTTCAGCAAACCCTTTTGTACAGCTTCCTCCTCATATGCATGTTGTCCATTAAGAAATTCAACATTCTCAAATGGGGGCTCTTCTCTCTCTATTTGATTCTGTGCAACATCTTGTTCTTTCTCCCCTACTTGCTCATAATTCTTGCACTCTTCTTTGCCATTTTCAAAAGAAACTTCCTCAACAAGTCTCCCAGTTTGGTTCCCCAAGTCATGAATGGAGTCTTGTTGATATTGTTGTGAAATCTCAGAAGTTTTGATGCTGGCTACAGTATTCTGGATAAATTTAGCCAAAACATTCTCCAAATTCAAATTCTCCTCTTGTGATTGTTCCGATGAGATAGCCTCAGATCTCCCAACAAATCTTGCCAATTGATTTTCTAGGCTCGGCTGATGTTTTTGTGGTGGAATGTACTCTTCAAATCCAGATTGTGGGTTTTGCCATTGTGGTCCAAAAACATTCCATGAGATATTGGGGTAGCTCCTATGACTTGGACGATATGTGTTACAGTAGAGAGAGCTTTGTTGTCTTGAACCTAAAAGTTCATCAATCCTTGCATTGCAAGCTTCAATTTGCATGGACAAAGTTATAATTGGATCAACCATCCTTCATGTTCCTTGCACAAAAGATCTATACAAAGATAAGTGAGAATGGCCAAAGTAAGAAAGATGAAATAGAGAAAACAGTAAAAGGTAAATGAATGGCTAAAGTAAAAAAATACTAGCATTCCTAATATCCTGTCCCCGGTAACGGCGCCAAAAACTTGATGCGTCTCCGCAACAACACAACAGGGTGATGTGTGTCAACCCCTTGCGTTACCGCAAGTGCACGGGTCGTCAAGTAATAAAAGTGGACGTAAAGGGTTGGGTTATCGAACCACAGGGAACAGAAGTACTAGTAATAGCCCCTCTTTTGTTATTTAGCCTAATGAGTGTAGTGTGTCATGATCTAATGGCCAAAACTAAGAGTGTCACTACAAGTGCGCAGGGAACAACAAGGAAAGAGTTCTCAATCAATAAAAGTGAGGTATCCGGACAATGCTTGTGGAAGTTCGACCTTTTTCGCTTCTCTTGTGCTTTGTTTCTTGTGTAGAAGTTATGTGTTTAAGTTTTTGTCGAGTTTTATTTTTGTTGGGATCTTAGTTAAGGTCTTTTTGAGAGGTTAAAAGATGGGGAAAAAGTGTTTTAAAAGGCGTAAGCAAGGAAGGGACCTTGCGGGCACTTAGTGTGCCCGCAAGGAGCAAAAATAGGGGCCTTGCGGCCTCCCATGCGCCCGCATGGGAGCCCGCAAGGACCCCCGGCCAGAAGTGCATGCGGGCTCCCATGCGGGCGCATGGGAGGCCGCATGGCTTCCTGGTGGAGGCCTCGCGGCCTCCCTTGCGCCCGCAAGGGAGCCCGCGAGCCCTCCGGCGTTTTGGGTCTATAAATACCCGTTTTCAAACTTAAAGGGCCTTTATAAGACCCCATTTCCCTCTCTTTTTCTCCCCATCTTGAATCCTCATTCTCCCCTCCATTAGATCTTCATTCTTGAGCTCCAAGAAAGGAGAAAGGTGTTGATCTTCCCCTCTTCTCCATTGGTGGTGATTCTCCTCTAGTTCTAGCAAAGTTTGAGGTGGGTTTTATTCTCTTCTTCAACTCCTTGTTCTTTTATTCATTTCTCTTTAGATCCATGGAGAATTAGTGTGGATTTAGTATGGATCTATTATTTAATTGGAATTTAGCCATAGATCTTATGTTTGAATGGTATAGGAGCCTTGATTTCATGTTTTGGTGAAGAATGAAGGAGATCCTTCATCTCTAAACCTTTGATTCTTTTAGATCCGAACCCAATTAGGATATTCTTGATTTTATTTTGATTTTGAGGGTTTAAGGATTCTATTATTGTTAATTCTTGAATCTAGAACACTTAGTAAACCCTAGAAGCCATGAGATCTAATTTTGGATCATTCTTTCCTCTCTTGTTTATTGTTTGGGTTATGTGATTGATTCTTGTTTTTCTTGGATGGTTAATGGCTTCAAGAAGGTGGATCTAAAGGCAAGGGTAAAGATCAAGTAGGCGAGTGATCCAAGTATTCGATCTCGCCAAGTTTGTGAGTGGGAATTGTTTAATTAAAGAGCTATGATCATGCTTGTTTAGTAATGCATGCCTTGAAATGAGAAATTCTTGATTTCAATGGATTCTTGAAGTGTTTCTTGAAAACTGAAATTATGATGCTATATGATCTTCTTAATTCTTGATTTCATTTTAATGGACTCATGAGATGATTTCCTTGAGATCTAGAAACCATGATATTTGTGATTTTTCTTAACTATTGATTCTATTACAAAAGGCTCATGAGATGATTTCCTTGAGGCCTATAAACCATGATAGTTTATGATCTTGTTAAATTCTTGATTATTTATATTTCATGAGGATTGGAAAATCCTATGGTTTGAACTACATGTTTTCAAGATTTGTGAATTTGAGAATTCGATGTTCTTGTTATTTTGACCGAATAAGGGTCTATGTAAACTAAATTGAGATTCTCCACGATGTTATCGTATTTGAAATGTGTTTTGAAAGAATACTCTTGTGTCGATATTCTTGATGAAAATGACATTATTGTCGATGCTTTCGCAAAAGGATTTACTCTTGGATTTAGAGTTGTATTTTATGCGAATTTGTGATCTCTTGATGAGATATATGATTTTATAATGATACGTTTATGATGAGCCTACGGGCGAAGTATTTGTGATCTTTCGATGAGATTATGATATTATATCGATGTCTTCATATTATTATCATGATGCGTTCATGATGAGCCTACGGGCGGGATAGGATATCCCAAATGTTTCGATGGTGACATTGGGGAGGATCCCCGTCTTCTGCAGAAGCGAGTCTCCACGGACCGACCTATGGGGTGGCGTGGAGTTCTCGGCTGACGAGCCCTTTACAAGAGGCGCGGAGTGAACCTGAAGGTGCTGTGTTGGGATCCCGGAGTCACCACACGGGATACTCAACGGCCAACGCCAAGATACGCGCATCTTAGTGGCTCCTGACCTAGCCACGGCCATGGTTAGTGATGGAGAGTTTTCATAGGCTATTGATGATGCTATCGATAAAGGATTTCTGCATGCGTTGCACTATAAATTCTTGATTCGATGGGTTTGATCTTTTGATCTTTTGACGAATATTCTTAACTTGAATTTTCAATATTGAATCTCTTTACAAATGATTTTCAGAGTTTTATTGATGCCTTTCTTTGAGAAAGTTGGAAAGCTTGTTATATTGAAATGTGTATTTAAAGCATTTTGTAAGTTGTGGTTGTTAAAGATTTACAAATGTTTTCGGCATATCATTCTTTACACTTGTATGAGTTATAGCTCCATGTTCAACCCCTCACTGAGTAACTTAGTTACTCACCCATTCCTCTTCTCCCCTTTTCAGGTGTTAGCACGGCAGCAGGGCGTAAGACGTGATAGTGCTTGGCATCTATTCTTGCATTTACCTTTGACTAGTGTATGATTCATAAACATTGTCGTCATGCATAAGATGGATCCACTAGGACCTATGTTTTCGTCTTGAGATTCTTCAAGTTCAAATTTTCGTCTTGAGATTCTTCAACTAGGGGAGCCTCAGATCTCTGAATAAATCCTGCCAATACACTTTTGAGGCTAGGATCTTGCTCATGTGATGGAATGTGCTCTTCAAATCCGAATTATGGGGTTTGCCAATGTTGTTCACACACATTCAATGAGATGTTGGGGGAGTTCCTATGACTAGAACGATAAGTGTTACAGTAGGAATAACTTCCCTGCATTGTTCCAAAAAGTTTATCAGTCCCTGCATTGTAAGCTTAATTTTTTATGGAAAAAGTTCTGATTGAATCAACCATCCTTCATGTTAGATATGTACAAAGAAAATAAAATAAATGAGAACGGTGAAAGTAAGAAAGATGAAATAGACAAACAATAAAAGATAAATGAATGACTAAAATAGCAAAGTATAAGAGTTCCTTAAACGCCTATTCCCCGGCAACGGCGCCAAAAACTTGACACACCCTTGCGTGTGTGTTCCGCAAGTGCACGGGTGTCGAAGTAATAAAGTACCCAAACGGGTGGGTAGTCGAATCCACAGGGAGTAGACGTAAGAACAATCACACTTTGTTAAGTAATCAAGAAAAACCAATTAATTGTTGTGAAAGAAAATAAACTAGGAAAGAAGTAAAAATAAGGTGCTGAAAATAAAGGTTAGGGTGTAGAAATAGATCAATAAGAGGATGGGGTACTCGGACGATGCTCCCCCTAGAATCCTTGTTTCAAGTGCAAGACTTCAATTACTCTTATTCAAAAGAGATTTCAAGAGTCGTGGAATCCAAATATACAAGGTCCCAAATTTATGGTCAACCCTGACTAGCCCCCTACGAGGTCCCGGTGGAGAGAAAACTCTCGACACCTCACACCACGTATGACTGCGCTATTCTCTAGGGATTCCAAGTGGTAAACCCTATTCCCAACTCTAGATCGATCCCTTTGGTCCAGGTGAAAGATCCCTAATCATAAATAAGTCCCGGCGGAAAGACCTCTCTCAACGCCTAACTCTCTTTGAGATAGAAGGTAAAACTTGGAATAGGAAGGTAGGGAAAACTACACCGGAGGGGAAAGGGGACGTGTCACTACCTCTCAACTAACCCTCTCAACCCTCTTCAATCTTGGTTAATCTAATCCTAATGGTGATGGTCACTCGTCAAAAGGATGATTGGATTAGCCCTCAACCCTAGTGTCACTCTAAGGGAGAAACAAATAAGCATGCAAGATTGAAACTCAAATTCAAACTCAAATTGAATTACAGCATTAAAGTCAATGAAACAAAGGAAATCTAGGGTTTACAAGTCCAAGTACCCACTAGGGGTTTAGCTCTCCATGGAGCAATACAAGTTCATCAAAATAAATGAAGATAAGTGCAAGAAATCCATAAAGAAAACCCCCTTAAGCTTCGTGTTGATGGCCTATGAGGGCTGTTTCTTCTTCTCCACGGATCCTTCCTCCAAGCCTAGGGCACACCTTGCCGAATCGAAGTCGTCGAAGGCTCCCCCAATAGCTCTCCTTGGAAGGAATCGGTGTTGAAATCGGTCAAGAAACGCCCCCAAAACGCAGCAAAAACCCTCTCAAACCCTGGCCGAACCTCCTCCCAAAGTTAGGAAAAAGTCCCCCAGTATAACGCTTCAGAACGGCTTTATAATTGGCCATCTCGAGGATCTACACGGGCGTGTGGATGAGCCACACGGCCGTGTGGAAATTCCACACGGCCGTGTGGAAATTCAGCCTTGTGGAAACTTGCTTATTGGTCCCCGATTTCGCCCGTTTCTTCTCCTGAGGTCACACGGACGGACACACGCCCATGTGAAAGGTCATATGGCATTTCTTGATGATGAAAAACCCTTGGAGAGCTTTTGAAATCTTTGAACAAATCCGAACAAGCGAGCATGACTGCCTTCGTGTCCTTCTACAAGAATTGTGTTGAAGCCTTTAGAAGTTGGCACATACCCCCTCGTTTGAACCCGATTTGTGTCTTGAACTTTGTATTTGCACAAAAGAGCTCCACATGGCACCATTATGACCTAATCTTGCTTTTCTTCGCATAAACCTTCTTCACAACCCTAATTGCACGAAAGAACACAAAAATACACGAAATGAGAAATATAACCTGAAAAATGTGATGCTCATGCAGGGAAAAACATCTCAAATAATATGTACATGCAAGCACTTATCAGTACCGCTGCCCGAGGACCACTCCTACAGCTCTATCACTAGCATCACACATCAATTCAAAGGGCCGATCCCAGAGCGGTGGCTTTAAAATTGGAGCCTCCACTAACTTCTGCCTCAGCAATTCAAAAGCAGCTTGGCAATTTGCGTCAAAATTGAAAGGGGTATCTTTCTCCAAGAGTTTGGTCATGGGTGCTGAAATTTTTGAAAAATATCGAATAAAATGTGTGTAGAACCCTACATGTCTCAAGAAACTTCTAATATCCTTCGCGGTGGTCGGAATCGCTAATCCTTCAATTGTGGAGATCTTCACCTTGTCTACTTCGATTCCGGATTGTGAAATCTTGTGACCCAACACTATTCCTTCCTGGACCATGAAATGACATTTTTCCCAACTGAGTACCAGGTTTGTTTCTTCACATCGAGCTAATACTTTCTTCAAATTGGACAGACAGTTATCGAATGAATTGCCGAAAACCGAAAAATCATCCATGAATACCTCCATAAAATCCTCGATGAGCTCGTCAAAAATGGACATCATACAGCGTTGGAATGTGGCAGGAGCGTTGCATAAACCAAAAGGCATACGACGATATGAGAAAGTGCCATAGGGGCAGGTGAAAGTAGTCTTCTCTTGATCTTCAGGGGCAATTGGGATTTGTAAGTACCCTGTCATCCCGTCTAGGAAACTGTAATACATGTGTCCTGCAAGTCTTTCCAGCATTTGATCGATAAATGGTAGAGGAAAGTGATCTTTTCTAGTAGCATCATTCAACTTTTCGGTAATCGATGCATACCCGCCATACAGTGACTGTGCGAGCAGATATCACTTCTTTCTTGTCATTCTGGACTACCGTCATACCTCCCTTTTTCGGTACTACTTGTACCCGACTCACCCACGGGCTATCCAAAATAGGGTAAATAACCCCAGCATCTAAAAGTTTTTTGACCTCTGTCTTAACCACCTCCTGCATATTAGGATTCAATCGCCGTTGTGGTTGCACCCTCGTCTTAATTTCATCTTCCATAAGGATTTTATGTGTGCAGAAAGCTGGACTGATGCCCTTGATGTCTGAAATTGACCAAGAATTGCCTTCTTGTTTGTGGTAAGTACTTGTAATAGTTCTCCCTTTTGTTCATCATCAAGGGTTGCAGAAATTATCACCGGGTACTGTTCATCTCCTCCTAAGAAAGCATATTCTAAATGATCAAGTAATTTCTTTAGTTCGATCTTTGCACCTTCGATTCCCGCGGTTGGGAGGCTTGGTTCCTTACCAAATTCGGAACCCAATATGTACAATAATTGATCCTCCCAATTCAGGCTGTCCAAACTATCCTGGGTAGGCTTTTTCTCTGTAAATTCTTCTTCCAACAATTGCTACCCATTATGTCTTTCCATTGATTCACTGCACCAGTTTACTGACATGACCTCCTCTTTATAGTTCAACTCCCTCCGGTTATTAGGCAATGCTTCCTCAGCAACAATTTGACTTCTCGACAATTCCTGAGATTTCTTGCTGAAAGCCATTACTGCTTCTTCCAGAGAGACATTTTGATAATCTCTGTTTCATGGACGAGAAAGTAGTTCTACTAGCTGTCTGCCAGCATCAAGATCTCCTACTTCTGTTTTGAAATGGAGATTGTCCTGTCCCCTCAATGCATTGAAAAGATCTTCCATCTTATGGATGGTACTCCCTCTCTAGAAAGGAAAACGACTGAGATACACTGCACCTGCACAATAGCCAAAAGAAAGAATTGAGATATGAACCTTCAGGCTTAAAGCAAAAGAAAGATAATAAACAGTTTAAGTAACACAAATAAGAATTAAAGAACAACTAAAAGAATACGAGTAACAACAAAAACAAAGAAATGAAACTAAAATCAAAATAAAACAGTTAGAGTAGTAAGACTGTCCGAATTCTCAGAAGTTGCCAGTCCCCGACAACGGCGCCAAAACCTTGGTACGCCCCTTGCGTATCTGCAAGTGCACGGGTCGCACAAGTAGTAAAGTGTATCTTTTAGGTTGGGTAGTCGAATCCACAGGGACTGGTGTAGCTTCTAATACTAACGTTCTGCTTAATATCTCACCAACAGAAAAAGATGGAATTGACTCTGGGTTAACTTCAAGGAGGATAAGGAAATGGAAGTTCACCAAGGGAAGGTTTGAGGATTGACTCGATGGAGGAGATGGGGCCCCGGGGTTGGATTTCCGATGTTCACTAACTCGGATTTCTCGGCGCTTAACCGAGGTATCTTCAGTTCTAAACCTAGTTACGCTATAAGGGTGTTGCTTCTAGCGCTGCTTATGCTTTAAATTGCAATCTTATTGCTTGTAACTATCGATTGCGATTCACAAGCCTAGATAAGAGAACCTAATTTCCAAGCAATCAAGCACTAAACAACGCACAAAATAACAAATAGCTCAGATTTAATGAAAGGAACAAGATACTCATAAATACCGCAAGTAAAGATAAAGAGTTCAAGCTACAACGTCATACAAACAACCCCGGGGCTCCCTTAAGAGTTTAGCCCCTCATGATAACAAACAACAAGTACAATACCAAAGAAATTGAAAGATAAGAAGTTGAAAACTCCCTAATTTCTTGCATCCTTGTGGTTGTCTGAGGATCTACAATGTTGTAAGATCTCCTCCCCATCGGCCTACCATAAGCTTGCCATTCCCTTGATGAAGAGGAGGATGAACCCCCAAAGCTCTCTCCTTCTTTCTCCCTTAGTTCGCCCCCCAACGTTCCCCTAGAAACTTAGTTTCTAGGGTTTTAATGTCTTCTCGATGTGAGCACGGGCGTGTTGAAGCCGTACAGATTACGGCCAAATAAAACTCTAGAAAACTCACATTCCTGTAATCTGCACGGGGAACAGCACGGGCGTGCTTAGGCCGTGCTGAGGTTTGCACGACCGTGCTCAGCGAACTCAGGCTGTTCTGACTTTGGCTGAATTCTCCTGTAATCTGCACGGGGTACAACACGGGCGTGCTCAAGCCGTGTTGAGCTCGATGAGATTTCTTCTAAGTCCTTTAGCTTCTAAAATTATTCCAAAACAGCTCTTCTTGCTTCAGGACTTTGATATCTGCATGACAAACTAAGAATACCTCAAATAGCATCGTACTTGGAGAATTAAAGCCAAAATATTCAATAATGATGAGGGTAAAGCATGCAATATATATATATGAAATGCACTCATCAAATACCCCCAAACTTGAATTGTTGCTTGTCCTCAAGCAACCTTAATCTCCTAATACAGTGATGAGTGCATGACCTCTGATCTCAACAAATTAAGAGAGTTACTGAAGCTTAAGGAGTTTCTAAGAACTAGTGACTTAGTCAATTGAAAGCTTGTGAAAGATTTTACTCTTACTCCGAACTACCGTGTGTGTGTGTCGCCTCCTGGAGCATGTCAAAACTGTTGTTGAAGGGGTCTAGTGCAAGCTCTTTCTTCTCAATATTTTCCCTGCTGACTCCTAAAATGGGTAGTAGCTTCATACACCCTAGAGGCAGCCATTTCACTTGGTAGGTCATCAAAAATGACATTTGTGATGCCTAAGATCCGACTACTTGATAAGTGCTTGATTATATATATTTTATAATATCAGTTTATATGCATTGAGCATCACTTCTATCAGATTTTAGCATTAACAAGGTGTGTTTTGTGTTCTTTTGTGCAAACAGGGCTTTGGAGACATGACATACAGGAAGAAGCAAAGATAGGGTGTGATGACACGTTTCAAGACCACAATCAGAAGCTGTGTTCATATGCATGGGGGTGTTGCCAACTTTCGGAGGAGTACAAGTCATTACACAAACCGAAAGGGCACAAAGGCAGTAGTACGCCCATGTCCCAGCTTCCGTACAAAGCAGAAGAAAGTTCTTGAGGATTGCAAAGCATAGAAAGCCACACACCCTACCACACGAGCGTGTGCCCGACCGTGTGGACTCCAAGGAAGACTTCGGGGAAAAAATCACTGTAGCATCTACTGTAGTGAAGCACCGTAGCAAATCACCGTAGCGAGATCGTAGCAGAGTGCTTCACACGCCCGTGTGGAATTTCCACACGGGCGTGTGGATGGCCGTGTGGATGCCCGCGTAAAGCCCCGAATTCAAATTATAAAAGCCGCCTTGTGATAATTTTTAGGGATCTTTTTGGCCACTTTCGAGAGACAAGGCGGCTAGGGCTTGGAAGGAGTTCTTTGCGGCTTTGGGAAGCTTTCCTCACCAACTTGGATCGATTCCTCCTCCGTCATAGCGTCAAGGAAGCCATCGGCGACCTAGCTTCGGAGTGGATTCAATCCGGACGTGGAAACTACCCATCAAGACTATCATCATGGATTTAAGGGGGTTATTCTTTATGTCTTTGGAACTTATTTCTGAATTTATTATTTGTTTTGTGACTCGCTCCATGGAGAGCTAAACCCCTAGAGGGTATTCGGACATGTAAACCCTAGGATTCTTATTTTCATTAGATTTACTTTGTGTTTCTATTCGAATTTATCAGATTGAGTTTTACTCTTGAGTTCATAATGCTTGTTTGTGCTTTTGATTTCATTATTAATTGCCTTGCATGTTTTATTCAATCTAGTGAAGAGAGAGATCACCGCTAGGTTTAGAATTACCAAGAGTAAAGAGGGTTGAGAGGGTGAGCCGTGAGATAGCGGAGTGTCCCCTTTCCCTTCCGACGATATTTCCTATCTCCATATTCCCTAAGTGTCAAGCAACCATATGTGGTGTGAGGCGTCGAGAGAATTCTCCGCCGGGACCTCGTAGGGGGTTAGGGATCTTCCACCGGGAGGCGGGGTTAGATCTACTTTTAGGAATTGGTCATATCTTTGGGATCCCTAGAGTTTTAAGCGGTCATATGTGGTGTGAGGCGTCGAGAGAATTCTCCGCCGGGACCTCGTAGGGGACTAGTTATCGGTGACCCGGGAGGCGGGGGCCGTTATACCTTTGGATACCCACGACTCATTGTCTTCGTTTAGAAACACTTGTAATCTACATCCAACACCCGAGTCCTAGGGGGAGCATTGTCCGGATACCTCACTTTTATTGATTGAGAACTCTTTTCCTTTTTATTTCCTGCGCACTTGTGGTGACACTCTTAGTGTTGGCCATTAGATCATCACATACTACACTCATTAGGCTAGATAACAAAAGAGGGGCTATTACTAGTACTTCTGTTCCCTGTGGTTCGACAACCCGACCCTTTGGGTCCACTTTTATTACTTGACGACCCGTGCACTTGCGGTAACGCAAGGGGTTGACACACATCACCCTGTTGTGTTGTTGCGGAGACGCATCACTACTCAAGTTCGGCTTTCGCTTTTTCTATGGTAATAGCTCTTTCTACCATCTTTCTAACAAAGTTTGATAGGGCATCCCTAAGAAAGGAATCCAGCTTGTCAAAATTAGTTTCCTTTTTCTCACTTTTTGAAAATTCTCATTTTCTAGCTTTTATTAATTGAGTTTGAGGTCAACATCAGATTTTTCATAAGCCTTAAAACTAGCTATTCCTCTAACAGAATAATCACACGACATAAGGCTAAGTGTTAACGTTAGGGTTTCCGAAGTAAGAGCAAACTGAAACCTTAAGTTCAACAAAAGTGCACTAGCATGCTCAATGACTCCTTAGCTCGGTAATTCTCAACCAAAAATTTCATAGATCGTCCTAAGTCATGCACAACATCTAAACACATTAATACACAAATACACAACCTTCCCCCACACTTGAATGAAACATTGTCCTCAATGTTCAAAATAGCGTATGCAGCATAAAAATATTAAACAAGTGCGAGAAAGAAAAGTTGGGGAATTTTTCACCAAATTGAAGGAGAGGTGCCCGTGATAAATAAGTCGAGGACTATAGACGGGCATGTTGTGAGCACCATCAAGGGGAAACCATTCGATACAGCCACACGATAAGTATCCATACATCCTGAATGAAGCATGCAATCATTAGAAAGAGATAAAACAGAAAAACAAAAGAAAAAGTAAACTCACTAAAAAGATATCAGTTTAGTAGGGGACTCACCTTGCTAACTGACTCAAAGAGAACAAAAGATAACGAAAATAAAAGCAAAGTACAAGGACAGAAAAAAGAAAACAAAACAAAGACAAGAAAAGATCAAAATCCGGCGCTCTCAGAGTCGGATGGGAGGTCAGCAGTATCCACACCCACACTCTGAGAGGTAGAGGGCCCGGCAGCAGAAGAAGGGCAGTGGTCAATGAGTTTCTGAAAACTCTAGAGCATCCACTGGCAGAATGCACTGTCTGAGGAAATGTCGGAGGAATCAGAGTCCGAGGTGGATGGGCGCGATGACGCTGGAGGAGGTGCCGGCTGAGCTGGTGCATATGGAGGTGGAAACAACCCCATAACCCGCAAGGTGCGCATACTTATAGGATGTACCCATCCACTGACGGTAGACGAGCAATTAGATGGAAGCAAGTGCATGTGACATGCCAAATGAGTGATGTAAGGTCCGACAAAAATGGCTTTCGTGCGGCGATCCTTGGATTGGTGCTGAAAGGCAGTAGCGAGCACATAACCCATGTGAAATGGAATGTCATCCCACATACTGACCAAATAGGTGAATTCAGAGTTGGTGATCAATCCTGTGCTCTCGCTCCGACCCGTGAGGGTCCCACTCAGGAGAGTGTGGATGACTCGTAATGCAGGAGATCGGAGCATTGAGGCTCTAGACCAGACCGGTTGATATAAGAGATAGTCGGAACTCACCCGTCTCCAACAATCTTGTTGTGACACACCAGGGGGAAGATAAAACGTCAAAGATTGATACTCCAGCGATAAGGTGAATGGTTCGTAATACACCCCATCCTGATGGCAAATTCAGTAAAGCTCATGGTAAATGCCCTCCCCAACAACTGAAATTGTAAAGCACTTGGATCCTCCCAACTAATTTGCCCCCGTTTCAGCTCGAATGTGGCTAGAAACTCGGTTGTCAACTCACGATAGGCAGGTTCAGTAATAGAAAACACTTTGTACCAAGATCCCACATGGAGCAACCGGTGAACATCCTCCGCTAAATTTGCTTCCCTGAGTGCCTGCCAATCAAGCATGCGAAAACCCCCAAACGGCTGTTGAGAGAGCCTCTGAAATCGCTGCCCTTGAAATGGGGTGGAAAATGGAGGGAGGCCATGGGTGGATGTGGGTCGAGGACGGTGGGATGCTGGTCGCGATGCGAGCCGTTTTGTGGGTATGACGGATAAGAGCTGAAGATGATAAGATGAGCTCTGGAGGAGAACGACGGAGAAGATGCCAAATGAAATTAGGGTTGCCTAGTGTTGCTCGGATTAAAAGAGAAGCCAGAGACCTGCAAAAAGAAAAGAGCACGGTCGTGTTTCGAGTGAAGCACGCCCGTGCTGATGACCTGCCCAAAAGACCAATTGAACACCAGTGAAATACATGGGAAGCAACACAGGTGTGTTCTCCCCGTGCTTAAGAGAATTGAAACAAAACGAAAACAAAGAAAACAAAAGAGACACAATGAAATTCACAGAATGGAAAATATGGGTTGTCTCCCACCAGCTCTTGTTTCTCGTCCCGAGCTTGACGAAGCCCAAATTCAAGTGGGTTGAATAAGAAGGAGGCTCTGCACACCCTCCTCATCTGATAAAGCAGTGGGACTGATGTAGTGCTTCAAACGGTGTCCATTCAACTTAAAAGTTCCGTGATCAGGATGAGATATTTCGATGGCTCCATACAGGTAGACACACGTGACCTGGTACGGACCTGACCAGTGTGATTTCAGTTTCCCAGGAACAACTTCAAACGGAAGTTGAACAATAAAACTTGATCTCCAACCTCAAATTGCTTATCAATCCGTAACCACTTGTCTGCAATTTCTGAGCCGCTCTTTGTAATTCACTGAATTCTCATATGCTGCCTGTCGGAACTCGCCTAACTCATTTAATTGGAATTTTCTCTTTTCTCCTACCTTTTTCAGATCGAAGTTCAGATTCTTAATGGCCCAATAGGCTCGATGCTCCAGTTCGATCGACAGATGGCATGCTTTGCCATAGACTAACCGATATGGTGTATGCCCCGTGGGAGTCTTATATGCGGTCCTGTACGCCCACTGAGCTTCTTCTAACTTGTCCGACCATTACTTCCTACTGAATTAAACTGTCTTTTGAAAAATTCGCTTTATTTCCCGGTTGCTGACTTCCACTTGTCCACTCGTTTGAGGGTGATAGGCTGTAGCGACACGATGGGTCACCCTGAATCGTGATAAAGTTTTCTCGAACTGAGCATTGCAGAAGTGAGACCCATGATCGCTAATAATAGCTCTTGAACAACCAAAATGAGCAAACAACTTTCTTAGAAATTTCACAATGACCCTTGCACCATTAGTAGGAAGCGCTTGGGCCTCCACCCATTTACACACGTAGTCAACTGCAACCAGTATATACCGACACCCATTTGAGGATGGGAATGGGCCCATGAATTCAATGCCCCACACATCAAAAACTTCACACTGTTGAATCGGTGTTTGCTTCTTCTCATCTCGTTTAGATAAATTACCACTCCGCTGACAAGCGTCACAAGATTCTATCATAGCCTGGGCGTCTCGGAAAAGCAAAGGCCAAAAGAAACCGGCTGCTAACATTTTCTCAACGGTTCGGTTATGCCCAAAATGCCCTCCAAGCACTCCCGCATGGCACTGTGATAAAATATTTCATCCTTCCTCTCTTGAAACACACCTTCTTACCATTTCGTCCGCACATAGCTTATATAAACATGGATCATCCCAAACATAGTGCTTGACATTTGACATGAATTTTTTTCTTTGTTGATAAGAGAAAGTTTCTGGGATCACTCCCCCTGCCAAGTAATTTATAATGTCAGCGAACCATGGGACAGATGCATCCGAAGGCTCTCTCATTTCTGCGAGATATAGATGTTCTTCTGGGAATGAGTCATTTACAACTTCTGAATTGCCCCCACTATTACCAGAATGCTCTAAGCGGGATAAATGATCTGCCACCACATTCTCAATGCCTCTCTTATCCCGTATCTCCACATCAAATTCCTGCAGAAGTAAAATCCACAGTATCAACCTTGGTTTAGCATCTGTTTTAGTCATCAAGTATCGCAATGCTGCATGATCGGTGAACACTATCACTTTAGAGAGAACTAAATACGGGCAGAACTTATCAAAGGCGTAGACAATAGCTAGCAACTCCTTTTCTATCGTCGTATAGTTTTCTTGGGCTGAAGTCAATATTTTGCTTGCGTAAGATATTGGGTGAAACTGCTTATCATACCGCTGTCCGAGCACAGCTCCTACAGCTCGATCACTAGCATCACACATCAGTTCAAAGGGTCGATCCCAAAGGGGTGCCTTTAAGATTATCGCTTCCACTAGCTTTTGCCTCAGTAATTCAAAAGCGGCTTGGCAATTGGTGTCAAAGTTGAAAGGAGCATCTTTCTCCAAAAGTTTTGTCATGGGTGCTGAAATTCTTGAAAAGTCTTGAATGAAACGCCTGTAGAACCCTACATGCCCCAAGAAACTTCTGATGTCCTTCGTAGTAGTAGGGATCGTTAACCCTTCAATTGTGGAAATCTTCGCTTTGTCTACTTCTATTCCCGATTTTGAGATCTTGTGACCCAACACTATTCCCTCCTGGACCATGAAATGACATTTTTCCCAACTGAGTACCAGGTTTGTTTCTTCACATCGAGCCAAGACCTTCTTCAAATTAGCCAGACAGTTATCAAATAAATTACCAAAAACTGAAAAATCATCCATGAAGACTTCCATAATATCCTCGATGAAATAGTCAAAAATTGACATCATACAGCGTTGGAATGTAGCATGAGCATTATATAAACCTAACGGCATACGACAATAAGCAAAAGTGCCGAAGGGACATGTGAAAGTGGTCTTCTCTTGATCTTCAGGTGAAATCGGAATCTGTAAGTACCCTGACATCCCGTCTAACAAACAGTAATACATGTGTCCCGCGAGCCTCTCTAGCATTTGATCGATAAATGGAAGAGGGAAGCGATCTTTCCTAGTGTCATTATTCAATTTACGGTAATCAATGCAGACCCGCTATCCAGTAACTGTACGAGCAGGTATCACTTTATTCTTGTCATTCTGGACCACTGTCATACCTCTCTTCTTTGGCACCACTTGTTGATCTAAGAGTTTCTTTACTTCTGTCTTGACCACCTCCTGCATATTAGGATCCGACCGCCGCTGTGGTTGCACCCTTGGCTTAGTTTCATCCTCCATAAGGATTTTATGCGTGCAAAATGCTGGACTAATTCCCTTGATGTCTGAAATTGACCAAGCTATAGCCCTCTTGTGTGTGGTAAGTACTTGTAATAATTTTGCCTTTTGTTCATCTTCTTGCATTGCTGAAATTATTACTGGGTGTTGTTTACCCCCCCCCCCCTTAAAAAAGGCATATTCCAAATGATCGGGTAGCTTTTTAAGCTCAATTTTTGTAATTCTGATTCCTGGAGTTGGAAAGCTTGTTTCGTTATCGGATTCTGAATCTACCGTGCATATTGATTGATCCTCCCAAATCAGTCTGTCCAAACTATCCTTGAAGACCTTTCTTTGTGTGAATTCATCTTCCAACAAATGTAGACCATCATACCCTTTCACTGGTCCACTGTACAAATTTCCTGACATGACTGATAAGTGTCTAAATGTACGTATTTATATGCTTTATTCTAATACTATTTTGCATGTATTTTGATAAGTTGATGCCTGTTTCGCGGTTAAATTGGTTTTATTTGTGTTACAGGCCTTGAAGAAGCCAAAATGAGCTCAAGAACGTATTTGGGAAGAAATCCGTATCAAATACGACGTTTTCGAGCTTCCATCACTGCAGCAGCACTGTAGGAGGTACTACAACATGGTTACTGTAGCAGTAATGTAGCAGGGTACTGTAGCACCGAAACGGGATTTTCTGGAAAATGGTTAGGAAAGTTAGGGCATTTTTGGGGGGGACCTTAACATCATCTTCTTCTCCTCTTCTTGGGCCGCCGCCCCACCTTCGCCGAAGGCGTTTTCCGGCGATCCACCGCGCCATTCTTTACCAAGAGGGAGGCAAACTTTGGAGGACGAAATAGGGGGAAGATCTAGAGCTTCAAAGCATCGTTTAAGAAGAGATCTCGGCAACATCGGTGATCTTCATCCATCCAAGGCGATCCGAAGCTTGAGGGAGTTTTTATTACTTCTCTTTATGTTTACTTGTTCCTTGGAATTGTATGAGTGTTCCTCTTTCATGAGGAACTAACTTGTATGTGATTTGGGCATGATGAACCCTAGGGTAGTTTTGTTGTAATTATGGATGAGAATCATTTGTGATTTAGTGTTGGATGTTGAATTTCTTATATAAGAATTTCTATGGTTTGTGATTCTCTCTATGTGTGCTTTACTGTCTTGGACCGCATGAGAACTCTGCTCTTCAATTTCTAGATTGTACTTGGAGCTTGACCATCGCCCTTGTACTAGACTCATATAGACTGAAAGGGATTCATGTACCAATACGCCGAGGGATTAGGGTATTAGGTACCCCTCTGAATGTTATGCTTAGACCCAGAAGAGTGTCTACTCCTGATAAGGGATTCCCTGAGTGCATTGCAATCGTAGGAGGAATTGACCAGAAAGGGATTCCGGTCAATACTTGTATGGGATTAGGGCTAATCACCGAGGGATTCGGGATTAGCATAATTTAGGAATCTCTCAGTCCAAACCACCATCACAACACATCATCCTTAATTCGGGCCTTAATGATAACCCTGGGGGGATTCTCTGTTCAAATCACTCCCTCTCCTGATTATCTGTCCGTTGAATGCTTATTAGGCGTGTAGTGGTAGCTTTATTCTCTTTTATTAATTTTTAGTAGTTGTACTCTTTGTTCGAATTGTTAGGCTAGGAAATAGACGAAGGGGAAGTAATAGTAGCTCCTTGGCCCCGTGGAATACGACCCCTGTGTCACACACAGGGTATTACTTGACGACCCTGTGCACTTGCGGGACGCTCATTAAGTTTTTGGCGCCGTTGCCGGGGACACAAGGGATACTAGGAAAACCTGTAGTCTATTGCTCTAGCCATTTTTTTCTTATTTTTGTACATTCTACTTTATTTTCTTGTTTTTCTTCGTATTTATTTATTTGACTTTGTTATTTTATTTTTCTTTTGTGCGAGGCATAATTTTCAATGCAAATGCATGGAGCTTGTAGTTCGCCCCCACCTCAATAGCCGTGGCACCAACATCCCCCAAGTTCTCAGCCTCTACAGCTGTATTTTACTACAGAGGATGTATTGGCAAGATTCATGGTGCTTACGGAAAGACGATTTGAAGCCGTTTTTGCCCAAATTGCATGCCTTAATGCCACCGTTTTGACTATACAAGCATCTCTTCACAAGCTAGAGAACCAAGTTGGGGAGCTTCTCAAGAATGCTGATAATCATGTGCAAAAAGGGGAAGCCCCATTTAGAAATAATTGTGATAAGGGAGAGTGCAATGCGGAGAAAGAGGTGGAAAATGATTTTGGTGTCTTGGATGACCAAAAGGTAGAAGAAGTAACACCAGCATCACCTGACCGAGCCCTTTGTATGAAATGTATTTCTCATGCCGAGTGCAAGCGGGAATTGTCTAGGATAGCTGAAAATTTAGGTAAGGAGTTAATGCCATCTAAAAACCCACCTGTACCCAGCCTAGGCAATTCCTAGCCAAATATTTTCCCCTAGAGGCCCAAACGACTTTGGTGGGCATTTCAGGAATTTCCTGTGGGGGTTGAGAAAAGAAAACAAAGCAATAAAATAAAAAGAAAAAGTGCAAGCAGACTAGAAAATTAACGGAAAAACGAAAAATCAAAACAAGATAAGCGATTGGATTACTAAGCTTGACCGAATTCCTAGAAGTTGCCAGTCCCCGACAACGGCGCCAAAAACTTGATACAACCCTTGCGTAACCGCAAGTGTACAGGTCGTATAAGTAGTAAAGTGTACCCTAAAGGTCGGGTAGTCGTATCCACTGGGACTGGTGTAGCTTCTACTACTCTCGCTCTGCTTAGTATCTAATTAGTTGAAAAACGGTTTGATTGACTCTAGGTTGGACTGAAAGAAAATTAAGGGAAAGTAATGCACTAGGGAAAAGTAAGGATTGGCTAGATGGAGGAGACGGGGCCCCGGGGTGAATTCCTGATGCTCACTAACTTGCACTCTCTCAGTACTTATCAGAAATATTTTCAGTTCTAAAACCTAGTTATGCTAAGTAAATGATGTTGACAGGGCTGTTGAACCCTATGTTGAAATCTCACTTCTTGCAACTATCAATTAAGATTTACAAGGTAAGGAAAGATAACCAAACATTCATGCATTCAACCACTCAACAACGTTCAAGATAGCCAATAACCAAGATTTAATGCTAGGAACAAGATATTCATAAATACTGCAAGTAGCGTAACAAGTTCAAGCTACAACATCAGAATACTTCCCCTCGGGGATCCCTAAGAGAGTTTAGCCCCTCATGAGGATAGACAAGATAATAAATGCCAAAGAAATTAAAATACAAGAAGTTGAAAACTCCATAATATCTTGCATCCTTGTGTCTATCCGAGGCTTTACGATATGATGGATTCTCCTCCCAATCGGCCTACATTTCGCGCAACATTCCCTTGGTGGTGGTGACGACGGCCCCTCAAAGCTTCCTCCTTCTTCCCTTCTAGTCCGCCGCCAAAAAGTCCCACCAAAAACCTAAGCTTCTGAGGTTTTAAAATGTTTCCCGATGTGAGCACGGCCGTGTTGAAGCCGTGCTCCAAGCCATGCAGATTACGGCCGAATAAAACTCTAGAAACTCCAATTCCTGTAATCTGCACGGGGTACAACACGCCCGTGTTGCAGTCGTGCTGAGAGTTGCACGTCCATTCTTAGCGAATAATTTGCGTGTTGCTCTCGGCTGAAATCTCCTATGAATTTCACGGCTTGAAGCACTAGCATGCTGCGCCCGTGTTGAGCTTGATGGGGTTTCTCCTATAAGTCCTTTTGCTCCTGAAAATGCTCCAAATCACTTCTTCTTGCCTTAGGACTTTGATATCTGTATGAAAAACTAAGAATACCTCAAATAGCACTGAATAAGGAGAATTTATGCTGATAAATTGAAGGATCATGATAGTAAGACATGAAATAAATATATATGAAATGCACTCATCAATGAGGTGCATGGAATTAGGGGGAGTTTCGCTCTTGAGAGAAAATTACCAATGTTTACGAACCCAAATTGATCATTAAGGAAACCCTAGATCATAAAGCACCCATTAATAGAGACTACATCGAGAGAATTCTCCATTTATTATTTTTGGTGAGGTAGGCATTGATGGCCATGGAGTGGATCAGTGGATGATAGGTTTTGCACCACTCGAAATTGCTAGGTTAAGAAGTGTGTTTGAATTCCAGTGCTTCATAGAATATCCCAAGGAAGATCATTGCCCAAGTACCCTTTTATATCTATTGATATTTTCTCTTGTTTTCTTATTGTGCAGTTATTTCTTCTTGTCTTGTTGCCTCTCATTTCATTCACTTTTTCATTAAGGTTAGATAACAATAGTTAAGGTTATTACTAGTACTCTCATTCCCAGTGGATACGATAGCTCTGCTTTTACACACTTTACTACTTGATCGGCATGTGTACTTGTGTTTCATAGGTGATAACAGTCCTTATCAAGTCGTATGAAGTACTTCTCATATCATCAAAAGGACCTCCCTAGTCACTATCAGAGAAACCAACCAACTTGAACTTCTGCTTCTTGTGAGTTTGACACCTTAATCATTTGTGTCTTTGACATATCAGAGAAACCAGCAGCCTTGAGATGCAATTCACTTGCACAATTCATAAACCTGAATAAGATGCTTACAACATTTAAAATGTTAGGCCTTGTTGCTGTAAGATACATCAAGCAGCTGATCAAACTTCTATAGTATCCCTCATTAACTTTATTGGCACCATCTTGCTTGCATAACTTCTCCTTTGATTCATAGGAGTGCTTATTTCCTTGCATTCTTCAAGCTTAAACTTATTTAGAATCTCCTTGGAAAACTTCTTCTGGCAGATGAAAACTTCATGCTCAGCTGCTTAATTTCCATACCAAGAAAGAAAGTCATCAACCCAATACTTATCACCTCAAAAGCCTGCATCATTTCATGTTTGCACTCCTTAACTAGCCACGCATCATTTCTTGTTAGTAAAAGATCATCAACATAATAGAGACGATCAGAACATCATTACTTTGACATTTAACATAAAGAGTGGCCTCAGACAAGCTCTATTTAAAACCTAAGCTCAACAAATGATCATCTATCCTGCTGTACCAAGCCCTTAGAGCTTGTTTCAACCCATAAAGAGCCTTATTGAGAAGAAACACCTTGTCCTCTTTTCCTTTCTTCACAAAACCTTCGCGCTGCTCAACATAAATTTGTTCTTGCAAAAAACCATTTAAAAATATCGATTTTACATCAAGTTGATACAATCTCCAATTCATTTGAGCAGCTACAGCAAGAAAAAGCATTATGGTGTCCAAACGAGCAACTGGTGCGAAGGTATCTGAGTTGTCTATGATAAGTGTCTAAATACACCGTTTTATAACGGTGAACTACTTACACTTTCATGCATTAATTGAATAAAACAGGTGCCTTTGATGCGTTTTTCTTGTTTTTCTTACTTAAGGGCATTCACGGACCATTTACGTTGAGAGGAACGTTTACAACGTTGAGAGCTCCGAAGGGCACCCAAGCGTTCCTACACAACCAGGCCCATTTTTGGGCCTGTGTGCGGGCTGGGCTGTACACGGCCCGCACAGTCTTGGCAGAAGGGTGTGTGGCCGCACACAAGGCCGCACACCAATGTGTGGCCACGTGTGCGGCACACAGCCGCACACCGGTCGGGTATTTAAGCCCGTTTAGGGGTTTTTCTGAAAGGACTTTTGCCACCGACGCCTCCGAACACCCCTACGCTCAAAGACTCATCAAAGGAGGTCATTTTGGAGTGAAATCAAGGGAGAGAAGACGGTGGGACTTGAGGATCATCGTCCTAGAGCTTGCCGAAGCGGATTCGGTAAGTGTCTTCATCAACCCTAGTCGACACGGTCAAGAGGGGTTTTGAGTTTTCTTGTTGATGTATTCTTATTTGTGCAAACTTCCCTTGTTATTCATGTCGAACTAAACCTCCCAAGGCTGCCGGGCAACCGGTGAACCTTGGGAGGAATACTTGTATTGGATGCTATGCTTTTAATTCAATGAATGGATGGTGTGGAATTTGGTTTCATACATTGTGTGTTTAATTGTAGTGATTTGCATGAGAACTCTGCATTTCATTTTATCGAATGTGCTTGGTTGCGCGAGGCGCGCTCTTGCATTAGATCCACATAATATGAAGAGGGACTCATTGTACCGGTACACCGGAGGTTCCGGGTGCCGGTAGCCTCGCGTAGGTTGTAGAGTTCATCTTTGCGAAATTGCTTATAGATAACTCCAACCAAGGTTCCTTAGTCCCAATGACATCGTGTGAGTATCCTTTGGATAAAGGAACTTGTACTGGATTAGGGCTACACTACGGAGGTTCCGGGGTAGTCGACTTCCGAGCCTAGACGGACCAAAACAATACCCCATGCATGCATTATCTGTTTTTATAGCATCCTTACTTGCATACCCGGAGCCTTGTCTTCTCTATCTTATTTTTCATCGTTGTGCGCAACTTGTCATTGATTAAAGTTTCTATCGTTAGTTTAAATTTCATTTCATTACAACAACCTCTGTTTTGATTCGGCTAAACAATTGTCGAAGAGGAAGTAATAGTGGATCTAGGGACCCCAGGGAATACGACCCTCTTGTGCCCTCAGATGAGGTATTACTGACACACCCTTGCGTGTGTACTCCGCAAGTGCACGGGTGTCGAAGTAATAAAGTACCCAAACTGGTGGGTAGTCGAATCCACAGGGAGTAGACGTAAGAACAATCACACTTTGTTAAGTAATCAAAGATAAACCAATTGTTGTTGAAAGAAAATAAAATCAGAAAGTAGTAGAAACAAAGTGCTGAAAATGAAAGCTAGGTCGGAGAAATAGATCAATAAGAAGATGGGGTACTCGGACAATGCTCCCCCTAGAATCCTTGTTTCACGTGCAAGACTTCAAGTACTCTTATTCAATAGAGATTTCAAGAGTCGTGGAATCCAGAGATACAAGGTCCCAAATCTAAGGTCAACCTTGACTAGTCCCCTACGAGGTCCCGGCGGAGAGAAGACTTTCGACGCCTCACACCACGTATGACTGCGCTATGCTCTAGGGATTCCAGGTGGTAAACCCTATTCCCAACTATAGATCAATCCCTTTGGTCCAGGCGAAAGATCCCTAATCACAAATAAGTCCCGGCGGAAAGGCCTCTCTCAACGCCTAACTCTCTTTGAGATCGAAGGTAATACTTGGAATAAGAAGGTAGGGAGAACCACACCGGAGGGGAAAGGGGACGTGTCGCTACCTCTCAACTCACCCTCTCAACCCCCTCCAATCTTGATTAATCTAATCCTAATGGTGATGGTCACTCGTCAAAAGGATGATTGGATTAGCCCTCAACCCTAGTGTCACTCTAAGGGAGAAACAATTAAGCAAACAAGATTGAAACTCAAATTCAAACTCAAATTGAATAAAAGCATTTAAGTCAATGAAACATAGGAAATCTAGGGTTTACAAGTCCAAGTACCCACTAGGGGTTTAGCTCTCCATGGAGCAATACAAGTTCATCAAAATAAATGAAGATAAGTGCAAGAAATCCATAAAGAAAACCCCCTTAGGCTTCGTGTTGATAGACTATGGGAACTTCTCCTTCTTCTTCAAAGAATCCCTTCCTCCAAGCCTAAGGCCCACCTCGCCGAATCGAGTCGTCGAAGGCTCCCCCAATGGCTCTCCTTGGAAGGGAATGATGATGAAACCGGTGAAGAAGCGCCCCCAAAGTGTAGCAAGAACCTCCTGAACCCTAGCCGTCGCCCCCTTCCAAAGTTAGAAGATGATGCCCCGGATAACGCTTCGAACGGCTTTATAATTGGCCATCTCGAGGATCCACACGGGCGTGTGGATAGTCCACACGGCCGCGTGGAAATTCCACGCGGCCGTGTGGAAATTCCACACGCCCATGTGGATTTTCTCGCCTTGTGAAATCTTCATACTAATCCTCGATTTCGCCCGTTTCTTCTCTCGAGGTCACATGGACGGACACACGCCCATGTGAAAGGTCAAGTGGCATTTCTTGATGATGGGAAACCTTGGAGAGCTTTTGAAATCTTTGAACCAATCGGAACGAGCGAGCATGACTGCCTTCGTGTCCTTCTACAAGAATTGTCTTGAAGCCTTTAGAAGTTGGCACATACCCCCTCGTTTGAACCCGATTTGTGTCTTGAACTTCGTATTTGCGCAAAAGAGCTCCACATAGCACCATTATGACCTAATCTTGCTTTTCTTCGCGTAAACCTTTTTCACAACCCTAATTGCACGAAAGAACACAGAAACACACGAAATGAGAAATATAACCTGAAAAATGTGATGCTCATGCAGGGAAAAACATCTCAAATTATATGTACATGCAAGCACTTATCAAACTCCCCCACACTTAAGCTTTTGCTTGTCCTCAAGCAAAATTTATACAATAAAATCCACAAGTAGAGTGATAGAAGTGCTTAGCCTTAAGTTCACCAAAAAGTATGTAAGGAGAGTATTCTTAAACAAAGGAACAATTTGCAACATAGAAAGATAAAAACCGATGCTCTAGCAAAAACACGAAGCACAAAGAAAATAGAATCTGACTGCGTGTGTGTGTGTATGCTTACTCATGCCAACCCTAAGTTTACTCTTAAAAGTTCTTATTGAAAAGGGCTTATTTAAGGACAAAAGTAGGTAGTAGCTACACACAACCTCGAAGGTAGCCATTTCCCAAGATGCCTCCTGGGCGGCTTTCACACTTTGAGGTGGTAGCTCTTTCCACCTGGGAGTGTTAGCTTTCACACAGCCTATTAGATAGCTCTTTCTCTCCTTAGGGCATAGCTAGTATCCGACTTATGAGAGTAGCTGCATACAACATAGGTGGTAGCTCTTTCCACTCCGAAAACAAGTAAACAAATAAGGCATTCTTCCTTTGTTTTCTTCTTTTTTTTTTTTTTTTTTTTTTTTTTTTTTGAAAATAAAGAAAATTAATGTCCTTTTGGCACCGAACTAGAGTTATCGGGGTTAACAGAGCAAGAAAGGTGTAAGTAATGCAATCGACAAAAAATTTCTAAGTTTTTCGAGTAAACTAGAGCATGAGTACAAACGATGTTTAAAATTCTCCTAAATTCAAGACTCGCAATCCTTGTCTTTTAAGGTGAACTATCATTGGCTAGATAAGCATATGAGTGATGAGCATACATACATAGAGAACGTGTGCAACGTGAACTCCCCCCCACACTTAAGATGTACAATGCCCTCATTGTACGCATGCAAGCATACAAAAACAGAATATAAATAAAACATGAGGGCGTGGGGATTAAAAACAACACTCCCCTGATCTCCGAGTGTGGTAGTTAAATGGAGGTGTGAAGGTGGGAAGTGGAGTTGCGTAGGGTTGTGAAGCTCACACGGCCGTGTGGAAATTCCACACGGCCGTGCCTATGACCATTTCTCAAAACCAAGTTGACAAGTCTATCTCGCACATCACAAAAGGGGTTCAAGTGGATTTCAACAAAAGCTACGATTAAAAGAGTACAAAAATTAAACAAGCCAAACACAAACTCAACAAAGAACATGAAAAGAAAGCAAGTAAGATAACTCACGAAGGTGTAACCTTTCCGAGTACACAAAGACTCAACACAAAAGAAAGTACAAGGGAATAAAAAGAAAGAATGAAAGACGCATCAAGCGTCGGCATCTGCTGGTGCTGCTGGGGATGCTGGGGAGGCGTAGGGTGCTCGGGGTGTGGACGGCGGAGTGGAATCGCTACCTCTCGCCATTAACTTTGAAAGTCGATCAAACCGTGCTTGATGTTCGGGCACGGCGAACTCGAATGGTGCGGGCGAGAGATCACGGGACTCCCGGACCTCACGGGCCTCACGAGGGCGCTTATGAGCGAGTTTCTTCGTTCTTGGGGCCATTCCTGTGCATAAGAAAGGTAAGGAAGTTAATTCAGAGCTTAAAATAGGTTCCCAGGATTCCACATGGCCGTGTGGAATTTCCACGCGGCCCGTGTGTCTCCTCCGGTTACCCAAAAACAAAGAAACAGCCAATACACACGGCCGTGTGGAATTTCCACACGGCCGTGTGTCTCCTCTCGGAATTCGAGGGGGCACCCCGATAATCCACACGGCCGTGTGGAATTTCCACACGGCCGTGTGGATCTTCGACCATGGCCAAAGCACCATGGTGAATCCACACCCCTTTATACAATCATCCACAAATTTGAGCACAAGTGTTTTAAGCAATAATCTAAGTATTAAACACGAAAATAGCATGCAAAAACACAAGATTCAACATCCACAACAACTAATGAAGGTTTCATGGCAAGAAGAGGGGAAGAAGGCTTACCGGAGGAGATGAGTCCAATCTAACAATGTAGTAACGAGTAAGGCCCACAAATCCCTTAAATAAGCGAGAGAATGGAAGGAGAAGAGCAACCGTCACGACCTTTGAAGAGGAGGCGTTTGAAGGTGAAGGGTTGCTTGGGGGGGTTATAAAGAGAAAGGCCCCTTTTCATGTTTAAGTACCTCACACGGCCGTGTGGAAATTCCACACGGCCGTGTGGATTCTCTCGTATGGCCTTATAAAACTCCCCGAAATTCCATACGGCCGTGTGGAATTTCCACACGGCCGTGGGGATTCTCTCGTATTGTGAAGATTTGTACTAAATAAATCCACATGGCCGTGTGGAATTTCCACACGGCCGTGGGGATTCTCTCGGATGAGAAAATTCCTTCACAATTTCATCCACACGGCCATGTGGAATTTCCACATGGCCGTGTGCTTCCATTCTTCAACTCAAAAATAGTCCAAACTCTACGTAAATTAATGAAAACACATGGAACGACTGCGAAGTTGAAAACTAAGACGTTTACGATTTAAAATCTCGCACAATTCACGGGAATACCACCTAACTTGCCATAAATGATGAACACATAGAAATGCACTACCAAGCAATAAATCTACACATTACAAACTAAACAAAAAAAATGCAAAAATAAAACTAACTATAACACAAGCAAAGAGTTCGAAAAATTGGGTTGCCTCCCAATAAGCGCTTGTTTTACGTCACTAGCTTGACGTACCGCCTCTCTAGACTCAAGGGGGGGTCATGGGTCGAAAGCACTTCGCCGCTTGGAAATGTGAAACATGAAGAGCATAAGTTCTGGAATTTAGAAGATGAGTGATCGAATTTGTTACCGGATGGAAGGGTATCATCCTTAAACTTTGAAGGAACGTCCGCGAGGTTCATTCGTTTGCTTCTTGCGGCGATGTCTTACCCTCTTTAGCTTTTTCATTACTTTGTTGACCGTACTCGTGATAGATGTATCCTTGTTTTCCAGGTCAACTAATGAAATGTGATCATCATCCATCTCTTGATCCAACAAATCAGCTAGTGGATCCGGGCAAAAGATTTCCTGCACATAATCATCAATCAAAGCATCGGTAGTGTCAAGAAAATACAAAGTATCATCAAAGTTGAGAGAATGTCTCATGGCCTCGGCAAGGCGATAGGTCGGCTTCTCATCTCCTATCCTCAATGTCATCTCCCCGCCATCCATGTCTATAAGAGCTTTGGAAGTACGCAGAAAGGGTCTTCCAAGTATCGCGGCACGTCGACATTCTCATCTACATCCAAGTACCACGAAATCTGCAGGAAATATATACTTATCCACTTTTACCAAAATATCTTCAATGATGCCTCTCGGGTGACGAATGGAACGGTCGGCTAGTTGTAAGGTCATCCGAGTGGGCCTTGGCTCTCCCGGTCCCAGCTTCTTGAAGAAGGAGTAAGGCATGACATTGATACTGGCTCCTCGAATCGCCAATGCCTTCTCTTCACCCAAATTCCCAATGTTACATGGGATGATGAAGCTTCCAGGATCTTTCATCTTGTTAGGTAGATTTTTCGCAACACAACTGAACAAGATGCATCCAATATCACCGCTTGCACCCTCTTCCAATTTCCTCTTGTTGGTTAAGAGGTCCTTCAAAAATTTTGCATATCGAGGCATTTGAGACAAAGCCTCCACAAAAGGGATATTAATGTGCAGCTGCTTGAAAAGGCCCAAAAACTTCTTGTACTTGCTCATCATTTTGATCATTCTTCAGCCTTGAAGGGTAAGGAATCCTTGGTTTGTATGGTGCAGGTGCTACCTCCTTTTCCTTACCCTTTTCCTTGTCTGTCTCCTTAGCAGGAATTTGAACAACCTCTTCAGTGGGGAAGTCTACCCTCAACCTCACGACCACTCCTAAGAGTGATTGCTTTCAGCTGCTCTCTTGGGTTGGTCTCTGTATTTCCCGGGAGACTTCCTTGTGGTCGTTCGAGATAACGATTTCGCAATCCGCCCCACCTGATTTTCCAAGTTATGTAGGGAAGCGGTGTGATTGCGAAGTGTACTCTCCACGCCTTGAAAGCGCGTGTCCGAGGACCGAATGAACTTGGTCAACGCCTTTTCCAAGTCTGTCATTCGGTTCTCAAGCCCCGAAACTCGGCCCTCCATGTTTGGTTGTTGGGGTTGCTGAAATCCGGGGGTGCGAGAGGGCCTTTGTTGCCCTTGATTGCTCCATGCAAAGTTCGGGTGGTTTCGCCACCCCGGATTGTAGGTGTTGCTATAGGGGTTTCCTTGACCTCGTCCAAAGCATTCCCCACGAAATCAACCTTGTTCAACAGTGTTTGTTCCGACCATAGAAATAGGGCAATCAGCAGAAACATGCCCTCCTCCACAACTATCACAATTCATCACTGCAGCCTATTCTAGATGGGCCTGCCAAAGTGTCCAACTTCTTGCTCAATGCTTCAACTTGAGCTGCTAGAGATGTCACTCGTATCAACTTCATGAATACCCGCCACTTTCCTCTTGTCTCGAGCATTCCACCGATAGCTATTCATAGCCATTTCTTCTATCGGTTGGCGGGCAGCTTCGGGGGTCTTGCTTCCTAAGGTACCTCCCCGCTGCGGCATCAAGTAGCTGTCTTGTGCTTGGGTTCAATCCATTGTAGAAGGTGTGGATGACCATCCACTCGGGGAACCCATGTTGAGGACATTTGCGCGAAAGGTCCTTGAACCTTTCCCATGTCTCGAAAAGAGACTCCAATTCCGACTCGCATGAAGGAAGAAATTTCATTTCTCGGCTTGGCGAGATTTCCCAGGAGGGAAATATCGGGCAAGGAAGGCCTCAACCATTTCTTCCCAAGTGGTAATTGATGCTCTAGGTAAAGATTGCAACCACTGTTTTGCTTTCCCCTTCAAGGAAAATGGGAAGGCTCTCAATCCGATGGCGTCGTCCGTAACTCCATTGATCTTCAACATGTCGCACACTTCCAAGAAATTTTCTATATGATTGTTTGGGTCTTCATCTCGCTAACCCATTAAACCGTGCGGACTGTTGGACCATCTGAATAAACCCCGGCTTAAGCTCAAAGTTATGAGCTGAAATTGGTGGCCTGACTATGCTTGATTGTGTACCACGAATAGACGGCCGAGCAAAATCGAAAGGGTCCGCTGTTGCTCATTCTCGTTCAGCCATGGTTACGGACTCTTCAACTTCTATCTCGGCTCGATCAAACTGTTCCAAGTCAGGTTGTCTTCCCCGTCTCGTGCAATCTCCTCTCTATCTCCGGATCACCTTCCACTAATGTCGAAGGATGTCCACGGGTCATAACCCGGGGCTGAAATCAAGAAGAGAAAGTGAAGTCGAACGATGGAAGTAAAAGAAATGTGAGATAGAATGTACGAAAAATGACTAGCGAAACAAAGTGTAAAAATTCCTAAAACGCCTAACTCCCCGGCAACAAGCGCCAAAAACTTGACACACCCTTGCGTGTGTACTCCGCAAGTGCACGGGTGTCGAAGTAATAAAGTACCCAAACGGGTGGGTAGTCGAATCCACAGGGAGTAGACGTAAGAACAATCACACTTTGTTAAGTAATCAAAGATAAACCAATTGTTGTTGAAAGAAAATAAAATCAGAAAGTAGTAGAAACAAAGTGCTGAAAATGAAAGCTAGGTCGGAGAAATAGATCAATAAGAAGATGGGGTACTCGGACAATGCTCCCCCTAGAATCCTTGTTTCACGTGCAAGACTTCAAGTACTCTTATTCAATAGAGATTTCAAGAGTCGTGGAATCCAGAGATACAAGGTCCCAAATCTAAGGTCAACCTTGACTAGTCCCCTACGAGGTCCCGGCGGAGAGAAGACTCTCGACGCCTCACACCACGTATGACTGCGCTATGCTCTAGGGATTCCAAGTGGTAAACCCTATTCCCAACTATAGATCAATCCCTTTGGTCCAGGCGAAAGATCCCTAATCACAAATAAGTCCCGGCGGAAAGGCCTCTCTCAACGCCTAACTCTCTTTGAGATCGAAGGTAATACTTGGAATAAGAAGGTAGGGAGAACCACACCGGAGGGGAAAGGGGACGTGTCGCTAACTCTCAACTCACCCTCTCAACCCCCTCCAATCTTGATTAATCTAATCCTAATGGTTATGGTCACTCGTCAAAAGGATGATTGGATTAGCCCTCAACCCTAGTGTCACTCTAAGGGAGAAACAATTAAGCAAACAAGATTGAAACTCAAATTCAAACTCAAATTGAATAAAAGCATTTAAGTCAATGAAACATAGGAAATCTAGGGTTTACAAGTCCAAGTACCCACTAGGGGTTTAGCTCTCCATCGAGCAATACAAGTTCATCAAAATAAATGAAGATAAGTGCAAGAAATCCATAAAGAAAACCCCCTTAGGCTTCGTGTTGATAGACTATGGGAACTTCTCCTTCTTCTTCAAAGAATCCCTTCCTCCAAGCCTAAGGCCCACCTCGCCGAATCGAGTCGTCGAAGGCTCCCCCAATGGCTCTCCTTGGAAGGGAATGATGATGAAACCGGTGAAGAAGCGCCCCCAAAGTGTAGCAAGAACCTCCTGAACCCTAGCCGTCGCCCCCTTCCAAAATTAGAAGATGATGCCCCGGATAACGCTTCAGAACGGCTTTATAATTGGCCATCTCGAGGATCCACACGGGCGTGTGGATAGTCCACACGGCCGTGTGGAAATTCCACGCGGCCGTGTGGAAATTCCACACGCCCATGTGGATTTTCTGCCTTGTGAAATCTTCATACTAATCCTCGATTTCGCCCGTTTCTTCTCCTGAGGTCACATGGACGGACACACGCCCATGTGAAAGGTCAAGTGGCATTTCTTGATGATGGGAAACCTTGGAGAGCTTTTGAAATCTTTGAACCAATCGGAACGAGCGAGCATGACTGCCTTCGTGTCCTTCTACAAGAATTGTCTTGAAGCCTTTAGAAGTTGGCACATACCCCCTCGTTTGAACCCGATTTGTGTCTTGAACTTCGTATTTGCACAAAAGAGCTCCACATAGCACCATTATGACCTAATCTTGCTTTTCTTCGCGTAAACCTTTTTCACAACCCTAATTGCACGAAAGAACACAGAAACACACGAAATGAGAAATATAACCTGAAAAATGTGATGGTCATGCAGGGAAAAACATCTCAAATTATATGTACATGCAAGCACTTATCAATTACTTGACGACCCGTACACTTGCAGACGGGGAGCCGTGTGCCCGCTTGTTAGCGACGCGCGCGGCGACCATCAAGTTTTTGGCGCCGTTGCCGAGGACTTCCGAGAACATTAGGAAAACTCATAGACGTTGGCTTAGTCAATTTCTTTTTCTTTTGCGCATCTACCATTTTGTTTGCGTTTTATTTTTAGTTTTTCTTCGCTTTCTTGGTTTTTATTTCCTTTCTCAGTGGAATTTGGGCTTACCTTGCATATTTATTTACTTAACTTCCCCACTCACTATTGTTATCTCTTTGCATGTTTGAGGGATTTTATGACGCGTGGCAACCCCACCGGTTATATTGAGGTTGACTAAGAGATCGAGAGGACACTGCGCAAAAGGTTAAGGGAAGCATTAAGCTCATCGAACGGTCCCGTGGAAGCCTCAGTTTACCTTCTACCTACTGAAGAAGGGGCATCGAACACTGGCAGAACAGAGAAGGACGCTGTCCGATTATGAGAGGCCGCAGTTCACTGGAGAACAATCTTGTATACAGATGCCTACCGTAGCAGCAAATAATTTTGACTTGGCAAGACCTATTGGAATGATACAGAACTCAGTACAGTTTGATGGGTTGGCAGATGAAGACCCAAATGAGCATTTATCGAGATTCTTGCAGATTTGCTCTACCTTCAAAATCAATGGTCTGTCTGACGATGCGGCTAAGTTGAGGTTGTTTCCATTCAGCCATCGAGGGGCAGCCTCCAGATGGTTCCAGGGCTTGACACCAGGCTCCATTAAGGCCTGGGAGGATATGGTGGACAAATTCTTGGGGAGGTACTTTCCCCCTAGTAAGGCTGCCCGACTCCGGCAAGAGATTTCAGCATTCAGTCAAAGGGATTCGGAAACTCTATTCGAAACCCATGAGCGATTCAAAGATTTGTTGAGAAGGTGCCCGCATCATGGATACCAGTCATCGATGAGAATGGAGATATTCTACAATGGGTTGAACTACCAAACTCGGCAACTCATTGATGCAGCAGTCGGGGGCTCTTTAAGCAACAAGTATCCCGATGAGGCTGAAAAGTTAATTGAAGATATGGCAAGAAACGAGTCTCATTGGGGTTCAAGAGCCAAGGTGACACGAGTGGCCGGGCTACATGAGGTGAGTGCCTACACCGCACTCGAGGCCAAATGGATGCATTGGCAAGAAGATTCGATCTGATGATGGGCGAAAAGGCAAGTTCTAGCTCCACACCTGTCTTGTCATGTGAGATTTGCGGAGGTGGGCACTCGGCCAACCTATGCCCTATTGCAGTCACTACAAGCACTTCGACTGAACAGGTGGATTTTGTAAGCCCAAATCAGAAGGTACAAGGGAATTCATATGGGACCACATATAATCCCGGGTGTAGAAATCACCCAAATTTCCAGTGGAGCAATCAAAATCAGCAGAGGCCCCAACATTCACCAGGATTCCAACATGCTCCACCAGAGCCAAAGGAGCACCGAGTTTCAGTTGAGGAGGCGTTGGCTAAATTCATGATTGCTACAGAAGCAAACTTCAGAAATGTCCAAGCCTCGATCCAAAATTTGGAAAAACAAGTTGGGCAGCTAGCAAAAGCAAATTCACAGAGGCAGCAGGGCAGAGTACCTAGCAACACTGAAGAAAACCCCGGTGAGCAATTGAAGGCCATCACTCTGAGGAGTGGACGGGAAGTAGAGGTTCGACCTACCAATGGCAATATGAGCAGTAAAGAGAAGAATGTTGTGAGAGATGCAACCCCGAAAGTGAGGGTTGACATTGAGGACAACAACAACAACACCCCCGAACCTCAACCAAGCCAAGCCTTACCCGTGCCGGAGTATCAACCCAAAATCCCATACCTGGCAAGACTGAACAAGAGTAAGGAGGATGACCAATTCAAGAAATTTCTGAGTCTGATAAAGCAACTCCACATAAATCTCCCGCTCACTGAGGCATTTTCTCAAATGCCCAAGTACGCAAAGTTTATGAAAGATATATTGACAAACAGGCGGAAATTGGAAGAAGCATCCAGTGTAGCCTTGAATGAGAGTTGCTCCGCCATCCTGCAAAGCGCACTTCCACCGAAGGTTCGAGATCCTGGGGTCTGGTAATCGAGTGCAAAATCGGAGAGTCAGTAGTGGAGAAGGCCCTAGCTAATTCGGGGACAAGCATTAATGTTATGCCCTACTACCTATTTCTAAAATTAGGAATGCATGAGCTCAAACCTACAAGGATGACATTGCAATTGGCAGATCGGTCACTGCGTCGGCCCTGGGGTGTGGTGAGCGATATCCTAGTGAATGTGGGAGGACTTGTTTTCCCGGCAGATTTTGTTATTTTGGATGTCCATGAAAATGCCGAGGTGCCTATCATTCTCGGGAGACCATTCTTGGCAACTTCACGAGCTTTACTTGACATCCAAGATGGCAAGATGACTCTTAGAGCCGGGAACGAAGAAGCAGTATTCAAACTCCCAGAGGCAATGAAACACCCTAAGGAGTCGGACGACACATCTTATGTTTTTGATGAAGTGGAGCTAATTGTTTCTGATTGTGTGCAGGAAGTTTTGTTAATTAATCCCCTCGACGAGTATTTGAGGAAAGGCCAAGAGGGAGTTGAAAATGAAGGAAGTGAAGAGCAACGTCAAGAGAAACCACCGGATCCTAGGGCAAAGAAGAAGAAAATAAAGAAGAGTGGCAACTGCGATGATCTACCTTGGAGAAAAGCTTGGAAGAAGGTGACCAAATCGAGTTCGTCATCTGGAGAGGAAGACCCAAAACCTACATTCACAATTGCCTTGGGAGCCCATAATGTGGAACGTATGATCTCACTAAACCTCCCTAGCTCATCTCCCTCATTCTTCTTGAAGAAAGGTATGAACATCTCCTTTGAACCACCATGAAAATGTGAACATGAATGTCAGGCTCGTGACTCTAAACAAGCGCTCTTGGGAGGCAGCCCAAGTTTAACTTTCTCGTATTCTCTTTTGTTTTATTTTGTGTGCTTTGTGGTGTTTTATTGGTTATGTTTGGCTCTTCTATGTAGACGTGTGTTTTATTTGACGTTTGTGATTAGATAACTTGAATCTCATTTTATTTTGACGATGTATTGTCGGTTGATTTTGTGCAATTCTCACTGTTATCGGCGAAGATTACATGTTTTGAAAAGTTACTCATCGATTGGTGTAATCATTTTTGGATGAAAAACTAAGGAGAAAAATCTTACCTCGGCACTTCTGGGGGCTGTGCGGGTATGCTACAGCCCGCACAGACTTGCCAGAGGGCTGTGCGGCCCATGTGCGGCCGCACAGCCCCCGCACAGGGCTCTGGCAGGCCTGTGCGGCCTGGCGTGCGGCCCGCACACCCGGCCGCACATACCTGTGCGGCCTGTGCACAGCCCGCTCAGGCTGTGAGCACGGATCCGGCAGCAACTCGTTTTCTCTTTTGGGCGGCACATACCCCCCCTCATGGCTCCTTCACTACCTTCTCTTTTTCCCCTCCTTCCCCTCCATCTCCTTCCATATTTTGGGGTTTGAAACTTTGCCGATCTAAGCTCTTAAAATGCAATCTCTAGTTTTCCACGCCAAATTTCGTCGAGTGTACATCCACACACCTCAGCACCACCGGCTTAGACCGATTCCTGGGACACTTGGTTTTGAGTTTCTTGTTGTCTGTCACAGTTTATTTTATTAGTTTCTCTACGGTTGTGTTTGTAGTCAGCTGGATAGAGCTTAACTCTTCCAAGCCTGTGTTTTACTTTTCTTTGTCTTGTAGTAGCTCTATAGTAAATTTTCTGTTATGATGATGGATGTTTCAATTTAATGTCCTGTTCTACCTCGCAGGGGTAGACACGGACATCTTCTTATCTTCTCTCCACTATCATAGTGAGCACTGGGCCCACTCAGCCTATTTCGACACGCGCTGCCACTATGATCAGGGAAGTTCTCCCTAACCCCCTATCTATGCTTTATACGTTTTATTATATTCTTTGGGTTGCTGACTTTGCACATTGGGGACAATGTACGACTTTAAGTAAGGGGGTGGCATGCATACACTTTTGTTCTTCAAAGTCAAAATCTTTCTTATTTGCTATGCATGCCTATTTTGTGGATGAAATTTAATGATATTGATGCATGATTGGAACCATTGATGGCAATGAGACACAAGTATACAGTAGAGTAGGATAATGATGGATGCTAAGCTCTGCACACAACCCCACACTTAATGAATTTTGATCATTCACGGCATACCGTCACATACCTTTTAGCCTGGACCTTGGACACCTAGGCTGGATAAAGTGGTAATCTTCGTGACCCTCTTAGTAGCTAACCTATTTTTAGCGGTACGCACCTTGATGTGTTAAGCTTCTCCCTAATGAATTATTTGAGGGCTTCTGTTTCTCTTGAAAATTGACAAATCAGAAAATATGTTGTGGTTTCTAAGGAAGTTTTGTATAGAAATAAGAATGACAATGCTCCTCTTCTTGAATAGCAAATTAACTTAGGGTACGGGCTCCTAAAAAGAGTGTTCTCTAAGCCAAAAGCTAGGAAAGCACGAGCATGTTCATGTCAGCCTGTAATCTTCCATGTAAGTTGGGTCTTCTTGGTGCCTTATCAGCACAGTTATCCTTCTAAAAAGTCGATTACAGGTCATGTTAGTAAAAAAAAAAGTGAATAAAGCCAACTCGTGCATAGGAGAAACAGAAGTACCTTGGGAATTCATTAGGGGGTTCCCTACCATTTCAAGGTCTGTTATCGCTAGAAGTGGTGTGATGTGCTTTAAGAAGTGGTCCTCGGGGTATCGTTTTCTCTTATCTAGGTTACAAGGATCCAGGTGACGAAGGTTGCACACACACAGCATCATCTTGCCGAACGAATGGTTCGAAATTTTGTTATTGGTTGTAGCTTAGCATCTAGAGTTCTACATGTGCTGCTGTATGCTTACACTTGAGCCGGAGGTAGTCTATTTAGCCACTTATCAATTCCTCTTATTCTCAATGTTTGTTTGCTTGGGGACAAGCAAACCCTTAAGTGGGGGATGATTTGATAAGTGTCTAAATACACCGTTTTTTAACGGTGAACTACTTACACTTTCATGCATTAATTGAATAAAACAGGTGCCTTGGATGCGTTTTTCTTACTTTATGGCATCCACGGACCATTTACGTTGAGAGGAACGTTTACAACGAAAAAATCAAGGCCGAGGAGCGAAAAAACGAAGGTTAAACGAGCTCCGAAAGGCACCCAAGCGTTCCTACACAACCAGGCCCATTTTTGGGCCTGTGTGCGGGCTGTACACAACCCGCACACCCTTGGCAGAAGGGTGTGCGGCCTGGTGTGCGGCCGCACACAAGGCCGCACACTGGTGTGCGGCCACGTGTGCGGCCCACACACAGGCCGCACACCGGTTGGGTATTTAAGCCCGGTTAGGGTTTTTTCTGAAGGGACTTTTGCCACCGACGCCTCCGAACAGCCCTACGCTCAAAGCTTCATCAAAAGAGGTCGTTTTGGAGTGAAATCAAGGGAGAGAAGACGGTGGGACTTGAGGATCATCATCCTAGAGCTTGCCGACGCGGATTCGGCAAGTGTCTTCATCAACCCTAGTCGACACGGTCAAGAAGGAGTTTTGAGTTTTCTTATTGATGTATTCTTATTTGTGCAAACTTCCCTTGTTATTCATGTCGAACTAAACCTCCCAAGGCCGCCGGGCAACCGGTGAACCTTGGGAGGAATACTTGTATTGGATGCTATGCTTTTAATTCAATGAATGGATGGTGTGGAATTTGGTTTCATACATTGTATGCTTAATTGTTGTGCTTTGCATGAGAACTCTGCATTTTATTTTATTGAATGTGCTTGGTTGTGCGAGGTGCGCTCTTGCATTAGATCCACATAGTATGAAGAGGGACTCATTGTACCGGTACACCGGAGGTTCCGGGTACCGGTAGCCTCCCGTAGGTTGTAGAGTTCATCTTAGCGAAATTGCTTATAGATAACTCCAACCAAGGCTCCTTAGTCCCAATGACATCGTGTGAGTATCCTTTGGATAAAAGAACTTGTACTAGATTAGGGCTACACTACGGAGGTTCCGGGGTAGTCGACTTCCGAGCCTAGACGGACCAAAACAATACCCCATGCATGCATTATCTGTTTTTATAGCATCCTTACTTGTATTTCTCCGGGGGGAATCCTCGCCCGGAGCCTTGTCTTCTCTATCTGATTTTTCGTCGTTGTGTGCAACTTGTCATTGATTAAAGTTTCTATCGTTAGTTTAAATTTCATTTCATTACAACAACCTCTGTTTTGATTCGGCTAAACAATTGTCGAAGAGGAAGTAATAGTGGATCTCGGGACCCCAGGGAATACGACCCTCTTGTGCCCGCAGAGGAGGTATTACTTGACGATCCGTGCACTTGCGGCCGGGGAGCCGTGTGCCCGCTTGTTAGCGACGCGCGCGGCGACCATCAGTCTACAACAAAAACTTCAGCATAGCCTTTCACCACCAGTCTTGCCTTGTGCTTATTAATAGAACCATCAAGATTTAACTTAGTTCTATATACCCACATAACTCCAATCACCTTTCTATTTTGAGTCCTTTCAACTATAGTCCATGTCTTTTTTTTTCTCTATCATGAATAGCTCCTCCTTCATTGCAACTATCCATCTTTGAGGCCTTCATTGCTTCTTCATAATCTGTAGGTTCACACACAACAATGTTGCATCTTTCATAAATGTCAGAGAGCAGCCTAGTTCCTCTCACCGTAATATCATCCACAGTTTCATTCTACATTACCCTTCTTCTCTACATCACCCCAATTCCACTCTTCATCCTCTATAGAGTGAACATCTCTGCTAACAACAATATTTCTAGTTTGTGGCTGGAAAATTTTATAGGCCTTACTGACAGTGCTATAGCATATAAAAATGATGGTGAAATTGTGAAGCTTTTTTTATCTAGCTTGTCATGTTTTCTCTATGGAATATGAGTGAAGCACAAACAACCAAATATTTTAAGAAACCTTAGTGATGGTTTGTACCTATACCAGACCTTAAACTGTGTTTGACCTTTTACTGCCTTTGTTGGAAGCCTATTTTGAAGGAACACTACCGTATTCACTTCCTCTGCCCAAAACGTCTATGGAAATTTCTTCTTATGCAGCATGCATTTTGACATTTCCATGATGTACCTATTTCTCCTCTCACTGACTCCATTTTGTTGTGGAGTGTAAGGGGTTGTAAGCTGACGTTCAATACATGCATCTTCATAAAACTTGTTGAAATTTGCAGAAATGTATTGCTTCCCATTATCAAATCTCAGAGTCTAAATTTTGTAGCCACTTTCATTCCCAACTCTTGCCTTGAACTTCCGAAAAACTTGATCTACTTCTGATTTAAACAACTTGAAGAAAAAAATCCGGCACATTCTGCTGAAATCATCAATAAAGGCAATATAGTAAAGGCTACCTTTTAGGGAAGGTGTTCGTTGAGCCTTGTGAATCAATTGCAACTTCCTTGATGGTTTGCCAATTGCCATGGAAAATGGTTTTCTATTGAGCTTGCCGAATTGACATGCCTTGCGGCTTGGAATTTGATCTTCAAATTGTGGAAGATGTTTTGCATCATCTTAGACTTCATTTGCAGCAACCCTTGGTAATGATAATGTCCAAGCCTTTTGTGTCATGCCCTATCCTGCTGGACCGGAAAGCGACAATTGCTGTGACAACCCGATGAGGGAGACCCCCGCCACTCAACCCTCGAGTCACCGTAAGACTAACAACCACCTGTGGTAAACAGCTCTGAATAGGAATTCATAAATTCAATAATGATAAAATAGAGTATAAGGATACACAGAGGAAGCTATCAAATATTACCATTATAATAGAGTTCAATGAAACATGCCTGTCATAAGTACAATAGGGCTTCCAAAATTAGATAGACATACAAAGCATGTATAAGAGTGTCAAATACACTAATGGATCCAAGACCTTATACAATACATATGTTAAAAAAGAAACATATATTAAACAAGGATTAAGATAGAATGCTTGGGATAATACTCAGCACTCTGATTTACTGCACCACCACCACTAGCTAGAGCCTGGAAAGGGAGGGAGAGGGTGAGTAACCATGGTCAATCAGTGAATGTGTTAACACAATTCTAGGAATTACAAAATACTCTATAAAATGACAATACAAGATTTTGTAGTAATACATATAGTCCAAAACATTTCAGTGTATATATGTATATATATAGCAACGTATACACAAGTATAAGGGAAACATATATAACATGAAGAATTACTTTGCTCAATTAGTGTTTTTAATACACGTAACTCCCGCTTTTGCTCCAGTAGTTTTAGCATGCATATCTATGGGATTAAATGCCATGGTCAATAATAGGAAGGGTCCTGGATTTCCTACAAACATTTTTCCCTCTCATTTTCTATATGCATGGGCCGGATATCACTTCCCTAGAATATATCTTCAAAGGAAGATTCATGATGACACGCCTACAATTCCAGAAGTTTTGGAGATACTGGAGATGTTGTATACTATGAATGCTTCTCCCACCCATTTGATTGTCTTTTGAATGTGAGGAAATTTATCAGACGTGAAGAAAGTTTTGTATAGCGTCTATTTCTGTTTCTACAACATAATGGTGAGAGAATACGAGACCCTAGAAATTCTACTGGGCCAGAAGCTTTAGATTCTTATACCATAGAGTATATAATTTGTCTTCGTTGTGGAGTTCTTCCGCTGCGTTGTGCTTGGGATATTTATATAAAACCTTATAATCCTCATCGATTTGGGCATCAATTTGATTACGACCAATATTTTCCTAAATATGTTAATATCCTTAGAAAGCCTTCTTCCCTTGGGATTCTCGCGGGCTACTGGTTTCATTTCTCTTGCCAAAAGACCTCGAGCTTGTTTTATATTCATGAGGATGATAGGAGTGGTAAACTCCTATTAGCCTATGCATATAAGTGGTTCAACAATGTCCAAGCTTTCTTCAATCAAAGCATTACATCCTGAACTCAAGGAAAGCCTGTCACAAATAGGAAACAAGGTCAATCCTCAAGAAGACCACAATTTATCAATGAAGGTATTTTTATTGGTCTCTCCAGCGCCAACTTCAAACGGAGTCACTCTGCAATCGAAACGTCCACATTCATAAATAGGCAAAGTACTCTAGGTATGTTGATATTATATATGTGTGTATATATACACACACAATTTAAAACTTTTATTTTTTAGTTTATTATTATTAATATTTTTTTAGTAGCCTTCCATTTTTGTTATATATATATATATATATATAATCAGCTCTTGCACGTGGCCATTCGTTCCCCCACTTTGCCGCCGTTCTTTTTTTTTTGTTTACTTCCACCCTTTTAATTTCCTCCTTTTTAATTTATGCCCCATTTTTTATGTATAAATATTTTTAAAAATTGTTTTCCCATATATATTTTTTACTCAAAAGTTTTTTTTGGGGAAAATGTCATTCCCACCCAAGATCTTCAGACTGGAATATATATATATATATATATTAAATATTTATTTTTAAAATATTATTTTATCAAACTTTTTTTAGACTCAACAGGACCACGAGATTTTGGTATGGTGGCTAAGGAAGTTATTTGTGATCATTCACATGGTATTATTAATTTGTCGTCATTCATCATAATTTATTATTTTTTTTGTCCTTATTTGCGTTTAACCATGTCATTGATGACATACCAACTGTGTTAGAGAATTAAACCATAACACCATTCATCAAAGGTCCCAGAAGGTATTTTATTTATTTATTTATTCACCTATTCATTCCGCATAAAATTAACATGTCTTTTGGAATTTAGATATTCAAGATGATGAAAGTAAGCCATCTTTGTGACAAAATCCATGCTGAATAGTTTATTAAACATTCATTTCCTTCCACAGAAGAATTGAAGGATGATGATACAAATGTCAAAGTTACACCATCACTAAAACGGAATGAAGGCAATTTTATTCCACCACCAATTTTTTGACACAAATTCTTGAATTTAGTCCTTCAAGAAGGTGACAACTTTTCATCTTTAGGACAACGTATGGGAGAATTCGAGCATACTAACGCCAATATTGACACTAATGCAGGCCTGTTTCTATCAATCCCATAGGGTAGATTTATTTTCACTCTATTTCAATTTAATCATTTATTATTACTTATAATCTTTTATTTCCATAGGTTTAAGATATCCTATATTATTCCTATGGGACAAAGTAATGGAAAGTTTTAAGTCTCTTGATCAATACAACTACCAAAATGTAATCAATGATGTGAAAGGTATCTCAAGTGCAATTCTTATGTCCTTTGGCATTGACTTGAACAATCTTGAACATATTATGGAAAGGTATCTCAATGTGCATTCTATGTTAAAGAGATTTCAGAAGACTCCAAGATCCAAAGCTCATGTACATAAGTAGCAAGCTAAAGATTGTGTGCTAAATACAATGTTAGCGCTAGAAAATCTTAACAAGCACAGGGCGAATTTGATCAATGACACAAATATGAAGGTGAATGAACTTTAGAAACTTGAAGCAGAACACCACCAACTTCAAAACAAGATTTGCAAGATTTCAAATAAGATAAAAGTTTTACGTGAAAAAGTAAGAACTTCAAAACATTCTTTGGAAGTTTCTGTCCATACACAAACCAACTTGCAAGCAACATTGGATGAGAGTAGAACACAACTTGCTGAGACTCAAGAAGGTGGTTCAGATGACAGTCATGTTGCCCTCTTCAAAACATTACTTGATAAACTAGAGGAAGCCAAGGAGTCTTGCGCTCAAGTTTCAAACATTGAGGAACTCTATCTTTCTTTTATTTGTTTAGCTAGTTTGTTTATGCTTTGATAATTAGTTTTGAACATATATTTGATTTAGTAGTTGTTTGTGAGACATTTGCTATGAACATTAAAATTTTCTTAATCATGATTTAATTTCTTTCCATTTCTTAATATGCTTCTGCGATTGGCTTTGAATAGTATTCATTTGATGATGGAATCATAGCAATGCGATTACATTATTCCTTTTTTTTAAATCAAGAAAAATAACTGAAATTTAATGTCTTGATTCATAAAAATAAAACTTTGAGATAACATGCCATGCCTTTCATCATAGACAAAAGTACACTAAATTGAATGTTTTACCTCGGGAAGTACGCACAATCGTACATGACAGGTCTATCTTTTTCCTTATATGGGACCAGACGTTTTGTTATAGACTTTCATTCTAGGGTTTCAATTGTTATAGTTATAGTCATTCATATACGAAGATGAAGCATCTCCTGGATTCAAAGAGCTTAGATCCTATCAATAATCTCAGTCAATGTTACTGAAAGATTATTTCTTGTGCTCTTTATTTAGATCGTAGTCATCGGTATATGATTATATGTAACAAATGGAAATCGCTAGATTGGGCAGCAGATTATGTTGACAGAAGATTAGAAAGGATTGCGATATACCAAACATTTTACATTATGCATAATACTTTTTTAGAAAATGACCGTTAATAGGTGGCATAGGTCTTCCTCCATTAGCATCAATGAGTTGGTATGCGCCTCTTTCGTAGACAATCTCTATGACATATGGACCATCCCAATTTGCTATGAACTTGCCCCTGACCCGTTTGCTTGTAATGATATGCCTTCTAAGGACAAGAATCATTTCTCCTTTTGTAAATGCCCACAATCTGGCCAACTTATTATAAGCTTCAGACATCTTTGCTTTGTAAACCAAGATTTTGCTGTACTTCTATCCTTTTTTTCATAAGAGAGTTTAACTCATCTAGGAGAAGTTGAACATTATCTTCATTTGATATTTCATTCTGTAACGGCATCCTTAATGAAGCTATGTGAATTTCAAGTAGTAGGATTGCTTCAGTTTCAAACACTAAAGAGTATGGTGTGCATTGTGTTGGAGTCGTATGTGTGGTATGATAAGCCCATAGCATCTCGGCAAGCCTATCATGCCAATCCCTTTTATTTTGGACATATCTTTCTTTAACAATTTCGAGAGACTTTTGTTAATGCTCTCGCTAACTCATTTGCTCTTGCATTATAGATGGAGGTATACCTCCAGTCGACTTTGTGATGTTGCGGGAATCTCTCAAAACTTTTGAAAGTGGTGGCATTATCTAAGATAATTTTTCTTGGAGCTCCAAACCTGTACAGGATATTTTCCCTGAAAAATTTTATGATGTTCGTAGTCTTTACTTCTCATAAAAGAATAGCCTCTGCCCATCTAGAGAAATAATCTATTGCAACCAATATGAATCAATGCCCTGTAAAAGTAATGCTCACGCATAAAAGCATCTCAATTATTTTGTACATATAAGCACTTATCACCTTCTAAGGTATTTCGGAAGTTAGGACATGGAGAGCTTAAGCCAACTCAAATGACACTCCAACTTGCCGATCGATCCACTCGCCGAGGAATTGTGGAAGATGCTTTGGTGAAGGTTGATAAGTTCATATTCCCGGTGGACTTTGTTACCTTAGACTTGGATGATCGGGCTAAGGTACCTCTGATTTTCGGGCGACCATTCCTCACCACTTCGCAAGCAATAATTGATGTGAAGGATGGCCGATTGACTCTTCGAGTTGGGGATGAAGAAGTGGTTTTCAGACTAAAGGATGCGATGAGACACCCCATGGCATTTGATGATTCTTACTAGTTTTTAGATACTAATGATGATATTATTGGTGATTGTGTGCAGGAGGCTCTGTGGAAGGACGATCTCAGGGACTTATTAGGGGAGGGCCCTTCAGATGACGATCCCAAAGCAAGGGATGAAGAAGTTGATGTTGTACCACCGAGCACTGATAATCCAGTTTTATTTGACAAGGGAAAGAAACCATCTAAAGCTCCGACTTGGTGGAAGAAGGTGGCTGATAGGAAGAAACAACAAGCCTTTGCCCCGAAACACATCCCTTCTCATGTATTCAGCAGTGGTGAGGCATTTTTTATTGACTCTTTGACCCCCTATTTGGGTAGTTCTTTTGTAGGTTGCCAGGAGAGAAAGCATGTCTTTGAGCCTTCGTGAGGTGAGAACAGGTACGTCAAGCTAATGACGTTAAACATGCGTTTCTCGGGAGGCAACCGGAGTAGTTTCGTGTTTTGTTCGTCTTTAACTTTGATTGTTTGTGTGTTTGTGTGTGCTTTGTTTTTATTTCGAATTCGTTTTCGATGTTTCTCCGTTGTTTTAGAAGTTTTCAGGCTCATCACGGGAACAACACGCCTGTGTTGACTACGGTGCAGTTTACAGGTTTTCAGAGTTTTAGTTTTTCGAGCACCACGACGAAGCACGGCCGTGTTATGATCGTGCTGAACCCCAAGCACGGCGCCCATGCATGCAGCATGGACGTGCTGTGTTCTTCACTTTCTATAAACTTTTATTAGCACAGGCACAACACGGCCGTGTTGAGGGCGTGTTCGGCGCGACGTTTCGTTTCCTAAGAATTTTTCTTTTAAATCCGGCCGTTTCGCGCCCGTTCTTCATCTCTTCTTGCGAGTTCCCTCTCTTTCGCTCCTTGTTTTCTTGCAAATTTGCGGTCATTTGCTCGGTTGAAGGGATTTCTTGGAGTTTGATCGCTTACATTTTTCTTCCCCGACATTGTGGTGAGTTGACGGACCCTTATTGCTTATTTTTTTTTCAAAATCATGATTTATATGTCTTTAATTATCGTTTAAATGCTTAACTTAGGTTTTAGAGGCATATAGGGTGAGTTTTTAATTCGCTTAAACATCGTTTTACCGTCGAATTTTAAGTTAGGAGTCGTCGAGGATAACGCAGGGTTTCGGCAACACGGGCATGCTCACATAAGCACGGCCGTGTTCCCCAATAAAATCCTAAATTGCATGTCAGCGCAACACGGGTGTGCAGACTTCCAACACGCCCATGCTTCCACTGCCTTCCTTATTTTTCTTTTGTCTTCTTTCTCGTAGATCATGCCGAAGAGGGCCAGATAGGAGTCTTCTACCCCAGCTGCTCCAGCCGAGCCCACTTTTGGAGCTCCATCCACCAGGAGCGATATTCCCGCTTGAGTGCCAAGCTGTTCGGCGAGATGCGGATGATCGATTTTGAGGTCGGGCTAGAGGCAGACATGACGCCACCTTGGAGTGGGCGCCTGGACACACCTCCTCGCCGTCACCGACGCCTCATACCGGGAGCTAGCTTTGGAGGTTCTCGCGACCTTCGAGATGCCCCGAGGTCTAGTCAGCTACCACCGCCGGCACCATTCAATTCCAGGCGTTCTGCGAGCTGCATCGGAAGAGTCTGACCTAATTCTCGGTCAGACTTGGATTGTACGATGAAGAGTTCACCTGGACTCCAGAGTACGACACACTCCTCATCGCGCGACCACCCAGAGAGCCCTTAGAAAGTAGCTTGCAGCGCTTGAGTACGGACCGGTCTTATGATCCCCGTCGATCCAAAGCCTCGTCCCTTCATCTCCCTAACCTCAGGTACATTCATTTTATACTGAGCCAGTCCATTACAGGTCTAGGGGACAACACAGGAGTCGTTAGTCGCCGTGACTTCGACTTCCTATTGAGTATGCTGGTTGGTTTCCCGTTGCATCTCAGCTACGAGGTTGCTTTCAGCATCCAGCATCAGGGGCAGGATTGCCGCATGGGCTCTCTCTTTGCTGGACAGTACATCATGCGGCTGATCCGAGGCAAGGGTCTCCAAGAGGGTACCCGATTGATGAGGATGGCGGGCGGTGTGTTGCCAGTCTCGGTGGACACACTCCGAGCGATGCGGATGCTCCGATCTACCCCCACCTCCCATGGCCCTCAGTACAACGCCGCTCCTGCTGCCAGTGCACCATACTCTCCACCCGCTACAGCTAGTCCTTCTTCCCCTCGCACACCAAGAGCGCGCTTTCACTCATATTCTAGACTCTCCCTCAGTTGGCTCCCCCTCCTTCCGACGATGGATGATCCGGAGCATGCAGCATTTGGCCAGTCACCTCGAAGTCACGCTCTCTCCTCCTCTACATCTTGCTGCTACTGATGAGTGCATTTTATATATATATATTTCATATGCATTACACCCAATATTTACTTGTTCTTTTACTATTACTTGTTTAGTTCGGTGCTATTTAAGGTATTTTGAGTTTATTGTGCATATATTTAGGTCCTGGACAAAGTAGAAAGGATTTAGAGAAGAATTCACATAAAAAGGACCTAAAAGGAAGTTCGTCAAGCCAAGCACGGCCTCAACACGGGCGTGCTCTTGGCCGTGTAGTTCCCAGGAATTGAAAAGCACGAGGAAGCACGGTCAGAATGCCCTAAGCACGTTCATGGAGATGCCAACAAGGCCTCAACACGGGCGTGTTCCACCCCGTGCAAATTATAGGCTGGCGAATTTTCGGGGGAAATCATTGCAGCAGAGATACTGTAGCAGAAGTACTGTAGCACAAGTGATGTAACACGAGTACTGTCGCACAAGTACTGTAGCATTGAGTTCGCTGAGCACGATCGTTCAAATCCTCAGCAAGGCCCAAGCACGCCCGTGTTGTTCCCCGTGCAGATTACAAGAATGTTAGTTTTCTAGAGTTTTATTTGGCCGTAATCTGTACGGCTTCAACACGCCTGTGCTCACATCAGGAAAACATTAAATCCCTAAAAACTTAGGTTTTTGGGGGACTTTTGGTGGGCGAACTAAGGGAGAAAGAAGGAGAGAGCTTTGGGGGTTCATCCTCCTCTTCATCAAGGGAATGGCAAGCTTATGGTAGGCTGATCGGGAGGAGATCTTACAACATTGTAGAGCCTTAGACAACCACAAGGATGCAAGAAATTGGGGAGTTTTCAACTTCTTGTCTTTTAATTTCTTTGGCATTTTACTTGTTGTTTGTTATCATGAGGGGCTAAACTCTTAAGGGAGCCCCGGGGTTATTTGTATGACGTTGTAGCTTGAACTCTTTATCTTTACTTGCGGCATTTATGAGTATCTTGTTCCTTTCATTAAATCTGAGCTATTGGTTATTTTGTGCGTTGTTTAGTGCTTGATTGCTTGGAAGTTAGGTTCTCTTATCTAGGCTTGTGAATCGCAATCGATAGTTACAAGCAGTAAGATTGCAATTTAGAGCATCGGCAGCGCTAGAAGCAACACCCTTATAGCATAGCTAGGTTTAGAACTGAAGATACCTCGGATAAGCGCCGAGAAAGCCGAGTTAGTAACGTCGGAAATCCAACCCCGGGGCCCCATCTCCTCCATCGAGTCAATCCTCAAACCTTCCCTTGGTGAACTTCCCTTTCCTTAACCTCCTTGAAGTTAACCCAGAGTCAATTCCATCTTTTTCTGTTGGTTAGATATTAAGCAGAACGTTAGTATTAGAAGCTACAGCAGTCCCTATGGATTCGACTACCCGACCTAAGGGTACACTTTACTACTTGTGCGACCCGTGCACTTGCGGATACGCAAGGGGCGTACCAAGTTTTTCGCGCCGTTGCCGGGGACAAGCAACTTCTAGGAATTCGAACGGTCTTAGTAATCTAATCGTTTATTCTTGGTTGGATTTTCCTGTTCTTCTATTTTTGTGTTTTGTTGTTTCTTTCTTTTGTGTTTTGTTGTTTTTATTTAATTTTCGTGATCGTGTGTCATTTCGATCGGCCTAACTTCTTCTTTTGTGAGACAGCTAATTTCGTGACAAGATGGAGGACCTTTTGTATGCGGATTTCATTCCAAACAGACTTGGAGGATCACCACTCTTGACAGAAAATTGATAGAGTTACTGTCAAGTTTCGCAACGGAGAACCACTGTAATATCAGCTTGGAAGAAGCAGTGAATGCTTACTGTGAAAAATCTCAGGTTTGGGCTCTAAATCAATGTTTGGAGCAGGAGATCTTGTTGGACCGACGACCGGAACAGCAATATGACGAGGAAGTCATGTCGGTGAGTCTGTGCGATATAAACAGGGTTAGGACCAGTGATCGTCATTCTTTAGGAAATGGGTTCAGGGCAAAGGACATGGTCTCCGATGGTTTGGCTAGCTTGGGTTGGGAGCATCATGCGGCAATAATCACAGATTTAGAGTATGAGAAAGAAGCCAATTTCACGACGCGAGAAAATAGGGTTATGAAGCATGAACTTAAAAAACTACCTGAACACTTGGAGTATGCATATTTGAATGGGGACGAACAATGCCCAGTGATCATTTCAGCGACATTGGAGGATGAACAAAAGGAAAAGTTACTTGAAGTACTTACCACTCACAAAAGGGCTATCGCCTGGTCGATAACCAATATCCATGGGATAAATCCATCTTTCTGTACGCATAAGATCCTCATGGAAGATGAAATGAAACCGCGCGTTCAACCACAAAGGCGGTTAAATCCAAACATGCAAGAGGTAGTTAAAACCGAGGTCAAGAAGCTTTTAGATGCTGGGGTCATTTATCCTATTTCCGACAGCCCGTGGGTTAGTCCTGTTCAGGTGGTTCCGAAGAAAGGAGGAATGACGGTTGTTCAGAATGATAAGAATGAAATAATACCCCCTCGCACGGTCATCGGATGGAGGGTTTGTAACGACTATCGTAAGTTAAACGACGCTACTAGGAAAGACCATTTTCCCCTTCCATTTATTGACCAAATGCTGGAGAGATTTGCAGGGCATACATATTATTGCTTTTTAGATGGGATGTCTGGCTATTTACAGATTCCAATCGCGCCTGAAGATCAAGAAAAAAACTACCTTTACGTGTCCTTATGGCACTTTTGCTTACCGCCGCATGCCATTTGGGTTATGTAATGTCCCTACCACATTTCAGCGTTGCATGATGTCTATTTTTGACGATTTCATTGAGGATATTATGGAAGTATTCATGGATGACTTTTTAGTCTTCGGTGACTCCTTTAATGACTGCTTAGCTAACCTAAAGAAGGTCCTGGCCCGTTGTGAGGAGACAAATCTGGTACTCAGTTGGGAAAAGTGCCACTTTATGGTGCAGGAAGGCATTGTGTTTGGGCACAAAATTTCAAAATCCGGGATCGAAGTGGATAAAGCAAAAATAGCTACAATTGAAAAGTTCGCAATCCCCACCACCACGAAGGATATTAGAAGTTTCTTGGGGCATGTGGGCTTCTATAGGCGATTCATCCAAAACTTCTCAAGGATATCAGCCGCCATGACAAAACTATTACAGAAGGATGCCATTTTCAATTTCGATACCAATTGTCGAGCTGCTTTTGAGTTGCTGAGGCAAAAGTTAATTGAGGCCCCTATTCTGAAGGCACCCCAATGGGAACGACCCTTTGAGTTAATGTGTGATGCTAGTGATCGAGCTGTGGGGTTTGTGCTCGGACAGCGGTATGATAAGCAATTCCACCCCATTTCACATGCAAGAAAAATGTTAACCCCAACACAAGAGAATTATACGACTACAGAGAAGGAACTTTTGGCTATTGTCTATGCGTTTGATAAGTTCCGGCAGTACTTAGTTCTCTCCAAGGTGATAGTTTTCACTGATCATGCGGCATTGCGATATTTGATGACTAAGCCCGACGCCAAACCAAGATTAATTCGGTGGGTCCTTCTTTTACAGGAATTTGATGTGGAAATCAGAGATAAGAGGCGGATTGAAAATGTGGTAGCTGATCATCTATCTCGTCTGGATAACACCACCGATAGTAGTGACAGATCGAGGAGTGTGAATGACTCCTTCCCGGAGGAGTGATCCCTAAAACATTCTCATATCAGCAAAAGAAAAAATTCCTGTCCGATGTCAAACATTACGTTTGGGACGATCCACATTTATACAAGCTGTGTGCTGATGAGATGATACGTCGATGTGTTTCACGAGAAGAAGGTCGACGCATCTTATCCCAATGCCATGCTGGGGTAGTTGGAGGGCATTTTGGGCCAAATCGAACTGTTGAGAAGGTTCTAGCAGCGGGTTTTTTCTGGCCCTCACTTTTCCGGGATGCAAGGGCTATGATAGAATCATGCGACGCTTGTCAGCGGGGTGGAAACTTATCTAAACGTGATGAGATGAAGCAGACACCAATTCAACAATGTGAAGTTTTTGATGTTTAGGGTATTGATTTTATGGGACCATTTCCGTTTTCGAATGGTCGCTGTACATTATGTGTCTAAATGGGTGGAGGCCCAAGCATTACCTACTAACGATGCAAGAGTGGTCGTGAAGTTTTTGAGAAGGTTATTCGCTCGCTTTGGATGTCTAAGAGCCATTATCAGTGATCGGGGTGCTCACTTTTGCAATGCACAGTTCGAAAGAATTTTGACACGACTCAGGGTGACTCATCGCATTGCTACAGCATACCACCCTCAAACCAGTGGGCAGGTGGAAGTCACCAACAGGGAAATAAAAAGAATACTAGAGAAGGCGGTTCAGTTTGACGGGAAGGATTGGTCTGACAGGTTGGAAGAAGCTTTGTGGGCATACCGAACTGCATACAAAACTCCCACAGGTCACACACCATACCGTCTGGTCTATGGTAAGGCATGTCACTTGCCGATCGAATTGGAGTATTGTGCTTATTGGGCAATTAAGAAACTCAATTTCGATACAACCATGGTTGGAGAAAAAAGAAAATTACAGCTAAACGAGTTAGATGAGTTCCGACAGGTGGCTTATGAGAATTCCATTAATTATAAGGATCGGGTTTGTAAACTGCATAACAAGAGATTGCGGGGTGACAAGTAGTTTGACGTTGGAGATCAAGTTCTGTTGTTCAACTCCTGGCTGAGATTATTCCCGGGAAAGCTAAAATCGCATTGGTCGGGTCAGTACCAAGTCACTTGTGTTTTTCCATACGGGGGTATTGAAATCAGTCATCCAGATAAAGGAACATTCAAGGTTAATGGCCACCCATTGAAACATTACATCTGTCCCGTCAAATCGTCGATTGATGATAGTGTGCGGTACTTGCTTCTCACGCCACCCTCATGAATCCTTGATACGTCAAGCTAATGACGCTAAACAAGCGCTTCTCGGGAGGCAACCCGAGTAGTTTATTTCCCTTTGTTCTTCGCGTTGTGTTTGGTTGTCTTGTGTTGTTTCGTTTGTTTTTGAGTTTGTTTTGTTTGTTTCACCATGTCTCTCTGATGAGCGCATTTCATATATATGTATTGCATGCTTTACCCTCATCATTATTGAATATTTTGGCTGTAATTCTCCAAGTACAGTGCTATTTGAGGTATTCGTTGTTTGTCATGCAGATATCATAGTCCTGAAGCAAGAAGAAGTGTTTTTGAACAATTTTAGAAGCTAAAGGACTTAGAAGAAACCTCATCAAGCTCAGCACGGATTGAGCACGCCCGTGCTGTTCCCCGTGCAAATTGCAGGAGAATTCAGCCACAAATCAGCACAGCCTGAGTTCGCTGAGCACGCTCGTGAAAACCTCAGCACGGCCTAAGCACGCCCGTGCTGTTCCCCGTGCAAATTACAGGCTGGCGAATTTTCGGGGGGAATCACTGTAGCACAAAACACTGTAGCTGGAGTACTGTAACCCGAACACTATAGAACAAGTACTGTAGCACGAGTACTGTAGCACTAGGTTCGCTGAGCACGGTCGTGAAAACCTCAGCGCGGTCTAAGCACGCCAGTGCTGTTCCCCGTGCAGATTACAGGAATGTGAGTTTTCTGGAGATTTATTTGGCCGTAATCTGCACGGCTTCAACACGCCCGTGCTCACATCGAGAAGACATTAAAACCCTAAAAACTTAGGTTTTTGGTTGATTTTTGGTAGGTGAACTTTGGGAGAAAGAAAGGGAGAGCTTTGGGGGTTCATCCTCCACTTCATCAAGGGAATGCCAAGCATATGGTAGGCCGATCGGGAGGAGATTACACGAGATTGTAGATCCTTCGACAACCTCAAGGATGCAAGAAATTAGGGAGTTTTCAATTCCTTGTCTTTTAATTTCTTTGGCATTGTGTTTGTTGGTTGTCATTATGAGGGGCTAAACTCTTAAGGGAGCCCCGGGGTTGGTTGTATGACGTTGATAAGTGCTTGATTATATATATTTTATAATATCAGTTTATATGCATTGAGCATCACTTTTATCAGGTTTTAGCATTGACAAGGTGTGTTTTGTGTTCTTTTGTGCAAACAGGGCTTTGGAGACATGACGTACAGGAAGAAGCAAAGATAGGGTGTGATGACACGTTTCAAGGCCACAATCAGAAGTTGTGTTCATATACATGGGGGTGTTCCCAACTTTCGGAGGAGTACAAGTCATTACACAAACCGAAATGGCACAAAGGCAGTAGTACGCCCATGTCCCAGCTTCCGTACAAAGCAGAAGAAGGTTCTTGAGGATTTCAAAGCATAGAAAGCCACACACCCTACCACACGAGCGTGTGCCCGACCGTGTGGACTCCAAGGAAGACTTCGGTGGAAAAATCACTGTAGAGAAGTACTGTAGCAGTACTGTAGCAAAGTACTTCACAAGCCCGTGTGGAATTTCCACACGGGCGTGTGGATGCCCATGTGGATGCCCGCGTAAAGCCCCGAATTCAAATTATAAAAGCCGCCTTGTGATAATTTTTGGGGATCTTTTCGGCCACTTTCGAGAGACAAGGGGGCTATGGCTTGGAAGGAGTTCTTTGCGGCTTTGGGAAGCTTTCCTCACCAACTTGGATCGATTCCTCCTCCGTCATAGCATCAAGGAAGCCATCGGCGACCTAGCTTTGGAGTGGATTCAATCCAGACTTGGAAACTACCCATCAAGACTATCATCACGGATTTAAGGGGGTTATTCTTTATGTCTTTGGAACTTTATTCTGAATTTATTATTTGTTTTGTGACTCGCTCCATGGAGAGCTAAACCCCTAGAGGGTATTCGGACATGTAAACCCTAGGATTCTTATTTTCATTAGATTTACATTGTGTTTCTCTTCGAATTTATCAGTTTGAGTTTTACTCTTGAGTTCTTAATGCTTGTTTGTGCTTTTGATTTCATTATTAATTGCCTTGCATATTTTATTCAATCTAGTGAAGAGAGAGATCACCGCTAGGTTTAGAATTACCAAGAGTGAAGAGGGTCGAGAGGGTGAGCCGTGAGATAGCGGAGTGTCCCCTTTCCCCTCCGACAGATATTTCCTATCTCCATATTCCCTAAGTGTCAAGCAACCATATGTGGTGTGAGGCGTCGAGAGAATTCTCCGCCGGGACCTCGTAGGGGGGTTAGGGATCTTTCACCCGGAGGCGGGGGTTAGATCTACTTTTAGGAATTGGTTATATCTTTGGGATCCCTAGAGTTTTAAGCAGTCATATGTGGTGTGAGGCGTCGAGAGAATTCTCCGATGGGACCTCGTAGGGGACTAGTTATCGGTGACCTGGAGGCGGGGGCCGTTATACCTTTGGATACCCACGACTCATTGTTTTCGTTTAGAAACACTTGTAATCTACATCCAACACCCGAATCCTAGGGGGAGCATTGTCCGGATACCTCACTTTTATTGATTGAGAACTCTTTTCCTTTTATTTCCTCCGCACTTGTGGTGACACTCTTAGTGTTGGCCATTAGATCATCAAACACTACATTCATTGGGCTAGATAACAAAAGAGGGGCTATTACTAGTACTTATGTTCTCTGTGGTTCGACAACCCGACCATTTGGGTCCACTTTTATTACTTGACGACCCGTGCACTTGCGGTAACGCAAGGGGTTGACAGACATCACCCTCTTGTGTTGTTGCGGAGACGCATCAAGTTTTTGGCGCCGTTGCCGGGGAACAGGATATTAGGAACGCGAGTATTTTGTTACTTTAGCCATTCATTTATCTTTTACTGTTTTTCTATTTCATTTTTTCTTACTTTCGCCGTTCTCACTTATCGAGGGATGGAGAGGATCAGCATACCAGCACCCTTGGGGCTTGCATCCCTCCGAGCCATGCGTATGGTGAAGAAGACGAGCACCGGCCGTTATATACTCGCAGTGGAGGCCGAGGAGGAGGAGTCAGAAGAGGAGGCAGCCGACCCAGCAGACGCTCCTGATTCGCCGGCACCCACTGCTGTGCCGATGGACACCGAGGCCCCTGCATCCGAGCCAGAGCCAGAGCAGCCCGCCACTCGAGCCCGTGACCGTTTGGCGAGGCTCGAGGTGGCAGTTGGAGCTCTCCAGGGGGACATGGCGACTGTGCTCGCCAACTAGTCCATGATGATGTCGCAGTTGTCCATCATTCGACATCTTCTGGAGAGCGACACAGCATCTGAGGCGACGACATCAGCACCACCAGCACCACCAGCAGAGTTTCCTGACGCATGAGGCGTCCTTGAGTCATTTTATTTTATCTTCTGTATTTTTATTTTCTGTAGTTTTATTTTCAGCATGCTAGTTGAGACTCTGTCTTTTATTTCTGTCATTTTTATTTTGTGGTTCTAGTTGTTTTTCGTTGTTTTATTTTCTAATCTTGTTGAGCTTCATTGAACCCCCTGAATCCGCAGATAGTCTTGAGAGTCTTGGGAAATGGAAATCAAGTTATGCACATGGCCGTGTGACCGTTTCACCTCCAAATGCCCGTTGAGCCAAACACACCCTTGTACAAGATTCCACCAACTATTTCACCTGGAATTCAGGGGAGTATTATTTTGATTTTTGCACACCCTCACATGCTTTGTGTTCAGAATTTATAATTTTATTGTGCTTGCATGTGTACATTGGGGACAATGTACATCTTAAGTGTGGGGGAGGGATCGCTTTATACACCACTTTATTGTTTGTTTTCATTATATATGCTCATGCAACCTATGAAGGTTCACTTTAAGGTTAAGAGTTTGATTCTAGACTATAGGAGAGCTTCGAACACTAGATTTCATCATGCTCTAGTTGTCATCCAATTTTTTGAGAAATTTTTGTCCGATTGCCATTTATACACGCTACTCACTCATTAGACCTATAGAAGCTCTAGTTTAATGTTTTGAGACTTGTTAGTAGTTGTTTTATTTGAAAAAAAAAAAAAAATAGATATATATATAGTTTAGTAATTGTGAATCCTTTCGTGTATATAGGGGGTGAAAAGAGCTACTACCCTTGATTGTATGCAGCTACTCTCATAAGTCGGATACTAGTTATGCCCTAATGAGAGAAAGAGCTATCACAGGGGATATGTGAAAGCTAGCACCCTCGGTAGAAAGAGCTACCATCTCTTAAGTGTGAAAGCCACTCGGGAGGCCGCCTGAGAAAGGGCTACCTTGGAGATTGTGTGCAGCTACTACCATTTTTTTTGCTATTATATAAGTCTCGAACAATAAAAACTGTAAGTAGTGGACATAGAGTCGAATTTAGATGAGTTTTTCCACACACACACGCTTTCGGATTTCTTTTTCTTTCTTGTCATTGGATTGTTTTCTAGAGCATTGACTGAGCTGTTTGGTGTTAAGTAGTTTTACCCTTTTGTTATAGAATCACACTCTCATACTTTCTAGTGAACCTGAGGCCAAGCACTTATCCTTTCTTTCCTTGTAATGAATGTTTAGTTTGCTTGAGGACAAGCAAAAGCTTAAGTGTGGGGGAGTTTGATAAGTGCTTGATTATATATATTTTATAATATCAGTTTATATGCATTGAGCATCACTTTTATCAGGTTTTAGCATTAACAAGGTGTGTTTTGTGTTCTTTTGTGCAAACAGGGCTTTGGAGACATGACGTACAGGAAGAAGCAAAGATAGGGTGTGATGACACGTTTCAAGGCCACAATCAGAAGTTGTGTTCATATACATGGGGGTGTTGCCAACTTTCGGAGGAGTACAAGTCATTACACAAACCGAAATGGCACAAAGGCAGTAGTACGCCCATGTCCCAGCTTCCGTACAAAGCAGAAGAAGGTTCTTGAGGATTTCAAAGCATAGAAAGCCACACACCCTACCACACGAGCGTCTGCCCGACCGTGTGGACTCCAAGGGAGACTTTGGGCGAAAAATCACTGTAGCATTCAATGTAGCGAAGTACTGTAGCAGTACTGTGGCAAAGTACTTCACACGCCGGTGTGGAATTTCCACACGGGCGTGTGGATACCCGTGTGGATGCCCGCGTAAAGCCCCGAATTCAAATTATAAAGGCCGCCTTGTGATAATTTTTGGGGATCTTTTCGGCCACTTTCGAGAGACAAGGCTGCTAGGGCTTGGAAGGAGTTCTTTGCGGCTTTGGGAAGCTTTCCTCACCAACTTGGATCGATTCCTTCTCCGTCATAGCATCAAGGAAGCCATCGGCGACCTAGCTTTGGAGTGGATTCAATCCAGACGTGGAAACTACCCATCAAGACTATCATCACGGATTTAAGGGGGTTATTCTTTATGTCTTTGGAACTTTATTCTGAATTTATTATTTGTTTTGTGACTCGCTCCATGGAGAGCTAAACCCCTAGAGGGTATTCGGACATGTAAACCCTAGGATTCTTATTTTCATTAGATTTACATTGTGTTTCTCTTCGAATTTATCAGTTTGAGTTTTACTCTTGAGTTCTTAATGCTTGTTTGTGCTTTTGATTTCATTATTAATTGCCTTGCATGTTTTATTCAATCTAATGAAGAGAGAGATCACCGCTAGGTTTAGAATTACCAAGAGTGAAGAGGGTCGAGAGGGTGAGCCGTGAGATAGCGGAGTGTCCCCTTTCCCCTCCGACAGATATTTCCTATCTCCATAGTCCCTAAGTGTCAAGCAACCATATGTGGTGTGAGGCGTCGAGAGAATTCTCCGCCGGGACCTCATAGGGGGGTTAGGGATCTTTCACCTGGAGGCAGGGTTAGATCTACTTTTAGGAATTGGTTATATCTTTGGGATCCCTAGAGTTTTAAGCAGTCATATGTGGTGTGAGGCGTCGAGAGAATTCTCCGATGGGACCTCGTAGGGGACTAGTTATCGGTGACCTGGAGGCAGGGGCCGTTATACCTTTGGATACCCACGACTCATTGTTTTCGTTTAGAAACACTTGTAATCTACATCCAACACCCGAATCCTAGGGGGAGCATTGTCCGGATACCTCACTTTTATTGATTGAGAACTCTTTTCCTTTTATTTCCTGCGCACTTGTGGTGACAGTCTTTGTGTTGGCCATTAGATCATCAAACACTACATTCATTTTGCTAGATAACGAAAGAGGGGCTATTACTAGTACTTCTGTTCCCTGTGGTTCGACAACCCGACCCTTTGGGTCCACTTTTATTACTTGACGACCCGTGCACTTGCGGTAACGCAAGGGGTTGACACACATCACCCTGTTGTGTTGTTGCGGAGACGCATCAGACGTTATAGCATGAACTTATTATCTTTACTTGCAGTATTTATGAATGTCTTGTTCCTTTCAATAAATCAAGGTTATTGGCTATCTTTTATGTGGTTTAGTGCTTGATGCTTGGTAGTTAGGTTCTCCTATCTAGGTTTGTGAATCATTATTGATTGTTGCAAGCAGCGGGAGTTCAACTTAGGGCTCGGCAGCGCTAGAAACCACATGTTTATAGCATAACTAGGTTTAGAACTGAAGACATCTCTGATAATTACTGAGAAAGACCGAGTTAGTGAACGTCAGAATCCTAACCCCGGGGCCCCATCTCCTCCATCGAGTCAAACCTCAATCTTCCCTTGGTGAACTTTCTATTCCCTTAATCTCCTCGAAGTTAGTCCAAAGTCAATTCCTTCATCTTCGGTTTGGTTAGATATTAAGTAGGACGTTAGTATTAGAAGCTATACCAGTCCCTGTGGATTCGACTACCCGACCTTTTGGGTACATTATACTACTTGTGCGACCCGTGCACTTGCGGTTACGCAAGGGGCGTATCAAATTTTTGTCGCCGTTGCCGGGGACTGGTAACTTCTAAGAATTCGGACAGTCTTAGTACTCTAACCGTTTATTTTGCTTTTAATTCCATTTCTTTTGTTGTTCTTATTTTACTTGTTTTCTTTGTTTTTGTTCTTTTGTTTTTCTTTGTTTTTCTTAAGCTGTTTATTATTCTTTTCTCTTTTTTTCGCTATGAGCTTGAAAATTCGTATCACATCTGTTTCTTTTGGTGTTTGTGCAGGTGCAGTGCATGACTCGAGGGAATTCTTCCCATCTTGCGTCTCCAGATCCAGATATTGAGCGGACATTTCATCGGAGACAGCGACAGATTCACTTAAGGGAAACCGGGTCAATGGAAGTAAGTGTTGAAGTGCACCAAGAGGAAAACATGGCTGGAAATCAGAGGCGCATTTCAGATTACGCCCGGCCTAATTTAGAGGGATCTGGGTCGAGTATTGTTCAACCCCCAGTTGCGGCCAACAATTTCGAACTGAAGCCCAATTTCATCCAAATGGTGTAGCTGATGTGCCAATTTGATGGGTTTCAAGATGAGGACCATACGCACATTTGTCAAGCTTTTTGGAAATTTGTGACACTTTCAAGGTGAACAATGTGTCCGAGGATGCGGTTCGTCTTCGATTGTTCCCATTCTCTGTGCGAGGGAGGGCCAAGCAATGGCTAAGTTCCTTGCCAGCGGGTTCTATCACAAGTTGGGAACAGTTGGCCGAAAAATTTTTGGCCAGATACTTGCCATCGGCCAAGATCACTAAACTGAGAAGTGATATTTCCTCTTATCAACAAGCAGAATCAGAAACCGTGTACGACACTTCGGAAAGGTATAAGGAATTACTAAGAAAGTGTCCACAGCACGGGATAGTGGAATGGATGCAAATCCAGATCTTTTATAATGGCCTGAATGTGGCGACCAAACAAATGCTAGATGCGGCAGCTGGAGGTTCTTTGTGCAGTAAGAGACCGGAAGAAGCACAAAATCTAATTGAAAACATGGCCTCCAATGGATATCAGTGGAGTTCTGAAAGGAACAAGCCCGTGAAAACAGCCGGGTTTTATGAGGTTGATGTGCTCACTACTTTAGCAGCACAAGTGGAAGCCATCTCCAAAAGGTTGGACACAATGCAAGTCCAATCTTCAGCACAGAACATGAATACCGATAGTTGGACGAACCAAGCAGGGCCCAGTTGTTCATCTGAGAGAGTTAGTGCCGCCGAACAGGTGGATTTCATTAGGCAGAATCAGCGCGATACCAATAATCCTTACAGCAACGCCTACAACCCGGGGGTGGAGGAATCACCCCAATTTTTCTTGGAAGGACCAGAATCAAGGGCAACAACGCTCTCAACAGCAACAGACGCAACCTCCATTTTCGAGGTCCCCGCCACCAGAACAAAAGGGACCTTCACTTGAGGCCCTACTTGTCCAGTACATCCAGTCCAACGATGCCCGCATCACAGGGCATGAAGAGGTCTTGAGGAACCAGCAGGCCTCTCTACAGAATCTTGAGTGCCAGGTCGCACAGATAGCGAAGACGATCGCAAAACGACCCCCGGGTGCACTACCTAGCAATACTGAAGTCAATCCTAGTGGGAGTCCCTCAAGGTAGTCACTTTGAGAAGTGGCAAGGAACTCGAGTTCCCACCTCCACAAGCACAACAAGAGTCTCAATGTGAATCAGAGGTGAATGTTCTAGAGAGAGAACCACGGTCAAGCTCGAGCTCAAGAGAAAAATTGAAGGGTAAAGAGAAAGACTCGGTGGCAGAATATAAGCCCCTTTGCCTTATCCTGCGAAGCTCAAGAAAGACCAACAAGCGGCGCAGTTCAAAAAGTTTCTAGAGACGTTCAAGACCTTACATATAAATGTCCCGTTTGTAGAAGCTCTTTCACAAATGCCCAAGTACGCCAAATTTCTTAAAGAGCTTCTAACCAACAAAAGGAAGTTAGAAGCAGTCTCGACGGTGACATTAAGCGAAGAATGTTCAGCGATCATCACCAACAAAATCCCCAAGAAAGAGAAGGATCCGGGAGGGTTCATCATCCCATGTACAATTGGGGGGATGAATGATGAGAAGGCCTTGGCTGACTTAGGGGCGAGCATCAATCTGATGCCTTTGAAAACTTTTCAGAAGTTGGGACTAGGGGAACTCAAGCCAACTCAAATGATGCTCGAACTTGCCGATCGCTCCACTCGCCGACCTCCCGGGAATTGTGGAGGACGTCTTGGTTAAAGTGGACAAGTTTATATTTCCGGTGGACTTTGTTATTCTAGACTTGGAAGAATTGGCTGAGGTACCTTTGATTTTTTGGGCGGCCATTCCTCGCTACTTCACAAGCCGTCATTGATGTGAAGGATGGTCGCCTAACATTAAGAGTGGGGGATGAAGAAGTTGTGTTCAGATTGAAAGAAGCTATGAGGCACCCCATGGCATTTGATGATTCTTGTTATTTTCTAGATGCTACTGATGATGTCATTTGTGATTGCGTGCAGGAAATTTGGCAAAAATATCATCTTACTGATTTGTTATGGGAGGAACCTCCAGATGAAAAACTCATGGACAAGGAGGAAGACATTGCTATTGCACCACCAAGCCCTGGTAACCCAGCAGGGAAGGCCAAGAAAAAGAAAAAGAAAGTATCTAAGGCCCAGACATGGTGGCAGAAGGTAGAGGAGAGGAAGAAAAAACAAACCTCTACCCTGAAACATAACCCTGCTAGTGACCTCAGTGTTGGTGAGGCATTTTTGATTAATTCTTTATCTTCTTTTATGGACTGTTGTTCCGCAGGGCGCCAAGAAGGAAGGTATGTTTTTGAGCCATCATGAGGTGAGATTAGACCTGTCAAGCTAGTGACGTTAAAAGAGCGCTTATCGGGAGGCAACCCGATTGGTTTCATTTCTTTTGTTGTCTTTTGTTCGCCTTGAGTCAGTTAGCAAGGGGAGTCCCCTACTAAACTGATCTCTTTTCAGTGAGTCTTTGTTATTTTTTGTCTCTAATGCTTGCATTTCTACCTCAGGATTTATGTATATTTATCTTGCTGGTTGTCTCAAACGACTCCTCCCTAATCGGCTATCAACACCCGCCCTTGTGTGCCATGGAATTTTTCTTCGGCACCTCTCCTTTAACTTGGTGAAAATTTCCCAACCCTCACTTTTACTTGCAATTATTTTCTTTGTTTTGCATGATTAAATCTTTAAACATTGAGGACAATGTTTCATTCAAGTGTGGGGGAGGGTTGTGTATTTGTGTTCTAATACGATTAGATGTTGTGCATGACTTAGGACGATCTATGAAATTTTTTTTGGTTGAGAATTGCTAAGCTAGGAGTTTTTTGGGTATATTAGTGCACTTTTGTTGAACTTAAAGTTTTATTTTACTCTTACTTTGGAAACCCAAATGCTGACACTTAGCCTTCTGTTGTGTTGTTACTCTGTTAGAGGAAAGGCTAGTTTATAAGGCTGGAAAAATTAGATGTTGCCTCCAAACTCAAAATAATAAAATAGATTGTGAAAAGAAATTTAAAAATGAGAAAAAGTGACAAGTCGGGTTCCTTTTTGGGATGCCCTGTCAAATTTTGTGAGAAATATGGTAGAAAGAGCTATCACTTTAGAAAAAGCGAAAGCCGCACTTGAGTAGTCGGATCTTCGGCATCACAAATGTCATTTTTGATGACCTACCAAAGTGAAATGGCTGCCTCTAGGGTGTATGAAGCTACTACCCAGTTTAGGAGTCAGCAGTAAAAATATTGAGACGAAAGAGCTTGTACTAGACCCCCTCAAGAACAGTTTTGACATGCTTCAGGAGGCGACACACACACACGGTAGTACGGAGTAAGAGTAAAATCTTTCACAAGCTTTCAATTGACTAAGTCACTAGTTTTCAGAAACTCCTTAAGCTTCAGCAACTCTTTTAATTTGTTGAGATCAGAGGTCATGCACTCATCACTTTATTAGGGGAATAAGGTTGCTTGAGGACAAGCAACAATTCAAGTTTGGGGGTATTTGATGAGCGCATTTCATATATATGTATTGCATGCTTTACCCTCATCATTATTGAATATTTTGGCTGTAATTCTCCAAGTACAGTGCTATTTGAGGTATTCGTTGTTTGTCATACAGATATCAAAGTCCTGAAACAAGAAGAAGTGTTTTGGAACAATTTTAGAAGCTAAAGGACTTAGAAGAAACGTCATCAAGCTCAGCACGGCTTGAGCACGCCCGTGCTGTTCCTCGTGCAAATTGCAGGAGAATTCAGCCACAAATCAGCACAGCCTGAGTTCGCTGAGCACGCTCGTGAAAACCTCAGCACGCCCGTGCTGTTCCCCGTGCAAATTACAGGCTGGCGAATTTTCGGGGGGGAATCACTGTAGCACAAAACACTGTAGCTGAAGTACTGTAGCACTAAGTTCGCTGAGCACGGTCGTGAAAACCTCAGCACGGTCTAAGCACGCCCGTGCTGTTCCCCGTGCAGATTACAGGAATGTGAGTTTTCTGGAGATTTATTTGGCCGTAATCTGCACGGCTTGAAGCACGGCTTCAACACGCCCGTGCTCACATCGACAAGACATTAAACCCTAAAAACTTAGGTTTTGAGGGGACTTTTGGTGGCTGAACTTTGGGAGAAAGAAAGGGAGAGCTTTGTGGGTTCATCCTCCACTTCATCAAGGGAATGCCAAGCATATGGTAGGCCGATCGGGAGGAGATTACACGACATTGTAGATCCTTCGACAACCTCAACGATGCAAGAAATTAGGGAGTTTTCAATTCCTTGTCTTTTAATTTCTTTGGCATTGTGTTTGTTGGTTGTCATTATGAGGGGCTAAACTCTTAAGCGAGCCCCGGGGTTGGTTGTATGACGTTGTAGCTTGAACTTATTATCTTTACTTGCAGTATTTATGAATGTCTTGTTCCTTTCAATAAATCTAGGTTATTGTCTATCTTGTATGTGGTTTAGTGCTTGATGCTTGGTAGTTAGGTTCTCCTATCTAGGTTTGTGAATCATTATTGATTGTTGCAAGCAGCGGGAGTTCAACTTAGGGCTCGGCAGCGCTAGAAACCACATACTTATTAGCATAACTAGGTTTAGAACTGGAGACATCTCTGATAATTTCTGAGAAAGGCCGAGTTAGTGAACGTCAGAATCCCAACCCCGGGCCCCATCTCCTCCATCGAGTCAAACCTCAATCTTCCCTTGGTGAACTTTCTATTCCCTTAATCTCCTCGAAGTTAGTCCAAAGTCAATTCCTTCATCTTCGGTTTGGTTAGATATTAAGTAGGACGTTAGTATTAGAAGCTATACCAGTCCCTGTGGATTCGACTACCCGACCTTTTGGGTACATTATACTACTTGTGCGACCCGTGCACTTGCGGTTACGCAAGGGAAGTACCACTCTCTAATGCTTGTGTGTTGCCGTTCAGGATGTTGGATTTCTCTATTTCCCATTTCAGCTGGTTGTCCTCGATGATGCACAACACACGCCCTTATATTTCAAGCAATTGATCATGAACGCTTCCTCCTTATAATTGGTGAAAACTTCCCAACTCTCTTCTCCAATTTCACTTGAATCATTTTATTTATATTGCATGTGTTATCTTTTCTAAACATTGAGGACAATGTTTCATTCAAGTGCGGGGGAGGGTTGTGTACTTGTGTTTTAATATGATTAGATGTTGTGCATGACTTAGGATGATCTATTAAATATTTGGTTGAGAATTGCTAAGCTATGAGTTTTTGAGCATATTAGTGCACTTTTGTTGAACTTAAAGTTTTATTTTGCTCTTACTTTGGAAACCTTAATTGAACACTTAGCCTTTGTTGATTTGTCACTCTTGTTAAAGGAATGGCTAGTTGTAAGGCTCGTGAAAAAGTTAGTTTCTGACTCCAAACCCAAGGAATAAAATGAAAAACAAATATATATATAAAAGAATATTGTGACAAGTCGGATTCCTTTCAGGGATGCCCTGTCAAACTTTTATGAGAAGGATGGTAGAAAGAGCTATCACTTTAGAAAAAGCGAAAGCTGCACTTGAGTAGTCGGATTTTAGGCATCACAAATGTCATTTTTGATGACCTACCAAGTGAAATGGCAGCCTCTAGGGTGTATGAAGCTACTACCCAGTTTAGGAGTCAGCAGTGAAAATATTGAGAAGAAAGTGCTTGTACTAGATCCCCTAAAGAACAGTTTTGACATGCTCCAGGAGGCGACACACACACACGATAGTACGGAGTAAGAGTAAAATCTTTTTCAAGCTTTCAATTGACTAAGTCACTAGTTCTTAGAAACTCCTTAAGCTTCAGTAACTCTCTTACTTTGTTGAGATCAGAGGTCATGCACTCATCACTTTGTTAGGTAATTAAGGTTGCTCGAGGACAAGCACTGATTCAAGTTCGGGGGTATTTGATGAGTGCATTTTATATATAGTTATTTTATCTCTTACTCCCATAATTCTTGAGTTTATTGACGTTAATTCTCCAATTTCACTGCTATTTGAGATATTCCTAGTTTTCCATTCAGATATCAAAGTTCTAAAGCAAGAAGAAGTGATTTGGAGCGATTTTGGCAGCTAAAGGACTTAGAAGAAACCCCATCAAGCTCAACACGGCCTCAGCACGCCCGTGCTTGCAAGCCGTGTTAGATTACAGGAGAATTCAGCCAAGGTTAACACGCCTTCTGGTCGCTAAGCAAGGTCTTGCAACCCTCAGCACGGCCTCAACGCGGGCGTGTTGGACCACGTGCAGATTACAAGAAATTGGGTTTCATGAGTTTTATACGACCGTAATCTGCACGGCTTGGAGCACAGTCTCAACACGGCATTACTCACATCGTGAAAAGGTTAAAACCCTAGAAACGTAGGTTTTTGGGGAACTTTTGGACTGGAGAAACAAAGGGAGAAGAAGAGGAGAGCTTTGGGGAGCAGTCCTCACCATCACGAGGGGAATGTCACGCGAATGATAGGCCAATTGGGAGGAGAAATCATTCCACATTAGAACCTCAGACAGCCGCAAGGATGCAAGCAAATAGGGAGTCTTCAAACTCTTTTGTATTTGTTTCTTTGGCAATTTCCTTGTTGTCTAACCCTATGAGGGGCTAAACTCTTATTTGGGAGCCCCGGGGTGATATTCTTATGCTTGTACCTTGAGCTTGAATACTCTACTTGCAGTATTTATGAATGTCTTTGTTCTTTACATTAAATCTTGGTTGTTGGCTGCTTTGATTGCAGGTTGAGTGGTTGAATGCTTTAAGTTCCTGTATTCTTATCTTAGCTTGCAAATCTTTATGATAGTTGCAAGAAGTGAGATCCCAACTTAGGATTCAAAAGAACAATGAGCATCCTTCACTTAACACAACAAGATCTTAGAATTCAGGGTTCTAAAGACATCTCCGATAAGTGCTGAGAGAGTCCAAGTTAGTTAGCATAAATAATTCAACCCCGGCGCCCCATCTCCTCCATTGAGCAAATCCTTACCTTCCCCTTAGTGTGATTCTTCCTCTTCAATCTCCTTCAATCCAAACCAGAGTCATTTCAACCCTTCTCTAATTGATTAGATATTAAATAGAATGATAGTATTAAGAGATATACAAGTCCCAGTGGATACGTGATAAGTGCTTGATTATATATATTTTATAATATCAGTTTACACGCATTGAGCATCACTGTTATCAGTTTTTAGCATTAACAAGGTGTGTTTTGTGTTCTTTTGTGCAAACAGGGCTTTTGAGACATGACGTACATGAAGAAACAAAGATAGGGTGTGATGACACGTTTCAAGGCCACAATTAGAAGCTGTGTTCATATGCATGGGGGTGTTGCCAACTTTCGGAGGAGTACAAGTCATTACACAAACCGAAAGGGCACAAAGGCAGTAGTACGTCCATGTCCCAGCTTCCGTACAAAGCATCAGTACTGTAGCAAGGTACTGCACACGCCCGTGTAGAATTTCCACACGGGCGTGTGGATGCCTGTGTGGATGCCCGTGTAAAGCCCCGAATTCAAATTATAAAAGCCGCCTTGTGATAATGTTTAGGGATCTTTTCGGCCACTTTCGAGAAACAAGGCGGCTAGGGCTTGGAAGGAGTTCTTTGCGGCTTTGGGAAGCTTTCGTCACCAACTTGGATCGATTCCTCCTCCGTCATAGCATCAAGGAAGCCATCGGCGACCTAGCTTCGGAGTGGATTCAATCCAGACGTGGAAACTACCCATCAAGACCATTATCACGGATTTAGGGGGGTTATTCTTTATGTCTTTGGAACTTTATTCTCAATTTATTATTTGTTTTGTGACTCGCTCCATGGAGAGCTAAACCCCTTGATGGTATTCGGACATGTAAACCCTAGGATTCTTATTTTCATTAGATTTACATTGTCTTTCTATTCGAATTTATCAGTTTGAGTTTTACTCTTGAGTTCTTAATTCTTGCTTGCGCTTTTGATTTCATTATTAATTGCATTGCATGTTTTATTCAATCTAGTGAAAAGAGAGATCACCGCTAGGTTTAGAATTACCAAGAGTAAAGAGGGTTGAGAGGGTGAGCCGTGAGATAGCGGAGTGTCCCCTTTCCCTTCCGACAAATATTTCCTATCTCCATATTCCCTAAGTGTCAAGCAACCATATGTGGTGTGAAGCGTCGAGAGAATTCTCCGCCGGGACCTCGTAGGGGGTTAGGGATCTTTCACCTGGAGGCAGGGTTAGATCTACTTTTAGAAATTGGTTATATCTTTGGGATTCCTAGAGTTTTAAGCAGTCATATGTGGTGTGAGGCGTCGAGAGAATTCTCCACCGGGACCTCGTAGGGGACTAGTTATCGGCGACCTGGAGGCAGGGGCTGTTATACCTTAGGATACCCACGACTCATTGTTTTCGTTTAGAAACACTTGTAATCTACATCCAACACCCGAATCCTAGGGGGAGCATTGTCCGAATACCTCACTTTTATTGATTGAGAACTCTTTTCCTTTTTATTCCCTGCACACTTGTATTAACACTCTTAGTTTTGGCCATTAGATCATCACACACTACACTCATCAGGCTAGATCACAAAAGAGGGGCTATTACTAGTACTTCGTTCCCCGTGGTTCGACAACCCGACCCTTTGGGTCCACTTTTATTACTTGACAACCCGTGCACTTGCGGTAACGCAAGGGGTTGACACACATCACCATGTTGTGTTATTGCGGAGACGCATCAATACGACCACCTGACCTTACGGTACACTTTATTACTTATACGACCCGTGCACTTGCGGATACGCAAGGGGCGTATCAGAAACACAACCATGTAAGCAGAAACATAAGGGTTTAAATGGAAAAGCCAAATGCTCAATAAAATGCAAAAAGTGGGAAACTTACTGGTCGAGTTGGTCAAGCCGCAGGAATCCAGCGGGCATTTCTTTTATGGGATGAAAGTCGTCTTGACCATACTCAACTTTTGTTTTTCAATTACGGTTATTCTTTCATCATCGACAGGGAGTTGTACTCATTCTTCGCAGGAAACATGCTCATATGTTTCTTCAACAGGTGCCACGTCATCACCCTGGTGTAGTGGGGACGGGATTGGAACTTCTTCACGTACAGGGGTTCCACTAGCATCTTCATCTGTCGGGGAGAGCTCAGGTGGAACTTCATTATGTATAGGGGGTTGCGCTGGTAGCTTTATCTGTCATGGGAAGCTGAGATGGAACATCTTTATCTACAGGGTGGTTTGGACTGCATCGTTTTTTGCAGGGGAGCTTTTGGAGAAACTTCTTTGTCCACATGTTCCACTGATGAGTGCTTTCTATATATATATTTCATACGCACTACACCCGATATTTACTTGTCCTTTTGCTATTACTGGTATAGTTCGGTGCTATTTAAGGTATTTTGAGTTTATTGTGCAGATATTTAGGTCCTAGAACAATTACAAGTGATTTTGAGGGGAATTCATATCAAAAAGACTTAAAGGGAAGTTCGTCAAGGCAAGCATGGCCTCAACACGGGCGTGTTCCAGCCCGTGCACTTTACGGCCTATTGGGAAAAAATGTAGCAAAAAACTGCAGCCGAAGTACTGTAGGAGTACTGTAGCAAAAGTACTGTAGTCCGAAAACTCAGAAACCCGAAATCTGCACGGGTTGAAGCACAGTTGGAGCACGGGCGTGTTGGCATCGAGAAGTCACTTTTTAAGCCCAAAAGTTAGGGTTTCAAGGGGTCTTCTTCTTCTATCTTTCTTCCCCCTTGGGGGAGGCGACACGAGGGGAAAGCGGCACGCCTTTGGAGGCCGGATCTGGACCGAGAGATCGTTGAGGGAGTGGAGGAACATTGGCATGATCATCATTGGATGCCCTCCGACGAGATTGTGAAGCAAGAAGGGAGTTTATGATTTTCATCTTATTCTCTTGTTATTTATCTTATGTTTCTTGTAGAACCATGAGGGGCTAACCGTTCTCCAAAGGCCCCGGATTAAGAACTTGGTGGTGGAATGTACTTGGATTTATTTATTGCAGAATTTAAGGAAGTCTTTATTGTCTCCTTGTTAGATCTTTGGTTGTTAGCTTGAATGTTGGTTGTTGAGTGGTTTGAATGCTTGAGTACTTGATTTTCACTTAGCTTGTATATCTTGATGATTGATACGAGAATTTGGAAATATGCTCATGTTGTCAATTCCACTACATGTATCTTCACATTAGTGCAACAAGACTCTAGAACATAGGTTGATTGAGACATCTCCCCGATAAACCCCGCATGAATTCGAGTACGATTGACACCAAGGGATTGATCCGGGACGCTACTCCCTAGCATTGATCTCTCGTTACCTAATCCCTTTCTCTCTCCCGTTATCCTCACTTTCTTCACTTTTATTTCTAAATAGCATTTAAACCAAATTATTGAGCGGTTAGATATTAGAAATTCGACGAGTATCAAAAGCTATACCAGGGCCCCTCGTGGATTCCACCGAGGAGGTTTGGGGGCCGGTTTTCTCCCGGGTCACCGCCGAGCAAGGACTACCCTACTCTCCTCGCAGATTGCTTGGGAGAGGTTTCCTTTGGTCCACGCAAGCTATCAAAATCGAGAGTTGGGATAACAATCTCTTTCATTGCAAAGAGAGATCCGATGATGTTGTCGATGTCGACAGCGTCACCGCTATCTTTTTCGGAAGATATTATTGAAGGACTTGGTGAATAGTCCTTCTTCATTCTGCCCTTGTGGGTAACTTTCTTCATCATAATACCGATGCTCACAAAGGATGTTGCCGACTTACTTACGACCCCCGTAGACCACCTAGGGACGTCGTGGGGGTTTTCTCGCTTCAAGTTCGGGGGTCATTGATGCGGGCCGAGTAGCGACCTTCTTCACATTTCTCTTGGCCGTCAAAGATCATCCGGAGGACGACTTTGGTGTGTCTCTCTCCGAGGATGGAAAGGAGAACAGAGCCCGTTATTCGATGGCGTCCACATAGGACACTAGACCTTGGAAGTCCCACATAAGAGCCTCAAACCCTTGCAACAACTAGGTTGCAACATCGTCACCAATTTTCCTCTACCGGGATCCCCGTGACCTCGTGACAAGGCCAACTTTGGTCGTGGGGATAGTACGTGCGGCCGTGGACGGACCATGTTTCTTCATACACTTCTTGTCTCAAGGCGATTCGGCCATTACCGTAATCGGGAGCGAGCTCGGAATACCGTAAACGAAGGATGACAACATTTAGATATAAATGTAAACAAATGTTAGTAAATGGGAATTTAAGTGAAAATAAATTTTAGTAAACAAGACCTCTCCGATGTAAGTAAAAACAAATATTAGTAAACGAAAACTCTCCAATGTAAGTGAAAACAAAAATTAGTAAACAGGAACTCTCCAGTGCAAGTGAAAATAAATGTTAGTAACCTGGAACTCTCTGATTTAAGTGGAAACAAATGTTAGTGAATGGAAACTCTCCAAAGTAAGTGGAAATAAACAATAGTAAACGGGAACTCTCCAATGTAAGTGAAAACAAACAATAGTAAATGAGAACTCTCCAAAGTAAGTTGAAACATACAATAGTAAACGGGAACTCTTCAATGTAAGTGGAAACAAACAGTAGTAAATGGGAGCTCTCTAAAGTAAATGGAAACAAATGTTAGTGAATAGGAACTCTTCAATGTAAGTGAAAATAGACAACACTAAACGCTAAACATAACTTCATACCTCTTTGCCATCGAGAGGTGACGGTAACAGACTGAGAGAAACTTGTTTTCTAAAACTGTTTTCCCCATAGCAGAGTATCCAAGGAGTCCTCCCAACGCGGACTATTTTCCCTGTGACAATAACCTCGTAGAACCTTATGTTCAGGGCTACAACGGATTCTCGGAGGTAGGCTGCGTCTTGCTTCTCCCCTCTAGTTCTTGATTGCACTCAGGCGGCCGTCTGTGGGAAGTCTTCCATGAGCCATCTGTGTGTGGCCTCCGCCCATGCATATCTTCCCAATGCAGAGAGGTCTGCAACATAGTCCATCTGTGTGTTTGGCACCGAACAAGTTGTGTTTAGGAACAACATTGTTCACAAGAGATACAACATTAGCAACTTCACAAAGTTCTCCTCCTCCCCTTTCTTCTGGATAATTTCTTAAAGGGATTTTTTTATGGTATCCCTTCTCCTTTCAAAGTTTTGGACAGAAATTTTACTTCAAAGCCCGATGGTATTTTCTTTTTTTTTTTTTAACGTCACTATGTCCCCGTCACAATGAAGACCTAGGATTATGGCAACATCTTCGAGTCTAAAGCTCACCAAACTAGCACCAATCTTGAACTTTTGGGTCTAGTGGTCATATCGCTGCATGATGGCATCAAGCAGTCTCCTCACTCGCATTACCTCCTTAATTTCTGTGAAATGTGAAAACGGTGTCCTCCTCACCATCTCTAGCTACCTTGCACTCATATGTTGTTTCAGCTCTGCCAGCGTCTCCACTATGGGCACCAAGTAGCATCTATCGTTAACGAGGTTAGAGGCCATGTCTGCGTTACATACAACATTGCTCAACCAATATTGCTTGCATTCTAAACAGAAAACAAATAAATACTACATGGAAACTCCACAGTCTAAACAGAAATTAGTTCAATAGATTGTACATCAATCCTAAACCATTTTCTGAATGGAAATCACACATTCTAAACAAAAATTGCACATTCTAAACTTCACCGTAAGAACAAAGCCTGATTATTGCACAATTGTAAACTGGATTGCATGAGATTTCAAAACCATCAACCACAAAGGCAACATAATCAAAAGTAGTGGAAGAGAAGCCTATTCTGGCATACCGCCCACTTACCTTCCTAACTTCGGTCTAGTTGTGTTGGGAATCGGATATCTCTTATGCCGGTGATGTGGGAACTAGGGGTTTCTGCTTGAGCTTTCGTTTCCAAGTAAATGAAAAGACACTCTTCTGACTGTGCAATGACGCAACCGGTTTACAATGTAATCAATGCGCTCGCATCTCAAAGCTCGGAAAAGCACTGACCCAACCGCCCGCAAACTTCTCATGTGAGTGGAGGGGCATAACCGTCACTCCACTCGACCTTTAACGGAGTTATCCCACGCAGGGATCCAAATGGAAGCAACCCCAAAAAGGAGGGACTTCCTGTGAATATTATACTGTCATGGATTTTCTGTAAATAAGTGAACTTGTGAGTGATGTTTGTTCATTTCCCGTTATTTATATTATATGTTTTATTATAAACATATTTATATAATAAAATATTAAATATTATTAATCAAATAATTAATTTATATATTGAAAATGATAATAAAAAACACATAATTAAAATATTTTCTAAAAATATAGGAATTATAATAAATTAATATACTTTTCTAAAAATTATTTAATTTTTTGGCAAATAAAAAAATAAAAGAAGGGAAAACTTTGGTTGATTTTGGACATTTGGATATAAGTAAAAACATTTGTGAATTTTGAGAATTTTGAAAATTTGGATAACTTCGGTAATTTTGGAAATAATAAAAAAAAATGGTACATGGGTAATTTTGAAGATAAAAAAAATTAAATTTGGATAATTTTGAAATTTGGATAAAATAAAATATTAAAAAAAACATACCTACGTAAATTCAATTGCCTTATTTTTAAAAAATAAAAAAAATAAAGTGGGGGATAAATGGGTATTTGACTCACCCGGAAGCAATTGGTGGCCATCAAAGTCTCAATGGCCATCGTATGGCCCTTGTGGAGATGCCATGGCTCTTGTATGAGCCATTAAAATTGTTTTTGTAAGATTTTGACTTGATAATGTGATTAAGGGTAACTCAGCTTCGAAAACAAGTTGAATTTTACAAAAACAAAAACAGAGATGAAACATCACCGACATTATATAAGATGCATGATATATCATGCAACTTCGTACTAAAGACGAGAGCACAAGTGACACAATTGAACATGAATTTGGGAAGTACGTTTAAAAGTTTTTATAATTTAGTGACTTAAATAACAATAGTTAAATAGTTAAAGTAACTATTTAAATAATTTACCTTTATTATCTTTTGAAACTTGAATTTTCCTAACTAAATTCTTCTATTAGCCCGGTTCGATTAGTTTCCTAATCTCTTTACAGCCTAAGCCGAGATAAATTTAATTAAAATCACTAGCAGATTTATATTATTTTTAAAAACAATCTCGCTGCTATTTAAAAATATTTCAAATAGTCCCCCACACTTTAGGTTATCCCAACAAAGAAGCTTGATTTTCCATATTCCTAAAAAGTCCCTGCTTTATCATGTCCATAACTTCCTAGTCCTACTGCATACAAACGGTGTTAAAAGAGTGGTAAAATCACATGACTTCCCTCAAGTAGTTACCCAGCTTGGAAACCGCTAGTGGTCACATCGTTCCGCATCCCGAGAGTGTTCATTAAGTGGAGGAATGCTTCATCCTCGAATGCAGCCTTCATCTTCATCTTCTTCAAACGAAACCCTCATTGTAGAGTTAACCCCGCCGAAGACTGCGTGTGAAGTCTTGTGGTCGAAGAGGATAGGTAGTGCTTGAAGTTTGTCACATCTGCGAGAAGAATTACACTTAACCAAGGGAGAAGAAGGTCTTTGTTGTCTGAGTCAGAGAGGTACCAGCGCGCCTTCACACTAGTTTTCTTTTTATGTTTTTTTTTTTATTTTACAAGCAAGTTGTGTATTGTCAGGAATTATGATGTTTGTGCCCTAATTTGGTCAATGGAATTGAAGACTATTGCAGATTTTGTTGGGTTTTTGTTTGATTTTTGTGATGTGTAATCCAATTGTATGTTGTCTATTTATGCACATGTAATCTTTTATTTTATTTCCTACTCAATTTTGTGACATTGAATATGTTAAACATGTTTGTTGTCATTGCGGGAAAATATTGTCAATTATGCGAGGAAGGGAGTGGTGAATTATTTTTAGGGACCGTCTGATATAATTGCCACTGAATCAGTTGTAGTTGCAAAACTAAACTATTGGCCATTTATGTTATGTGTGAATGTTTTTCATTGAAAGTTTGTTTTATTGTTTAGTATTTATGCAACATGCTTATTATTATGGCAATATGTTGAACTACTTGCATGTGTTTGTTAATTTTGTAAGTGTATTGTTTGAAATTCCATTGTGCTTGGAAATATTTGTCTTCATGTTCACTTTTCCATGAAAAACGTAAGCCAGTTGTAGTGTTCATGCTATCTAATATGAAAGCATTTGTTGCAAGCAACAAGGTATTGGCTAGTAGTTCTGAGAATCTTGTGAATGGCAGATGCTATTTAGCACCCATTACAGGGTTTGGTTCTAATGAAAGACAGCAAAAGCGAAGAAAATTTTATGAAGCTGTTGTTAATGTACCTTATCGATTTCTTGCTTTTTCCCACCACCTCCTGTTCGGCACCGTCATGGTTAGTATACTACGCGGATGACTTGTCCACAATTGGGGAATATGTGTGGGCACGTGCGGTGCACAGTTGAATCATGGAAGATGCACTAGCCATATCCAACCGAGTGAAAGAAAAACACTCCATGAAAATATCAAGTCCAGCTTATCTTAAAGGTTGTGTACTTGTATTGAATATTTGGTTTTATGAGGTTACTGGGACATGGAAAAAGATGTGCTATGGAAAATCACCATGTATCTTATTGCTACGGTGAAGGTAGTTATAGAAAGTGGTCTGGCGCTGGCACATTGATGGACACATTGGCTGGTCAAGAGGTAAGTTAATTTTGGTATACATGCATCACTCAAAATAAATGTTTGCAAATGCAGTTACTTGTTTACTCTACTTATGTTAACGTTCACAGAGATTAGGTAGACAGTGATATTGTCATATATACTCTAGTTATGTTAATGCTTGCAAATGAGTTCATGATTGAAACTTACTGACCAAGACATAACATGTACACTTTGACTATATGAGTAACCGTTCACTTTGGGAGATATGTGTTTACTATCTAATGTTATCGGTTAAATACACTACAAACTATTTATAAATAGGCGTACATGTCTATCTTACAAGCATTACTACTGTTGCATACTAATAGATAACCATTTTTAATAGTTTTGCACCTTGATCCCTAGGAACCAGTACGACCATGACCTCATCGGTGGTCATAATCATGATGATCGAAACACAAGAAGTGCTGCTTTGGATCCACCCACCAGCACCTAACCAACAAGATTTGTGAAGACAAATAAAAAACAACCAGGCAGGGGAGAGCCACCCAGAAAAAGGAGTCGACAATTTGTCCACCAGGCAAGTCCCCCACCAAAAGATAGTACGCGATCCTCACCAAGCTAGGAATAGAGGGCTATTGAGCTTGAAATAAAGGAGATGAAGATTAAGATACGCTTGCCCAGGGAGAGGGTGAGCGTCCTAGAAGGGATCATCTTTGGTGCCGCTGAAAAAGATAATGCTTTAGAACTAAGGATCCTCTTCGGGGATGCACAAGAAGACAAGGCTTCAGAACCAAAGATGAAGGCCGATGATTAAAATACACATAAGGAATTGCTGGAAGCATCCCCACAAAAAACGTTGAAGAGGGTTGTAGATAAGAGAGGTCAAGAAAAGCCTCTATTTGTAGAATCATCCGAAGAGACTAATTACAAGAGGCCCTCACCCGTGCAGCAAAAGCATCTGCTACAACATGCATTGCACACCCTCCTCTTAAAAAAAAGCGGTTGCCCCCAATGTGGAAAGGAAGATGAAAAACGGCCTCCATCAAAGATGAGTGTTGTGGACAATGAAACAATGGACGTCATTAGGAGCGTCGTAGAGTCTTTGACATCCTTGAAATATGATACACCAACGGCTGCCACAGAACTAGGTAATGTAGCCATAGACATTGATGACAACGCAACAGAGGAACCAGATGAGACCAACGATGTTCCTGATGTACCACACGAATTCGTCCCTACAAACAAGTGACCACAAGGATTTGCATAGCTAAACAAGCTTCATTAAACAACGTCGGTTTTTTTCAATTATCGAATGGACAAGTAAGTGTCACCTTGCTTCTTCTTAAAGTAATTTACGGTTTCTAGTTTTCAAGTTGCATTCCAACTCATCCTAAGTTTTAGCTGTACTCTATTGCTTCTTTCACTCTGGTATTTGTTGTCTCAGACAACTTATTAAGGTACTTGTCCATATATAGGGTTTTCTATTCATTAACTAGCCTATTCGTTTAGTGTTATTTGTTTCGGTATCCATTTTATAGCTTAAAGTCTTGAATGTACCTTAGACGTTCAGTTACGATGATTTCAAATTATTTATACTGGATAGATTTCTATTTTTAACAGTACTTATGCATGGAGTAATGAATTTTGTCACGCGAGTCATGCGCATGTGTAAGCCCTTGTTAATGGAAAGCTTATGGTTCCCGATGATGTTATGGACGAATTCATCCTGATGTTACACGAGATAGTAGGGAAATTCCCCAAACAGTTCAAGCGGTCTGTGACAATCGTCAAGCCTATGACATTGGCTCTGTCAAAGATTAAGGAATCCGAAGATGGAGTAGCTAAACTGATGGGCCCTACATTGGATGAGTACGTGACAGTGGACCTTGTGGTCATGCCAATAATCTTAAACAAACACTACCATCTTCTTGTGCTGTACAAAGGAACAAAGAAATACTTACATTATTCTTGCTTAAAAGCCCAGTGTATGATAGGGATGCATGTGCAATGGTACACCTTCAACTCTTTAGTGTTTTATTTTGCTTATCCATTTAGCTAAGTTTCTTATATTTCTTCTCCCTCGTTCGTGCAGCGCACTCTATTTGAAAAGACTTTGCAAGCGACACATGCGATCAATGAGGCTAATGCATACCCACTCGAGCATATGTGGGAATGCCCCCTAGCAAAGGCTTGATACCGTGGATTGTGTTGTTTATATCAGGCAATTCATGGAGCAATTGTTGCGAGCTGAAGAACATGATCTCCCCGACGGGGATGTGCGATGATAATTGCAGATGGAATTATCCGTAACCCGACAAATAAAGAAACAATGGACTCCAAAAGGAGGAACACCCATAGATCGATGAGACAAAGGAGAGTGCACCTCTTATCGATAGCGCCGCTCTGCTCCCAAAGAGTGCCTCTTGGAAATGATGTGGTCTTCAAACTCACGAGATGAGAATGTCGTCCGTGCTCCAACCCCAACTTTAGACCCAGCCGCACCACCGACAAATAAAGTTATCATTTCAGGGGAGACACCGATACAAATGCTTACGTTGTTGAATGATATATGTATGCAATCCAGGCCTTGCAATTGTGCTTTTCCATTTTCATATGTTTCTAAACCTTTATGAACTTAGGTTAATGATGATATTTACACTTTCCATTTTCATATGTTTGTAACCCTTTATGAACTTAGGTTAACAATGATATTTGCACTTTCCCATTAAGATATTTCCATTGTGGATTATATTGTGGTTATTCTCGCATTGTGACAAATTTTATACATCATATTAAGACATTTCGCTATATATACTTTCTGTGGTTATCATTGTGCATTAGTTGTCCTCGCATTCGCCATAAGTGTTTATTTGTGATTGGTACACACTCTTGGTTACCGTTCCTATTCACTATTGGACGAAACCCTTCGGGTATGACCCCATTACATAATTGATCCGAAATTAATGATATGCCGTAGTTGAAACCGAAACAACATGTCATATTGAAAGAGATCATTGCGGACACCCGAGAGGGTCACATACCATCAAAACATAATGACCTGATAAAATAACAAAAAATCTAACTCTCTTCATTCAATTAGCAATGACAGTATTACAAGTGGCCCCATTATGTCCGACTTCAATGCATCACCTATAGTGCAACTGCCAGACACCAAACACTTGGGACTCAATTCTCTGCAGTCTAGGCCAGCCTAGCTGATGCTTTGTGATGGGTGGTCAAAGACGGAGTTGACGAGAGTTGTCTACTGGTTTGTCATAGTTTGGTATAGGGTATATTGGACTACCATACACAATGCTATATGCTTGCACAGAGAAGTAGTCATCCACATAACAATGGACATTGTTATCGGTTTGCATGATGGCAACACAAGCATGCTTACATGGTAGCCCGTACACTTCTCATTGTTTGCAAGAGCATGTTCTCTCATGTAGGTTGACAAAGCTGCTTTCATGGTCGAGCACCTCAAATTGCTCCCCGTTGGACCGCCCCACTATCAAGTGTCAGCTTTTTTCTACAATCCTTTCAATTTTCTTATGGACCACAGGACATAGATGTGTTTCCCATTTGAGACAATGTTGTCGTTGGTCACACATCATGTTCATCAGTTTGAATCTGCATCCCATTAAGATAGCATGATAAATATAATTACACGATAATAAATTTGAGTAGCTTAAAACTAATTAGTTTGTGAAAGTCAAAACAATACAAGCAAAAGTTGAGCATGTCAGTACCAAAAGATATTAGTTCTCCAATATTGTATATGGTACCTGTATATTTGACCAATAACCTAAGATACTAGTAAAAAACATACGAAATCAAACAAGAACATGGGTATTTGAGTATGAACATTTAATACTGGGCCACCATATACAATGTAAAATAAAAACCTGCAAAATATTCAGTTATCGTTATTAATGAGCTAAGAAAACAAAATATGGATCACGAGATTTATACCTAATGGAGTCCACCATATTACACACAGGAAGGTGGTGTGCTTCTTTGATCCAGGCATTGAATGACTCAGTAACATTCAAATACATCTCACCCCATTGATGACCTCTGAATAAAAAATGTCTCCAGTATGACACTTCAGATTTATGGAACAACCAGTGGTGCACCTATGGTGATGTGATGGATAGCTCATTGACTGCTTATTCGTATTCTATAGATATACATGCGTATGCGACCTTAGTAATCAACCGCCAACACTCATCTTTTAAAGCCTTCCAAAACGGCTGTTGGTCTTAAGAAAATTTGCATGAAGATGGCGTAAACAATAAGCATGTGGGGAGGAAAAGAAAAACCCTTGCGATAGCATTGATAAGTCCTTTCAACCGATTTGAGATAAATGTAATGATCTTGACATAGTCTTCATCATCATATAATGCATATCCCAAAGTTGAAACAAACCACGTCCAATTCTCATCTATCTCATTGTCGACAATGGCAAACACTACATGAGCGGCATCCGATGTCCCGGAGTGCTCATCCCGAGGAGGGCCAACCCCGTCATTTCCTCACGTGGCAGAGCCCGCCATGATGGCATTCCCGTAAATAAGACGAAGTCACCCTAGTGAACAGGGCCTAGAAGCCTGACTGCCACATGGCGCTATCACAATGAATAGACATCGTGGACCGACCATCCCCGCGACATGGCGTCTATCACGTGGTTGTGGAGTGATCGTAAATAAGTCAATGTCACCCTAGTGAACATGATGCCAAACTAGACCCCCAGAGTAGCACGAGGAGCTCATCCAGAGCATCCATTATGAAGCACACATGTGGCAGTCACGCAGTAGATCACAATCGTATCCACAAAAGAGCCAGCGTACAAAGATGACATATACGATGTGTATAGGACGCTGAACAGACATATAAACACACCGGACATATGGATCCGCACGCATTCTGATGTACACATGGCAACATGAGGATAGATAATGTAAAAGGTAATGGGAAAAATCCATGTGTCATGCATCGGACGATGGATCACGATACGTGCTATGTTGTTAGGCATTGAATAATTGGCGCTTAGGATAATCATGGCACATCTTTACATGTGTCATCCATCCGTCGCAACGTGACGGGATGTGCGGTCCCGATGGGTGGCTTGGTGAGATAGGAATCCCGATGGACTGGGCCTAAACCTAACACACCATGATAATGATGATCCTAATATGCATTGTCAACATCTGATGGCCTAGGTAGGCCCATGACTAACATTCGCATATAGGATGTGTCGAGATATGGATGTGGTTGCATGGTGTAAGTACACACAAGCATATAAAGAGGTTGTTATGTACGAATAGTATTTTCTTATTACACGAAGGGAAAGGCATATTACATGTGAAATATAACGAAATGACAATAATCGTCTGTTGATTATGGTGTCGTCAAATACATTGAACTTTCTTACAGTTAATGGTCCATGGGCCTCATAAACAATGGATGTTCAATAATCACATACTGTATGTTACGCTGGGTCCATTCGTTTAGTGAGGCATTTTCGGATTTTCGTAAAAACTCGGAATAACTTGAATCTGGTCCTGAATTACACAGGATTACACAGGGTATACCTCCGGATATATGAACCGGTTTCCCATATTTGCAATTGGATAGCCAATTGCGCCCAGCACCTATAAATGCTTTCTAATGTTTCAACCTCAGATACTGAGGTGGAATGTCATCTAATACCTTATATAAGAAGTCGTTATGGAATATTCGTGGATTTAGATTCATATGTCCGCATATATAGTAAAGGCATGAAGATGGCTTAAACAATAAGCATGTGGGAAGGAAGGAAAAAACCCTCGCAATAGCATTGATAACTCCTTTCAACCGATCTGAGATAAATGTAATGATCTTGCCATAGTCTTCATCATCATATAATGCATTGATAAGTGTCTAAATGTACGTGTTTTAGTATATATATTTGATAACTCTAGCGTGTATTTTTACATGAATGGATGCACGTTTTGTGCTTAATCGCGTATTATTTGCTTCGCGGGGCATGAAAAAAGCCATGGAAGACACGAAGAAACGATTTTGGGCAGAAAAAGAGAAGAAAACTAGGTCACGGTACCGTAGCATATTTACTGTAGCAGAGTAATGTAGGTTGGAGTACTGTAGCAACCACTGTAGCACCTGGATGATTTTCGAGCCAGGAATTGATTCGGGCCATACGGCCTCATTGCTGCCTTGGATTGACCCCGGGATTAATACTGTAGCCAGAGAAGAGAAGTTGTTTTGCTTGGTTCATACTGCCTCAATGAGGGCATGATTGACCCGAGAATTGACCACTTGATTGAGGCCGTTTGGTACGGTTTTTGGGAAGTTTTAGGTCTTATTTTGAGGCCATATCGCCCCATTCGGGGGGTAACCTTTAAGGGGGTATATGAGGGCATTTGGAGGACTTCTTGGAGATCTTTTTAGCAGCCAACACTTGGGGAAAAGAGGGAAAAACGAAGACATCATTGGAGGGGAGCTGGTCTTGAGGTTTGGAGGTGATCAAGGGCTTGAACTTCAAGGGGAGAGCTTCATCATCAAGGGAGGAGGTGCATTAGGCATTCGTTTGGCTAGAGGAAGCGTCATTCGGCCGGCATTGCTTTTCTTCATCATCATTCGGACTAGGGAGTGCCACTTATGCATTTGTTTCTTGTTTTTCTTGAGATTGTTATATTTGTTTGTATGATGGCACACTAGACCCCCAAGGCCACCGGATGTAGGTGAACCTTGGGGGGTTCATCATGAATTTTGGATGCTATGCTTTTAATTAGAATGCATTGGTGTGATTTATGGTTTAGCTCATTGTTATTTATGCCTAGAACTAGAAATTGGAGAGATCCTTAGTTCTTTATTGACTTGTACACGTAGACGTGACCTACTCGCTTGTACTAGATCGTTGATGAGCTAAAAGGGGTATTCTTAGACCAACATGCCGAGAAATTGGATATCGGTAACCCCTCCAAATCATGAGGATAAACTTAGGTTAAGTGTGTCCTTACCGCGTGATCTTCCTTTACTTATGCGATCATAGGAATGTGATTAGGGAGGAATCCTTATGGTACGCCCCTTGCGTATCCGCAAGTGCACGGGTCGCACAAGTAGTAAAGTGTACCCTTTGGGTCGGGTAGTCGAATCCACTGGGACTGGTATAGCTTCTAATACTAACGTCCTACTTAATATCTAACCAAACCGAAGATGAAGGAATTGACTTTGGACTGACTTCGAGGAAGTTGAGGGAATGGAAAGTTCACCAAGGGAAGATTTAGGATTGACTCGATGGAGGAGATGGGGCCCCGGGGTTGGGTTTCTGACGATTACTAACTCAGTCTTTCTCGCAATTATCGTGGATGTCTTCGCTCTAAACCTAGTTATGCTATAAGCATGTGGTTTCTAGCACTCGCCAAGCCCTAGGTTGAACTCCCTCTCGCTTGCAACAATCAATAAAGATTCACAAACCTAGATAGGAGAACCAAACTACCAAGCATCAAGCACTAAACAACATACAAGATAGGCAATAACCTTGGTTTATTGAAATGAACAAGACAATCATAAAAACCGCAAGTAAAGACTACGAGTTCGAGCTACAACGTCATACAACCACCCCCGGGGCTCCATTAAGAGTTTAGCCCCTCATGATAACAACCAACAAACACAATGCCAAAGAAATTACAAGACAAGGAATTGAAAACTCCCTAATTTCTTGCATCCTTGAGGTTGTCGAAGGATCTACGATGTCGTGTAATCTCCCTCCGATCGGCCTACCATACGCTTGGCATTCCCTTGATGAAGTAGAGGATCAACCCCCAAAGCTCTCCCTTTCTTTCTCCCAAAGTTCGCCCACTCAAAAGTCCCCCAAAAACCTAAGTTTTTAGGGTTTTAAAGTTTTCCCGATGTGAGCATGGGCGTGCTGAAACCGTGCTTCAAGCCGTGCAGATTACGGCCAAATAACTCTACGTAAAACTCACAAACCTCGTAATCCGCACGGGGAACAAAGACGGGCGTGCTTAGACCGTGGCCGAGGTTTTCACGACCGTGCTCGCCGAACTCCGGGCCGTGCTGAATCGCAGCTTGAATTCTTCCCGCATTTTGCACGGGGAACAAAGACGGGCGTGCTCAAACCGTGCCGAGCTTGGTGAGGTTTCTTCTAAGTCCTTTAGCTTCTAAAATTGTTCCAAAAGCGCTTCTTTTTACTTCAGGACTTTGATATCCGCATGACGAACAACGAATACCTCAAATAGCACAAGTACTTGGAGAATTATAGCCAAAACATTCAATAATGATGAAGGTATAGCATGCAATATATATATATATGAAATGCGCTCATCAAATACCCCCAAACTTGAATTGTTGCTTGTTCTCAAGTAACCTTATTCTCCTAATAAAGTGATGAGTGCATGACCTCTGATCTCAACAAGTTAAAAGAGTTACTGAAGCTTTAAGGAGTTTCTGAGAACTAGTGACTTAGTCAATTGAAGGCTTGTGAAAGATTTTACTCATACTCCGTACTACCGTGTGTGTGTGTCGCCTCCTGAAGTATGTCAAAACTGTTCTTGAGGGGGCTAGTACAAGCTCTTTCTTCTCAAATTTTCACTATTGACTCCTAAATTGGGTAGTAGCTTCATACACCCTAGAGGCAGCCATTTCACTTGGTAGGTCATCAAAAATGACATTTGTGATGCCTAAAATCCGACTACTCAAGTTCGGCTTTCGCTTTTTTCTAAAGTGATAACTCTTTCTACCATCTTTCACACAAAAATTGACAGGGCATCCCAAAAATGGAATCCGACTTGTCACGCAATTCTAGCTTTTATTTATTTTGAGTTTGGAGTCAACTTCTAATTTTTCAGCCTTATAACTAGCCTTTCCTCTAACAGAGTAACAACACAACAGAAGACTAAGTGTTAGCATTTGGGTTTCCAAAGTAAGAGCAAAATGAAACTTTAAGTTCAACAAAAGTGCACTAGTATACCCAAAAACTCCTAGCTTAGCAATTCTCGACCAAAATAATTTTCATAGATCGTCCTAAGACATGCACAACATCTAGGAGACAAATGCACAACTCTCCCCCACACTTGAATGAAACATTGTCCTCAATGTTTAAAGATGTAAGCATGCAAGCAAAGAAAATAAGTGCAAGTAAAAGTGAGGGTTGGGAATTTTCACCAAGTTAAAGGAGAGGTGCCGACGAAAAATTCGATGGCACACAAGGTCGGGTGTTGATGGCCGATTAGGGATGAGTCGTTTGAGACAACCATCAAGAAAAATAATCAATGATGCCTGAGATACACATGCAAGCATTAGAGAACGAACATAAACAAAAAGATAAAAATCACACTAAAAAGATATCAGTTTAGTAGGGGACTCCCCTTGCTAACTGACTCAAGAAGACAGACGACAACAGAAGTAAAAACAAAGAACACAAAATAAAGCAAAACAACAACAAAAACAAGAACATCAAAACCGGGCGCTCTCAGAATCGGAGTCAGACTCCGATGGCAGGTCGGTGGTGTCGACGCCGACACTCCGGGACGTAGAAGGTCCAGCGGCACGACGAGAAGGTGGAGACAGGGTGACGTCGAGATGAGAGGCCAACCGCTGCATGCTCCGGATCATCCATCGCTGGAAAGAAGGAGAGCCCGCTAGAGGAGAGTCCTGAGCGTGGGTGGAAGCGCGAGTGCGTGGGGTGCGAGGAGACGATGGGCCGGTGGCAGGTGGAGAATCAGGGACACTGGTGGCGGGCGGGACCTGGTGTCTGGTGCCATGAGAGGTGGACGTGGATCGCAACATCCCCATCGCCCGGAGTGTGTCCACTGAGACGGGAAGGACGCCACCGACCATCCGCATCGCGCGTGTGGCTGCCTGGAGTCCCATCCCCCGAATCAGCCGTGTGATGTAGGATCCGCAGAAGATGGCGCCGACTCGGGAGTCCTGTCCCTGGTGCTGGATGCTAAAAGCCACCTCGTAGCCAAGGTGCATCTGGAATCCATCCAGCATGCTCAGCAAGAAGTCAAAGTCGCTGCGACTAACGACTCCGGTGCTGTCTCCCCGCCCTGTGATGGAGTAACTGAGAATGAAATGGATGTACCTGAGGGCTGGGAGACGAAGAGATGAGGCCTTGGACCGGCGGGGGTTGTACTCCCGGTCCGTGCTCAGACGCTGCCAACAAGCCTCCTGGGACTCGCCGGGTGGTCGGGCTACGAGGAGGGCATCGTACTCTGGAGTTCTGGTGAACTCCTCATCGTACAAGCCCAGTCTAACAGAAAAATCTGTCAGACTCATCCGATGTAGCTCGCCGAGCGCCTGGAACTGTCTTCGTGCCGGTGTGGTGGTAGCCGATGGGGCCTCGAAAGCTCGAAGGTCGCAAGGACCTCCAGAGACAGCTCCCGGTAGGCGGGGTCGGTGATGGACAACAGCCTCGTCCAAGCGCCCTCGCCAAGGTAGCGGCGCACGTCAGTCTCGAGGCCCACCTCGCGGAGGACCTCCCAATCTATGGCTCGCAGTTCACCAAACCGCTTCACGCTCAAACGGTCGTGACGCTCCTGGTGGATGGGAGTACCGAGTGTCAGCGCAGGGGGAACGGCTGGGGTCGACGACTCCCCTCGAGCCCTCTTCGAAGAAGGGCTAGACGCAGTAGCCTTCCTCGGCATGATCCGTTGAGAGAAAAATACTAAACAGCTTAAGGTCAACAATGGAAACACGGGCGTGCTTCAAATCGACACGCCCATGTTATTCAAAATATAGGGTTTCTCAAGAGCACGGGCGTGCTGAACAGGCACGCCCGTGCCTCCATGCAATTCCAGATCTAGAATCAAAGCACGGCCGTACTGCCAAAACCCAGCTTCGGCACCGACGGCTTCTAACTCAAAAATCGACGGAACAAATGAATTTAAACTCAATCACAAGTACCCTAGAGGTCTCTAATAGTAAATTTAGATGTTTTCGATAAGAATAATAGCATAAGAACAAAGATTTATATAGAAAGCACAAATCTAGGGCTCGTCGACTTACCAAAAGTGTTGAAGAAATAGTAGAAGCGACGAAACTCCGAAAAACCACGACAACCACCCGCAAAATCGCGAAAACGCAAGAAAATGAAAGCACAAGGGAAGAGAGTCGCCGGTAAGAAGAAAGAAAGGATGAACGACGCGTTTAAAAAGGAGAAAATGGCAGGAAGAGGGACAATCGCGCTGAGCACGGCCTCAGCACGGCCGTGTTGTGCCCGTGCTTAAGTAAATTCAACGAAAAACGAAGAACTCGGCACGTCCGTGACGCGTGCACGGGCAAGTGCTCCGGGGATTCAAGACGGCCTCGGCACGGCCGTGCTTCTCCCCGTGCCGAATGGAAAAGATCAAACCTGGAAAGCCTGTGAATTTCATCCCCATCAGCACGGGGGTGTTATGCCCGTGCTGGGTCTGGAACCTTCCCTCATGAAGAAAAACACGCCGGATTCAAAACAAAACGCAACAAAAACACAAAAACACACCAAACAACAACCACAACAGAGAAGTAACAAAGAAATGAAATAAATCGGGTTGCCTCCATTAAGCGCTCTTTTAACGTCACTAGCTTGACGGGTCTAGCCTCATCTTAAGATGGTTCAAAGATGTACCTTTCCTCTTGGTGCCCTGCAGACCAACATTCTATGAAATGACAAAAAGAATTTATCAGAAATGCCTCACCAAAGCTGAGGTCATTAGTAGAATCACGTTTCGGGGTAGAGGCTTGTTGTTTTTTCCATTCCACTACCTTCTGCCACCATGTCTGGGCCTTTGATCCCCTGCATTTCCTTCTTTTGGCCTTCAATTCTAGTTGACCAATGCTCGAGGGTGTAACAGCGATGGTTTCCTCTTGGTCTATGAGCTCCTCATCTGGGGGTTCCCCACCTATTAAATCAGAAAGATGATCATTTCGCCAGATTTCCTGCACACAGTCATAAATAATGTCATTAGTAATGTCTAAGAAATAGCAAGAATCATCAAATGCCATGGGGTGTCTCATAGCCTCCTTCAGCTTGAAAACAACTTCTTCATCCCCCACTCTTAATGTTAGGCGGCCATCCTTCACATCAATGATGGCTTGTGAAGTAGCGAGGAATGGACGCCCAAAAATTAAAGGTACCTTAGCCCATTCATCTAAATCCAGAACAACAAAGTCGACCGGGAATATGAATTTGTCGACTTTCACTAAAATGTCCTCAACAATTCCCAAGGGTTGGCGGGTGGAGCGATCAGCAAGTTGGAGCGTCATTTGAGTTGGCTTGAGTTCCCCCAACCCCAGCTTCTGAAAACTTTTTAATGGCATGAGGTTGATACTTGCTCCTAGATCAGCCAACGCCTTTTCATCCATCATCCCCCCAATGGTGCACGGGATGATGAAACTTCCCGGATCTTTTTCCTTTTTGGGAATTTTATTTGAGATGATGGCAGAACATTCCTCACTCAAGTGACCGTCGAAACTACTTCCAATTTCCTCTTGTTAGTCAATAATTCCTTGAGGAACTTGGCATACTTCGGCATCTGGGAGAGAGCTTCCACGAATGGAACATTGATGTGCAACGTTTTAAACATCTCCAAGAAACTTCTTAAACTGTGCCTCCTGTTGGTCCTTCTTTAGTTTAGCTGGATAGGGCAACGTAGGCTTATAGTCTACTACCAAGTCTTTCCCCTTGCCCTTATCCTTTCTCCCCGAACTTGCCCCTGAATCTTGATCCTGAGCTTCCGCTTCTAATTCTTGGGGGAGATCTTGCTGTGCTTGTGGGGTTGAAAGTTCCAGTTCCCTGCCACTTCTCAAAGTGACTGCCTTGAGAGACTCCCGGGTATTAATTTCTGTATTACTTGGGAGAGCACCCTGGGGTCGTTCAGCAACCGTCTTGGCGATCTGTGCAACCTAACGCTCAAGGTTCTGTAAAGAGGCCTGCTGATTCCTCATCATCTCTTCATGCCCCGTGATTCGGGCATCATTAGCTTGAATATATTGAACGAGGAGAGCTTCAAGAGATGGTCCCTTTTTTTCTGGTGGTGGGGGCCTCGAAAATTGAGGCTGAGTCTGCTGCTGCTGCTGTTGCTGAGGGGGCCACTGCTACCCCAGACTCTGGTCTTTCCAAGAGAAATTAGGGTGATTCCTCCACCCTGGGTTGCAGGTGCTGCTGTAGGGATTCCCTGAATACCTCCGATTCTGACCAATGAAATCCACCTGTTCGGTGGCACTAACTCCCTCAGAAGAACAACTGGGCCCTGCTTGGTTCGCCCAACTATCGGTATTCATGTTCATTGCTGGAGATTGGACTTGCATTGTGTCCAACCTCTTAGAGATGGCTTCCACCTGTGCTGCCAAAGTAGTGAGCACATCAACCTCATAAAGCCCGGCTGTTTTTACGGGCTTGTTCCTTTCTAAGCTCCACTGATATCCATTGGAGGCCATATTTTCAATCAGATTCTGTGCCTCGTCTGGTCTCTTACTGCACAAGGAGCCTCCTGCTGCGGCGTCCAGAATCTGCTTGGTGGCTACATTCAATCCATTATAAAAGATTTGGATCTGCATCCATTCCACTATACCATGCTGCGGGCACTTCCTCAACAGTTCCTTGTATCGCTCCCAGGTATCATACAACGTCTCAGATTCTGCTTGCCGGAACGAGGAGATATCACTTCTAAGCTTAGTGATCTTGGCTGGTGGGAAATATCTGGTCAAAAATTTCTCTGCCAACTGTTCCCAGCTCGTAATAGAACCCGCTAGCAAGGAACTTAGCCATTGCTTGGCCCTCCCTCGCACAGAGAACAGGAACAATCTTAGACGAACCGCATCCTCGGACACATTGTTCGCCTTAAAAGTGTCACAAATTTCCAGAAAAGTTACCAGATGGGCATATGGGTCTTCATCTTGGAAGCCATCAAACTGGCACATCTGCTGCACCATCTGAATAAAATTGGGCTTCAACTCGAAATTATTGGCTGCGACTGGGGGTCGCACAATACTAGACCCAAATCCTTCCAGATTAGGCCGAGCAAAGTCAGAAATGCTTCTCTGATTTCCAGCCATGTTTTCTTCTTGGTCCACTTCAACACTTACTTCCACTGACCCGGTTTCTCTTAAGTGAATATGTCGCTGTCTCCGATGAAATGTCCGCTCAATATCTGGATCTGGAGAAGCAAGATGGGAAGAATTCCCCGGTCATGCACTGCACCCGCACACACACCAAAAGAAACAGATGAGATATGAATTTTCAAGCTCAAAGCGAAAAGAGAAAAGAAAAATAAACAAACTTAAGAAAAACGAAGAAAAACCAAAGAACAAAAACAAAGAATACAAGAAAAATAAAATAAGAACAAAAGAAAATGAATTAAAAGCAAAATAAACGGTTAGAGTACTAAGACTGTCCGTATTCTTAGAAGTTGCCAGTCCCGGCAACGGCGCCAAAAACTTGGTACGCCCCTTGCGTATCCGCAAGTGCACGGGTCGCACAAGTAGTAAAGTGTACCCTTTGGGTCGGGTAGTCGAATCCACGGGACCGGTATAGCTTCTAATACTAACGTCCTACTTAATATCTAACCAAACCGAAGATGAAGGAATTGACTTTGGGTCGACTTCGAGCAAGTTGAGGGAATGGAAAGTTCACCAAGGGAAGATTTAGGATTGACTCGATGGAGGAGATGGGGCCCCGGGGTTGGGTTTCCGACGATCACTAACTCGGTCTTTCTCGGTAATTATCGGGGATGTCTTCGGTTCAAAACCTAGTTATGCTATAAGCATGTGGTTTCTAGCACCGCCAAGCCCTAAATTGAACTCCCTCTCGCTTGCAACAATCAATAAAGATTCACAAACCTAGATAGGAGAACCAAACTACCAAGCATCAAGCACTAAACAACATACAAGATAGCCAATAACCTTAGTTTATTGAAATGAACAAGACAATCATAAAAACAAGCAAGTAAAGACTACGAGTTCGAGCTACAACTTCATACAACCACCCCCGGGGCTCCATTAAGAGTTTAGCCCCTTATGATAACAACCAACAAACACAATGCCAAAGAAATTACAAGACAAGGAATTGAAAACTCCCTAATTTCTTGCATCCTTGAGGTTGTCGAAGGATCTACGATGTCGTGTAATCTCCCTCCGATCGGCCTACCATACGCTTGGCATTCCTTTGATGAAGTAGAGGATCAACCCCCAAAGCTCTCCCTTTCTTTCTCCCAAAGTTCGCACACTCAAAAGTCCCCCAAAAACCTAAGTTTTTAGGGTTTTAAAGTTTTCCCGATGTGAGCACGGGCGTGCTGAAACCGTGCTTCAAGCCGTGCGATTACGGCCAAATAACTCTTCGAAAACTCACAAACCTCGTAATCCGCACGGGGAACGAAAGGCGTGCTTAGACCATGCCGAGGCTTTGCACGACCGTGCTCGGCGAACTCTCGGCTGTGGCCGATCTATGGCTGCATTCTCCTGTAATTTTCACGGGAAGCGGCACGGGCGTGCTTCGACCGTGCCGAGATTTTCACACCCGTGCTCGGCGGACTCGAGCCGTGGCTGAATCACAGGTAGAATTCTTCCGCATTTTGCACGGGGAACAAGCACGGGCGTGCTCAAACCGTGCTTGAGCTTGGTGAGGTTTCTTCTAAGTCCTTTAGCTTCTAAAATTGTTCCAAAAGCGCTTCTTTTTACTTCAGGACTTTGATATCTGCATGACGAACAACGAATACCTCAAATAGCACCGTACTTGGAGAATTATAGCCAAAACATTCAATAATGATGAAGGTATAGCATGCAATATATATATATATATATGAAATGCGCTCATCACCTTATCATCATTCGTATGGGATTAGGGTTTAACCATCTAGAAATTGGGGTTGAACTAATGTTGAGATCCGTCGGCCTAAATTAGCCTTGCTATGTTATTTTCATGCATCCATATATCATGATGACCCTTAATGGGGATCCTCATCCCTAGGCCTATTTATCTCATAGTTACTTTTGTGATCTCTTTTCTCGCCTTGAAATTGGTATATTTGTAATTTATTTACTTTCTTGCATGTATTAGAGTAGTTGATGGTCACCGCACGCGTCGCTAAAAAGCGAGGACAAGGCTTCTAGGCCGCAAGTGCACGGGTAGTCAAGTAATACCTCTTGTGCGGCCACAAGAGGGTTATATTCCCTAGGGTCCCAAGATCCACTATTACTTCCACATCGACAGTTGTTTAGCCGAATAAAAACAAAAGTTGTTGTAAGGAAATGAAATTAAACTAACAATAAAAGCTTTAACTACTGACAGATTGCACACACCAAGAAGAAATCAAATAGAGAAGATAAGGCCGCGGGCGAGGATTCCCCCGGGAGAAATACAAGTAAGGACGTTGTGATAACAAGTAATGCATGGATGGAGTATAATATTTTGGCCCGTCTAGGCTTGGAAGTCGACTACCCCGGAACCTCCGTAGTGTAGCCCTAATCCAGTACAAGTTCCTTCATCCTAAGGATACTCACACGATGTCATTGGGACTAAGGAGCCTTGGTTAGAGTTATCTATAAGCAATTGCGCTAAGATGAACTCTACAACCTACGGAAGGCTACCGGAACCTCCGGTGTACCGGTACAATGGACCCCTCTTCATACTATGTGGATCTAATGCGAGAGCGCACCTCGTGCAACCAAGAACAATAGATAAGATGAAATGCAGAGTTCTCATGCAAATCACCACAGTTAAGAACACAAAGTATGAAACGAAATGGCACACCATGCATTCATTAAATTAAGAGTACAACATCCAATACAAGTATTCCTCCCAAGGTTCACCGGTTGCCCGGCGGCCTTGGGAGGTTTAGCTCGACATGAATAAGAAGGAAAGTTGACACAATAAGGAGTACATCAACAAAACACCAAAAACTTCCACTTGAACGTGTCGACTAGGTTTGATGAAGAAACTTGCCGAATCCGCGTCGGCAAGCTCTAGGATGAAGATCCTCGAGTTCTCCCGTCTTCTCTCCCTCGATGTCTCTCCAAAACGACCTCCTTTGATGAAGCTTTGAGCTTCGGGGTGTTCGGAGGCGTCGGTGGCAAAAGTCCCCCTAAGAAAAGGCCCTAATCGGCCTAAATACTCGACCAGTGTGCGGCCAGTGTGCGGGCCGCACACGTGGCTGTACACTAGTGTGGGCCCTGGTGTGTGGCCACTCACCAGACCGCACACCCCTCTGCCATGGGTGTGAGGCCTGTGCACAGCCCGCACACAGGCCATAAACGGCCCTGGGTTGTGTAGGAACGCTTGGGTGCCCTCCGGAGCTCGTTTCTCCTTCGTTTCTTCGCTCCTTGGCCTCGATTCTCCAGCTTATAAACGTTCCTCTAAACATGAGTGGTACGAAGATGCCCTGAAATAGAAAAACAAGAAAAACACATCAAAGGGCACCTGTTTTATTCAATTAATGCATGAAAGTATAAGTAGTTCACCGTAATAACACGGTGTATTTAGACACTTATCAAATCACCCCCAACTTAAGGGTTTGCTTGTGCCCAAGCAAACAAACATTGAAAACAAGAGGAATTGATAAGTGGCTAAATACACAATCTCCAACTCGAGTGTAAGCATACAGCAGCACATGTAGAACTCTAGATGCTAAGCTACAACCAAAAATAAAATTTTGAACCATTCGTTCGGCAAGATGGTTTTGTGCGTGTGTAACCTTCTTCACCTGGATCCTTGTAACATAGATAGGAGAAAACGATACCCCGACGACCACTTCTTAAAGTACATCACACCACTTATAGCGATAACGGACCTTGGAATGGTAGGGAACCCCCTAATGAATTTACAAGGCACTTTTGTTTTTTTTGACTAACGTGAACTGTAGTCTTCATTTTGGAAGGGTAAATATGCCGATCGGCACCAAAAAACCCAACTTATTTAGAAGATTACAAGTTCACATTAACATACTCGTGCTTTTCTAGCTTTTGGCTTAGGAAACACTCTTTTTAGGAGCCCGAAACCTAAGTTAATTTGCTATTCAAGTAGAGGAGCATTGTCATTTTTATTACTATATAAAACTCTTTTTATTACCACACTTTATTTCCCTTTTTGCCAATTTAAAGAGAGAGACAGAAACCCTCAAACAACTCATTATAGGGAAGCCTAACACAACAAGGTACGTGTCGCTAAAAATGGGTTAGCTACTAAGAGGGACACGAAGGTTATCATTTAATCTAACCTAGGTGTCCAAGGTCCAGGCTAAAAAGGTATGTGATGGTATGCCGTGAATGATTGAAATTCATTAAGTGCAGGGTTGTGTGCAAGGCTTAGCATCTATCATTATCCTACTCTACTGTATACTTGAGTATCATAGCCATCACCAGTTCCAATCATGCATCCATGTCATTAAATTTCACCCTAAAATAGGCATGCACAGAAAATAACAAAAATTTAGACTCTACAGACAAAAGTGTATGCATGCCACCCCACTGAAAGACGTACATTGTCCCCAATGTACAAAATCGGCGGCTCAAAGAATATGATAAAAGTATAAAGCGTAGAGAGGGGGTTGAGGGGAGCTTTCCTGAAGCATAGAGGCATCGCGTGGAAGGGTATGCTGAGTATTCGCGCTGCATCCTATGATGGTGGAGAGACAATAAGACAAGGGCCATGTCTACCCCTGCGTGGTAGACAGGGCATTAGATCAAGACATCCTTAATCATCACAGAATATTTATTAAAGAAAATTACATAAGACACAAAAAGTAAGATAGAAGCTTGGAAGAGTGACACTCTTTCCAACAACTACAGAAACACACATGCAAGGAAAATCGAAAAAGACGACAACGACAGATAACAAGACTTAAAAACAAGTGTCCCAGGAGTCGGTCGAGGCCGGTGGTGCTGAGGTGGGTGGATGTTTAGGGGGCTGCTGGAGGAGCATGAGAATATGCCGCTAGCCCTGTAGGAGTGCATGTTACTGATAAACGTCTAAATATACATATTTTATACGAATTTGTGTATATTTTTCTGTTCTCTTCTTGTTAAGTTGTTGTCTATTTTCATGTTTAAAGTTGTTTTAATTGTGTTACAAGCCCTGAATAAGCCAAAATAAGCTCAATAACATATTTATGAAAAAATCGACACCAAATACGATGTTTTTGGGATTCATCACTGTAGCAGTATTGTAGCAAAGTACTATAGCAAGATTATTGTAAACGTACTGTAGCAGAGTACTGTAGCACCGAAAAAACTGAGAAAGTCACTGGATGCCTTGCGGGCAACCTTGCGCCCGCAAGGTCACCCGCAAGGCATCGCGATGTCATGAATTTAAGGGCTTTTAGGGCATTTGGAAAGGAACTTTTGTCCTTCTCCTTGGAGCTCCACACCATCATCATCAAATCCGGCTTGGAGGAGGAATTTGAGGGTGTTTTCATGGCAAGATCGTGGACGAGAGTGCATTTGGGATCAAGATCCAACTCTAGGGCATCATTGGAGGAAGGTTGAAGACAATTGAAGCCACCTCTTGAGTGGCATCTTCCGAACCCCATTTTCATCTTTGAGGGAGTTGATCATGCTTTATTTAGTTGTTTTCATGCTTTTGAGTGTGTATTTTGCGATTATGAACAACTAAACCCCAAGGTCACCGGATGTAGGTGAACCTTGAGGGTGAACTTGTGTATTTTGGATGCTTGGTTTTAATTAATGCTTGTAGGCTTATTTTTTATCCTTGTTTGGTGCTCTTGAATGTTTAGGGTATGCATGAGACCTCTGTAAATCTATACTTAGGCAATACTCGGTTGCATGATCATTGCCCTAGTGTTAAACTCACCAAGCTTGGAAGGGAAATATGTATAAATACGCCATGACCATTGGGTATTTATACCCCTCCAATTCTAGGGTTAACTACTCACCAGTAGTCTAACTTTAGCTAGAGAAAACCACATTGCCCTTTGCAATCGTAGGAGGAATTGAACGGAACAGAACCCGTATTCAATACTCGTACCGGATTAGGGGTCAACCGCCGTGACCATCGGGTTGACCTAATCTAGGGTTTTCTCGGTCCATCAAGCCAATTGCATGTTAATCCAGTGTCCTGTACATTTCAGTAGCCCCTGAGGGGATCCTTATTCGTGACCGCTTTCTCACTTTGATTTCCACTTTTAACGCCCTGGTTATTTATCATTTTGAATTGCACTTATTTCATTTAATTGCATTTTCATCCTTTACTCTCGAGTTTGATCGGCTAGACCACATTGCGAGAATGAAGCAAGGATAGATTCTTGGGCCCGTGGGAATACGACCCACTCGTGCGTGCGTGATCTGCCCCTTGCGTATCCGCAAGTGCATGGGTCGTACAAGTAGTAAAGTGTACCCGTAGGGTCGGGTAGTCGAATCCACAGGGACTGGTGTAGCTTCTAATACTAACGGGGTGCTTAATATCTAACCAAACAAAGAAGGATGGATTGTGACTCTCGATTGAAATTAAGGAGATTGAGGGAGAGAATTGCACAAAGGAGAATGTAAGGATTGACTCGATGGAGGAGATGGGGCCCCGGGGTTGGACTTCTTGACGTTCACTAACTCGGTCTTTCTCAGTATTTATCAGAGATGTCTTCAGTTCTAAACCTAGTTATGCTATAAGGGTGTTGCTTCCAGCGCTACCGAGCTCTAAGTTGAAATCTTACTGCTTGCAACTATCAATCATGATTCACAAACCTAGATAAGAAAACCTAACTTCCAAGCATTCAAGCACTAAACAACACACAAGATAACCAATAACTCAGATTTATTGTAAGGAACAAGACACTCATAAATGCTGCAAGTAAAGTGATAAACGTCTAAATGTACGTATTTTATACGTATGTATTGTGTTTTACTGATATGTTTTGTTAATGAATCGATGCCCTTTGATGGTTTAATCGGGGATTTTTCTTGTTCCACGCACAAAGAAGCTTAGGGGAGCTCGACAACGCGATTTGAGAAGAAATCAGCATGGAAAAAGGCGTTTTAGGGCCTCGAGCACTATAGCAGTTACTGTAGCAATCACTGTAGAACTTACGGGAAAATCAGCAACCTTCTAATGGTTCTATACGGGCATGTATACGGCCCGCATACCTGTCCGCATAACCCCCCGACTGGGGCTTTTAAAATGGAAAAAAAGAAGAGAGAAGGGGTGTCACGCCCCGACCCTCGGGTCCCGGCCTGTGGCACTACCGCCACGACAACCCAGGGGAGGTCAACACCTGCCTCAACCCCAGATCGCCGTAAGGCTAACCTGTTACCTGTACGATATTAACATTACCACAATAATACTCTAAATCTAAGGTATTCAATCACAACCCTGTACAAGATCAACAGACTCACACATATATGTACATATATCCCTGGAAATCACAACATCAATGATCATGGACACAATCATAGTTTTTCACAAACACTGGATGTAGACTCATACAACCTAAGGTCCTGACTGAACCAATCAAGATTATACAAGATCAAATGGAAATACGAAAATATAGGTCCTAGTGGATCCATCTTATGCATGATGACAATGCTTATGAATCATACACTAGTCAAAGGAAAATGCAAGAATAGATGCCAAGCACTATCACGTCTTACGCCCTGCTGCTGTGCTAACACCTGGAAAGGGGAGAAGAAAAATGGGTGAGTAACTACGTTACTCAGTGAGGGGTTGAACATGGAGCTATAACTCATACAAGAGTAAGGAATGATATGCCGAAAACATATGAAAATATTTAACAACCACAACTTACAACATGCTTTAAATACCCAATTCAATATAACAAGCTTTCCAACTTTCTCAAAGAAAGGCATCAATAAAACACTGAAATTCTTTTGTAAAGAGATTCAATACTGAAAATTCAAGTTAAGAATACTCGTCAAAAGATCAAAAGATCAAACCCATCGAAATAAGGATTTATAGTGCAACGCATGCAGAAATCCTTTATCGATAGCATCATCAATAGCCCATGAAAACTCTCCATCACTAACCATGGCCGTGGCTAGGTCAGGAGCCACCAAGATGCGCGTATCTTGGCGTTGGCCGTTGGGTATCCCGTGTGGTGACTCCGGGTACCCAACACAGCACCTTCAGGTTCTCCTACGCGCCTCCTGTAAGGGCTAATCAACCGAGAACTCCACGCCACCCCATAGGTCGGTCCGTGGAGACTCGCTTCTGCGAGAAGACGGGGATCCTCCCCAATGTCACCATCCCGCCCGTAGGCTTATCATGAACGCATCATGATAATAATATGAAAACATCGATATAATATCATAATCTCATCAAAAGATCACAAATACTTCGCCCGTAGGCTCATCATAAACGTATCATTTTAAAATCACATATCTCAACAAGAGATCACAAATTCGCATAAAATACAACTCTTAATCGAAGAGTAAATCCTTTTGCGAAAGCATCGACAATAATGTCATTTTCATCAAGAATATCAACACAAGAGTATTCTTTGAAAACTCATTTCAAATACGATAACATCGTGGAGAATCTCAATTTGGTTTACATAGACCCTTATTCGGTCAAAATAACAAGAACATCGAATTCTCAAATTCACAAATCTTGAAAACATGTAGTTCAAACCATAGGATTATCCAATCCTCATCAAATATAAATAATCAAGAATTTAACAAGATCATAAACCATTATGGTTCCTAGGTCTCAAGGAAATCATCTCATGAGCCTTTTGTAATAGAATCAATAGTTAAGCAAGATCATAAACATCAAGGTTTCTAGATCTCAAGGAAATCATCTCATGAGTCCATTAAGATGAAATCAAGAATTAAAAGGATCATATAGTATCATAATTTCAGTTTTCAAGAAACATTTCAAGAATCCATTGAAATCAAGAATTTCTCATTTCAAGGCATGCATCATTAAACAAGCATGATCATAGCTCTTTAATTAAACAATTCCCACTCACAAACTTGGCGAGATCGAACACTTGGATCACTCGCCTACTTGATCTTTACCCTTGCCTTTAGATCCACCTTCTTGAAGCCATTAACCATCCAAGAAAAACAAGAATCAATCACAACCTTATACAATCAATAAGAGAGGAAAGAATGCTCCAAAATTAGATCTCAAGGCTTCTAGGGTTTACTAAGTGTTCTAGATTCAAGAATTAACAATAATAGAATCCTTAAACCCTCAAAATCAGAATGAAATCAAGAACATCCTAATTGGGTTCGGATCTACAAGAATCAAAGGTTTAGAGATCAAGGATCTCCTCCATTCAACACCAAACATGAAATCAAGGCTCCTATACCATTCAAACATTAGATCCATGGCTAAATTCCAATTAAATAGTAGATCCATACTAAATCCACACTAATTCTCCATGGATCTAAAAAGAAATGAATAAAAGAACAAGGAATTGAAGAAAAGAAGAAAACCCACCTCAATCTTTGCTAGAACTAGAGGAGAATCACCATCAATGGAGAAGAGGGGAAGATGAACACCTTTCTCCTTTCTTGGAGCTCAAGAATGGAGATCTAATGGAGGGGAGAATGAGGGTTCAAGATGGGGAGAAAAAGAGAGGGAAATGAGGTCTTATAAAGGCCATTTAAGTTTGAAAACGGGTATTTATAGACCCAAAGCGCGGGAGGGCTCGCGGGCTCCCTTGCGGGCGCAAGGGAGGCCGCGAGGCCCTTTCCAGAAGCCTTGCGGCCTCCCATGCGCCCGCATGGGAGCCCGCAAGCATTTCTGGCCGGGGTCCTTGCGGGCTCCCATGCGGGCGCATGGGAGGCCGCAAGGCCTCTTCTTTGGCTCCTTGCGGGCACACTAAGTGCCCGCAAGGTCCCTTCCTTGCTAAAGCCTTTTAAAACACTTTTCCCCCATCTTTTAACCTCTCAAAAAGACCTTAACTAAGATCCCAACAAAAATAAAACTCGACAAAAATTTAAACACACAACTTCTACACAAGAAACAAAGCACAAGAGAAGCGAAAAAGATCGAACTTCCACAACCTACCCCCTTAAAGAAATTTCGGCCTCGAAATTTTTGGCATACCTCAAGATTCAAACAAAAGGGGATACTTGCTCTTCATCACTTCCTCAGGTTCCCAAGTTACCTCTTCTACCACATCATTTCTCCAAAGCACTTTAACCATAGGAATAATCTTTCGCCGAAGAGTTTTCACTTGAGAATCAAGGATCTCTACCGGTTGCACTTCAAATTTCAAATCTTCTCTTAACTCTACCGGCGGAGCTTCAAGACAAAGAGAAGGGTCAGGGATATACTTCTTCAACATGGAAACATGGAACACATTATGAATCTTCTCCAACTCAGGCGGTAATTCTAATCGGTATGCCACCGGTCCAATCCTCTCCAGGATCACAAATGGACCTATAAATCGGGGATTCAACTTTCCCCTACCTCGAAACCGAATTACCCCTTTCCAAGGAGAGATCTTCAAGAATACTCTATCCCCAACCTGAAACTCCAAAAATCTTCTACGGTTATCGGCATAACTCTTTTGCCTGTCTTGAGTTAGTTTTCAATCTTCCTCTAATCACTGCTACTTTCTCAACCGTTCGCTCAATCAACTCCACACTTTGAAGTTTTCTTTCTCCCACTTCATCCCAACAAAGAGGAGTTCTACACTTTCTTCCATACAAAGCTTCATACGGAGCCATACCAATGCTTGCTTGGAAGCTATTATTATAGGCAAATTCCACTAATGCCAAATGTTGCTCCCAACTCCCTTGGAAATCTATCACACAAGCCCTCAACATGTCCTCGAGGGTCTGAATGGTCCTCTCGGATCGACCATCTGTTTGAGGATGATAAGCGTCATCGAACTTCAAAGTCGTACCCAAGGCCTCCTGAAACCTAGGCCAAAAACGGGAAGTAAATCCGGGGTCTCGATCTGAAACTATCGAAGTTGGCACCCCATGCAACCTTACTATCTCATCAATGTACAACTTTGCCAATTTCTTCAAAGAGTACTTGGAATGCACTTGCTAAGAAATGTGCCGACTTTGTTAGTCTATCCACTATCACCCACACCGCATCACAACCTCGAGGCGTTCGCGGTAAACCAACCACAAAATCCATCGTCACATGATCCCACTTCCATTCCGGGATAGGAAGAGGTTGCAAGAACCCAGATGGCCTTTGGTGTTCGCCTTAACTTGCCGACACACCAAACACTTAGCCACAAACTCTGCTATCTCCCTCTTCATTCCAGGCCACCAATAACTCTCCTTAATGGTTCTATACATCTTGGTACTCCCGGGATGAACCGCATAAGCTGAAGAATGAGCTTCCTCCAAAATAGCTTTCCTCGGCTCGGAATCCGATGGAACACAAACACGTCCTCGAAACTCCAAGATCCCATCATCTCTCAATCTAAATTCACTAGTCTCCCCGACTTGCAACTTCTTCACCTCTTGCACCAACTCTTCACTAACACTCTGAAGCTCCTTAACACGTTCCAACAACGAAGGTCTCACCACAAAACCGGCTACTAAGGCTCCACTATCCTCGGTCTCAAGTTCCAACTTCAAGCTCTTCATTGCCGACAAAACTTGCAAATAGGACACCCTCAAAACAGCCACCGAACTATATTTCCTACTCAAAGCATCGGCCACCACATTGGCTTTTCTCGGGTGATAATCGATTATCAAATCATAATCTTTTATCAATTCCAACCATCGCCTCTCGCCTCAAATTCAAGTCCTTTTGAGTGAAAAGATACTTCAAACTTTTATGGTCTGTGAAAATCCGACATCTTTCCCCATAAAGATAATGCCTCCAAATCTTCAAAGCAAACACTACCGCAGCCAACTCCAAATCATGAGTAGGATAATTCAACTCATGTTGTTTCAACCTGTCTAGAAGCATAGGCAACTACCTTTCCTTCTTGCATCAATACACAACCTAAACCCCGCCGAGAGGCATCACCGAACACCACAAACTCTTTCTCATTCTCTCGGCAAAGTAAGCACGGGAGCCGATGTCAATCGATCCTTTAAAATCTGAAAACTCTTCTCACACTCATCATTCCAAGAGAACTTCACTTCCTTACGAGTTAACTTTGACAAAGGTAATGCAATCGCAGAAAACCCTTCCACAAACCTCCTATAATAACCCGCAAGACCAAGAAAACTTCGAACTTCAGTAACATTCTTCGGCCTTTCCCAAACAACAATGGCTTCCACCTTCTTTGGATCCACCGAGATCCCTTCTCCTGACACCACATGCCCAAGAAATCCCACTTCATAAAGCCAAAACTCACACTTAGCAAACTTAGCAAACAACCGCCTCTCCCGGAGAGTTTGCAGTACAATCCTCAAATGTTGAGCATGCTCCTCATTGGAAGGTGAGTACACCAAAATATCATCAATAAACACAATGACAAATTTGTCCAGATAAGGCCTAAACACCCTATTCATCAAATCCATAAAAGCTGCAGGAGCATTAGTCAGACCAAATGGCATCACCAAAAACTCATAATGTCCATAACGTGTCCGAAATGCTGTCTTCGGTACATCTTCTGACCTAATCTTCAACTGATGATACCCAGACCTCAAATCAATCTTGGAGAACACCTTTGCCCCTTTTAATTGATCAAACAAATCATCAATCCTCGGCAATGGGTACTTGTTCTTAATTGTCACCTTATTCAAGTTGTCGATAATCAACACACGGCCTCGAGATCCATCCTTCTTCTTCACAAAAAGGACAGGTGCGCCCCAGGGTGATATACTTGGTCGTATAAACCCCTTGTCTACCAGATCTTGCAACTGAGTTTTCAACTCCTTTAACTCCGCAGGCGCCATCCTGTAAGGTGGTATAGAAATGGGAGCTGTACCAGGCAACAAATCTATAACAAACTCCATATCTCTCGTCCGGGGGTAAACCCGGTAATTCCTCGGGGAAGACATCCCGAAACTCCCTCACCACAGCCATCTCCTCCAACTTTGGCTCTTTAACCCTTGTGTCCACCACATGAGCCAAAAACACGTAACAACCCTTACTCACCAATCTTCTAGCTTCCAAGGACGAAATCAAACATGAAGGTAAAGCCCTTCTCTTCCCCTTCAACACTACTGCAGGTCCTGAGGACCTAGGAAAAGTTACTTCCTTCAAGAAACAATCAATGGAAGCATGATGCCTAACCAACCAATCCATACCAAGAATGGCATCAAAATCCTTCATCTCTAAAGGAATCAAATCTGCCTCCAACACTTCTCCACAAACTAACACAGGACATTCTCTAAACACCAAACTCCGAACTACCTCCTCACCAAGAGGGGTTTGAATCACCAACTCACACCCTAAGAAGGAAGGCTGTCTATCGGCATGGCATGCAAAAACAGTGCTAACAAAGGAACGTTCTGACCCAGAATCAATCAAAACATAAGCATCAAGCTGAAAGATAGAAAGTATACCGGTGTAGCATCAGCAGAGGGAGTAACTCTCCCTTGGCGAGTGCGTGAGCGTAGTGCTGGCATTTTACTGAGACAGGAACGTAAGACAATTCTTAGGAATGTTTCTATATGCATCTAATGCAATAAGTCCGACTCTATTTGGATCCACTGGATACAAGAATCAAAAGATCAACGTTTTGACCCAATCGGGGAAACAATTGCGAGAAAACAAAAGCTCACTTTCGGACCAAATCGAAGACAAGTGGTAAATAGCGGAAGATCAACTTCCTGTCCCAATCGAAGACCGACTTTAAGTCAAGCTTATATTGACAAAATCCATTTCTAAACTCTAAACTGGTTCTTGACCCAATCATGAAATCTTGAACCGACCCAATCATGTAACTTTATACCGACCCAATCATTAAACTATATACCGACCCAATCATGATAACCTTGGGCTCTCGATACCACTAAAGTAGTGTCACGCCCCGACCCTCGGGTCCCGGCCTCGTGGCACTACCGCCACGACAACCCGGGGGAGGTCAACACTCGCCTCAACCCCGGATCGCCGTAAGGCTAACCTCGTTACTCGTACGATATTAACATTACCACAATAATACTCTAAATCTAAGGTATTCAATCACAACCCCGTACAAGATCAACGAGACTCACACATATATGTACATATATCCCTCGGAAATCACAACATCAATGATCATGGACACAATCATAGTTTTTCACAAACACTTGGGATGTAGACTCATACAACCTAAGGTCCTGGATCGAACCAATCAAGATTATACAAGATCAAATGGAAATACGAAAATATAGGTCCTAGTGGATCCATCTTATGCATGATGACAATGCTTATGAATCATACACTAGTCAAAGGAAAATGCAAGAATAGATGCCAAGCACTATCACGTCTTACGCCCGCCGCTTTGTGCTAACACCTGGAAAGGGGAGAAGAAAAATGGGTGAGTAACTACGTTACTCGGTGAGGGGTTGAACATGGAGCTATAACTCATACAAGAGTAAGGAATGATATGCCGAAAACATATGAAAATATTTAACAACCACAACTTACAACATGCTTTAAATACCCAATTCAATATAACAAGCTTTCCAACTTTCTCAAAGAAAGGCATCAATAAAACACTTGAAATTCTTTTGTAAAGAGATTCAATACTGAAAATTCAAGTTAAGAATACTCGTCAAAAGATCAAAAGATCAAACCCATCGAAATAAGGATTTATAGTGCAACGCATGCAGAAATCCTTTATCGATAGCATCATCAATAGCCCATGAAAACTCTCCATCACTAACCATGGCCGTGGCTAGGTCGGGAGCCACCAAGATGCGCGTATCTTGGCGTTGGCCGTTGGGTATCCCGTGTGGTGACTCCGGGTACCCAACACAAGCACCTTCGAGGTTCTCCTACGCGCCTCCCGTAAGGGCTAATCAACCGAGAACTCCACGCCACCCCATAGGTCGGTCCGTGGAGACTCGCCTCTGCGAAGACGGGGATCCTCCCCAATGTCACCATCCCGCCCGTAGGCTTATCATGAACGCATCATGATAATAATATGAAAACATCGATATAATATCATAATCTCATCAAAAGATCACAAATACTTCGCCCGTAGGCTCATCATAAACGTATCATTTTAAAATCACATATCTCAACAAGAGATCACAAATTCGCATAAAATACAACTCTTAATCGAAGAGTAAATCCTTTTGCGAAAGCATCGACAATAATGTCATTTTCATCAAGAATATCAACACAAGAGTATTCTTTGAAAACTCATTTCAAATACGATAACATCGTGGAGAATCTCAATTTGGTTTACATAGACCCTTATTCGGTCAAAATAACAAGAACATCGAATTCTCAAATTCACAAATCTTGAAAACATGTAGTTCAAACCATAGGATTATCCAATCCTCATCAAATATAAATAATCAAGAATTTAACAAGATCATAAACCATTATGGTTCCTAGGTCTCAAGGAAATCATCTCATGAGCCTTTTGTAATAGAATCAATAGTTAAGCAAGATCATAAACATCAAGGTTTCTAGATCTCAAGGAAATCATCTCATGAGTCCATTAAGATGAAATCAAGAATTAAAAGGATCATATAGTATCATAATTTCAGTTTTCAAGAAACATTTCAAGAATCCATTGAAATCAAGAATTTCTCATTTCAAGGCATGCATCATTAAACAAGCATGATCATAGCTCTTTAATTAAACAATTCCCACTCACAAACTTGGCGAGATCGAACACTTGGATCACTCGCCTACTTGATCTTTACCCTTGCCTTTAGATCCACCTTCTTGAAGCCATTAACCATCCAAGAAAAACAAGAATCAATCACAACCTTATACAATCAATAAGAGAGGAAAGAATGCTCCAAAATTAGATCTCAAGGCTTCTAGGGTTTACTAAGTGTTCTAGATTCAAGAATTAACAATAATAGAATCCTTAAACCCTCAAAATCAGAATGAAATCAAGAACATCCTAATTGGGTTCGGATCTACAAGAATCAAAGGTTTAGAGATCAAGGATCTCCTCCATTCAACACCAAACATGAAATCAAGGCTCCTATACCATTCAAACATTAGATCCATGGCTAAATTCCAATTAAATAGTAGATCCATACTAAATCCACACTAATTCTCCATGGATCTAAAAAGAAATGAATAAAAGAACAAGGAATTGAAGAAAAGAAGAAAACCCACCTCAATCTTTGCTAGAACTAGAGGAGAATCACCATCAATGGAGAAGAGGGGAAGATGAACACCTTTCTCCTTTCTTGGAGCTCAAGAATGGAGATCTAATGGAGGGGAGAATGAGGGTTCAAGATGGGGAGAAAAAGAGAGGGAAATGAGGTCTTATAAAGGCCATTTAAGTTTGAAAACGGGTATTTATAGACCCAAAGCGCGGGAGGGCTCGCGGGCTCCCTTGCGGGCGCAAGGGAGGCCGCGAGGCCCTTTCCAGAAAGCCTTGCGGCCTCCCATGCGCCCGCATGGGAGCCCGCAAGCATTTCTGGCCGGGGTCCTTGCGGGCTCCCATGCGGGCGCATGGGAGGCCGCAAGGCCTCTTCTTTGGCTCCTTGCGGGCACACTAAGTGCCCGCAAGGTCCCTTCCTTGCTAAAGCCTTTTAAAACACTTTTCCCCCATCTTTTAACCTCTCAAAAAGACCTTAACTAAGATCCCAACAAAAATAAAACTCGACAAAAATTTAAACACACAACTTCTACACAAGAAACAAAGCACAAGAGAAGCGAAAAAGATCGAACTTCCACAAGGGGGGTGGTTTTTAGAGAGAGGCCTAGGGTTTTGGAGAGCTTCTTCTTCCAACTTTTGATCAGACCTTAGGGATGACGAGGGGAGCGATTCTAAGGTGGAAAACGACGGGGAGAACAAGATTTGGGCAAGATCTACTCCGAATTTCATCGATTGAGGAGGTAGAAGACAATTGAAGCCACACCTTGAGTGGCGTCTTCGGAAGCCACTTCTTGAGGAATTCCAAACGTCATTCGGCCTCCGGATTTTGAGGGAGTTTTTCTATGTCTTTGTTGGTTGTTTTCAAGATGAACCTTGTTTGTAGACTTGAGATGAACACTTAAACCCCCAAGGTCACCGGATGTGGGTGAACCTTGGGGGTGAACTTGTGTATTTTTAGATGCTTTGATTTATTTATGCTTTTGGTTGGTTTTTGAATCCTTGCTTGATGAGAATTATTACCTTGATATGCATGAGAATCTTGTTTATCATTTCCTTGTTTCTACTAGGATTGCATGAACATTGCCCTAGTTGTAGACACATTCAAGCTTGGAAGGGAAGTCGTATAAGTATACCGTGATCATCGGGTACTTGTACCCCTCCGTTTTAGGGTTGGCTTCTTTGTGGAGTTTTAACCCTAATTTGTGAAAGCCACTACTCTCTTTGCAATCATGGAAGGATGTGGGGTGGAAGGAGTTCTTCATCCACTACTTCTATTGGATTTGGGGTCAACACCGTGACCATCGGGTTGACCTAGCTTAGGGTTTTCTATAGGTCCAAATTGCCAAAAGCTTGATAACCTTAGCCTCCTTTGCACTTTAGTAGCCCCCTTGGTGAGCCACATCCGTGACCATTTTTTCTACCTTGATCCGATCCCGTTGTGAGTAAAGGTAGCTCCTTGCGAATACGACCTCTGTGTCACGCACAGGGTATTACTTGGCGAGCTGTGCACTTGCGGAGTCTGTGTGTTACGCACACGACCATAAAGATAAAGAGTTCAAGCTACAACGTCATATAAACAACCCCGGGGCTCCCTTAAGAGTTTAGCCCCTCATGACAATAAACAACAAGTACAATGCCAAAGAAATTGAAATACAAGAAGTTGAAAACTCCCTATTTTCTTGCATCCTTGTGGTTGTCCGAGGATCTACAATGTTGTAAAAGCTCCTCCCGATCGGCCTACCATAGGGGTGACATTCCCTTGATGAAGAGGAGGATGAACCCCCAAAGCTCTCTCTTCTTTCCTAATTTCGTTCTCCACCAAAAGTCTGTTTTGAAACTAAGTTTCTAGGGTTTTAATGTTTTCCCAATGTGAGCACGGGCGTGTTGAAGCCGTGCTTCAAGCCGTGCAGATTACGACAAAATAAAACTCCAGAAACTCGCATTCCTGTAATCTGCATGTGGTACAGCACGGGCGTGCTTAGGCCGTGCTGAGGGTTTGCACGACCATGCTCAGCGAACTCAAACTGTGCTGACTTTGGCTGAATTCTCCTGCAATCTGCACGAGGTACAGCACGGGTGTGCTCAAGCCGTGTTGAGCTTGATGAGATTTCTTCTAAGTCCTTTAGCTTCTAAAATCATTCCAAAATACTTCTTCTTGCTTCAGGACCTTGATATCTGCATGAAAAACTAAGAATACCTCAAATAGCACCGTACTTCGAGAATTAAAGCCAAAAGACTTAATAATGATGAGGGTAAAGTATAAAATATATATATATGAAATGCACTCATCAGTGTGCGAGTGGTTTATTACTTGACGACCCCGTGCGCTTGCGGGAGATCGAACCACCAGCTACCCTTGGAGGAATGTAGCCATTCGGGAAGACCCCAATACGAGTAACAATACAAGTGTAGAGACTGCGAAGAAACAGAATGATGATGTTCCAAAACCACCCACTCATAAGAGCCCTGAATACAAACCTGTGGTGCCATATCCCTCTGATGATCGCATTTCATATATATATATTTTGTACTTTACCCTCATCATTATTGAGTCTTTTGGCTTTAATTCTCCAAGTGCGGTGCTATTTGAGGTATTCTTAGTTTTTCATGCAGATATCAAAGTCCTGAAGCAAGAAGAAGTGTTTTGGATTGATTTTAGAAGCTAAAGGACTTAGAAGAAATCTCGTCAAGCTCAACACGGTTTGAGCATGCCCGTGCTGTTCCCCGTGCAGATTGCAGGAGAATTCAGCCAAAGTCAGCACAGTCTGAGTTCGCTGAGCACGGTCGTGCAAACCCTCATCACGGCCTAAGCACGTTCGTGTTGTACCCCGTGCAGATTACAGGAATGCGAGTTTCTGGAGTTTTATTTGGCCGTAATCTGTACGGCTTCAACACGCCCGTGCTCACATCGGGAAAACATTAAAACCCTAGAAACTTAGTTTCATGGGAGACTTTTTGGTGGGCGAACGAAGGGAGGAAAGAGGAGAGAGCTTTGGGGGTCATCCTCCTCTTCATCAAGGGAATGTCACGCCTACGGTAGGCCGATCGGGAGGAGATTTTACAACATTGTAGATCCTCGGACAAGTACAAGGATGCAAGAAATTAGGGAGTTTTCAACTTCTTATATTTCAATTTCTTTGGCATTGTACTTGTTGTTTATTGTCATGAGGGGCTAAACTCTTAAGAGAGACCCGGGGTTGTTTGTATGACGTTGTAGCTTGAACTCTTTATCTTTACTTGCAGCATTTATTAGTGTCTTGTTCCTTACAATAAATCTGAGTTATTGGTTATCTTGTGTGTTGTTTAGTGCTTGAATGCTTGGAAGTTAGGTTTTCTTATCTAGGTTTGTGAATCATGATTGATAGTTGCAAGCAGTAAGATTTCAACTTAGAGCTCGGTAGCGCTGGAAGCAACACCCTTATAGCATAACTAGGTTTAGAACTGAAGACATCTCTGATAAATACTGAGAAAGACCGAGTTAGTGAACGTCAGAAGTCCAACCCCGGGGCCTCCATCGAGTCAATCCTTACATTCTCCTGTGTGCAATTCTCTCCCTCAATCTCCTTAATTTCAATCGAGAGTCACAAATCCATCCTTCTTTGTTTGGTTAGATATTAAGCACCCCGTTAGTATTAGAAGCTACACCAGTCCCTGTGGATTCGACTACCCGACCCTACGGGTACACTTTACTACTTGTACGACCCATGCACTTGCGGATACGCATGGGGCGTATCACCCTCAAGGCTCAAACAAGACAAGGAAGATGCCCAATTCAAAAAGTTCCTTAACATCTTCAAGCAACTTCACATTAATATCCCCTTGGTCGAAGCTTTATCGCAGATCCCTAAGTATGCTAAATTCATGAAGGAGCTCCTCACTAACAAAAGGAAGTTGGAGGATCTAGACACAGTGACACTTACGGGAAACTGTTCAGTTGTAATTCAAAAGAAATTGCCAAAGAAATTGATAGACCCGGGAAGCTTCATCATACCCTGCGTGCTAGGTGAGGAGATGCAAGAAAATGCACCGGCCGATTTAGGGGCCGTATAAACGTGATGCCATACAATCTATTCCTGAAGTTAGGACTAGAGGATTTGAGACCCACGCGAATGACCCTACAGCTTGCAGACTGCTCAGTGAGAAGACCCAGAGGAGTTGTCGAGGATGTTCTTGTGAGGGTTGATAAACTCATCATTCCGGTAGACTTTGTGATATTAGACGTGGATGATAATGTAGAGGTCCCATTCATTCTTGGCCGCCCTTTCCTTAACACCTCCGGAGCCTTAATTGATGTTAAGGGAGGGAATATGACATTGAGAGTGGGGGATGAACAAGTTGTCTTCACTCTTCCAGAGGCTATGAAGCACACACTAGATCATGATGATACTTTATATTTCACGGATGTAACTGACGTAATAATTTTTGATTATGTGCAGGAAGTCCTCACTGTGAACCCCTTAAATGAGTACTTAGAAGGAATCGAGGACGAAGAAACTGAAGTAAGGGACCCCTCGCCTCTGCCAACACAACAACTAGCCCAAGTGGAATTTGTATCTCCTACCCGTAGCAAGAAAAAGAAAACTTTAAAGAAAGCATGGAGGAAGGTAAATGAGAAGATAAAGAAAAGCATAAGTATCTCCATGTTACCACCGAGTGAGGTAGACCACCTATATTTTGACAATCAAGGTAAATTCTGCATCTTCTCGTGTCTTTAAATGAATCTCCCAGGTAACAACCCCTGTCAAAAATTGAGGTAAGTCTCGACCCTTTGTCCCACCATGAATTGAGGTACGATAAGTCGAGCTAACGACTTTAACCAAGCGCTTCTTTGGAGGCAACCAAAGCTTCTAAAATTCCTTGCACTCTAGTTTTCGTATTCTTTATTTTTGTAGTAGTTTTTGTTCTTAGATGTTGTCTTTGTTTTAGTTATTTTGTTCTTCATCTTTGTCATTTTCTTTGTTGCATGATGTTGAGATTCTTTGAGTTGTTTGATGTGTTGATGCTATGAAGCTTGCTTCTTGTGAGTTTATAGGCTTATATCGGCTTTGTTTTCATTGTTTTTAGGGTTTAAAGGAGGTTATATTGATGCTAAACAAGTTTGGAGCCGTTTTATGACCGTTAGAGGGGAGTTTGATCACACATGGCAAGCTCACGGGCAAGCTTGCGCTCACAAGCTTGCCCGTGAGCCATCCAAGTGGATCATTGCGGATGGGCTTCCCCCCGCAAGCCCAACCGCAAGGCATCCGGTGGATCCTTGTGGGCAACCTTGCGCCCGCAAGGCCGCCTACAAGGATTCCCGAGAAAAGCCCTTAAAGGGCCGTCCCTCATCTTCTTTCTCTCATCTTCACACTCCCATCTTTCTTCTCCCATTTCTCACTCATTTCTCCACCAAATCACCTCATTTTTTTTGCTCTAAAACACTCTCCTCCTCCTCTAAACTCGTTTGTTAAAGAATTTTGGAAGATTACACTCTTTTCAAGCCGTTTTAAGCTTTTGATTCATCCCTAATACTCTAGGGTTAAGGTTTGGTTTTCATTCTTATACCTTGTGTTTTAATGAAATTTTGGGATGAAATCTATGTGTTTTTGGTTCTATTTGTTTAATATAGCATTGTGAGAATGGTTTTGCATGATTGTAAAGATTTTTGGCTACTTTTTCAAGCAAAACGCTTGCCAAATTTTCTCGGATTTACTGTAGCAATGAACCATTCCCTTTTATTTTCATTCCATGAAGCTTCATTCTTTTTGTAATTTGGTTTAATGGTGCCCCCTTGGTCTTGTAGGCATGAGGTCCAAGAAAGTAGCTCATAAGAGGACACGGAGAGACCGTTCTCCGCCCGCCGACGGACCAAGATTTTGAAAAGACGATCATAAGAGCCGATTCGCCCTTTTGTCAAGGAAAACATGCGGCACCATACGAAAGATTGATTGGAATGTTTTGAGAACCTTGGAGTTAGATGAAGTCGTCTTGGAGCTTATTTCTCATGATGGGTGGGACAAATTGTTCTCCATTGAAGAACCCACCTACAACATCTTCAGTGGGCACCACCTCCGCAGCTACCATCTGTGCGGCATCATCACGGCCATCCGACTCTTAGACTCCCAGCATCACGCCACTTGTTCTTGTTTTTGATGTTCTTTTTATCTATTTTGCTACTCTTCTTGTTGTTTGCATTAGTGTTTACTTTTTTAAGTTAGTTAGGGTTTTGACCCTACTAAACTTTCTTTGTTTGTTTTGAATTTTCTGTTTTTGCACTCTCCTATATTATTTTCATTATGGAGTTGTGATCAGTGTTTTGTATTTTTCCAGGAATTTCTTTAGAAATGCTTCACACTCCAAGCCCTTACCATATGGAACACCCCAGTCCACATGCATTTCATCGACGGATTGGGGAAGTTTCTTACTCCATCTTTTAATTCTTGTTATATATTTTTCCCACCCTGTACTGCTGATTTATGTACATTGGGGACAATGTACAGCTTTAGGTGTGGGGATGGTGTATTATACGTTATTGCATGCTTGAATTACATAAGATAGCTATGATCTTATTGTTAAGGATTTCCTAGCTTGGTAGAATGACAGTAGTGAGTTGTACTTTACATGTGCTTGAATGTAGTTCTGTTTCATTCTTAGTGCACATTTGTACCGCTCACTATAACTCCTAATTCTGACGCTCTAACTCATCTTATTGATTTTTGTGTTAGGATGCTAAATTCTTCTTTCAATAGTCCTTTAAAAACTTTTGAGTCTCATGTTTTTGCTTTAACCCTAAGTGAGGTTTTTAAATGAGGTTTTTAGCAGGTAATTGATCAGGCGTCTTGAAAAAAAAATTGAAAATGATTCTATGTCAGTATTTCTCTGCTTGTAAAAGCATGAATGCGTACATGTAGATATGTAATTAAGTAAGTTGGGTGGCTCTTGTGCCTGGCCAGCACCTGCATCCTTCTGAAAGATTTTTGTGCAGTCTACATTAAGCGGACTCGGGAAAAAAAAATCTTGACCTTTCGGGCGCTTGAAACCTGTTCTACCTTCACTTGATGTTAAAGTTCCGTTTTGGAGACCAGAAGATTTTTAATTGACTATTGAGAGGGTCTTTAGCACTTCTAACACTAACATCAATTTGTGTGAGATGAATGGATATCCTGGGGTAATCCAAGGTGTGGAGGTCAGGGTGAGAGTTAGCACATACTCACAAGAACACTTTAGATGAAACAGAGCTGATATTGCTTGACTTTACGTTGAACAACTCACTTCTTGATTTCTGTCCATTTGTGCTTGTGGAGTCCTGTACATTTGAGCTTGAGGTCGTATATTTAGCCATTTATCTTCTTGCCCCTGTTCTTCATGTTTGTTTGCTTGGGGACAAGCAAAGGCTTAGGTGTGGGGATGTTTGATAAACGTCTAAAGATATGTATTTTATACGTATTTGTGTATATTTTCTGTTCCCTTTTTGTTAAGTTGTTGTTTATTTTCATGTTTAAAGTTGTTTTAGTTGTGTTACAGGCCCTGAATAAGCCAAAATAAGCTCAAGAACGTATTTATGAAGAAAATCGACACCAAATACGCCTTTTTTGGGTTTCATCACTGTAGGAGTACTGTAGCATAATTACTATAGCAAGATTACTGTAGCATGGTATTGTAGCATCAAAAAACTGAGAAAGTCTCTGGATGCCTTGGGGCAACCTTGCGCCCGTAAGGTCACACGCAAGGCATCGCGATGTCATGAATTTAAGTGCTTTTAGGGCATTTGGAAAGGAACTTTTGGCCTTCTCCTTGGAGTTCCACAGCATCATCATCAAATCCGGCTTGGAGGAGGACTTTGAGGACGTTTTCACGGCAAGATCATGGAGGAGAGTGCATTTGGGAGCAAGATCCAACTCTAGGGCATCATTGGAGGAAGGTTGAAGAAAAGGGAAGCCACCTCTTGAGTGGCGTCTTCGGAACCCCATTTTCGTCTTTGAGGGAGTTGATCATGCATTATTTAGTTCTTTTCATGCTTTTGAGTGTGTATTTTGAGATTATGAACAACTAAACCCCAAGGTCACCGGATGTAGGTGAACCTTGGGGGTGAACTTAAGTATTTTGGATGCTTGGTTTTAATTAATGCTTGTAGGCTTATTTGTGACCCTTGTTTGGTGCTCTTGAATGTTTAGAGTATGCATGAGAACTCTGTGTATCTATACTTAGGCAATACTAGTTGCATGACCATTGCCCAAGTGTTAGACTCACCAAGCTTGGAAGAGAAATATGTATAAATACGCCGTGACCATCGGGTATTTATACCCCTCCAATTCTAGGGTTAACTACTCACCGGTAGTCTAACCTTAGCTAGAGAAAACCACATTGCCCTTTGCAATCGTATGAGGAATTGAACGGAATAGAAGCTGTATTCAATACTCGTACCGGATTAGGGGTCAACTGCCGTGACCATCGGGTTGACCTAATCTAGGGTTTTCTCGGTCCACCAAGCCAATTGCATGTTAATCCAGCGTCCTGTACATTTCAGTAGCCCCTGAAGGGATCCTTATCCATGACCGCTTTCTCACTCTGATTTCCCCTTTCATCGCCTTGGTTATTTATCATTTTGAATTGTACTTATTTCATTTAATTGCATTTTCATCCTTTACTCTCGAGTTTGATCGGCTAGACAACATTGCGAGAAGGAAGTAAGGATAGATTCTCGGGCCCTTGGGAATACGACCCACTCGTGCGTGAGCGAGTGGTTTATTACTTGACGACCCCGTGCGCTTGCTGGAGATCGAACCACCAGCTGCCCTTGGAGGAGGGCGGTAATATCTGCACTCTGTCGTTGCTGCACTAATCCAAGTTCCTGTAGTTGGCAACACATGTCAGCTAAATCACTAGTGTAAGCAGCCTGTGATGTAGCGCGGCCAGCCTGAGGGGTAGTGGGTGTAGCCATCTCCTCGTCGTCGTCCTCGCCGCTGTCTACTTCGTTGGCAAGAATGAAACTTTTGCCTCGGCGCTTCACAATGCCAATATAGTTCAGCGTCTGTAGCCTGAGGGGAAGGATGCCCCCAACGCGCTCCTTGGACTGGACTCGGGCAAGAGCATTCGCTCCCCGTGCTAAGCGAGTAACGAAGGGTCCAAGAAAGATCTGCGCTATCGGGGATGCGGTGCAGGGCGTGTAAATAATTCGGCCATGACATGGCCTAGGTTCAGCGGCTCACGACGAATCATGCTATAGAGTATCAGGAGGTCCATTTTAGTCACGACCCCGGTGCTATCGCTTCGCCCCGTGATAGAACGGCTGAGGAGTGCTTGTATCACCCGGTATGATGGTTGTGCTAAATGGGAGGCCTTCTTGGAATCTTGAGTGGCCCCCGTAGTGATAGAATTCGAAAACGCGCTTGGGGTGACGGTGGAGGGGAAGTCGCGAGCCAAATGGGGGTATTCCATGCTGGTTACAAAGTCACGATCGTAGATACCCAAGCATATAGCAAAGTCCGCGTGGCTCATAACTTGTTGCTCTCCATTTACTTGGAATTTGATCCCTCCCGGACGATGAATATGAGCGACATTCCGATCGGCTTCGAAAGTGCTCAATACCTCTAGAGTAAGTTCCCTATAGACGGGGTCGTCGACTTCAAGTATGGCAAGCCATTGATAAGTGCTTGATTATATATATTTTATAATATCAGTTTACATGCATTGAGCATCACTTTTATCAGGTTTTAGCATTAACAAGGTGTGTTTTGTGTTCTTTTGTGCAAACAGGGCTTTGGAGACATGACGTACAGGAAGAAGCAAAGATAGGGTGTGATGACACGTTTCAAGGCCACAATCGAAGTTGTGTTCATATGCATGGGGGTGTTGCCAACTTTCGGAGGGGTACAAGTTATTACACAACCGAAAGGGCACAAAGGCAGTAGTGCGCCCATGCCCCAGCCTTCCGTACAAAGCGTAAGAAGGTTCTTGAGGATTTCAAAGAATAGAAAGCCACACACCCTACCACACGAGCGTGTGCCCGACCGTGTGGACTCCAAGGAAGACTTCGGGGGAAAAATCACTGTAGCATTTACTGTAGCGTGTGGAATTTAGCAACAGTCTTCACACGCCCGTGTGGACTTTCCACACGGGCGTGTGTATGCCCGCGTAAAGCCCCGAATTCAAATTATAAAAGCCGCATTGTGATAATGTTTAGGGATCTTTTCGGCCACTTTCGAGAGACAAGGCGGCTAGGGCTTGGGAGGAGTTCTTTGCGGCTTTGGGAAGCTTTCCTCACCAACTTGGATCGATTCCTCCTCTCGTCATAGCGTCAAGGAAGCCATCGGCGACTTAGCTTCGGAGTGGATTCAATCCGGACGTGGAAACTACCCATCAAGACCATCATCAAGAATTCAAGGGGGTTATTCTTTATGTCTTTGGAACTTTATTCTGAATTTATTATTTGTTTTGTGACTCGCTCCATGGAGAGCTAAACCCCTAGAGGGTATTCGGACATGTAAACCCTAGGATTCTTATTTTCATTAGATTTACATCGTGTTTCTATTCGAATTTATCAGTTTGAGTTTTACTCTTGAGTTCTTAATGCTTGTTTGTGATTTTGATTTCATTATTAATTGCCTTGCATGTTTTATTCAATCTATTGAAGAGAGAGATCACCACTAGGTTTAGAATTGCCAAGAGTAAAGAGGGTTGAGAGGGTGAGCTGTGAGATAGCGGAGTGTCCCCTTTCCCTTCCGATAGATATCTCCTATCTCCATATTCCCTAAGTGTTAAGCAACCATATGTGGTGTGAGGCGTCGAGAGAATTCTCCGCCGGGACCTCGTAGGGGGTTAGGGATCTTTCACCTGGAGGCAGGGTTAGATCTACTTTTATGAATTGGTTATATCTTTGGGATCCCTAGAGTTTTAAGCAGTCATATGTGGTGTGAGGCGTCGAGAGAATTCTCCGCCGGGACCTCGTAGGGGACTAGTTATCGGTGACCTGGAGGCAGGGGCCGTTATACCTTTGGATACCCACGACTCATTGTTTTCGTTTAGAAACACTTGTAATCTACATCCAACACCCGAATCCTAGGAGGAGCACTGTCCGGATACCTCACTTTTATTGATTGAGAACTCTTTTCCTTTTATTTCCTGCGCACTTGTGGTGACACTCTTAGTGTTGGCCATTAGATCATCAAACACTACATTCATTAGGCTAGATAACAAAAGAGGGGCTATTACTAGTACTTCTGTTCCCTGTGGTTCAACAACCCGACCCTTTGGGTCCACTTTTATTACTTGACAACCCGTGCACTTGCGGTAACGCAAGGGGTTGACACACATCACCCTGCTGTGTTGTTGCGGAGACGCATCAGCCGTCGATCGAACCCTACTAGCCGTCGGACATCATTCGCCAAACCGAGCATCTCCAACACTTGCCAATCAAGCACTCTAGTTTGGGCGAATAGTTTCACTTTAAGCATATCGGATCGGCGAGCGAAAAGGCCATCGGTGAATTGGGGTGTTGAGGATGAGCTAGCCCTGTCGCAAGGTCGCTTGTGTGAAACACGCTTGTTCGGCATCTCCCTACACAACACAATATAGCCCTCGATCACATATACGCCCACCATCATATTAAATAAATACGAGAAAACAATTTCAGGTGACCCAATAAATCATACATTCATGTGGTTGCACAAGGTAAACATAATGTCCCGTGAAAAAGAAAACTCCAACACAAGGTGGCCACACGATGAACGGGAAAGCAAAATACCAACATCAATTGGAAGAATTGAGAGTACCACATGTCCTTCCTTCATGAACTAAAGGACTTGGAGCAATTCCAAATAAAAGAAAATTCACTTAAAAGGCAAGGAAGCTCACCTACGTTGAGGACAAAGGAAAGATGAATTGGCGGGGAAACGGCGATAAAAACGATGGATCGGTGTTCCCTTAGTTTAGACTGTCATGAACCTTGCTCGTACGATGAAAAGTGAAGGTGATGGGATTGAGATGTGGGATGAGGAAGTGGACTTCTTGGTGAGAGGGGGTGAAGGTGGAGGAAGATGGGGGAGAAAGGTGGTGGAAAACCCAACTTAAAGGGGGTGGGGGCCGCACACAGAAAGGGGGCAGCAAGATCTGTGCGGCCTGGCGTGCGGGCCGCACGTCAGGCCGCACGGGCTTCTGCCCGTGTTGTGCGGCCTCGTGTGCGCCCTCACACCAGGCCGCACAGGGGTTTGGCGACCCTGCGCAGTGGCTATGCGGCTGCACATGGGCCGCACAGCGTTCTTGCAGTCTTGTGCGGGTTGTAGCCTGCCCGCACAGCATCCAAAAGTGCCGAAATCAGAATTTTCACTTAGTTTGCTGCAAAAACTGAGAACACCAATCGATTTATATTGTTTTAAGGCACGTAAACTTTGCCGACAAACATGAAAATCACGCGACACCAACCGGCAAAACATCAACAAATGAAAACAGGAGTCAAGACACTAAACACAAATAGAAAATAAAACACGCACGAGGAAAAGGGAGTGCCAAACAAAACCAACGAAAAACACTAAAAAGCAAATCAGGCATACTAAAAGAAAATACGGGAAAAACTTGGGTTGCCTCCCAAGAGCGCTTTTTTAAAGTCACGAGCCTGACATCCCTATATACAGTCTTAGGGTGGATCAGAGGGAAAAGTTTTACTTTTCTCCACGAAGAAAGGAGAGGATGAGCTAGACTGACCAAAATATGGCTTAAGGCGATGACCATTGACTTTGAACTCACCTTTTTCAGGATGATTTATTTCAATTACCCCTTGTGGTGATACACGGGTGATTGTGTAAGGTCCTGACCATCGGGACTTGAGTTTCCCGGGAAATAAACGGACACGGGAGTTGTATAGGAGGACTTGATCCCCTTCGTAAACCGCTTGTTTTTGCTTAATCCTCCCGATCGTGATAAAGTTTTTCTCTTTCCTTGTATACACGCGAGTTTTCATAAGCAAAGGCTCTCCATTCATCGAGTTCATTCAGTTGCATTCTCCTTTTTTCTCCTACTGCTTGGAAATCGAAATTCAAGACTTTGGTTGCCCAATACGCCTTATGTTCGAGTTCTACGGGTAAGTGACAAGCCCCCGCCGTACACAAGGCGATAGGGACTACTCCCAATAGGTGTCTTGTAGGCGGTTCCGTAGGCCCACAAAGTGTCTTCTAATTGATCGGACCAATCTTTCCGGTGATAAGCTACGCTTTCTCTAGAATCCTCTTGAGTTCCCGATTTGAAACTTCGACTTGCCCACTAGTCTGGGGGATGATAAGCAAAGGAAGTATGATGACGAATGAGGATTTTTTCAAACTGGGTATTGCAAAAATGTGCCCCCCGATCGCTAATGATTGTTCTTGGAGTACCGAATGAGGAGAAGAGCTTTTTAAAGAATTGAACTACCAATCTTGCATCGCTTGTTGGTAGGGCCTGGGCTTCTACCCATCTAGAGGCATAATCCACCACTACCAAAATAAACTTGTTACCACGTGAAGTCGGGAATGGACCCATGAAGTCTATCCCCTAAACATCGAAAACTTCGCACACCTGGATGGTGTTTTGAGGCATTTCATCTCGACGAGATATGTTACCTGCTCTCTGATAACGATCACAAGTTCGAACGTGGTACTGAGCATCCTGAAATAGTGTCGGCCAATAAAACCCAGCATCCAACACTTTTCTCGCAGTGCGGTTGGCATTATAGTGACCTCGAGTGGGTCCCTCATGACAATGCTTAATAATTTCCTGACCTTCTGCTTGGGATACACAACTACAAACTACTTGATCAGCACATACTCGAAATAGATAACGGTCTTCCCACATGTGGTGTTTGAGGTCTGTGAAAAATTTCTTTCTTTGTTGGGTTGTGAACAATTTCGGGATGATACCCGCAGCTAGGTAATTAGTAATATCGGCAAACCAAGGGATATCATCGTCTTGTTTCAATTGAATATGGTACAATTGTTCCTCAGGGAACGCATCATTAATCTCACAATCTTGAGTTATGCAAGCATCAGTTCTTTCCAAATGAGAGAGATGGTCTGCAGCCAGATTTTTCAGCTCCTCTCTTATCCTTGATCTCCAAGTCCAACTCTTGTAGCAGAAGCACCCAACGAATTAGTCTCGGCTTTGCGTCCGTCTTGCTCATGAGGTACCGAAGGGCGGAATGATCAGTAAACACAATGACTTCCAAGAGCACTAAGTATGACCGAAACTTGTCAACCGCGAACACTACCGCAAGGAGTTCCTTTTCAGTAATTGTGTAGTTCTCTTGAGCGCCGGTGAGCGTTTTGCTCGCATAGTAGATAGGATGAAAATGGTTGTTCTTACGCTGACCCAATACTGCCCCCACTGCATAATGACTTGCGTTGCACATTAACTCGAATGGTTCATTCCAATCGGTTGTAACCATGATAGGGTCTCTAATCAATAAAGTCTTCAGGATAGTGAAGGCTGTAAGGCATTCAGTCATGAAATAGAATGGGACATCCTTCTCTAAGAGTTTAGTCAATGGTTTTGAGATCTTTGCAAAATCCCTTATGAACCTTCTATAGAAACCCGCATGGCCAAGAAAACTTCTTATAGCCCGCACTGAGCTCGGTGGAGGGAGCTTCTCAATGGTGGAAATTTTTTCTTTGTCTACTTCGATCCCTTTTCTTGAGACTTTATGCCCCAGAACTATCCCTTCCCTGACCATGAAATGACATTTCTCCCAACTCAAAACCAGGTTGGTTTCTTCACATCGCGTTAACACTCGCTCAAGGTTCTTTAAGCATAGGTCAAAAGAGTTTCCATACACGGAGAAATCGTCCATGAAAACCTCCATGGTGTCCTCAATCATATCTTCAAATATGGCAAGCATGCACCTTTGGAATGTGGCTGGGGCGTTACAAAGGCCGAAGGGCATGCGACGATATGCAAATGTGCCGTAGGGGCAAGTGAAGGTGGTTTTTTCCTGATCTTCCGGTGCAATATGGATATGATAATATCCGGAAAAGCCATCCAAAAAACAATAGTAATCGTGGCCGGCCAACCGCTCAAGCATCTGATCAATGAATGGCAACGGGAAGTGATCCTTTCGGGTGGCGTCATTGAGCTTGCGGTAATTGATACACATTCGCCACCCAGTTACGGTTCGAGTGGGAATGAGCTCATTATTCTCGTTAGTTACCACTGTAATACCCCCTTTTTCTGGTACTACTTGGAACGGACTCACCCATGCGCTGTCAGAAATAGGGTAAATGATGCCGGCATCTAACAACTTAACCACCTCCTCTATTACCACCTCCTTCATATTGGGGTTCATTCTTCTTTGCGGGAGTGTGGATGGCTTGTGGCTTTCTTCCATCATTATTTTGTGAGTGCAGAATGATGGACTGATACTCTTGATGTCTGCAATTTTCCAAGCGATAACTTGCTTGTGTCTTCCCAACACGCTTAGAAGTTTTTTCTTCTGTTCCTCAGAGAGATCAGAGGCGATGATAACCGGTAATGATGAACTCTCTCCCAAAAATGCATACTCCAGGTGCGACGGTAATTCCTTGAGTTCTGTCTACGGGGGGTCCTCCACAGATGGCTTAAGCTGGCGCTTACCATCACAATCTATTTTCTCAAACAAAGATGATCTCATACAAATCTAGAGAAGAGAAATAATAATAAAGAAAGATTGCAGCAAAAGAATGCAACGAAGAAGAAAAGAATACTAATCCAACTTCTAAGAGTTTTCCTAATGTTCTCGGAGTCCCCGGCAACGGCGCCAAAAACTTGATGGTCGCAGCGTGCGTCGCTAAATGGTGGGCACATGGCTCCCCGGCCGCAAGTGCACGGGTCGTCAAGTAATACCTCTTGTGCGGCCACAAGAGGGTCGTATTCCATAGCGTCCCGAGATCCACTATTACTTCCTCTTCGATAGTTGTTTAGCCGAATCAAAACAAAGGTTGTTGTAAGGAAATAAAATTAAACTAACAATAAAAGCTTTAACTACTGACAGGTTGCACACACCGAGAAGAAATCAAATATAGAAGATAAGGCCCCGGGAGAGGATTTCCCAGGGAGAAATACAAGTAAGGACGTTGTGATAAAATGTAATGCATGCATGGAGTGTAATATTTTGGTCCGTCTAGGCTCGGAAGTCGACTACCATGGAACCTCCGCAGTGTAGCCCTAATCCAGTACAAGTTCCTTCATCATAAGGATACTCACACGATGTCATTGGGACTAAGGAGCCTTGGTTAGAGTTATCTATAAGCAATTGCGCTAAGATGAACTCTACAACCTACGGAAGGCTACCGGCACCCGGAACCTCCGGTGTACCGGTACAATGGATCCCTCTTCATACTATGTGGATCTAATGCGAGAGCGCACCTCACTCAACCAAGTACAATAGATAAGATGAAATGCTGAGTTCTCATGCAAATCACCACAATTAAGAACACAAAGTATGAAACCAAATGGCACACCATGCATTCATTAAATTAAGAGTACAACATCCAATACAAATATTCCTCCCAAGGTTCACCAGTTTCCCGGCGGCCTTGGGAGGTTTAGTTCGACATGAATAAGAAGGAAAGTTCACACAATAAGGAGTACATTAACAAAACACCAAAAACAACCTCTTGAACGTGTCGACTAGGTTTGATGAAGAAACTTGCCGAATCCGCGTCGGCAAGCTCTAGGATGAAGATCCTCGGGTTCTCCCATCTTCTACCCCTCGATTTCTCTCCAAAACGACCTCCTTTGATGAAGCTTTGAGCGTCGGGCTATTCGGAGGCGTCGGTGGCAAAAGTCCCTCTAAGAAAAAGCCCTAATCGGCCTAAATACTCGACTAGTGTGCGGCCAGTGTGCGCGCCGCACAGCAGGCTGCACACCCCTCTGCCATGGGTGTGCGGCCTGTGCACAGCCCGCACAAAGGCCATAAACGGCCCTGGGTTGTGTAGGAACGCTTGGGTGCCCTCCGGAGCTCGTTTCTCCTTCGTTTCTTCTCTCCTTGGCCTGGATTCTCCAGTTATAAACGTTCCTCTAAACATGAATGGTACGAAGATGCCCTAAAATAGAAAAACAAGAAAAACACATCAAAGGGCACCTGTTTTATTCAATTAATGCATGAAAGTATAAGTAGTTCACCGTAATAACACGGTGTATTTAGACACTTATCAGTAGTGCCATGTTTAAATTGTGAGGTTAGATAGTAACTAATGGAGGAGTAATAGGAGCTTCTTAACCCCGTGGCATATGACCCCTGTGTCACTCACAGTGTATTACTTGGCGACCCCGTACACTTGCGGGTGAGCAAGCAAGTTTTTGGCGCCGTTGCCGGGGAATTTAAGGAATTGTGGGAAACTTCTAGCTTATTGCTTTAACCATTTTTCTTTTCTTTTATTTCTACTTTTCTTTTTTCTTATTTCGTTTTGGGCTTAACTTTTATATCTTTCTTGATTTTGCGAGGCACTATGCATGACACGAGCGAATCCATCAAACCTTGTCGAACCGGACAGTGAAATTGAGAAGACCTTACATCGAAGATTAAGAGAAGTGAGTGAAGGCTCGAGTGAGCGAAATATTGAAATGGAGGACAGAGAATCAATAATTATGGCCGAGGAAAGACGTACCTTATCCGAATATGGAAGGCCACGATTCACGGGAGAAGAATTTAGTGTTCATGCACCATCCATCGCCACAAACAATTTTGAAATTAAGGCAAGCACTATCTGCATGATCCAGAATTCAGTGCAGTTCAATTGTCTTGCAAGTGAAGATGCTCATGATCATCTTTCTCTTTTTCTTCAAATCTGTTCCACTTTCAAGATAAACGGGGTAACGGACGATGCGATCCGGCTACGACTATTCCCATTCAGTTTGAGAGATGGAGCATACTGGTGGTTCACATCCTTACCACCGGGATCGATCAAAACATGGAAAGATATGGTTGAAAAATTTTTGGGAAGGTATTTTCCTCCTAGCAAAGCGACGAAGCTAAGGCAAGAAATTTCAGCGTTTAAGCAAGGAGAGTCGGAAACATTATTTGAGGCATTTGAGAGATTCAAATACCTCCTTCGAAGATGCCCCCATCATGGCTTTACTTCTTGGATGTGGGTTCAGATCTTCTACAACGGGTTGAACTATGCAAGTCGTCAATTAATTGATGCCGCCGCGGGTGGATCTCTTAGTAACAAGTACCCCAACAAAGCCGAGCAACTCCTTGAACCAATGGCAAGCAATGAGTCTCATTGAGCCTCAAAAGGTACACCACAAAAAGGGGCCGGAATTTATGAAGTCAGTGCTAATGATGCTCTTGCCGCAAAGGTTGATGTGTTATCTCGGAAGCTAGACATGCTCATGGGTAGTAGCTCGAAGTTAGAGTCAGTGATGAGTTGTAGCACTTGTGGTGGAGGGCATGGAGTCGCCCAATGTCCTATTGCTAGCTCCTCCGTCACCCCAATTGAGAATGTTGATTATATTGGGGGACAAAGGCCACAAGGGAATCCATATAGCTCAACTTACAATCCAGGGGTGGAAGTACCACCCAAACTTTTCATGGAATCAGGGGCAACAACAAAAAGCTGCACCACCTCCACAAGGTTCTTAAATGCAACAACCAATATTGGAGAAGAGATTCCTAATGAGGATGTGCTCGCCAAGTTCATGATTAACACCGAATCAAGGTTCAATAGCATAACCAAGCAGTATGGATACTCGGTTCAGTAAGATGAATGCTCAGCTTGCTTGACATGCTGGACAGTTCAATGAAATAGGGTCCATCTTGAGAAATCCTCAAGCCTCCGTCCAATCACTCGAGCATCAAGTGGGGCAGCTTGCTAGAGCAAATTCTAAGCAACCTTTAGGAAGTCCTCCTAGCAACACTGAGGAGAATCCAAGGGAGAATGACACACCCTTGCGTGTGTACTCCGCAAGTGCACGGGTGTCGAAGTAATAAAGTACCCAAACGGGTGGGTAGTCGAATCCACAGGGAGTAGACGTAAGAACAATCACACTTTGTTAAGTAATCAAAGATAAACCAATTGTTGTTGAAAGAAAATAAAATAAGAAAGAAGTAGAAACAAAGTGCTGAAAATGAAAGCTAGGTCGGAGAAATAGATCAATTAAGAAGATAGGGTACTCGGACGATGTTCCCCCTAGAATCCTTGTTTCAAGTGCAAGACTTCAAATACTCTTATTCAATAGAGATTTCAAGAGTCGTGGAATCCAAAGATACAAGGTCCCAAATCTAAGGTCAACCTTGACTAGTCCCCTACGAGGTCCCGGCGGAGAGAAGACTCTCGACGCCTCACACCACGTATGACTAGCCCTCAACCCTAGTGTCACTCTAAGGGAGAAACCATTAAGCATACAAGATTGAAACTCAAATTTAAACTCAAATTGAATAAAAGCATTAAAGTCAATGAAACATAGGAAATCTAGGGTTTACAAGTCCAAGTACCCACTAGGGGTTTAGCTCTCCATGGAGCAATACAAGTTCATCAAGATAAATGAAGATAAGTGCAAGAAATCCATAAAGAAAACCCCCTTAAGCTTCGTGTTGATAGACTATAGGAACTTCTCCTTCTTCTTCAAAGAATCCCTTCCTCCAAGCCTAAGGCACACCTCGTCGAATCGAGTCGTCGAAGGCTCCCCCAATGGCTCTCCTTGGAAGGGAATGATGATGAAACCGGTGAAGAAGCGCCCCCAAAGTGTAGCAAGAACCTCCTGAACCCTAGCCGTCACCTCCTCTCCAAGTTAGAAGAAGATACCCCCAATAACGCTTCAGAACGGCTTTATAATTGGCCATCTCGAGGATCCACACGGGCGTGTGGATAGTCCACACGGGCGTGTGGAAATTCCACACGGCCGTGTGGAAATTCCACACGTCCATGTGGATTTTCTGCCTTGTGAAATCTTCATACTAATCCTCGATTTCGCCCGTTTTTTCTTCTGAGGCCACACGAACGGACACACGATCGCGTGGTAGGTCATGAGGCATTTCTTGATGTTGAAAAACCCTTGGAGAGCTTTTGAAATCTTCGATCAAATCAGAACGAGCGAGCATGACTGCCTTCGTGTCCTTCTACAAAAATTGTCTCGAAACCTTTAGAAGTTGGCACATACTCTCTTGTTTGACCCGATTTGCATCTTGAACTTTGTGTTTGCATAAAAGAACTCCAGTCGGTACCATCATGACCTATTTTTGCTTTTCTTCGCATAAATCTTCTTCACAACCCTGATTCCATGAAAGAACACAAAAACACACGAAATGAGAAATATAAACTGAAAAATGTGATGCTCATGCATGGAAAACATCTCAAATAATATGTACATGCAAGCACTTATCAAACTCCCCCACACTTAAGCTTTTGCTTGTCCTCAAGCAAAATTTATACAATGAAAACCACAAGTAAAGTGATATAAGTGCTTAGCCTTAAGTTCACCAAAAAGTATGTAAGGAGAGCATTCTTAAACAAAGGAACAATTTGCAACATAGAAAGATAAAAACCAATGCTCTAGCAAAAACTCGGAGCACAAAGAAAATAGAATCTGACTGCGTGTGTGTGTGTAATGCTTACTCATGCCAACCCTAAATTTACTCTTAAAGGTTCTTATTGAAAAGGATTTATTTGAGGACAAAGAATAGGCAGTAGCCGCACACAACCTCGAAGGTAGCCATTTCCCAAGATGCCTCCCGGGGCGGCTTTCACGCTTTGAGGTGGTAGCTCTTTCCACCCGGGAGTGTTAGCTTTCAAACGGCGTATTAGATAGCTCTTTCTCTCATTAGGGCATAGCTAGTATCCGACTTATGAGAGTAGCTGCATACAACATAGGTGGTAGCTCTTTCCACTCCGAAAACAAGTAAACAAATAAGGCATTCTTCCTTTGTTTTCTTTTTTTTTTTTTTTTTTTTTTTGCAAAATAAAGAAAACTAAGGTCCTTTTGGCACTGAACTAGAGTTATCAGGGTTAACAAAGCAAGAAAGGTGTAAGTAATGCAATCAGACAAAAAATTTCTATGTTTTTCGAGTAAACTAGAGCATGAGTACAAACGATGTTTAAAATTCTCCTAAATTCAAGACTGCAATCCTTGTCTTTTAAGGTGAACTATCATTGGCTAGATAAGCATATGAGTGATGAGCATACATACATAGAGAACGTGTGCAACGTGAACTCCCACCCACACTTAAGATGTACAATGCCCTCATTGTACTCATGCAAGCATACAAAAACAGAATATAAATAAAACATGAAGGCGTGGGGATTAAAAACGACACTCCCCTTGGCTCCGAATGTAGAATTTGAGTGGAGTTGCAAATGGGGGGAAGTGAAGCTGCGACGGGTTGTGAAGCTCACACGGCCATGTGGAGAATCCTCATGGCCGTGCCTATAACTATTCCTCAACACAGGACTGACATGACAATCTGCACATCACAAAAGGGGTTCAGTAAAGCTCAACACAAAAGATAAACAACGAGAGTTTATAAGCATGACGTACACGCTTAAACGCGAAACAAACAAACTACAACTGAAAGCAGTAAGATAGAGCTCAGAAGGTAAACCCTTTCTAAGTAATAGAGATAAAGCGACAAGAAAATAAACTAGCACAAGAAAAAGAAACAACTAAAAGAAAGACGCCTCAAGCGTCATCATCTCTTGGTGCTGCTGGTGATGCGGGGGATTCACGTGGTGCTCGGGGTGCGGGAGACATGGTAGAGTCGGTGTCTCTCGCCACCATCTCGTCCGCCAACTCTTCCACTTGTTCATGGTCAATCGCGGCCAACGCTTGCGAGTCAAGGGTCCGTATCTTGCCGAACTTGAGCCTTGAGAGGTGCTCAAGTTTAATTTGATGTTTGGGTATGGGGAACTTCAACTGCTTAGGCGAGGGATCACGAGGCCCACATGGACGCTTATGTGCACGTTTTCTTGTCCTTGGAGCTATTTCTGTGTAAAAGAGAGGCAAACGGGTCATTTCGGGGTCAAAAACTAAGTGCCATGGATCCACATGGCCGTGTGGAATTTCCACACGGCCGTGTGGACCCTCTGGATGAGAAAAACTCCCCTTTATGATCCACACGACCGTGTGGAATATCCACATGGCCGTGTGGATCTTCGGCCATGGCTATACGGCCATGGTGGATCCACTTTGACGCGTGCAAAGTTGCCATATTTCCACCATTGGTGTTTATAGCATAAAAGCAAGTATCTCCCATGAAAATAACATGCTAAAACACAAGAATCATCACCCAAATCCAAGAAAGAAAATTCATGGATTTGCATTTAGAAACGACTATGATGCACTACACCGAAGATGAAACAACAAAAACTAAAACTAAACAAAAACTACAATACAGAAATTAAAACTAACTAAAACAAGTGCAAAGAATTTAAAAACTTGGGTTGCCTCCCAAGAAGCGCTTGTTTTACGTCACTAGCTTGACGTACCTGTTCTTCAACTCAAGGGGGTTCATAAGGCGAAAATTCTTTGTTACCTGCAACCTTCAAGCATGATGAACAAAAATTCTTCAAGTTAGAGGGCGAGTAATAGGAGTTGTTACCATTTGAAGGTGTATCGCTCTTAGACTTTGACTGTTCATTCGTAGAATTATTCGGTTGTTTCTTGTGGCGATGTCTCACTCTCTTCAACTTTTTGACAAACTTATTGACTATGCCTGGGGAAGGTTCTTCCTTATCCACTAGATCAAATGGTGACACCTCAGCAACGTCCATCTCTTGCTCTAGCAATTCAGCTAATGGGTCTGGACATAGTGATTCCTGTACATAATCATCAATTAACTCATCAGTGGTGTCAAGAAAATATAACGCATCATCAAAATCAAGAGAATGTCGCATGGCTTCTGCAAGGCGGTAGGTCACTTTCTCGTCTCCAATCCTCAATGTCATCTCTCCGCCCTCCATGTCAATAAGTGCCTTGGAAGTGCGCAGGAACGGCCTCCCAAGTATCAGTGGTACGTCGACATCCTCATCCACATCAAGAACCACAAAATCTACAGGGAAGTTATACTTGTCAACCTTAACAAGTATATCTTCAATAATGCCCCTCGGATGTCTAACTGAACGGTCAGCTAATTGAAGCGTCATCCGAGTAGGTCTTGGTTCCCCCAAACCCAACTTTTGGAAGAAAGTGTAAGGCATCACATTAATACTAGCCCCTGAGTCTGCCAATGCCTTTTCTTCACCTAAATTTCCAATATTGCACGGGATGATGAAACTCCCGGGATCCTTCTTCTTGTTCGGCATGTTCTTCTGCAATATTGCTGAACATGATGCATCTAAGATCACCGCTGCACTCTCCACCAGCTTCCTCTTATTGCTCAAGAGGTCCTTCAAGAACTTCGCATAGCGAGGCATTTGTGATAATGCCTCCACGAATGGAATGTTGATGTGCAGCTGCTTGAATAAGCCCAAAAATTTCTGGTATTGCTCCTCATTGTGGTCATTCTTCAGCCTTGAAGGATAGGGAATCCTTGGTTTGTAAGGTGTGGGAACCCCCTCCTTCTCCTTACTCTTCTCCTCAATCTCTTTCTCCTGGGGCGAACCATGTGCAACCTTCTCAGCTGGAAGTTTACTCTCAATGTCGCGACTACTCCTCAAAGTGATTGCTTTTAGCTGCTCTCTTACACTTGTCTCTGTATTGCTAGGAAAGCTTCTTTGAGGTCTCTCTGATAACGACTTCGCAATTTGTCCAACCTGATTCTCTAGATTATGCAAGGACGCAGTATGGTTGCGAAGTATAGTCTCTACACCCTGAAAGCGTGTGTCAGATGACTGGATGAATCTAGTCAGTGCTTTTTCTAGATCTGTCATCCGATTCTCTAGACCTGAAACTCGATTCTCCAAGTTTGGAAGCTGTGGTTGCTGAAATCCTTGTGGTGCAAGAGGTCTTTTCTGTCCCGGATTACTCAAAGAAAAATTCGGGTGGTTTCGCCACCCTGGATTGAATGTGCTACTGTAAGGGTTACCTTGTCCTCTTACTGCATTACCCACAAAGTCTACCTGCTCAACAGGGGATGCACCACTCATAGAAATAGGGTAATCAGATGAGGCAAGTCCACCTCCACAACCATTACAGTTCATCACTGCTGCCACTCTTGAAGAAGTTAGAGTGTCTAGCTTCTTGCTCAATGCTTCTACTTGAGCTGCTAAGGAGGTGACAGCATCGATTTCATGAAGACCGGCTACCTTCTTCTTATCACGAGCATTCCATTGATAACTATTCATAGCCATCTCTTCTATGAGTTGCCTGGCAGCTTCTGGGGTTTTGCTTCCTAAGGTACCTCCTGCTACTGCGTCAAGTAACTGTCTTGTGCTCGGGTTCAGCCCATTGTAAAAGGTGTGGATGATCATCCACTCAGGAAACCCATGTTGGAGACATTTCCGCAGGAGGTCCTTGAACCTCTCCCATGTCTCAAAGAGAGACTCCAATTCCATTTGCATAAAAGAAGAGATTTCATTCCTAAGCTTCGCAGATTTTCCAGGAGGGAAATATCTAGCAAGAAAGGCCTCAACCATCTCCTCCCACATAGTAATTGAAGCTCTAGGAAGTGACTGTAACCACTGCTTTGCTCTTCCCTTCAAGGAAAATGGGAAAGCCCTCAGTCGAATAGCATCATCTGTAACCCCACTAATCTTGAGCATGTCGCACACTTCCAAAAAATTCTCAATATGAATATTTGGGTCTTCATCCGCTAACCCATTGAACTGTGCGGACTGTTGTACCATTTGAATAAAACCAGGCTTGAGCTCAAAATTGTGAACTGTAATTGGTGGCCGTACGATGCTGGATTGTGTGCCACGAGGGGTAGGTCTTGCATAGTCCGAGAGTGTCCGCTGTTGCTCATTCTGTTCAGCCATGGTTGCTGACTCCTCAACCTCTATTTCAGCTTGATAATTCTGTTCTTGTTCAGGTTGTTTTCCCCTTCTATGTAATCTCCTCTCAATCTCTGGATCGCCTTCAACTAATGTCGAAGGGTGTCCACGGGGCATAACCTGGAGCTGAAATCAATAAAAGAAAACAAAATCAGAACAATGGAAGAACAAGAAGTGTGGAACAGAATATAAAGCGAATGACTAACGAAACAAAGTATAAGTGTTCCTAAAATGCCTAACTCCCCGGCAACGGCGTCAAAACTTGACACACCCTTGCGTGTGTACTCCGCAAGTGCACGGGTGTCGAAGTAATAAAGTACCCAAACGGGTGGGTAGTCGAATCCACGGGAGTAGACGTAAGAACAATCACACTTTGTTAAGTAATCAAAGATAAACCAATTGTTGTTAAAAGAAAATAAAATAAGAAAGAAGTAGAAACAAAGTGCTGAAAATGAAAGCTAGGTCGGAGAAATAGATCAATTAAGAAGATAGGGTACTCGGACGATGTTCCCCCTAGAATCCTTGTTTCAAGTGCAAGACTTCAAATACTCTTATTCAATAGAGATTTCAAGAGTCGTGGAATCCAAAGATACAAGGTCCCAAATCTAAGGTCAACCTTGACTAGTCCCCTACGAGGTCCCGGCGGAGAGAAGACTCTCGACGCCTCACACCACGTATGACTCGCGCTATGCTCTAGGGATTCCAAGTGGTAAACCCTATTCCCAACTATAGATCATTCCCTTTGGTCCAGGCGAAAGATCCCTAATCACAAATAAGTCCCGGCGGAAAGGCCTCTCTCAACGCCTAACTCTCTTTGAGATCGAAGGTAAAACTTGGAATAAGAAGGTAGGGAAAACCACACCGGAGGGGAAAGGGGACGCGTCGCTACCTCTCAACTCACCCTCTCAACCCTCTTCAATCTTGGTAACCTAATCCTAATGGTGATGGTCACTCGTCAAAAGGATGATTGGATTAGCCCTCAACCCTAGTGTCACTCTAAGGGAGAAACCATTAAGCATACAAGATTGAAACTCAAATTTAAACTCAAATTGAATAAAAGCATTAAAGTCAATGAAACATAGGAAATCTAGGGTTTACAAGTCCAAGTACCCACTAGGGGTTTAGCTCTCCATGGAGCAATACAAGTTCATCAAGATAAATGAAGATAAGTGCAAGAAATCCATAAAGAAAACCCCCTTAAGCTTCGTGTTGATAGACTATGGGAACTTCTCCTTCTTCTTCAAAGAATCCCTTCCTCCAAGCCTAAGGCACACCTCGTCGAATCGAGTCGTCGAAGGCTCCCCCAATGGCTCTCCTTGGAAGGGAATGATGATGAAACCGGTGAAGAAGCGCCCCCAAAGTGTAGCAAGAACCTCCTGAACCCTAGCCGTCACCTCCTCTCTAAGTTAGAAGAAGATACCCCCAATAACGCTTCAGAACGGCTTTATAATTGGCCATCTCGAGGATCCACACGGGCGTGTGGATAGTCCACACGGCCGTGTGGAAATTCCACACGGCCGTGTGGATTTTCTGCCTTGTGAAATCTTCATACTAATCCTCGATTTCGCCCGTTTTTTCTTCTGAGGCCACACGAACGGACACATGATCGCGTGGTAGGTCATGAGGCATTTCTTGATGTTGAAAAACCCTTGGAGAGCTTTTGAAATCTTCGATCAAATCAGAACGAGCGAGCATGACTGCCTTCGTGTCCTTCTACAAAAATTGTCTCGAAACCTTTAGAAGTTGGCACATACTCTCTTGTTTGACCCGATTTGCATCTTGAACTTTGTGTTTGCATAAAAGAACTCCAGTCGGTACCATCATGACCTATTTTTGCTTTTCTTCGCATAAATCTTCTTCACAACCCTGATTCCATGAAAGAACACAAAAACACGAAATGAGAAATATAAACTGAAAAATGTGATGCTCATGCATGGAAAACATCTCAAATAATATGTACATGCAAGCACTTATCAGAGAATTTGAAGGCCATTGCTCTTAGAAGTGGGGGACAAGTCGAGACAAGGGTCGATGCTAACCCAAGTGTCAAGGATAGTGGGGTAGCCGAAGTGGAAGGCCCCAACTCAGTTGAAAAAGTCAATAAGAAGGGCAAGCAAGGAAAAGACAAGGAACTTCGACCAACAGATTCATCAAGACCATCTGAATACAAACCTCCAATTCCCTATCCGGCCAGACTAAAGCAAGACAAGAAGGATGCTCAATTCAGAATATTCATCAACAACTTCAAGCAACTCCACATAAACATCCTGATAGTGGAAGCTTTAACTCAAATGCCCAAGTATGCCAAGTTTTTAAAAGAATTGCTTACAAACAAGAGAAAATTAGAAGAAGAACGCACAGTTGCACTCACGAGAAGTTGCTCGGCCATTTTAGAGAAAAAGCTCCCACAAAAATTGAAAGATCCGGGAAGCTTCTTAATTCCATGTGTGCTTGAGGGTGGAGTTCAAGAAAATGCACTAGAGAACTCAGGGGCACGCATTAATGTTATGCCATATACTATGTATTTGAAGCTCGGTCTTGATGAACTTAGACCCACCAGAATGATTCTACAATTGGCCGATCGATCAACAAGGAAACCTCGTAGGATCGTGGAGGACGTGATTGTCCGGGTAGACAAATTTGTATTCTTGTGAATTTTGTTATCATGGACATTGATGAAGATGTAGAGACACAGTTGATTCTTGGTCGGCCATTCCTCACTACCTCCGGTGCCCTAATCGATCTTAAATGAGGGAAATTAACATTAAAAGTTGGTGAGGAAGAAGCAGTGTACACTCTACCGGCGGCCATGAAATATTCATTAGACCATTATGACATGCTTTATTTCATTGATTAGACTGAACTCTTAATTTCTGATTATGTGCAAGAGGTGCTATCATTGAACCCATTGGATGAGTACTTGGGAGAGCTAGGAAATGAAGATCAAGAAGAACCACACCCTCCTTTTCCAAGTTCAAATTTGAAGAAGCCAAAGGAGAAGGTTATGTGCACTAATGCTAAAGAAAAAGAGAAAAAAGACTCAATGTTGAAAAGAATTTGGAGGGAGATCCGTGGGAAGAAGAAGAAAGGTATCACTCACCCTCATCCAACACCTCAAAGAAAAAAGGTACAATTTTCACCCCCCTTTACTCATGAGAAAGTTAAAGTTCATTCGTTGATGTCATTAAATTTACCGGGAAGAATCAACAATTCAAAAATGACCGGGGGTAATTTCAAATTATTCGAACCCCCATGAGGTAAGTAAAAAGGTATGTCAGGCTCGTGACGTTAAACAAGTGCATCATGATCATGATCATCGTTTTAGTGGTTGTTTACTTGTTTTCATTCGATGAGAAATACTTGTTTGGGCTATCATTTCATGCATTAGATCGAAATTTTGAACTATTAATTCATGTTAGAGATGTTGTTGTGACATTTTGTAGCCATGCCCATGTGTTTGGAGAAATGTTTAAGGCCTTAATACGCCATTCCTAGGGCAAACGGTCTCAATGAGGGGCTAGCCCAAACGGCCTCAATGAGCCCTCTTTGAGGCCGCCTAGGTCATCCAGAAACTTTGAACTACCCAAAACGGCCTCAATGACCGCCTCATTAAGGCCGTTTGGGATCGGGATTATCATGGATATTGATAAGTGCTTGCATGTATTGAATAATTGAGATGTTTTTCATGCATGAGCATTACTTTTATCAGGCTATATCGCTCCTTTCGTGTGTTTTTATATTCTTTCATGCAGTTAGGGTTGTGAAGAGTTTTCTTTGGGAGTTCAAGCAAAAATAGATCATGATGGTGCCAAGTGGAGTTCTTTTGCGCAATTACAAAGATCAAGACACAAATCGGGGTCAAACAAGAAAGTATATGCCAACTTCTACAAGGTTCGAGACAATTCTTGTAGAAGGACACAGAGGCAGTCATACTTACTCGTTCTGATTTGGTCGAAGACTTCAAAAGCTCTCCAAGGGGGTTCTCACTATCAAGAAAAGCCTCATGACTTTCCGCACGAGCATGTGCCCGTCCGTGTGTCCTCAGAAGCGAAAACGAGTGAAATCGGGGACCTACAAGTGAATTTCTACAAGGCTGGATTTCTACATGGCCATGTAGAATTTCCACACGCCCATGTGGCTCATCCACACGGCCGTGTGGATCCTCGAGATGGTGTTTTAAATAGCCGTTCTGAATCATTTTAAGGAGATCTTCTTCCCAACTTCTGGGGGGAGTTCTTCACCGATTTCTACATCGATTCCTTCCAAGGAAAGCTATTGGGGGAGCCTTCGATGACATCGATTCGGCGAGGTGTGCCCTAGGCTTGAAGGAGGGATTCGTGGAGAAGAAGGAGCAGCCCTCTTAGACCATCAGCAAGGAGCTTAAGGGGGTTTTCTCTATGGTTTATTTGCAGTTGTTTTCAATTATTTTGATGAACGTGTATTGCGCCATGAAGAGCTAAATCCCTAGTGGGTACTTCGACATGTAAACTCTAGAATTCCTTTGTATCAATGACTCTATTGCTTTTATTTAAATTGAGATTTGTTTTGAGTTTCAATCTTGTGTGCTTAATTGTTTCTCCCATAGAGTGACACTAGGGTTGAGGGCCAATCTAATTATCCTTTTGACGAGTGACCATTACCATTAGGATTAGATTAACCAAGATTGAAGAGGGTCGAGAGGGTGAGTTGAGAGGTAGCGACAAGTCCCCTTTCCCCTCTGGTTTGATATACCTTACCTCCATATTCCAAGAGTTAGTATTGATCTCAAAGAGAGTTAGGCGTTGAGAGAGGCCTTCGGACTGGGACTTATTTGTGATTAAAGATCTTTCACCTGGACCAAAGGGTTTGATCTATAGTTGGGAATAGGGTTTATCACTTGGAACTAGGATTGGGACCTTGTGTCTTTGGATTTCCACGAGTCAAGGTTGACCTTAGGTTTGGGACCTTGTGTCTTTGGATTTCCACGAGTTGTTAAATCTCGATCAAGTAAGAGTAATTGAAGTCTTGCACTTGAAACTAGGAACCTAGGGGGAGCATTGTCCGAGTACCCCATTCTTATCTTGATATTCTCCTTATCTCTAGTTACCACTTTCGATCTTTATTTTCTGTTTATTCACTTTTAATTCAATCTCTTCATGCATCGAGTTTTTCTTGACTAATTGGCAAAGTGTATTTGTTGCTAACGTCTACTCCCTTTGGATTCGACTGGTCACCCTTTGGGTATTTATTACTTCGACACCCGTGCACTTGCGGAACACACACGCAAGGGTGTGTCAGATATCTCACCACCTTTTCTCTCTCTTCATTCTTCTTCTTCTCCAACCGAACGCTAACCTCCATTATCCATCAAACCATGGCCGGATCTCATCATTTCTTATTCTAAATCATCTCCCCATCTCGTTGAGAAGTAGATCTAGTGATTTTATCACAGTCCCATTCAAGTTTTCTCAAGCTTTTATTGGTAATAACCTCCATTTCGTCTTGCTTTCTTGAGTTTGTTTGTGGATTGTTTCAAGCTTTTAGCTTGTCTTGTGTGTTATGATCATTATGGTTATGGATTTCCTTGAATTTATGTATAAATATTTTTTGATTTTCATGATGGTGGGATTAATACTGTAGCCAGAGAAGAGAAGTGGTTTTGCCTTGTTCATACTGCCTCAATGAGGCCATGATTGACCCGAGGATTGACCCCTTGATTGAGGTCGTTTGGTACGGTTTTTGAGAAGTTTTAGGTCTTATTTTGAGGCCATACGGCCCCATTCGGGGGGTAACCTTTGAGGGGGTATATGAGGGCATTTGGAGGACTTCTTGGAGATCTTTTTAGCAGCCAACACTTGGGGGAAAGAGGAAAAAACAAAGACATCATCGGAGGAGAGCTGGTCTTGAGGCTTGGAGGTGATCAAGGGCTTGAACTTCAAGGGGAGAGCTTCATCATCAAGGGAGGAGGAGCATTCAGCATTCGTTTGGCTAGAGGAAGCGTCATTCGGCAGGCATTGCTTTTCTTTATCATCATTCAGACTAGGGAGTGCCACTTATGCATTTGTTTCTTGTTTTTCTTGAGATTGTTATATTTGTTTGTATGATGGCACACTAGACCCCCAAGGCCACCGGATGTAGGTGAACCTTGGGGGGTTCATCATGTATTTTGGATGCTATGCTTTTAATTAGAATGCATTGGTGTGATTTATGGTTTAGCTCATTGTTCTTTATGCCTAGAACTAGAAATTGGAGAGATCCTTAGTTCTTTATTGACTTGTACAAGTAGACGTGACCTACTCGCGTGTACTAAATCGTTGATGAGCTAAAAGGAGTATTCTTAGACCAACATGCCGAGAAATTGGATGTTGGTAACCCCTCCAAACCATGAGGATAAACTTAGGTTAAGTGTGTCCTTATCGCGTGATCTTCCTTTACTTATGCAATCATTGGAATGTGATTAGGGAGGAATCCTTATCATCATTCATATGGGATTAGGGTTTAACCACCGAGAAATTGGGGTTGAACTAATGTTGAGATCCGTCGGCCTAAATTACCCTTGCTATGTTATTTTCATGCATCCATATATCATGATGACCCTTCATGGGGATCCTCATCCCTAGGCCTATTTATCTCATCGTTACTTTTGTGATCTCTTTTCTTGCCTTGAAATTGGTATATTTGTAATTTATTTACTTTCTTATATGTATTAGAGTAGTACCATGTTTAAATTGTGAGGTTAGATAGTAACTAATGGAGGAGTAATAGGAGCTTCTTAACCCCGTGGAATACGACCCCTGTGTCACTCACAGGGTATTACTTGGCGACCCCGTACACTTGCGGGTGAGCAAACATGCATCACCCAAAGTTGAAACAAACCAAGCCCATTTCTCATCTGTCTCATTGTCGACAATGGCAAACACTTCATGAAAAATTCCTTCGTTACCATCCTTACCTATTGCATCCAATAATATGCCACCATATCTCCCCATCAAGTGAATTCCATCAAGAAATAATATGGGTAGACAACCCTTTTTAAATCCATCGATATAAGCACGAAAACATAAAAAGCCACACTTGAATCAGCCGCCATCCTTATCATTGATAGCAAAACTACCCGGGTTAGTTTTAGCCACTTTACCTGCATACCATATCTGTAAGTCGTAGCTTGCTACTTCGGAACCATGAAGCACTCCTCGTGCTACTTGTTTGCCCTTCCAAGTTTGTTTATATATTAAACGGACACCATGGTCAAACAATATATCCGTTGTATATTTATAGTCCAATATAGAGAACATTGCGGAGCTTTTGAATTACCTGCCTACTCACCCATTTCTTTGAAGCGTTTGGGTGAGATGTTGTGCCGATCCCCCCACCACATGTGTGAACATCTTGCGCTTTTCTAATTCTAAATGGAGGGAGATTACCCTCTCTCAAGGCATGAACATGCCACTGACAGCCGACGGCAGCGCAAGTGACTGTAACTCTTTGTTTATTGTTTTTTATAAAGTGGAAGTTGAAATTCCGTTTGATGGCGAAGTCGTACAACATCTCCTTAAACTTTTCTGAATTTTCATAACACCGTACTACCATAATTATTTCACATTCAGTATCTCCTAAGGAAATAGATGGCATTCTGGATACACCAACAACAATCATCGACACCGAGGGGTTTATAGGTTACACAAAGCACTTTGTGACAATGGTCCTTTGCTGTGACAACATATAGAAATGGTTAGAAAAATAATTACACAAGAACAACAATAACTAAACAATTACTATAATTTACAAACAGGAGATGTACACCGCATCAAAAATTATGGGGCACGAAATGTAATGAAAGGAAATCAACATTTACAATGGCACTGATGAGCTAAGCAGCTATTCTGTCATTCCGTCAACCATCTCAACTGCCATGCGAACTACATTCTACTTGAGCGCATGGTGAATGTTACACATTCTTTGGAAATCATCTTCTGAGGTAATGCAAGCTGTTGTATTATACTCATCTGGGATTGAATACTTAACTCTTACTTGAGGAGCATGAAGGGTCCAACGTGTGCATTCTTCGTCCAATACCGACTCCCATCTTGATAAGACGGAGAACTCCACAATACAACCATCTTACTTGTATTTTGCAATACCTTAAAATGTATCCATATCATTGTTGAAACAATAACAAAAGTAAGAAAAAGTAAAAGGAAAGAAAACAACATAGCATAACAAGAAAAACTTACCTCCACTTACGGGTTTCAACCACCTTATCTTAGCACACCTAAAACATCATCGACTTAAGTACTTTGAGGTCAGCTGGTCATCTAGAGAATGGTGCTGGAAACATAAGTTAAACATGCTACCTTTCAAACTATGTAGAACAAGAGGGTAAGAAGAAGATTGCAGGGAAGCTTCTCAAGCAAGCCATGGGTGTACAACACCCCATACTTTGACATGACCTAGCAGCCAAACTCCCTCCAAATCAGGGCTACTTTCCCTCCAATCCAAAGGATAGTTTCTGGTTTTTAAAAAAGTCTAACAAGTGAAGTTTAGGTGAGGGATGCCAGAGTACAAAACTCAAAAAAGAAGCTCTGATTAGTATTGAAAAATATGAGAGGGACCTATCGGGGTATTGAAAAACTATCGAGGACTAAAAATAATTCTCCCTTTTAAATTTAAATTTTTAAATTTTTTAAGCTCAAATTACACATGCAGTTTTGTGTCAATTATACGTTAGAAATTGATCCAACTTTCACCCCACTAACTTATGTAATTAGTTATTATGTGAAAAATGGAAGTTATATATAGTCCTAAAGATATATATACATCAATATTTTTGTACCCTCAGCAACATAAATCATATTGGGGAAAAAGAATGGATCTAAGAAATTTGAAAAAAAAAAGTCCTCTGCTTCTTTACAAGTTCTCCACTATCTAATAAGGATGTGTTTAGTTCGCCGAAGTGAAGACTCAAGTGACTAAAGTGGAGAAATGACCATTTTCAAAATCTCCCACTTCACTCATTGAATTAGAGAATTATTTTTCCGAAATAGCACTTCGGCACCCCACTCCACCCATTTTATATATTTTTATAAATATATTATTATTTCTTTTTTTTTATTTTTTTTATTTTTTTATTTTTCTAAATATTTTAAATTTTAAATTTTTTTAATTTTTGCAACAAAATTAAGATTTTAATTAAAAAAAATTTACATTACATCAAATATAATAAATAATTAATTTATAAACCTTATTTTTATTTTATCACTCTTACTAAACACTGAAAAAAATAATTCATAATTTAACACTTCTCTTAACCAAACACATGGAACTAAATACTTCCAAATGAAAATTTCACTTCACTCAAAATCACACTTCTAGACTTCCATCATTTCGGTGACTATTTCCGAATCAAACACATCCTAAGTACTTTTTTAAATGAAAAATTTCTAAATACCACCCCACTCCTCCCTCCTTTTTTTTTTTTAAATTATAACTAATTTTGCCACTAATTTATTTATTTATGTTCATCTTCATACAAACTCCGGATGGTCATATGGGATGAGCTAATGCGAGTGACGTTGATGGGAGCCAACGCGGTAGCTCACTGATAGAAGACAAGGGCTTGGTACCACAACCACATGTAAAAATCTAATTAATTATATAGTAAGTCAGATAAGGGGATGGTTTGCTCCTGAAGAGCCAACCACGGATCAAACCATAATCTTAAAATTAATTAATTAATTAAAAAATTAATTTTCTGCGAATGTATAAAACAATAGATTTTTTTTTTTTTGCCAAAGAGCTGGTCATACGCATCCAGCACCAAGAAAAATTAAAAAAAAAAAACAAGTTGAATATAATGAAAATGACCAAGTAGCTTTCTATACTTCCATAATATTAGACATTATTTTATCTTTCCTTCTCATTTTCTCCTGTTATGAAGCCTCTCATAAATCATTGACGGAGCCAGAAAGAAATTGTTTTAAGCGGGTCAACAAATTTTATTGGGGATAAGTAAAAGTGAATGAGGCAACAATATTATTTTATACTATATATATATATATATATATATATATATATATATATATATAACAGTTATAATGTAAAAAACCAAATAATAAAATTTTGTATTTTTTTTTCTAAGACTATATTCTTTTAGAGTATATATATACTAATTTCTAAAAGGAAACTATGTAGCTAAACAATGGAATTTTGAAAAACAAATACAATAGAAATCAATCCATAAAATATCAAAGAACCAAACAATAAATTTTCAGGAATATTTCTCTTAAAATATAACGTTTTTAGATTATTTGTATGAATATGTTAAAAAATAATTTTTTTCAAAAAAATATTTTTTTTAGATTATATATATCAATTTGTAAAATACTATTGTCACAAATTTCCTTTGATTTAATTTTTATTCTAAAAAAGCCGTAATAATCCAGAATTTACATTAGTCGGGAAGGTAATAATTTATAATTTCCTAAGATAAGTAATATTAATTTATATTACCAAAAAATAATAAATTCTATAGAGGATAATTTAGGAACTGATTAGTATACAATAGGGCATATGTGCAATTTTAATTTTATCTAATATATGCACAGGCGCACAACTAATGACTTATAGTTTTCAAGTGCTTGTAACTTAATTATAACATAATTTATGCTTCAAAGAGATATATTGACAACTAATTAATTAGCTTTAAAAGTCTTTTAAAATAAGATAAGATGATATTCAGACGGAAATTTTCCATTAAATTTTATTCAAAATAAAATTTCCAACCCTTACAAAACTAAGGAGACTTTGCACTGATCATAAAGTTCTACATAGATGTGGAAAACCACTTATCTTTACTGACCCTGGAAGTGGAAAAACTATTTTTTTTAGTTTTTTGCATATTTGATTTCTTTGTTTATAATTTTTGCATTCATTGACATCATCCATGGTGACCTCATTTGCATTGCCATCATGTTTGCTTGTTTGACCACGTCTTCATTGAGTCATGATACATTTCATATTAACATTGGAGCGCAAATATTCCACCGTATGAACTTATGAGGAACTTCAGCAAGGATTTCGATAGGTTGTGCTCCAATTAAAGAATTCTAGACTTTGATTTTGGGTCAGTCAGTCATCATATCGGTAGTCATATATATAGTGCCACTTATTTTTTATTTTTTTTATTTTTTATTTTTTTTATTTTTTTGTGTTTTATGGTAATCAATATGTTTAAGAAAAAATTTATTATAAGTTTGTGTATGTTTCAATACATCGTGATTAATCCTTCTGACATTTAAATTTTCCTATCACATTTTTCTTTTTAAGTAATTTTTCCTTTCAGTCCCTCCGTCCAACTTAGTCAGCAGCATTTTTGCGTAATACCAACTTTGCCTTTGGCTTTGGTGGGAAAAAGCCCACCCTATCTTGTCACAATTTGAAAAATATACGGCTGAAAAAGAAAAATCAGACTTTTCAGTTAGCTTTTGACTTTGCAGTGTAAGTGGAAACATAAAATATTAAACGAAAACTCTAAAATCAAAACATAAACATAAAATACTAAACAGAAACTCTAAATTCTAAACAGAAACATAAAATACTAAACGGAAACTTTAAAATCTAAACAGAAACATAAAATATTAAACAGAAACTCTAAATTTTAAGCGGAAACATAAAATACTAAACAGAAACTCTAAAATCTAAACAGAAACATAAAATACTAAATAGAAACTCTAAAATCTAAGCGGAAATATACAATACTAAACAGAAACTCCCCAATCTAAGCGGAAATATACAATACTAAAGAAAAACAACCAATAATAAGTGGAAACTCTAAATTTTAAGCGGAAACATAAAATACTAATCGAAAACTCTAAAATGTAAGCGGAAACATACAATACTAAACGGAAACTCTCCAATGTAATTGAAAACATAAAATACTAAACAGAAACTCTAAAATTTAAGCAGAAACATAAAATACTAAACAGAAAGTTTAAAATGTAATTAAGTGGAAACATAAAATACTAAACGGAAACTCTATAATCAAAACAGAAACATAAAATACCAAACAAAAACTCTAAAATCTAAGCATAAACATAAAATACTAAATGGAAACTCCAAAATCTAAGCGGAAACATAAAATACTAAACAGAAAGTCTAAAATGTAAGCGGAAACATAAAATACTAAACGGAAACTCTAAAATCTAAATAGAAACATAAAATATTAAACATAAACTCTAAAATCTTCAGCTGATAATGACTTCTTATATATTACTTGTAATTGTCGTAATTAAATTCTAAATATAGTTTTTTCTTTGTGAAAAAAGTTTTATTAGTTTTTTATTTTCACAATAAATTAATCTTCAGCTGATAATGACTTCTTATGTGTTATGGGCGACCCAATAGGCAAAATCATCATTTCTAGAAGCATTATTGTAATTGGAATTTATATACATATAGGTGGTTTTTGATGGAGAGAATTGACAACCAATATTAAAAGAGGAATAATCCTTGTGTATAATAGATTGGGATTATGATTTTAGGTTTTTAATTTTTGCCAAATAATATTAAAAGAAAAATAATTACATATCTGATGAGAGCATTTTGCATATACATATTTCCCATTTTATACCTGCATTCTGTATGTTATCATGTCATTATTTTTCCTAATTCAGTGCTACTTTAGGTATTTTTCAGTTTACTGTGCAGTTATCTAGGTCCCGGAGCAATAGCAAGTATTTCCGAGTTTTTTTTGTAGCAAAAGGACTTAGAAGAAACTTCGTCAAGTCAAGCACAGCCTAAGAACGGTCGTGCTCCCAAGGCATGCAAATTACATAAAAATTCAATCAGAGCCTGCACGCCCTCTGGTCGCTAAGCACGGTCGTACACTGGTCAACACGGCCGCAACACAGAGGCGAGTTTCAAAAACAGTCATCTGGCCGCAAACTACACGGCTTGAAGCACGGCCTAAGCACGGTTGTGATCACATCGAGAGAGGATTAAATTTTTGGTAGGTTACTAAAGTTTGGACTTGTTTCATTAAAGTCACCAAGTTTCAATTTGTATCAAAAAAGTTACTAACATTTGATTTTGTTTCTCCGACAGGTCACCCGCGAGTGACCATATTCATTCAGCTGACGTGGCGCCCGGAAAAAACACAGTCAGCCTCACTATGCCACGTAACTAGCTTGCCACATCAGCTGACTGTGTTTTTTCCGGGGATTAAATTTTTGGTAGGTTACTGAGGTTTGTACTTGTTTCATTAACAGTACCAAGTTTCAATTTGTATCAAAACGGTTACTACAATTTGATTTTGTTTCTCCGACAGGTGACTCGCAAGTAACAACATCAATCTTGCTGACATGTCGACTGGAAAGAACACAGTTAGCCTGATGAGGACATGTCACCAGGATGCCACATCAGCATTTGTCCACGTCATCAGGTGGTAAAAAATTTGATTACGTGGACAAATGCTGATGTTGCATCCTGGTGACATGTCCTCATCAGGTTGACTGTATTTTTTCCGGTCGACACATTAGCAAGATTGATGTGGTTACTCGCGGGTCACCTGCCGGAGAAACAAAATCAAATTGTAATAACCGTTTTGATACAAATTGAAACTTGGTAATCTTAATGAAATAAGTACAAACCTCAGCAACATACCAAAAATTTAATTCTTTTTTCCTGTCACAACGTCAGCTGGTTACGTGGCACAGTGAGGCTGACTGTGTTTTTTCCAGTCGCTACGTCAGCTGAATGAATGTGATCACTCGCGGGTAACCTGCCGGAGAAACAAAATCGAATGTTAGTAGCTTTTTTTATACAATTTGAAATTTGGTGATCTTAATGAAATAAGTCTAAACTTTAGTCACCTACAAAAAATTTAACCCTCGTAGAGAGAAGGTTAAAACGCACTGAAACTTAGGGTTTTGTGGACTTTTTGGCTTGGGGAAAATGGAGAAACCAAAGGAGGAGAAGTGTGCAGCTTTCTTCATCATCATCAAAAGAGGATAGAGCACGAATTGTAGGCCAAATTGGAGGAGGAATATTATCGACATAGGCACCTCATATCTTAGAAAGATGCAAGCAAAGAGGGAGTTCTTGGTTTTTATTGTATTTGTTATCTTTGTTGCCTTTCTGTTGGTTGTATTAATGAGGGCTAAACCTCTTAGGGCTCCCCGGGTTGGCGAATTGGTTGTGTTAAACTTGGATTCTTTTAATGCAACATTTATGGATGTTTTATTATCTCCTTGTTAGATCTTTGGTTGTTTACTTGAATGTTGTTTGTTGAGTGGTTTGATTGCTTGAGTTACTTGATTTTCACTTAGTTTGTATATCTTAATGATTGATACAAGAAGTTGAAAATAGGCTCATACTTTCAATTCCATTACTTGCACATTCCACATTAGGGCAACAAGATTCTAGGACATAGGTTGATTGAGACACGCCGGATAAATTCTGTAGAATCTGAGTTTTGAATTTCATCAAGGCACTAACCCGGGGCCCCATCTCTTCCATTGAGCAAACCCTAATCATCTTCTCCTATGATTCTTCTTCCCCATATTTCTCTCGTTCCTAAGTTTTAGAGTCTTCAAATCTCAATTTCAATTGATTAGATATTAAGTAGTGGGAGAGTATTAGGAGATATACCAGTCCTGTGGATTCGACTACCTCACCTTCCGGTACATTGTACTACTTATATGACCCTGGGACGGGGCAACTTTTGAGAAATTTCACAGCCTTAGTAATCTAGTTGTTTATTTTCTTTGTTTTTTTGTTTTCTTTCTTTTCTTCTTTTTGTGTTTTTGGTTGTGTTTAAGTGATTGTTGGTGGCTTCAATCTGCGTATTTTTATCTTGATTTTAAATTCTCAATTCTTATATCTTTATCTTTATTGTACTCAGGCATAGTTTATGACCCGGGGAAGTTCATTACAATTAACTAGCCTTGATCCCGATATCGAACGGACATTTCACAGGAGATTGAGGCAGGTCAGTCTGATGGAAACCGGGTCAGCTGAAATTAGTATTGAAGTCGACCAAGAGGAAGTCATGGCCAAAAAATCAAAGGAGTATTTCATATTACGCACGGCCTAATCTTGAGGGGTCTGGCTCAAGTATAGTTTGACCACCTGTTGCGGCAAATAATTTCGAGCTGTAGCCAAATTTCATTCAGATGTTGTAACAGATGTGCCAGTATGACGGCTTTCAGGATGAAAACCCATACGCCCATCTATCAAGTTTCTTGGAAATTTGTGATACCTTCAAGGCAAATAATGTGTCCGAGGATGCGGAGTGCCTTAGGTTATTTCTGTTTTCGGTGCGAGGAAGGGCCAAGCAGTGGTTAAGTTCCTTAACAACGGGATCGATCACAAGTTGGGCTCAGTTAGCTGAGAAATTTCTGACCCGATACTTTTCTTCGGCAAAGATAACCAAGCTTCGGAGTGGCATCTCCTCCTTTCACCAATTGGAGTCAGAAGCTCTGTATGACATATGGGAAAGATACAAGGACTTGCTGAGGAAATGCCCGCAACATGGAATAGTGGAGTGGATGCAAATCTAAATCTTTTACAATGATTTAAACGTGGCAACCAAACTGATGTTAGATGCAGCAGCTGGAGGTTCTTTGTGCAGTAAGAGACCCGAAGAGGCACAGAATTTGATTGAAGACATGGCTTCTAACAGGTACCAATGGAGCTCTGAGAGGAACAAACCAGTGAAAACTGTCTGGGTTTATGAAGTTGATGTGCTTACCACTTTGGTAGCACAAGTAGAAGCTTTATTAAAAAGATTGGATACGATGCAAGTGCAGTCTTCTTCTCCTAATGTGGGTAGTGGCAGTTGGGAAGGCCAAGCCGGACCTAATTGTTCTTTAGAAGGGGTTCAGAGTTCTGAACAGGTAGACTTCATTGGACAGAATCAGAAGTACCAGAAGAACTCCTACAGCAACACGTACAACCCTGGGTGAAGGAATCACCCAAATTTTTCATGGAGTCAGCAGACTCAAGGTTAGCAGCGCCCTCCACCACAGTAGTCACAACAACAGCCACAGTCTCAGTTTCCTAGAGCTCCACCTCAAGAAACCAAGGGTTCAACTCTAGAGGCCCTTCTGATGAAGTACATCCAATCCAATGACGCCCGACTCTCAGGGTATGAGGAAGTATTGCGCAATCAACAGGTGTCACTGCAGAATTTGGAATATCAAGTGGCTCAGATTGCCAAGATCCTTACCAAGCGGCCCCCGGGGTTCGTTACCAAGTAACACGGAAGTCCACCCCTGGGAGTCATTTAAAGCAGTTACGCTAAGGAGCGATAAAGAGTTGTCATCTCCACCTGTTCAAGGTCAAGAAGAAGAGAAACCTTGTAAACTTGATGTGGAAGTCGTTAAGAAAGCCAATGATGCTGATTCAACTTTGAAGAAGAAGGAGAAGGGTAAAAGGAATGAGTCATTGTTAGAATACTGCCCAACCTTGCCTTATCCCGCCAAGGTTAGAAAGGATCAACAGGAGGAGCAATATAAGAAGTTCCTGAACATGTTTAAATCGCTGCACATTAATGTTCCCTTTGTTGAAGCTCTCGCTCAAATGCCCAAGTATGCTAAGTTCCTCAAAGAGTTATTGAAAAATAAGAGGAAGTTAGAGGCAGTTTCGACTGTCACCCTGAGTGAGGAGTGTTCTTCCATCATCTCCAACAAGATCCCCAACAAGGAGAAAGATCCAAGGGGATTTATCATCCCGTGCACTATCGGAGGTATAATGGATGAGAAGGCGCTTGCTGATTTGGGGGCAAGCATAAATTTGATGCCTTACAAGATTTTTGAGAAATTGGGACTTGGGGAACTAAAGCCCGCCCAAATGACACTCCAGCATGCAGATCGTTCCACTCGCTGCACGATGGGGATAATAAAAGATGTTCTATTAAAGGTCGACAAGTTCATCTTTCCAGTTGATTTTGTAATTTTAGACTTGGATGATCGAGCTGAAGTACCCTTGATCATGGGTTGGCCATTCCTCGCAACCTTGCAAGCCATTATTGACGTTAAGAATGGCCGAATGACCTTAAGAGTTGGAGATGAAGAAGTGGTGTTCCGATTGAAAGACACCATGCGACACTCCATGAATTTCGATGACACATGTTATGCTTTGGATGCTATTGACAATGTTGTTGATGACTTTGTGCAGGAAACATTACTTAAGGATAAACTCGCTGAGTTGTTTGGGGAGGAACCACCGGATGAAGCTGCTACACAAAGGAAAGAAGAGGTTACTATCGAGTTACCTCAGATCAACGATCCGACCCGACTTCCCAAGGACAGGAAGCCATCTAAGGCTCAGACATGGTGGAAGAAAGTCGCTGCTAGAAAGAAGTAGCCCCTTCTGTTTTATTTAGTATGGGTGAGGCATATCTAATTAATTCACTAACCCCGTACGTTGATGATTATGTTGTAGGTTGCCAAGAGAGAAGGTATGTATTTGAACCCTCGTGAGGTAGGTACAGGTACGTCAAGCTCGTGACGTTAAACAAACGCTTCTCTGGAGGCAACCCGAGTAGTTTCTTTTTTTTTTATGTTCGTGTTTGTATCCTTTGTTGTTTTCTTATCTGGGTTTTTGCGTTTTTCTTAGGGTCGTGCATTCGTGAGCCTCTTGGTTGCTAGAGTTTATATCGTTTTGGACCCTTTATTTTGTTTATTTCTTTCCCAGCACTTATATTGTGTTTTTCAGTTCAGTGTTTGTTTTTGTACTTGAGTTCAGTTAGCAAGGGCAGTCCCCTACTAAACTGACCTCTTTTTGTTATGAGATTTCTATTTGTTGGTTTGTTTTATTGTGTTTCTCTAATGCTTGCATGCTTTAATTCAGGATCTATGGATGCACCTCTGCTGGTTTTATTAAATGGCTTCACCTGATGATGAATAACGAGAGCACCCTTATTTGTTCTATCAATCAATTGTGTCAAAGCCGCTTTTCAATGGGGGTTTCGCCTTTCGTTTTGGTGAAGTTCCCCAACTCTTCCTCACTTTTACTTGAACCCTTTTCAATTTTTTGCATGCCTTAGTCTTTTAACATTGAGAACAATGTTTCATTCAAGTGTGGGAGAGGGTTTATTGTTTTATGTATGCTTTATGATGATAGTGCATGACTTAGGATGATCTATGAAATGTTCGGTTAAGAATTTCTAAGCTAAGGAGACAATGAGTATGCTAGTGTATTTCTGTTGAGCTTTAAGGTTAATTTTGCTCTTACCTTGGAAACCCTAATTTCAATCACCTTACCTAATTTTGTGCATCCACGTTATTTAGAAGAGGGTCTAGTTTAAGGCTAGGAAAAACAAAATGATTGACTCTAAACTCAAAAATAAAAGCAAAAGTGAGAAGAAAAACTCAAAAAGTAGAAAAGAAAAGAATTTTGAAAAGTCGGATCCCTTGTGGGATTCCCTATCAAATTCTTTGAAAAGTGATGAATAAGATGGTAGAAAGAGCTATCATTCTAGAAAAAGTGAAAGCCACACTTGAGTAGTCAGATTTTAGGCATCACAAATGTCATTCTTGATGACCTACCGGGTGAAATGGCTGCATCTAGGGTGTATGAAGCTACTACCCATTTTAGGAGTCATCTTGAAAGAAAAATGCGCCCTTAGCTAGGCCCCTTCAAAAACATTCATGGTGCACCCTTTTAGGCCACAAACAAATACACGGAAGTACAGAGTAAGAGTAAGAATGTGCAGCTTTCTTCATCATCAGGAGAAGATAGAGCACGAATTGTAGGCCAAATTGGAGAAGGAATCTTATCGACATCGGCACCTTAAATCTTAGAAAGATGCAAGCAAAGAGGGAGTTCTTGGTTTTTATTGTATTTGTTATCTTTGTTGCCTTTCTGTTGGTTGTATTAATGAGGGTCTAAACCTCTTAGGGTGGCCCGGGTTGGTGAATTGGTTTTGTTAAACTCGGATTCATTTAATGCAGCATTTATGGAAGTTTTATTATCTCCTTGTTAGATCTTTGGTTGTTTACTTGAATGTTGGTTGTTGAGTGGTTTGATTCCTTGAGTTACTTGATTTTCATTTAGTTTGTATATCTCAATGATTGATACAAGAAGTTGAAAATAGGCTCATACTTTCAATCCGCCTACTTGCACATTCCACATTAGGGCAACAAGATTCTAGAACATAGGTTGATTGAGACACGCCGGATAAATTCTGTAGAATCTAAGTTTTGAATTTCACCAAGGCATTAACCCGGGGTCCCATCTCTTTCATTGAGCAAACCCTAATCATCTTCTCCTGTGATTCTTTTTCCCCATATTTCTCTTGTTCCTAAGTTTTAGAGTATTCAAATCTCAATTTCAATTGATTAAATATTAAGCAGTGGGAAAGCATTAGGAGATATAGCAGTCCCTGTGGATTCGACTACCCGACCTTCGGGTACATTGTACTACTTATGCGACCCATGCATTTGGGGTTACGCAATGGGCGTATCAATATTTGTGTTTATTAGAAATGTTTTTTAGAGATATATGTTCAAACATTTTATAGTTTTATATGTGCAAATTTTACATAATAATATAATTAGAGACCATGCAGTACATGTTAACATAAAAAATTTGTTACAAGAAATAGCAAGATTAGAAGTTTACAAGTTGTTCATTAATATTAATTGTGAAAACCAATATTGGAAAATGTTCAAATTTATTTTAGAATTTTTAAAAATAAAATAAAAATGATTTAGAGTCTATGTTTTAAGGAAAGGTAATTAAATACATCAAAATATCAAATTCATGTTGATGAAGGAGATGTGCCTCTTGCCAGGAGAGGCATACTAGGTTGAAAATGAGGAGAAATTTTTTTCAATTAAATAAACTTATTTTGTAAAGAGGATGTTAATTAGAGTTTAGCAGATATTAGCTGTTGACCTAATATGTGCAGCAAATAATTTATTATAAAATTACGACTAAAGTTTATCTTAAAACTACGACCACGCTTTTTTCATATTTCCATTCAACTTCTCTTCATCTTAATTACTATTTAAACAAAAGAAGTTTTTTCCTTTTGATAAAACGTTTGTATTAGGTTTTGAATAATTAAATGAGGAAATTGTGAAGAGATTACTAATAACCCTTATGCCTAGAACGTGCCAATTTTGAATCATTGTCAATTAGTACAAATTGAATAATTTAATTATTCCAACGCACCAAAACAAACATTAAACAAAGACTATTTATGATACCAAAGGATAAATTTAAGATGAAATACCAAGTCAAACATTTCCATGAGGAACATCAACGCCAGTATTAATCATACAGTTATTATGAGTGTATAAAATATATACAATGATTAAACACGAAAGGAAAAGGGGGAAACCTTATTTTACAACCCACACACTTGATGCCATCATCCAAAACCTTCACATTTGTCATGCTATGTCTCTAATTTGATTATTTTTGGTCCAATAATCAGAGGCAAGAAAAGCATTGTGAAACCTTCATGTATTTTCCAATTTAGTTCTCAATTCTGAATTTTCCATGGAAATGTCCAAAATATCTTCTTCAACAAAGACTTTGTGTTCTCCAAGTTCTCTCTCCCTTTCCTATAACAACATAAGATTTATATTCATGCATACAACCATTGAGCATTGAAGAAAGATTATTTTATTCACTGTGTCCAAATTTCTCGTGTTAAACTAGTAACAATGATGAAGAAGCAACCTAAAGTACCACAGCCATTGGCATTGCCATCCAGAAGTTCTACATCAAATAATGCAGACATAGATACCCAAAGATCAACGAAGACAAAGATGAATACGGCGACATTGTTAAGAAGAATGTTCCATTCTTTTGATGAGAATGGAGATGGAAAGATATCACCGGAAGAGTTGTACAAATGTGTGCAAAATGTGCACGGGAAAGAGCTGCACATGTCCATGGAGGAAGCTAATGCAATTGTGGAGGTTTCAGACTCAAATGGGGATGGATTGCTTGACTTGAATGACTTCGTTAGATTGATGGAATGTGAGTGCAAGGAAGAGGAATGCAAGATCTTGAGATATGCTTTTCAAGTGTATGAGATGGAAGGACAAGGATGCATCACTCCTAAGAGTCTCAGCTGCGCACTTTCCCGACTCGGCCAACGGAGGACTGTGGATGAATGCGCAGCCATGATTAGCCATTTTGATGTCAACGGAGACGGTGTTATTAGCTTTGATGAGTTCGAAATCATGATGCATTAACATGTTGGTTGTAGGTTTTGAAAGGTCTTAATTTTCACACACAAAAATATCCAAACTTGAAACCAATTGGTTAAGCAACCAAGTTTTTAGTGGTTAAACCTCTTCCCTTGGTATATTAATTTTATAATCTTTGTTGATGTAATAAACTTGCGCTAAAGCAAATCATATATATAACCATTTGGCAATCTGTTTGCTTGTTACTGACTAATCCATAAGGAGTTGGATGTGGGAAGAAAGAGTCGATCATGATAAACTTGACTGAAAGTCAAGTGCTCACCCTTCTGGTAAGATGCTCATTCCACAAAATGAGGCTCTCACATGCGCACGCGCACGTTCATGTTCTATTTCGTATTTATCAAGCCTTTCACTCCAATGTGAAAATGCCGGTTGATAAGTGTCTAAATGTTTGTATTTATATGTTTTATTCTTGTACTATTTTGCATGTATTTCGATGAGTTGAAGCTTGTTTCACGTTTAAATTGGTTTTATTTGTGTTACAGGCTTTGAAGAAGCCAAAATGAGCTCAAGAACGTATTTGGGAAGAAATCCGTATCAAATATGATATTTTCAAGCTTTCATACTGTAGCAGTACTATAGAAGAATTACTGTAGCATGGCACTGTAGCACCCGAAAGGCAGGGAGCCTTGCAGGCAAGCTTGCGCCCGCAAGGCAGCCCGTATGGATGCCCGAAAAGTGGTTTTTAAAGGAAAAGTTAGGGCATTTGAATGGGACTCTTCTAAGGCTCTTCTTCTCTTCTTCTTGGGACGCTGCCCCATCCTCGCCGGAGGTGTTTTCCGGCGATCCACCGCGTCATTCTTCACCAAGAGGGAGGAAAACATCGGAGGAGGAGATAGGGGGAAGATCCAAGGCTTCAAGGCGTCGTTTGGGGAGAGATCTCGGCGACATCGATGATCTTCTTGCATCTAAGGCAATCCAAAGCTAGAGGGAGTGTTCTTTACTTTTCTTTATGCTTGTTTGTTCATTGGATTTGTATGAGTGTTCCTCTTTCATGAGAAACTAACTTGTATGTTATTTGGGCATGATGAACCCTAGGGTAGGTTTGTTGTAATTATGGATGATAATCCTTTGTGATTTAGTGTTAGATGTTGAATTTCTTGTATAAGAATTTCTATGGTTTGTGATTCTCTCTATGTGTGCTTTACTGTCTTGGACCGCATAAGAACTCTGCTGTTTAATTTCTACTTTATACTTGGAGCGTGACCATGGCCATTGCACTAGACTCACATAGATTAAAAGGGATTCATGTACCAATACGTCGAGGGATTCGCGTATTAGGTACCCCTCCGAATGTTAGGCTTAGACCCAGAAGGGTGTCTACTCTTGATAGGGGATTCCCTGAGCGCACTGCAATCATAGGAGGAATTGACCGGAAGGGATTCCGGTCAATACTCGTATGGGATTAGGGCTAATCACCGAGGGATTCGGGATTAGCTTCATTTAGGAATCTCTCCGTCCAAACCACCTTCACAACACATCATCCTTAATTCGGGCCTTAATGACAACCCTAGGGGAACTCTCTGTCCAAATAATGCCTTCTCCTACTTGTCCGTCCCTTGAATGCTTATTTGGCGTGTAGTGGTAGCTTTATTCTTTTATCGATAGAGTTTTGTAGATTTACTATTCACTTGTATTGTTAGGCTAGGAAATAGACGAAGGAGAAGTAATAGTAGCTCCTTGGCCCCGTGGAATACGACCCTTGTGTCACGCACAGGGTATTACGTGACGCACATCAAGTTTTTGGCGCCGTTGCCGGGGACACATGAGATACAAGGAAAACCTGTAGTCTATTGCTCTAGCCATTTTCTCTTATTTTTGTACAATCTAATTTATTTTCTTGTTTTCTTCTTATTTATTTATTTGACTTTGTTCTTTGTTTTTTTTCTTTTGTGCGAGGTACAATTTTCGGAGCCAATGCAGGGAGCTTGTTATTTGAATGATCAAGATTCAGCTTTAGCCGCTACTATAGACACACTTGAAGAAAGGCTGAACAAATTTATTGCCCAGAGATCACTTCAGAGCAGTCCATGCACCAACTCATACAATTCACATTGGGGTGCACCGAGCCATTTTCATGAACAACAACGGGAATGCCCCCAAAATGGGCTCATAATTTGCACCACACCTCAAGGGCAGTGGTACAGGCCCCCTCCAAGTCCTCGGCCCCAAAAGCAGTAATATACAACAGAGGATGTACTTGCAAGATTTATGGTTCAAGCGGAAAGAAAATTTACTGCTGTTGACACAGCACTTTTAGAGGTACAAACGTCTCTTCATAGGGCGGAGAAACAGATGGGAGATATTTTCAAGGTATTGGCCGACTTAGCACCAGCTCCTGAACCAATGAGTGAAGTCCCATCTGAAAATATTCATGAAGAAGAAGAGTGTGTAATTGAAAAAGAGGTGGAAGATGATTGTGGTGTAGTGGAAGATGAAAAGGGAGAACAAGTGGCACCATTACTGCTGGAACAAGCTCTCTACATGGAAGTTAATCTTCATACCGAGCACAAACGGGAAGTATCTGGGATTGTTGAAAATGTGGAAGGAGATCGATGCCATTCAAAAACCCACCTATGCCCGGCCTGGACAATTCAACCCAAAGATTTTTCTTTGGCAGCCAAAACATTTTTTGTGGGCAACTACATTTCGTCGAACAAAGGTTGAGAAGCGATTTGTGGAGAGGATCTTGCAGCCACCCAATGCCCTACCCATGCCAAACCTGTCAAATTCTCAGCTAAATCTGTTTCCCTGGAGACCCAAACAACTTTTCTGGGCATTTCAAGCACCTCTGATAACGGTTGAGGAAAGTAATGCGGGTAAAAGATTAAAACTGTCCAATAACCTACTCCTGCTATGTTTTGATAATTCTCAACCGAAGTTATTTCCATAGAGGCCCAAACATTTTCTTGGTGTTCCTGAAGAAAACTTTGCCTGGGGTGACGAAGAACCGGGGAGGAAGCTCAAACCATCTAAAACTCCTCCCAAAGTGAAATTGCATAATGCCCGACCAAAGCTTTTCTCGTGGATGGCAAAAGGTAGTTCATGCATATCCTCCACATTGGCATTAACCCGGCAGGTAATTTTCTTTTTCTGTGGTAGCTCTTATGCCGTTTGTAGCCGGGAGGAGCACACAATTTTCAAACCTCCATAAGGTAAGAAAAATGTTCGTCGAGCTAGTGACGTTAAACAAGCGTTTCTTCGGAGGCAACCCAAGTTTTTAAATTCTTCGTGTTTAATTTTTTCGTACTCGTGTTGCTTGTTGTGTGTTATTTATTTTGTTTGTGATCTTTGTTTTCGTTTTTGTGTTGTGTTTATGAGCCCATGCGTGTCTCAAATTTCTATTATTCGTACTTTATTCGGTGTAGTTCAAGTGTGTTAAATTGTATATTTCGGCGAGTAGATGTTGTATATACGTTTTTTCTTGAAGTTGCAGAGGAGACCATACCGAAATTTTTAAATTTCAGGACCTTACGGGCGTCTAGACGCCCACAAATGGCATGGTCTAACACTTGGGGAGCCTCGTGGGCGCCTTCGCGCTAGCGAGGAAGGCCGCGAGAGCCCCAGCCTCGCAGGCTGGGAGCCCCTTGCGGGCAGCCTTGCGCCCGCAAGGCAGCCCAGGCGGCATGCGGGGGCCGCATGGGCCCACGCAAGCCTGGGCGCCACTTAAGTGGTTGCCCTCCCTTCTCTCCCCTCTTGTTCCTTTTCTTCTTCCTTTCTCCCTCTCGATTTCCCCTCTATTCTTCTTTGTTTTTCCGCCGTTTTTCTTCATTTTTCTTCCTCTAAACCCCTCTCCTACCTCTAGCAACTTCAATTTTGTAAAATTTTCTAACTTCCACCGTCTTTTTTGCCGATTACCAAGGACTTGGACTTTGAATCCCTAAATCAAGGTTTGCCCTCAACTTCATTTTTCTTCTTGATTCTTCGTGCTTATGAGATGCAAACATAATTGTTGAATGATTGGATGTGGATTTTGTGAATTTCACGAGCTTTGAGCTATGTTTGTAAATTTCACAAGCTCCAAATACAAGGGGAGCTCTTGCAAAAGTTGTTTTTTGGGCATCTAATTTTCTTTGGTTTTAAGACATAATGAGAGCCCCAAAACCCTTGTTTTCATTTTGTTCGGATTAATCTTGTGCTTTGTGGTTATAGACATGCCAAAGAAGAGCCTTAGTGCCTCCACCACATCCATGACACCGACAAGACTTACTGACAGATAGAGTCTTCATTGCCTCAAGAGCTTGCATGGACTTTTGTTTTCGTATTTTTGTTTTGTTTGTTTATTTTTTAATTAATACTCCCTCTTTTATTAAAATTTTGTGATTTGATGAGCCCTACTATCCTTGCAGGGATTCTAGGGCATGATATGCACCCCCATCATCCTCCTCGAGGCCGACCACAACACATAGTACCGGCCACAGCCCAAGTTCAAGTTATGAGCAGGGGAAGTTTCTTTATCCCTTCCATTTGTTGTTTCTAGGTGTGGGGATGGGGTATTTCATACATTTGCATGCAAAATTCACCTATGATAGCTATGATCATCTTGTTGAGAATTTCCTAGCATGAAAGGATGATAGATATGAGTTGTGATTTATTTTTGTACTTAATTGGAAGTCCTATTTTATCTCTAGTGCAACCCACACACTTTCTCACTAGACTTCCTTCTCGCGCACTCTGACCAACCCATCATGTTGATACTAGTCTTAGTTTGTTAAGGGTTACTTTCAATGGGCCTTTAAGAATTTTTTATTCTTATGACACTAGTCTTAGTAACATCTTGACATGTAGACTAGACCAGGAGACATGATATAGGCTGTAAATAGAAATAAGTCAAAAGATAGTATTCCGCTGCTCTCATTGGCTAAGTAGCTCAGGGTACATGCTCCTAACCAGAGTGCACCCTAAGTCAATAGCTAATGAAGCATGAATGCGTTTATATAGATATGTAATAAATTGAGTAGGTGGGTGCTGGGGTGCCTAAACAGCGTGTGCAACCAGTCAAAAGATAATGTACAGTATACGTTAGTCTTAAAAAAAAAAATCCTATTGATCTCCAGGAGTGTCTACTGTAGCATTACTGTAGCAAAGTATTGTAGTGGCGCTGTAGCAAAGTACCGTAGTGGTGTTGTAGCAAAAGTACTGTTCACGCCCCCGTGTAGAATTTCCACACGGGCGTGTGGCTACGGTACACGGGCGTGTGAATGGCCATGTGGATGCCCACGTGAAGCCCCGAATTCAAATTATTAAATCCGTCTTGTGATAATTTTTAGGGATCTTTTCGGCTACTTTCGAGAGACAAAGCGGCTAGGGGTTGGGGAGAGTTCTTTGCGGCTTCGGGAAGCTTTCCTCACCAACTTGGATCGATTCTTCCTAGCTTCGGAGTGGATTCAATCCAGACGTGGAAGCTACCCATCAAGGCCATCATCACGGATTTAGGGGCGTTATTCTTTATGGCTTTTGAACTCGTTTATCAATTCATTATTTATTTTGTGACTCGCTCCGTGGAGAGCTAAACCCCTAGAGGGTATTCGGAGATGTAAACCCTAGGATTCTTATTTTCATTAGATTAAATTGTGTTTCTATTCGAATTTATTAGTTTGAGTTTTACTCTTAAGTTCTTAATACTTATTTGTGCTTTTGATTCCATTATTAATTGCTTTACATGTTTTATTCAATCTAGTGAAGAGAGAGATCACCGCTAAATTTAGAATTACCAAGAGTAAAGAGGGTTGATAAGTGCTTATATATTTTATTCAATCTAGTGAAGTAGCTACGCAAGATATAGTCAGGAGGAGCACACTCTTTTCAAGCCTCCATAAAGTAATGAAGATCAGGTACGTCAAGCTAGTGACGTAAAACAAGCACTTCTTGGGAGGCAACCCAAGTTTTTAAATTCATTGCACTTGTTTTAGTTAGTTTTAATTTCTGCAATATTGTTTTTGTTTAGTTTTAGTTTTCTGTTGTTTCATCTCCAGTGTAGTGCATTTTTTTCCCGTTTTTAGATGTAAGGATCGTGTTTTCATCGTTTCTGGTAAGTTTGAGAATTTTTCCTTTGAATTTGGTGAGATTTGAGAAATGTTTTTGTTTGATTTCAATTTCTGCAGCTTTCCATGTTTTTGCGATGAATTTGGCAGAGTTTGGAACATTTTTGGGCCAAAAAATGTAAACACATGTCCATGTAAAAAATTTGGAGCTCATTTGGCAAAGATTGAATTTCCACATGCCTATGTGGAAATTCCACATGGGCATGTGGGTACTATTCATGAGCTGCAAATTTTCAATCCAGAGAAGACACACGGCCATGTGGAAATTGTTCAGTAAAGATTGCGCAATCCAGAGAATCTACACGGGCATGTGGAAATTGTTGTGTTTTGTATAGGGCTCATCCAGAGAAAACACATGGCCATGTGGATTTCTTAAGTTTGAAAGAAGCCCTTCTTCTTTCATTTCATCTTTGCGCCTCTTCACATTCAAACGCCTCCACATCAAGGATCGCGACCATACATCTTCTTCTTCCATTTGCTCGCTTATTTATAGGATTTGGGTGTTTTAATCGGAGTTTTATCACGCTATGGACCATCATCTTCTCCGGTAAGCCCTCTTTTCTCTCTTCTTGCAATAAATTTTCTTTCTTGGATTTGGGTGATGATTCTTGTGTTTTAGCATGTTATTTTCATGGGAAATACTTGCTTTTATGCTGTAAACACCAATGGTGGAAGTATGGCAACTTTGCACGCGTCAAAGTGGATCAACCATGGCCGTATTGCCATGGCCGAAGATCCACACGGCCATGTGGATATTCCACACGGTCGTCTGGATCATAAAGCGGAGTTTATCTCATCCAGAGGGTCCACACCGCCGTGTGGAAATTCCACACGGCCATGTCGATTCCTGGCACTTAGTTTTTGACCACGAAATGACCCGTCTGCCTCTCTTTTGCGCAGAAATGCCTCCAAGAACAAGAAAACGTGCACATAAGCGTCCTTGTGGGCCTCGTGAGCTCTCGCCTAAGCAGTTGAAGTTCCCCGTACCCAAACATCAAATCGAACTTGAGCACCTCTCAAGGCTCAAGTTCGGCAAGATACGGACCTTCGACTCGCAAGCGTTGGCCGCGATTGACCATGAACAAGCGGAAGAGTTAGCGGACGAGATGATGGCGAGAGACACCGACTCCACAATGTCTCCCGCACCCCCGAGCACCACGTGAATCACCCGCATCGCCAGCAACACCAGCAGATGATAACGCTTGAGGCGTCTTTCTTTTAGTTGTTTTTTCCTTGTACTTGTTTATTTTCTTGTCGTTGGTTTTTTGTTACTCAGATAGGGTTTACCTTCTGAGCTTTATCTTACTGTTTTCAGTTCGTGTGCTTGTGTCGAGTTTAAGTTTGGTTGTATGCTTATAAACTCAGTTTATCTTTTATTTGTGTTTAGCTCTACTAAACCCCTTTTGTGATGTGCAGATGGTCTTGTGAGTCATGTTTTGAGGAATAGTCATAGGCACGGCCGTGTGCTTCATCCACGCGGCCGTGTGAACTTCACAACCCTTCACAGCTTCAATCCCCGCTAGTTCAGCTCCACCACAATATACATATGGAGATCAGGGGAGTGTTTTCTTTTAATACCCACATTTTCATGTTCAGTTCTTTACAGATTTCTATTCTTTATGTATGCATTTGTACATTGAGGGCAATGTACATCTCAAGTGTGGGGGGGAGTTCACGTTACACATGTTCTTTATTTATGCTCATCACTTTCATGCTCATTTAGCCAATGGTAGTTCGCCTTAAGGGACAAGGATTACAGTCTTGAATTTAGGAGAATTTTAAACGTCGATTGTCACCATGCTCTAGTTTACTCGAAAAACTTAGAAATTTTTTGTCTGATTGCATTTCTTGCACACTACTTGCTCTGTTAGCCCTAACAACTCTAGTTCAATACTGAAAGGACCTTAGTTTCATTCAAAACAAAACAAAACAAAAAAAAAGAGAGAATAATGCTTTTATTTGTTTACTTGTTTTCGGGGTGGAATGAGCTACCACCTATGTTGTATGCAGCTACTCTCATAAGTCGGATACTAGCTATGCCCTAATGAGAGAAAGAGCTATCTAATAGGCTGTGTGAAAGCTAACACTCCCAGGTGGAAAGAGCTACCACCTCAAAAAGCGTGAAAGCCGCCCAGGAGGCATCTTGGGAAATGGCTACCTTCGAGGGTGAGTTGAGAGGTAGCAACACGTCCCCTTTCCCTTCCAGTGTGGTTTACCCTACCTTCTTATTCCAAGCATTATTTTCGATCTCAAAGAGAGTTAGACGTTGAGAGAGTCCTTTCCGCCGGGACTTATTTGTGATTAGGGATCTTTCGCCTGGACCAAAGGGATTGATCTATAGTTGGGAATAGGGTTTATCATTTGGAATCCCTAGAGCTTAGCGCAGTCATACGTGGTGTGAGGCGTCGAGAATTTTCTCTCCGTCGGGACATCGTAGGGGACTAGTCAGGGTTGACCTTAGGTTTGGGTCCTTGTGTCTTTGGATTCCACTACTCCTCGAATCTCGTTTAAGTAAAGGTAATTAGAGTTTTGCACTTGAAACAAGGAACCTATGGGGAGCATTGGCCGAGTACCCCATTCTTATCTTGATATTATCCATACCTCTAGTCATCGCTTTCAATCTTTATTTTCTGTTTATTTACTTTTAATTCACTCTCTTCACACAATGAGTTTTCATTGACTAATTGGCAAAGTGTATTTGTTTCTGACGTCTACTCCCTGTGGATTCGACTACCCACCCTTTGGGTATTTATTACTTCGATACCCGTGCACTTGCGGAGCACACACGCAAGGGTGTGTCAAGGGTTGAGAAGGTGAGCCGTGAGATAGAGGAGTGTCCTGTTTCCCTTCCGATAGATATCTCCTATCTCCAAATTCCCTAAGTGCCAAGAAACCATATGTGGTGTGAGGCGTCGAGAGAATTCTCCGTGGAGACCTCGTGGGGGGTTAGGGATCTTTCACCTTGAGGCAGGGTTAGATCTACTTTTAGGAATTGGTTATATCATTGGGATCCCTAGAGTTTTAAGCAATCATATGTGATGTGAGGCGTCAAGAGAATTCTCCGTCCGGACCTTGTAGGGGATTTGTTATCGGCGACCTGGAGGGAGGGGCCGTTATAATTTAGGATACCCACGACTCATTGTTTTTGTTTCGAAACACTTGTAATCTACATCCAACACCCGAATCCTAGGGGGAGCATTGTCCGGATACCTCACTTTTATTGATTGATAACTCTTTTCCTTTTTATTCCCTGAGCACTTGTAGTGACACTCTTCTTTTTGGCCATTAGATCATCACGCACTACACTCATTAGGCTAGATAACAAGAGAGGAGCTATTACTAGTACTTCTGTTCCCTGTGGTTCGACAACCCGACCCTTTGGGTCCATTTTTATTACTTGACGACCCGTGCACTTGCGGTAACGCAAGGGGTTGACACACATCACCCTGTGTTGTTGCGGAACACACGATCAGCTCTCATTGACTAAGTAGCTCAGGGTACAGGCTCCTAACCAGAGTGCACCTTAAGCCAACAGCTAATGAAGCATGAATGCGTTTATGTAGATATGTAATAAATCAAATAGATGGGTGTTCTGGTGCCTAAACAGCATTTGCACCCAGTCGAAAGATAATGTACTGTCTACGTTAGTCTCTTTATAAAAAAAAAATCCTACTGATCTCTAATATTGTCTATAACAATTAGAATGAGACTAGAGTTGAATATAGGAATCAAAAGGATCTTAGTTGACTATTGAAGGTGTTCTTAGCAGTTCTAAAACCGGTAATTATCCTGTGTGCGGTGAATGGACCGCTAGACTGATCTAGGGTAAAGAGGGCGAGATAGGAGGTTCACACACTCACGGAAACACTCTAGATGAGACAGGACTATCTTTATTTGGTTTCTTTTGATACAACTCATTGTCTTGAATTCTTTTCACTCTATGCTTGTGAGATTATCCACACTCTCAGCTTCAGGTTTTACATTCAGCCACTTATCATCTTTCCTTTGCTCTTTATGATTGTTGTTTGCTTGAGGACAAGCAAATGCTTAGGTGTGGGGATGTTATGATAAGTGTCTAAATGTTCATATTTATACGTTTTATTCATGTACTATTTTACATGTATTTTGATGAGTTGATGCCCGTTTCACGTTTAAATTAGTTTAATTTGTGTTACAGGCCTTGAAGAAGCCAAAATGAACTCAAGAATGTATTTGGGAAGAAATCCGTATCAAATATGATGTTTTTGAGCTTTCATACTGTAGCCGTATTGTAGAAGGATTACTGTAGCATGACACTGTAGCACCGAAACGGGATTTTTCTGGAAAAGACTGGGAGAATTGCTGGCAAGCTTGCGCCGACAAGGCAGCCCGTATGGATGCCCGAAAAGTGATTTTTAAAGCAAAAGTTAGGGCATTTGAAGGGGACTCTTCTAAGACTCTTCTTGTCTTCTTCTTTGGCCGCCGCCCCATCCTCACCGAAGGCGTTTTCCGGCAATCCACTGAGTCATTTTTCACCAAGAGGGAGGAAAACATCGGAGGAGGAGATAGGGGGAAGATCCAAGGCTTCAAGGCGTCGTTTGAGGAGAGATCTCGGCTACATTGACGATCTTCTTCCATCCAGGGCAATGCAAAGCTAGAGGGAGTGTTCTTTGCTTTTCTTTATGCTTGTTTTTTCATTGGATTTGTATGAGTGTTCCTCTTTCATGAGGAACTAACTTGTATGTGACTTGGGTATGAAGAACCCTAGGGTAGCTTTGTCGTAATTATAGATGATAATCCTTTGTGATTTAGTGTTGGATGCTGAATTTCTTATATAAGAATTTCTATGGTTTGTGATTCTCTTTATGTGTGCTTTACTGTCCTGGACCGCATGAGAACTCTGCTGTTAAATTTCTAGGTTGTACTTGGAGCGTGACCATCGCCCTGGTACTAGACTCACATAGATTGAAAGGGATTCATGTACCAATACGCCGAGGGATTCTGGTATTAGGTACCCCTCCGAATGTTAGGCTTAGACCCAGAAGGGTGTCTACTCTTGATAGGGGATTCCCTAAGCGCACTGCAATCATAGAAGGAATTGACCGGAAGGGATTCCGGTCAATACTCGTATGGGATTAGGCTAATCACCGAGGGTTCCGGATTAGCTTCATTTAGGAATCTCTCCGTCCAAATCACCACCATAACACATCATCCTTAATTCAGGCCTTAATGACAACCCTAGGGGACTCTCTGTCCAAATCACGCATTCTCTTGCTTGTCCGTCCCTTGATGCTTATTTGGTGTGTAGTGGTAGCTTTATTCTTTTATTCATAGAGTTTTTTAGATGTACTATTCTCTCATATTGTTAAGCTAGGAAATAGATGAAGGGGAAGTAATAGTAGCTCCTTTGCCCAGTGGAATATGACCCCAGTGTCACACACAGGGTATTACTTGACGACCCCGTGCACTTGTGGGACGCACATCACTGGTTTTGTAGAGGAGTTGATTGCCCCTTCTTATGAAACATATAAACAGTAAACGTCATAACTAATAAGAAATCTAATTTTTTAAATTTTATTTTAAATCTATTATTTTTGTCCTTGTATTTTCAAATTGGTAAGTATAATATTTTATCAAAATTTATATTTAAATCAATATCATTATGAAGTTA